>CM075071.1:42693614-45093614 GCA_037428765.1 Rubia yunnanensis
GTCTTTCTCCTCTTCATCCATTCTAGAAAAATAAATTCTAGATTTTTGCTCACTTATTGCAAGACCCGAAACCTCCATAAACCTCTTCAAGAAACCTTTCACACCCTCCATGGATTTTTGGTTTGCTCCAAAAAAGATAAGCAAATCATCAGCAAACAACAAAGTATGCACACTAACCTTTTTGCATTTTTGGTGGAATTGTGCATAGAATTCTATGCACAATTCTATGCTCCTTGTACTCCTTTGCCATCATTCTTGTAAGGTACTCCATGCTCAAAACAAACAACAAGGGGGATAGAGGATCCCCTTGTTTAACTCCTCTTCTACCCATGAATCCTTCAGAATACCTCCCATTCAAAACCAAGCAAAAGGATGACTTCATTGTACTTCTCTTGATTCAATCTTTCATCAACCTGGGGAACTTTAAAACCTCAAGCCATTTAACAAGAAATTTCCATCTTATACAATCAAAGGCTTTGCTAATATCCACTTTCACAACACAACTTCTCTTCATGCCATCAACATTGTACTTATGCAACAATTCTTGTGTTAAAAGAATGTTGTGTGATATGTGCCTACCTTTCACAAAAGCACTTTTATTCTCACTAATCAAAAAAGGCAGCACCTCACAAAGTCTTGCACAAAATACTTTTAGTTATCACTTTATAAAGTACGGAGCAACAAGCAAGAGGCCTATAATCACTTGCAAAGTGAGGTTGACTCACCTTTGGGGTCAAGGATATCACGGCTTGATTCAAAGAGTTTGGAATTTCTTCCCCCTTGAAAAAACTTTGTACGGCCTCCACCATACTTCCTCCAATTATCTCTCAATTGCTCCTAAAAATTGGCTTGTATAATCATCTCTCCCCGGACTTTTGTTAGGATGAATCCCCCAAAGTGCTTTCTTCACGTCCTTTTCACAAATTGGTTGGATTAAGGATGCTTGTTGTTGTATGCTTAGAACTCCACCAAAAATAGCCAAGTTTTCCTCCAAGTCTTTAGTTTTCCAATAAACTCCCAAATGGCTTTCATAGTGTCTCTTCAAATGTTCTTTAATCTGGTCTACATTGGATAGTAATCTACTCCCCTCCTTTATGTTCAAAATTTGGTTCTTGTATTGCCTTGTTCTCATAGAAGCATAAAACAACTTTGTAGGCCTATCCCCCTCATGAAGCCATTGCACTTTAGCTCTTTGTTGCAAGAACTTGTATTCAACCTCCTCCAATTCTTCAAGCACTTTCCTTGCATCAAATTCCACCCTTTGCCTCCTTTCATCCCTTGGTTCTTCATTCAACCTCTCTTGTGCCAAAAACCATTCCTTCTTAGCCTTCTCCACACTTTCTCCAATCTTAGAGAACTCCCTTCTATTAAGCCTATTCAAAGGCTTCCATGTCTTCAAGAAGCTTTCCAAAATCCTTCATTGTGCTCACCTTCCTCCAAACCGCTTGGATTGTCCCCTTGAAATGTGGTGAGGCCTCCCACATATTGAAATATTTGAAGCCCTCTTCTTCTTCTTGTCTTCCTTATGCCAACTCAAAATGATAGGATGGTGGTCCGAGAGTGTGTCCAGTTTTACCTCACAAAAGGCTTGGCCAAGCCTCCTTACCTACTCTTGGTTTACAATGCCCCTACCTACTCTTGCCTCCATCATGTCTTGGAAATCCAAGACTTCCTTTCCTTCTCTATCCCCAAAATCCAAAGGAGAGTTAAAATCTCCTATGATCAGCCATGGTTTATCATCTCTCTACTCCCTTGTCCCTTTAGGAACTCCCACATTGGTTTTCTCTTTTCAATGGGGTTGTGGCCATACACCACCGTCAAGAAGAATTTCATGTTATTGCTCCTAATCAACCCATCAAAATCCATCCATTGATCCCCAACATTCAACACCTTCATATCATAAAAATCAGCCCTCCAACCTAGCCAAATTCTCCCCCCTACAATATTCCCATTTGTTATCAACTCTCAACCAAGCCATATTCTCCCCCACACTTTTTTTTTGGTTTTCTTCTTTTACTTTAGTTTCCAACAGCCCCAAACAACCTATATTATTAAGAATACAAAAGTTTTTCACCCTCCTATGCTTATCACGTCAAACCACTTACATTCCAACAAGCAAATCTACTATTCATAAGGAGGGTCGGATAAGAGAGTATACCCATTACCTTCACTCCTTGAACTCCTCAGATCTTCTTCTTTCTTCCTTGCTGCCCTTATTCCTTTCTCTACCATTTTGAACTCAATCTCCTCCCCGAGCAGCCCTTTAACTTCCCATTGTTGCTCTTTAGCTTCCCTTTGCTGCCCCTTAACATCTTTCACTCCATCTTGCTTCTCATCTTCTTTCACAATCCTCCCAATTGGTAGTCTCCCATTTCTTTGAGCTTTATTCTCATCTTCTTCTCATCTTCTTTCACATAATAGTAGTCTCCCATTGCTTTGAGCTTTATTCCACCTCTTCCATGGTGATTTTACCCATAAATAGCTCATCTATCTCCACGGGTTGGTAATATTGAATCTCCGCCGAGCTAGATTTGAGTATAGAATTCCAAGATCTAACCTCCTTCTTGCTCTCCTCCTCCACTTCTTCACTCCAAACAATTTTTCTCCCTTCTTTAGAGCTGAAATTTGAATTTGAACCCTCATTTTTTTTCTTCTTCAAAAACTTCTTTTTCTTCCACTCCTTGGCTTTTAGCTTCTTTAGGGCTTGAAAGTGACTTGTCAAGAACACTCTTCAGCCCTATTTTGTTTTTTCCCTTGCCCTCATCCTTCAACAAAGCCAAGCTGATCACCTCCTCCTTAAAAAAAGTTTTTTCTCTCCTTTGATTGTTGTGTTTTCCCTTTATTCTTAGTGTTAGATCTCCTCATGGTGTGAGGATGGCAAATTCAAAAGTGAATTACAAGATCTAAAATAAGAAAAAGGGAAGAACACCCATACTATGTGAAAATCACCCCTAGTACTTTAGAGAGTGTGTTTAGAGAGTTTATTGATCATGTCAAAATCCTTATCACACAAAAACATGCAAAAACTATCTACTGAAAATCATGAAAACAAAGCAAGAAGAAACACTGTATTTTTATTGTCGTCCTCATGACTTATTTCTTTTTCATGCATTTCAATTGAAAGAACCTAACGTTGGATCTCCGGAGTCTCCATCGGCAACTCCACCCACGATGACATCATTGTGGAAAGGTCTCCACAGTGTGTCACCCTTACCTTTAACCGCCTTGTTCGCCATAGAAGGTGAATTCTTGTACCTCGTCAGTGTTGAGTCCTTAGCCATTTCCTTGGGTTTAGGAGGAGGTTAAAGAAGTTTTACATCCTCGCCACTCTTCCCTAACCGCTGCATGTTAGTGAGCATAGAAAAGCATTCTGAAAAGACACATCATCGCTAACATCATGACTCATCATCAATGTCATCACTACTAAGGAAGTCATCTAGGCATTCATTCTCATTAGTCATGCAAGAAGTGTCAAATTGATCATGCTCATCAAACAAGGTTACGCCTTTGCAAACAAGAGATGAGATAGGTGAATCATGCTTAGATTTATAGATGTCAAAACACACCTTATCAATGTCATCCTCTAGGGTTATTGTTCCCAAGTGGACATCGGTCTTCATCCTTGATGTTTTAAGAATGGTCTCCCCAATAGTATTGGGGGCGCACTTCTGTCATGCGCATGTCAAGGACGTAGAAGTCCCCCGAAAGCGAATCATCACATCCTTCACTATCCCTCGAGGGCTAGCTTAGGAGTGATCGGCGAGTTGGACAATCACCCAGTGTCCCTAAGTTCACCTATACCTAGGCGTTTATAAAGACTATATGGAATCACATTAACATATGCTCCTAGGTCAATCCTGGCATTTTCAACTAACTTCCCACCTAGAGAGATAGGAAGAGAAAACATCCCGGGGTCGTCGCATTTTTTAGGTAAATTCTTACGGTTCAAAACGGTGACTCCCCCCACTTTCAAGTGTCCTACCTTCCTAGTTGGTTTATTTCTCTTCTTAGTGCATGCAACTTTCAAGAATTTAGCATAGGATGACACATGTTCAATCAACGCTAGGATCAGAATGGTTAGCCCAACCTTTTCGAAGACTTTTCAGATGTTTGCATCATTTGTCGCCACCTCTGGCTTCCCTTTTAGTGCACTTGGAAATGGTGGTGGAAGGGCCACTCTTGCCTCGAGTGGTGGAAGCTCCTTGGAGGGTGTGCTTTCTTGACAACTATCCATGCTCCTCGAAATTTGTCTTGTCGGCCTCCAAAATCCCATCATCTCCTTGCAAAATCTCCTTCTCGGGCTCATGAACTTCATTCCCGCTCCTGAACTTTAGTGTGCTCACATTCCTTGGATAACCTCCGGTTGGGAAGCAATTTTGCCAGATTCCTTGGCCTCAAGTCGGCTCACCGAGGTGGCGAGTTGCTTGACTTGGATCTCGATATTTTTATGATCGAGAAGGCCCTAGTGCCAAGATCTTCAATCTCGCGTGCCTTGTTCTTTCCGCAAACACCTCATGCTTGTTTTCCAATTGGCCAATAGCATCCAAGATATCTTCTTGGTCCGACTTCTAGAGAGAGGTGTGGTTGTTTGAAGTGGATCTTGTCCACCTCGGTACCATTGAGCTTGATTTTCCTCCCTCCAATGAAAATTGGGATGATCCCGATACCTCGAGTTGAAACTGTTTACGTAGGGGTCTTGCCTTGCATCTTCTCCTTGGTTCCCACAGACCCTTGTTGTTGTTGGGCCCTAGAAAACTGTTGCATATTCCCATTGTTGTACTTCAATGCTTTCACCTCTTCCAAGTCCTCCTCCATTTGTGGACAAGCCTCAGTGTGATGGTCGAGATTGCATACGCGACAAACCTTGACTTGGTGAAGCTTCCCGTTCAAAACTTCCTTCATTATTGAAGCGAGAGCTTGGACTTGCTCTTCAAACTTGGGAGATTGAGATGGTTCATCCAAAGTCTTCACCCTTGACCTCGTACCAAATTGCTTCATCCCATTAACCATCTCTTTAAAAAAAAGGGCCATAGCATTTTTCAGACTCTTGTTAGCAATTGATCGGTTGCACGCGGCATTCACCATCCGCATGTCATAACTGCACAACCCTTGAAAGAAATTATAAACCAAGTCTCCTTCCTTGAACGGGTGGTACAGAAAGCTAGCTAATAGTCTCTTGAATCTCTCTCAGTACTCTTACAAGGATTCATTGGCATTGTGAGCGATGTTGAACAGCTGCTTCTTTAATCCTGTGGACTTGGAGGCTAGGAAGTACTTCTCGAGGAATCACCTTTTCATGTCCATCCATGAGGTGATACATCCGGGTGGGAGGTAGTACGGCCAGACTCTCACAGAGTACAAACATTTGTAAGTTTTAGTCGTCCTTCGAGACCCCATGAGGCGTCATATTCGTATAAACAAGATGAAACTCTGAGAGATGTTTGCTGGATCCTCCACGACCATCCCATGGAAAATGGGGAGAAATGTATCATCCCACTCTTCAACTTACAGTTCACATTGGGTGGTAGCGGGGGAAAGGTGATACACTGAGGTTGGTTCTCCAGATTTAGAGCCATAAGCTCCCTAAACGTCTGGTTGTCTTTCATAATCTCAATTGGTTCTCTACTACTAAAATTGGTTTAGATGGAACCCCCACTCTAGTTCTCCTTCTCCTCCTTCTCCTACTACCTGTGTTCTCCATTAGATAGTGTAAAACCCCTAAGTTTACGACACAGGTGTGTACCATAAACTAGCAACCAAACAATACCCAACTAAAAGCAACGCTAGCAAAGAGGATTAGAAGTAACAAGATCACTATCACAAAGTCTCAATGAAAAAAACCATCAAAATAAGAAAACAAAAACAACACTAACTACTCAACTAACATGTTATGCAGATTGGTGATTAAACTTTTAAACTAGCATCCCCGGCAGCGACGCCAAAATTTGACACACCTTCACTCGGTGTCGTCAACAGTAGCTATTTAACCCAAGCGAAGGGTGTTCCAAACAAAAGGAAAGGAAGGTCAAAGATAAAATTTATATTCCACTCCCAAACTTACTACTAAGCTACCTATGGGGTAATTAGTGGCAAGACTGTGCTTGTCCACAGGGATGCTAGAGTCTAATAGCCAACTTCACACAACCATGTTGTCAATCCCTCTGTGTGCTAGGAATAGCTAATATTGCAAAATGGGGTTTTTTGGGTTTTTCAACTAACAACTACGAGCATAAGAAATAACACAAGAGAAAACTTTATAGAAAAACACCTAGGGAATATTTGCATAACATGTTGACTAAATGTTTCGATCCTCGATCTATCTCATATAAGACATCAAAGCATATTCTAGTGTTCATAACACGTGGTGTGGTCGATACTTAACACTTTCCCATACCTATCACGTAGGATGCTCTTGCAATCTTCCATCAGCACCGCCTCTCTGATTAAGGGAGTGCAACAATTGCCCTGCCATTGTGGAGATCTGTTTCTCCCACCGTGCGATTACGTCACGGGTACTACACCACAAATGCTCAATCCCTAGGCCTAAAAAGGCAAAGGAGAATAGGCATCTTATCTATGGCACTGGGTCACTAAACCCTAGTTTTGCTACTAAATGCTATCTCTACCTGTAAACCTTCAGACCAACTGGCCATCTAAGACTGCTGGTGTGCTATCATTGTAATGGTAAAACTCGGAAAAGACCTACGTGCACACACCCACGTGGACCGGGACCCCGCTACCCATATCACATCTAGGTTTCTCTTCTCCGGGGGGTATCAATATGTGCACTAACATTAATGTAGACTAGAGTGTGTGGTAATGGAGTGTATCATTCATGCAATTGATAACAGTTTAAGAACAAGTCACATAATATCATAAATACATAGAAATAGGTAGATCTAAGGAATCTCACAAAACATAAATCAAAACATGAATACAAATATTATCCCCAAGCTATTAAACTACACCATAAGCATTGAACCCTAATATTTCATTGGATTCAATTCCTTCGGGCAAAGCAAAAATAAAATGATGAAAAGAAGAAATTCTAGAGAGAATGAGAAGATCTTTCTCTCTCTACCCTACTTTAGAAATCCAAAATCTGAATCTCCACCCTTAGTAGAAAAAGTCCATATATAGTAGTAGGGAATTGGGCCTAAAAATGGGCCCAAAAAAGGTCAAAACCCTAGCAGCCGCAAACGGCACGGGGTGGCATTTGGCACGGCCCGTGTCAACCGGCACGTGCCATCAGCTAGAGCTCCAATTTTTATCTTCTAATTCGTACCATGTGTCATTTGGCGCGGGCCACCAACTGGATCCTCATTTTGCTCATTATCATGACATGGGCTGGTCTTGGCATTTGTGACTTGAAATGATGCAGATTGTGTGAAACAGAATAGTCTGCACCTATACTTAGCCAAATTTTGGACTGAAAAGAAGACATGGGGCACACGGTCGACTAGAATTGACACGGTCTGTGCTGGGGCTTGGCACGACTTGTGTTGGTTGGAATGCACCGTGCCAAAGACCTCTGGCATGGGTCGTGCTAGGTCTAGCCCTCCTGCTAGCCTTCTGTGGTCCATGCTGGTCGTGGCTGGTTTGGCCAGCTGACTTGTTTTATTCGCTACGGATGAACCCTTTGTTGTTTTGAGTGTTCTTGTAGTCAACTTTATAGCACTTGAGAGGACGAATCCAATGGTGCCACCCTCAAGGGCTGATTCCTCATGGAACTTTCCTAGAACTTTGTGCAACTCTTGGAAAATAATTCCTCCGCTTCTTCCTTAGCCTCTTTGAACTTTGAATCCGCCTTTCTTGGGCTCAATTCCATGTTCTTCCACGTTAGCATCTGTGGCCTTCAATCTACTCTCATCTTTGCGAATGGGATTCTACAAAGATGGTCGAAGTATCCACGAGCAACCTACTAATGAGATCATAAATGAAGATCTAGGTGCTCATGAACACAACGTGTCCATTAGTTTGAATTCAGTATACAAAATTCGAGATTTAGACACAAAACCAAACATGTATAGACCCTTTGTCATGTAAAACTAGCAATCCAAAAAGTAAAATACGTCAATTATTATGCCGAATGCATTGGTTAATGAATGACATACGGTGCACATCAGGAATTTGATATCCTCATATGTTTATATTTTATTATCTTGTTTTAATTTTATTTAGATTTTACTTGGTTTTTTGGTAGGTTCCTTTTATAAATGATATTTTTAAGTATTTAAACCAAGAAATTATTAATTGATGCACCCAATTGTGGGCGAAAAACACCTTTAATCATGTGTTCTTCAACTTTTATCCCAATTGCTTAGATCTGGTAATTCATTCTCAAGAATTTTACTCCCATGGGTCGATCTAGTAAAAATAAGTGGAAGCCACAACTTATAGTCCAACCCCAAGAACATGTAGTTCTATTCAAAACAAGAATGTAGGAGATGAAGGACGATAGTGAGAAAGATATATTTTTGAAGGGCTAAAAGGAGAATTACCAGCAAAGTTGGCTACGAAGGTTCAATCAATAAGGACTAGTGCAGAAGAGATAGTTCTTACGAAAGAAGATGTTTTCGATATGATGACCTCCATGCTGAATTTGGGGAAGCCTATATGGAAAGTGATGGAAGTTGTGAAAAGTTTCTACAACATAATTAAACCTCTCCAAACGAATAGAGAAGCAAGTTATCTTAGGGAGAACGAGACGAAGCAGAAAAGGAAGCCAAGAAGATTGGAGTTCATTATTTACAGAGGAAAAATCTGAGTTTTAATACTACGACCCAATTGAAGTTGAAGGTCTCTATTGGTTGGAGAAATCACCATGGAGAAGGTAGAGGGGGAGTGAAACAATGGGAATCAACTATGTTGTACAGAGTGCTGGGCATTTAATCCACCATTCATTGTAGTGGGGGATTCTTCTATAGAATTTGGGGTAACTTTGTCTCAAAAGTATGGTTGTTGAATTCAGGTATTTATATGGTAAAATTTGTTAGAAAAATGCATAGCGATGAAATGATAGAAAGCGCGAATTGTGTTTTTTATGGAAAACCTATGATTATTTAGACAATGACTCAAAAAATTGAATTTGAAGAACCAAAAATAGTTATTGTATGGGTGCAGCTTCCAGGAATACCAATGGTGTACTGGCAACCAAAAATTATTAGTAAATAGTCAGCCCTTTGACAAGATCAATTTATCTGAATAAGTTATATTAGAGAAAGAAAGACTCTCATATGTAAGAGTCCGAGTAGAGGTAGAAATTGGTGCAACCCAGAAAGGAAATGATCTCAATTCTTAGCCGCATCCTGCAGCGAGAAAGGAAATGATCTCAGGTTGTAGTCCTCCTCCAACACCCCCGGTGGCTTCCTGTTGGTGCACACCAAGTGAAGCTCTGATAGGTGCTTGTTTGGGTCTTTACCGGCCATCCCATGGAAAGTGGGAAAATGCGGGAAGACTATGCATAGGGGTTGATTCTCCAAATTTGGAGCCATCAACTCCCTGAGCGTTTGATTATCTTTAGCCCTCTCAACAGACTCCACACAAACAATATTTGGTTCTTGTGGAACCTCTACTTTAGCTATCCTCCTTTTTTTTATCCCCGACCACCTGCATTTTTTGGTAGGCAGTGTAAAGATCCTAAGTTTGTGGTATGGGTATGTACCATGGACTAGAAACTAGACAATACCAAACCTAAGAGAAACACTAGCAAACAGATTACAAGTATCTAGAATAACTATAAAAAAGGCTCAACACTAGAAACCAACTAAAGTTTTCAAACAAAAACAAAAAAAACACTAACTACTCTACCAACTCAATGCAATTTAAAAATTAAATATTTAAACTAGCATCCTCGGCAGCGGCACCAAAATTTGATCTGCACTTCACAGGGTGGCCAATAAATCAAACGGGAGATTTACTAACCCATAGAGTGCTAGATAAGATCAAAGACAAAGATTTTCATAGTTGCTCCCGTACTCACTACTAAACTACGTAACTACCAAAGGGCAGATAGTGGTAAGTCTGGGGTCGTCCACTGAAATGCTAGGAATTTAACAGTTAACTACACAAAACCCACAATCGGGTCGTCAATCCGAAACGTGTCGGGAATCAAAAATGTTGTGAATAAGGTTTTGAGGGGTTTTTCTATTAACTACTAAGCATGCAAGAGCGGGAGAATAAAATAGATTAAGCTAACACTTGGGGATATTTGCATTACATGATTGGTAGCCTACTTTAATCCTAGATCCTATCAAATACAAGACATGTAAACCCATCATAATGTTTATTGTCACAGAGTGTGGTCGATAGTCCACACTTCCCTTTGTCTGTCACACAAAGGTGTCCACGTCTTATTCTATCGACACCACCTCTGACATTAAGAAAGTGCGTTAAGCAACCTAGCTGTTATGTGCTCCTCTTCCCCATAAACAATTACATCTCAGGCCTCCTTTTCTTCAGGTAGCCAGACCTCATTTTCTTTATTGTACGATGAAACCCCGTGGGCAATAAGAATGTTTATTGTGATCAACCTTCCCAGGATAAAAGTTGACTGAGATTCAGAGATGATCTTCAGAATGATCGGTTTAAGTCTGTTCGCCACCACCTTGGATGCCAGTCTATAAACCACATTACACAGACTGATTGGCCGAAATTGTGTAAATAAGTTCCAGTTTATGTGTTTTTGGGATCAACACTATGGGGGTGTAGTTCACCTCTGGTTCAAATACACCCTTATTCAGACAATTCAGCACAAAAGATGTGACATCTACCCTGTTTCTGAAAGAAAATGGGGTTCATACTGTCAAGTCCCAGGGATTTGAATGGGTCCATTTATTTCACCGCCTTTGCCACATCAGCTCCAGTATATTGCCGCAAAAGGGTCTGGGCCATGTCCCTTGTGATACGTGGCTGAAGTCAGCTTACTACCTGTTGTATTACCTCCGCTGACGGCTCTGAAAATGAGAATAATCCTCCAAAGTAATCCACAATAATACACTCTACTAGCATCATCAATTTTCAGCTACAAATGAGCATCTTTTAAACCTCCAATATGATTTATAGCCCGCTACCTTGATGCAAATTTGTGAAAAAAATTAGTGCTGCTTTGCCCGTTGTTTCCACTATACGATTTTAGCATCCTGTAGCAGGTCATAGTCTCGTCGAAGCAAAACTATTTTCTCCTTAGTTTCCTGCGTAATAGTTCCCCTCTCTAACTCCATAATTTCTTTTTTGAGCTCCTCTATGTGCTTCAAAATATCCAGAAATGTAGCTTTCCCCCAGTTCATCAAGCTAAGTGAGAACCTTTCCATTCTCTGGGGTAATGGCGACATCATCTCATTCCATGTCTCCCCAACTATATTCTCACAGTCACTAGATTTAACCCAATGTGCTTCAAACTGAAACCTCTTTCGTCATCTCTGGCAATTTGCTGTAGGATCTCGTGAGTGTATTCATATGTTTAGGCACATATGGTCAGAGTAAACCATAGGCAAGACGTTGACTGATGACCATGAGGAGAGATCATGGAAGGCCGATTGCATGTAGCTCTATCCAGCCAAGCTCGTTTTGTATCCTGGCGAGTTGCAAGTCTGCTCCATGTGTATTTCGTCCCTGTATAGCCATGTCGACTAAACCACACAAATCTAGTGCATCTCAAAAAACATCAATTTTCCACTCAGCTCTTGGCCGACTTCTCTGAAATTCATCTTGCGAAAAAACTTCATTGAAATCTCCAAGACATATCCATGGTATAGGGGATTCCGACACAAGTTGTTTAAGATTATGCCAACCCACTCTTCTTCTAGCCACTGTCGGTTCCCCATAGTAACCAGTAACACGAACTTGACTTTCAGAAATTGAAAGAAAAATATCTATAAAACGTCTCGACGTTAACTTTAAATCGACCACTACTTGCTTACTCCGTGATAAAGTGAGGCCACCAGAGCGACCTTGCGACTCAACAGCAACACCAAAACAATTTAATTGCGACTTTAAACTATCAATAACTTCTATCGAACACTTGGTTTCACTAAGAAAAATAACAGTTGGAGATTTTAGGCATACCAAGATACGCAGTTCCTGAACTGCCTGAGCTTTTCCCAGCCCGCGACAGTTCCAACTTAAGATATTCATTGGCCTGGGCAGGACTGGTCCTCATCACCAGCCGCTGCCTGTGTAATACTAGTACTTGCCACAGTTAGAGATGCCTCCTCGGGGCTGTTTTGTTGCTTCTACCTTTTGTTTACCATCTTCGGGATCTCCTGAGATGTTCTCCAAGTTCCAGCTTTCGCTTTGTCTACCCACGACCATTCCTAGCCCTCGGTTTCTCTGCCACAATTTTCTTTTGTGCTCTCTTCATTGAGATTTTCTTCTTTTTTCGACTCCTCTCAATCTGCTTCGTGATTCTGCATGCAGAAGAGAAGAATTCGATTGGCACCTGTACCATTGTCGGAATCAACGGATCGGCTGGAATGCTATTTAGTTGCTTTTATGGAGAAGCTGAATGTGTATTTGCCTCATTAAGGTCTCCCGGAATCAAGGCCATATTTTTTGCTCTATTTTCCTTCATTGCATGCATCGCATGGGAAGATGCATGATCTATCCCAGAATCAATTTCCAGTAAACCCTCTTCTCCATGCATTACACTCTCTCTATTTTCCCTTTGCCTTGTCTATTTCGAGATTCGGCTTCGGATAGGAGATGAGTAATTGCCACTAAAGGTGTCCAGGATTCCTTCTAGGCTAGGTGTCCACTTCGGGATTTTGAAAAACTTTGGAGGCAATAGTATCCTTAGTGGGGGTTGCGACGACTCTCCAATATCACAGCCACTACTCCGCTGAACCGGTATAGCCATCGAGCTCACAAAATAAGTTATCGTTTGAGCCACCTACGTTTGCGTCTACCATGATGTTCACTGTTCCCGGCGTTATATTCACCGGTGCTTGCTTTCTCACCCTTTCGCAATCTCTCGCAATGTCCGTATTCCATCTTAAGGCAGGTACCGGTTCACCTTCTCCTCTCCGACAGGGACCCTGTTTCCTTACGAGTCCCCCTGCTGATTCCGACCATTAATAACCTCCGCGCCTCTCGATGGTGCCGACGCAATTAGCCTTTTCCTCAAAGCAGCTTCAAACAGAGATGAATTAGGGCTCACACCCAACATCGGCGAGTAATGAATCTTCTCCCGATATGCTATTGGGCCCTGAATCCGCACTTCGCACTCCCTTTCACCATGACCAAGTCATCCGTAACAAGTACAAAATCGAGGAAGCTTCTCATATTGCAGAAGCAAGTGCATTTGGTTCCCAAATTCACCTACCACATGGTCCTCTTCAATGGCATTGTTATGTCAATCTCACATTTAATCCTCATGTATGGTCCGATCATTGAACCATCAGTGTCCCTCTCCAACATGTTATCCAAGTTGACTAGTTCTGATAATGCGTCAGGTAAATTCATTTTATCTTGGATTCTTGATATCGGCGCGTCATATCATATGACCAATGACAAGAATCTTCTACTTGATATTGAACCTGCTGATCATGTTGATGTTATTCTTCCTGATGGCTCTATATCTACTACTTCTCATCATGAGAACCTATATTTTGAAGACACACTTGTTACTCATGTTCTATTTATTTTGAAATTGCGTTGCAATTTATTGTCTTTTTAACTGCAGCCTTAAATACTTAGTCTTGCTTACTAAATAATTATGTATCATTCAGTATATCAGCACGAGTACAGTGATTGACAATGGTGGTTAGCAGGGTGGGGTTTATTAGTTGTGCAGCCTGGGGAGATCGCCAAAGCCATTGTTGTCGTCCTCCTTTACTGCCGCCGCCGTTTCCCCATTTTATGGCACCAACGATTTGGTCATCCTTCCAGTTCGGTGTTGTATTCTATACCAGATATTTCTTCCAGCCATAGTCATTTAAATAAAACTGTTCCTTGTTTCGTTTGTCATCGGGCAAAACAGTCTAGATGCTTTCCTTTAAGTACTTTCAAGGCTAGTTGTTTGTTTGAACTTATTCATTGTGATGTTTGGGGTTCTTATAGCTCACCATCTTCTAGTGGAGCTTTTTTCCTTTTTGACTATACTAGGTGATTATTCCCGAGCTGTTTGGTATCCAAGACTGAAGTACCTGCCAAGATGAAGAAGTTTCTTGCTCTTGCTCAGACATAGTTCCGTCGGTCAGTTCAGAAAGTTCGCACTGACAATGGAACCAAATTTCTTCCTCTCAGATATTACTTTGATGAGAATGGAATCCGGTTCGAGACATCTACCGTCTACACGCTGCAACAAAATGGGTGCGTGGAACGAAAGCACCGCCATATTCTTAACGTGGCTCGTGCTTTTCGGTTCCAAGCCCATTCGCCTATTGACTTCTGGGGAGAAAGCATTTTTACAGCTGCCAACATGATCAATCGCACTCCTACACCAGTGTTGAATGGCTGTTTGCCCTATCAAATGCTTCATGGCCGCGCACCCAGTTCCAGCCATCTCTGTGTGTTCAGTTGTTTCTGCTTTGCATCCAAACTTCCAAAGCCGCGAGATAATTTTGCATCCCGAAGTCTCAATTGTGTCTCTCTTGGATATCCTCTTACCAAGAAGGCACGTCGCCTCTATGGCTTGGAGTCCCACACTGTGTTTGACAATTGAGATGTTGCGTTTTATGAAGACTGTTTTCCATTTGCTCCGGTTCTTGAAAATCTTGTTCCCGTCGAGTCCGCTGAGGAGCAAGCTGCGTTGCCGCCTCTTGAGATGCTGCCACAGGGCCCTACCACCTTCATACTTTTGACCGGCCAGATTCCGGCAAGCCAGCCGGTGACCAGCCAGATTTTGGCCACCCCACTGGCAGCTGGCCAGATTTCGGCCAACTCACCGGCGACTAACCAGATTCCGTCCAACTCACCGGTAAGCAGCCAGATTTTGACTAACCCACCAAATTCCGGCCAACTCTCCGTCGACCGACCAAACTCTGGTCAGCGATTCACCGGATTTCGGCCGAGCCATCTCCGTCGGCCTCTGCCTCTGAGCCACCAGCACCTACGGTGCCACGGCCGTGTACGTTCGAGCCACAATTAGACTTTATTGCTCTGTCGATCGAGTTGATCCTGATGCCAGAGCCTGCTTCCACGGGTTCTAAGTCTCCGCCGCCTCTTCGACCACCGAGTACTCACATCCATCGTGCTCCAGTTAAATTACAAAATTATGTCTGCACTGCTACTCAAGAAATAAAACCCCCCCTCTGCTGCTCTTGCTACTCCGCCTAATCTGTCCTCAGGTACTCATTACTCTATTGTTGATTATCTTACTTATCATATTTTTTCAGTTTTGTATACTGTATTTTGGCTGCAGTGACTGATAACTCAGACCCTGCTACATATTCTGAGGCTTCTCGCCATCCCCACTGGCAAGAGGCCATGTTTGATGAACTTAGTGCCCTTGAGCGGAACAATACCTGGATCTGTCTCCTCTCCCTGCTGACAAACATGCTATTGGTTGCAAATGGGTGTATCAGACCAAGTTCAAGTCCGATGGCTCTATTGAGCGCTTTAAAGCTTGCCTTGTTGTTCTTGGTAATCGGCAGATTTAAGGAACTGATTTTTACTGAAACTTTTGCCCTGGTCATCAAGATGAGCTCTGTCCGTTTATTCTTGGCCGTTGCTGCAATTCGGAATTGGGACATTCATCAAATGGATGTTCACAATGCTTTCTTAGATGGTGACTTAGATGAGGAAGTCTATATGCATCCTCCATCGGGTTACTCTGTTCCTATTTCGGGTTTGGTCTGCAAGCTTTGCAAATCCCTGTATGATCTACGCCAGGCTCCCCGCAATTGGTTTACGAAACTTGCTACTGCCCTACGTACTTTTGGGTTTGTTTAGAGTAAAGCAGATTACTTTTTGTTCACTTATTTGCATAACGGTGTTACCTTGCATGTCCTGGTTTATGTTGATGATCTGATTATTGCTAGCTCTTCCTCGGACTTGATGATCGAGTTCAAGAAGTATCTCAGCTCATGCTTCCATATGAAGGATCTAGGTGCTCTAAAGTATTTTCTGGGTATTGAGATTGCTAGGAGACCTGATGGTATGTTTCTTTCACAATGGAAATATACTCTTGACATCTTACATAAAGCCGTATTGCTAGCTGCAAAGCCTACAGATTTTCCGATGCAACAACAACACAATTTAGCTCGTTCGATGAGTCCTTCACATCCTGATCCTGTGCAATACTGTCGTTCGATTGGGAAACTCATTTATTTGATTATTACGCGATCAGAATTGAGTTATTCGGTTAATAGTTTAGCGCAATTTATGGAGAAGCCACGCATCACACATTGGCATGCTACCCTCCGGATCTTGCACTATTTGAAGAGTCATCCTGGTCAAGGTTTATTTCTTTATGCTCAGAGTTCTCTACAGCTGTCAGCTTTCTGTGACTTAGATTGGGCTAATTGTCCAATTACTCGACGTTCCTTGACAGGATATTTTGTTATGATTGGTGAATCCCCCATATTATGGAAGACTAAGAAGCAATCGACGGTTTCTCGTTCGTCCGCTGAAGCTGAGTATCGGGCGATGGCTGTAGTTTGTTATGAGTTGATATGATTAATTAAGTAATTACACCCAAACTGCAATTTTTGAAGGCTGCTCACATTTTAAATCTCTAGTCCATGTATAAATCAAAACTTGTTTGCTATCAAATACAATTATGACCCTTAGAACTGAGTTTTAGCTTCCACTTATTTAAATTTAACCATGAAAGCACCAGGAGTCAATAGCCATACCTTGATGATCTCAGATTTCCACAAAACGTTTGTGAAAATATTGTCCATAATATGCAGTGGAGATGACCTCAAAGGATCTTGCATATGATTGTGCTTTCCCATGCTTTGCAGCTGTTTTCAACACAAGCTTTTGAAATCCTTCCCATATGGACACCAGCAACTTCATTTGGTTAAAAAAATTCATGCATTCGATCTGTCCTTGAACAGATCTCTCCAACCTTGAGCTGGCTTTGGAGCTGAAGGAAGTGCATCCGGATATTGAAGAATATTTTTAGCCAAAACAGGTTTTGAAAGTGAAGTTTGAGCATCAACTAGTTTCTACAAGAAAGAAGCTGATCCATCCTTTGAACCACTAGCTAAATCCCTGGTAGGTGCTGGAGATTGCCTTTGGAGTAAAGGTTGGAGTGTGCATCAAGCCTGCTGAAGATAGATCTAAAATTTGAGCCATAGAGTCCTATCACCTTGATCATTTGATGGACCATTGGATAATAGGATGCTACTGCCCCCCGGATCTGTTGATGCCTTTCTTTCCACATGATCATTTGCAGCCTTGCATGAACTCTTGCTATTGTTTGATTGTTTCTCACCTCTTTTGCATTTGTTAAAAGTCTCTATTTTTGCTCCAAAGAAAGCTGGTTGAGAGTTTCTTTGATAGGCTTTAACCCTTTTCATTCTTTTAGAGATCCCCATAGCAAGAATCACTAGAGATCTAAGAAAAATGAAGAAGGATCTTCGCTGAAAAAGATGAACATATAGCGATGGTGTATTTTGCCCACACTAGGAGAGAAAACTTTCAACCAACCTTGCCTTTCTTTGTCGGTTCTTGTCTCTCAAATTTAGCCGACTTCTTCCTTTTCTCACCTCAGGAAATTGTTTCCTTGTATGGATTACTTCTCTTTGGGGCTATTCCATCACAACAAGAAGAAGATGATAATTGAAAGAATAAATAAGGATATATGCATCAAGTATCATTCGAGAAGAATATTCTTATCAAATCGCCAACACTTTGCAAATCATGCCATTTCAACACAAAGACAATTCAATCTAGAATCATTCTCCCTGAATAACACACATGGTAAACCATATCACTTCCTCAAAAAGATCATTCAATCAAGAGTCACTCCTCTTAAACAACCACAACATGTAAAATCATATCATCTCAACACAAAAATCATGTACTTCCCACATACTTAAATCATCACAAACTCATTCAATCACATAACCACATGCTTCTACAACACTTCAAAATTTTGAAATTCGAGCTTCTCATCACAACCCAAAAGGGCTAGGCCTTTTGGGTTGTGCCTAGGTTCTTTAACTATTTTTACCTAGGCCTTTCGACCTATCCGGGCTTTTCCCATTGTCACCTAAGTTGGCCTTTTGGGTTTCCAGCTTAGCCACTATATATATATATATATATATATATATATATATATATATATTTTCATTTTATCAAAGTTTTCAATTTTTTTTGTGTAGCACAAAATATCCCAAAGTAGGGCTTCATACTACATGAAGATAAGAAAAACAAAAAATTATACCACCAAAGTTTCCAAAACAACTACCCCAAGACAAACTATGAATGCTACCAAGCAAGTCACACCACCAAATTTGCATCAAAAACATTCCAAAAATAAATCATTACCAAAAGCACAAAAACACACAAAGGAATTTCAAGATGAAACTCCTAAGTGCTCAACTACTCCCTCCCCCACACTTAAATCATGCATTGTCCCCTATGCACCATGAAAATAAGAACTAACAAGTGGAGTTGGGAAAATAGTGGCACATACTCTTGTGACCCCAAATGGCCTTCCTTCACTCGCCCAGTCTTTTCCTTCTCAATATACCCCATAGCTTGCATGGTGGCTTCTATGGATCCAATCTAGCACCAAAATCCTCCATTTGTGATTTCATACTTCCTACCGGAAGACCAACCTCTTGCACAACTTGGGCAGAACTCGTAAGTTGTTCTCCAAGAGTGCGCAAGTGAACAAAGAGGTTCATGGGTAGGTGGGTGTGGCTAGGCGGCACTCTAGATGAAGTCCCGCCATTCTCCTCATCAATCTCTATCTCTGAGTTGGATAGAATCTTATAGAACTCCTTCTCGAATCATTGGTTAGGCTCTAGAAATAAATCTTCCAATATAGTATCATGGTCGATGGTGGTGTGCTCCGGTTGTGGAAGAACCATGAAAATGCAAGTAGTTACACCACCATACAACCATACAAATCGGTCGTTAGAGGCAGTGTTTGAGATTAGAAAAGCCCAAGCAAGCTTCTAAATGTTATATCTCATCCCCATACATCCGAAACTTGCCAATGCAAATGGAGAAGGGATTGGATGACCCAAATGTTGAGTTAAGAGCCCTACCATATCTCCCATTGAGATTTTTCCACATTTCTTATCTCTCATTTCTAAACACTTGTGCACAAAGGCTCCCACCAAGTTAAGGTAAAAGTTACCCTCCAGAGTCACCGTCCAAAGGACATGAACATCCAAACCCGGACATTGCGAAAGCTCCTCGTGAAAAAAATCCATAGATAATAAGCGTCGAACATACTGCAGCGTCAGGTGAAGAATGGGTGTGCTCTTGTACAAGTGCTTTCTTTCCGTGCCCAATAGGATACTCCAAAAGTTTCCAAGTGAAAATGGTAGACCTTGTCAGTGCGTCCTCGGAACATCCCTTCCATATTTCCATCTGAATGCTTAAGACACATCCCGATGTGATGGTGTATTCCTTCATCCCTCCATATCCACAACTTGCTCCAGAGTCGCCAAGAATTCCAAGGTCCATCGAATATAGTTTTTTGAATACTTCTAGAGAAAACCTTCTAGGTCTATCCGACCTAGCAAGTAGGTAACGAGCTCGAGTAGGCCTAGAGCTTCAATTTCATACACATACAGTTCTGGACTATTGTTACAAGTATATGTCTAGGTTTCACTCCACGGGAGGATATCAAAAGATGCACCAACCTGAAAGTATACTATAGTGTATGCAGACATGGTGTGACAATCATGCTATTAGGGAGAATCATAAGAACAAGCTAACATAATACATAGAGATAGGTAGATCTATGGATTGTTCCCAAAACAAACATCAATCATGAATAAAAATACAAACTCCCAGATAATTAACTACTCCCTTACCATTGAACCCAAATATTTCCTTGGATTCAATGCCCTTCCTTGGGCAAAAACAAGGAGAAAAGAAATAACTTAGAGGGAAGGGTTATTCCCTTTCTCTCTCTAACTACTCTTGGGAGAATAGAATAAAACCCTAAAAATGTGTCAAACTTAAAACTCTAGTAGACATATGCTTCTATACATAGTAGTAGGGAAATTGGCCTTGAAAAAAGCCCAAAATGATGCCAAAATCCCTAGCATCCGCAATGGGCGCATGCATTGGCAGTTGGCTATTGGGAGTAAATTTCTAAGCAAAATGATGGTGTGGTCGTGTCAGTCGTCACACCCCATTGGATGGTCTTTGAATGTTGAGTTGGAACGACACATGCCATTTTAAAGGGAACAATCCATGTCCATTCTAAGTTGCACGGAGAGTCGAGCTGGCAGGGGCAGCTTTGGAGCTTCAGGCTCATACCAATGGATTGTGGCACGATTATGATGAAGAGGGTGGCTCGTGTTGAGGGTGTGTGGCACGTCCCGAGTTGGCTGATTCCATTGGCTACCACATTTTGGCTTGGGCGATGACTCTGGAGGGTAACTTTTACCTTAACTTGGTGGGAGCCTTTGTGCATAAGTGTTTAGCAATGAGAGATAAGAAATGTGGAAAAATCTCAATGGGAGATATGGTAGGGCTCTTAACTCAACATTTGGGTCATCCAATCCCTTCTCCATTTGCATTGGCAAGTTTCGGATGTATGGGGATGCGATATAACATCTAGAAGCTTGCTCAGGCTTTTCTAATCTCAAACACTACCTCTAACGACCGATTTGTATGGTTGTATGGTGGTGCAACTACTTGCATTTTCATGGTTCTTCCACAACCGGAGCGTACCACCATCGACCATGATACTATATTGGAAGCTTTATTTCTAGAGCCTAACCAATGATTCGAGAAGGAGTTCTATAAGATTCTATCCAACTCGGAGATAGAGATTGATGAGGAGAATGGCGGAACTTCATCTAGAGTGTCGCCTAGCCACACCCACCTACCCATGAACCTCTTTGTTCACTTGCGCACTCTTGGAGAACAACTTACGAGTTCTGCCCAAGTTGTGCAAGAGGTCTTCCGGTAGGAAGTATGAAATCACAAATGGAGGATTTTGGTGCTAGATTGGATCCATAGAAGCCACCATGCAAGCTATGGGGTATATTGAGAAGGAAAAGACTAGGCGAGTGAAGGAAGGCCATTTGGGGTCACAAGAGTATGTGCCACTATTTTCCCAACTCCACTTGTTAGTTCTTATTTTCATGGTGCATAGGGGACAATGCATTATTTAAGTGTGGGGGAGGGAGTAGTTGAGCACTTAGGAGTTTCATCTTGAAATGCCTTTGTGTGTTTTTGTGCTTTTGGTAATGATTTATTTTTGGGATGTTTTGGATGCAAATTTGGTGGTGTGACTTGCTTGGTAGCATTCATAGTTTGTCTTGGGGTAGTTGTTTTGGAAACTTTGGTGGTATAATTTTTTGTTTTTCTTATCTTCATGTAGTATGAAGCCCTACTTTTGGATATTTTGTGCTACACCAAAAAAAATTGAAAACTTTGATAAAATGAAAAACATATATATATAGTGGCTAAGTTGGAAACCCAAAAGGCCAATTTAGGCGACAATGGGAAAAGCCCGGATAGGTCAAAAGTCCTAGGTAAAAATAGTTAAAGAACCTAGGCACAACCCAAAAGGCTGTGATGAGAAGCTCGAATTTCAAAATTTTGAAGTGTTGTAGAAGTATGTGGTTATGTGATTGAATGAGTTTGTGATGATTTAAGTATGCGGGAAGTACATGATTTTTGTGTTGAGATGATATGATTTTACATGTTGTGGTTGTTTAAGGGGAGTGACTCTTGATTGAATGATCTTTTTGAGGAAGTGATATGGTTTACTACCATGTGTGTTATTTAGGGAGAATGATTCTAGATTGAATTGTCTTTGTGTTGAAAGACACTACATTCCATCAAAAAAGGATATCACCTTTGAGGTTGAAAGTATGGATCTCAATGAGTGACTTATCTCTCTCTTAGTGTGGGCGAAATACACCATCACTATGTATTCATCTTTTTCAGCTAAGATCCTTCTTCTCTTTGCTTAGATCTCTAGCAATATTGCTATGTGAGCTCTAAAAAAAGAAAAGGGTTATGGCTATCAAAGAAGCTTTCAATCAGCTTTCTTTGGAGCAAAAAGAAAGACATTTAACAGCTACAAAAGATGCAAGAAATGATCAACAGTACCAATTCATGGGGAAAGCAAGGCTGCAAAGGTTCTGGACAAAAGCAAATCATATCTGGTAGGCAATGGTATCCTTTTATCCTCTGGTCCATCACATGATCAAGATGATAGGATTTCCAAGGCTCACATTCCAGATTTGGTTTCCACAAACGTGATACATGCTCCAAATTACACTCCTAACCAATCTCATGTACATGCCAGGGATCTAGCTAGCTCTAAGAATGAATCAGCTTCATTTTTTAAGAAACCAGCTGCTGCTCAAGTTTCTTTATCCAAAACCTTCTATGATTCAACAAGCTCTTCAACCCTTTTATGGACCATCTTCAACACCTAAACTAGCCTCAACTTGGACATATCTGTTCAAAGATAGTTCAGAAGGTATACAGTACTATCCACCAGTTGAAGTAGTTGGATTTCAAATGGAGAAGATCTCCAAAAAAATGAGTAGAAACCAGTTGTAAATCTTGAGAAAGCACTGTAATCTGCAAAGTCCTTGTAGCTCATCCACAACTGGCCATCATGGACAACTTTTTCAAGAGAGTTTGGTGGAAAGCTGAAATTACCAAGGTATGGATGAATTCACCTGGTATTTTTATGGTTAAGTTTAAAGATCTGGAATTCACAAATTAGGTCCTAGAGAGGGGGATCTTAACCTTTGATAATAAGCATGTGTCATTATATCCTTGGACTAGTAATTTTAGAGCTGATCATCCTACCAGGATCCCAATATAGGGTTCAGCCTCAAGATTTGGATCCTATATACTACTGGACTCCTGAAATCGTGAGTAGAATACTAAGTCCTTTTGGCAAGCCATTGATGTTAGACACATGTACACATATAATGGACAGGCTTAGTTATGCTAGAGTCCATCTTGAAATGGAAACTCTTGAAGTACTACCAAACCGGGCTTCTTTCATAGATGAAAATGATATTGTTCAAAGGCATAATGTAGTATTTGAATGGCAGCCTATAAAATGTTCCCACTGTCCTATGTTAGGCCACTCTAAGGAGGATTGCAAAAAATTTCTGAAACCATCACTGCCTCCCATTAAGAAGTATGTCCCAAAAATAGTCCCAAAAACTATTGACCCTCCTTCTAAGTTTATGTCTGGGCCTGATCTAGAACATGTTTCAGCACCCTTTTACAGACTTGGGAAAGAGCCTATTGAACCTCCATCAAATCAAATACTTCATCAGCAAGTCACTTTGATTAGTTCCAGTTCTAAATAGCTTGATAGCTCAATTTTGCTGAATTTTGGTTCCGTTACTGATTTTTCCCCACCTCCCTTATCCCCCTGATGGAATCAAACATCCTAATCTATAACATTAGAGGTCTTAATACCTCTATGAGGCAAAGGACAGTAAAGGAGTTATGTTTGGTACATAATGTAGGTTTGTTATGCATTATAGGAACAAAAGTAATAAAAAAAATGAGGCTAGAGTTTGGGATGAGCTTGACCTTAGCTGGCAGTTTATCAAAAACAACAGCTGTGAAAATAATGGTAGGATTTTCTTGGGTTGGAGGCCTAATCTTTATGATGTGTACATATCTTATCTTCACATGCTCAATGGATTCATGTTTCTTGATTTTTGAAGGCCTTAAACATGTCCATATTTATCACTTTTGTTTATGGGAAGAATGTTCCATCTGAAAGGCAACCTCTGTGGATTGAACTACAACAACTTGATATTCATGATTCACCTTGGTTGATAGCTAGTGATTTCAATTCCACTTTGGATTATGAAGATAGGATTGGAGGTGCTCCTATTTGAGCTTCTGAATTCTATCATTTTAAGACAGTGGTGCAGGCACTGAACTTGAATGAGATCAAAAGTTTTGGCTCCTATTTGACTTGGAACAATGGAAGGAAGATAGGCAGTAGAGTGTATAGCAGGTTGGATAGAGCCCTTATCAACAAGAAATTGATTGATCAATCGTCAAAATCAAGCTGCAAGAACCTACCTAAAAACATTGCTGATCATATTCCTTTATTACGGAAAATCACAAAGCAACATCAGAGCAGTTAAGAATCCATTGAAGTACTAAAACACGTGGAGCCTTTCTTCTATATTTCTGCCAACTGTTGAAATTATATGGAGGGAACATCCAGTCTCTACTTTGCAGGATTTATGCAGAAACATCAGTCGCCTATTACATGCTCATTTACAAAGCATTAATAGGTCAGATTTAGTGAAATTCAGCAAAAAGAAAATGCCATAACTATGGAATTGGAGGCTGCTTAGAAGGCACTACATCAGGATCCTTTGAATGTCCTTTTGCTAGCAGATGAAACTGAGGTCAGAATGAAAGCTTCAATGATTTTTGAAGCTGAGTATAGATTTTATACTAGAGGGAAAATAGTGAATGGTTGAAAGCTGGGGACAAGCCTTCCAAACTGTTCTATGTTCAACTAAAATCTAGACAATTTAAGAACCATATCCTTTGCCTTCTAAATGGCATAGATTTGCTGAGAAGTAGGGGTCAAGTGGAAGCCCATTTAGTGGATTTATTCGTCAAAAAGTTATGCACAACTAATGCTCCATCCTCAATAGTGGATTTAGAAGTGTTTAGCCAAGGGCTTGTCTTATCTCAGGAGCATCAATGCAAATGATTCAACCATTTTCTGCTAATGAGATCTATAATGCTCTCAAAAGTATTCCTGATAGCAAAAGTGTGTAGGCTATGATGGTTTTTCAAGTCAGTTCTTTAAATCTGCATGGCATATAATTGGGACTAGTGTGATCAAGACAGTAAAGGAATTCTTTGATGGGAGACTTTACCTAATCAACTGAGCACAACTATCATCACATTGCTGCCAAAGAAGGATCATCCACAACTGGCCTGAGATTATAGGCCAATTTCATGCTTCTCAGTTCTATATAAGATCATAGAAAAAGTACTATGCACAAGACTTGGATGGATTCTGCTTGATCTCATTTATTTGAATCAAGGGGCCTTTGTTAAAGGAAGGCTTATATCCCACAATGTGCTACTCACACAAGAACTTCTTCATACTTTTATATTAGTGGAAGATGGATGGTTGTATGGATAATTGCCTCATCAAAGTGGATATTCAGAGGCATTTGATGATCTGGAATGGTCATTTATATTCATCTTGTTAGAATGTTTCAGGTTTCCTAGAGCTTTTATTCAATGGATCCAGAAATGCATTGAGCCTACTTCTTTCAGCATTTCCCTAAATGGTGAATACACTCCGCTTTTCAAGGGAAGGCGAGGAGTAAAACAAGGTGATCCCCTTTCACCCCTCTTATTGACCTTCTTTCTATGGAGTAGTACTTTTCTAGGATTTTGTCAAAAGCTTTTAGGAACAAATTAATTTATTATCATGCCAGATGCAAGAAAGTAGGACTACATTGCCTACTTTTTGCAGATGATCTTTTATTATTCAATAAGACTAGCAATGGCAAATCCCTTCATGGAGTTTTGAAGGTTCTTGATGAATTTAAAATGACTATTGGCCTATCGATAAACCTTACAAAGTTACAAGTATATTTCTCTAGAATTTAGAAATCCACCATAGACTTATTGGGGATTCTTCAAATTCATAGGGGTGTTTTTCCCGTTGCATACTTGGGACTACCTATTACTGGTAGAAGTTGGAAAGTGTAAACCTGTCAAGTGTTGATTGAGAAAATCAGGTCCAGGCTACATAGTTGGAAGGGGATAACTCTTTCCTATGCAGGAAAAATAGAACTGATCATGACAGTATTTCTTAGCCTTACTAGTTATTGGATCAGTGTCTTTAATTTTCCAGCTAGTGTGTATGATGGCATAGAGCCTTGTGCAGAAAATTTTTGTGGAGATATCAGGATGGTGAAAGGGGCCTGAATCCAGTGGCATGGAAAACTTTGTGTATGGAGAAGGAGTATGGAGGTGCTGGAATTAGGGATCCATTCTTGAGGGAGCAAGCCTTATTATGCAAACACTTATGGGACATTCAGAATGAAAAAGAAAATCTATGAATTAGGAGGTTGTCGCCGTACCTCTCAAAGTTAATACTTTTAATCCCTAATGCTTTTCTTCTACAATTAAGTAGATAATGTGGCAAGTAGGGGTCGTCCACGATAAGAGGGATCTTTTCAAGTGTTTACACATATATAGGAGAAAACATACTAAGCATATACATGCATAGATACATATAAAAGCATGTAAACAAGAGGGGGGTTTGGTTGGTTTGATCCCAAGTTATCAAATTAAAGTACAACAACTAGCAAAGTAAGAAAACTATGCTAATCATGTAATACAACTAAAGATAAGATGAAAACAACAATTAACATAACCTTGGGCGTAATTGACTTCCACTTCCAAGCCTCTTATCCTTTATTGAACATGCAACCAATTTACTACTTTCACTACTTGTTGTCAAGACTAAACTTCTATCCTTCTTAGATAGTAGTTTGCAAGAGTGAACTTGACATCTCTTGTCAAACCTCACCAATGACTCCCGTAGTTGAAACACGACTAAAAGTATCCCATTGATGACATTTAACACGAAGAATCAACAAGCTTGGAAAAAAATATAAACACTAAACCATGTCTAAGCACTTAACCAATTCATGCATTTACACGAGATTAGTCAAGAATGATCGACATTCATAGACTTCTCTCATTTGCTACAAGCAACAAACATGACAAAGAGTTCAACATTATCATATTTATCTAGCAATTATCAATCCATCAACACAATCAAAAGCTCTAAATCATACTCTTGGATTCCTATCAAGAAAAGGGGAAATCAACCCATTCCCTAAACCCTAACAAGCATATCATACAAGTACTTCATACACTCAAGCTTTCAATAACATTAATGATATTAACAAACACATTGAATGCTCCATAAATGCATATACTAAGAGTATTAAGTAGGCTACAAATTGTTCTTAAGACATGGGTTTGGAAGCCTTAGTCAATTGCTCCCAAGAACTAGATTTAGCTACAAGAGTTCATACTAATTAATGCTAAACAACTAAACATAATACAAGAGAATTCAAAGATGAAAATGGAAGAAAATAGGGTTCTAAACAGTACCAAAAATGCAGATGAAAAAGATATGAATGAGAGGAAAAAGAGTGCTATTTATAGTACAAAAAGGAAAAGGTTAAATTCTGGCCACCTGTTGGTCGTAACTCGCGATGGGCTCATCGCGACTCGCAATGAGGCCATCGCGACTCACGACGAGGCCATCGTGACTCGTGACGGGTGCCAAAATTTAATCCTGTTTTCTTTTCTTCTTCTTGTGGCATACATTCATCTTCATAGAAATTCCTCTCATTTTTCAAGTCTTCAATGTCTTCTAAAATGGTCTTTAATGGCCCCCGGTCTTCATGTCTTCGAATCAAGTCTTGAAAAGTCTTTGAAAATGTGATCTTTAATGGTCTCCAGTCTTCATGCCTCCGTGTTCTTCCCTTGTCATGCAAAACTTAGAAGAGGTAAAAGAGCGTAAAGTTGCTCTCACCCCTCCTAAGAGAATTTCAAGGTAAAACCCCATGCTCTTGATAATAAAAGAGCACAAAAGTGACCCAAAATAGTACTAAATTATGCACATAAAATGGACATATCAAACCTCCCCACACTTAAACCTTACTCGCCCTCGAGTAATAAAAGATCCAAGCACATGAAAGATATGACGTATCCACATCCTAACTACTATTCCCCCAAATTAATACCTCACAAAACTCTCAATATCACACATCCCAATGTTACGGTCAAATGAGAAGTTTCCCACAACCCCTATTCCTAAATCTACCCAAACCATATCAACCCATCAATTCATTGATATCCCTAAAACATCTCCAAATCCTAAATTGATAATCCCAAATCCAATGATACAAGGTGAAGCTAAAGACATGTATAAGGTTCAAAACACATGCTCCACTTTATATCAATATATCAACCTAAAAACGACGCATATTAACGATCAAGAATTTCATAACATACGTCGTCTTCTCCCGGTAAATTTTCCACTCCAAAAGGTCCTCAAGATGTCAAGGTACTCGATCCATCCGTATGGTCACTGCAACCTTATGACTCCAATGCCGCAAATGAGTAGTGAACACTTAACATTTATTTCAATTTCTCTTGTTTTCTCTCATTTTTCCTAGGAGCCCTTTCGGGTTTTCATCCTAGCCAACCATCATTTTTCTTTGGCTCACATCTCACCGTTTTCCACACATGTAGCCTCTCATTTTTGCCTAGGTCGCCCTTTCAGGTTTTCGACCTATCCGAGCCCCTATTGTTGCCTAAGTTTCCCTCTTGGGTTTTCAACTTAGCGGGATTCTTTTTATATATATTATTTTTTTTCTTTTTCATTTTATATTTATTTTTATTTTTTTCAAATTGTTTTTCAAATTTTTCATGTTTCTCCAATCCAAAAAGTAACAAAGTGCTTTCCAAATGTTAAGGCTAAGAAAAGTATCAAAGCCAACATTATCCAAGTACATCAAAAGAAAAACATCCTAACACAAAAGGGAGAAAATATCCAAAATAAAACAAAAGAGTTATGCAAAAGTGTCTCCAAAAGTGTCTTCAATCCCAATCACCTCAAAGTAGATACCCCTCCCCATACTTAGAACACTACATTGCCCTCAATGTAGATAATAGGGCAAAAAAGTACAAAGCAAAGTATGGAAAGGGTAAAGATATGGTGCTCACAAAATCACTGATGTGATGAAGAAGGGCCACCGCCAAAATAGCGCTGCTGATACTGTGCCAGCCACTCCTAGCTTTCGGCCTCCTAGCTTTCTGCCTCTCCGCTCCCGGATCGGGGCCTAAGACACCGCCTACCTAGGACTGCATCTCATGGATGCGAGCTGACAAGTGGTCAATCTCTTCATCCGTATCGATTAAGGTCTGGGAGACAAATACATTATGCTCTAATATCATGCTATCCTGGCAGTGGAATCCATCCTGTACAGTCTGCATCATGCGCTCGTAGAAGTTAGGTGGAGGTTGGGAATAGTGAGGTGGCACATCATCCTCCTGCATTGGCTCGGTCTCTAATGGAGGCTGCGGGGAGTTCTGCGGGAAGTGCTACTGGGAGTGCTGGTGCTGTTGTCGCTCAGAAAAAGGTAGGGTGCTATCATCGTGTTGGACGGGAGTTGGGCCAAGGTCGTGGAGCTCGCGCTGGAATTCATCTCTACATGAGTAGTCAGGTGAAATCGCCAAGTGGGCTGAGGGAGTCAGGTGAAATCGCCAAGTGGGCTGAGGGAGTCAGGTGAAATCGCCAAGTGGTCTCTTAGAGGTGTATCAAATTCCAGCTTCATCTTGTTGGGCTGAGGGAGGGCCATGAATGTGGCCTTCTTTGCGCCATACAACCAATGGAATAGCCCCGTGGTCTATGTGGCACTAAGCATCTCAAATATAACTAACCTTTCACCAGTGATCAGATAGGAAGTGCGCCTCCCTAAGCGAAGAAAGTCAGCCGGAGGAACCAATCCCAAGTACTTTGCTAAAAGGCCCATCATGCATCTGACCATGATCTTCCCTTTTGGCTTTCCTGTCACCTCCGTGATTCTCTTCATCTACAACTCTGCCCACAGCCCGTATCCTAGTCCCTCACTCGTTAAGTGCCACAGAAAATGAATGTCATTGTCTGGCACATTCGTCGGCTCCGCGGAGAAAAGTACTGTGCCAGCCAACAGTTGGTGCACATAACGGAGTGCAGGGTGGATAATTGTGCTACTCTTATCATGGGAGTTCTTTGGCCTCGTGCTGATGACATTCCAAAAGTGCATGTCATCCTCAATCGATCGCTCCTGGGCATGTGGGTCCAGCCTGGCCTGTATCTCCATAGTGTCAAATCAAAAGGCCTCGTCAATATGCGAGACGGTCATTTGCCTAAATATATCATCTAAGTGAAAAGAAATGTACCTCTCGCAAGGTTGATCACCTCTCATGCTGCTTATACGTCCGTGGACAGGAACTCCACCGTGTACCTCCGGTAAGAGGGCGCACTCCTACTCATGAACCCTTCCATTCCCCCCTTGGCGGGGAGGCATCTGATAGGCTGAGTTAGCCCAAGAGTATCTAATGTGGGTACGTCTAAAAACCTTGTCTCTTTGAGTTGATGCCTCTCTAGGGCCTCATCTAGATCAAACCCATGTACCTATCCGGAGAGGGAGGTACAGGGCTCGATTCCGGAGTTGGTGGAGGAGGCGGAGGTGGAGCGGCAGTGCGTCTGCCTCGAGGGGGGGGAGCCCTGGGTCTCTTCGTGGGGGCCATATCTAACAACCACAACAAACAAGTCAAACACCCAGGAATATATGTATATGCAATATTGCAAATTCATACTCAACCTTAAACTAGTTCATCATCACAAGCCAAATCAAAATTAAGTCAACTAGTTCAAGTCCTAATCACTATTGCATATATGATCCATATTATGTCCAACAAGTCCATATTCTCAAGTTCATGAAGTTCTCACATAGTTGAAATCAATATGCTATATTTCAAAATAACAATTGTGCTCAACTAGTTTAGCCACCATTAGTACATTCACAATGTCAATATCCACGTCCCATGGCTAAACTACCCTAAGCAAAATAACATTGCAAAGCACAATAAAATTTTATCCAAGTAACAACTATGTTTAATCAAGGCCAACATGCCTCATATCTAGCATAAGTCACAATCCATTCTCAGCCAAAGCAACACAAATGCACACAATCCAAAATCAAACAAGCACAATACAATCCAAACTGCAACCACAAAATATACAATCCACACCACAACCACAAAATATGCACACAATACCCATCAAATTAAATTGCAAGCACAATATATTCACCAAAATTAATCAATGTCCAACAATTTAATTTCCTAAGGCATCACTCACATCTACACAATATTCAATAAATAGTGTATGCATTCATAATCACAATTGAAGCACAATAAAGTGTTCATCAGCCAAAGTTAGGAGATCCCGAATCAAACCATGTGGCCTTTGATTGTTAAATCTGCAGGATGGGGTTTCGATACGAATATCAAATATTACTCTAAGGATGAAGCTATGCCAAAGCTTGATAAGAAATTCAATGATCATGTTAGAGATCCTCTAAGTGATTTGGCCTATGAGAATAAGGAAGAAACTTAGAGATGCTACTTTGGATGCAGTGAGAACATTTGATAGGCTGTCATTCAAACACCACATTCTGCCTTTGAACAATATCATTTTCATTTATGAAAGAAACTTGGTTTATCAGTTGATACGATGTCAAAAATGTCATTTATCATATTTTTCATAGTTTAATATTTTTAGAAGCATAACACTATACTCTTTTTTCCACTGGGTTTTTTAATGAGGCAGTGTGCTCATATTCAGCTTTAATATTGAAAATATTGTAATAGATTAGTATTGATTTGAATAAAATTAGATTTAGTAAGATTAGATAAGGCAATATTTATTCAAGATTAGCTTGAAGAAATTTCACCATATGTACTCATTTAATTTTAGGTATTGTAGTTAGATATGGTTTTAACTTCTTAAAGCTGCCATAATTCTTTTTAGTTTATATTTATACTGGCCAAATTATACGCTATAAATAGGAGAGACTTTCCACGAAATTATACGACCATTCTTATCAATCAAGTATACAAACCTTTGAGTTCATACTCTTGTTGCTTACGAGCTTTTTTCATTGTTGCTTAACCCCGAGGGCTAGTTAGGTATCAATAAATCTTGTGGTCTGATCCCGAGTGCTAGTTAGATAGCAAGTTAAAGTAAGGCGTACCCCGAGGGATAGACACCTGAATTTTGTGCGAGATAGTGGGGGTTTGCTTATCCCTTCACGAGATCAAATATATTAATTCTGCAATCATGAGTCTTCGCAAGGGGATTCATATCAGTTGGTATTAGAATAAAGAAAAAGATCTTTGGATGAATTCAACCCCATCCCACTGTACTATGTTAGGCCACTCTAAGCAGAATTGTAAAAAAATGTTGAAACCTTCCAAGCTTCCCATTAAGAAGCATGTCCCAAAAACAGTTGATCCTCTCTCTCTAAGTCTAAATCTGGACCTGATCCAATCCATGTTTCAGCACCCCCCTCAACAATTTACAGAGTAGATACTTGATCAGCAAGGCACTTTGTTCAGTTCCAGTTCTAAACAGCCTGATAGTTCAGTTTTGCTGAATTTTGGTTCAGTTACTGATTTTCCCCACCTCCCTCATCCCCCCAATTTTGGTTCGTATCGAAACCCCATCCTGCAGATTTAACAATCAAAGGCCACATGGTATTAGAGCAAAGAAAAAGGATGTTTGGACGAATTCATCAACAGGGATTTCGAGTTTCGTTTGAATTTGTTTTTGAGAAATAAAAAGAAATCCAAAAAGTAGAATCCGCCGCCACCAGGACATGTGACCGGCGCCGGCGCCGCTCAGCATCTCCAATGATTTCACCGCCGCACCCCCATTCTTTTCCGTATCTGTCTGACCTAATGAAGCTCACTGTTCTGCTTGCCGTCCTTTGTAGATCCGATGCCATCATTCTTCAGACTTGATCTCTGCCGATCAATTCAACAACCGGCCAAACTGCTTCATTCTTCTCAAATCAATTTTAGCAACTGAACCGTCAACTATTCAAATATTCATCAGAGATCTCCAGCAACTCTGTTCTTCTTCCTGTGCTGATTCGTATTACTTCACTGTGGCTTGTTCAGTCTCTGTCGTCGGCGAGCTCTAGTTTTGCAAAAGAGAAGTCCGCGCATAAGGTTAAATTAAAGGAGCAGAAGAATGCAGCGTGTGTCCTCCACGCGCAAGTTCGCACAGGGCGCATGAATCTCACGTGAAGGGCCCTTTGAAAGAACGAGCAAATAACGTGCACTACAACTCGCCCGCCTTTTTATCTCCAGCTAGTTTCTTGTGAATTTGTTATATTCTTGTGAGTTCAGCATTTACCGCAAGTTATTTGAATTTCTCACCAGATTGTCTTTTTCTCCCAAGTTTTTGCCACATCAGCATCCCAATCACTGCTTAGTCTCCGTCCAGTCACCGTTTATAAGCAGTTCTTTGCAGGGATGGTGTGTGATATCTACATTTATTTTTTTAATATCATTCACATTTCAAGGATACACTTTTTCGACCACGGAGGGATGATATGATGTCAAAAATGTCATTTATTATATTTTTATAGTTTAATATTTTTAGTAGTTTAAGACTATAATCTTTTTCACTGGGTTTTTTAATGAGGTGGCATGCTCATATTTTGCATTAATTTGAAAATATTTTAATAGATTAGTTTTTTTTAATGAAAGTTTTGTATATAGATCAAATCAAACCAAAAGAGTTTTTAGACCATCACTCCTAGCCTTTTACAAGCAAAAAACCCATATCAAAACTTGCTATGTAAAATCAAACAACCAACCAGCTCTATATTCTATCTAGGCTAATATTCAAAATTTTCTTTCCATTTCTTGTTGCTCCTCCATTTGCATTCAGCTTCAACTTGGGCAGCCAAGATCTTCAAATCTTCTTGGCAAAAGATCCTCATGTTCCTTTCATTCCATATTCCATACAAGGCACTAGTAAGCTTCATCAACATCAAGTCCTGCCTTCTTCTTACCATCATCAACAAACATCTTTTTACTTGCCTCATGTTGCTCATATCCCTCAACTTCAAGATTATCATCAACCCCTTAGTGTATGTACAACCCGAAAACAAATGGGTTGCTGTCTCATCCACCTCATCACATAAACTACAACTTTGTTTTGTCTTCGAAATCCCAAATTTTTGCAATCTATCAAACGTGGGCAGCCCTCCCTTCAATAACATCCATAGGAAAATTCTATGCTTAGGTAAAATGTTTTTGTCCCAAATTACCTTGGCATAAAAGTCCCTTTTGCTTCCTCCCTTCAAATTATCATACACCATCCTTGTCTTCAACTTCCCTTCCTTGTCCAAACAACTCCTAAGGGTTTGGAAGTGTTTATCTTTCAATTTGCACAACATCTTCCAATGCCAACTAGAACTTACCCCTCATTTGCTTCCTTGTAGACTTCCACCCTTTATGTAATATGCTTGAATCCACCTTACCCAAAGAATATCTTTCTTTGAGTTTAAATCCCACAATTGCTTACATAGTGCTACCTTGTTCCAAATGGAAGGATCTCTAATCCCCAATCCTCCAAAATGTTTGCTTCTACAAATTGTGTCCCAAGAGATAGGAGTATAACCCCTTTTCCCTTCTTCTCTTCCCCACAAAAAACATCTACAAATTTTCACAATCTCCTCATGAAGACGTATACTAGCCCAAAATCCAGCTATACTTAGTAAAACCGAATTGATCAATTGCACCTCCTTCCCTGCATAAGAAAGAACACTTGTATTCCAACTATGCAATTTTCTTCTAATTGTATCCACCAATTTCTCAGAATCTTGCTTCCTCCACTTCACATTAGACAAAGGTAGCCCCAAATATTGCATAGGAAAATCCCGTCTTGTTACATTTAACACTCCAGCCGACAAGTCTTTCTCCTCTTCATCCATTCTAGAAAAATAAATTCTAGATTTGCTCACTTATTGCAAGACCCGAGACCTCCATAAACCTCTTCAAGCAACCTTTCACACCCTCCATGGATTTTTGGTTTGCTCCACAAAAGATAAGCAAATCATCAGCGAATAACGAGTATGCACATCAACTTTTTTGCATCTTTGGTGGAATTCTATGTGCTGCTCCTTGTACTCCTTTGCCATCATTCTTGTAAGGTACTCCATGCTCAAAACAAACAACAAGGGGGATAGAAGATCCCCTTGTTTAACTCCTCTTCTACCCATGAATCCTTCAGAATACCTCCCATTCAAAACTAAGCAAAAGGATGACTTCATTGTACTTCTGTTGATCCAATCTATCATCAACCCGGGGAACTTTAAAACCTCAATCCATTTAACAAGAAATTTCCAGCTTATACAATCAAAGGCTTTGCTAATATCCACTTTAACAACACAACTTCTCTTCATGCCATCAACATTGTACTTATGCAACAATTCTTGTGTTAAAAGAATGTTGTGTGATATGTGCCTACCTTTCACAAAAGCACTTTGATTCTCACTAATCAAACAAGGCAGCACCTCACAAAGTCTTGCACAAATTACTTTGGTTATCACTTTATAAAGTACGGAGAAACAAGCAATAGGCCTATAATCACTTGCAAATTAAGGTTGACTCACCTTTGGGATCAAGGATATCATGGCTTGATTCAAAGAGTTTGGAATTTCTTTTGTTAGGATGAATCCCCCAAAGTGCTTTCTTCACCTCATTTTCACCAATTGGTTGGATTAAGGATGCTTGTTGTTGTATGCTTAGAACTCCACAAAAAATAGACAAGTTTTCCTCAAAGTCTTTAGTTTCCCAATAAACTCCCAAATGGCTTCCATAGTGTCTCTTCAAATATTCTTCAATCTTGACTACATTGGATAGTAATCTACTCCCCTCCTTTTTGTTCAAAATTTGGTTCTTGTATTGCCTTGTTCTCATAGAAACATAAAACAACTTTGTTGACCTATCCCCTTCATGAAGCCATTGCACTTTAGCTCTTTGTTGCAAGAACTTGTATTCAGCCTCCTCCAATTCTTCAAGCACTTTCCTTGCATCAAATTCCACCCTTTGCCTCATCCCTTGGTTCTTCATTCAACCTCTCTTGTGCCAAAAGCCATTCCTTCTTAGCCTTCTCCACCCTTTCTCCAATCTTAGAGAACTCCCTTCTATTAAGCCTATTAAAAGGTTTTTCCATGTCTTCAAGAAGCTTTCCAAAATCCTTCATTGTGCTCACCTTCCTCCAAACCGCTTGGATTGTCCCCTTGAAATGTGGTGAGGACTCCCACATATTGAAATATTTGAAGCTCCTCTTCTTCTTCTTGTCTTCCTTATGCCAACTCAAAATGATAGGATGGTGGTCCAAGAGTGTGTCCAATTTTACCTCACAAAAGGCTTGGCCAAGCCTCCTTACCCACTCTTGGTTTACAATGCCCCTATCAATTTTGCTTTGGATTAACTCCCCAACTTCCCTTCTATTGCTCCAAGTAAACATTTGGCCAATAGTTTTAATTTCAACCAACAAACTAGCCTCCACCACGTCTTGGGAATCCAAGACTTCTTTTTCTTCAACTTCGTGCCCACCTTCTCTATCCCCAAAATCCAAAGGAGAGTTAAAATCTCCTATGATCACCCATGGTTTATCATCTCTACTCCCTTGCCCCTTTAGGAACTCCCATATTGGTTTTTTCTTTTCGATGGTGTTATGGCCATACACCACCGTCAAGAAGAATTTCAAGTTATTGCTCCTAATCAACCCATCAAAATCCATCCATTGATCCCCAACATTCAACACCTTCATATCATAAAAATCAGCCCTCAAACCTAGCCAAATTCTCCCCCCTACAAAATTCCCATTTGTTATCAACTCCCAACCAAAACCTATTCTCCCCCACACTTTTTTTTGGTTTTCTTCTTTTACTTTAGTTTCCAACAGCCCTAAACAACCTATATGATTAAGCATACAAAAGTTTTTCACCCTCCTATGCTTATCACATTTATTCAAACCCCTTACATTCCAACAAGCAAATCTACTATTCATAAGGAGGGTCGGATAAGAGAGTATACCCATTGCCTTCACTCCTTGAACTCCTCGGATCTTCTTCTTTCTTCCTTGCTGCCCTTATTCCTTTCTCTACCATTTTGAACTCAATCTCCTCCCCTAGTAGCCCTTTAACTTCCCATTGCTGCTTTTTAGATTCCCTTTGCTGCCCCTTAACATCTTTCACTCTATCTTGCTTCTCATCCTCTTTCACAATCCTCCCAATTGGCACATAAGTCCTCCTATTCGTTTGACTTTTTTCAGCTCCATTTTTCTTCCTACACACCTCCTCATTATGCCCAATCATCCCACATTTTCCACATTTAGTTGGCTTCCATTCAAAACAAATTTGCTGGCTAACAATCACCTTGTTTTCATAAAGGTAAATCAACTTGTCCGGAAGGGTATCACTTATCATCACCTCAACTTGTACCCTTGCAAAATCCAGCATCTCCTTCTCTTGTGTTGCTCTATCAAGATTCAAAGGCTTCCCAAGTGGACTTACTATCTTACTTATGAGTTTTGGTTGCCAATACTTCAATGGCAATCCGGGGAGCTGAATCCAAACTGGGACAACATTAGGTTCTTCATTCACACCTTCTTCATTCCAATCTTTCAATAAAACGTGTTTCCCATCAAAGAACACCACTCCTTTCTCCAAAACAGCCCCTTTATGCTCCTTTGGAATATAACCATAAAAACTCCTGAATTTAGAAGCCCCATACCTTGTTGATTCTTCTTCCCCAAATCCGAAAAAAGAACCCCTCCATGACTTTGAATGGTGGGTTGCTGCCCAAAACCTTGCACATAACAGTAGTCTCCCATTGCTTTGAGCTCTCTTCCACCTCCTCCATGGTGATTTCACCCATAAACAGCCCATCTATCTCCACGGGTTGGTAATATTGGATCTCCGTCAAGCTAGATTTGAGTATAGAACTCCAAGATCTGACCTCCTTCGTGCGAGATAGTGAAGGTTTGTGTATCCCTTCACTTGATCGAATATATTAATTCTGCAATCGTGAGTCTTTGCAAGGGGATTCATATCAGTTTATATTAGAGCAAAGCAAAAGATCGTTTAAATTTATTTATTTTTAAATTCAAATAAAAAATCAGAAAGTAGAATCCACCGCTACCAGGACATATGACCGCCGCCGCCACTCAGCATCTCCGATAATTCCGCCACCGCACCACCGTTCTGTTCTGTATCTGTCCAACCTCAAGAAGCTCGATGTTCTGCTCGCCGTCTATCGTAGATCCGATGCATTGATCTTAAGACTTGATCTCCGCCGATCAATTCAACAACCGGCCAGACTGCTCCGTTCTTCTCAAATCAATTTTAGAAACTGAACCACGACTATTCGAATATTCATCAGACATCTCCAGCAACTCTGTTCTTCTTCCTGTGCTGATTCGGATTACTCCACCATGGCTTAATCAGTCTCTGTCGTCGGCGAGCTCTAGTTCAGCTGAAGAGAAGTCTATGCGGAAGGTTAAATTAAAGAAGAAGAAGAATGGAGCGTGCGTTCCTCAACACGCGAGTTCACACATGGCGCGTGCATCTCACGCGCAAGCGTGCTAATAACGAGCACTACAGTTCACCTTCCTTTTTATCTCCTGAGCTAGCGTCTCGTGAATTTGTCACATTCTCATGAAATCATCATTAATTGTGAGTTATTTGAATTTCTCTCCAAATTGTCTTTTTCTCCCAATTTTTGCCACATCCGCATCCCAGTCACAGCCTAGTCAGCGTCCAGTCGCCGTTTATAAGCAGTTCTTGGCAGGGATGGCGTGGGATGTTTATCTACATTTATTTTTTAATATCGTTCACGTTTCGAGGATGAAACATTTTCGACCATGGAGGGATGATATGATGTCAAAAATGTCATTTATTATAATTTTCATAGTTTAATATTTTTTGAAGTTTAACACTATACTCTTTTTTCCAGTGGTTTTTTTAATGAGGTAGTGTGCTCATATTTAGAATTAATTTTAAAAATATTATAATAGATTAGTATGGATTTGACTAAAATTAGATTTAGAAAGGTTAGATAAGGCAATATTTATTAGCTTGAATAAATTTCGCCATATGTACTCATTTTATTTTAGGTATTGTAATTAGATATGGTTTTAACTTCTTAAAGTTGTCATAATTATTTTCAGTTTCTATTTGTATTGGCCAAATCATACCTTATAAATAGGAGAGGCCATCCACAAAATTAGACGACCATTCTTATCAATAAAAAAATACAAACCTTTGAGTTCATACTCTTGTTGCTTACGAGCTTTTTCCATTGTTGCTTAACTCCGAGGGCTAGTTGGGTATCAATAAACCTTGTGATATAATCCTGAGGGCTAGTTAGAGAGCAAGTCGAAGTTAGCATACCCCGAGGACTAGACACCTGATTTTGGTGCGAGATAGTGAGGATTTGCAGATCGAATCATTAGATCAAAGATATTAATTTTGCAATCATGAGTCTTCGCAAGGGGATTCATATCAGTAGTACTTCAAGAATTTCCATTTCAAGCTGGACTCTAGCATAACTAAGCATATTCTTTGTATGTGTAGTTGTGTCTAACATCAATGGTTTGCCAATAGGACTTTGTATTGTACTCAAGATTTCAGGAGTCCAGTATATAAGATCCAAATCTGGAAGTTGAACCCATACTGGGATCAGCTCTAAAAGTTCTAGTCCATGGATATAATAACACATGCTTAGTTATGTGTTATTCTAGTCCAGGGATATCAAAGGTTTACACCCCCTCTCTAGGACCTGATTTCTAAATTCCAGATCTTTAAACTTAAACATAAAAATACCAGGTGAAGTCATCCATACCTTAGTAATTTCAGCTTTCCACCTAACTCTCCTGAAAAAGTGTTCTATGATAGTCAGTGGTGGATGAGCTCCAAGGACTTTACAGATTACAATGCTTTCCCAAGATTTGCAACTGGTTTCTACACAAGTTTTGGAGATCTTCCCCATTTGAATTCCATCTACTTCAACTAGTGGATAACACTTCATACCTTCTGATCTATCTTTGAACAGATATGCCGAAGTTGAAGCAAAGTGACATTAATCCAACATATTTCCATTTGATCTTCAAATCTTCATCATGAATATGTTTCACCACTGCATTCAAAGTAGCATCTCTAAGTTTCTTCCTTACCCTCATAGGCCAAATCACTTAGAGGATCTCTAACATGACCATTGAATTTCTTATCAAGCTTTGGCATAGCTTCATCCTTAGAGTAAGATTTGATATTCGTATCGAAACCCCATCCTGCAGATTTAACAATCAAAGGCCACATGGTATCTAAACCCCATCCTGCAGATTTAACAATCAAAGGCCACATGGTATCTAAACCTCATCCTGTAGATTTAACAATCAAAGGCCAATTCAAAAACCGGCCAAACCCCCACTATCTCGCACAAAAGTTAGGTGTCTATCCCTTGGGGTACACCTTACTTCCCTCTTGCTATCTAACTAGCACTCAGGATTAGATCACAAGGTTTATTGATACCTAACTAGTCCTTGGGGTTAATCAACAATGGAAAAAGCTCGTAAGCAACAAGAGTATGAACTCAAAGGTTTGTATATTTGATTGATAAGAATGGTCGTGTAATTTCATGGAAAGCCTCTCCTATTTATAGCGTATAATTTGGCCAGTATAAATATAAACTAAAAAGAATTATGGCAGCTTTAAGAAGTTAAAATCATATCTAACTACAATACCTAAAATTAAATGAGTACATATGGTGAAATTTATTCAAGCTAATCTTGAATAAATATTTCCTTATCTAATCTTACTAAATCTAATTTTATTCAAATCAATACTAATCTATTACAATATTTTCAAAATTAATGCTAAATATGAGCACACTGCCTCATTAAAAAACCCAGTGGAAAAAAGAGTATAGTGTTAAGCTTCTAAAAATATTAAACTATGAAAAATAAAATAAATGACATTTTTGACATCGTATCAACTGACAAACCAGGTTTCTTTCATAAATGAAAATGATATTGTTCAAAGGCAGAATGTAGTGTTTGAATGACAGCCTATCAAATGTTCCCATTGTACTATGATGTTAGGCCACTCTAAGCAGAATTGTAAAAAAATGTTGAAACTTTCCAAGCCTCCCATTAAGAAGCATGTCCCAAAAATAGTTGATCCTCCCTCTCTAAGTCTAAATCTGGACCTGATCCAATCCATGTTTCAGCACCCCCCTCAACAATTCACAGACCTGGGAAGAGCCTATTGAACCTCCATCAGAGTAGATACTTGATCAGCAAGGCACTTTGTTCAGTTCCAGTTCTAAACAGCCTGATACTTCAGTTTTGCTGAATTTTGGTTCAGTTACTGATTTTCCCCACCTCCCTTATCCCCCCCCGATGGAATCAAACATCCTAATCTAGAACATTACAGATCTCAATACCTCTATGAAGCAAATGGAAGTAAAGGATTTATGTTTTGTACATAATGTAGGTTTGTTATGCATTATTATAGAAGCAAAATTAATCCAAAAAATGAGGCTAGAGTTTAGGATGAGCTTGACCTTGGCTGGAAGTTTGCCAAAAACAATATATGTGAAAATAGTGGTAGGATTTTGTTGGTTTGGAGGCCTGATCTTTATGATGTACATATCTTATCTTCACATGCTCAATGGATTCATGTTTCTTGCTTTTTAAGGGCCTTAAACATGACCAATTTTTTCACTTTTGTTTAAAGGAAGAATGTGCCATCTGAAAGGCATCCTCCGTGGATTGAACTACAATAGCTTGATATTCAGGATTCACCTTGGATGATAGCTAGTGATTTTAAATCCCATTTGGACTATGAAGACAGGATATGAGGTGCTCCTATTTCAGCTTGTGAATTCTATCTTTTTAAGACAGTGGTGCAGACACTGAACTTGAATGAGTTCAAAATATTTTTGCCCCTATTTCACATGGGACAACAGAAGCAAGACATGCAGTAGAGTGTATAGCACATTGGATAGAGCCCTTATCAACCAGAAATGGATTGATCAAGTGTTAGAATCAAGCTACATGATCCTACCTAAAAACATTTCTAATCATAGTCTCTTATTGTTGCAAATCACAAAGCAACATCAGAGAGTTAAGTCAAGTACTACAACATGTGGAGCCTTTCTTCTATATTTCTGCCAACTATTGAAACCTATTACATGCCCCTTAACAAAGCATTAATAAGCTGGATTTTAGTGAAATTCAGCAAAAAGCAAATGATATAACATTGGAATTGGAGGCAGCTCAGAAGGCACTACATGATGATACTTTGAATGTTCTTTTGCAAGCTGATGAAAATGAGGTCTGAAGGAAAACTTCTGTGATTTATGAGGCTGAGTTAAAATTCTTACACCAGAGGACAATGAGTGAGTGGTTAAAATATGGGGACAAACCTTCCAAATGTTCTATGATCAGCAACAATCTAGACAGTTTAAGAACCATATCCTTTGTTTTTCTAATGGCATAGACTTATTGAGAAGTAGGGATCAAGTGGAAGCTCATTTAGTGGATTTCTTCACAAAAATTTTAGAATTGCTCCATCCTCAACAGTGGACTTAAAAGTGCTTAACCAGGGGGTCTTTCTTATCTTAGGAGCATCAATGCCAACTGATTCAACTAGTTTCGGCTGATGAGATCTATAAGGCTCTCAAAAGCATTCCTAATAGCAAAATTCCAGGCTATGATGGTTTTTCAAGTCAGTTTTTTAAGTCTACATGGCATATAATTGGGACTATAGTGTGATCAAGGAAGTAAAGGAATTCTTTGATGGGGACTTTACTTGATCAATTGAGCACAACTATCATTACATTGTTGCCAAAGAAGGATCATCCACAACTGGCCTCAGATTATAGGCCAATTTCATACTGCACAGTCCTATATAAGATCATAGTAAAATAATTATGCACAAGACTTGGATGGATTCTGCCTGATATCATTAATCTGAATCAAGAGGCTTTTGTTAAATGAAGGCTTATATCCCACAATGTGCAACTCACTCAAGAGCTTCTCCATACTTATAAGTGGAAGGATGGTTGTATAGATAGCTGCCTCATCAAAGTGGATATTAAGAAGCCATTTGATAATCTAGAATGGTCCTTTATAATCACCTTGCTGGAATGTTTCAGGTTTCCTAGAGCTTTTATTCAATGGATCAAGAAATGTATTGAACCTGCTTCTTTCAGCATTTCCCTAAATGGTGGATACACTCAGCTTTTCAAGGGAAAGAGAGGAAGTGTGTAAAAATGGGGAAATACCTTCCATATCAGAAGAAAAAGAATGTGATACAAATTCTGCGAGATCACAAGGACACATTCACATGGAGTGTACAAAACATGGGAGGAGTTAACCCATGTATAGCAACTCATTCTTTGAATATCGCCGATTCAATTAAACCGATCAAGCAGAAGACAAAAGACAATCGAGGAAGAAGTAAAGGCGTTGTTGCAAGCTGGGATTATAAAAAGAGGTGATATACCCAAAATGGCTAGTGCCCGTGATGGCAAAAATGGCAGATTCCGGGTGGAGAATGTGCATAGATTCTGATTTAAAGAAAGAATGCCCAAAGAATTGTTATACCCAACCAAGGATCGATCAGTTAGTGGAATTGATTTTAGGGTACGAGGTCCTGGCCTTCTTGATTCTTACAAATAATATCATTAAATATTGATAAACCCAGAGGATATAGAAAAAATAGCTTTCATAATGAGTTTTGGGATATTTTTCTACGTGAAGATTCCATGGCATAAATGAAGTCATACAAATACTTCCTATTCTCAAAGACTTCCTATTATAGACATTGACTAAAAAATGTAGGAGCAACATATCAGAGAGTAGTGGATAATGCATTTTGAAGTCAATAGGGTGAAACATAGAAGCATATGTGTATGGCATGGTTATAAAAAGAAGCTGTATGTGTGACTTTTTTAAGGACTTAAAGGAAACCCTGGATACGTTAAGAGCAATCGAAATGAAACTAAATCCAAAACAATTTACAATTAAGGAGGGCATGGGAAAATTCCCGGGATACAAGGTATCCTCAAAAGGAATTGAAGCTAATCTTGAGAAAATACAAGCGATTGTTAACCTCCCCCAGCCACGAACAGTTAAGGAAGTCCAAATATTGATGGGCTTTTTTGCTTGGTGAAACTCAAAAAAATTGAAGCTTTTCTCACAAAAATTGGCATTTTGCTTCTTCTTATGAGAATCTTGCAACTATGAGCTTCAAATTCTAGGTAATCCTTTGAACTTCATGTTTACTTGCTTTATTTAGCATTTTGGTGATGTTATGTGAAGTTTGAATCTTGAAAAGGAGTATGTTTTGGGAGTTATTTGGATTATGTGAATAATCTTGTGTTGAAGTGTGGAGGGATCGATATGTTTTTGTGCTTTAATGATATGATCTTCTTCGGCTGTGGTGATTTAGGAGGAATGATTCTTGACTGCATGATCTTGTTAATGGGTTGTTATGATTTGCCATGAGTTCATTATTAAAAGAGTATGGTTCTTGATTGAATAGCCTTTATGTTGAGAAAATATTATTTGGAATGAAGAGGCTATTTGGTGGGAAGAATGTTTTTTTGTATGATATTCAATGCATGCCCTTTTGTATCATTGCATTATCACTTTATCCTTGTTGTGATAGGATGCCTTAAAAAAGGAATAGGTCGGACAAAGGAACAACTTCCTATGGTGACAAAGGGAAGAAGTTGGCCAAGGTTGGGAGTAAGGAGCCAACCACTCCCCGACTTCCTAAATCCCGTGTTAGTTGTTGAGGAATTCACGGGTTTAACCAACATCTCCGGGAGTGCGGCCCGTAGGTGGAGGTCCCTCAATAGTCCGAAGAGAAACATTCTTGAGACAAAGTATGTGTTACTCACTCAAGAACTTATCCATACTTATAAGTGGAAGGATGGTTGTATGGATAACTGCCTCATCAAAGTAGATATTTAGAAGGGATTTGATAGTTGGGAAATGTCCTTTATAATTACCTTGCTGAAATGTTTCAGGTTTCCTAGAGCATTTATTCAATGGATCCAAAAATGCATTGAGCCTGCTTCTTTCAGCATTTCCCTAAATGATGCTTACACTTCGCTTTTCAAGGGAAGGGGAGGAGTAAAACAAGGTGGTCCCCTTTCACCTCTCTTATTTGTCCTTACTATGGAGTAGTTTTCCAGGATTTTGTCAAAAGCTTTCAGGAACAAATTAATTGATTATCATGCCAGATTCAAGAAAGTAGGTATACAATGCCTACTTTTTGTATATGATCTCTTAATATTCTGTAAGGCTAATGGAAAATTCCTCCACGAAGTTCTAAAGATTATTGATGAATTTAAAAGGACTCCTGGCCTATCTATAAACCCTGCAAAGTCACAAGTATATTTCTCTAGAATTGGGGAATCCACCAAAGACACTTTATTGGGGATTCTTCAAATCCAGAGGGGTGTTTTTCCTGTTGCATAATTGGGATTGCCTATTACTAATAGAAATTGGAAGACTCAAACATGTCAAGTGTTGATTGAGAAAATCAGGCCCAGGTAGTTGGAAGGGGAAAACTCTCTCCTATGCAAGCAAAATAGAACTGATCAATGCAGTATTTCTTAGCCTTACTTGTTATTGGATCAATGTCTTTAAGTTTCCAGGTAGTGTGTATGATGACATAGAGACCTTTTGCAAAAACTTCTTATGGGGGCAAGCCTTATTGTTAAAACAATTATAGGACATTCAGAATGAAAAAGAAAATCTATGGATCAAATGGATACAAGAGGACTACATGAAGGAATCAGCAACTCTTCAAACTTGTTATGCTCCATATCATGCAAGTTACAGTTGAAAACACCTAATGAGAATTATAGATCAAGTTCTGCCGTTCCCACCTCTCTACATAACAGGCTCTGGTAAATTTCAGGTCTCCTTGGCTTATGGCTATCTTCAAGGCCACAGATCCAAAAGAGCCTTTTATACTACCATTTGGAGTACGAAACTATTACCAAAGCATTATTTCTTGTTTAGGAGGGTTAACTTTGGGAAGATTATTACACTAGATAAGTTATATGGCTTTGGTTTGCACATTAATTTTTATGTCTATTCTTTGTGCAATCAGCAACTTGAGGATACAAAACATGTGTTCTTAGAACATGTCTACTACTCTACGAAGGTGTTACATCTCATGCACTTCCCACAGCTTCATGACTTCATGTAGCTTAGAAGATTTCTGTTCATTGAGCAAAAAAGGAAGCATGACCGATTTTCTCTTCGGGTGGCTGTTTTATATCATATTTGGGAGGAGAGGAATAGAAGAATTTTCCAGCACAAGATCATGGCAAGCCAATATTTATGGATGATCATCACAGCAGAACATCAACTTTGGCATAGTTGATAGTTTCCTATTCTCTTCTTTTGTAATAGGCTTCTAGCTTCTTGTTTCTCTTTTCTAAAGCTTATAGGGTGCTTTATATGCTGATCCTGTAAGAACCATTATTTTTGTTCTCTTTCAATGAAATGAAAACCACATTTACATAAAAAAACTATCTATGGGATTAGAAAACAAGAAATTTCTCTTCCGCAAAATACATGTCACTAGTGTTGAGATGTGTGTTATACCACCACCTTAGGTTGTACAATAGTTGCAGGTCAAACATTTATTATATGTCTCGCCACACATTTTCTTGCCACATTGATGTCATCTTGTGAATGAGGCTTGTGTTCCTTTGGAAAAATATGTTTACATTAGAATATAATAATATAGGTCTTGTGGGTTAGTAGTTTATTGATAATTACAAATAATTGACATGCCTATGATGTAAATATTTACCTTTTCAATTTCTAGTAAATACAACCGTACATCTTTAACACACACGGCTGCATATAACATTACGTAGTAGCCACATTCCCTGTTTTTTCTTGTTTCTGTACTATTAGTTTAGAATGTAAATTAAATAGTAAATAACATTAAAAAATTAGACTTTAAATTAATCAAATTCAAACCTTGATTTGGACTACTTTTAATTTGTTTTGAACATTAGGTTCATCTAATAAAATCTTCAAAAATATTTGGAAATACTTGCGATGGTTCGAAATGCAATGGATCCATCCAATACACACGCTTAGATTCCTGGACAATCAATATCAAAGACCAATGACTCTACATTGAAATGGTTTTACTAATCAAATCATTTGTGAATCTTAGATTGTATCGATATGTTTAATCATTGTAAATTTGTAAACATCACCTCTCTATGTACGTTGCAATGTATATCCTTCCGGCCTAAGCATTTGCGCATGTATTCGATACGTTCTTGGTCCGAACATCCAAATCCTTGAATAATCAAGGGACACAAATAGCTCACCCATCCTTTTTCCCTTTGATCAACAAAGTAGTACATGTACCTTACACCAAAATTTATGTAGATTACGTTTGTAGTTCGATTACATAGATAGTGAACAAATAAAAGTAAAGAAGCACCTACAATAATAAAGAAAGAAATAATCGGTTGGTGGACTTGGTAACATTGACAAAATTCATCGAAATCACTCCCAACACAATGTCTCATTTTCTACCAAACACACACTCATTCCAAGAAAAAATGTATGTTTTTTTTATGAAAGTTTTGTAAATAGATCAAAGAAAACCAAAAGAGTTTTTGGGCAATCACCCCTAGCCTTTTACAAGCAAAAACCCGTAGCAAAAATTTCTATTTAAAGTCAAACAAACAAAACAAACAACCAGCTCTATATTTTCTATCTAGCTTATCTTAAAAAATTTCTTTCCATCTCTTCTTGCTCCTCCATTTGCATTTGGCTTCAACATGGGCAGCCAAGGTCTCCATCTTCAAATCTTCTTGGCTAAAGATCCTTTTGTTCCTTTCATTCCATGATCTATACAAGGCACTAGTAAGCTTCATCAACTTCAGTCTTTCCTTCTTCTTACCATCATCAATGAACATCATTTTACTTGCCTAATGTTGCTCATATCCGTCAACTTCAAGATTTTCATCAACCCCTTAATGTATGTACAACCCAAAAACAAATGGGTTGCTATCTCATCAACTGCATAACATAAACTACAACTTTGTTGTGTCTTCAAAATCCCAAATCTTTGCAATCTATCAACCATGGGAAGCCCTCCCTTCAATAGCATCCATAGGAAAATTATTTTCTTAGGTAAAATATTTTTGTGCCAAATTGCCTTTGCATAAAAGTCCTTTTGCTTCCTCCCTTGATTTTATCATACACCATTCTTGTCTTCAACCTTCCCTCCTTGTTTATACAACTCCCAAGGATTTGGAAGTGTTTATCTTTCAATTTGCACAATATATTCCAATGCCAACTAGAACTTACCCCTTGCATCCTTGTTGAGTTATGTTGAGTTATGTTTGTGTGCCGAGATCCATCCAGACAATATGCAAACAAAAGTTGGTGACTCCCTTTCCCCTTGTGCTCTTGGCTTTGCCTTTTTTTAAAATTTTCCCTGCCGGTACGATTGCCTTTGTGGCTGTTGGTACAATTTCTTTCAAATGGCGTCCTTCTCTTGATCGACGTAAGTATGACGCCGAGGCCATTGGAGGAACTTTCCTTGGGATGGTCCCACAGTCTTGTAATCTCCTTCAAGAATGGGCAAACTTTCATTGTGCACCAATGGTTTCTCGATGGAAACCATTGCAATTCCATTCACGATTGGTATTGAGTGATGATGTCTCACGGATTCATAACAAATACCATCGACCACATACATCGGTGTGGCATTTTCACCGACCTCAATGAAAAGCTTGCATAATTGATTACCCTACTGCCTAACTAATAATGTTCCAACCACACAATTAATTATTTAGAGGAAGATCGAACCTTTTTCTTGGGGATAAGATGACCTTGTTTTGGCTTCGTACAATTGGCTTTTTTGTGGGGTATAAGATGGCTTCGTTAGGTGTTCCAACAAGGGTTGCCCTTGGTGATACAATTTCGTTGACTTCAATGTCACCCGGAGAGTGGTGAGACCCTCTTGAAGGGGTTCCAAATTGCTAGTTAGATATTCCAAATTATTGGGTAGTTGAAGACCCGTGTGCTTGGCTAACTTGCGAATCAAAATTTCTTGATGCTATAATCCCTTGTCCCGTAATAGAAGAGCACATCCGACATAGAACTTCAACTATCATCGCCTACAAATTATCAAGCTTGGAATCTGTAATGTTTTCAAACATATTGACTTGATGAACAAGCAAAGTTTTTTTATGCACAGTCTTGCATGGGATGGTAGCCTAATCGCGATAGCATTCAATTCTTACATCAAGTTGTGACAGTCATGAGATTTTAAACCAACCAACTTCAAATCAGTGAGAGAAACACATGAACTTATGTTTGAAAAATAAGACGTTGGCACCTTATAACACCACTAAGGGTTTCACAATACGACTTCTTCTCCAACTCCGACATAGAATAGCATGCAGGAAGAAGATAACAATCCTCGCCATTTCTAACAAGACCCAAATCATTCCTAATACCCATTTTCACTAGGTCAAGCCGAGCCTTCAACCCATCCTTAGTTTTACCAGGTGTATTCAACAATGTCCCTACCAAAGAGTCACAAACATTCTTCTCAATGTGCATCACATCAAGAAAATGTTTGATTTCCAAGTGCTTCCAATAAGGGAGTCTAAAAAATACCAAACATTTCTTCCAACTTCCCTCACAAGAAGCATTTCACATTTTTCCCCAAAATCATTAGGCAAATCCTTACCTCTATCAAAAGAACTCGGCACTAGTCAATGGTAATGGTGGGCCTCTAAGCTCCACTTCGCCGTTGAACCAGTTCTTTGCAGAACACCACGGGTGACCAACTGAAAAAAAACCTCCCGTGGCCAAGATAAGTTGTTTTACACCCATGTTTCAACTAACAGAAGGTCGTTTCCTTCTCACACTCTGGACAAGCATAATTTCCTTTAACCAAGTACCTTGATAAGTTCTCATATGCGGGAATTTTTTTATGGTACAAAACAACAAAGCCTTCAATGTAAAATCTTCTTTTGCATTTCCATTATACCGCCCAAACCCTATTATTGAACAAGGTTAACAAATCATCCACGAATGGAGCGAGATAAGCATCTATGTCATTACTGGGTTGCTTAGGCTCCGTGATCATCATAGATAATATAATGTACTTCCTTTTCATTGTCAACCAAGATGGTAAATTATAAATCGCCATCATGATAGGCCAAGAGTTGTGTGCTACTCTTCCATCATAATATATAAGCTTGGTGGGAACTATTGCAATACTCTTACCCGAATGATTCCTATCCACTGAACCTTCTTTGCTCAGCTAGCTTTTAGTTCTTTGCTATGGGAAGCTCAGCTAGGAAGAAGAGGGTTCAGTCCATCCGAGATGCTTTCCAGAAGCTCTCTTTGGAGAAAAGAGAAGAACTCTTGGCAATAGTGAACAGTGAAAGCAAGAAGAAATCGGACAAGATAGCTACTGAAACTCCGGATCTTGATCAGATGCAGCAAGAGGAGGAAGGGGAATGCTCAACCCCTCCACCAAAACCCACCAAGCAGATCTTTACTACTCCTCCTTCGACCCACCACCCACTGAACCCCCCTTTAGCTGAAGAGCAAGTCACACCTACAGATCCTCCACTGGAAGGTGGAGACAACCCAACAAGGCCCTTATGGTCTGATTTGTTCAAGGAGAGAACACATGGGATGCAGTTTTATACCCCGGATGAGGTTGATGGTGTGAAGATGGGCAAGATTCCAAAGAGTTGTGTTGAGGAAAGCTCCCAACAGTGGAATACCACTCTGATTTGCAGTGTGCTTGGCAATCACCCTCCTCTACATGTCATGGATGGTTTCTTTAGGAAGGTATGGCGGCAGTTTCCTATACTAAAGGTATGGTCTATCTCCCCTGGTGTTTTCATGGTTAAATTCAGAGACATTTCTGCTAGAGACCATATTCTTGCTAGAGGTGTGCTAATGTTTGAACACAAGCCTGTCCTAGTACTCCCTTGGACAAAGAACTTTCAGAAAATAACCCCCTCAAAAGTCCCTGTATGGATACAGCTACCAGGTTTGAATCCTGTGTATTGGACCCCAGAAATCTTGAGTAGAATATTGAGCCCCCTGGGAAGGCCTTTAATGGTTGACACTGCCACTCACAACAGGGATAGGTTGTCTTATGCTAGGGTGAAAATTGAAGTGGAAATTATGAAAGAACTGCCTACACAGTTTGAATTCATTGATGAATGTGATGTAGTTCAGAAATAGGCAGTTGAGTTTGAATGGAAGCCAATTCAATGCACACACTGTAAGATGTTTGGGCATGAAGTCAAAACCTGTAAAAAGCTACATCCTGAACCTGCTCCATCAAGGAACAATGCTCAGAGGCCTAACCATAGATATTATAGGCCCCCTGAGAAGGTGTATAGACCTAAACCAGTTGATCCAGCTCCACAACACCTTCCTCAGAATACTACTCCAAGGGCATTGTCACCAGTCCTCACCTCAGTTTCAGTACACAAAGCAAAGTCACCAATGCAACCACCTGAATCTGAGACAGATCCTCCACACCTGGTCCTATCTCCTCACCAGGTACATTCTCCAAGCTCTACTGCTACCTCTAGTTCTTTCAGAGCCTTGCAATTTGGCTCTATGGACAACCCCCCCCCCCCTGATCCTATATGTTAGGTACAAACATCCTTGTCTGGAATGTTAGAGGTGTAAATGGTAGCATTAGACAGAAACAAGTGCAGCAGCTGTGTTTTGTAAATAAAGTAGGAATTCTATGTATGGTAGAGACTAAAGTCAGAGGGAAGAATGAAAATAAAGTTTGGGATGGAATTGGCCTGGGATGGCAGTTCCGCACAAACAACTCTTGCAATGATTGTGGTAGAATCATTCTAGGTTGGAGACATGATCTTTTGGATGTCAAGGTATTATCAATGGGGGAGCAGTGGATCCATATCTCCTGCCTTCACAAATCCTTGAACATGCTAAGCTACATTACTTTCACCTATGGGGAAAATGAGACAAAATTGAGGTTGCCTATGTGGAGTGAACTAAAAAGGCTATCAATCCAGGACAGTCCTTGGCTTATAGTTGGTGATTTCAACTCCCCCCTCTCCTTCACTGATAGAATTGGTGGTACTCCTGTAAAGCCAGATGAGATTGAAGATTTTAAGGACTGTGTGGAGTCACTGGATTTGACTGAAATGAAAACTTTTGGCCCCTCATTCACTTAGAGCAACAGGCAGAATGCATCCAAGAGGATATTCAGTAAGATAGATAGAGCACTTGTGAACCAAAAATGGCTGGAACAGCTGCATGATTCTAAGTGCAAGATACTAATGGAAGGGCCAGTCTGATCATACCCCTCTCCTACTATAGCTTTCCACTCAAAGGCAACAAGTGAGAAAGCCCTTTAAGTTCTACAATATGTGGAGCCTATCCCCTAAATTCTTGCCCATTGTAGAGACACTGTGGAAGGCCAATCCAGTATACTCTCTCATGGACCTCTACTATAACCTCTCCTGTCTACAAACACCCTTGCTGGCACTAAACAAAAAGGAGTTCAGTGACATCCAAAAGCGGTCACTTCTCATTTCTGAGGAACTTCTACAGGCACAGACAGCACTTCATTCTGATCCCCTGAATGAGCCACTGCAACAACATGAAAAGAGGATAAGATCACGGGCTGCTGGTATCTTTGAGGCTGAAGCACAATTCCTCAGGCAGAGAACAAAAGCCACCTGGTTATTGAAGGGAGACAGACCTACACAAGTCTTTTATGACTATCTTAAAGCCAGACAATTCAAAAACCATATTCTGTGTTTATACAAGGACAACATCCTCCTGGAATCCCCAGCACTGATAGAGAGCCACCTAGTTGAATTCTTCTCTAGTCAACTAGGCAGAAGCATACCACCCCCCAGTCAGATCACTCCAGAAGTTATCTCCCAAGGCCCTGTGCTCACTCACCATCACCAGCTGATCTTGATCAAACCTATCACAACAGATGAAATCCAAGCTGCATTAAATGCCATACCTGATAGTAAAAGTCCTGGTTATGATGGCTACTCCAGCCATTTCTTCAAGAAAACATGGCATATCATTGGCCCTGGTGTGGTTCAGGCCATTCAAGATTTCTTTGTGGGGGGTAAGCTTCCACAACAGTTTAATAAAATTGTAATCACACTACTGCCTAAGAAGGAGAATCCTCAAACTGCATCTGATTTCAGGCCAATATCCTGCTGCTCAGTACTCTACAAAATCATAGCCAAGGTCCTTTGTTCTAGACTGGCCAGAGTTCTTCCTTCTGTAATTGGTTTAAACCAGGGGGCATTCATCAAAGGTAGACTCATCTCACATAACATCCAGCTTACTCAGGAACTCCTCCTCCCTTACAATTGGAAATATGCCAGCATGAAGAGCTGCTTCTTCAAAGTAGATATCCAAAAGGCCTTTGACAACTTGGAGTGGTCCTTTTTGCTTGACCTCTTAGCGGCTTTCAAATTTCCTACAACATTCATCAATTGGATCAGGACATGCCTAGAGAGTGCCTCATTTAGTTTGTCACTAAATGGAGGCTACACTGATCATTTTCCCGCAAGGAGGGGGGTGAAGCAAGGTGATCCACTCTCTCCCCTCTTATTTGTCCTGTCCATGGAGTATTTTTCTAGATTGTTGTCTCTGGCTTTCAAGAAGAAACTGATTGACTATCATACTAAGTGTAGGCCACTGAAACTGCAATGCTTACTTTTTGCTGATGATCTTCTCATCTTCTCCAAGGCAAACCATAAATCTATCCAGGGGATTTTAACTGTTCTGACTGAATTCAAAGCTGTTTCAGGACTATCTATCAATACAGCAAAATCCCAGGTATTTCTCTCTAGGATGGATGCTCCTGAGGCTGACTCTCTTCTCTCCTTAATGGAAATTCAGAGGGGATATCTTCCTGTCTCTTATTTAGGCCTCCCTTTATCTGGCCAGAAATGGAACTCAGCAGATTGTCAACAACTGCTTGCTAAGCTCAGAACCAAATTGATCAAATGGAGAGGGAAAACTCTATCCTATGCTGGCAAGTTGGAGCTTATAAATACAGTCTTGTTCAGCATCACATGTTACTGGATTAGTGCTTTTAAACTGCCAGTTTCCATCTATGATGACATCAAATCTATCTGTAGGGACTATCTCTGGGGGATCACAGATGGAAAAGGCCTCTATCCCGTGGCTTGGGAAACATTGTGCCTCACAAGGGACTATGGTGGTGCAGGGTTAAGAGATCCAACCTTATGGGGCCAGGCTTTGTTGTGTAGGCAGCTTTGGAATATTTAGAGTGACCAGGAGAACCTGTGGGTCAAATGGGTGCAAGAGTTTTATTTAAAAGGCAGAACCCTCAAGTCAGCCATCTCTCCTTCTCACTGCAGCAATGCGTGGACAGTGCTCATGAACTTGAAGACTAAAGTCATAGACTTCCTCCCCCTCTGCCTCAATTCAAAAGGGAAATTCCAGGTTTCTAGGGCCTACAATTTTCTGTTAGGCCAGAGGACAACAACAGCTTTTGCAAAGACCATTTGGAGCAAGAAGATCCTTCCCAAGCACTCATTCTTCCTTTGGAGACTTGCACTGGGCAGGTTATCTTCAGCTGACAGGCTGCACCATCTTGGCATCTCCATCTCCTCCTCATCTTGTTGTTTCTGCCATCAGCAACAAGAGACAGTGCACCACTTGTTCATTGCATGCCCCTATTCTCAGCAAGTTTTTCAAGCTTTGCATCTTCCTGCCCCCAGTGACTTGAGACATCTGAAACAGCTACTCTTCATCTGGCAAGCTAGGAGGAACAAACGTATTTTCCCCCTCTTGGTCTCATGCCTTTACCACCTATGGAACGAGAGGAACAAGAGGATATTTGCTAACAAACTCCTGCCAGCTCAACAGCTTAGTTTTTGTATAGACTCTGATTTTAGCTTGTGGTCCTGATATTTGTTGTACAAGCTGTGTATTTTGTTATAGAACCCCTGCTCTTTGCTGCTAGACAGGTGGTTACTTGTATTTTAATTTAGATGCTTCATAGGGCTGGAGCAGAAAGCTGTAACTAGTTCTTTTGTTTTGCGATGAAATGAAATCCAGATGTTCATCGAAAAAAAAGAGTTGTGTGCTACTCATATAACCAAATAGATTCATTCCATTCGTGGAAAGCCCTAGTCTCAAATGTTGCGATATAACACCGAACTCGGGATACATAGTATCAAGTTTCTTCCATTGTTCACCATTTGACGTATCAATCATGCCATCCCCTAGCCATTCCCTTTCGGTGTGCCATCACATAACTTCGCACATTCTTTGGAAGTAATCAACTTCTTCATCCGAGGAATGATAGGGAGATACCATAGAACTTTAGCCAGTGTATTTTTCTTCTTAGTTGACTCCGCTTCAGCACCAACTACAAATCTACCATGCTTTAACTTGTAAAGTGATTCACCACAAACCTGAAAATTGTCTAGGATCTCGTCCTCCTTCCCCCTGACTGTATAACTTACAATCATAGGGACATGCATGAATTTTTTCAATTCCAATCCCATAGGACATAGAATTCTTTTAGCGGCATACGATCGGTCAGGAAAACGATTTCCTTCTAGTAGCAAATCGCGAAGCAATTCAAGAGTCTCCATCATCCCTTTTTCAATCCAGCCATATTTCACTTTCAAATTCATCAATTGCAAAGTGGCACTCAAAACTGAATGTCTCACACTTTTTAACAAGGGAGTCTTCTTGTTATGTAAAGCTTCAAGGACCTCGGGTTTACTATGAAAATCTCTAGCAACATCCTCCACCATCTCCTTGAACCCCTCATTCATAAGGGATCTTCTGATTCTTTAAGAATTGGGTCTTCCTCTGTACCCGTTTCATCCTTCCTGTGCCACACCCAAGAAATGTAACTAGTTAAAATTCTCGCATGATGAGATGTTCACGTAACTTCTGCCTATTAAGATATACATTATTTCTACAATCCTTACACGGGCATTGGGCTCGCACCACGCCATTCTTGGAAGCGCGTTCAAAGGCAACCACAAGAAATGATTCTATGAACAGGAAGTATTCAGGTGATTTTCTCAAGTCCTTACTAATCAATTTAATTTGATCCATAATTGATTACCTATATTTGAGTGAAATGAACAACAAACCTATTAAAAAGGAAGAACAAGAAACATTACCAAGCAACAAACATTCACATTTAACCATTCACACCTATAATTATTTCTGAATTAGGTCTTAAAACATTTCAACCAAAAATCAATGTCCGAAAACAAGTGTAGTCAAAATGTTCGTACCTTTACCGATGCCAAACTTATACATTGCTAGTTCTTCATGATGCCCAACCTATAAATTCATTTTACAAAATGGGGTTTCATGAAAAATGAAGACAAAAAAAGGGTTTTGTAAAAGTTTATCATTTTTTGAAAATTCCGAACTCAAAAAAATGGGGATGGCCATTAGACCCAAATCGATGGGCTTTCGAGTCCAGATCCAGGCTCCGAATCACTATTTGATTCAGGAATCTTATAACTACAACAGGCGTAGCAGTTATGAGTTTGGAACAACTGTCCAATACTTGTTCCAATTTCCTAACTGCTTACAATAGAAGGTGGTTTGGCAGAATAACCTTCTAAGAGACCGAATCAAAGGCAGTCCACTGATTAACCGCCATCTATTGTGATTTCTAGAAGTTAGTTCTAGGATAACTTTCTTCTTTTCCGTTTGAACCACCTTCATGCAATTCACCCTCCCAATTTAAAAGGGTTTCAAACTTGGAACATCTCTGGGAAGGCGGTTCCTGGAAAAAAAATGAGCTGCCTTTATGGGTTGTCTATAATCAAGCATCCTACACTAGAGGTTAGATACAACTCAATTGGCGATTGCTATGAATGCTCTAATGAGAGAAATGCAAATACTTTCGAGAAAAGTAGATGTGTTAACGAATCCTACACCTTGATTTTGCTCGTGACATCAAGCGTTTGAACTACAACATTCTGAGTGCACGGGACATGCATTTTTGCATGTCCGGTTGTCTAGGCCCCATCTCAATTGGCATAGACTCTTGCTCAGGCTGTGCCATTTGACACAACCCTTTCCATTTCTTCGACACTTCCCAAACTTGTTTCTTTCTTCAATCCTTCTAACTTTTATCACGTTTGACTCGTGACCTTCAATCTTCTTCCAATTTTTTAATTAGCCTTCATTAATCCTAATCTAAAGTGCTTACGAGAAATCTACAAACAAGCTCACAAAAAAGGATCTAGACGCTCGTAAAGACAAAAACCCAATAAACTTAAAATAGGCCACAAAATGAAGGATTTAGATTGGGTAGGGTTACAGTGGAGCACCCCCTCAGTTGTACCCCTTGTCCACCCCAAAATCCCATCCTTGCTCTTATTGTAGATTGCCATGCCGACAAAAGTTAAGGTGATCGTGGTAACGAGAGTTGAAGGAGTTGGCATAGCGGTCTTGGCAATTGTCTCCACCTTGGTTCCCATGGAGTCCTTGTTGTCCCCTGCCAAAATGCCTCTTTCCTCAATTGTAGTCCAATGCCTTCACTCAAATTCCTCCACTACTTGTGGGCACATATTAGTCAAATGATCAATGCAAGGGCTTGAACGCTACAAATACTGTAAACTTTCACTTGGTGAGTCCTCCCCTTTATGAACTTCTTCATCATCAATGCAAGGGCTTGGCTCTTCTAGCTTAGGAGAGTGGGAGTGGGTTCTTCCAATTTCATTGTCCTCGAACGGGTTCTGAATTGGCATGTACCATTCTCCATTTCCTCAAAAAGGGCCATAGCATCATCCTTGGGGATCTTGCTGGCTATCAATATGTTGCACGTGACATTCACCATCTGCTTGCTATCTTCACAAAGGCCCTCAAAGAAATAATAGACTAGATCCCCCGCTTTGAATAGATTATATAGACAACTTGCTAACAACCTCTTGAAGCATTCCCTACACTCATAGAGGGACTCATTAGGAAGCTGCGAGATGTTTGACAGCTGTTTATTCAACATAGTGGACTTGGAAGCGGGATAAATACTTCCCTAGAAACTGGCGCTTCATATCCATCCAAGACATAACAAGCCCTTTGTCGCATCTCGAAGTGAGAATGGAAAGGACCATAAGTTGTAGTCTTTCCCCAAGACTCCAGGCGGCTTTTTGTTTGTACAGACCAAATGGAACTATGACAAGTGCTTGTTGGGGTTCTCGCCGGCCATCCCGTGGAGTGTAGTTAGATATTGAATCATCCCACTTATCAGCTTCGCAAGTCACATTCTACAGAAAGGGCGGGAAGACTATACATAGGGGTTGAATCTCCAAGTTAGAAGTCATCAACTCCCTTAAAGTCTTGTTATCTTCCGCCAAGATATATCTCTCTCTTTACCTCTAACTCAACTTTCGGCCCTTGCGGAACTTCCTCTCTAACCCTTCTCCCTCTTATTCGTTGTACCAGTGTTTTTCCGGTAAGTAGTATCCCCTTGATTAGTGGTACGAGTATGTACCATAAACTAGAAGATGTACACTACTAGTCCACGAAGAAACACTAGCACAACAAGTTACGAGAGATAAAAAAACAAGCTATTAAAGAGCTCTGCATAATTACCAACAAAAAACTACAAAAAAAAGCACAAACAACTACTAACAACTAGTCATATGCAAGCTAACAATCAAATTAAAACTATTACCCGCTGGTACATTTCAAAGATAAAGAGATTTATATGTTGCTCCCGTGCTCACTACTAACCTTTATAAAGTGGCAAGTCCGCAGTCGTCTACAAAGATACTACAATTTGAAGGTTAATTACAAAAAACCCACAATCAGGCATCACTCCAATTGTGTGTCCATAATAGTTAGTGCTTTAAACATATAATGGGGGGGTTTGTACCTTAACAACTAAAAGCATTCAAGCAAGAGGTTAAAACTATAAGAAACGAGTCTTATGGGTATTTACGTAACATGACAGATTGTTGAATTTGATCCAAGATTCTATCACAAGTAAAATATATAAAACCTATTTCATGCCGATGTCACAGAGAGTGGATGAAGGACGGGAATCCCAATGTCTGTCACATAAGGGATTATCTCCCCTCAAGAGCCAGATCACCGCTTCATAGTTAGGAAATGTGCGTCGATCAAACTATTATATCCGCTCCTCTTTCCCTGTCATCTCACTTTCAATGCTAACGCACCCCCGCTTAAAGAAAATAAGCCTTTGCTTAGGTCGCAACTATTAGATATGAGAGTGGGGACCATACGTCCCAGACACTCCACTATGGACACCAACCCTAGGCCTAAAGAGGCAAATGAATTGGAATCTCGTGATGACTCTAGGGTTGACAAGACCATATTTTCTATAAACCAACAACCCTTGTCGCTACAAACCAAAATGCCTATCTATTGGGGTAAGCCAAGGGTTTCCCCATCTTCGGAATTAGTCTAATGCCCCTAACATGCAAACACTCACATGACTAGCCAATTAGAATTAGACTCTAAAGATTGAGATGGTACTCTTAAGGTAGCATAAATGCACTCATTTCCCCGGTACTCTCAAAACCTACAATAGCCCAAATCTAACACTCCCTTGATAACAATTTGGCCTAGCACTATATTATACTACACATGAATCTATGGATGAATCATAAATCATATATGGCATAAATGTTACATGAATGTACACCACAAATCAAGCACAAATATTCGTAGCACAATAAGATGGGGGTAATCGAAGAATCTCACAATAAACTACTCTAGAGACATTGAATCCAAAGAAATCGTTGGATTTAATGCCACAAGGCAAAAAACTAGAGAAATAAATAAAGAGAGGAGATAGCCTCCCTTTTCCTACTTACTCTTAGGAATAATACTAATGACAAAATTTTAATTCTAGTAGACTAAAGGTGGCTTATATAGTAGGTGGGATTGGGCCATATAAAAGCCCAAAAACTAAGTATCCCTAGCATCCACATCAGCACAGGCTGCATGCCCCGTCCAAAAGCACGTGGGCCGCAAGCTGGAGGTCCTCTATGAGCTTTCTGAGTGCGCGACCCGTACAAAAGTTCAAGGGCCGCAGACAAAGATGTGTCCACCGATCTTTTGATGTGTGGTCTGCGCAAAAGCTTGCGAGTTGCAAACTAGAGTGTGTCCAACAGTCTACAAAAGCATGCGACCAGTGCAAAAGTTCGCGGGCTGTAGACTGGAGTCCTAGTTCTTCGTCTTTTCAGTGCCTGTACCGTGTGATATTGCACGCCCGTGACTGGACTTAGTCTCTCCTCAGCACTTGGCTTGGCATGGGCCGTGCATATTTACATGGGCCGTTCCAGTCTTCATTTCTTCCGGAATTAACTCCTTTTGTTTGGTGTTTCCATCTACTACCACTAGTTTGGCTCATGACCTGTCTACTACCATCCATGCAAATGGCCTTCTACAATCTACTACCATCGTACGAAGTGCCTACGAGTGCAATCTACAAATAATAGCTCACAAAAATGAATCTAGATGCTCGTAAGGACATAAAATCTATTAGACCTAGAATATAGATATATGAAAATCATAAACAATCATCTAAACCCCTTGTAATGTAAACCTACCTAATTCTAGAAATCTACAACATAAAAGATAACAAAATAGATGTTAAATGCCTTAAGAAAAATACATATGTATTTAACGTCTCATCATGGGCTCATTTGTCATTTTGAAGAGATTTACAAGAAGGAGAGATATTGGCCAGAAAGGAAGCAGAACATATGGAAGATATATATGGCATTCAAAAAAGTAAATCATTTTGATTAGAAACTGAAGGCTGTTGAAGTGAGAAACAGGTTGAAGGAGGAAAAAACAATATAATTAAGAAGAAAGATGAAAAATAGGTTAAGATACTGAGAAGAAATAGAGTGCGGGATATTCTAGAGCCACAAAATGCATAAGGATTACACAAGTTGATAGGAAATAGAGTGAAAAATGGGGAGGTGAAGAAAATATAATCTCACGTAAAGACAAATTCACTCTTTTAGCTAATGAATTCGTCCATGATTAGGTTTAAATTATGATTTTTAGTGTGATATATAGTTTTAGCTTCTTAAACCTGTCATAAGTCAGTCCAAATTCGGCCACAACAATACAAAATCCTAACTGAAAACTGTCTTGTAATGGATGAACCTATGACTATAAATAGGGGATGTTCTTTGCAATTTTCTACATGCTTTTATCAATCAATTATATCATATTTTGAGTTAAAACTCATTGCTTATTCAATATTTGAAACCGTTAGGTTTTGTGTATTTTATTTAGTGATTAAAGCATGCGTTCTTTGTGTTGAATTCTTGCAAGTTGTTCTTAGTTCGTGGAGTAGACTATGTGTAAGTGATGAGACATTAAATGCATGTATTTATTGAAGCATTTAATGTCTCTTTTGTCATGTTTGTGTGAGTAACTTGCTAGGTTTTTGGAGGTTTACATCATAAGGGGTTTGGACGATCATTTTTGGTTTTCTCATCTAACTCCTTCATTTTGTAGCCTATTTCTCATCTACATCTTGTTTTGTGAGCTTATTTTTAGATTGCTCGGAGTAGGAATAATGAAGGCCAATTGCAAAATTGGTAGAAAACAGAAGGCCAAGAGTCAAAATGAGGTAAAAGGTAGAAAGATTGAAGAAAGAACCAAGTTTAGGAAATGTCGAAGAAATGACATGGGCTGTGAAAAAATGGCATGTCCCGTGCCAGAGTCCGTGCCAAATGACATTGATCCCAAGGCAGGCCGTGCAAACCCGCAAAGCTCATGCACGAAGATCAGAGGGATTCCGAGTCAATACGATGTGACATTCAAAAATGCACATCCCAGCACTCAGAAGACACAAAGTGAAACCTAGATGATCGGTCGTACAAACATCGGAGAGCTCCTTCATGTCTATCCCCGATGTAATGTACTCTGGTGGAAAATAGTATAACTGATCCTTAAGGAACTGTAAATAGTACAACCAATCGTGCAAATCTTGAAGACCTCCTTCATATCCTCGAATAATAAGGATTAGGATTTGAAGGAGCTCCTTTGTGCAAACTCAATTCGTACCTATGAAGAGTGGAGTGACGGTGGTGGAATGGGGATTTGGTACCTACCCGCATTCAAAATGGGTAGCGAGTATGTAGACTATCGTTGCTTAAATGCGGTGACTCACAAAGACCACTTTCCTTTACCTTTCATCGTTGAAATGTTAGAAAGGTTGGCTGATCATGCATACTATTGTTTCCTAGATGGATATTCAAAATATTTCCAAGAAAAAACCACGTTTACATATCCTTTTGATACCCTTACTTATAGGCGCGTGCCATTTGGCTTTTGCAATTCCCCGAGCACTTTTCAATGGTTCCTAGTTAGCATCTTTTTAGAGTTCATCTAGCATTTTATAGAGGTCTTTGTAGATGATTTTACCATTCATGGAGACTTTTTGATAGTTTCTTACACCATGTATCGTTAGTTCTAGAGAGATGTATTGATACCAACCTTGTGTTGATATCAATAAATCAACACAAGAGGTCACGTAAATCCCCACCCACGTAGAATGCCACTTCATGGTAGAGAAAGGTATTTTATTGGGTAATGTTGTTTTATTTCAGGGAATAGAAGTAGAAAAGGCAAAGGTTAGATACCATTAAATCCTTACCCTACCCCACTAGTGTTAGGGATATTAGGTCTACAAGCATTTCATTAAGGATTTCTCTAAAATATCATCTTGTTCATGAAAATTGTTGCAAGAGGATGTGGAATTTGTCGTTTATAAATAGGGTAAGAAAGCCTTTGACACCTTGAAGGGAATGCTAGTGACCGTCCCTATCATACAACTATCTAATTGGTCCCTTCCATTTGAGATAATACTATGCCTCGATGATTCTAGTGATTACGCAATAGGTGCAGTTCTAGGTCGAAGAGTAGAGAGGATACAAAATGTTATATACTATGCTTCGATGATTCTTAATGATGCACAACATAATTATCATATAACCAAGAAAGAGTTGCTAGCTATAGTATTTGCTCTTGAGAAATTTAGGCCCTATTTTCTCGGTACCAAGGTCATTGTTTATATGGATCATGCGGCACTCTGCCACTTGATGACTAAAAAGGAAAAAAAAAACCTAGGTTGATTAGATGGATCCTCTTTTTGAGTGACTTTGACCTAGATGTGAGAGACAAAAGGGGTAATGAAATATGGTTTCCAATCACTTGAGTGGGTTGATGCCTTCCGGAGACCTAGATCCCACCAAGGTGAGCCACAAGTTGGAACCCATTCGGGAATAGCTTCCCGATGAAAAATATTTGGGGTCAAAACTAGCCAGCCTTGGAATGCCAATTTGGTAAACTACCTAGTCAGGGGTAAGGTACAAAAGGATAGGCTGATGAATGAGGTGAGGGCCTATGTGTGGGAGGATCCATACTTATGGAAGCATTGCCCCAACCAAGTGGTTAGGAGATGCATTCTCGAAAGTGAAGTGGGATTCGTCCTTACATTTTTTCATTCTTCCGACTGTGGTGGCCAAGTGGGCCACTAGGTAAGTTACGGAGAGTGGCCTTTATTGTCCTAACATGTGGAGGCATACTTTCTCCTTTGTCCAATCTTGCAATAAGTGTCAAAGAATGGGTAATATTTTGTTCAAAAATGAAAAGCTTCAAACCTTTTTCATGACTTGTGAGATTCCTGATGTGTGGGGGATGAACTTCATGGGACCTTCTCGAAGCTCGCAAGGGAACATATAAATCCTACTTGTATTGGACTCTATGTCTAAGTCGGTAGAGGCCAAGTCAACGAGAAACAATGATTCAAGAAAGGTGGCTAAGTTCCTAAAGTCCAACATCTTCTCTCAGTTCAACATTCCCCAAATGGTGATAAGTTTGCAACAAAATCACCGAGTCCATGAAGAAATATGGAGTAACCCACAAGACATCCACCTCTTACCATCCCCAAACAAATGGACAAGCCAAGGTATCCAATCGAGAAATCAAAGCCATACTTGAAAAGAAGATGAAACCGCCAACGAAAGATTGGAGTAACCGGTTGGATTATGCACTTTGGGCATAACAGACTGCAACATGACCCCGATAGGTATGTCACCTTTTCATATCCTTTATGATAAAGGATGGTATCTCCCGGTTGAACTTGATCATAAGGAATATAGGGCCATTAAATGCCTAAAAATGGATTTAAATGGAGCCGGAGACAATAGGAAGTTGCAAATTCAAGAGCCTGAAGAGATTCGATGCAACTCCTATGAGAATGCAAAAAATTACAAGGAAAGGGCTAAATTATGGTACGACTAGAGGATCGTGAAGGAGGACTTTGAAGTAGGAAAAAAATCCTTGTTTACCAATCTTGAATTTACCTCTTTTTGGGTAAATTATGCTCAAGGTGGACAAGACCATATGTGGTGATTAAGGTCTGCCCCCATTGTGCCTTAGAAGTGGAAGATGAGAAAGATGACACTACAATGAGAGTCAATAAGCAAATGTTGAAGCCTTATTTTGAGTTGGGAAATTTGGGATTGTTTGAGGAGAGTCTCCTCCTCAAAGATCCAACATATGAGTGAACTCTCTCTTAATGAAAATAAGTCGTGGAATGACACTAAATATACCAATTGGTCGTGTTTTTGAATTTTGTCTATTATTTGTTTTTAGATAGTTTTGTGGAACTCAATTACACTTGGTTTTGTGTTGTTTTTATATGGAACATTTCAATTGGAGGACGGAGCAAGGAAGTCAACATTGGAGTCATAATGCTATTGTTGCAAACATCGACATTTCCCTACTATTCCCGTGGAGACCAAAGGGGACTTTTTATTCTCAACTACTCAACCCTCATGGGGGTTGAACTTTATATTACTTGGCTTATTTTGGGTGGCCAAATTTCATCTCTAAGTATATTTTACTTACTCCCCCATTCTTTTTTCAAATTCTTTTGCATTGTGGACAATGCAAGCTTTATGTGTGGGGGAGGGAATTGGATGTTACTTAGTGTTTTTTTCTTTTTGTTCTCTTTGTTTTATTATTTTCCATGTAGTGCTAAGCTCACTTCTGGGGAATTTTGTGCTATATAAATAAATTTGAAAAAATGAAAAAAAAATCCCCTATGATGAAAACCTGAAAGGGCGACTTAGGCAAAACTGGGAGGTCCAGATAGGTCGAAAATCCAAAAGGGAAAACTTTGAAAAAATGTGAGGACAAATGTTGTTGAAAGAGGTAAGGGTGAGCTTCAAAATTAAAAAATGTGTGAAGCTAGGATGAAACCTCGAGAGGGCTCCTAGGAAAAATGAGAGAAATTGAAATATTTTGTGCTTCTCCTAGATTGTCTATTATTGGTAGCTTCTTAGGTAAAATTAAGTTAGCTCACATCATATGTACACCTCACTCTTTTTATGGTTTAAGTGTTTTTTAGATTACTTTAGGTTCGGTATGTGATAGTGTAAGAGATTCTTATGTCTTAGGGGCTAGGGTAGTCTAGGAATAAAATGTTGGGTGTTTTGTGAGAACCTTGCATACTAATTTACAATTAGATCTTTTCTAGTTCTTTTTACATGGACGAGTAAAGTAACTGTGGGGGATTCGATAAGACGTCAACTGCATGTATTTCTTGAAGCATTTAACATGTCTTTTGTCATGTTTTTATGGGTAGATTGCTGGGTTTAGATAGGGGTTAATATCATAAGGGATTTAGATGACCATTTTTGTCCATTTTCCCATCTAAATCCTTCATTTTGTGGCCTATTTTAAGTCTACTGGGCTTTTGTCTTTACGAGCGTCTAGATCCTTTTTTGTGAGCTTGTTTGTAGATTTCTCGTAAGCACTTTAGATTAGGATTAATGAAGGCTAATTAAAAAATTGGAAGAAGATTGAAGGCCACGAGTCAAACGTGATAAAAGGTAGAAGGATTGAAGAAAGAAACAAGTTTGGGAAGTGTCGAAGAAATGGAAACGGTTGTGTCAAATGGCACGGCCTGAGCAAGAGTCTATGCCAAATGAGATGGGGCCTAGATAACCGGACATGCAAAAATGCACGTCCCGTGCACTCAGAATGTTGTAGTTCAAACGCTTGATGTCACGAGCAAAATCCAAACTATCACTTGAACCCAAACTTGGTATTCTTCGAGAATGCCTCTTGATATGCTTTTTGTTTATGGAACGTAGTGTTTCATTTAATCAAAGGAGAACCAACAAAAAGTTTGTACAAGACAAAGGAGTAAACCACCCCTCAACTAAGAAAAATTTGAAAAACAAGTAACCTACAAAGAGAAAGATCTAAGTATCTAGGCTAAATCATCTAATGCCAAAGTTGATGCTCAATTGAAATAGCTAAGTACAAATCCTAGGCTGCCATTCTCTTGCCTTGGAAAATTCTTTTATTCCTCTACTCCCAAATATAGTATAAGGTAGAGACCAAAAGGGAGAACTTCTGATCCTTTCTTTTCTGCCTCTTGTTATGCTTCTTAGAGCCTCGATGTGATCATTACACCAAAGCAAGGACAGATTCTTCTCCCAAACTGCCATAACCATGAAATCTGTGGACAGATCTTCGTGCTTAGTAGATCATCTTGGTGTAGGATTCGCTAACACATCTACTTTTCTCAAAAGTATTTGCACTTCTCTCATTAGAGCATTCATAGCAATTGCCAATTGAGTTGTATCCAACAACTAGTGTAGGATGCTTGATTATAGACAGCCCATAAAGGCAGCTCCTTTTTTTTCCAGGAACCGCCTTCCCAGAGATGTTCCAAGTTTGAAACCCTTTTAAATTGGGAGGGTGAATTGCGTGAAGGTGGTTCAACCGGAAAAGAAGGAAGTTATCCAAGAACTAACTTCTAGAAATCACAATAGATGGCGGTTAATCAGTGGACTGCCTTTGATTCGGTCTCTTAGAAGGTGATTCTGCCAAACCGCCTTCCATTTTAAGCAGTTAGGAAATTGGAACAAGTATTGGACAATTGTTCCAAACTCATAACTGCTACGCCTGTTGTAGTTATAAGATTCCTGAATCAAATAGTGATTCGGAGCCTGGATCTGGACTCGAAAGCCCATCGATTTGGGTCTAATGGCCATCCCCATTTTTTTGAGTTCAGAACTTTCAAAAAATGATAAACTTTTACAAAACCCTTTTTTGTCTTCATTTTTCATGAAACCCCATTTTGTAAAATGAATTTATAGGTTGGGCATCATGAAGAACTAGCAATGTATAAGTTTGGCATCGGTAAAGGTACGAACATTTCGACTACACTTGTTTTCGGACATTGATTTTTGGTTGAAATGTTTTAAGACCTAATTCAGAAATAATTATTGATGTGAATGGTTAAATGTGAATGTTTGTTGCTTGGTAATGTTTCTTGTTCTTCCTTTTTAATAGGTTTGTTGTTCATTTCACTCAAATATAGGTAATAATTATGGATCGAATTAAATTGATTAGTAAGGACTTGAGAAAATCACCCGAATACTTCCTGTTGATAGAATCATTTCTTGTGGTTGCCTTTGAACGCGCTTCCAAGAATGGCGTGGTGCGAGCCCAATGCCCGTGTAAGGATTGTAGAAATAATGTATATCTTAATAGGCAGAAGTTACGTGAACATCTCATCATGCGAGAATTTCAAACTAGTTACATTTCTAGGGTGTGGCACAGGGAAGATGAAACGGGTACAGAGGAAGACCCAATTCCTAAAGAATCAAAAGATCCCTTATGAATGAGGGGTTCAAGGAGATGGTGGAGGATGTTGCTAGAGATTTTCATAGTAAACCCGAGGTTCTTGAAGCTTTACATAACAAGAAGACTCCCTTGTTAAAAAGTGTGAGACATTCAGTTTTGAGCGCCACTTTGCAATTGATGAATTTGAAAGTGAAATATGGCTGGATTGAAAAAGGGATGATGGAGACTCTTGAATTGCTTCGTGATTTGCTACTAGAAGGAAATCGTTTTCCTGACCGATCGTATGCCGCTAAAAGAATTCTATGTCCTATGGGATTGGAATTGAAAAAATTCATGCATGTCCCTATGATTGTATGTTATACAGGCAGGGGGAAGGAGGACGAGATCCTAGACAATTTTCAGGTTTGTGGTGAATCACTTTACAAGTTAAAAGCATGGTAGATTTGTAGTTGGTGCTGAAGCGGAGTCAACTAAGAAGAAAAATACACTGGCTAAAGTTCTATGGTATCTCCCTATCATTCCTCGGATGAAGAAGTTGATTACTTCCAAAGAATGTGCGAAGTTTATGTGATGGGACACCGAAAGGGAATGGCTAGGGGATGGCGTGATTAGTTATACGTCAAATGGTGAACAATGGAAGAAACTTGATACTATGTATCCCGAGTTCGGTGTTAAATCGCAACATTTGAGACTAGGGCTTAACACAAATGGAATGAATCCATTTGGTAATATGAGTAGCACACAACTCTTGGCCTATTATGATGGTGATTTATAATTTACCATCTTGGTTGACAATGAAAAGGAAGTACATTATATTATCTATGATGATCTCAGGGCCTAAGCAACCTGGTAATGACATAGATGCTTATCTCGCTCCATTCGTGAATGATTTGTTAACCTTGTTCAATAATAGGGTTTGGGCGTATAATGGAAGTGCAAAAGAAGATTTTACATTGAAGGCTTTGTTGTTTTGTACCATAAAAAAATTTCCCACATATGAGAACTTATCAAGGTACTTGGTTAAAGGAAATTATTCTTTTCCAGAGTGTGAGAAGGAAACGACCTTCTGTTAGTTGAAACATGGGTGTAAAACAACTTATCTTGGCCACGGGAGGTTTTTTCAGTTGGTCACCCGTGGTGTTTTGCAAAAAAGTTGTTCAACGGCGAAGTAGAGCTTAGAGGCCCACCATTACCATTGACTAGTGCCAAGTTCTTTTGATAGTGTTAAGGATTTGCCTATTGATTTTGGGGGAAAATGTGAAATGCTTCTTGTGAGGGAAGTTGGAAGAAATGTTCGGTATTTTTTAGACTCCCTTATTGGAAGCACTTGGAAATCAAACATTTTCTTGATGTGATGCACATTGAGAAGAATGTTTGTGAATCTTTGGTAGGGACATTGTTGAATACACCTGGTAAAACTAAGGACGGGTTGAAGGCTCGGCTTGACCTAGTGAAAATGGGTATTAAGAATGATTTGGGTCTTGTTAGAAATGGCGAGGATTGTTATCTTCTTCCTGCATGTTGTTCTATGTCGGAGTTGGAGAAGAAGTCGCATTGTGAAACCCTTAGTGGTGTTATAAGGTGCCAACGTCTTATTTTTCAAACATAAGTTCATGTGTTTCTCTCACTGATTTGAAGTTGGTTGGTTTAAAATCTCATGACTGTCACAACTTGATGTAAGAATTGAATGCTATCGCGATTAGGTTACCATCCCATGCAAGATTGTGCATCACAAAACTTTGCTTGTTCATCAAGTCAATATGTTTGAAAACATTACAGTTTCCAAGCTTGATAATTTGCAGGTGATGATAGTTGAAGTTCTTTGTCGGATGTGCTCTTCTATTACGGGGGGACAAGGGATTATAGCGTCAAGAAATTTTGATTCGCAAGTTAGCCAAGCACACGGGTCTTCAACTACCCAATAATTTGGAATATCTAACTAGCAATTTGGAACCCCTTCAAGAGGGTCTCACCACACTCTCCGGGTGACATTGAAGTCAACAAAATTGTATCACCAAGGGAAACCCTTGTTGGAACACCTAACGAAGCCATCTTATACCCCACAAAAAAGCCAATTGTACGAAGCCAAAACAAGGTCATCTTATCCCCAAGAAAAAGGTTCGATCTTCCTCTAAATAATTAATTGTGTGGTTGGAACATTATTAGCTAGGCAGTAGGGTAATCAATATTGCAATCTTTTCATTGAGGTCGGTGAAAATGCCACACCAATGTATGTGGTCGATGGTATTTGTTATGAATCCGTGAGACATCATCACTCAAGACCAATCGTGAATGGAATTGCAATGGTTTCCATTGAGAAACCATTGGTGCACAATGAAAGTTTGCCCATTCCTGAAGGAGATTACAAGACTATGGGACCATCCCAAGGAAAGTTCCTCCAATGGCCTCGGCGTCATACTTACATCGATCAAGAGAAGGACGCCATTTGAAAGAAATTGTGCCAACAGCCACAGAGGCAATCGTACCGGCGGGGAAAATTTTTAAAAAATGCAAAGCCAAGAGCACAAGGGGAAAGGGAGTCACCAACTTTTGTTTGCATATTGTCCGGATGGATCTCGGCACACGAACATAACTCAACATAACTCAACAAGGATGCAAGGGGTAAGTTCTAGTTGGCATTGGAATATGTTGTGCAAATTGAAAGATAAACACTTCCAAATCCTTGGGAGTTGTATAAACAAGGAGGGAAGGTTGAAGACAAGAATGGTGTATGATAAAATGAAGGGAGGAAGCAAAAGGACTTTTATGCAAAGGCAATTTGGCACAAAAACATTTTACCTAAGAAAATAATTTTCCTATGGATTCTATTGAAGGGAGGGCTTCACACGGTTGATAGATTGCAAAGATTTGGGATTTTGAAGACACAAAAAAGTTGTAGTTTACGTTATGCAGTTGATGAGATAGCAACCCATTTGTTTTTGGGTTGTACATACACTAAGGGGTTGATGAACACCTTGAAGTTGACGGATATGAGCAACATGAGGCAAGTAAAAATATGTTCATTGATGATGGTAAGAAGAAGGAAAGACTTGAAGTTGATGAAGCTTACTAGTGCCTTATATAGAATATGGAATGAAAGGAACAAAAGGATCTTTAGCCAAGAATATTTGAAGATGGAGACCTTGGCTGCCCATGTTGAAGCCAAATGCAAATGGAGGAGCAAGAAGAGATGGAAAGAAATTTTTGAAGATGAGCTAGATAGAATATAGAGCTGGTTGTTTGTTTTGTTTGTTTGACTTTAAATAGAAAGTTTTGCTACGGGTTTTTGCTTGTAAAAGGCTAGGAGTGATTGCCTAAAAACTATTTTGGTTGGTTTTGATCTATTAAAAAAATTTCATAAAAAAACATACATTTTTTCTTGGAATGAGTGTGTGTTTGGTAGAAAATGAGACATTGTGTTGAGAGTGATTTCGATGAATTTTGTCAATGTTACCAAGTCCACCAACCGATTATTTCTTTCTTTATACTGTAAGTGCTTGTTTACTTTTATTTGTTCACTATCTATGTAATCGAACTATAAACATATGGAGAAGTAATCTACAAAATTTTTGGTGTAAGGTACATGTGTACTACTTTGTTGATCAAAGGGCAAAAGGATGGGTGAGCTATTTGTGTCCCTTGATGATTCAAGGAATTGGATGTTCGGACCAAGAACGTATCGAATACATGCGCAAATGCTTAGGCCGGAAGGATATACATTGCAACGTACATAGAGAGGTGATGTTTACAAATTTACAATGATTAAACATATCGATACAATCTAAGATTCACAAATGATTTGATTAGTAAAACCATTTCAATGTAGGAGTCATTGGTCTTTCATATTGATTGTCCAGGAATCTAAGCGTGTGTATTGTTGGATGGATCCATTGCATTTCGAACCATCGCAAGCATTTCCAAATATTTTGAAGATTTTATTAGATGAACCTAATGTTCAAAACAAATTAAAAGTAGTCCAAATCAAGGTTTGAATTTGATTAATTTAAAGTCTAATTTTTTTGTTATTTACTGTCTAATTTACATTTTAAACTAATAGTACAAGAAACAAGAAAAAACATGGGAATGTGGCTACTACGTAATGTTCATATGCAGCTGTGTGTGTTAAAGATGTACGGTTGTATTACCTATAAATTGAAAAGGTCAATATTTACATCATAGGTATGTCAATTATTTGTAATTATCAATAAACTACTAACCCACAAGACCTATATTGTTATATTCTAATGTAAACATATTTTTCCAAAGGAACACAAGCCTCATTCACAAGATGACATCAATGTGGCAAGAAAATGTGTGGTGGTATAACACACATCTCAACACTAGTGATAAATGTTTGACCTGCAACTATTGTACAACCTAAGGTGGTGGTATAACACACATCTCAACACTAGTGGTAAATGTTTGACCTGCAACTATTGTACAACCTAAGGTGGTGGTATAACACACATCTCAACACTAGTGACATGTATTTTGCGGAAGAGAAATTTCTTGTTTTCTAATCCCATAGATAGTTTTTTTATGTAAATGTGGTTTTCATTTCATTAAAAGAGAACAAAAATAAGGGTTCTTACAGGATCAGCATATAAAGCACCCTATAAACTTTAGAAAAGAGAAACAAGAAGTTCTAGCCTATTACAAAAGAAGAGAATAGGAATCTATCAACTATGCCAAAGTTGATGTTCTGCTGTGATGATCATCCATAAATATTGGCTTACCATGATCTTGTGTTGGAAAATTCTTCTATTCTTCTCCTCCCAAATATGATATAAAACAGCCACCCGAAGAGAAAATCGGTCATGCTTCCTTTTTTGCTCAATGAACAGAAATCTTCTAAGCTACATGAGTCATGAAGCTGTGGGAAGTGCATGAGCTGTAACACCTTCGTAGAGTAGTAGACATGTTCTAAGAACACATGTTTTGTATCCTCAAGTTGCTGATTGCACAAAGAATAGACATAAAAATTAATGTGCAAACCAAAGCCATATAACTTATCTAGTGTAATAATCTTCCCAAAGTCAACCTCCTAAACAAGAAATAATGCTTTGGTAATAGTTTCGTACTCAAAATGGTAGCATAAAAGGCTCTTTTGGATCCGTGGCCTTGAAGATAGCCATAAGCCAAGGAGGCCTGAAATTTACCTGAGCCTGTTATGTAGAGAGGCGGGAATGGTAGAACTTGATCTATAATTCTCATTAGGTGTTTCCAACTGTAACTTGCATGATGTGGAGCATAACAAGTTTGAAGAGTTGCTGATTCCTTCATGTAGTCCTCTTGTATCCATTTGATCCATAGATTTTCTTTTTCATTCTGAATGTCCTATAATTGTTTTAACAATAAGGCTTGCCCCCATAAGAATGGATTCAGACCCCTTTCACCATCCTGATATCCCCACAAAAAGTTTTTGCACAAGGTCTCTATGTCATCATACACAAGTTTTTGCAAAAAGTTTTTGCCCAAGTTTTTGCATTCGGCTACAACTTGGGCAGCCAAGGTCTCCATCTTCAAATCTTCTTGGCTAGAGGTCCTCTTGTTCCTTTCATTCCATATTCTATACAAGGCACTAGTAGCTTCATCAACTTCAAGTCTTGCCTTCTTCTTACCATCATCAACAAACATCTTTTTACTTGCCTCATGTTGCTCATATCCCTCAACTTCAAGATTTTCATCAACCCCCTTAGTGTATGTACAACCCAAAAATAAATGGGTTGTTGTCTCATCCACCTCATCACTTAAACTAAAACTTTGTTGTGTCTTCAAAATCCCAAATCTTTTCAATCTTTCAACTGTGGGCAGCCCTCCTTTCAATAGCATCCATAGGAAAATTCTATGTTTAGGTAAAATGTTTTTGTGCCAAATTACCTTTGCATAAAAGTCCCTTTTGCTTTCTCCCTTCATTTCATCATCATACACCATCCTTGTCTTCAACTTTCCTTCCTTGTCCAAACAACTCCCAAGGGTTTGGAAGTGTTTATCTTTCAATTTACACATCTTTCAATGCCAACTGGAACTTACCCCTCCTTTGCTTCCTTGTAGACTTCCATCCTTTATGTAATATACTTGAATCCACCTAACCCAAAGAATATCTTTCTTTCAGTTTAAATCCCACAATTGCTTACATAGTGTTGCCTTGTTCCAAACGGAAGGATCTCTAATCCTCAATTCTCCAAATTTTTTTGCTTCTACAAATTGTGTCCAAAGATATAGGAGTATAACCCCTTTTCCCTTCTTCTCTTCCCCACAAAAAACATCTACAAATTTTCACAATCTCCTCATGAACACCCTCGGGTATACTTAGTATACTAGCCCAAAAGCCAGTTATACTTAGTAAAACTGAATTGATCAATTGTACATTCCCTACATAAGAAAGAACACTTGAATTCCAACTATGCAATTTTTCTTCTAATTTTATCCACCAATTGCTCACAATCTTGCTTCCTCCACTTCACATTAGACAAAGGCAGCCCCAAATATTGCGTAGAAAAATCCCCTCTTGTTACATATTTAACACTCCATCAAATAATGCTTGGAAAACTAAGGCCATGTATTCACCACCAAAAAAGCATGTAGACTCGATTGCATGTGCATGAAACAATCACGTTTAGCAAAGAGGATGCAGTTCCTAATGCTTCACCTCACAATGATCCAATGTTCATTATCGCTAGGATTGGGGAAGCAACAACAGTCCATAGAGGATACAGTTCCTTTTTGTGGATTGCTTTAACAGATTGGGATTCAAGCGGATTACTTAAAAAGCCCACACCCCGCTTGTAGATTCACTAGGAGAGCAGAAACACCGTTGAGCAACATACACCTACCTGTAACAATCAGTGAAAATGATAGAAACTTTACTATCATTTGTGACTTCGTTGTCATGGTTGCACCAAGTTCATTTAATGTTATCATCAGGAAACCTTGGATGAATAGAGCAAAGGCGATATGGTCTCCGTACCATTTGGTCATGAAGTTATCATCCTCAACAAGAATCACAGCGGTGAGATACCAACAAAAATCCAAACAATGTATGGTTATCGCTATGAGAACAGAAAAGAATACAGAGCAAACGAAGATGGTTAGCACTATCACGGATAGTGACTCGCTCAACCAATTGGACCCTCCAATAGATCTAGGAGAAGAAACTGAAGTTGTCATTTTGGATGACGAAGAGAACTCTAAGTGTGTCAAAATAGGAAAACATTTTCAAGACTTGGAGAAAGAGAAGGTGATGATACAAATCCTTCGAGATCACAAGGACACATTCGCATGGACTGTACAAAACATGGGAGGAGTCTATGGAGGCATTGCGACTCATTCGTTGAATACCAATGATTCGGTCAAACTAGTCAAACAAAAGCAACGAAACTTCGCTAGTGACAGACAGAAAGCGATTGAAGAAGAAGTAATAGCATTATTGTAGGCTGGTATCATAAAGGAGGTGATCTACCTGAAATGGCTAGCAAACCCAGTGATGGTGAAGAAGGTAGATTCCGGGTGGAGAATGTGTATAAACTTCACTGATCTAAACGAAAGCATTTCCAAAGGATTGTTATCCCTTGCCTAAGATTGATACGTTAGTTGCGTGATTTCTGGATACGAGGCATACAAGGGATATCACTAGATATTGATGAACCCAGAAGACGCAGAACAAATGGCCTTTCTAAAAAAATATACAACCATTTATCGACAATATAGTCATAAAAAGTAAAAGGATATGCGACTTTGCATAAAACTTGTAGGAAACCTTGGATACAGTGAGTGCAATTGGAATAAAGCTTGATCCCAAAAAATGCATAATCGGGGTAGGTGCAGGAAAGTTCTTAGGGTACAAGCTATCCCTTACATGACAGATAGGGGGAAGTGTTGACTATCGACCACACTGTATATGGCATAAGTATTAGGATAGGTTTACTATCTTGTATGTGACTGAATCGAGGATTGAAATATACCACTGGTCATGTAACGCAAATATTCCCCAAGTGCAGCTATATATAGTTTACTCTCTTGTACTTGCATTAAGTTGATTAACCTCGGGTTCGGACGGTAGCTTGTCGGATTCCCTAGCCTCAAGCTGGCTGATCGAAGTGGAAAGTTGACCAACTTGCACTTCAAGGTTTTTTATGTTTGAAAAGGCTCTTGTGCCCAATTCCTCAATCTCTCTTCTCGTTCGCTCCGCAAACACATCAATCTTCTTCACCAATTGTGTGATTGTATCAATAATCTCCTCCCGAACAAGAAAATACTATATTAAGCTGGGGGGGGGGGTAATAAACTACTAAACATGCAAGAACAAGAAAATAAACTATATTAAGCTAACACATGGGGACATTTGCGTAACATGACTGGTAGAAGACTTTGATCCTAGATTCTGTCTAGTACAAGACGTATAAACTTATCACTATTTCTATGTCACATAGTGGGGTTGATAGTCATAAATCCCAATGTCTGTCACACTAAGGTGTTGATGCCTATTCTATCTACGCCACCTCCGTAATTATGGAAAGTGCATCGGCGGTCCAACCAATCTGCGCTCCTCTTTCCCCGTAAAGAATTACATCTTGGGTCTCCACTATGAATGTTATTCCCTAGGCCTATAGAGGCAAAGGGATGATGTTGTAGGGTTGAAACGATGATGGTGGCTATCCTATAACCCAAGTTGCTACAAACTGTCATGCATTATCTTAGAAAACTAGGAGAATAAAAATAAAAAACTAAAACTTCTACTTTCTGTAAAACCTAGTAGACATAGGTTTCTTTGTATAGTAGGTAGGAAATGGGCTTAAAGAGGCTTAAAACTAGTGAAGATGGAATGGAGGCACGGTCTGTGCAATAGGACACGGCCCATATGGCACGACTTGTGCAACAGCGCATGGGCCACCGGCTAGAAGGGGTTCCCTAGACTTCCGAGTGGCACGACCTGTATATCCCCACGGGCCATCGCCTAGAATGGTCATTCGGTTAACTGAGCGGCACGAACCGTGGAGATTCTCGCAAGCTGGAGCTGAGCTCCTTGTCATCTGATGGCGTGGCCGTGCAAAATGTTGCAGAGCATGGAGCGGTCTTCGGATTTATGATCGTAAAGGTGCACGAGCTATGCAAAAGGAGACAACCTACACTCATACTTAGTTGCACGAGCCAACTTAATGGTACGGGCCATGCAATAGCATATGGCTCGCGCCCTTACTTAACTGCACCACCATATTGGCTAGCATGCATCGTGCAGAAGAATAAAACAGTGCCAGTCTTCAATGTTGTTCAAGCTTCAACTCCTTTCTCCTTGCCGCATTTCCATCTACTACAATGATTAAGCGTGTGTCCTTTAGTCAACTACCATCCTTACGAATGAACTTGAAATATCTACTATCATTCTTGTGAATGGCCTTCTACTCTGAAGTTCTTACGAGCGATCTATAATGAAGCTCACAAAAAAGGATCTAGATGCACATCCACATAGCATCCATTAGGTCTAAATAAATCTACAAAACGAGAAGGATTAAGACCAAAAAAAACTATTTAAACCCCTTGTGATGTAAATTCAACTAAAAATAACAATCAACCATACAAAAGATATTAATAAGTGTGCTAAATGCATTGAACACATGCGTCTAGGTGCAGATCAATAGGAGTTTGAATGAGAGGAACAAAAGGAATTAAGCTTGAGGCAAAGACAATAACTACTACATAGATAGAGGTGTTGAAGGAAATGGAAGGAGAAATTTGAAGAAGAGTGGTACAACTAGGAGATATAGAAAAGTTTTTACTTTTATCATGTAATTAATTTTGGAACTTACACACACACAAATATATATATATATATAAGTTTCATAAAAAAACATTGGGCCTGCCAACACCAATGTTACGACGTCGCGCTAGTCAATTTCATCTTGTTGATCTTGTCGATAGGAATGTGAGACATTGCACAATGACGGTTGAACTTGCCAAAACGATGACATTGAATCAGAGCATTTAAACCCCAAACTATACATTCAGAACCCATTCAACTACCCCCTATTGACATCGCATGAAATTGTCCTTATATTCTCGCAACCACCGTGAACCACCCCCATAAACCGCCCCAATATTGCAAACCCTCAACCACAACCCCTCTCTTTTCCAATTGCTGTGATTTTCGGCGTCACAAATGAAGAAGAAAGGCAGGGATTAGAAGTCCCCACTCAATCCAAAAAGGTTAGGTTTTCTTCCCATTTTTTGTATTAAATCCTTGCTTGTGATGTTTTTAGTTGTTAGGATTGTAGTTGATCGAAATGGGGTGTTTTTCCTAAACTTGTGAATTTCCCATAGTTGTGTTGTGTTGCAATGTTTTCCTTTCCAGTATATGTTTTCAATTTGGGTTTCTTTGACAAGATTAGGTATTGTCCTTTTGAGTCCGTCTTCAATAACATTTGCAGATCCATTAGTAGGACCAAATTATGTGCGATCACACACACATATATATAGACATAGGAGATTCGAACCATATGTGTGATATTACAACATATGATCGGTCCTTGCAATTGGTTTCCGACATGTCTGTGATATCACACATATTATGGACATTACATTGTTGCAATCGGTTAGTGGAACATGTTACAGAGGACAATGCGATGTTGCATACCCTATTATTCAGTTATGTGTAATCTGTTACCTTTAAATAATATTGAATTTTTATTGTATAGCATAAATGTCACCCAAAAAGAGGAATCTTGCAAGCACGGTGAGGCGAGTTCTTCACGATCGAAAAAAAACACAGACCACAAAGGCTCCACCCCACGCATTTCACTAAAAAGGATTTGTAACTGAGGAGAATAAAAACAATTACCTGTAAATCTGCAAACTGCGCATCAATGATGTTCAGGTTGTTAAGGCGGAAACTATAGAAGACCTCTACACCTCAGGTTCTTTCTTGACCCTTTTAGGCCCTTAGGAATGGCGGACCTCATTTGTCTCAACAGGCCGGTATATGAAAATGAGGTCCACGAGTTCTGTGACAACTTCACAGGGTTGACCAGATACACGTACAGAATGAGGGTTAACAGGTGGAACTTTAGTCAATGAGGCAATCAAAATGTCTATTTGAGCTGACAAATATCGAGCCTCCTAGGTTCTACTTCAGGGATACTTGCTTGAAGAGGGCGAAGGAAGAGGGGAGTGTGGACCTTGACCTTAACAGGATTGTCAAAAAATACTTCAAGCTGGAGATGAACGAGATCATCAAGCTAAGAGACATCAAGCTATATGTCTTAGAGCTAGAGCATTGGATGATGTATGACTATATTGTTTGAATTCTCATCCTAATGGGTCACCCATATGTTTTGGTCCCCATTTGCAAATCACCCTTAGACAGTACCCCACAAATTCAATACGATATGTTTTGATCCCCATAGATAAAGGCAAGGCTAAATGGTTTTCCGGTATAGTCAGGGGTATAATGTTGGTAATTTTACTAATTATAAACATTTTCAATTAAAATTCCTATTTTTAACCATTTTCTTTAAAATTCTTAATTAAAAACCATTTCCGCCACTTTCTTTAAAACGTCTTCTTCCTCCGCCACCCCCCTATCTGCAAAGGGGATACTAATCACCTCATCTCTCTTACATCCACCACCTACGGTTATCTCTCCCTCGTTGACCCTCCCAAACCTAGTTTTGGCCCCTAAGAATTTGTGAAATCCACTGCCCATATTGCGAAACCCCAAAGTATAAGTGATTCTAGCGATCCTTTATCCTCAGACTCGGTTATCAACACCTGGGAGCTCATGGAAGGGCTGGACGAGCTTGATTTTGATGTCGTTGAATGGCCCCTGGGGTCCTCAAAAAAGGTTCAGGAAAATGGGCTTCAAGAAAGATCTGGATGTCAATGAGTATGAGTTTATTGAGCACACAGATTCTAAGCCCTTGTGGCTACATTTGTCTGAGGAGTCTCTGCTTGCAAAATTAGATCCTGATGTTGCGTCCAGTTATCACAGATCATTGCTGAGTAAGCAATCTGGCTGTGATGATGAGGATGAGGATGAGGATTATGATGAGGATGAGGATGATGATGATGATGATGATACTGATTCGTCACCGGTGAGCTCCGACGACGAGGAGGAGGAAGAAGATGGGGAGAATCAGGTGATTTTACGGGCTTCTTGTTGTCTGTCACCGTCGATTTCGGCCACCTCTTCTTCCAGCGGCGAACAGGAATCATTCTCCTTGAAATTCCAACAATGATGGTGGCGGTGAAGATGACGTCTACTTTTTCTTTTTCTTTTTTTAAAACTTATGGGTATAATGGTCAATTTGCACATCTTGACCAATTTTACCGTTGACTTTCTCTGAAACCCACCTTTGGAGACCAAACAAATTGTTTTGAATTTGTTGGGTACCGTCTAAGGGTTGATTTGTAAACGGGAATCAAAACATAGTATAAGATAGTTTGTAGGAGACTAAAAAAATAATTTAGCCTTTTTAAAAAAAACAAACGAGTTTTGGCTTAACTAACACGCACACCGAGTATTTGCAAAAAGTCACAGTGAATATTCACGGTCCACATGAGAAAAGTGTTTGATAAAAAAAATGGCCAGAAATCCGAGATCGCGACTAGTGTAGCCGCGGTCGTGAAAACAGTATTGTCTTCCGCATAGAAAATAAAAAATTAATTTGTTTTATTATTAATTTAGCCTTTCCGTACAACACCCTTCTTTCCATCCATTATACCTACACTTTTTCTGAACCAACATTCTCGACCACAACCAAATCTTCCAACTTTCAATCTCATTAATCACCTCACGACCTCCTAAACACCACACCGCCAAATCTCAACCATATATCCTACCACCACATATATACTACACCACACCCACCATGATGCACCATCATCATCAAAGTACACCGCATCATACCAAGAGAGCTCCAACATACTATTTAACATGACCATGATATGGGTCGTGACTTGTGCTACATGAAGAATCTAACATTGCTGATCACTTGACCTATGTTACTGGCTAGATTATGGAGTTGATGTTTTGGCAAGAAGTAATTGCTGGTACTAGTGAGTCTTTTATTCTTTCCCTATTGTTCTTTTATTATTTATATATTGAGGACAATGCAACCTTTAAATTTTTGGGAGGGATGATACTTGCTAGTATCTTTATTATATTTACCATTATTTAGATGTCAATTTCATTTGCGAAACATTATTTTTGTCTCTTTTCTAAACAACCCATTTGTGAAACATTATTAGATCTTTAAATCTGAATTTATATTATCTTCTCCCATAAATTTAGATCACTTAACTCACTTCAATAACTCCCAAAACATCCACTGATAGAGTAGATAATAGAATATCCTGATTGATTTGGTTTAATTATGATTGATACTGTACATATATAGAGTAGTCTAGGTTCGATGTACTTAGCTTCATGGACTCTATTTATTCATCTACTCTTATTCATATGTTGCCGATCAAGCTAAATTCTGGAAACTATATGATGTGGAAGTCGCAAGTTCAAGTCCTCCTCGAATCCGAGGGTTTCTTTCGCTTCTTGGATGGGTCACTTCCAAAGCCAACGATTGCAGTCAGGGGTGAATCCTTGACTAGTGGTTCTTCTCTGACCAACGATGAAGACGCCGCCAAATCCAAAGTTGTGTTCAATACTTGGGTAGCGCAGGACAAGCGGCTCCAAGCTTTGCTCCGATCATCGCTCACCGAGGAGGCCATGTAAGAGACTATTGGTTGCGGCACGGTGAAAGAGATGTGGAACTCCCTTGCAGCAGCGTTCGAAAATGTCTCGGCGTCCCGCGAACTTCAACTTCGGGATGAGCTCCATACAATCTGGTGTGGCTCCTCGTCGGTGATGGATTTCCACTACCGCTTCAAGGCCATTATTGACGGACTTGCCGCCATGGACACTCCGATCTCGCTCAGAGATCAAGTTATGTTGTTTCTGCAAGGTCTCAGCACCGGGTTCGCTGAATTCACCAGCGTTCAATTGGCTCAATCGCTGCTGCCGACATATTCCGACATGGTCGCACGAGCCCGCAGCCATGAGATTTTCAACCAGAACTCCCTCGTCACAAATTCAGGTTCAGACTCTGTTCCCGTAGCTTTTACTGCCTCCTCCACGGCTTCTTCCGGCAATTAGGTCTTCTACTCACCGGCGCATGAAGCCCACGCACTGCCCTCGGGCGCGTCGACCACTACGCGCAGCCGTGGCGCCACTTCCAGCCGATCAGTTCATGCCTCAAGTCTTGCTGGTTCTGGTTGCAGGAAACGCTGGAATCCGAAGTGCCAACTCTACCACAATTTTGGTTGCACCGCTCCGCAGTGCTCCAGACTCTCGTCGAAACCTCGTTACTCTGAGTTAGCTCATCTTGCTGAGGCTTTCCAGTCATCTGTCTCCCTTGATGATTCAGCCTCGACTGGTATTTGGATTCTGGAGCAACGAATCATATGGCTTCAACACTTCCTTTGGCATGGATATTGTTGTCCCCTATTCTGGTAACTGTTCTGTCACTGTTGCTAATGGTCGTTCTATTCCTATTTCTCATATTGGACATCATCAATTTTCTCGTTATTTGTCTTTATCTGATGTGTTGGTAGTCCCTGATATTATGAAAAATCTGCTTTCCATTAGTAAATTGACAAAGGATATGAATGTTGTGATTTGTTTTAATGAGGATTCGTTTGTGATTCAGAATCGGTCCACAAAGGAGGTCGTGGGCCAAGGTCGATGTGATCGTGGCCTTTATGTGCTTGAGAAGAGCGGTGCTGTTTTTGTTGCTCATGTTAAAACTAATAAACATAGAGCTTCTTTTGATGTTTGGCATGCTAGACTAGGGCATACTTCCATTTTTCAGTTATTTCTTTGTTGAATAAACTTAACCTTGTTGATGTGGTTTCTTTACCGCCTAAACCCGTAGTTTGTTCGCCTTGTGAAATGGTGAAAGGAAAAAGGCTTTCTTTTGTGGACAATCCTAAACGGGCACAGGCTATCCTCAATTTAGTGCACTGTGACTTGTGGGGTCGTGCTCCAGTTTTATCTGATAGTGGATTCTCTTATTATGCCATGTTTGGTGACGATTTCTAGCCATTTACCTGGTATTATCCATTGGCACGAAAATCGGATTTCTTTGAGACATTCTTGCAGTTTCAGAACTTGGTTGAAAACCAATTTTCTTGCTCAATCAAGGTGCTTCAAAGTGACGGTGGTACAAAATTCACTAATGCACGCCTACGATCCCATTTTTTAAATAAAGGCATCCTTCATCAGATTTCTTGTTCATCCACGCCGGAGCAGAATGTTTACGCCGGAACATAAACACCGCCATATTTTAGAGATGGGATTATCAATGTTTTTCTCCTCTGGCTTGCCGATCCCGTATTGGGATGTTGCTTTTGCTACGGCTACCTACACCATCAACAGGCTTCCCACCCCAATTCTTCGTAATGCCTCACCATACTCTCTACTATATGGTCGCCATCCAGACTACTCCAACTTTCACCCATTCGGATGTCGGGTGTATCCCTTTATTCGGCCATTTGCTCCTCACAAACTGGCCCCTCGCAGCACTCCATGCATATTCATAGGCTATAGTGCTCGCCATAAGGGTTTTCGCTGTCTGGATCCTGTTTCTAAGAAGGTCTATCTCACTCGGCATGCCCGTTTCGATGAGTCTTCTTTCCCATTTGCAAATGATACTGCTCGCACTGCCCCAGCATCCCTGGATGTCTCGACGTTTATTGATTTTGACTTGGATGAGTTGTCTGTATCCCCTACTACCCCTCTATCACCTATTCAGAATTCGTCTGGTACGATGACCTCATCCGCTAGTTCTACAATGACCTCGTCCGCTAGTTCTCTGACACCCGTGTCTCCATCACGGTTCTCTCCGGCTGATGCTCCACTGCCTTCTCCATTGATTGTGAGTCGTCGTATGACTACTCGCTCTCAGACAGGTAGTCGCATAGCAAAGTAGTATCCTGACTATGTGATGACAGGGTTTCTTGCGGCATTGCTCACACTGACTGAACCTCGAGGGTATCGATCTGCTCTTAAGGATCCCCACTGGGTGGCTGCTATGGATGAAGAAATGGGTGCTCTTCGTCAACAACAAACTTGGGATCTTGTTCCACGTCCTACTGATGTCAACATCGTTGGCTGCAAATGGGTTTGTCGTCTCAAGCATCGTCAGGATGGTACCATTGATCGGTACAAAGCTCGTCTTGTCGTACAGGAATATTCTCAGTTGCCAGGCTTCGACTTCACTCATACTTTTAGTCATGTCGTCAAGGCCTCCATAGTCAGAATTATCTTTCCTTGGCCACTACTTTCTCCTGGTCGCTTCATCAGTTAGACATAAAGAATGCATTTCTTAACGGTCTTCTTGATGCACTAGTTTACATGGAGCAACCGGCCGGTTACACTGATCCCGTTCATCCTGATTATGTATGTTGTTTTTGCAAGGCTATCTATGGTCTCAAACAAGCTCCTCAGGCTTGGTTTCAGCGATTCAGCTCCTACTTATATCATATGGGATTCCGGTACAGTTCTGCCGACACTTCCCTATTTGTGTTCTCCCAGGGATCAAAGATTCTATACATGCTAGTATATGTGGACGACATCATTCTTACCGGCAATGATCCTATTCTCATTTGTCGGTTCATCACCCGCACTGATCGTGAGTTTGCCATTAAGGATCTTGGTGCTCTTCACTATTTTTTGGGATTGGAGGTCTCTCGATCTTCATCTGGACTTTTTTTAGGCCAGGCTAAGTATGCGATGGAGATACTTCAATGTGCGGGTATGACAGATGTTGTTCCTATTTCCACACCTTTTGTTCCTGGCTCTCAGCTTCACAGCACCTCGGGGTCTAAGTTCTTGAACCCCAAGCTTCATCGCTCACTAGTCGGTGCATTGCAGTACTTGACCATCACTCGCCCCGATCTCTCCTATGCGGTCAATTCTGTTAGTCAGTTTCTCCAGTCACCTTGAGAGGATCACTATCAGGTTGTCACTCAAATCCTTCGGTATATCTGTGGCACGCTTCATCATGGTCTATCTTTTCGATCATCTCGTAGTGATCTTTCCCTTCTGGGCTACTCCAATGCTGACTGGGCCCGTTGTCTCGAGACTCGACGTTCCACTTATGGCTATGCCATTTTTCTTGGGGGCAATCTTGTCTCTTGGAGTGCTAAGAAGCAACCGACTGTGTCTCGATCTAGTTGTGAGTCCGAGTATCGCGCTGTGGCGAACACTGCTGCTGAACTCGCCTGGGTGTGTGATCTGCTTATGGAGCTTTGGATTTCCTTTTCATCGTCGCCTCTCCTACTTTGCGACAATAGCAGTGCCATTTTCCTTGCTCAAAGGCCAAGCACATAGACATCGACTACCACTTCATTCGTGAGCTTGTTGCCTCTGGTAGGCTTCATGTTAGTCATGTTCCATCCTCTCTGCAGGTTGCTGATATTTTCACTAAGGGTCTGTCACGCAATCTTTTTAACTTGTTTCATTCTAAGGTTTGCGTAACCTGTAGTCCTACGCTTTGCTTGAGGGGGGGTGATAGAGTAGATAATAGAATATCCTGATTGATTTGGTTTAATTAGGATTGATACTGTACATATATAGAGTAGTCTAGGTTCGATGATGTACTTAGCTTCATGTACTACTCTATTTATTCATCTATGATAGACATACCAAATATGGTGAATTACACACTTTCATCCACCCTCATTTCACAAAAGTGAGAATTCGGATTTGGGTATTTTCTCTCAAGGGAGAGCAATCTTTGCATTTTCTTGTGTAATCCCCATCTCATGGCCTCTAAATTCAGGTAATTCTTTAAACTTTGCTTTCATTGGGCATGATTGTGTTATATGGGGGACGACTTATAATTTGAAAATTTTTGATGTTTATACATGATCTTAGGATGAACTAAGTGTGGAGGAAGATTATGAATCTTTAGTTGAGATTACATGATGTGCTAAATTTTGGATGTTTAGGAAGCATGATTTGTGTTAAGGAACTTTGTGCATAATCCTTGTGTATTTTTCCATTACCATAATCACTTCTGTTGTGATAGAATAGGTTCTAAAGGAACACTGCAGAAAGGAACTACTTCCTGAGTTGAGAAGAGGGAAGGGTTCGGCCAAAGTTGGGAGACAAGATCCAAAAACACCCATGACACCTACTCCTACCATAGTTGATGACTTCATGGGGTTGAAGAACATTTTACAGTGTGCGGCTCAAAAATGGAATAATCACAATAGGCCAAAGAGGACAATCTTGGAGACCAAGTTTACATGCAAAGAGAAATTGGGGGCACTGTGCCTACTCCAACCCATCACGTACTTGTTAGGTCGGATCGGCCTAGAAGGTTCCCTCAAGATGCATTCCAAGACGTACATAGTTGGACTTTGGAATTCTTGGCAACCGTGGAGCAAACATCGGACAATGACGAGAGGAGGACCATCTCATTCAACATAGATGACAAGGTGTATTCAATGACCCATAGGAAAGTCGAGTGAGCATTTGGGTGGAAGTATGGAAAGAAGGTTTCGAAGACACATAGACAAGGTCTCCCGTTCTCTTTGGGCAACTTCTGGTGGAACTTGGCAGGTGTGGATAGGAATCATTCGGGTAAGAGTATTGCAATAGTTCACTAAGCTTTGCGGTATGTTCACCGACTTCTATCCATGGGAGTTCTATGTCATGGAGAGATCTCTCAATGCCCTAACAGAGACGTGCAAGTTCTTTGGGCTATGACTCCGGAGGAGAGCTTCTATCCCAACTTGGTGGAAACATATTTGGAAGAGTGCATATTCACGGGGAAGAAGAGAGTCGGGAAGATACCGATAGGAGGAATGGTTTACCTTCATGCACAGTACCTAGGACACAAGGCACCTCCCCGCTTTGCTTTGGCAAACTTGGGCCATTAAGGGACGAGGTACACCATGGAGAAGTTGGCAAAAGCATCAATGATCGCCACAGCAACTATGGAGAACCATTTATTTTTGCAATATGGTGGCAAAATCGTATGCAATTTCATGGTGCTTCCACAACTCGAAGGCACGGTCATCACTAATGACACCGCATTGGAAGATCTTTTCATAGATTCTGATCCGAGGTTCTAGAATGCCTTCTATAACACTTATCGACCCCGGATGTGGACATCGATGAAGAAGAAGGTAAAGACCCCCCTAGAATGCAACCTACTCGAACCAACCCACCGGCGGACTTCTTTGATCAATTTTGCACATTTGGGGAACAACTCTTGAGTTCAACCCAATTAGTGCAAGAAGTGAGTCATGCAGTAGGTGGGATAAGCATACAAATGGAGGAGTTTGGGATGAGGCTTGACTCTAGGGATGGGACTGTGAGGACATGGGGAGCTAGGCTAGATTCCATCGAGCGAGAGGAAAAGGAAGAGTTTTCATAGCGGATGAGAGAGCTGAGGTGCAACAGGAGGCGATGAAGAAATTAATTGAGAGGATGCATGCCTCGAAGCTATGGGGGCTTCCGTGACTTGGTTCCCTATGATAGACAAGATTTGAGGCAAGAAGAGAGAAGAAGAAGGAATGAGATGAGGTGCATGGGAGAGGGATCTTTGGGGTCCCAAGAGTAAGTGCTTATCATTCTCTCTACTCCACTTTTAATTTTGAAACTTTTTATGATGCATTGGGGACAATGGAAAGTTTAAGTGTGGGGGGAGGAAGTAGTTAGGCACTTAGAAGTTCTAGGAAAAATTATTGGTGTTTGTTTGTTTTTCTTTATTCTCCATGTAGTATGAGCTTTGGGGCATTTTGTGCTACACAAAAAATTAAAAAAATGAAAAAAAAATCATTGTGGCCATGATCGCGATGAATTCCGACGATGGCACAATGGAGACTTATTCAAAAATATTTTTTAAAAAAGGGCCTCCAGCATGACGTCATCATTAGTAGGACTTGCATCATTAAAGGGTTTAATATTTACAAAATATCCCTTTACTTTCTGTATAATTTATTTTTCTTAGAAAACTTAAATTTCAGAAATTACATACCAACTCTTAAAATTTTGATTAATTTTTTAAATTAACCAGAAACTTAAGTAGTTATAAAATAGTTTTATAATTAATTTAATTATGCATTTAAAATGAGAAATAAAGACGTGAGTTGTCTTGTGGTGGTCCCTTTAGGCAACTAATATAATTAATTGAAATTTGGGCATTATTGATCATTGATTGCAACAAGAAAATGACCCAAAATTATTAATATGAAGATTGTTGTAATTGGATTAAAATCTTAACAGTAAAACCCTTCAAATTTTACATGAAAGATAAACAATCCACTCATTTATTTCCTGGTCCCACTTTTGATGTAAAATGGTAAAAACTACCCAGAGGTAATAATTGTAGTTTCTTGTTGTGTACGATTGTCCTCTACCGAGAGAAAAAGTCAATCAACAGTTCAAATTTATTTAAGAAGTGTGGTAAAAAAATATTTTTTGCATTTTTGAGAATGTTTGAAACAATCTTCATTTCCACACAAGTATTTTTCAGTTTAGTGTATGATTGTTGATCTACACCATAGTGCATGCGTTAACTAATGCATTCAACAAATTTGTCATTATGTTTTGTTTGGTTGATTGCTAGTTTTAGTTAGGTTTACACAACAAGGGGTTTAGATGACCATTGTTGGTTTTCTTATCTAAACCCCAAGTTTCATGAGCACCTAAATATTCCTTTGTGATCTTACTAGTAGGTTTCTTGTGAGTATATTGTCGTCATTTTGTAGAAGGCCATTTGCAAGGGTGGTAAAAGATATTAGAAGGCTGTCCATAAGGGCGGTAGTAGACAAGAAGGTCATGAACTAAATCAGGGTAGTAGATGGAAACAAGCTAGAAAAAGAGTAGAGTCAAAGTCCAAGATCTCAAGATGAAGGCTGGCCACATCAGCCGACACAGTCAGTGCCAACCGACACGTAAAATGCCAGGAGGCACTAGCATAAGGCGGTTGTGGTGACGCACGACTCGTGCCGCAAGACCCGTGTCAACCGGTCTTAACAAGAGGCCTCTGTCTCACACAGTCCGTGCCAGAAACCCTTGGAACGAGGCCTCTTCCAGCAATGCCTATACCAACCTTTCTTGGCACGAGTCGTCGGCCTCCACACAACCATGTCGCTCACAATTCTAGAAATTGGCTAAGTATGGATGCAGACCATTTCCCTTAAAATGACTTGTGTCCTTTCAACTCAATATTTGAAGACCAACCAATGGGGTGTTACGTTGTAAACGGCCACGCAATTAGTTTGCTCAGAAAATGAATCACAGCCGCTGCCCTGCAAAGTTCCACATGGCTCATGCCATTTAACTGGTCAAGACACCACTCCAAGCTGACGTGTCACTGGTCTCCCTCTCAAAGGGATAACCGTGCAGCCTAGTTGTGCTAGAGTGTCACGACTACTGCCTAATTTCCATATACGTCACACTCAGCTTGGTTGCTCCAAGCACACCAAGCCATTAGAGGGACGTGGATGACAAGTATGCAGCAGAAATACACACACGAGTTTAGAATAGGAGAAAGGATTCACAAACACGCAATTAAGGCAATACAAGGCCCGAAAACTGGGGAGAAAATGCTCATTTTTAATATATTGCAAAAAGGTAACCGGACATGGGTAGCTCAGTACTTCACATATATGGTGTATGGAAGTAATTACAAGTGCTAGGTACAAAGGAAAATGATGGTCAAAGTAAACAAGGCAAGCATGTTTGGACCTTATAGAAGGAAAGTGAGCTAATCTACTAGCTAAGTTTATTACAAGCAATCGAGAAGAAGACTTCTGGGATAAGAAGCTAGGGTTCCTAGGCCGTGACTCAACACTTAGTGTGCTGGCCTGGCGGGCGACCAGTTACAGCACGCACAGTCGTTGGGCTCGAACAGCTCCTGTGCAAAGTTCATCGCGAGTGCGGAGTGGGCATCACGGGCCGTGACTGGTTAGGCGGTCGACACTAAATGACCCAGAGGCGTGTGCATCGAGGTTTAGGGAGACCGATTCGCAGGCACGTTTTGAGCAACATGGGACCGCAACATGTTTGTGGCATGCGTGGGGGCATGGGCTTGCGTTGAGGTTAGGTCATAAGCCCGACCCCTTAACATTTTCCCCCACTCGATTCGACGAACGTCCGCGGAGCCATCAATCATCCAAGATGCTTCGTTACCCACAGTCTTCTCGTACACTTTTTCCTTAAGGAAGGGGTTGAATCATTTTCTGGCGTTGGTGTACTCTGATGTAGCCATGGTCTTCGGCTTCTCTTCAATTCCATTTTGAGCTGGATTGATTTTAAATCACCGACTCCCTAATCAACGACCGAAGGAATGTCAAACTCTGGATGCTATCAGATACGCATCATCATCCATTCACGTTTTTGCCTCATTCCTTGTGGAACAACAAGGGGTTGCTTATGTGAATGATGACTTTCCAAGAGGTCTCTACAAGGTTTAGCTTGTTTAAACGATTTGAAACAGGAAGTTTGATGAGGCCCGCCAACCGGTAGATACATCTTTGGAATCCAAATCTTCTTGGTAACCAATGAACGGTCCCTACCCTCCTTGCTCAACTAATCTTCATCTCTCGCAGCCAGGGAGCGACCCACAACATGCTTAATCTTCATACTTGCTTCACAAAGCCTCTTGGATCACTAGGCAAACCCATCGCAACAGCGCACGCGGGCCATCGACTGGAAGGGGTACCCTAGCCTTCTGACCAACGCGGCCAAGCATATCCCTATGGAGTGCCGGCTAGAAGGGTCAGTCGGTCATCTGAGCGGCGCGGCCCATGCACTTCGCAGGCCCTGGGCTTGGAGCTAAGCTTCTCGTCTTCTAATGGCACGACTGTACAAAATGTCGTGGGGCATGGGCTGGTCTTTGGATTTTTTATCTTTAAGGTGCACGATTTGTGAAAAAAGACATGACCTACGCTCATACTTAGCTACACAAGCCAACTGAACGACACGGGCCGTGCAATAGCATACGGCTCACACCATTACTTAACCACACCTCCATATTGGCTGGCACGGGCCGCGCATAAGAACACAACCATGCCAGTCTTCAATGTTGTCCAAGTCTCTACTCCATTCTCCTTGGCTCATTTCCATCTACTACCATAAGTAAGCCTCTACTCTATAAGAACACAAAGGCCACAAACGATCTACTACCATTCTTGAACCATTCTTGCGAATAGCTTTCTACTCTGAAGTGCTTACAAGCGATCTACAATGAAGCCCACAAAATAGGATATATATATATATATGCATCCATTAGGGCTATTGCAAGGACATAGCATCCATTAGGGCTACATAAATCTACAGAGTGAAGGATTTAGACAAGAAAACCAACAAAGGTTTTCTAAACCCCTTGTGATGTAAATCCAACTAAATCTAGCAATCAACCATACAAAAGATAGTAAAAATGCATTGTTTAACACACGCTTCTAGGTGAAAATCAATTCCCCCACACTTAAACTTTTACTCATGCAAAGATCTAAGTGGAACATAGCATGCAAAGAGTTTTCCAAGACATTCAACATTTATTCCTAAACTACCATGGTTCCCCCAAAGATGTAAGAATCTCGCAACTCTCACTCCCCGAAGAAGCTAAGATAACCTATCCAACCTCATGCCAACAAAAAGGTGAGAATCTAAGTTACTCTACCAAAAGGACTTCCAAAAAGACACTCAAAGAGAACCATAGGATTTTTTCAATTCCTCTCAATTTCTCTCATTTTTCCTAGAAACCCTTTCGGGCTTTCATTCAGCATACCATAATTTTTTTTTCTTTTTGAGCTCACTTCTCACCTTTTTCCACACCATGTCCTCTCACATTTGCATAGGTTTTTCAACCTACACTGACCTTTATCATTGTTTTTGAGTTGCATTCAGGTTTTTTACTTAGCCGGGTATTTTATTTTTAAATTTTCACTTTTTTTTGTGTTACACAAAATGCCCCAAATGTTGGCTTCATACCAAAATGAAGATAAGCAAAGAAAAACAAACTAACACCAAAACACAAAGGAATGTTGTTGAAACTACTAAGTGCCTAACTACTCCCTCCCCTACACATAAACCTTGCATTTTCCCCAATGCATAAAAAATTAGAAATTTTAAGTTAAGTAGGGAAAAAAATAGGCTCTTACTCTTGGGGCCCGGAAGGGCCCTCTCTCAAGCATGTTGCCTCGTGCCTTCTTCTCCTTTCTTCTTGCCTTATCTCTAACTTCTCAATGAGAACTAGGCTGTAGAAGCCTTCAAGCTTCGAAGCATGCATCATTTCCGTCAAGTTCTCTATAGCTTCCTCTTGTACATCAGCTCTTCTATCCACAATTGTAAGATCCTCCTTTCCCTCCTGCTCAATAGAATCCAACCTACTCCCCAAGCTCTCATGATGTCATCCATAGTGTCAAGCCTAGTCCTAAATTCCTCCATTTCCACACTCATCTCTCCTACCACTTGACCAACCTCTTGCACCATTTGGGTTGAACTCATGAGTTTTCCCCAAAAGTGCAAAATTGGTTGAAGAAATCCACCTGTAGGTTGCCTCAGGTTGGTGGCAATCTAGGTGGAATTTCACCATCTTCCTCTTCAATGTCTATGTTTGGGGACAATAAGATGTTGTAGAAACCCTTCTCAAACCTTGGATCCGGATCTAGGAAAAGGTCTTCGAAGGCGGTGTCGTAGTTGATGGTCGTACGTTTCGGTTATGGAAGTATCATGAAGTTGCAAATCCAGGAACCACCGTACAACCAAATGAAGCGATCCTCCGAGGTAGTGGTAGCAATCATTGAAGCCCTTGGAAACATAACCATAGTCCATTGTTTACCTCGTCCCCAAACAACCCAAGTTTTCCATTGCAAAACGAGAGGGAGACGAATGTCCCAAGTATTGGGCTAACAGCCTGACCATGCCTACCATGGGTATCTTGCCACCTTTCTTCTTTTCTATGGCTATGCTCTCTTCCACGAAAGTCTCCACCAATTTGGGTTAGAAATTCCTCTCTGGAGTACATCCCAGTTGAGGCATTGAAAAAGCTCCCCGTGGAAAAGAACTCCTATGGATAGGACCCAGTGCATGTACCGCAAAGTTGGGTGACTATTGCGGTACTCTTGCCCAAATGGTTCCTATCCACGCCTGCCAAGTTCCATCAAAAGTTGCTCAACGAGAATGAAAACCCTTGTTAGTGAGTCTTTGGAACTTCCTTCCTATACTTCCACCACCCGAACGCTCGAGTAAATTCCCTATAGGTCATTGAGTACTCCTTGTCATCCATGTGGAAGGTGATGGTCCTCTTCCCATCACTATTTGATGTCTGCTCCATAGTAGCCAGAAACTCCAAAGTCTACCTGATGTACATCTTGGAATGCATCTCTAGGAATCCCTCTAGGCATATCTGACTTAGCAAGTAGGTGGTGGGATCGAGTAGGCCTAGTGCTACCAAGGGCTCCTTGCATTCGATATTTGTCTGCAAGATGGTCTTCTTAGGCCTATTGAGGTACTTCCATTTCAGAGTTGCACTCCCAAAAATGTTGACCAACCCCGTGAACTCATCAACAACGATGGCGGGGTGAGGAGGAACAGGAGCGTTCATCTCTTATCTCCTAATTTTAGCCAATCCATCCTTAAAAACCCAACTCATGGCAAATCATGTCATATCTACACAAGGATCATAAACTCCCCTCACACTTAGTTCAACACAAAACATGCATATAACCCACATACTTCCCTAAAACATCAAAAAGAAAGATCGAACTCCATGCTTCCCACATATAATACAATCATGATAATGAAAGCAAGTAAGTACAAAGTTCAAAGAGTTACCCAAATTTGGAATCTAAGAGCTCAAAATCACACAAGAGGAAGCAAAGAGTGCTCTCCCTTGAGAGAAAGTGTCCAATCTTTTTGAGTTCCTCAAATTGTGAAGGGAGGGTGGATGTTTTTGAAGTACTTGTAGTGGGCCAAATGACCTTTATGGATGTGAGAAGGTACACTAAATCAAAATCCGAGAATAAAATATCTTTTAAAAATGGTGGTTTATGAGAGAGGCAAAAAAAGTTTGTAATGGTTTATGAAAATATAGAAACTTTTGGAGTAAAATCTTCACTCTAGTAATTATCAAAGAAGGTTTTAATGTTTGGTGTATTACCATTGGTATTAACCAACTCGGGGAAGAAAACATCTCCGGAATTAATGGGGGCAAAAGTGCTTATTTTGGTCAAAATATTTAATTATGCAAAATCTACCCCAACTATAGTATTTTCAACTGGCTGTGGCATGGTACAACCCTTGCCTTATGAAGGCCTCGTGCTAGATCATCTCACACAGATCATCTCACACGGTTCATGTAGGCCTCGTGCCTAGAAATTGACTCCCAGCTGACGGCCCGCAAGGATATAAACAGCCCTCTTATAAATGGCTCGTGCCTTTTTAAGAGGAAATCATGCATCCGATCGGCGGCCCGTGAAGATCTACATGGCCTGTGTTGTTCAAATGCTCAGGAAGGAGTTCCCAGCCGCTGGCCCATGATAAATGGCGCAGCTGCGCATTCAGGATGGCCAAGACAAGTGCCCAGCCAACGGCCCATGCTGAATTACACGGGTCGTGCCAAGCCGAGCCAACATCGACCGTGTGCTATAGCACGACACGTGCCACGACAAGTGATAAGGTTTCACTTGCTCTTTTTTAGCCTTTTTCAAGGCCTAATTCCCTACTATTACATTTAGGAGCCTATGTCTACTAGGGTTTAAGTTAACTTTCATTATTTTCATTCTCCTAGTTTTACCTAAGAGTAGGTAGAGATAGAAATGGGCTAACCCTTCTTTCTAATTTATTTCTCCGTGTTTTTGCCCAAGGGCATTGAATCCAACGAAATATATGGGTTCAATGCTTAGGGATTAGTGATTTAGCTGAGGGAACTATATTTGTATTCATTACTTGGTAGTTATTTTGTGAGATTTTACGATCCCCCCTCCTATATGCTTATGAACATTATGTTGACTTGTGTTTTACATTTTTATTAATCTCATGATTGGTACACTATGTTGGCATACACCTTAGTCTACTTTCATGTTGCTGCATTTATTGATATCCCCTGGGGAGTGACAATAGATGAAATAAGGGGACCGATAGTCCGGGACCGTATGAGGTATGCATGTGGATCTCCGAGTTAACGTTCCGATGACCATACACTAATAAGCTGGACTAGAGCCGAAAGGTTACGGATATAGATAGTTTAGTAGCAACTAGGGTTGGCGTAAGTCGACCTATGTCGTGGCAAACTTAACAGTAATGTGCCTATTCCTTTGCCCATGTAGGTCTAGGGAGAAGCATTCGTAGTGGAGTGCCCGGGAAGTAATAGTACTGGGGAGAAACAGATCTGCATAGCAGGAAGGGCCATTGTACACTCCCCTAATTACAAAGGTAATGTCGATAGAAGAATACGTGTGCACCCTTACATGAAAGATAGGAGGAAGTGTTGACTATCGACCACACTATGTGGCATAAGTATTAGGATAGGTTTACTGTCTTGTATGTGACTGAATCTAGGATTGAAATATACTACCGGTCATGTAACGCAAATATTCCCCAAGTGCAGCTATATATATAGTTTTACTCTCTTGGCATTATGTGGATTACCTTGGGTTCAGCCCCCAACTTCCATGACCTCGAAGAACAAGGTTTCCCCAATGCGTAGGCAGTTGCCGACAAGGAATTTTGAAAACCCCTTAAGGGACAGGCGTAGGCATGCGCCACTTTCTCCCGTAGCACCTCAACATAACGAGGGTCTTGTCATTCGGTAAGAGTGTGATACTGTCCCTTGGGATGTACTGAATCACAAACAAAAAACAATATTTTTTATTATAAATATACATATATATATATGCAATTAACAACAAATAATATTAATTTGAAATCAAATAATTAGAAGCATTTAATTAGCCAGCTATAAGCCTTACCAAAGTGGGGTTTGTCCTGAAGTTCTGCTACTTCAGAGTGCGGTGGAAATGTAGGCTATCAGCAGCCATTGTTTGTTGTTCAAGGTCGAACACAAGAGGCTCTGGGTAGCTCCGTTGTGTAGAGAACTTTATAAAAACAAAGGGCAGACTGAATATATATATACATATGTAAAATTTGTCGTTTACCTAGAAAAGTGGCATGCTGAAGGATCTTCTGATAGCCATAAGTCCTGAATAATATAAGAAAATGAATAGGGCATTCAAGCTTGAAACTTAAAGGTGCGAAGTCGGCCATGCATTGCACGTACATGTCAGTCCAAAACAGTGGCATGTTCGACAACAAGGTCACTCAATAGTCGACCAGACCGAACATGATATCGACAAAAGAACAAGTTCGCAAGCTAAAACGCATGCAAACGATGTCATTAATAGATCGATTGTACCGATGGTTAAACTGATAAAGGTGCAACATCTCATTCAAAACAACATATAACCAAAAATAAGAATGTACAATGTCGCACTAGATTCGCATAGACCAAAGGTAAACTGACAGGATATCGACGTCGCATTTAACACTAGCAGCTATGGTCAAATTTGCATAAAACAAAAGAAAATCATGCTTTAAAAATAGAAAATTACAAAAAAACCGTCCAAAACATACCAAAACATAGTACTAATCCATAAGAACTAGAAAACCAAAAACATAGCAAGCAAAACATTCACACACAATAGATCGGACAATTTCAAGGAAAAATTACAAATATGAAGGTGTTGGAAGATTTTGAAAAACATACCTTTGAAAAGAGAAGAGATGAGGGGATGGGGAATTGTTAGAATTCGCTGGAAACTTGTAACTAAAGGCTTGAACTGATTCTGAGGTGGACTCCATATATATAGATGCTTTGGAACGACATTGTTTTTTACCCTTGTGATGTCCGCTTCGACATGTGCAACGTCGCATGCTCATCGGCTCACCCAACAACTTATGAAACCAGGACAGATGTCGCAAATGTATGTGAGCCTAACAATTTTAGCCATCTTGCAAAACAAATGAGCCCGCCTTCGACAAAAATGAATAAAAGTCACTTCCATAATAGTTAATAGTACATTACAAACCACAAATTAAGTAGTATAAATGTTCATGAACTTTAAACGTGTGGTTTGATCAGAATCGATATTTTTTTCTTCACTTAGGTCCCTCTAAGAAACTGAGAGAAGTCAAGCAGCCAATGTTGTGGCCGACTACAACAACATATTATTTTTTGGTTTATGCAACCAGACAATCATTGATTGCAACAAGAAAATGACCCAAAATTATTAATATGAAGATTGTTGTAATTGGATTAAAATCTTAAACAGTAAAACCCTTCAAATTTTACATGAAAGATAAACAATCCACTCATTTATTTCCCTGGTCCCACTTTTGATGTAAAATGGTAAAAACTACCTAGAGGTAATAATTATAGTTTCTTGTTGTGTACGATTGTCCTTCTTAGAAAGAAAAAGTCAATCAACAGTTCAAATTTATTTAGAAGTGTGGTAAAAAAAATATTTTTTGCATTTTTGAGAATGTTTGAAACAATGTCTTCATTACACACAAGTGTCTTTCAATTTAGTGTATGATTATTGATCTACACCATAGTGCATGCGTTAACTAATGCATTCGACAAATTTGTCATTATGTTTTGTTTGGTTGATTGCTAGTTTTAGTTAGGTTTACACAACAAAGGGATTAGATGACCATTGTTGGTTTTCTTATCTAAACCCCAAGTTTCATGAGCACCTAGATATTCCTTTGTGATCTTACTAGTAGGTTTCTTGTGAGTATATTGTCGTCATTTTGTAGAAGGCCATTTGCAAGGGTGGTAAAAGATATTAGAAGGTTGTCAATAAGGGCAGTAGTAGACAAGAAGGTCATGAACTAAATCAGGGTAGTAGATGGAAACAAGTTAGAAAAAGAGTAGAGTCAAAGTCCAAGATCTCAAGACGACTACATCAGCCGACACAGTCAGTGCCAACCGACACGTAAAATGCCAGGAGGCACCAGCACAAGGCGGTTGCTGATGCACGACTCGTGCTGCAAGACCCGTGCCAACCAGTCTTGACAAGAGGTCTCTATCTCACACAGTCCGTGCCAGAAACCCTTGGAACGAGGCCTCTTCTAGCAATGCCTATACCAATCTTTCTTGGCACGAGCCGTCGACCTCCACAGAACCATGTCACTCGCAATTCTAAAAATTGGCTAAGTATGGATGCAGACCATTTCCCTTAAAATGACTCATTTCCTTTCAACTCAATATTTGAAGACCTGCCAACAGGGTGTTACGTTGTAAATGGCCACGCAATCAGTTTGCTCAGAAAATGAATCACAGCCGATGCCCTGTAAAGTTCCACATGGCTCATGCCATTTAACTGGTCAAGACACCACTCCAAGCTAACGTGTCACCAGTCTCCCTCTCAAAGGGATAACCGTGCAGCCTAGTTGTGCTAGAGTGTCACGACTACTGCCTAATTTCCATATACGTCACACTCAGCTTGGTTGCTCCCAGCACACCAAGCCATTTGAGGGACGTGGATGACGAGTATGTAGTATAAATACACACATGAGTTTAGAATAGGAGAACGGATTCACAAACACGCAATTAAGGCAATACAAGGCCCGAAAACTGGGGAGCAAATGTTCATTTTTAATATATTGCAAAAAGTTAACTGGACATGGGTAGCTCAGTACTTCACATATATGGTGTATACAAGTAATTACAAGTGCTAGGTACAAAGGAAAAAGATGGTCAAAGTAAACAAGGCAAGCATGCCTGGACCTTATAGAAGGAAAGTGAGCTAATCTACTAGCTAAGTTTATTACAAGCAATCGTGAAGAAGACTTCTAGGATAAGAAGCTAGGGTTCCTAGGCCGTGACTCAACACTTAGTGTGCTGGCCTGGCGGGCGACTAGTTACAGCACGCACAGTCGTTGGGCTCGAACAGCTCAGGCGCTGTGCAAAGTACATCGCGAGTGCAGAGTGGGCATCACGGGCCGTGATTGGTTAGGCAGTCGACACTAAATGACCCAGAGGCGTGTGCATCGAGGTTTAGGGAGACCGATTTGCAGGCACGTTTTGAGCAGCATGGGATCGCAACATGTTTGTGGCGTGCGTGGGGGCATGGGGTTGCGTTGAGGTTAGGTCATAAGCCCGACCCCTTAACATTCTCCCCCACTCGATTCGACGAACGTCCGCGGAGCCATCAATCATCCAAGATGCTTCGTTAGCCACAGTCTTCTCGTACACTTTTGCCTTAAGGAAGGGGTTGAAAAATTTTCTGGCATTGGTGTACTCTGATGTAGCCATGGTCTTCGGCTTCTCTTCAATTCCATTTTGAGCTGGATTGATTTTAAAGCACCCACTCCCTAATCGACGACCGAAGGAATGTCAAACTCCAGATGCTATTAGATACGCATCATCATCCATTCACGTTTTTGCCTCATTCCTTGTGGAACAACAAGGGGTTGCTTATGTGAATGATGACTCATCTTTCCTTGTCGAGAGGTCTCTACAAGGTTTTGCTTGGTTAAACGATTTGAAACAGGATGTTTGATGAGGCCCGCCAACCGGCAGATACATCTTTGGAATCCAAATCTTCGTGGTAACCAATGAATGGTCCCTACATTCCTTGCTCAACTAATCTTCATCTCTCGCGGCCAGGGAGCGACCCACAACATGCTTAATCTTCATACTTGCTTCACAAATCCCCTTGAATCCACTAGGCAAACCCATCGCAATAGCGCACGGGCCATCGGTTGGAAGGGGTTCCCTAGCCTTCTGACCAATGCGGCCAAGCATATTCCTGTGGGGTACCGGCTAGAAGGGTCATTCAGTCATCTGAGCGGCGCGACCCATGCAGATCCTCGCAGGCCCCGGGCTTGGAGCTAAGCTTCTCGTTTCTGATGGCACGACTGTACAAAACGTCGTGGGGCATGGGCTGGTCTTTGGATTTTTTATCTTTAAGGTGCCCGATTTGTGAAAAAAGACATGACCTACGCTCATACTTAGCTACACAAGCCAACTGAACGACACGGGCCGTGCAATAGCATACGGCTCACACCATTACTTAACCACACCTCCATATTGGCTGGCACGAGCCGCGCATAAGAACACAACCATGCCAGTCTTCAATGTTGTCCAAGTCTCTACTCCATTCTCCTTGGCTCATTTCCATCTACTACCACAAGTAAGCCTCTACTCTATAAGAACACAAAGGCCACACGTGATCTACTACCATTCTTGAACCATTGTTGCGAATAGCGTTCTACTCTGAAGTGCTTACAAGCGATCTACAATGAAGCCCACAAAATAGGATATAGATGCATCCATTAGGGCTATTGCAAGGACATAGCATCCATTAGGGCTACATAAATCTACAGAGTGAAGGATTTAGACAAGAAAACCAACAAAGGTTTTCTAAACCCCTTGTGATGTAAATCCAACTAAATCTAGCAATCAACCATACAAAAGATATTAAAAAATGCATCGGTTAACACATGCTTCTAGGTGAAAATCAATTCCCCCACACTTAAACTTTTACTCGTGCTTGAGTAAACAAGAACGAGCAAAGATCTAAGTGGAACATAGCATGCAAAGAATTTTCCAAGACATTCAACATTTATTCCTAAACTACCATGGTTCCCCCAAAGATTTAAGAATCTTGCAACTCTCACTCCCCGAAGAAGCTAAGATAACCTATCCAACCTCATGCCAACAAAAAGGTGAGAAGGTAAGTTACTCTACCAAAAGGACTTCCAAAAAGACACTCAAAGAGAACCATAGGATTTTTTCAATTCCTCTCAATTTCTCTCATTTTTCCTAGAAACCCTTTCGGGCTTTCATTCAGCATCCCATAATTTTTTTCCTTTTTGAGTTCACTTCTCACCTTTTTCCACACCATGTCCTCTCACATTTGCATAGGTTTTTCAACCTACACTGACCTTTATCATTGTTTCCGAGTTGCATTCAGGTTTTTTACTTAGCCGGGTATTTTTTAAAATTTTCACTTTTTTTATGTTGCACAAAATGCCCCAAAGGTTGGCTTCATACCAAAACGAAGATAAGCAAAGAAAAACAAACTAACACCAAAACACAAAGGAATCTTGTTGAAACTACTAAGTGCCTAACTACTCCCTCCCCTACACATAAACCTTGCATTGTCCCCAATGCATAAAAAATTAGAAATTTTAAGTTAAGTTGGGAAAAAAAGTAGGCTCTTACTCTTGGGGCCCGGAAGGGCCCTCTCTCAAGCATCTTGCCTCGCGCCTTCTCCTCTTTTCTTCTTGCCTTATCTCTAGCTTCTCAATGGGAACTAGGCTGTAGAAGCCTTCAACCTTCGAAGCATGCTTCCTTCCGTCAAGTTCTCTATAGCTTCCTCTTGTACATCAGCTCTTCTATCCACAATTGCAAGCTCCTCCTTTCCTTCCTGCTCAATAGAATCCAACCTATTCCCCAAGCTCTCATGGCGTCATCCATAGTGTCAAGCCTAGTCCTGAATTCCTCCATTTGCACACTCATCTCTCCTACCACTTGACCAACCTCTTGCACTATTTGGGTTGAACTCTTGAGTTTTCCCCAAAGAGTGGTTCTCCTGACAGGCGGCCTGTCCATAAGCTTATGGACAGGCCACTTATTTCTTACCTTATACACTGCATTTCTTAAATTACATACAAAATTTAAAATTTTTGAAAATATTTTTTTATATGATATATTTTTATATTTTCACCTTCAAATACATATTATTATTTGTTTTCACTTATAAAATGCAATATTTAAATTTTATTAAAAATTACAACATTTAAGGCAAATGCCCTTGAGGACTGTCCATAAGCTTATGGAAAGGCCGCCTTTCCTGAGACTTTCCCTTCCCTAAAAGTGCAAAATTGGTTGAAGAAATCCACCTGTAGGTTGCCTCAGGTTGGTGGCAATCTAGGTGGAATTTCACCATCTTCCTCTTCAATGTCTATGTCTGGGGACAATAAGATGTTGTAGAAACCCTTCTCAAACCTTGGATCCGGATCTAGGAAAAGGTCTTCGAAGGCAGTGTTGTAGTTGATGGTCATACGTTTGGGTTACGGAAGTATCACGAAGTTGCAAATCCAGGAACCACCGTACAACCAAATGAAGCGATCCTCCGAGGTAGTGGTAGCAATCATTGAAGCCCTTGGAAACATAACCATAATCCATAGTTTACCTCGTCCCCAAACGACCCAAGTTTTTCATCGCAAAACGAGAGGGAGACGAATGTCCCAAGTATTGGGCTAACAGCCTGACCATGCCTCCTCCCATGGGTATCTTGCCACCTTTCTTCTTCTCTATGGCTATGCTCTCTTCCACGAAAGTCTTCACCAATTTGGGTTAGAAATTCCTCTCTGGAGTCATTGCCCCCAAGATTTTCACATCCCAGTTGAGGCATTGAAAAAGCTCCCCATGGAAAAGAACTCCCATGGATAGGACACAGTACACGTACCGCGAAGCTGGGTGAGTATTGCGGTACTCTTGCCCAAATGGTTCCTATCCACGCCCGCCAAGTTCCGCCAAAAATCGCTCAACGAGAATGAAAGCCCTTGTTGGTGAGTCTTTGGAACTTCCTTCCTATACATCCACCCGAATGCTCGAGTAACCCTATAGGTCATTGAGTACTCCTTGTCATCCATGTGGAAAGTGATGGTCCTCTTCCCATCACTATTTGATGTCTGCTCCATAGTAGCCAGAAACTCCAAGGTCCACCTGATGTACATCTTGGAATGCATCTCTAGGAAGCCCTCTAGGCATATCCGACCTAGCAAGTAGGTGATGGGATCGAGTAGGCCTAGTGCTACCAAAGGGCTCCTTGCACTCGATATTTGTCTCCGAGATGGTCTTCTTTGGCTTATTGAGGTACTTCCATTTCAGGGTTGCACTCCTGAAAATGTTGACCAACCTCGTGAACTCATCAACAACAATGGCGGGGTGAGGAGGAATGGGAGTGTTCGTCTCTTATCTCCTAATTTTAGCCAATCCCTTCCTAAAAACCCAACTCATGGCATATCTACACAAGGATCATAAATTCCCCCACACTTAGTTCAACACAAAACATGCATATAACCCACATACTTCCCTAAAACATCAAAAAGAAAGATCGAACTCCATGCTTCCCACATATAATACAATCATGATAATGAAAGCAAGTAAGTACAAAGTTCAAAGAGTTACCCAAAGTTGGAATCTAAGAGCTCAAAATCACACAAGAGGAAGCAAAGAGTGCTCTCCCTTGAGAGAAAGTGTCCAATTTTTTTGAGTTCGTCAAATTGGGAAGGGAGGGTGGATGTTTTTGAAGTACTTGTAGTGGGCCAAATAACCTTTATGGATGTGAGAAGGTACTCTGAATTCAAAATCTGATAATAAAAGATCTTTTGAAAATGGTGGTTTATGAGAGAGGCAAAATTTTTTTTGAAATGGTTTATGCAAATATAGAAACTTTTGGAGTAAAAGCTTCACTCAAGTAATTATCAAAGAAGGTGTTAATGTTTGGTGTATTACCATTGGTATTAACCAACTCGGGGAAGAAAACATCTTCGGAATTAATGGGGGCAAAAGTGCTTGTTTTGGTCAAAAATTTTAATTATGCAAATCTACCCCAACTATAGTATTTTTCAACTGGCTGAGGCATGGCACAACCCTTGCCTTATGAAGGCCTCGTGCTAGATCATCTCACACGGGTCATGTAGGCCTCGTGCCTAGAAATTGACTCCCAGCTGACGGCCTGCAAGGATATAAACAGCCCTCTTATAAACTGCTCGTGCCTTTTTAAGAGGAAATCATGCATCCGATCGGAAGCCCGTGAAGATCTACATGGCCTGTGTTGTTCAAATGCTCAGAAAGGAGTTCCCAGCCGCTGGCCCATGATAAATGGCACGGCTGCGCATTCAGGATGACCGAGACAACTGCCCAGCCAACGGCCCATGCTGAATTACACGGGTCGTGCCAAGCCGAGAGCCAACATCGGCCGTGTGCTATAGCACGACACGTGCCATGACAACTGATAAGGTTTCACTTGCTCTTTTTTAGCATTTTTCAAGGCCTAATTCCCTACTATTATATATAGGAGCCTATGTCTACTAGGGTTTAAGTTAACTTTCATTATTTTCATTCTCCTAGTTTTACCTAAGAGTAGGTAGAGATAGAAATGGGCTAACCCTTCTTTCTAATGTATTTCTCTGTGTTTTTACCCAAGGGCATTGAATCCAACAAAATATGTGGGTTCAATGCTTAGGGATTAGTGATTTAGCCGAGGGAACTATATTTGTATTCATTACTTGGTAGTTATTTTATGAGATTTTAAGATCCCCCCTCCTATATGCTTATGAACATTATGTTGACTTGTGTTTTACATTTTTATTAATTTCATGATTGGTACACTATGTTGGCATACACCTTAGTCTACTTTCATGTTGCCGCATTTATTGATATCCCCTGGGGAGTGACACTAGATGAAATAAGGGGACCGATAGTCCGGGACCGTATGAGGTATGCATGTGGATCGCCGAATCAATGTTCCGATGACCATACACTAATAAGCTAGACTAGAGCCGAAAGGTTACGGATATAGATAGTTTAGTAGCAACTAGGGTTGGCGTAATTCAACCTATGTCGTGGAAAACTTAATGGTAATGTGCCTATTCCTTTGTCCATGTAGGTCTAGGGAGAAGCATTCGTAGTCGAGTGCCCGGGAAGTAATAGTACTGGGGAGAAACAAATCTGCATAGCAGGAAAGGCCATTGTGCACTCCCCTAATTACAAAGGTAAAGTCGATAGAAGAATACGTGTGCACCCTTACATGAAAGATAGGAGGAAGTGTTGACTATCGACCACACTATGTGGCATAAGTATTAGGATAGGTTTACTGTCTTGTATGTGATTGAATCTAGGATTGAAATATACTACCGGTCATGTAACGCAAATATTCCCCAAGTGCAGCTATATATATAGTTTTACTCTCTTGGCATTATGTGGATTAATCTTGGGTTTGGATGGTAGCTTGTCGGATTTCCTAGCCTCAAGTCGGCTCATCAAAGTGGAAAGTTGACCCAACTTGCACTTCAAGGTTTTTTATGCTTGAAAAGGCTCCTGTGCCTAGTTCCTCAATCTCTCTTCTCGTTCGCTCCGCAAACACATCAATCTTCTTCATTAGTTGTGTGATCTCATCAACAATCTCCTCCCGGTCCAACTTTTATAATGCGACATTGGTGTTTGAAAGAGGTAATACCCCAATACGCCTTCCTTGCATTAATGATAGGGGAAACTAGCCAATAGTTGCTTGAACCTCCCCCAGTACTCATACAAGGACTCGTTCGCCAGTTCCAAAATATTACAAAGTTGCTTCTTCAGACCCGCAGACTTTGAAGTCAGGAAATATTTCTTGAGAAACCTCCACTTCATGTCTATCCAAGAGTGATGTAGCACAATGGGAGGTAATAGAGCCAATCCTTAGCTGCGTGCAGTAGCGAAAAAGGAAACGATCTCAGGTTGTAGTCCTATTCAACACCTCGGGTGGTTTCATGTTGGTGCAAACCAAATCAAACTCCGATAGGTGCTTGTTCAGGTCCTCTTTGGTCATCCCATGGAAAGTGGGAAAGCATTGGATAATGCCGCTCTTCAGCTCACTAGTTTCATTAGGTGGCAAATGCAGCAAGACTGTGCATATGGGTTGACTCTCCAAATTTGGAGCCATCAACTCCCTAAGAGTCTGATTTTCTTCTACCATCTCAACTCTTTCTTTAACAACAAAAACAGCCGGTACTTGCAAAATCTCTCCTTTAGTTCTCCCCCTTCTCCTTCTGTGACCACCTACATTTTCCGGCAGGTAGTGTAAAGTTCCTTTTGTGGTAAGGGTATATGTACCATAAATAAGAAACTAGACAATACCAATCCCAAGAGATAACACTAGAAAATAGATTAGAAGTAACAGGAATCACTATCGAAAAAGCTCAACACAAAAACAACCTGAAGCTATAAAATAAAAATAACACTAGCTACTCTACCAACTAGTAATGCAATTTAACAATCGAATATTTAGACTAACGTCCCCGTTAGCGGCGCCAAAATTTGATCTGCACTCCCCAAGGTCGCTAATAAATTAACCTTTTCACGGGAGAATCCACTAACGTACGGAGTGCTTAGAAGATCAAAGATAGAGATTGTTTCTCCCGTAATCACTACAAACTACCAAAGGGTAGCTAGTGCCAAGTCCGAGTCGTCCACAGAGATGCTAGGATTCAATAGCTAACTACGCAAGACTCGCAATCAGGCCGTCACTTTGATTGTGTGTCGCGAATAGCTACTGTAGCAACAATGGATTTTTTTTGGGGGGTATCTATAAACTACTAAACATGCAAGAACACTTGGGGATATTTGCGTAACATGACCAGTAGAAGACTTTGATCCTAGATTCTGTCTAGTACAAGACGTATAAACTTATCACTATATCTATGATGCATAGTGGGGTTGATAGTCATAAATCCCAATGTCTGTCACACTAAGGTGTTCACTCCTATTCTATCTACGCCACCTCTGTAATTAGGGAAAGTGCATCGTGCGGTCCAACCAATCTGCGCTCCTCTTTCCTCGTAAAAAATTACATATTGGGTCTCCACTTATGAAAATGTTATTCCCTAGGGCTATAGAGGCAAAGGGTTGATGTTGTAGGGTTGAAATAGCGATGGTGGCTATCCTACAACCCTAGTTGCTACAAACTATCATGCATTATCTATCGAGGTTCCTGACCCAGTCAAAATTAGGCATACATGCAAGTGGATTCGATGTTCATGACCTATGTGTATACACTCAGAGATCTGGGAACCATGATTCTACATATCCTACCTAACCAGACACTCCCAAGGGCAGCAACAAGACTTGCACCATACACGAAACATATAACTATTGTGTATTAGAGCACATCTAACATGCATTTCACAAGAGCGTAAAGATTTAATCAAGCATGATATACATAAAAATAAAGGGATAAGGGGACCTAGAATCTCAGAAATTATATACCAAGAAATGTATACAAGTTTATAATATCCCCAAGCAAATAAACTACTCACTAAGCATTGAACTCAATAATTCCATTGGATTCAATGCCCTTGGGCAAAACTAGGAACATTAAAAGAAGAGAGAAGGGTTATTCCCTTTCTCTATATAACTACTCTTAGAAAACTAGGAGAATAAAAATAAAAAACTAAAACTTCTACTTGCTATAAACCCCAGTAGACATAGGTTTCTTTGTATAGTAGATAGGAAATGGGTCTTAAAGAGGCTAAAAACTGGTGAAGATGGAACGGAGGCACGGTCTGTGCAATAGCACACGATCCATATGGCACAGCCTGTGCAACAGCACATGGGCCACCGGCTAGAAGGGGTTCCCTAACCTTCTGAGCGGCTCGGCCGTGTATATCCCCACGGGCCATCGGCTGGAATGGTCGGTTAACTGAGCAGCACGACCCGTAGAGATCCTCGTGAGCTGGAGCTGAGCTCCTTGTCATATGATGGCATGGCCGTGTAAAACGTCGCGGAGCATGGATTGGTATTCAGATTTATAATCGTAAAGGTGAACGAGCAATGCAAAAGGACATGGCCTACACTCATACTTAGTTGTACGAGCAAACTAAATGGTACGGGCCATGCAATAGCATACGGCTTGCGCCCTTACTTAACTGCACCACCGTATTGGCTAGCACGGGTCGTGCAGAAGAACAAGACCATGCCAGTCTTCAATGTTGTTCAAGCTTCAGCTCCTTTCTCATTGCCGTATTTCCATCTATCTACTACAATGATTAAGCATGTGTCCTTTAGTCAACTACCATCCCTGTGAATGACCTTCAAATATCTACTATCATTCTTGTGAATGGCCTTCTACTTTGAGGTTCTTACGAGCGATCTACAATGAAGCTCACAAAAAAGGATCTAGATGATGCACATAAGGACATAGCATCCATTAGGTCTATAAAAATCTACAAAACGAAGGATTAAGACAAAAAAACTATTTAAACCCCTTGTGATGTAAATTCAACTAAAACTAGCAATCAACCATACAAAAGATACTAATAAGTGTGCTAAATGCATTGGTCAACACATGCGTCTAGGTGCAAATCAACAGGATTTTGAATGACAGGAACAAAAGGAATTAAGCTCAGGCAAAGACAATAACTACTACATAGATAGAGGTGCTGGAGGAAATGGAAGGAGAAATTTGAAGAAGAGTGGTGCAACAAGGAGATATAGAAAAGCTTTTACTTTTATCATGTAATTAATTTTGGAACTTACCACCAACACCGCCGCCACCACCACTACCTCCGCTCCACAACCACCACCACCGCTGCTCCACCCCCACCACCACCGCCGCTTTTCCACCACCACCGCCGCCGCCATTGCCACTCCACCACCACCACTGCCGCCAGAAACACAAAATCAGAAATCATCGATCATCAACATCGCCCACCGATCAACAAAGAATCACAAATTAAAACTCAAACAAACACAGAAAATCAGACAAAGAAACACAAATTGAAAAGCTAAGGGCACATTAGACGAAGACACCATCCTCGCTCCACCACCACCACCACCACCACCGCTCCATTCTAGCCAAACACAGGGTTACAATAGCACTTTTTAACTTCACAGGGTCATATTAGCACAAACCCTCAAAACATAGACAATTGAAATTGCCAAAACGATGACGTTGAATCAAGGTATTTAAACCCCAAACTAAACATTTAGAAATGATTCAACTACCCCCTATCGCCATTGCATGAAATTGTCCTTATATTATCACAACCACCGTGAACCACCCCATCAACCGCCCCTATATTGCAAACTCTCAACCACAAACCCTTTCCTCTTCAATTGCTATGATTTCCAGCATCACAAACGAAGAAGAAAGGCAGGGGTTAGAAGTCCCCGCTCAATCCGAAAAGGTTAGGTTTTCTTCCCATTTTTTGTATTAAATCCTTGTTTGTGATGTTTTTAGTTGTTAGGATTGTAGTTAATCGAAATGGGGTGTTTTTCCTAAACTTGTGAATTTCCCATGGTTGTGTTGTGTTGCAATGTTTTCCTTTCCATTATATGTTTTCAATTTGTGTTTCTTTAATTAGATTTGGTATTGTCCTTTGGGTCTGTCTTCAATAGCATTTGCAGACCCGTCAGTAGGAACAAATTATGTGCGATCACACACATATATATAGACATAGGAGATTCGAACCATATGTGCGATATTGCAACATATGATCGGTCAATGCAATAGGTTTCCGACATGTCTGTGATGTCACATATTATGGACATTACATTGTTGCAATCGGTAAGTAGATCATGTTACAAAGGACAATGCGATGTTGCATACCCTATTATTTAGTGATGCATAATCTGTTACCTTTAAATAATATTGATTTTTGATTGTATAGCATAAATGGCACCCAATAAGTATATAGAAAAAGGAATCTTGCAAGCATTGGTGAGGCGAGTTCTTCAAGATCGGAGAAAACACAGACCACGAAGGCTCCACCCCACACATTTCACTAAAATGGATTTGTAATGGAGGAGAAAAAAAACAATTACCTATAAATTTGCAAACTGTGCATCAATGATGTTCGGGTTGTTAAGGCAGAAACTATAGAAGACCAGCACCTCAGTGTCTTTCTTGACCCTTTTAGGCCCTTAGTAACGGTGGACCTCATTCGTCTCAACAAGCAGACATATGAAAATGAGGCCCATGAGTTCTATGACAACTTCACAGGGTTAACCAGATACATGTAAAGAATGAGGGTTAACAGGTGGAACTTTACCCCGATCAATGAGGCAATCAGATGTCCATTTGAGCTGACAAATATCGAGCCTCCTAGGCTCTACTTCAGGGATACTTGGTCGATGAGGGCGGAGGAAGAGAGGAGTGTGGACCTGGACCTTAACAGGATTGTCAAAAAAATACTTCAAGTTGGAGATGAACGAGATCATCTCAAGCTATATGTCTTAGAGCCAAAGCATCGGATAATGTATGACTATATTGTCCGAATTCTCATCCTGGCGGGTCATCCATGAGAGTGCATGATCAATGGAACCATGTTGTTCTACCATGTGGCTGAGGGGAAGAAATGTAACCCTAGTTACACAATCATCAATGAGATACACACAGTAGTCAAGGGTGTGAAAGGTAAAACACTTCCTTAAGGAAATGTCATCACCCTCCCCCTCGAAAAGAAGAGGATCCCGATCCAATATTCGACCATCCCAATCCTGCCGAGGTACTACAACAAGGAGGACTTTATGAAGAAGCATTGTGGTAGGAAACATGGCATTTGGATAGATTACATCAGCCCGACTGGTCTTGGGTAGAGTTTATGTTTCAATGTCGTGCAATGAGGATGGACAAACCTCTCTAACGAATTGACTCTTCTCGTGAATAACCAATGATTTGCTCATGTTGCATGGGCCTCAAATACAAAAAACTTGAGTAACCTGTGAAGCTAAGATGTAAGGATCAGAAGTAGAACCACAGGTCTTACTCAAGCCCGCTATTGTAAAACCAAGCTCGTTGGTGGAGACACCAGCATTGTTATCAACACACTTGCATTTGAACAATGGAACTCTAAAGATGGTGTAGACTAGTTCCCATATTTCTTCAATCACACCATAATACGCCGTGTTTCCATAGACAAGATTGTCCTTCGTGCTGCTTACATGTAAGGCTTCTGCAACAACGCTGACACAACCATGGAGGGATAGAATAATGAACTTTCCTTTTATACACAACCATGGACCTAAGATCACTGATGTAAATAGAATATAGAATATAATGTACTTAAGATCATCTTCAAAATTTTCTTTAGACCTAAGATCATTAGAGCGAGCATAATTGTACTTCCTTTTCATACACAACCATGGAGGTAAGTTGTAAATTATTATATAACCGACGCGGATCTATACCAACCATAACAAGACCTTTTACCTCGATTCTATAGGACTTTTTACTGCAGTTTTTGGCATTGTAATTATTGGCGTAGTAAAAAGTACATTTTTAACTCTGTTAAGAACCGAGGTAAAAAGTATTTTTTACCCCATTTTTGGACCGACATCGGCAGGTTTTGTGACTGACGTTGGTCCGAGCAAGAAGGTGACCGATTCCATCAAAATTGATTATGATAGAAATGAACGCTAATAAAATATAAGAACATTTATACTGCTTGATATGTGGTTTGTAATGTACTATTTACTGGTATGGAAATGACTTTTATTAGTTTTAATCCTTCACAGGCTCATTTGTTATGCTGGTGGGCATCAATTGTTTAGGCCCACATACAAGTGCGATGTCGGTCAAGGTTCGAAAACCTATCGACTAAACCGGTGTAGCTGCGATGTTGCTCATAGCGAGGCAGACAACACAATGGTCCAAATCATTCCTTAACGTCTATAAATATGGAGTCCCTTAGAATCAGTTCAAGCTTTGTGTTTTCAAGTTTCATGCGAATTCCAACAGCCTCCCACCCCCTCCGCTCTTCTCTTTTGTCAAAGGTATGATTTTCCTACTCTTTTAACACCACATTTTTGTAATTTTTCCTTGACATTGTCTGATCTATGGTGTGTGAATGTGTTGTATTTTTGGTTTTCTAGTTCTTATTGATTTGTTATAGTGTGAAGTTTCCTTAAACTTAAACCTAGGTGCTATTTTTTGGACTATTTTGGTATGTTTTAGACGTTTTTGTGTAATTTTCTACTGTTAAAGCATATTTTTTTTTCTAGTTTTCTCCAATTTTGTCTGTAGCTGCTAGGATTATGAAAGACATCGGTAGCGTATCGATTGACCATCGGTCTATGCGAATATATCGCGGCGTCGTACATTCTTATTTTTAGTGATTTGTTCTTTTGAATGAGATGTGGCACTTTTCTCGGTTTAACCATTGGTACTAGTAGAGAGCCTCCTATTAAAGGCAACAAGGGAAGGCAGTTAAAAAAACTGCCTTAAACTTTAATTTTTGAGCTCGAAAAGGAAGGTTCGCATCCTTTACATGAATATTAAAGCGGTTTTTTTGTTGCTTGAAGGCAAGTTTTTGTTGATTAAAGGCAGTTTTGGTGATTAAAGGCAGTTTTTGGTGAACCGCCTTTAATTTGCTCTAATTGAAGGCAGTTATGACTAACCGCCTTCATAAGTGATATTTTACGAACTCGAAAAGTGGGAACGATCGGGTTTCCGAGCTTGGAAAACCCATGGTTTGCGTACCGAGCTCGTAAATGCATTGTGTCTATTTTCTGAGTTCGGAATGCTGCTGTTCGGGCCATTATAAATTGGGGCAAGGTTTTTGAGCTCGAGAATGGCCTTGTATATTTAAAAAACACGCCCATTTCCATTAAATGTCATAAAACCCTAAAACTTTGATGAAGAAGCTCATCATTCATTCATTACCCATTATTCATTAGCCATTTTGTTCTTGAGAATTCATCATTTTGCATTGGAGAAGGTTAGTTTAATCCAAATTATTTAGTTTACCATTTTCTTGAAAAAAATTAAGGTCTATTTAATGCTTCCTATATATCCATATTTACAATTATGGTTTGAGATTAGCTAGGTTCATGATTATTGTTGAATGGATTCTCGTGTGTTGCATTTTAATTGACTTTTAGGAGAATGGATTGAGAGAAACTAATTTGTAATGATCTTAGAAAGTTACCTGAGTACATTCCATTGATTGAATCATTTGTTTTATTTGTGTTTGAACATGCTTCTAAAAATGGTTCTTTGCGGGCAAGATGCCCTTGTAAGGATTGTAGAAATGATGCAATTTAGGGAGGAATAAGTTGCAGGAACATCTCATTTTCCAAACTAGCTACAATCGTTGGGTATGGCATGGGGAAGTTGTGGAAGCCTCTCCTTCAAATGAATTGAAGGACACGATGGCGGGTGATGAATTAGATATTAACGCCGAGTTTGATGGAATGGGGGAAGATATTTTGAGGGAGTTCAAAGGTAGAGTCGTTACAAGCTTTGATTGATGACAAGGGGGACGCCTTTGTACATTGGTTTGAAAAACTCAATTTTGAATGCGACTCTGCGGATAATGAACTTGAAGGCAAAACTTGGATGGACAGACAAGTCGATGACCGAGGCTCTTGAGCTTTTCACGGATTTTCTCCCGTAGGGTAATTTAATGCCAGATAGGTTATATGCTTGAGAATGAATACTATACCTGTTGGGATTGGAATTACAAAAAATCCATGCATGCCCGAACGATTGTATGTTGTATGGGGGGAGTAGATAAAGATCGAGAAACTTGTCGGGTATGCAGTGAGTCTCGGTACAAGTTGAAAAGAGTTGCAATTGTGGTGGGTGCGGAAGTTCCATTGAAATAAAAGAAAAATGACACCGGAAAAAGTGTTATGATACCTCCCGATCATTCCCCATTTAAAGAAGTTGTATGCTTGTAGGGAAGATGCAAAGTTGTTGGATTGGCACGCAGATAGAGTCCGACCGGCGGATGATGTGATAAGACATACTTCAGACGGGAAGCAATGGAAGAAAGTTGATGCTATGTACCCTGAGTTTGGCAAAGATTCTCGACATTTGAGGTTAGGATTATGTACATATGGTATGAATCCTTTTGGTAACATGAGTAGCACACATAGCTCTTGGCATGTTATGTTGGTCATATACAACTTTCCATCTTGGTTGACCATGAAACTTAGTATGTGTTGCTGTCTTTGATAATATCATGTCCAAAGCAACCTGATAATGATATTTGTGTGTATCTTGCTCCTCTAGTGGACACTGTTAGACATTATCTTATCGTTATGCACATCGAGAAGAATGTTTGTGATTCTTTGGTTGGGATGTTGTTAAATACCCTAGGAAAATAAAGGACAAATTGAAGGCTAGGCTAGATTTTGTTGAGTTGGGGATTCGGAAGAATCTTTCCCCAGTGAGTATGGGTGATGATTGTTATTTGCCCCTACTTGCTATTCAATGTCGTACTCGGAGAAAAAAATCTTCTTGTGAGACCCTTAGTAGTGTGAAAGTGCCCAGTGCATACTCGTCCAACATAAGCAGTTGTGTGTCCGTCGAGGAGTTGTGATGAAATCAATGGTTCTACGTTTGCGATGAAATCAATGGCTGATAAGAGTCTCACTCAAACAGTGGAGTATCCTTGTCTCCGAAGCATTGCACGTTGGAAGTGGTGGTGATGAAATCCTATGTATGCTCTAAAGTGCTACGTTGGCACGATTTCTAAAATTTGGGAACTTGACTATGTCAGTATGCATATCTCGATTTTAAATGTCAGTGGTTTGATATTAACAACGGGTAGCGCATGGAGGATTTGGCCTTCACCATTGTCGATAGAAGTCGGATTGGATGGAAGAACAATCCTTTCATATTCTTGTCTCAAGCACACCAGGTTTTTTATGTGAGGGGATCCTATTGATCCTAGGTAAGAGATTATTGTTGTTGAAGGAAAACCAACTTTTGTTGAAGAAAATGAGTAAGAGGAAGTGACTGGATTTGGATGTCATACAACGAGTTGTTGATATGAAGAAGTTATATTGCTCGAGGAGGACAATCATAGTCTTCACAGTTTCCTAGGCCATAGTGACCATGATGAAGAAATGTGGATTGATGGTAAGGGGGAAGATCACACGTAGGAAGCATTATTCAAAGAAGGTGGTGATCAAGAAAAGGAAGCATAATTAGTAAGTTATCTGATATCAAGTGTAGTTTATGTCTTTTTTTATTCACGTTCGACGGATAATTCCCATGCCACCCGTGGGGAAGACATTAAGGCATATCCACTCATACAAGGGACACTCCCCTATGGTTAACACACTAATATAAAAAAATTCCGCCCTTACGACATCGGACCCTGTTAAAATATTTCCTAGCCATAATAATGGGATAAAGAGGGGACCTTTGGGGTAAACATGTTTGTAATAAATATCGAGGGGACCGTTGGAGTCATCGTGTCTTAATTTCTCAGCGCTGGTGGAAGGGCAGTCTAGGCCTGCATTAATTGTATATGTTGCAACATGTACATCTGTCCCATTCACCTATCCCCATTGTTGCTATTTTGATCCAAATTTACATAAAATTGAATCACTTTATCGACATAAACCGGCTCATCCATATATAGTAATTTCTCTAGATGTTGGGTTTTGAAATGTGCAAGCAAATAGCCTAATCCTAAGGTATCAACGTCCGGTGTTAATATAGCCTCGGCGGTATCATTGAAGAATTTTGTGGAAGTACCAATTTGTGTGAAAGGACGATGACTCCAATCACTTGCCTTTGACCTAGCAGCAGAGCTCCAATCCTTTGACCTAAAATTTTGGGGGTTGTGGGTTTTGGATTGTGAAATTTGCAAATTTAGGGTTTTGGAGAATGAATGTTTGGATTTTCATTTGGGGGTTTTAAATCTGCCCGTTTTCCTTTTTTTAAAAGGGAAAAAGGGTTTCCAAACACATAAAACTTTTGTCTCTTTATTATAAGAGGGGACACATTTACGAGTTTGGAAACGTTTTTCCGAACTCGGAAACCCTTTCCTTCGAGATTAAAAAAACACATAAAGGGTTTTCAAAAGGGTTTTCAAATGGGCATTTACTCCGATTTAAAAACCCCGTCTTTCCCCTCTTTCTCCACTCCAAAAACACTTCCAAATCAATCCATTTCATCTCCAAATCTTCCATAAAAGCTTTGATGATTTGAGGTATGTCTACATATCTCTTCACATCCAATTTCTCAATTGAAATTTTAAATTTCAACCTATGTTTTGTATTCCCTCCCTATGAAGGAGTATTTCATACCCTTTGGTTGATAAAAAAGGTAAATGTGCTCTTCAATATATTTTATTACTTTCTAACATGAGCATGCACTTTTTTTTTGTTCTTGCTACCAAGGGGGTTTGGATTTTGTAATTGTTATGAATTCTATTTTAAGTGGGGATTGTTAATTAATGATAAATTTGTGTATAGTATTAGGGCTTTGTTTCCTTGGTGGTTGGGGTGATAAAATGATGCAGGGAAATCGATAATAAGGTATAGTGTTAGATATTTTGATTGAGCGATGTAATACTGTGCTTAAATGCTAGATTAATTACTAGGTTTATGTTGATAAATTTTTTTTCCTACAATAGAAAGGTAAATTTATCATCTATTGAATTTGTTCTATTGCCTAGGGTTTAGTGCAACGTTTCCTATAAATGTCAGTAAATTATTTCTTTCAGAGGTTAAATTATTTTTTGATATATTTGTAAATGTAGCATTCAAAACTGAAACTAGGGAACATACTAGTGACAATGTGTCACAACAACAGACACGACGTGGGATGAGGAGGATGACAATACGGGGGATGTAAGAAAACACCAAACTCATTGTAGAGCATTAGAACGTAGAATGGCTAGGGAAGAGTTAACGTCGTTGTTTTTTGAAAAGTTAGGCAATTGTGTGTCGGAGCAACATGCCAAATGGTCTAGTTGGGTGGCGAAGAAGGTTGGTAGAACAAGGGTAGATATCAAGTACGATATTTGGCATGATGTCCCAAATGATCACAAGGACACGTTCACTACCGAAAAGCAGGTACATACGCACTGGTCCAAAGATTACATATTTAGCGATAAGAAAGGTGATGATCACCCATGGGTAGCTTATACGCACATTCAACCCAAAAGCTTGGAGATTCACAAGAAAAGGCATTGGAGAATAGTGAAAACATTATTAAAAAAAATATGCAAATTATTAGTGTGATTAATTACATTAAAATGTCTATAATGTTAACAAGAACCTAACATCTAACCTAGGGTACAAGAGGAGTAAAACAACGTGTTACCTGGGAGAGTAAAATTCCACACCGATTGATTCGTGGGGGGGGGTATTTCTTAGTGGTAATCGCTGAGCTAGTAACAAAACCTCTGGAAGAAGATGAGCAAATTACAAGCGCGCGGGATGATAGAAGATGAAGCAAGCGCATCCGTGCAACTGATTTCTATGGATGACATTGAGAGGTGCAATCTATTTCTCAAAGGCCGTAAAAAAGGAAGGGTCTATATGTCAAGGATGAAGAGAAACTACTTGCCAAAAGAGTGCGGTACATAAAGTTTTAGGTAAATAATTTATTAAATTAAACAATATACATGTTATATCAAAATAACAATGGTATATCTATTTATGTTTTCACTTTGGCAAAATTGAAGAATGATCAAACAAGGGGAATTCACACCAAGGGATAGATACGACATCCTTATTGAAGCTATGGAAAAAATGGACCATCTGGGCGGGGTTAGGGGGAATGGGTAGTTTCATGACCCACCGTCAAGCATTCGGGATCGTACGATGGAGCGAAACCCTGGAGAGTACATTCGTTGCAAAAAAAAGCCTAACTCAAGGACAAACGAATTGAGCAACAGGAAATTATAATTCGGAAGTTGGTCCAACACATCGGGCTAGTTCTTTCGGACAATTTAGAGGACTTAACGCCTGATTGGACACCGCCATCTAGGGGTTCAGAACATTCTCCCAGAGATGTTGAGGTAAATCAAAGGGCACTTGTTCAAAATCCAAGAATTGATAGACAATTGTTCGAACCCGACAACCTCGACAATGCCACCCTCAAATATTTTTAAAAAAAGGTACAAAGGATCATTTTCTAAATTATGTCACTTTGATTTAAGTTTTATATTAAATACATATTTTGCCTATGTTTTAGACATCATGTTCGTGTGAACTATACATTGATCAAGGCGTATACGGTAAGCTGCTACATGTAGCTGATGGAGTTTTGCAAGAGTTAATGAAGAATCATCACTCCATACCAATTGCGGAAGGTCTTTCAAGGGTTTCCTTGGAGAATCCTTTGGTGATGGGCACCCCTTTGCCAATCCCAGACGGAGAATACAAGAAAGTTGAGCCTTACCGGGGAATATTCCTTTACTTGGCCCCGTAGGCTTATATACGTCAATCCTATCAAGGATGGACATTTTAAGGAAACAATGCCTTCGTCACCAAAACCGGTGATGACAACACCAAACCTAGTCAAATCGACACCCAAAACGGTGCCACCAATACCAGCTAGGGTTAGACCTCCATTGGCAAGATCCAACGTCCCTCAAGACTTACCTGGCTTCGTAGTGTCCTTTATAATTTGCTACAACCCCTTGATCGAAACTCAACAGTCACATTCTTGGGAAATGAATGTGTATTTGGATGCAAATGTGAAATCATGGTGTTATGGAGTGATTTTGGAGACCTATGGAGATGTGAGCAAGTTAATTAAGCGATAATGTCGATCTACACCTTGTGAGTGCTTTTATTCATTTATTTTGAAATTTGATTTAAATTTCACTAATCGTTAATTGCAATTAATACCTACTATGAAATTATCCATGTACATGTTTTTTACGAGTAATTAAAAGAAGGGATGGATTGGATACATGTGCCCAGTGATGATACAGGAAATTGGTTGTACAAAACAAGACATGATCGACTACATTTGCAAATGCCTAAGCCGAAAGGATAAGATATTTTTCGTTGCACCATACATCGTGAGGTTGTTTACTGCATTCAATTTATTACCAACATCGTTTCCGCAAATTTCAAATAATGAATCATTTTTTATCAGGGACCATTGGAGACTAATATTGATAATACCAGCAAAGAAGCTAGTGTAATAGAATGGATCCCCTTGTGCTTCTATGCTTGTCATCTCCGCGATCAATTCCGCCAAAGCATGTGCTTTGATTGTTATTCGCAGTTGAAACTGAATCTCAAATTGCCCCAATTCAAGAACCCACTTGGTCATTCTCCCGGATGACTCCGATTTGCTGAGGATGTTCTTAATTGGGCAGTCAGTATAAACCATGATCCTATGACTATGTGTAGGTTTGCAGTCTTCTTGCTTAATATATGAACGCTAAAGGCAACTTCTCAATTAGCAGATACGCTCTTTCAGCATGTTGTAGTATTCTGCTGGTGTATAACATTGGTATCTGTTTTTCACCTTCATGCCTTACCAAAACTGAACTCACTGTGTTTGTTGAAACCACCATATATAATTATAATGTTTCTATAGGAATTGGTGATTTCAACGTTGGTTGTGTCTGAAGTTACTCCTTCAATGACTCGTATGTTGTTTGATACTGTTTGCTCCAGCTAAACCTTTTATCCTTTTTAAGGACTTTAAAGAGTGGGAAGCATCTTTCATCCGCCTTTGACATGAAACTACTAAGAGATGCCAGCAATCCCATCAAGATTTGGACTTCCTTAACTATTCGTGGCTAGGGAGGTTAACAAATGCTTGTATTTTCTCTAGATTAGCTTCAATTCCTTTTGAGGATACCTTGTATCCCAGGAATTTTCCCGCGCCTACCCCGATTGTGCATTTTTTTTGGATTTAGCTTCATTTCAATTGCTCTTAACATATCGAGGGTTTCTCTTATGTCCTTCGTGAAGTCACATATACGCCTACTTTTTCTAACCATGTCATCCACATATGCTTCTATGTTTCTCCCTATTTGAATGCGAAATGCATTAGCCACTACTCTCTGATATGTTGCTCCTGCATTTTTCTGTCCTAATGGCATCTTCACGCAGAAAAATATCCCAAAGCTCATTTTGAAAGCTATTTTTTCTGCATCCTCTGGGTTCATCAATATCTAATGATATCCTTTGTAAGCATCCAAGAAGGCCAGGACCTCGTAACCAAAAATCGCTTCTTCTACTAACTGATCGATCTTTTGGCTGGGCATGGTTTGTATAAATCGGTGAAATCTATGCACATTCTCCACCTGGAATCTGCCCTTTTTACCATCACTGGGTTCGCTAGCCATTTTGGGTATATCATCTCTTTTATTATCCCAGCTTGCAACAACGCCTTTACTTCTTCCTCGATTGCCTTTTGTCCATCACTAGCAAAGCTTCTTTGCTTTTACTTGACCAGTTTGATCGAATCAGCGATATTCAAAGAATGAGTTGCAATATCTTGGTTGACTCCTCCCATGTTTGTACACTCCATGCGAATGTGTCCTTGTGATCTTGCAGAATTTGTATCACCTTCTTTTTCTCTTGATCCGGAAGGCATTTCCCTATTTTGATACACTTAGAAGTATCATTGTCATCCAAAAGGACATCTTCAGTCTCTTCTCCTAGATCTACTAGAGGGTCCACTTGGTTGAGTGAGTCACTGTTTGTGATAGTATTAACCATCTTCATTTGCTCCGCATTCTTTCATGCTTTCATCGCGATAACCATACAGTGTCTGGCAGTTTTTTGGTTTCCTCTCACCGTTGTGATCCCTGTTAGGGTTGGGAACTTCATGACTAAAGGGTACAGAGACCATATTTGTTTTGCTCTATCCATCCATGGTTTACCGATGATAGCGTTAAACGAACTTGGAGCGTCCATGACGATGAAGTCACAAATTATAGTGTAGTTCCTATCATTTTTGCTAGTTGTTACAGGTAGTTGTATGTTGCCTAATAGTGTCTTTGCTCGTCCTGTGAATCCTACGAGCAAGGATGTGGATTTCTTCAAGTCGGTTGGTTCTCTTGAATCTCATTCTGTCAAAGCAGTCTATGAAAATGATTTCTACTGCACTCCCATCATCTACAAACACTCTGAGAACTGTGGCATTTATGATTTTGGAAATAATGACCATCAGATCATTGTGAAGTGAAGCATTAGGAACAACATCCTCTTCGCTAAACGTGATTCGTGGGGATGACAATAAATATACGGTGTTTCTTTTTGCTTTTGTGTTTTGAGTGGTGATTAGATTTTTGCATAATCTTATTTTGCTATGAGGATTTTTGAGATGGAACTCTTGTTTGGATTGAAATTTTGAGTTTGAGACTCATGATGGTGTTTGAATGGAATTAGATTTGGTGAGTGACGTAGTTATTCGAAAGAAAGAGAGGAAAACCAAGGATTAGGGAAATTTTGGGTGGATGCCTCATGCTAAGAAGCTCGGTGCGTGGCTATGCTTCGTGCTGAGATGCTCGGCACGAGGCTAAGTTTCGTGCCAAAATGGTTGGCGTGAGACTTTATTTCATGCCAAAAGTTTGGCAAGAGGCTTTGCTTTGTGCCAGAATGTTTGGCGCGGACCGATGGTTCGTGCCAAGCACGTTTTGCGCGTAAAACCCATTTTCCACTTTTTATTTGTTCATACAATGCAAAATTTTGAAATTTTTTTAATTTCAAACTCAATAATGCATTTTTGGTTCAAGAATTTTGGGAATTCCCTAATTCCATAGGATTTTTGAAAATACTTCTATTATCCCTTGGAATTAATTGGTTTGTGCTATTGTCCCCTGAACTGAGCATTTTAAAATTCCATTCTTATCCTAATTGTACCTCCCTCCCTAGGTGACTAGGGAGGGAGGTCAGTGGTGTCCTAAATGAATTCTCACCATCCCTCACCATACTTCTCATTGATATCCATCTCCGGGTTTGATAAGATCCCGTAGATCCTTCTCGAACAATGGGTCAGGCTCTAGAAATAAATCTTCTAATCTCGTCTCATAATCGATTGCGATGCGCTCCAACTTTGGAAGAACTATGAGTTGGAAATTGTTGCACTACTATACAACCATACAAATCGGTCGTCAGAGGTAGTGGTTGCGATCATAGAAGCTCGAGCTAGCTTCTCTATGGTATACCTCATCCCCAAACATCCAAAATCTTCCAATGCAAATGGAGAAGGGATTGGATGGCCCAAATGTTGAGCCAAGAGCCCTACCATACCTCTCATTGAGATCTTTCCACTTTTCTTGTCTCTCATTGCTAAACACTCTTGCACAAAAGCGCCCACCATGTTGGGATAGAAGTTCCCCTCCGCAGTCATAGCCCAAAGAACATGAACATCCGAACCCGAGTAGTGCAAATGCTCCCCGTGACAAAAGACTCTCATAGATAAAAGGCATTGAACATAACGCGATGCAGGGTAAACAATGGTGGTGCTCTTGCACAAATGTTTCCTTTCCGTGCCCGATAAGATTCTCCAAAAGTTGCTAAGTGAAAATGGTAGACCTTGTCGGTGCGTCCTTGGAATATCCCTTCCATATTTCCATTCAAAGGCTGTGTGCCCGATAGGATTCTCCAGAGTTGCCAAGAATTCCAAGGTCCATCGGATATAAATCTTCGAATGCTTCTCTAGAAAGGATTCTAGGCCTATCCGACCTAGCAAGTAGGTGACGAGATCAAGTAGGCCTAGGGCCTCTAGAGTATCCTTGCACGCGAAACCTATCTCCAAAATGCTCCTCTTTGGTCCATTCAAGTACTTCCACCTCCAAGCTAAACTCCCGGAAATGGTGTTCAACCCCATGAACTCATCCACCATAAAGGCAGGGTTGCGAGGAAGGGAAGTCACCGTCTCTTTTCTCCCAACTTTAGTCGGCTTCTTCCTTTTCTCACCACGGGAAGGGGTAATGCAATAATACACCTCCTCACAACAACAAGGAGAAAGTGGTAATGCAATAATACATAAGAGCATGCCCAAAATATCATTCAAAAAGAACCTTCTTCCTAAATAGCCTAGTCATTCCAAATCATGCTATCCTCAACATAAAGGCTATTCAATCAAGAACAATTCTCTTTAAACAATAAACTCATGGAAAATCATAACAACCCATCAACAAGATCATGCAATCAAGAATCATTTCTCCTAAATCACCACGACAAATGAAGATCATATCATCAAAGCACAGTAGCACATCAATTAACCCATACTTATACTTCAACATAAGAATCATTCACATATCCCAAACAACTTCTCCAAAACATACTCACTTTTAAGAATCAATTTTCACATAGCATCACCACAATGCTAAACAAGGCAAGTAAACATGAAGTTCAAAGGATTACCCGGAATTTGAAGCTAAGAGTTGAAATATCTACACAAGAAGAAGCAAAAATGCTAATTTTTGAGAGAAAGGTTCCAATTTTTTAGTTTTACCAAGAGAATGTGTGAGTGAGTGTTTTTTGAAAAGCTTGAATGTGCTAAATGACTCTACTATGTGGAAGAATGTACCAATAATCTCAAATTCAGCAAAAAGAGTGATTTGGAAGGGAGGTACAATTGAGATAAGGATGGAATTTTTTAAAATTGGAAAATGTAGGGGGCAAAAGTACCAATCACATTATGCACAATGGAGATTTGAAGTACTATTTACATCAAACATCCTAAGGAGTAAAGGAATTTTAGAATTTATGAACCCAAAAATGCATTTTTAGCTTAAAATTCAATTTTTTATCCCGAAAATATGCATTTTTTGTTGAATTGACAGCTCAAATGGGGTGCCGACACATGTACCCTCGTGATGAGAGCACACGACATGGGGCCCCCTCTCGTGCGGAGGGTGTCTAGCACGGACCCCCCTTCCTGCTGAGAGCATCCGGCACGAGGCCCCCCTCTTGCTGACGGTATCTGGCACGAGGCTGCCAACATTTTGTCCCCTTTTTCCTTAGTTTCTCCCTCTTTTTTGAAAAATTTGTCACCCAACAAGCCCCATTTCCATCCCAACAAAATCACGAGACTCAAACTCAAATTTACAAATCAACAAGAGCTTCATCTCAAAATCCTTTTTTTGATGAAAGTTTTCTATATAGATCAAATCAAACCAAAAGAGTTTTTAGGCCATCCCACCTAGCCTTTTACAAGCAAAAACCCCTATCAAAACTTGCTATTTAAAATCAAACAAACAACCAGCTCTATATTCTATCTAGGCTCATATTCAAAATTTTCTTTCCATCTCTTGTTTCTCCTCCATTTGCATTTAGCTTCAACTTGGGCAGCCAAGGTCTCCATCTTCAAATCTTCTTGGCAAAAGATCCTCTATTTCCTTTCATTCCATATTCTATACAAGGCACTAGTAAGCTTCACAACATCAAGTCTTGCCTTCTTCTTACCATCATCAACAGACATCTTTTTACTTGCCTCACATTGCTCATATCCCTCAACTTCAAAATTTTCATCAACCCCTTAGTGTATGTACAACCTGAAAACAAATGGGTTACTGTCTCATCCACCTCATCACATAAACTACAACTTTGTTGTGTCTTCAAAATCCCAAATTTTTGCAATCTATCAACCGTGGGCAGCCCTCCCTTCAATAGCATCCATAGGAAAATTCTATGCTTAGGTAAAATGTTTTTGTCCTAAATTACCTTTGCATAAAAGTCCCTTTTGCTTCCTCCCTTCATTTCATCATACACCATCCTTGTCTTCAACTTTCCTTCCTTGTCCAAAACACTCCCAAGGGTTTGGAAGTGTTTATCTTTCAATTTGCACAATATCTTCCAATGCCAACTAGAACTTACCCCTCCTTTGCTTCCTTGTAGACCTTCACCCTTTATGTAATATGCTTGAATCCACCTTACCCAAAGAATATCTTTCTTTGAGTTTAAATCTGAAAATTGCTTACATAGTGCTTCCTTGTTCCGAATGGAAGGATCTCTAATCCCCAATCCTCCAAAAATTTTGCTTCTACAAATTGTGTCCCAAGAGATAGGAGTATAACCCCTTTTCCCTTCTTCTCTTCCCCACAAAAAATATCTACAAGTTTTCACAATCTCCTCATAAAAACCCCCAGGTATACTTAGTATACTAGCCCAAAATTCAGCTATACTTAGTAAAACCGAATTGATCAATTGCACCTTCCCTGCATAAGAAAGAACACTTGAATTCCATCTATGCAATTTTCTTCTAATTTTATCCACCAATTGTTCACAATCTTGCTTCCTCCACCTCAAATTATACAAAGGCAGCCCCAAATATTGCATAGGAAAAATTCCCTCTTGTTACATTTAACACTCTAGCCAACAAGTCTTTCTCCTCTTCATCCATTCTAGAAAAATAAATTCTAGATTTTTGCTCACTTATTGCAAGACCCGAAGCCTCCATAAACCTCTTCAAGAAACCTTTCACACCCTCCATGGATTTTTGGTTTGCTCCACAAAATATAAGCAAATCATCAGCAAACAACAAAGTATGCACACTAACCTTTTTGCATTTTTGGTGGAATTGTGCATAGAATTCTATGCTCCTTGTACTCCTTTGCCATCATTCTTGTAAGGTACTCCATGCTCAAAACAAACAACAAGAGGGATAGAGGATCCCCTTGTTTAACTCCTCTTCTACCCATGAATCCTTCAGAATACCTCCCATTCAAAACCAAGCAAAAGGATGACTTCATTGTACTTCTCTTGATCCAATCTGTCATCAACCTGGGGAACTTTAAAACCTCAAGCCATTTAACAAGAAATTTCCAGCTTATACAATCAAAGGCTTTGCTAATATCCACTTTAACAACACAACTTCTCTTCATGCCATCAACATTGTACTTATGCAACAATTCTTGTGTTAAAAGAATGTTGTGTGATATGTGCCTACCTTTCACAAAAGCACTTTTATTCTCACTAATCAAAAAAGGCAGCACCTCACAAAGTCTTGCACAAAATACTTTTGGTTATCACTTTATAAAGTACGGAGCAACAAGCAAGAGGCCTATAATCACTTGCAAATTGAGGTTGACTCACCTTTGGGGTCAAGGATATCACGGCTTGATTCAAAGAGTTTGGAATTTCTTCCCCCTTGAAAAAACTTTGTACGGCCTCCACCATACTTCCTCCAATTATCTCTCAATTGCTCCTAAAAATTGGCTTGTATAATCATCTCTCCCCGGACTTTTGTTAGGATGAATCCCCCAAAGTGCTTTCTTCACGTCTTTTTCACAAATTGGTTGGATTAAGGATGCTTGTTGTTGTATGATTAGAACTACGCCAAAAATAGCCAAGTTTTCCTCCAAGTCTTTAGTTTCCCAATAAACTCCCAAATGGCTTTCATAGTGTCTCTTCAAATGTTCTTTAATCTGGTCTACATTGGATAGTAATCTACTCCCCTCCTTTATGTTCAAAATTTGGTTCTTGTATTGCCTTGTTCTCATAGAAGCATAAAACAACTTTTTGTAGGCCTATCCCCCTCATGAAGCCATTGCACTTTAGCTCTTTGTTGCAAGAACTTGTATTCAACCTCCTCCAATTCTTCAAGCACTTTCCTTGCATCAAATCCCACCCTTTGCCTCCTTTCATCCTTTGGTTCTTCATTCAACCTCTCTTGTGCCAAAAACCATTCCTTCTTAGCCTTCTCCACACTTTCTCCAATCTTAGAGAACTCCCTTCTATTAAGCCTATTAAAAGGCTTCCATGTCTTCAAGAAGCTTTCCAAAATCATTTATTGTGCTCACCTTCCTCCAAACCGCTTGGATTGTCCCCTTGAAATGTGGTGAGGCCTCCCACATATTGAAATATTTGAAGCTCCTCTTCTTCTTCTTGTCTTCCTTATGCCAACTCAAAATGATAGGAGGGTGGTCCGAGAGTGTGTCCGGTTTTACCTCACAAAAGGCTTGGCCAAGCCTCCTTACCTACTCTTGGTTTACAATGCCCCTACCTACTCTTGCCTCCATCATGTCTTGGAAATCCAAGACTTCCTTTTCTTCAACTTCGTTCCCACCTTCTCTATCCCTAAAATCCAAAGGAGAGTTAAAATCTCCTATGATCAGCCATGGTTTATCATCTCTCTACTCCCTTGTCCCTTTAGGAACTCCCACATTGGTTTTCTCTTTTCAATGGTGTTGTGGCCATACACCACTGTCAAGAAGAATTTCAAGTTATTGCTCCTAATCAACCAATCAAAATCCATCCATTGATCTCCAACATTCAACACCTTCATATCATAAAAATCAGCCCTCCAACCTAGCCAAATTCTCCCCCCTACAATATTCCCATTTGTTATCAACTCTCAACCAAGCCCTATTCTCCCCCACACTTTTTTTTGGTTTTCTTCTTTTACTTTAGTTTCCAACTGCCCCAAATAACCTATATTATTAAGAATACAAAAGTTTTTCACCCTCCTATGCTTATCACGTCAAACGACTTACATTCCAACAAGCAAATCTACTATTCATAAGGAGGGTCGGATAAGAGAGTATACCCATTACCTTCACTCCTTGAACTCCTCGGATCTTCTTCTTTCTTCCTTGCTGCCCTTATTCCTTTCTCTACCATTTTGAACTCAATCTCCTCCCCTAGCAGCCCTTTAACTTCCCATTGCTGCTCTTTAGCTTCCCTTTGTTGCCCCTTAACATCTTTCACTCCACCTTGCTTCTCATCCTCTTTCACAATCCTCCCAATTGGCACATAAGTCCTCCTATTCGTTTGACTTTTTTCAGCTCCATTTTTCTTCCTACACACCTCCTCATCATGCCCAATCATCCCACATTTTCCACATTTAGTTGGCTTCCATTCAAAATAGATTTTCTGGCTAACAATCACCTTGTTTTCATTAAGGTAAATCAACTTGTCCGGAAGGGTATCACTTATCATCACCTCAACTTGCACCCTTGCAAAATCCAGCCTCTCCTTCTCTTGTGTTGCTCTATCAAGATTCAAAGGCTTACCAAGTGGACTTACTATCTTACTTATGAGTTTTGGTTGCCAATATACTTCAATGGCAATCTGGGGAGCTGAATCCAAACCGGGACAACATTAGGTTCTTCAATCACACCTTCTTCATTCCAATCTTTCAATAAAATGGGTTTCCCATCAAAGAGCACCACTCCTTTCTCCAAAACAGCCCCTTTATGCTCCTTACTTTGAAATTTAACCATAAAAACTCCTGAATTTAGAAGCCATACCTTGTTGATTCTTCTTCCCCAAATCCGAAAAAAGAACCCCTCCATGACTTTAAATGGTGGGGTTGCTGCCCAAAACCTTGCACATAATAGTAGTCTCCCATTGCTTTGAGCTTTATTCCACCTCTTCCATGGTGATTTTACCCATAAACAGCCCATCTATCTCCACGGGTTGGTAATATTGGATCTCCGCTGAGCTAGATTTGAGTATAGAATTCCAAGATCTAACCTCCTTCTTGCTCTTCTCCTCCACTTCTTCACTCCAAACAATTTTTCTCCCTTCTTTAGAGCTGAAATTCGAATTTGAACCCTCATTTTTTGCTTCTTCAAAAACTTCTTTTTCTTCCACTCCTTGGCTTTTAGCTTCTTTAGGGCTTGAAAGTGACTTGTCAAGAACACTCTTCAGCCCTATTTTGTTTTTTTCCCTTGCCCTCATCCTTCAACAAAGCCAAGCTGATCACCTCCTCCTTCAAAAAAGTTTTTTCTCTCCTTTGATTGTTGTGTTTTCCCTTTATTCTTAGTGTTAGATCTCCTCATGGTGTGAGGATGGCAAATTCAAAAGAGAATTACCAGATCTAAAATAAGAAAAAGGGAAGAACACCCATACTATGTGAAAATCACCCCTAGTACTTTAGAGAGTGTGTTTAGAGAGTGTATTGATCATGTCAAAATCCTTATCACACAAAAACATGCAAAAACTATCTACTGAAAATCATGAAAACAAAGCAAGAAGAAACACTGTATTTTTATTGTCGTCCTCATGACTTATTTCTTTTTCATGCATTTCAATTGAAAGAACCTAACGTTGGATCTCCGGAGTCTCCATCGGCAACTCCACCCATGATGACATCATTGTGGAAAGGTCTCCACTGTGTGTCACCCTTACCTTTAAGCGCCTTGTTTGCCATAGAAGGTGAATTCTTGTACCTCGTCAGTGTTGAGTCCTTAGCCATTTCCTTGGGTTTAGGAGGAGGTTAAAGAAGTTTTACATCCTCGCCACTCTTCCCTAACCGCTGCATGTTAGTGAGCATAGAAAAGCATTCTGAAAAGACACATCATCACTAACATCATGACTCATCATCAATGTCATCACTACTAAGGAAGTCATCTAGGCATTCAGTCTCATTAGTCATGCAAGAAGTGTCAAATTGATCATGCTCATCAAACAAGGTTACGCCTTGCACACAAGAGATGAGATAGGTGAATCATGCTTAGATTTATAGATGTCAAAACAAACCTTATCAATGTCATCCTCTAGGGTTATTGTTCCCAAGTGGACATCGGTCTTCGTCCTTGATGTTTTAAGAATGGTCTCCCCAATAGTATTGGGGGCGCACTTCTGTCGTGCACCATGTCAAGGATGTAGAAGTCCCCCGAAAGCGAATCATCACATCCTTCACTATCCCTCGAGGGCTAGCTTAGGAGTGATCGGCGAGTTGGACAATCACCTAGTGTCCCTAAGTTCACCTATACCTAGGCATTTATAAAGACTATATGGAATCACATTAATAGATTCTCCTAGGTCAATCCTGGCATTTTGAACTAACTTCCCACCTAGAGAGATAGGAAGAGAAAACATCCCGGGGTCATCGCATTTTTAGGTAAATTCTTACGGTTCAAAACGGCGACTCCCCCCACTTTCAAGTGTCCTACCTTCCTAGTTGGTTTATTTCTCTTCTTAGTTCATGCAACTTTCAAGAATTTAGCATAGGATGACACATGTTCAATCAACGCTAGGATCAGAATGGTTAGCCCAACCTTTTCGAAGACTTTTCAGATGTTTGCATCGTTTGTCGCCACCTCTGGCTTCCCTTTTAGTGCACTTGGAAATGGTGGTGGAAGGGCCACTCTTGCCTCGAGTGGTGGAAACTCCTTGGAGGGTGTGCTTTATTGACAACTATCCATGCTCCTCAAAATTTGTCTTGTCGGCCTCCAAAATCCCATCATCTCCTTGCAAAATCTCCTTCTTGGGCTCATGAACTTCATTCCTGCTCCTCAACTTTAGTGTGCTCACATTCATTGGATAACCTCCGTTTGGGAAGGAATTTTTCTAGATTCCTTGGCCTCAAGTCGGCTCACCGAGGTGGCGAGTTGCCCGAGTTGGATCTCGACATTTTTATGATCGAGAAGGCCCTAGTGCCAAGATCTTCAATCTCGCGTGCCTTTTTCTTTCCGTAAACACCTCATGCTTTCCAATTGGCCAATAGCATCCAAGATTTCTTCTCGGTCCGACTTCTAGAGAGAGGTATGGTTGTTTGAAGTGGAGCTTGTCCACCTCGGTACCCTTGAGCTTGATTTTCCTCCCTCCAATGAAAATTGGGATGATCCCGGTACCTCGAGTTGAAACTGTTTGCGTAGGGGTCTTGCCTTGCATCTTCTCCTTGGTTCCAACGGAACCCTTGTTGTTATTGGGCCCTAGAAAACTGTTCCATATTCCCATTGTTGTACTTCAGTGCTTTCACCTCTTCCAAGTCCTCCGCCATTTGTGGACAAGCCTCAGTGTGATGGTCGAGATTGCATACGCGACAAACCTTGACCTCGTACCAAATTGCTTCATCCCATTAACCATCTCTTTAAAAAAAGGGCCATAGCATTTTTTAGACTCTTGTTAGCAATTGATCGGTTGCACACGGCATTCACCATCCTCATGTCATAACCACACAACCCTTGAAAGAAATTATAAACCAAGTCTCCTTCCTTGAACAGGTGGTACAGAAAGCTAGCTAATAGTCTCTTGAATCTCTCTCAGTACTCTTACAAGGATTCATTGGCATTGTGAGTGATGTTGAATAGGTGCTTCTTTAATCCTGCGGACTTGGAGGCTAGGAAGTACTTCTCGAGGAATCACCTTTTCATGTCCATCCATGAGGTGATACATCCGGGTGGGAGGTAGTACGACCAGACTCTCACAGAGTACAAACATCTGTAAGTTTTAGTCGTCCTTCAAGACCCCATGAGGCATCATATTCATATAAACAAGATGAAACTCTGAGAGATGTTTGCTGGATCCTCCACGACCATCCCATGGAAAATGGGGAGACAATGTATCATCCCACTCTTCAACTTACAGTTCACATTGGGTGGTAGCGGGGGGAAAGGTGATACACTGAGGTTGGTTCTCCAGATTTGGAGCCATAAGCTCCCTAAACGTCTGGTTGTCTTTCATAATCTCAATTGGTTCTCTACTACTAAAATTGGTTTAGGTGGAACCCCCACTCTAGTTCTCCTTCTCCTCCTTCTCCTACTACCTGTGTTCTCCATTAGATAGTGTAAAACCCCTAAGTTCGCGACACAGGTGTGTACCATAAACTAGCAACCAAACAATACCCAACTAAAAGCAATGCTAGCAAAGAGGATTAGAAGTAACAAGATCACTATCACAAAGTCTCAGTGACAAAAACCATCAAAATAAAAACAAAAACAACACTAACTACTCAACTAACATGTTATGCAGATTGGTGATTAAACTTTTAAACTAGCATCCCCGGCAGCGACGCCAAAATTTGACACACCTTCACTCGGTGTCGTCAACAGTAGCTATTTAACCCAAGCAAAGGGTGTTCCAAACAAAAGGAAAGGAAGGTCAAAGATAAAATTTATATTCCGCTCCCAAACTTACTAATAAGCTACCTATGGGGTAATTAGTGGCAAGACTGTGTTTGTCCACAGGGATTCTAGAGTCTAATAGCCAACTTCACACAACCATGTTGTCAATCCCTCTGTGTGCTAGGAATAGCTAATATTGCAAAATGGGGTTTTTTGGGTTTTCCAACTAACTACGAGCATAAGAAATAACACAAGAGAAAAATTTATAGAAAAACACCTGGGGAATATTTGCATAACATGTTGACTAAATGTTTCGATCCTCGATCTATCTAATATAAGACATCAAAGCATATTCTACTGTTTATAACACGTGGTGTGGTCGATAGTTAACACTTCCCCATACCTACCACGTAGGATGCTCTTGCAATCTTCCATCGGCACCGCCTCTCTGATTAAGGGAGTGCAACAATGGCCCTGCCATTGTGGAGATCTGTTTCTCCCACCGTGCGATTACGTCACGGGTACTACACCACGAATGCTCAATCCCTAGGCCTAAAAAGGAAAAGGAGAATAGGCATCTTATCTATGGCACTGGGTCACTAAACCCTAGTTCTGCTACTAAATGCTATCTCTACCTGTAAACCTTCAGACCAACTGGCCATCTAAGACTGCTGGTGTGCTATCATCGTAATGGTAAAACTCGGAAAAGACCTACATGCACACACCCACGTGGACCGGGACCCCGCTACCCATATCACATCTAGGTTTCTCTTCTCCGGGGGGTATCAATATGTGCACTAACATTAATGTAGACTAGAGTGTGTGGTAATGGAGTGTATCATTCATGCAATTGATAACAGTTCAAGAACAAGTCACATAATATCATAAATACATAGAAATAGGTAGATCTAAGGAATCTCATAAAACATAAATCAAAACATGAATACAAATACTACACCATAAGCATTGAACCCTAATATTTCATTGGATTCAATTCCTTCGGGCAAAGCAAAAATAAAATGATGAAAAGAAGAAATTCTAGAGAGAATGAGAAGATCTTTCTCTCTCTACCCTACTTTAGAAATCCAAAATCTGAATCTCCACCCTTAGTAGAAAAAGTCCATATATAGTAGTAGGGAATTGGGCCTAAAAATGGGCCCAAAAAAGGTCAAAACCCTAGCAGCCGCAAACGGCACGGGGGTGGCATTTGGCACGGCCCGTGTCAACCGGCACATGTCAGCTAGAGCTCCATTTTTTATCTTCTAATTTGCACCATGTGTCATTTGGCGCGGGCCACCAACTGGATCCTCATTTTGCTCAGTATCATGGCATGGGCTGGTCTTGGCATTTGTGACTTGAAATGATGCAGATTGTGTGAAACGGAACAGTCCGCACCTATACTTAGCCGAATTTTGGAGTGAAAAGAAGACATGGGGCACACGGTCGACTAGAATTGGCACGGTCTGTGCTGGGGCTTGGCACGACTTGTGTTGGTTGGAACGCACCGTGCCAAAGACCTCTGGCATAGGTCGTGCTAGGTCTAGCCCTCCTGCTAGTCTTTTGTGGTCCATGCTGGTCGTGGCTGGTTTGGCCGGCTGACTTGTTTTCTTCGCTATGGATGAACCCTTTGTTGTTTTGAGTGTTCTTGTAGTCAACTTTATAGCACTTGAGAGGACGAATCCAATGGTGCCACCCTCAAGGGCTGATTCCTCTTGGAACTTTCCTAGAACTTTGTGCAACTCTTGGAAAATAATTCCCCCGCTTCTTCCTTAGCCTCTTTGAACTTTGAATCCGCCTTTCTTGGGCTCAATTCCATGTTCTTCCACGTTAGCATCTGTGGCCTTCAATCTACTCTCATCCTTGCGAATGGGCTTCTACAAAGATGGTCGAAGTATCCACGAGCAACCTACTGATGAGATCATAAATGAAGATCTAGGTGCTCATGAACACAACGTGTCCATTAGTTTGAATTCAGTCTACAAAATTCGAGATTTAGACACAAAACCAAACATGTATAAACCCTTTGTCGTGTAAAACTAGCAATCCAACAAGTAAAATACGTCAATTATTATGCCGAATGCATTGGTTAACGAATGACATACGGTGCACATCAGGAATTTGATATCCTCATATGTTTATATTTATATTATCTTGTTTTAATTTTATTTAGATTTTACTTGGTTATTTTGGTAGGTTCCTTTTATAAATGATATTTTCAAGTATTTAAACCAAGAAATTATTAATTGATGCACCCAATTGTGGGCGAAAAACACCTTTAATCATGTGTTCTTCAACTTTTATCCCAGTTGCTTAGATCTGGTAATTCATTCAGAAGAATTTTACTCCCATGGGTCGATCTAGTAAAAATAAGTGGAAGCCACAACTTATAGTCCAACCCCAAGAACATGTAGTTCTATTCAAAACAAGAATGTAGGAGATGAAGGACGATAGTGAGAAAGATATATTTTTGAAGGGCTAAAAGGAGAATTACCAGCAAAGTTGGCTACGAAGGTTCAATCAATAAGGACTAGTGCAGAAGAGATAGTTCTTACGAAAGAAGAAGTTTTCGATATGATGACCTCCATGCTGAATTTGGGGAAGCCTATATGGAATGTGATGGAAGTTGTGAAAAGTTTCTACAACATAATTAAACCTCTCCAAATGAATAGAGAAGGAAGTTATCTTAGGGAGAACGAGACGAAGCAGAAAAGGAAGCCAAGAAGATTGGAGTTCATTATTTACAGAGGAAAAATCTGAGTTTTAATACTACGACCCAATTGAAGTTGAAGGTCTCTATTGGTTGGAGAAATCACCATGGAGAAGGTAGAGGGGGAGTGAAACAATGGGAATCCACTATGTTGTGCAGAGTGCTGGGCATTTAATCCACCATTCATTGTAGTAGAGGGATTCTTCTATAGAATTTGGGGTAACTTTGTCTCAAAAGTATGGTTGTTGAATTCAGGTATTTATATGGTAAAATTTTGTTAGAAAAATGCATAGCGATGAAATGATAGAAAGCGCGAATTGTGTTTTTTTATGGAAAACCTATGATTATTAAGACAATGACTCAAAAAATTGAATTTGAAGAACCAAAAATAGTTATTGTATGGGTGCGGCTTCCAGGAATACCAATGGTGTACTGGCAACCAAAAATTATTAGTAAATAGTCAGCCCTTTGACAAGATCAATTTATCTGAATAAGTTATATTAGAGAAAGAAAGACTCTCATATGTAAGAGTCCAAGTAGAGGTAGAAATTGGTGCAACCCAGAAAGGAAATGATCTCAATTCTTAGCCGCATCCTACAGCGAGAAAGGAAATGATCTCAGGTTGTAGTCCTCCTCCAACACCCCCGGTGGCTTCCTGTTGGTGCACACCAAGTGAAGCTCTAATAGGTGCTTGTTTGGGTCTTTACCGGCCATCCCATGGAAAGTGGGAAAATACGGGAAGACTATGCATAGGGGTTGATTCTCCAAATTTGGAGCCATCAACTCCCTGAGCGTTTGATTATCTTTAGCCCTCTCAACAGACTCCACACAAACAATATTTGGTTCTTGTGGAACCTCTACTTTAGCTATCCTCCTTTTTTTATCCCCGACCACCTGCATTTTTTGGTAGGCAGTGTAAAGATCCTAAGTTTGTGGTATGGGTATGTACCATGGACTAGAAACTAGACAATACCAAACCTAAGAGAAACACTAGCAAACAGATTACAAGTAACTAGAATATGAATCCAATGGCACCACCCTATATGGCTGATTCTTCTTGGATATTTTTCAAAACATTGCGCAACTCCTGGACAACAATCCTCCATTTCTTCCTTGGCCATTTTGAACTTCAAATCCACCTATTTTTTTGGCTCAGTCTTTCTACTACCACAATTTAGAGTCCATGGCCTTAATCTACTACCATTATTGTGAATGGTCTTTGATATTTTCTACCGTCCTTGTGAACGGTCTTCTATACAAATGTGACAAAAAGTACCCACGTGCGACCTACTAGTGATGATCACAGGGTAGATCTAGGTGCCCGTGGATACTAGTGATGATCACAGATTGTTTTGTTAGCACCGATTTTTTCAATCGGTGCTAATTTAGCACCGATTTTTTAACCAAGAATGGATGGTGTGCCAGAAGACCTTGGCACAGGCCACTTTGTTCTACATGGCCCGTGGCGTTCAAGATGTTTCGTGCGGATAAGTATGGTCACGTGCCATGCCATATCACATGGCCCGTGCAACTCCAATTCAACATGTGAAGACCAACCCATAGGGTGTGAAGATTTTCTTGCCTGCACCATCTGTTTTCCAAGAAATTGACTCACACTTGGCATCTACAAGGATATACATGGCCCGTGTTGTTCAGAAGTGGAAATCACACATCCAATCGGCGGCCCGTGAAGATCTACATGGCTTGTGTCATTTAAATACTTAGGAAGGTGTTCCCAGGAAGCGTGCTGTGACGATGGTGCGATCATGCGCTCAAGAAGGCTGAACAAGCGCCCAGTCGGCGGCCCCATGTACTATTACAAGGGTCGTGCCACTCAGGCCATCCGCAATTACACGGCTTTTACTCGGTGGCTGCTAGGGTTTAGTGCCCTCTTTTTGGGCCTTTTTAAAGGCCCAATTCCTACTACTACTATATATATATATATATATGTATAAGCTTTTCTCTACTAGTTAATGTTTTTCCTAAGAGCTTTTCTCTAACCCCTTTCTCTCTTAGTTTAATTCTTCTTGGTTTGCCCAAGGGTATTGAATCCAACAAAATATTTGGGTTCAATGCTGAGGGATAATTGATTTATCTTGGGGATTTATATTTGCATTCATGACTTGGTATTCATGCTTACGAACATTATGTTGACTTGTCCTTTAAATATTTGTTAATTGCATGATTGTTATTTTTAATAAAAGTTTTGTATATAGATCAAAGCAAACCAAAAGAGTTTTTAGTTCATTACTCCTGGCCACAAGGAAAAACCCCTATCAAAAACTTTCTATTTAAAATCAAACAAATAACCAGCTCTATATTCTATCTAGCTCATCTTCAAAATTTTCTTTTCAACTCTTCTTGCTCTCCAGCATTCGGCTTCAACTTGGGCAGCCAAGATCTTCATCTTCAAATCTTCTTAGCTAAATATCCTCTAGTTCCTTTCACTCCATATTCTATACAAGGCCCTAGTAAGGTTTATTAACTTCAAGCCTTGCCTTCTTCTTACCATCATCAACAAACATTTTTTTTCATCAACCCCTTAGTGTATGTACAACCACAAAGCAAATGGGTTGCTGTCACATCCACCTCATCACATAAACTACAACTTTGTTGTGTCTTCAAAATCCTACATCAACCTTGGGTAGTCCTCCCTTCAATAGCATCATCCATAGGAAAATTTTATGCTCAGTTAAAATGTTTTTGTTCCAAATTACCTTTGCATAAAAGTCCCTTTTGCTTCCTCCCTTCATTTCATCACACCCCATCCTTGTCTTCAACTTGCCTTCCTTGTCTAAACAACTCCCAAGGTTATAGAAGTGTTTATCTTTTGATTCGCACAACATCTTCCAATGCCAACTATAACTTACCCCTCATTTGGTTCCGTGTAGACTTCCACCCTTTATGTAATATGCTTGAATCCACCTATCCCAAAAAGAATGTCTTTCTTTGAGTTTAAATCCCACAATTGCTTACATAATTCTACCTTGATCCAAATGGAATAATCTCTAATCTCCAATCCTCCAAATTGTTTGCTTCTACAAATTGTGTCCTAAGAGATATGAGTATAGCCCTTTTTCCCTTCTTCTCATCCCCACAAAAAACATCTACAAATTTTCACAATCTCCCCATCAACACCCTCAGGTATACTTCGTATACTAGCCCAAAAGCCAACTATACTTAGTAAAACCGAATTGATCAATTGCACCTAAGAAAGAACACTTGAATTCCAACTATGCATTTTTCTTCTAATTTTATCCACCAATTGCTCACAATCTTGCTTCCTCCACTTCACATGAGACAAAGGTAGCCCCAAACATTGCATAGGAAAATCCCCTCTTGTTACATTTAACACTCCAGCCAACAAGTCTTTCTCCTCTTCATCCATTCTAGAAAAATAAATTCAAGATTTTTTGAGACCTCCATAAAACTCTTCAAGCATCCTTTCACACCCTCCATGGATTTTTGGTTTGCTACACAAAGGATAAGAAAATTTATGTTTGGTGGAATTCTATGTGCTGCTCCTTGTACTCCTTTGTCATCATTCTTGTAAGGTACTCCATGCTCAAAACAAAAACAAGGGGGATAGAGGATCCCCTTGTTTAACTCCTCTTCTACCCATGAATCCTTCAGAATACCTCCCATTCAAAACCAAGCAAAATGATGACTTCATTTTACTTCTCTTGGTCCAATCTATCCACGCTTAGAATACCCTAAGAAATTTATTCACACTAGTATCATTCCACGAACCAACACCTTTCAAATTAAACAACTCTATCAAACATGACATGACTGTGTCTTTCTTCTTGCAACTGGGATAAAATGTGGCCTATCCTTCTTCTCACCTAAAAAGTTAGCCAAAACCTTAGGACTTTCTCTAAATTCATCAACTACCTCCTCATACATGTCATCCAATTTTACATCTCCAAAACACACTCCTTCACTACTAACTACAACCTCTAGAGGTGATTTTTCTGCGTGAAACATCCACACCACAAAATCTTTTGCAAACCCTCTATTGTACAAATAGAGTCTCGACATGTCATTTTTCTAAAATCACAAGGACATAATATTCTCTTCTCATGTATGAACGCATGCTCCAAAAACTGATCCACGAAACCAACATATTCTTACTCACCCAACTAACATTGGCATATACATGCTTATGCCTCTCAATGGCACGATACAACTCTACACATGAATAAATGTGCAACTCTCAAAGTTCCATACAATTTACAATCCTATGCTAAGGTGTAATTCTAATCATGCAAGATCAATGCACCATATATACCATTCAACATTACAATTAGGACATTAAAAACATTTCCAATAATATGACAACCATAGCCATGACATTAACTACCTCAACCTTGAAAACACAAAACAAACTAATATCAACACTTCTACCACTATGACCTTAACATGAACAAACACACAAGATATAAAACAAAATAGGGCTGAAGAGTGTTCTTAGTCAATCACTTGCATGCCCTAAAAGAGCTAAAAGCCAAGGAGTGGAAGAAAAAGAAGTTTTTGAAGGAGCAAAAATTGCGGTTTCAAATTCAAATTTCAGCTCTAAAGAAGGGAGGAAAATTTTTTGGAGTGAAAAAGTCGAGGAGGAGAGCAAGAAGGACGTTAGATTGGAGTTATATACTCAAATCTAGGTCGACTGAGATTCGATATTACTAACCCGTGGAGATAGATGGGCTTTTTATGGGGGAATCACCACGTAGGAGGTGGAGGAAAGCTCAAAGCAATGGGAGACTACTATGTGCAAGGTTTTGGGCAACAACCCATCATTTAAAGTCATGGAGGGGTTCTTTATTTGGATTTGGAGAAAAAGAATCAACAAGTTATGGCTTCTAAATTCAGGAGTTTTTATGGTTAAATTTCAAAGTAAGGAACATGAAATGGTTGTTTTAGATAAAGGAGTGGTGGTCTTTGATGGGAAACCCATGCTCTTGATAGATGGGAATGAAGAAGGTCTGATTGAGAACTTAATGTTGTCCCGGCTTGGATTCAGCTCTTCGGATTGCCATTCAAGTATTATTGGAAACCAAAACTCATAAGCAAGATAGTAAGTCCACTTAGGAAGCCTTTGAATCTTGATAGAGCAACACAAGAGAAGGAGAGGCTAGATTTTTCCATGGGTGCAAGTTGAGGTGATGTTAGCCAGCAAATCTATATTGAATGGAAGCCAACTAAATGTGGAAAATGTGGGATGATTGAGCATAATGAGGAGGTGTGTAGGAAGAAAAATGAAGCTAAGAAAACAAAAATGAACTGGAGGATTTATGTGCCAATTGGGAGGATTGTGAAAGAAGATGAGAACAAGATGGAGTGAAGGATGTTAAGGGGTAGCAAGGAGAAGCTAAAGAGCAGCAATAAGAAGTTAAAGGGCTACAAGGGGAGGAGATTGAGTTCGAAATGGTAGAGAAAGGAATAAGGGAAGCAAGGAAGAAAGAAGAAGGTCCAAGGAGTTCAAGGAGTGAAGGTAATGGGTATACTCTCTTATCCGACCCTTCTTATAAATAGTAGATTTACTTGTTGGAATGTAAGGGATTTGAATAAATGTGATAAGCATAGGAGGGTGAAAAAATTTTGCATGCTTAATTATAGGTTGTGTGGGGCTGTTGGAAACTAAAGTAAAAGAATAAAACTAAAAAACAATGTGTGGGAGAGAATAAGGCTTGGTTGGAAGTTGATAAAAAAATGGGAATGTCGTGGGGGAGGGGGATTTTTCTAGGTTGGAGGGCCGATTTCTATGATATGAGGATGTTAAATTTTTGGAATCAATGGATGGATTTTTATGGGTTGATTAGGAGCAATAGCTTGGAATTCATCTTGACCGTGGTGTATGGCCATACCACCATTGAAAAGAGGAAACCAATGTGGGAGTTCCTAATAAAGGGGCAAGGGATAACATTAATGGCGCACCTAAATCTATCATGCCATGTTCTACAACTTTACCACCTAAAGAGATAGGGATAGAAAACATTGCATTTCTTAGGTACTATGATTCAAAATGTCGACTCCTCCCATTTTCAAATGTCCTAACCTCTTAGTTGGCCTACATATTTTCTTTGTGCATGCAACTTTAAGAAATTTAGCATATGATGGCACATTCTCAATTAATTCCAAGATAGGGATGGCTATCTGAGCTTTTCGAAGACTTTCGAATGTTCACATCATTGGTCATCACCTTGGGCTACCCCCTCAATGCATTTAGAAATGGAGGCAGAATAGTGACTTGTACCTTGGGTGGTGGAAGTTCCTTGGAGGGTGTTTCCTTGACCACAATCTCCTCCTCTTCAACGTGAGCTTTAGTAGCCTCCACTATCCTATCATCCTCTTGCATCAACTTCTTCTTGGTCTCAGAAACTTCATTTCCACTTCTCAACTTAAAAGCACTCACGTTCCTTGGATTATCTCCAGTTAGGAAGGTAGTTTGCCAGACTCTTTGGCTTAAAGTCGGCTGACCGAGGTGTCAAGTTGCCCAACTTGAACTTTAAGAGTTTTGACACTTGAAGACAATTTTTTAGTGCAGAGAAGACGATTTTGTAGTCCTGATTTTGTAGTGCATGAGAAGACGGATCCAATGGAACCAGCCTCGAAGGCTAATTCTTCTCAGATCGTTCTCAGACTTAAGCACACAGCTCATCGAACCACGATTCCCCATTTCTTCATTGGCCGCTTTGAACTCCATTGCCGCCTATCTTTGGCTTCAATCTCCTTCTACCACGTATTGATGCTCGTGGCCTTCATCTACTACCATCCTACAGTTAATAGCCTTCGTCTCTTCCACCATCTTTGAGAACAGCCTTCAATATCTTCTACCGCTCTTATGAACGGCCTTCACATAGAATGTAAACAAAAAGTAACCATAGGCAACCTACAAGATGTCCATGGATACCTTGGGCTATAAAAAGTAACCATAGATGATCACAAGGAAGATCAAGGAGCCCGTGGATACAAGATGACAATAGTACCAATTAAGTCTACAAAATGCGGGATTTAGACATGAAAACCAAACATGGCTGTATAAACCCCTTGTCACATAAACTCAGCTAATACTAGAAATCCACCAAATAAAACTAGCAAAAAACTATGCCAAATGCAACGGTAAACGCACGCATAGTGAAGCAGATCAACTGCCTAGTCGCAGTCTGTTAGGATAAATCATCTACTGATTAGATTATGATTTATTATGATTGGACTTCTTTCCTTATTACACCTCTATTGCATTCTCTATGTATTCAGTCATCAATAATACAATTCCTTCCTACAAATCATTCTATCATGATATCAGAGCAAGTTCTGATCCCTAAACCCTAAACTTTAAAAATATTTATATTTTTTTCGACCTCTCTCTCTCTCTCTCTTCTCTGGCAGCCCTTTCCACCATTCGTTTTCGACCAAGTTTCGGTGAATTTCCAGCATACCAGGTCTTCTTCTCCGACCATTAATTCCAGCAAAAGCTTCCCGTCAACACAAACCTGTATTCTCTCCGACGCCATCCTTCTCTCCGGCTGTTTACAGATCTGTCATCTCTAGCAACGTTCTTGGAACATGATTCTCTAGTCAACAATGCATTCCTCCGATGTCTCTCCGGAGGACGCCATCTCTTCCCGCATTGTCTCTCCCCGGTTGCGGTGATATCGACTATTATTCTCTGATTGGCATTCAGGTTATAGCAGCTATTCATTTTCAAGTGGTATTCGGTGGAAATTCCATTCAGAAGCTCGAGGCGTCCATTGTTCTCAGTCGGCAAAAGTCAGTTCCAGAGCGCGTGAATCCACGCGCCCAAGTCTAGCGCGTCTTCTCACGCGTGCGTGATCCACATGCGCCCACTGATGCTAGTAGCCTTTGTCTTCTGCAGGCGCATCGTGCACTCAGTTTTTGCTCAAATTTTTTTACACATTCTATTTAAGCTCTTCCTATGGTTTATATGGCGCCTTTATCTCGGGAAAATGTTTCCGCTACGTGGATTACGGACAAAGCTTTGCTTCAGACCAGTTTGAATGGTTCAATCGTTATCCTTCGTCGAATCAGTAGATTGTTGATTCTGGTGCTACATCTCATATCACTGCTCGTACCAATCATTTTGATAAGGCACAATGTTTTCGTGGTTCTAATGTTATTCTTGTTGGAAATGGTGAATCAGTATCTATTTCTCAAATCGGTCAATGTCCTTTTTCTGGTTTCTCTGTTAATGATGTTCTTGTGGTTCCTAAGATTACCAGAAGCTTATTGTCCATTAGTAAGCTTACTCGTGTTTTAACTGTCCGTGTTATATTTGATGCCGACGCATTTTTCATTGAGCACAAGCATACATGGATGATAATTGGTAAAGGCCATCATAGTTTAGGTCTTTATTTTCTTGAGACAAGTAATTCCAGCTTTTTAGGCGAATTACCCTCTAGAGAGCTTCATGCTTCTTTTAAGTAATGACACTCTCACCTCGGTCATGTGTCTCATGATACTGTTCAGTTATTGAATCGACGGGGCCTTATTTTTGTCACTTCTGCTATGCCTACATCTGTTAGTTGCTCTCCTTGTCAGATGGCCAAGAGTAGCCATTTACCTTTTTCCACTAGTGACAAGCACGCTACTGGTTTGTTGGATAAAGTGCATTGTGATTTGTGGGGACCGGCCCCTATTTTATCTGTCAGTGGTTTCTCTTATTATGCCATTTTCATCGATGATTTTTTGAGATTCACATGGTTTCTCCCGATGCAGCATAAGTTGGATTTCTATGACACATTTATCAAGTTTCAGAAATTCGTTGAAACCCAGTTTTCTAATACGGTTAAAAATTTTCAGACCGATGGTGGCACAAAGTTTACTAATCACCGACTTCAGGCTCACTTCATATCATGTGGCATTCATCATCAGATGTCCTTGCCTAATACACCTGCTCGGAATGGCCGAGCTGAGTGGAAGCATCATCACATCACAGAGACTGGTCCTGCCATATTTCTTCACTCTTCTGTGCCGCACTGTTATTGGGTGGAATCTTTCTCCTCTGTGGTTTACATTATTAATCGTCTGCCTAGTTCAGTTCTTGGTGGCAAATCACCTTTTGAGGTTATTTTTGGTCATGTGCCTGACTATACTCTTTTTCACCTGTTTGGTTGTCGTGCATTTCCATGTATGCGTGCCACTGCTACTGATAAGTTTGCATCGTAATCTATTCCGTGTGTTAGACAAGGGCTTCCAGTGTCTCGACCCGACTTCTGGGCGCATCTATGTCTCTCGCCACATTCATTTTGATGAAACTTTATTCCCTTATGTTTCATCTTTTGCGGCCAGTCGTTCTATTTTATATCCGGAGATTTCGTCATTTTTTTATGGAGCTGTTACTTCATTGATTGGGGCCACCATGCCTGTGCCCGTTCCAGTCGCCCCTCCTTCACCACCATGCTCCATCTGGACGTCCGACCCGGACCCCGCTCCTCAGCCGCCGGCCATCACGCCTCGGCCTCCGGCCACCACACCTCAACCAGTCTCGGCCATCCTTTCTCTGGTGACTTCCGAAGGCCACTCTCTGGTCAGCTCTGTTCGATCTCCTTCGGCGTCGTCAGCTGGTTCGCCTCCTCCAGCTTCGCCACCGTAGCTGCGTACCCATCGGATGGCTACTCGATCTTCTACTGGTGCCATTCAGCACTGGGATTATTCGGATATTATTGCTCATAGTCTCACTGCAGCACTCCTTTCTCAGATAGAGCCCACTGATTATCGCTCTGCTCTTCAGGATCCAGCCTGGGTTTCAGCCATGGATGATGAGATGGCCGCTCTTCGTGGTCAGTACACTTGAGATTTGGTGCCTCGACCTTCAAATGTCAACATTGTTGGCTCCAAATGGGTCTTTAGGCTCAATTATCGACCAGATGGCACTATTGAGTGCCACAAAGCTAGACTTGTGGTACATGGTTTCTTGTAGATTCCAGGTTTTGATTTTGACCACACTTTCAGTCCTGTGGTCAAAGCCTCCACAGTTTGACGGCCATCGCCATAGCCACCATGCATTCCTAGCCACTTCATCAGTTGGACATCAAGAACGCTTTCCTTAATGGTGTTCTTGATGTTCCAATCTACATGAAGCAGCCCATTGGGTATCAGGATTTTGCTCATCCAGACTATGTTTGTTGCTTGCGAAAGGCCATTTATGGTGGTCTTAAGCAGGCTCCTTGGGCTTGGTTCCGGCGCTTTAGCAGTTATCTAACACAACTTGGTTTTCAGTGCAGCTTAGCCAATACTTCTTTGTTTGTCCTCTCGAGAGGGTCGTCATTACCGTATCTACTTGTGTATGTGCACGATATCATTCTTACTGGCAACGACTCGACTCTTCTTTTCCAGTTCATTGATCGGACACACAGAGATTTTGCGATTAAGGATCTTGGTGCTCTTCATTACTTTCTTGGTCTTGAAGTTTTGCCTACCTCCTCAGGGTTACTTCTTGGCCAAGCAAAGTATGCTCGTGATATTTTGACTCGGGCCAGTATGTCTGACTCGACACCTATATCTCACCACCACTCGTGATATTTTGACTCCTTTCTCTTGTTAGTGCTCTCCAATATCTCACCATCACTCGTCCAGATTAGGCATTCTCAGTCAACATGGTGAGCCAGTATCTTTAAGATCCCAAAGATGACCATTTCGCTACAGTGACACGGATTTTGCGGTGAGCCAGTAACACTGAGTTTGAATATCGTGCTCTCGCCAACACTGCTTCAGAGATGGTTTGGCTCACTCATTTGCTTCATGATCTTTGGGTTCCGCTTTCTGGTTCTCCATTAGTGTTATGCAACAACAACAATGCTATCTTTTTGGCTCAGAATACGATGACACACAAACGGGCAAAGTATATCGACATTGACTATCATTTTATTCATGAGTTGGTGATATATGGAAAGTTGTGTGTTTGCTCATGTTCCGACTTCTCTTCATATTGCGGACATCTTCACCAAGGGGCTCTCTCGTCCGCTGTTCGAGTATTTCAGGTTCAAGCTGTGCGTCAGTGACCATCTAAAGCTTCGCTTGAGGGGGGTGTTAGGATAAATCAGATTACTGATTAGATTATGATTTATTATGATTAGAGTTCTTTCCTTATTACACCTCTATTGCATTCTCTATATATTCAGTCATCAATAATACAATTCCTCACGGAAAATCATTCTATCACAGTCACCTACCCACGAACCTCCTTGACCAAAATTGCACACTTTTGGGGAACAACTTTTGAGTTCTACCTAAGTTGTGCAAGCGGTCGGTCTTGTGGCAGTGGGGGGTATGAAGTTCCAATTGGAGGAGTTCGGTACTAGGTTGGATTCTATGGAGGCCACTATGCAAGCTATGTGGTACTTTGAGAAGGAAGAGATGAGACGATTGAGGGAAGGCCCCCTGGAGCCACAAGAGTAAGTGCCACTAGTTTCCCAACTCCACTTATAAGTTCCATTTTTCATGATGCGTTGGGGACAATGCATGATTTAAGTGTGGGGGGAGGGAGTAGTTGGGCACTTAGGAGTTTTTCATCTTGAGATTCCTTTGTGTTTTTGGTGTTGATTGGTCTTGGGGATGTTTTGGATGCAAATTTGGGGGTGTGACTTACTTGGTAGCATTTTTAGTTTGTCTTGGGGTAGTTTTTTTTTGGAAACTTTTGGTGGTGTAATTTTTTGTGTTTCTTATCTTTAGTAGTATGAAGCTCATCTTTTGGGCATTTTGTGCTACACCAAAAAAATTAAAAATTTTGATACTTGGCTAAGTTGGAAACCCGAAAGGGCAACTTAGGCGACAATGAAAAAAGCCCGGATAGGTCAAAAGGCCTAGGTAAAATGAGAGGTTAGGCACGGCTAGGTTTACAAACCTAGGTTAAAATGAGAGGCCGTGTGGAAAAAAGGTAAGAATGTGAGCTGAACATGTGTGAAAGTTAGGATAAAAATCCAAAAGGTAAATTGAGAATCTAGAGATATCCTTGGTTGCAATCAAGTTGAGGATCTTTTGGATTTCCTTGGTTGTTTTTTGGCAACGACTCTTGGATTGCTTTTGGGAACTATTTGAGACAGTAAACTACTTCAACACTCATCATTCTTGCTTACTTTTTTCTTCTCTATATTTTGGGTGGTTAGGTTACTTAAGCATCTTCGGGGAGTGTGAGAGTTATGAGATTATTAGTTCTCTGGGGGAACTAGGGCAGCTTGGAAATAAGTTGAATGCATTGGCTAACTTATCTTAGCATTCTACACTTCCCTTAGAACCCTTTCTTGTTTTTATTTACTCGATATACGAGTAAATGTTTAAGTGTGGGGGGATTGAAGTGCACCGTATTGCATACATTATTAACCAACACATCCAGCTTAATAATTGGAATGTTCTACTTGTTAGATTGCTAGTTTTAGTTAGGTTTAGATGATGACCATGTTTGGTTTCGTATCTAAATCCCAATTTTTGTAGACTTAATTGGAACTAATGGACACGTTGTGTTCACAAGGAACTAGATCCTCATTTATGATCTCATTAGTAGGTTGCTCGATGATACTTCGATCCTCTTTGTAAAAGGCTATTTACAAGGATGGTAGAAGCTATCAAAGGCCATTCACAAGGATGGTAGTAGATTGAAAGCCACAGACTCTAAAGCGTGGTAGTTGATGGAATTGAGCCCAAGAAAGGCGGATTCAAAGCTCAAAGAGGCTAAGGAAGAAGCGGAGGAATTGTTGTCCGAGAGCTGCACAAAGTTCTACGAAAGATCTGAGAGGATCAGTCCTTCAGGGTGGCACCATTGGATTCTTCTTCTTGAGCGATATAAAATCAACTACAAGATTTCTCAAAATGGACCACAGTTCATCCATAGCGGAGCAAACAAGACAGCCGGCCAAAGCAGCCACGGCCAACACGGACCGCACAAGGCCACCACGAGGGCTAGACCTAGCACAGCCCATGCCAAGCAACACGACATGCGCCAGAGGTCTTTGGCACGGTTCATTCCAAAAAATTAGTCGTGCCAATTCCAGTCGGCCATGAGCGACATGTCTTCTTTTCACTCTAATATTTCGGCTAAGTATGGGCGCAGACCATTCCGTCTCACACGGTTCGCATCGTTTCAAGTCATAAATGCCAAGACCAGCCCATATAGGGTGTGAAGAATGACGCAACCCGTGCTATGATATTGAGGAAAATGAGAATCCAGTTGACAGCCTACGCCAAACCACACAGGGTGCAAATAAGAAGATAAAAACGGAGCTCCAGCCGATGGCAAGTGTCGATCGACATGGACTGTGCCTGCACGAGGCTCACGAACCGTGCTAAGACTGACAGCCCTTGCCAACACAAGGCCACGGGCTATGCCTGGACCAACGTTTTGGGGCATCACGAGGGTATCTCAGTTGGCACAGGCCGTGCCAGATGCCACCCCCGTGCTGTTGGTGGCTGCTTGGGTTAGCCTTTTTTGGGCCTATTTTTAGGCCCAATTCCCTTCTACTATGGACATTGTCAACTAGGGTTAAGGTGGAGATTCTGATTTTAGATTTCTAAAGTAGGGTAGAGAAAGAAAGGAGCTCCTACTTCTCTCTTCTTTTCATCATTTTATTTTAGTTTTGCCCAAAGGAATTGTATACAATGAAATATTTGGGTTCAATGCTTAGGGAGTAGTTTAATAGCTTGGGCATAATATTTGTATTCATGTTTTCATTCATGTTTTGTGAGTTTCCTTAGATCTACCTTTTTCTCTGTGTTTATAATATTATGTTGGCTTGTTCTGGAATTGTTATGAATCACATGAATGATACACTCCATTAGCACACACTCTAGTCTACATTCATGTTGTTGCACATATTAATACTCCCCGCGGAATAGAAACCTTGATGTATATGGGTAGCGGGGTCTGGATCCACGTGGGTGTGTGCACGTAGGTCTTTTCCAAGTTTTACCATTGCGATGACAGCAGTCTTAGGTTGCAAGTTGGTTCGAAGGGTTACGGGTAGAGATAGCATTTTGTAGCAAAACTAGGGTTTAACGACCCTAATGCCATCGATAAGGTGCAATTCTCCCTTTCCTTTTTATGCCTAGGGATAGAGAGCATTCATGGTGTAGTTCCCATGGCATAATCATACGATGGGAGAAACAAATCTGCACAATGGCGGGGCTGTTGTTGCACTCCCCTAATTACGGAGGCGGTGTCGATGGAAGATTGCAAGAGCACACTACGTGACAGGTACGGGGAAGTGTTGACCATTGACCACACCACATGTTATGAACACTAGAATAGGCTTTGTTGACTTATATGAGATGGAATCGAGGATCAAAAAATTTAGTCAATCATGTTACACAAATATTCTCCAAGTGCTTTTCTATATAGTTTTCTCTTGTGTTATTTCTTATGCTCGTTGTTGTTAGTTGAAAAACCCAAACCCCCCCCCCCATTTTGCAATATTAGCTATATTCCTAGCACACGGACGGATTGACAACATGGTTGTGTGTAGTTGGTTATTAGACTCTAGCATCTCTGTGGACAAACCCGATCATGCCACTAACCACCCCATAGGTAGTTTAGTAGCAAGTTTGAGAGCAGAATATAAATTTTATCTTTGACATTCTTTACCTTTCATTTGAAACGCCTTTCGCTCAGTTTAATTAGCTACAGTTGATGACCCCACAGCGGGTCAATTTCCCATTCTTTTTGCCAATTTTTTTGTGAGTCCTCATTACTCTTTTCTCTCCTCGCTCCTGCTCTATTTTGCGGTTGTTCGCTTCTTCGGTTCGCACATACTGCTCTATCATTTTGTGTAGGTCTCTTGGGTTTTTGGCATATTCTTTGAGAGTTCCTAATAGAACTCTCTCGATCGTATGCCCCCCTTGAACTTACCCAAGGAAGATTGAAAAGACAGGTCCCAAACCTGCAAACTCTCCGTGACGAACTACTGTGATACTCTGTCAAAGTTTCATCGCTTCGTTGAGCTATATATAGTTCAGGTCCGCTATTGTCTTGGTGAAATTCTGCTTTTGGTAGGTGTGATACCCGACAGCTCTGCCCAAGAAGCATTTAGCATGTTTTTTGTCATGTTTTTATGGGTAGATTGCTAGGTATAGGTAGGGTTTACATCATAAGGAATTTAGATGACCATTTTTGTCCATTTTCCCATCTAAATCCTTCATTTTGTGGCCTATTTTAAGTCTATTGGGTGCGTCTAGATCCTTTTTTGTGAGCTTGTTTGTTGATTCCTCGTAAGCACTTTAGATTAGGATTAATGAAGGCTAATTGAAAAATTGGAAGAAGATTGAAGGCCACGAGTCAAACGTGATAAAAGGTAGAAGGATTGAAGAAAGAAACATGTTTGGGAAGTGTCGAAGAAATGGAAAGGGTTGTGTCAAATGGCACGGCCTGAGCAAGAGTCTATGCCAAATGAGATGGAGCCCAGACAACCGGACATGCAAAAATGCACGTCCCGTGCACTCAGAATGTTGTAGTTTAAACTCTTTGATGTCACGAGCAAAATCCAAACTATCACTTGTACCCAAACTTGGTATTCTTCGAGAATGCCTCTTGATATGCTTTTTGTTTATGGAATGTAGAGTTTCATTTAATCAAAGGAGAACCAACAAAAAGTTTGTACAAGACAAAGGAGTAAACCACCCCTCAACTAAGAAAAATTTGAAAAACAAGTAACCTACAACAAGAAAGATCTAAGTATCTAGGCTAAATCATCTAATGCCAAAGTTGATGCTCAACTGAAATAGCTAAATACAAATCCTGGGCTGCCATTCTCTTGCCTTGGAAAATTCTTCTATCCTTCTACTCCCAAATATAGTATAACGTAGAGACCAAAAGGGAGAAATTCTGATCCTTTCTTTTCTGCCTCTTGTTATGCTTCGTAGAGCCTCGATGTGATCATTACACCAAAGCAAGGACATATTCTTCTCCCAAACTGCCATAACCATGAAATCTGTGGACAAATCTTCATGCTTAGTAGATCATCAAGGGGTAGGATTCGCTAACACTTCTACTTTTCTCGAAAGTATTTACACTTCTCTCATTAGAGCATTCATAGCAATCGTCAACTGAGTTGTATCTAACCACTAGTGTAGGATGCTTGATTATAGACATCCCATAAAGGCAGCTCCTTTTTTTTTCCAGGAACCGCCATCCCGGAGATGTTCCAAGTTTGAAACCCTTTTAAATTGGGAGGGTGAATTGCGTGAAGGTGGTTCAACCGGCAAAGAAGGAAGTTATCCAAGAACTAACTTCTAGAAATCACAATAGATGGCGGTTAATCAGTGGACTGCCTTTGATTCGGTCTCTTAGAAGGTGATTCTGCCAAACCGCCTTCTACAGTTAAGAAATTGGAACAAGTATTGGACAGTTGTTCCAAGCTCATTACTGCTACGCCTGTTGTAGTTATAAGATTCCTGAATCAAATAGTGATTCGGAACCTGGATCTGGACTCGAAAGCCCATCGATTTGGTTCTAATGGTCATCCCCATTTTTTTGAGTTCGGAACTTTAAAAAAATGATAAACTTTTACAAACCCCTTTTTTTGTCTTCATTTTTCATGAAATCCCATTTTGTAAAATGAATTTATAGGTTGGGCATCATGAAGAACTAGCAATGTATAAGTTTGGCATCGGTAAAGGTACGAACATTTTGACTACACTTGTTTTCGGACATTGATTTTTGGTGGAAATGTTTTAAGACCTAATTCAGAAATAATTATTGATGTGAATGGTTAAATGTGAATGTTTGTTGCTTAAATGGTAATGTTTCTTGTTCTTCCTTTTTAATAGGTTTGTTGTTAATTTCACTTAAATATAGGTAATCAATTATGGATCGAATTAAATTGATTAGTAAGGACTTGAGAAAATCACCCGAATACTTCCTGTTGATAGAATCATTTCTTGTGGTTGCCTTTGAACGTACTTCCAAGAATGGTGTGGTGTAAGCCCAATGCCCGTGTAGGGATTGTAGAAATAATGTATATCTTACTAGGCAGAAGTTACGTGAACATCTCATCATGCGAGAATTTCAAACTAGTTACATTTCTTGGGTGTGGCACAGGGAGGATGAAACGGGTACAGAGGAAGACCCAATTCTTAAAGAATCAGAAGATCCCTTATGAATGAGGGGTTCAAGGAGATGGTGGAGGATGTTGCTAGAGATTTTCATAGTAAACCCGAGGTCCTTGAAGCTTTACATAACGTTAAGAAGATTCCCTTGTTAAAAAGTGTGAGACATTCAGAAATAACTGGAAATAACAGGTGCTACAACAAAAAAAATGGTGCAACAACAAAAAAATGGGTGCTAGAGGGTGGTCTCTGTGGTTGTGTTTCAAGGGGACAATCCAAGCGATTTGGAGGAAGGTGAGCACAATGAAGGATTTTAGAAAACTTGTTGAAGACATGGAAAAGCCTTTAAATAGGCTTAATAGAAGGGAGTTCTCTAAGATTGGAGAAAGGGTGGAAAAGGCTAAGAAGGAAAGGATTTTGGCACAAGAGAGGTTGAATGAAGAACCAAGGGATGGAAGGAGGAAAATGGTGGAATTTGATGCAAGGAATGTGCTTAAATACAAGTTCTTGCAACAAAGAGCTAAAGTGCAATGGCTTCATGAAGGGGATAGGCCTACCAAGTTGTTTTATGCTTCTATGAGAACAAGGCAATACAAGAACCAAATATTGAACATAAAGGAGGGGAGTAGATTACTATCCAATGTAGACCAGACTAAAGAACATTTAAGAGGCACTATGAAAGCCACTTGTAGTCATCTCCTGGGTAGTGCTCTCCCAAAATTACTTCTGAATCTGCGTCGGGCTCGATGATGAGATGCTGCAACTTGAAGTTCTTGCTCAAAGAGGTCTTCAAGCCCTGGGGAAATTACATGAACATCTTGCCTTTGTATAGCCGGAAGATAGTACCACGCTCATTCACTATAAACTTCGCCTCCTCCATGACCGGTAAAGTGAGTTTAAAGGGAAAATTTCAGTTTTCCCTTATCCCCCCACTCACCGAAAGATTTAAATGCTGCACCAAAAGTGAGATCATACCTCTAATCGATATCTTCCCAGTGCGGGATAGTGCCAAGAAAAGATCGACACATCCTGATAGGTTTGTAGAGTTTGAGACCCTTGAGGGTCTCTTAATCCACAAACTTTGTCTCCAAACAGGGCATCCTACTAGGTAGCCCCACCTTGTCCTATGCTCCTTAGTGAGGGTAGTCAACCCCATAAAGGGTAAACTAGGTTCCCCTTTCTATCTACGAGACATGATGTACACCCAAAGTATAGCAACTAGCACAATACTTACTTTGCATCTGGATTCTTAATATGTGGAGTTTATCATATCTGAATTCTTGCCTATTGTAGAGGATATTTGGAGGGATCATTCAGTACTAATTACTTTGCATGATTTGTATCTAATTCTTCACTTATTACATGATCTTCTACAAAGCATTAATAAAGTGGAATTAATTGTTTAGCCTAGCTACATAGATTCCTTGTGGTAGGTTATTTGTTTTCTGTCTTTTCTCAATTGAGGGGTGGTTTAATCCTCTATCTTGTACAAACAATTTTGTTTGTTCACCTTTGATGAAATGAAACACTACATTTCATCTAAAAACTAGCAACAAATAAAAATAGCAACTTTCTCCAAACACCCTCAACACAAAACAATATCCCTCAAATTAATTCTATCCACCACACTAATCAACTAAAACTTCAAGTATGCAAACAAACAATCCACAGAAAATTCACAAATCTAACTCCTCCAAATAATGAATACAATTCGGCCAAAGTACCTCAAAAGTCGAATGTGGAGAAATATTCACTCAAGGAATCTTCAGCACCTCTCCTAGGTTGAATTAAAGCAACTCTAACACCCTGAACGGATCAAAAATTGAGGTTTGGGGAGAAAAACTCAATTTGTGCACAACTATTCTTCGAATATTCTGGGGAAAATGTAAACTTTCTGAGGCTAAAATTTAGTGGGTTGGATAGAGCTCGGAAAGATGAAAATTTTGACAAAAGGTGGGGATAAATTGGATGAAAATTGGGGAAGTTATGGCTAAAAGAGTGTGAGGGAAAGTATGGCTAAAAGAGTGTGAGGGAAAGTATGGCTAAAAGAGTGTGAGGGAAAGTATAGGGAAGTTTGAGAGGAAGAGAGGGAATGGTGCTTGTGTGAAGGTGCTAGAATAAGGTTAGGGATTATATAGGGGTTAGGCTCAAGTTACATTGGGTAAAAGGGGTAGGCAACACAGATAGGAAACGGCCCGTGCCGCTGACATGGCCTCGTGCCGCTAACATAGCCTCGTGCTGGCCCGGCCTGTCGGTCATGACACAGGTCGTGTGCCTTGTACTGGCGCGGGTCGCCGGTCTAGGCATGGCTATGGTGATGCGGTCCATGTCATCTAGTGTGGGCCATAATCTTGAGGTCCATTCTTGCACTTCTGATCTGCACCCCGTGTCGTTTGGCACGGGTTGTCAACCGAATATTCCTTTTGCTCAGTTTCTTGGCACGAGCCGCACTATTCTTCACACCATATAGGCTGGTCTTGAAATTTGTGACTTGAAACGGCATAGGTCGTGTGAAATAGAATGGTCTGCACCCATATTTAGCCAAAATTTGGGTGAAAAAGAGGACTTTATAACACAGCCAGCCGAGCTTGGCACAACTCGTGTTGCTTAGCACAGCTCATGCCCAAGGCCCTTTACACGGGCCGTATCTCGTGGTATAGGCCGTGTGTGGCTTGCCCTCATGCTGGTTATGAACGGTCAGTGCTACACGTGGCTGGTTCGACCAACTGACTTCTTTGATTTGATACGGATGAACCAGTGGTCCGATTTGAGAGTTCTTGTACTCAATTTCATAGTGCTCGAGAATATGAATCCAATGGCACCACCCTATATGGCTGATTCTTGTCGGATATTTTTCAAAACATTGCGCAACTCCTGGACAACAATCCTCTGTTTCTTCCTTGGCCATTTTGAACTTCAAATCTGCCTATCTTTTTGGCTCAGTCTTTCTACTACCACAATTTAGAGTCCATGGCCTTAATCTACTACCATTATTGTGAATGGTCTTTGATATTTTCTACCATTCTTGTGAACGGTCTTCTATACAAATGTGAGAAAAAGTACCCACGAGCGACCTACTAGTGATGATCACAGGGTAGATCTAGGTGCCCGTGGATACTAGTGATGATCACAGATGGTTTTGTTAGCACCAATTTTTTCAATCAGTGCTAATTATTTAGCACCGATTTTTTTTGTTAGCACCGGTTTTTTAACCAGGAATGGATGGTGCCAGAAGACCTTGGCACATGCCACTTTGTTCTACACGGCCCGTGGCGTTCAAGATGTTTCGTGTGGATAAGTATGGTCACGTGCCATTCCATATCACATGGCCCGTGCAACTCCAATTCAACATGTGAAGACCAACCGATGGGGTGTGAAGATTTGCTTACCTGCACCATCTGTTTTCCAAGAAATTGACTCACAGCCGGCATCTACAAGGATATACATGGCCCGTGCTGTTCAGAAATGGAAATCACACATCCAATCGGCGCCCGTGAAGATCTACATAGCTTGTTTCATTTAAATACTTAGGAAGGTGTTCCCAGGCAGCGTACTCTGACGAATGGTGCGATCATGCGCTCAAGAAGGCTGAGACAAGCGCCCAGTTGGCGGCCCATGTACTATTACAAGGGTCGTGTCACACAGGCCATCCGCAATTACACGGCTTTTACTCGGTGGCTGCTAGGGTTTAGTGCCCTCTGTTTGGGCCTTTTTAAAGGCCCAATTCCTACTACTACTATATATATATGTATGAGCTTTTCTCTACTAGGGTTTAAAGTTTTTCCTAAGGGCTTTTCTCTAACCCCTTTCTCTCTTAGTTTAATTCTTCTTGTTTTGCCCAAGGGTATTGAATCCAACAAAATATTTGGGTTCAATGCTGAGGGATAATTGATTTAGCTTGGGGATTTATATTTGTATTCATGAAAGGTATTCATGCTTACGAACATTATGTTGACTTGTCCTTTAAATTTTTGTTAATTGCATGATTGTTATTTTTAATAAAAGTTTTGTATATAGATTAAAGCAAACCAAAAGAGTTTTTAGGCCATTAATCTTGGCCTTTTACAAGGAAAAACCCCTATCAAAAACTTTCTATTTAAAATCAAACAAATAACCAGCTCTATATTCTATCTAGCTCATCTTCAAAATTTTCTTTTCAACTCTTCTTACTCTCCAGCATTCGGCTTCAACTTGGGCAGCCAAGGTCTTCATCTTCAAATCTTCTTAGCTAAATATATCCTCTAGTTCCTTTCACTCCATATTCTATACAAGGCCCTAGTAAGGTTTATTAACTTCAAGCCTTGCCTTCTTCTTATCATTATCAACAAACATCTTTTTTCATCAACCCCTTAGTGTATGTACAACCACAAAACAAATGGGTTGCTGTCACATCCACCTCATCACATAAACTACAACTTTGTTGTGTCTTCAAAATCCTAAATCTTTGCAATCTATCAACCTTGGGTAGTCCTCCCTTCAATAGCATCATCCATAGGATAATTTTATGCTCAGTTAAAATGTTTTTGTTCCAAATTACCTTTGCATAAAAGTCCCTTTTGCTTCCTCCCTTCATTTCATCACACACCATCCTTGTCTTCAACTTGCCTTCCTTGTCTAAACAACTCCCAAGATTATAGAAGTGCTTATCTTTCGATTCGCACAACATCTTCCAATGCCAACTATAACTTACCCCTCCTTTGGTTCCTTGTAGACTTCCACCCTTTATGTAATATGCTTGAATCCACCTATCCCAAAAAGAATGTCTTTATTTGAGTTTAAATCCCACAATTGCTTACATAATTCTACCTTGATCCAAATGGAATAATCTCTAATCTCCAATCCTCCAAATTGTTTGCTTCTACAAATTGTGTCCTAAGAGATATGAGTATAGCCCTTTTTCCCTTCTTCTCATCCCTACAAAAAACATCTACAAATTTTCACAATCTCCCCATGAACACCCTCAGGTATACTTCGTATACTAGCCCAAAAGCCAACTATACTTAGTAAAACCGAATTGATCAATTGCACCTAAGAAAGAACACTTGAATTCCAACTATGCAATTTTCTTCTAATTTTATCCACCAATTGCTCACAATCTTGCTTCCTCCACTTCACATTAGACAAAGGTAACCCCAAACATTGCATAGGAAAATCCCCTCTTGTTACATTTAACACTCCAGCCAACAAGTCTTTCTCCTCTTCATCCATTCTAGAAAAATAAATTCAAGATTTTTTAGTTCACTCATTTTTTTTTTTGATGAAAGTTTTGTATATAGATCAAATCAAACCAAAAGATTTTTTAGGCTATCACTCCTAGCCTTTTACAAGTAAAAACCCTATCAAAACTTGCTATTTAAAATCAAACAAACAACCAGCTCTATATCATATTCAAAATTTTATTTCCATCTCTTGTTGCTCCTCCATTTGCATTCAGCTTCAACTTGGCCGGCCAAGGTCTCCATCTTCAAATCTTCTTGGCAAAAGATCCTCTTGTTCCTTTCATTCCATATTCGATACAAGGCACTAGTAATCTTCATCAACATCAAGTCTTTCCTTCTTCTTACCATCATCAACAAACATCTTTTTACTTGCCTCATGTTGCTCATATCCCTCAACTTCAAAATTTTCATCAACCCCCTAGTGTATGTACAACTCGAAAACAAATGGGTTGCTGTCTCATCCACCTCATCACATAAACTACAACTTTGTTGTGTCTTTAAAATCCCAAATTTTTGCAATCTATCAACCGTGGGCAGCCCTCCCTTCAATAGGATCCATAGGAAAATTCTATGCTTAGGTAAAATGTTTTTGTCCCAAATTACCTTTGCATAGTTCCTTTTGTTTCTTCCCTTCATTTCATCATACACCATCCTTGTCTTCCACTTGCCTTCCTTGTCCAAACAACTCCCAAGGGTTTGGAAGTGTTTATCTTTCAATTTGCACAACATCTTTCAATGCCAACTAGAACTTACCCCTCCTTTGCTTCCTTGTAGACATCCACCCTTTATGTAATATGCTTGAATCCACCTTACCCAAAGAATATCTTTCTTTGAGTTTAAATCCCACAATTGCTTACATAGTGCTGCCTTGTTCCAAATGGAAGGATCTCTAATCCCCAATCCTCCAAAATTTTTGCTTCTACAAATTGTGTCCCAAGAGATAGGAGTATAACCCCTTTTCCCTTCTTCTCTTCCCCACAAAAAACATCTACAAATTTTCACAATCTCCTCATGAACACCCTCAGGTATACTTAGTATACTAGCCCAAAATCCAGCTATACTTAGTAAAACCGAATTGATCAATTGCGCACCTTCCCTGCATATGAAAGAACACTTGAATTCCAACAATGCAATTTTCTTCTAATTTTATCCACCATTTGCTCACAATCTTGCTTCCTCCACTTCACATTAGACAAACGCAGCCCCAAATATTGCATAGGAAAATCCCCTCTTGTTACATTTAACACTCCAGCCAACAAGTCTTTCTCCTCTTCATCCATTCTAGAAAAATAAATTCTAGATTTTTGCTCACTTATTGCAAGACCCGAGACCTCCGTAAACCTCTTCAAGCAACCTTTTACACCCTTCATGGATTTTTGGTTTGCTCCACAAAAGATAAGCAAATCATCAGCAAACAACAAAGCATGCACACCAACCTTTTTGCATCTTTGGTGGAATTCTATGTGCTGCTCCTTGTACTCCTTTGCCATCATTCTTGTAAGGTACTCCATGCTCAAAACAAACAAACAATGGGGATAGAGGATCCCCTTGTTTAACTCCTCTTCTACCCATGAATCCTTCAGAATACCTCCCATTCAAAACCAAGCAAAATGATGACTTCATTGTACTTCTCTTGATCCAATCTATCATCAACCCGGGGAACTTTAAAACCTCAAGCCATTTAACAAGAAATTTCCAGCTTATACAATCAAAGGCTTTGCTAATATCCACTTTAACAACACAACTTCTTTTCATGCCATCAACATTGTACTTATGCAACAATTCTTATGTTAAAAGGATGTTGTGTGATATGTGCCTACCTTTCACAAAAGCACTTTGATTCTCACTAATCAAACAAGGCAGCACCTCACAAAGTCTTGCACAAATTACTTCGGTTATCACTTTATAAAGTACGGAGCAACAAGCAATAGTCCTATAATCACATGCATATTGAGGTTGACTCACCTTTGGGATCAAGGATATCACGGCTTGATTCAAAGAGTTTAGAATTTCTTCCCCCTTGAAAAAACTTTGTACGGCCTCCACCATACTTCCTCCAATTATCTCCCAATTTCTCCTAAAAAATTGGCTTGTATAACCATCTCTCCCCGGGCTTTTGTTAGGATGAATCCCCCAAAGTGCTTTCTTCACCTCCTTTTCACCAATTGGTTAGATTAAGGATGCTTGTTGTTGTATGCTTAGAACTCCACCAAAAATAGCCAAGTTTTCCTCCAAATCTTTAGTTTCCCAATAGACTCCCAAATGGCTTTCATAGTGTCTCTTCAAATGTTCTTCAATCTGGTCTACATTGGATAGTAATCTACTCCCCTCCTTTATGTTCAAAATTTGGTTCTTGTATTGCCTTGTTCTCATAGAAGCATAAAACAACTTTGTAGGCCTATCCCCCTCATGAAGCCATTGCACTTTAGCTCTTTGTTGCAAGAACTTGTATTCAGCCTCCTCCAATTCTTCAAGCACTTTCCTTGCATCAAATTCCACCCTTTGCCTCCTTTCATCCCTTGGTTCTTCATTCAACCTCTCTTGTGCCAAAAGCCATTCCTTCTTAGCCTTCTCCACCCTTTCTCCAATCTTAGAGAACTCCCTTCTATTAAGCCTATTCAAAGGCTTTTCCATGTCTTCAAGAATCTTTCCAAAATCCTTCATTATGCTCACCTTCCTCCAAACAGCTTGGATTGTTCCCTTGAAATGTGGTGAGGCCTCCCACATATTGAAATATTTGAAGCTCCTCCTCTTCTTCTTGTCTTCCTTATGCCAACTCAAACTGATAGGATAGTGGTCCGAGAGTGTGTCCGGTTTTACCTCACAAAAGGCTTGGCCAAGCCTCCTTACCCACTCTTGGTTTACAATGCCCCTATCAATTTTGCTTTGTATCAACTCCCCCACTTCCCTTCTATTGCTCCAAGTAAACATTTGGCCAATAGTTTTAATTTCAACCAACAAACTAGCCTCCATCACGCCTTGGAAATCCAGGACTTCCTTTTCTTCAACATCGTTTCCACCTTCTCTATCCCCAAAATCCAAGGGAGAGTTAAAATCTCCTATGATCAGCCATGGTTTATCATCTCTACTCCCTTGCCCCTTTAGGAACTCCCACATTGGTTTTCTCTTTTCAATGGTGTTATGGCCATACACCACCGTCAAGAAGAATTTCAAGTTATTGCTCCTAGTCAACCCATCAAAATCCATCCATTGATCCCCAACATTCAACACCTTCATATCATAAAAATCAGCCCTCCAACCTAGCCAAATTCTACCCCCTACAACATTCCCATTTGTTATCAACTCCCAACCAAGCCCTATTCTCCCCCCACACTTTTTTTTGGTTTTCTTCTTTTACTTTAGTTTCCAACAGCCCCAAACAACCTATATGATTAAGCATACAAAAGTTTGTCACCCTCCTATGCTTCTCACATTTATTCAAACCCCTAACATTCCAACAAGCAAATCTACTATTCATAAGGAGGGTCGGATAAGAGAGTATACCCATTACCTTCACTCCTTGAACTCCTCGGATCTTCTTCTTTCTTCCTTGCTGCCCTTATTCCTTTCTCTACCATTTTGAACTCAATCTCCTCCCCTAGCAGCCCTTTAACTTCCCTTTGCTGCTCTTTAGCATCCCTTTGCTGCCCCTTAACATCTTTCACTCCATCTTGCTTCTCATCTTCTTTCACAATCCTCCCAATTGGCACATAAATCCTCCTATTTGTTTGACGTTTTTCAGGTCCATTTTCCTTCCTACACACCTCCTCATTATGCCCAATCATCCCACATTTTCCACATTTAGTTAGCTTCCATTCAAAACAGATTTGTTGGCTAACAATCACCTTGTTTTCATTAAGGTAAATCAACTTATCCGGAAGGGTATCACTTATCATCACCTCAACTTGCACCCTTGCAAAATCCAGCCTCTCCTTCTCTTCTTGTGTTGCTCTATCAAGATTCAAAGGCTTCCCAAGTGGACTTACTATCTTACTTATGAGTTTAGGTTGCCAATACTTCAATGGCAATCCGGGGAGCTGAATCCAAACCGAGACAACATTAGGTTCTCCAATCACACCTTCTTCATTCCAATCTTTCATTAAAATGGGTTTCCCATCAAAGAACACCACTCCTTTCTCCAAAACAACCTCTTTATGCTCCTTACTTTGAAATTTAACCATAAAAACTCCTGAATTTAGAAGCCATACCTTGTTGATTCTTCTTCCCCAAATCCGAAAAAGAACCCCTCCATGACTTTGAATGGTGGGTTGCTGCCCAAAACCTTGCACATAATAGTAGTCTCCCATTGCTTTGAGCTTTCTTCCACCTCCTCCATGGTGATTTCACCCATAAACAGCCCATCTATCTCCACGGGTTGGTATTATTGAATCTCCGTCGAGCTAGATTTGAGTATAGAACTCCAAGATCTGACCTCCTTCATGCTCTCCTCCTCCACTTCTTCACTCCAAACAATTTTTCTCCCTTCTTTAGAGCTGCTGAAATTCAAAATTGAACACTCATTTTTTGCTTCTTCAAAAACTTCTTTTTCTTCCACTCCTTGGCTTTTAGCTTCTTTAGGGCCTGAAAGTGACTTGTCAAGAACACTCTTCAGCCCAATTTTGTTTTTTCCCTTGCCCTCATCCTTCAACAAAGCCAAGCTGATCACCTCCTCCTTCAAAAACGTTTTTCTCTCCTTTGATTGTTGTGTTTTCCCTTTATTCTTAGTGTTAGATCTCCTCATGGTGTGAGGATGGCAAATTCAAAAGAGAAATACCAGATCTAAAATAAGAAAAAGGGAAGAACACCCATACTATGTGAAAATCACCCCTAGTAATGGAATAAGCCTACACTGGTATTTTAGTTCACTCATTGCAAGACCTGAGACCTCCATAAACCTCTTCAAGCATCCTTTCACACCCTCCATGGATTTTTGGTTTGCTACACAAAGGATAAGAAAATTCATCTTTGGTGAAATTCTATGTGCTGCTCCTTGTACTCTTGTCATCATTCTTGTAAGGTACTCCATGCTCAAAACAAAAACCAGGGGGATAGAGGATCCCCTTGTTTAACTCCTCTTCTACCCACGAATCCTTCAGAATACTTCCCATTCAAAACCAAGCAAAATGATGACTTCATTTTACTTCTCTTGGTCCAATCTATCCACGCTTAGAATACCCTAAGAAATTTATTCATGCTAGTATCATTCCACGAACCAACACCTTTCAAATTAAACAACTCTATCAAACATTACATGACTGCGTCTTTCTTCTTGCAACCGGGATAAAATGTGGCCTATCCTTCTTCTCACCTAAAAAGTTAACCAAAACCTTAGGACTTTCTCTAAATTCATCAACTACCTCCTCATACATGTCATCCAATTTTACATCTCCAAAACACACTCCTTCACTACTAACTACAACCTCACAGGTGATTTTTCTGCATGAAACATCCACACCACAAAATCTTTTGCAAACCCACAAGGACATAATATTCTCTTCTCGTGTATAAACGCGTGCTCCAAAAACTGATCCATGAAACCAACATATTCTTTACTCACCCAACTAACATTGGCACATACATGCTTATGCCTCTCAATGGCACGATACAACACTGCACATGAATAAATGTGCAACTCTCAAAGTTCCATACAATTTACAATCCTACGCTAAGGTGTAATTCTAATCATGCAAGATCAATGCACCATATATACCATTCAACATTACAATTAGGACATTAAAAACATTTCCAATAATATGACAACCATAACCATGACATTAACTATCTCAACCTTGAAAACACAAAACAAACTAATATCAACACTTCTACCACAATGACCTTAACAAGATCAAACACACAAGATATAAAACAAAATAGGTCTGAAGAGTGTTCTTAGTCAATCACTTTCATGCCCTAAAAGAGCTAAAAGCCAAGGAGTGGAAGAAAAAGAAGTTTTTGAAGAAGCAAAAATTGCAGTTTCAAATTCAAATTTCAGCTCTAAAGAAGGGAGGAAAATTTTTTGGAGTGAAAAATTCGAGGAGGAGAGCAAGAAGGACGTTAGATTGGAGTTATATACTCAAATCTAGGTCGACTGAGATATAATATTACCAACCCGTGAATATAGATGGGCTTTTTATGGGGGAATCACCACGTAGGAGGTGGAGGAAAGCTCAAAGCAATGGGAGACTACTATGTGCAAGGTTTTGGGCAATAACCCATCATTTAAAGTAATGGAGGGGTTTTTTATTCAGATTTGGAGAAAAAGAATCAACAAGTTATGCCTTCTAAATTCAGGAGTTTTTATGGTTACATTTCAAAGTAAGGAATATAAAAGGGTTGTTTTAGAGAAAGGGTCTTTGATGGGAAACCCGTGCTCTTGATAGATGGGAATGGAGAAGGTGTGATTGAGAACTTAATGTTGTCCCGGCTTGGATTCAGCTCTCCCGATTGCCATTCAAGTATTATTGGAAACCAAAACTCATAAGCAAGATAGTAAGTCCACTTAGGAAGCCTTTGAATCTTGATAGAGCAACACGAGAGAATGAGAGGCTAGATTTTTCCACGGGTGCAAGTTGAGGTGATGTTAGCCAGCAAATCTATATTGAATGGAAGCCAACTAAATGTGGAAAATGTGGGATGATTGAGCATAATGAGGAGGTGTGTAGGAAGAAAAATGAAGTTGAGAAAAGACAAATGAACTGGAGGATTTATGTGCCAATTGGGAGGATTGTGAAAGAAGATGAGAAGAAGATGGAGTGAAGGATGTTAAGGGGCAGCAAGGAGAAGCTAAAGAGCAGCAATGAGAAGTTAAAGGGCTACAAGGGGAGGAGATTGAGTTCGAAATGGTAGAGAAAGGAATAAGGGAAGCAAGGAAGAAAGAAGAAGATCCAAGGAGTTTAAGGAGTGAAGGTAATGGGTATACTCTCTTATCCGACCCTTCTTATGAATAGTAGATTTGCTTGTTGGAATGTAAGGGATTTGAATAAATGTGATAAGTATAGGAGTGTGAAAAATTTTGCATGCTTAATTATAGGTTGCGTGGGGTTGTTGGAAACTAAAGTAAAAGAAGAAAACCAAAAAACAATGTGTGGGAGAGAATAGGGCTTGGTTGGGAGTTGATAAAAAATGGGAATGTTGTGGGGGGGATTTTTCTAGGTTGGAGGGCCGATTTCTATGATATGAGGATGTTAAATTTTTGGGATCAATGGATGGATTTTTATGGGTTGGTTAGGAGCAATAGCTTGGAATTCATCTTGACTGTGGTGTATGGCCATACCACCATTGAAAAGAGGAAACCAATGTGGGAGTTCCTAAAGGGGCGTGGGAGTTCCTAAAGGGGCAAGGGAGTAGAGATGATAAACCATGGCTGATCATAGGAGATTTTAACTCTCCTTTGGATTTTGGGAATAGAGAAGTTGGGAATGAAGTTGAAGAAAAGGAGGTCTTGGATTTCCAAGAAGTGATGGAGGCTAGTTTGTTGGTTGAAATAAAAACTATTGGCCAAAAGTTTACCTGGTACAGTAGAAGGGAAGTGGGGGAGTTAATACAAAGCAAAAATGATAGAAGCATTGTAAACTGAGAGTGGGTAAGGAGGCTCGGCCAAGGCTTTTTTGAAGTAAAACCGGACACACTCTCGGACCACCATCCTATATCATTTTGAGTTGGAATAAGGTAGAAAAGAAGAAGAGGAGGAGCTTCAAATATTTCAATATGTGGGAGGCCTCACCACATTTCAAGGGGACAATCCAAGTGGTTTGGAGGAAGGTGAGCATAATGAAGGATTTTGGAAAAATTCTTGAAGACATGGAAAAGCCTTTGAATAGGTTTTAATATAAGGGAATTCTCTAATCTAGGAGAAAAGGTGGAGAAGGCTAACAAGGAATGGCTTTTGGCACAAGAGAGGTTGAATGAAGAATCAATGGATGAAAGGAGGCAAAGGGTGTAATTTGATGCAAGGAAAGTGCTTGAAGAATTGGAGGAGGCTGAATACATGTTCTTGCAACAAAGAGCTAAAGTGAAATGGCTTTATGAGGGGGATAGGCCTACCAAGTTGTTTTATGCTTCTATGAGAACAAGGCAATACAAGAACCAAATTTTGAACATAAAGGAGGGGAGTAGATTACTATCCAACCTAGACCAGATTGAAGAACATTTTAAGAGGCACTATGGAATCCATTTGGGGAATTCATCCTAACAAAAGCCCAGGGAGAGGTGGTTATACAAGCCAATTTTTCAGGAGCAATTGGGAGATAATTGAAGGATGTATGGTGGAGGCCATACAAAGTTTTTTCAAGTGGGAAGAAATTCTAAACTCCTTGAATCAAGCCGTGATATCCTTTTTTTTATGTAAATGTGGTTTTCATTTCATCAAAAAGAGAACAAAATTAAAGGTTCATACTAGATCAACAACTAAAACACCCTATAAATTATAAAAACAAGACATCCATTTCTAGAAGCCTATTGCAAAAGAAGCATAAAAATTGATAAAAAACTAGTGCCAAAGCTGGTGTTCTGTTGTGATGATCATCCATAAGTCTTGGCACGCCATTATCTTGTGCTGGAAAATTCTTCTGTTTCTCTCCTCCCAAATGTGATTAAAAGTAGCCACTAGAAGAGAAACCATGTCCTACTTCCTTTTCTGCTCAATGAATAGAAATCTTCTCAGCTGTCTAAAGTCTTGGAACTGTGGGAAATGCATGAGTTGTAGCACCTATCTAGAGAAGACACAGTCTAGGAACACATGCTTTGTATCCTCATGCTGTTGTTACACAATGAAGAAACAGAGAAATTCATGAGTAAACCAAAGCCATTCAGCCTATCTAGAGTAGATAATCTTCCCAAAGCCAACATCCATAAGAAGAAAGTATGCTTTGGTAAATAGTTTTCTACTCCAAATGGTAGCATAAAAAGCCCTCTTGGATATGTGGCCTTGAAGATAACCATAGGCCAAAGAGGCCTGAAACTTACCAGATCCATTTATGCAAAGAGGTAAAAAAGTTAGAACTTTATCCCTTAGTCTCATTAGGATTTTCCAACTTTAACTTGCATGATTTGGAGCATGACAAGTTTGGAGAGTTGCTAATCCCTTCATGTAGACCTCTTGTATCCATTTGATCCATAGATTTGCCTTTTCATTTTGAATATCCTATAACTTCTTGCATAACAAGGTTTGCCCCATAAGAAAGGATCCTTAATTCCAGCACCCCCATACTCGTTCTCTATACACAAAGTTTTCCATGCAATTGGATTCAGACCCTCTTTCACCATCCTGATAACCCCATAAGCACAAGTTTTCAATTTCATCATACACACTAGCTGGCAACTTAAAGACACTAATCCAATAAATAGTAAGGCTAAGCAATACTGCATTGATCAGTTCTATTTTTCCAGCATAAGAAAGAGTTTTGCCCTTCCAACTATGTAACCTGGATTTGATTTTCTCAATCAACATTTGACAGGTTTGAGCATTCCAGCTTCTACCAGTAATAGGTAGCCCCAAGTATGCAACAGGAAAAACACCCTTCTGAATTTGATGTATCCCCAATAAAGTGTCTATGGTGGATTCTTCCATTCTAGAGAAGTACACCTGTGACTTTGCAGGATTTATAGCCAGGCCAGCAGTCTTTTTAAATTCATCAAGAACCTTCAAAACACCATGGAAGGATTTTCCATTAGCTTTACAGAAAATTAAAAGATCACTGCAAAAAGTAGTCATTGGATTTTAACCTTTTTGCATAGCATGTAATCAATAAATTTGTTCCTGAAGGCTTTTGACAAAATCCTAGAGAAATACTCAATAGCAAGGACAAATAAGAGGGGTGAAAGGGGATCACCTTTTTTACACCTCTCCTACCCTTGAAAATCTGAGTATATCCACCATTGTGAGAAATACCGAAAGATGCAGGTTCAATACATTTCTGGATCAACTGAATAAAGGCTCTAGGGAACTTGAAACATTCCAGCAAGGTGAATATATAGGACCATTCCAGATTATCAAATGCCTTATGAATATCCACTTTGATGAGGCAGCTATCCATACAACCATCCTTCCATTTGTATGTATGAAGAAGTTCCCGTGTGAGAGGCACATTGTGAGAAATAAGTTTGCCTTTAACAAAGGCTATTGATTCAAATTTATGATATCAGGCATAATTGAACCAAATCTTGTGCATAAAACCTTTTCTATGATCTTATATTGAACTGAGCAGCATGAGATTGGCCTATAATCTGAGGCTAGTTGTGGATGATCCTTCTTTGGCAGCAATGTAATGATAGTTGTGCTCAATTGATCAGGTAAGGTTCCCCAATGAAATAAATTCCTCTACTGCCTTGATCACACTAACCCCAATTATATGCCATGTAGGCTTGAAGAAATTGACTAGAAAAATTATCAAAGCCTAGACTTTTATTGTTAGGAATGCTTTTGAAAGCATTGTATAACTCATCAGCAGGAACTGTCTGAATCAGCTTGCATTGATGCTCCTGAGATAAGAGAGGTCTCCCTGGTTAAGCACTTCTTAGTCCCCTTTGGAGGATGGAACATTAGTTGTGCCTAACTATTTGTTGAAGAATTCCACTAAATGAGATTCCACTTGATCTCTACTTCTTAACAATTCTATTCGAAAAGCAAAGGATGTGGTTTTTAAACTGTCTACATTTGAGCTGATCATAGAACAATTTTGAAGGCATGTCCCCCATCTTTTAATCACTCACTTTTTGTCCTCTGATGTAAGAATCTTGAATCAGCCTCATAAATCATTGCAGCTTTCATTCTAACCTTAGTTTCATCAGCCTGCAAAAGGACATTTAATGGATACTGATGCAATGCCTACTGAGCTGCCTCCAATCCCACTGTTATGGCATTAGCTTTTTTTGCTGAATTTCACTAAACTCTAGCCTGCTAATGCTTTGCAAAGGAGCATGCAGTAGGCTGGGTTTTTTTTGCACAAATCCTGCAAAATAGAGACTGGATGTTCCCTCCATATAGTTTCAATTGTTGGCAGAAATACATAAGAAAGACTCCAAATATTTTAGTACTTAAATGGCTTCTTAACTCTCTGATGCTGCTTTGTAATTTGGAGCAACAAGGGGCTATGATCAGAGATGATTTCATTTAGGATCTTGCAGCTTGATTCTGACAGTTGATCAATCCATTTCTGGCTGATAAGGGTTGTATCCAACCTGCTATACACTCTACTTCCTATTTTGCTTCTGTTATTCCAAGTGAAATAAGGGCCAAAGCTTTTGATCTTACTCAAGTTCAATGCTTGCAGCACTGTCTTAAAATGATAGAATTCAGAAGCTAAAATAGGAGCACCTCCAATCCTATCCAAATAAGCCAGAGGGGAGTTGAAATCACTAGCTATTATCCAAGGTGAATCCTAAATATCAAGCTGTTGTAGTTTAACCCATGGTGGATGCCTTTCAGATGGCACATTCTTCCCATAAAAAATTGAGAAAATTGACATGTTAAAGGCCTTCAAGAAACAAGAAACATGAATCCATTAAGCATGTGAAGATAAGATCTGTACATCATAAAGATTAAGCCTCCAACCCTTGGTAATGCAGCCTTCCACCAAACTTTCCTAAAGAAGTTGTCCATGATGGCCAGTGGTGGATAAGCTCCTAAAACCTTGCATATGGCAGTACTGTCCCAAGACATGCAACTAGCTTCCACACAACTTTTGGAAATCTTCCCCATTTTAACTCCAGCAACTTCAACCGGTGGATATTATTGCATACCTTCTGATCTATCTTTGCACAGATCAATCCAGGATGAAGCTATCTTTGGTGCTGAAGAAGTTGCATCCGAGTGGGGAAGAGCAGGGTAAAGCAGTTTGGAAGCTTGAGCAGGAGCTGGTTTCCTTAAAAAAAGATGCTGATCCATCCTTTGAGCTAGCTGAATCTTTGGTATGTATATGAGATTGACTAGGAGTGTAGGTTGGAGTATGCACCATGGTTTTGGAAACCAGATCTGGAATATAGGCCTTGGAAATCCTATCCACTTGACCATGTGAAAGACCAGAGAATAATAAACTGCCACTACCAGCCAGATCTGGTTTGCTTGTGCCATTTGTAGCCTTGCTTTCCTCATGATCTCTTGCTACTGTTTGATTGTTTCTTACCTCTTTTGCTGCTGTTAAAAGCCTCTCTTTTTTCTCCAAACAAAGCTGACTAAGAGTTTCTTTGATAGCCTTAAACCCTTTTCTTTCTTTTAGAGCTCCCTATAGTAAGAATTGCTAGAGATCTAAGCAAAAAGATGAAGGATCTTGGATGAAAAAGATGAACACATATTGAAGGTGTTTTTCGCTCATACTAAGAGGGAAATGAACAACTTCCCGTGGTGACAAAAGGAGGAAGTTGGCCAAGGTTAGGAGTAAAGAGCCAACGACTTCTTGCCTTCCCATATGCAGAGGTGATATCCTTGTAAGGAAGCCATGATATCCTTTATCCCCAAGATGAGTCAACCTTAATTTGCAAGTGATTGTAGGCATGTTGCTTGTTTCTCCATATCTTATAAAGTGATAACCAAGGTAATATTTGCAAGACTTTGTGAGGTTCTTCTTTGTTTAATTAGTGAGAATCAAAGTGCTTTTGTGAAAGATAGACACATATCACACAACATTCTTTTAACACAAGAACTGTTGCATAAGTACAATAAGGATTGCATGAAGAGAAGTTGTGTTTCTAAAGTGGATATTATCAAAGCCTCTGATTGTATAAGTTGAAATTTTCTTTTAAATTCCTTGAGATTTTAAAGTTCCACGGGTTAATGATATATTGGATCAAGAGAAGTACAATGAAGTCATCTTTTTGCTTGGTTTTGAATGGGAAGTATTCTGAAGGATTCATGGGTTTAAGGGGAGTAAAACAAGGGGATCCTCAACCCCCTTGTTGTTTGTTTTGAACATGGAGTACCTTACAAGAATGATAGAAAATGAGTACAAGGAGAAGCACATAGAATTCCACCAAAGATGGAAAAAAGTTGGTGTGCATACTTTGTTGTTTGCTGATGATTTACTTATCTTTATTGGAGCAAACCAAAAAACCATGGAGGGTATGAAAGGAATATGGATGAGGTTTATGGAGGTCTCGGATTTTGCAATAAGTGATCAAAAATCTAGAGTTTATTTTTCAAGAATAGATGAAGAGGAGAAAGACTTACTGGATGGAGTGTTAAATGTAGCAAGAGGGAAATTTCATATGCAATATTTGGAGCTGCCTTTGTCTAATGTGAAGTGGAGGAAGGAATATTGTGAGAAATTGGTGGATAAAATTAGAAGAAAATTGCATAGTTGGAAATCAAGTGTTCTTTCTTATGCAAGGAAGGTGCAATTGATCAATTCGGTTTTACCGAGTATAGGCTTTTAGGCTAGTATACTAAATATACCCGAGGGTGTTCATGGGGAGATTCTAAAAATTTGTAGAAGTTTTTTTATGGGGAAGAGAAGAATGGAAAATGGGTTATACTCTTTATCTCTTGGGACACAATTTGTACAAGCAAAAAAATGGAGGATTGAGGATTAGAGATTCCTCCTTTTGGAACAAGGCAGCTCTATGTAAGCAATTGTAGGACTTAAACTCAAAGAAAGACATTCTTTGGGTTAGGTGGATTCAAACATATTACATAAAGGGTGGAATTCTACAAAGAAGCAAAGGAGGGGTTAGTTCCAGTTGGCATTGGAAGATGTTGTGCAAATTAAATGATAAACACCTCCAAATCCTTGGGAGTTGTATAAACAAGGAAGGCCATTTGAATACAAGGATGGTGTATGATGAAATGAATGGGGGAAGCAAAATGAACTTTTATGCAAAGGTAATTTTGGCACAAAAATATTTTACCTAAGCATAGAATTTTTCTATGGATGCTATTGAAGGGAGGGCTGCCCACGGTTGATAGATTGCAAAGATTTGAGATTTTGAAGACATAACAAAGTTATAGTTTATGTGATGATGTGGATGAGACAGCAACCCATTTGTTTTTGGGGTTGATGAAAATCTTGAAGTTGAGGGATATGAGCAACATGAGGCAAGTAAAAAGATGTTTGTTGATGATGGTAAGAAGAAGAAGGCAAGACTTGAAGTTGATGAACCTTACTAGTGCCTTGTATATAATATGGAATGAAAGGAACAAGTGGACCTTTAGCCAAGAAGATTTGAAGATGGAGACCTTGGCTGCCCAAGTTTAAGAAGAATGCAAATGGAGGAGCAAGAAGAGATGGAAAGAAAATTTTGAAGATGAACTAGATAGAATATAGAGCTGGTTGTTTGTTTTGTTTGTTTGATTTTTAATAGCAAGTTTGATAGGGGGTTTTGCTTGTAAAAGGCTACGAGTGATGGCCTAAAAACTCGTTTGGTTTGCTTTGATCTCTATACATAAAACTTTCATTAAAAAAACATATGAAAAAATGGTACCTTTTTGGGTCTTCACAGTAGAGGATTCAATGTTTTCATCCACCAAACAAAGCCATTAATGAACTCATCAATCCCAAATTACCACTTTTTACCCACCAAAAAAAGGTGGTAGGTGAGCATTAAATGCACAATTTACACTAGTAATTAACCGAAATACAAATGTTAATTTTTTTCAACAACTAAAACCAGAACGAACACCGGTACCTTTCCATACACCAGTAAATTTGCCAAAATACTGGTGCTGTTCATTATTTTCATTACGATTAAAAGGCTATGTCTTTGGTACAAGGCTTATTGTTATCAAATCTATGGTTATTCGTGTATATGCCATTGATGAAATACTTTTAAGGTGTGGTTTTCCTCAAGTGATTATCAATGTGGTTTGCAAATGGTCTTTGTTTGTCTTTGTGAATTGATCTTAAGAAGAAATGAATGTTGATCTTCGAATGAGATGTTTTTGCATTCCCCATAGGTAACGAATGTGATAGATTAGAATGGTTCAATGATCTATAGTAGGTTTAGAAGTGGATATTAATTGCCCCCAAGACTTTTGCCTTTTGTAGTTTTTACTCATGTTTCTTAGTTTGTTTGATGATTAACATAGTTACTTAACTTTTCTAGTTATCTTGTCTTTTAATTTCATAACTTAGGAACCAAACCAACTAAACCCCCCCTACCCTAATATAAACCTTTTATGTTTAAACTCTTACGAAAACCCATCTTTTTCATGGACGACCCTGATTTGCCACTATCTACTTTTTTTTATGAAAGTTTTGTATATAGATCAAATCAAACCAAAAGATTTTTTAGGCTATCACTCCTAGCCTTTTACAAGCAAATCCACTATCTACTTAATTTCATTTAGTAAGCATAAAAGGGCTTATAAATTATAACTTTGAGAGTTACGACAACGGCCTCTAAAATTTTGGCACCGTTGTCGGGAAGAGGCATTTATTTTTAAGTGTTTGGGTATATTTTGTTGCATATTAGCTAGTTGTGTTTTATTTTCCACTCCTTGGTGGTTGTTTTGTTTGGAGTAGGTATTGCTTGAGTTTTTGGTGAATTATTATCGAGATTCCTTGCAATATGATTTTTGACTTTTGAAAAAAATAAAAAAAATGGAGCGTCTCACCTTGAGGGTACTCATGATTAGAAGAGAGGCTCAACAATCAAGGTTTTGTAGGATGTATTATTCTGACCATCCTACGAAGTCTTGCTATTTGTTGAGGGAGGAGCACTATGAGGGGGAAATAACCCTTGATTTCCAAAATCAAGGGTATTATAAACCAGAGTTGAGTACTAATCCGGATTGGTGGTATGAGATAAGCCAGAAAACCAGCAATACGAGCAAAATAGTTGGCCATGGCCACCTTATAACATACCCCACAACTAAGCCCAACATGTAAGTTAAAGTTTGACACGTGAGGAAGTCATGAATGCAATAGAAAACTTGAACAACTTTACTAGTGAGGAGCTAGACACTCGGCTCTCCTCTAGTGTTGAGGCCATTGAGGGGCATGCTAGGAGCAAATTGGAAGCGTTGGCCTGAATGGAATCTCATGATTCCAAAAGTTCACCATCCCAAGTCAAACTCAAATATTCGGTGAGTGAGGTCACCATGAGAAATAAGCTTGAGTTCGAAGGGGATGAGCAGTTGGTTGTTAAGGATGAAAAAATGGAGGAAAAGGTGATTGTGCTACATTCATTAGCATTGTCACCCCTTCCCCCACCTAGTGAACCAACTCCACCATTTTTGGAAGTTTGAGGGAGACAAGAGAGGCGCCAAAAGACTATCCTAAGCCTCCTAACAACCCAACTCCCTTTAAGTCATTTCCACCTCCACAAGACTTTCCCCTTGAAAGTTTTGTATCCCGGCCTCTCTACTTTTGGATACTCATGGTAAGGGGGTTCAAGCCTATACCATATGGGTAACATTAGGGTCATGCTGACAATCTTAAATTTACGGAGTTTTGTTGCACCAATGACGTAAATAAATTTGGCCTTTATTTTGGTTTTTGTTGTTTAGTTTTTGTTATTTCATCTTGTTCTTTTTGTAGTGTGTTTTTCTGTGATTTTGTAGCAAAATGAAGTGCATTGCATTGGAAGAGATGAAGGAAAGAGATCAATGAGAAAGGGAAGGAAGCTTGGAAAGTTGGTAAGGAAAAACAATTCTTTCTAAGTGCTGGGAAACCCTGTCGTCGTGAGTTGCGACGTATGGATACATCGTGAGTCGCGATGAACAAGGGAGCAAAAAATGAACTCCTTGCACCAGTTTTCTGCGAGTCGTGACAAGGCCATCACGATTCGCGACATGGCTGCCGCGAGTCGCGATAGAATCAGAAAATTTCTAGAAGAATTGAGCTTATAGACCCAAGATTTCGCGAGTCCAATGGCTTGGTCGCGAGTCGCGACAATGGATCGAGAGTCGCAACAAATACTGTCGCACATAGCGATGGAGAAACCAACTTTTCAACTGTGTTTAAATACTGCATAATCATTTCTTCTTCTCCACCAAACACTCCCAAGAACCACCACACCTCCACTCATTTCTCCCCCATCTTTGACATATGAATATTTTTGCATCTTAATAGTACCTTTATTGATTGTAGTACATTTGAGGTTTGATTTTGAGATTTACGATATTGAGAGCTTTTGTGAGGTTTTGATTGGGGGAATATTATTTTAGGATATGGACATATATATTCCTTTGTGTGTTTGAATCTTTTATTACTCGAGGGCGAGTAAGGTTTAAGTGCGGGGATGTTTGATATGCCTAGTTTATATGGTTATATTAGGACTTTTAGGGCTCACTTTTGAACACCTTTGTGCTCTAGATATGACATTTTGCCTTGAATTCTCTAAGGAGAGTTAAAAGCGACTTTTAAGTTTTTATTACTTTTCTAGAGGATTTTGTGTGACAAGGCAATTTGTTTGAAGACTTTAAAGAATACCTTTGGAGATTTAAAGACTTGAATACTTGTATTTGAGCTTTTGAAGACTTGAAGATAAGTGAAGTGAAGAGGAGAACTTGGATAAAAAAAAGAAAGAAATCAAGATGCTGAAATTGGGCTCGGTCGTGACTCGTGATGGACGTATAGCCAGAAACTTTCTTACTTTTTTGTACTAAAAATACTCATCTTGTCATCTCCTCCTCACAACCTTCTTCTTCCTATGATTTTTCTAGGTTCAAAACCCTAATTTTCTTTTCGTTCTTTTCTTAGTTTTTGTAGGTTAATTATGTCTTTTAATTATCTAGCTTAGTTTTTTGTACTTGGGAGCAATTGATTGAAGCTTCTACACCTATGTAGTAAGAACCTCTATTTCACTATTTCTTGAAGCATTTGTTATGTAGCATTCATGTGTTTTAACGTGATGTTTTACTTCATTTATGCTATGGGTTGTTTGAGTATATGAAGTGTTTGTATGATTAAGTGTTAGGGTGTTAGGAAAGTTACAAATTTCTTAGCTCATTGACATGAGAATCCAAGGACATGGAATTAGAAATTCTTTTGCATAATGTGTTGTGATTTTTACTAGATAAATATGTTAATGTGGATTTTTCTCATATTTATTCTATAGATGATATGAAAGGTTGAATCTTTAATGTGGTTTGTTCTAGGTTTAGCCTAATGAATGCTATGTTTTGTTAAAAGGCTACGTCTTTGGTAGAAGGCTTGTTATCAAATCTATGGCTCTTCGTGTATAATGTCATTGATGAAATACCTTTATGGTGTGGTTTGCCTAAAGTGATTATCAATGTGGTTTGCAAATGGTCATTGTTTATCTTTGTGAATTAATCTTAAGAAGAAATGAATGTTGATCTTCGAATGACATGTTTTAGTATTCCCCACAGGTAACGAATGTGATAGAATTAGTGAATGGTTCAATGATCTATAGTAGGTTTGGAAGTGGACATTAATTGCCCCCAAGACTTTGTCTTTTGTAGTTTTTACTCATTTTTCTTAGTTTGATGATTAGCATAGTTACTTAACTTTGCTAGTTATCTTGTCTTTTAATTTCATAACTTAGGAACAAAACCAACTAAACCCCCCTTTTACTTGCTTATATATATACATATATATTTTCCTTCTAGCCTAATATAAACTTTTGTTTTTTGTTGTTTAGTTTTTGTTATTTCATCTTGTTCTTTTTACGGTGTGTTTTTCTGTGATTTTGTAGCAAAATTAAGTGCATTGCATTGGAAGAGATGAAGGAAGTAGATCCATGAGAAAGGGATGGAAGCTTGGAAAGTTGGTAAGAAAATAAATTTCTTTCTAAGTGCTGGGAAACCTTGTTATCGCTAGTCGCGATGGATACATCGCGAGGCGCGATGGATACATCGCGAGTCGAGATGAACAAGGGAGCAAAAAATGAACTTCTTGCACCAGCTTTCTACAAGTCGCGACATGGCCATCGCGAGTCACGACCGAATCAAAAATTTTCTAAAAGAATTGAGCCCATAGAAAGATATTGCGAGTCCAATGGCTTGGTCGCGAGTCGCGACAATGCATCAAGAGTCGCGAGTCGTGACAATGCATCAAGAGTCGCGACCAATACTGCCGTGAGTCGCGATGGAGAAATCAACTTTTCAACTGTGTTTAAATATTGCTTAATCATTTCTTCTTCTCCACCAAATACTCCCAAGAACCACCACACCTCCACTCATTTCTCCACCATCTTACATATATTGACATATGAATATTCTTGCATCTTTATAGTACCCTTGTTAATTTACAGTATGCCAACTACATCACAGTGATTGTAATTGCTATATTCTATAATGATGCTTGGATATGTGTTGATATATGTTGGATATTTTTATTGGACAATCTTATAGTGGTGATTGCATAATGGATTGATTGTTCTTTTATAATACTATGGTTATTAACTTTTGATGCTAAACCTAGTATTACAAATCCTTATGTACTTGTGAGTTTGATGTTGTTCTTTGTGGTGTTAGTCTTGATCAAACGATGCCAAGGAGAAAACATTTTGCTCGAGGGGTGAGTTCTTCTACGACACTTTTGCTGCCCCTTCTGGCTCCGAAACCAATTTCGGGACCAATTCTATACAAATACATGGGATTGCGCCGTATCACCAGCGACTATGCGGAGAAACGGGTGTCACTCTACCTCTTACATTGGGTTTTATTGTTCTTTCCTTACATGTTTACATTGATGGCAATGTAATGTTTTATGTGCGGGGAGGGGTTGGAGGACTCAATGCATTCTCAGGGACTCAATGTATCCCTGAGAATTCAATACTTACATTTTTTCCACTCCCATGCATGTGCAGCCCATTTTTGTACAAAGCGAACTGTTAGGAAGGTTTTACAATGCAGTTTGTATTGGCCTAATGTGAATAGGCATGCCTATAGTCTTTGTACATATTGTGATAACTTCCAATGAGTAGGAATATTTCATCTAGAAATAAAATACCCTAAAAATCACTGTTATATTGTTAGATCTTTGATGTATTGGGTACTGATTTTATGGGACTTTTCCCAACTCTTGCGGTTTTACTTATATTCTTCTATTCAATGATTATGTGTCAAAGTGGGTTGAAAGAAAACCCATGAGGACTGACAATTCTAAGGTGATTGTAGAGTTCTTGAAAGCTAACATCTTCTCTAGGTTTGGGATCCCTCTAGCATTGATTAATCACCTAGCCCCCATTTTTTGCAATCTTGTTAATTGAGGCTTTGTTGAAGAAATATAATGTCACTCACAAAACCTCCACTTCGTATCACTCATAAACAAATGGCCAAGCCAAATTTTCCAATTTGGAAATCAAGTCTATCCTCGAGAATACGGTTAATCCAAATCAAAAGGATTCGAGTTCTCAGCTAAATGATGAATTGTGGGAATATGGGAAGGCATATAAAACACCAATTAGTATGTCACCATATTGGTGAGTATTTGGGAAACCATGCCATATATCGATGGAGATTCAACACAAGGCCTATTGGGCGGTGAGAGCTTCACTATGTATGTTGATAAGGGTCAGTGATTGAAAAACTTCCTTTTTTTATTTTGATTCGGATAGAAATTGTAATTCCGGAACTCTAATCTCAGCTAAACCGCGGAAAGGTATAGGAAGTGATCACGGTGTGAATTCTCAACAAGGCCTCATCTCTTTCCACATTGCGAGTAAGAGTGGATGCCTCCTCAAGGAACTTACAGAAACCACAATTCTTGGCAACCAAATTCATCAAAACGTTAGGATAGTCTGGGTGGGAAGGACCTTGAGTTTTTAAGAACTCTAGTTCAGCACATAAGACCTTGTTAGTCTCATGTTCCTCCCGTAAAAAGCCTCTCTACTAACCCTTTTTGCTTCACAACTCACAATTTAATCCTTTGTCACCTCAAGCTGCCCAACCATAGGATCATCCTAATTAAACTTTTACAGTCACTGCCTATCGAGGACTAGACTTTCATCGACCATTTTCAAAAACCATGTAAATTAATGAAATGGATAAAGAAATTATATATGGAAGTAAAGACAAGAATGCTTGACCAACAAAACTAGCGATAGCTCTGGCAGAAGGAAGGGGTCAAGTATGAATTGAGGGATTAAATCATCTATTGTGGGACAGGGTCTTTCACACTAGTAATATCCCGCAATTGAATCGGTATTTTGGCCTCCTAAATTACTGGTGCATAAGTGTAGCAGTGTATGTGGTGGTTACATACATAATGCCAGTGTCGTACATTATTTGCACCAGTACCATATACCAGTGCGACTAATGTAAAACCGGTGCATATTTTCGGTACCATATTTTTTATAGGTGTTACATTTAAATACCGGTGTAGGTGTGTATTATATTTGGTGGGGTTCCCTGGTACAATTGCACAGGTAGAATAAAATATATCAGTGTAGGCAATTATAAAATGTGTGATTTCAAACTGTCATTGTTTAAAATAGTTATATACGCTAGTATTTTCATTACACTGGTATTCTAATTTGTAAACCAGTGCCTAGATTTAAATACATGTGTTTATGTGTTGTTACACCTGCTGACCTAGATACCGGTGCAAATAATTCTTACACCGATATGAATTGAATCATACCGGTGTAAGTTTAAATTTATTTTTACAATGCACAATTTGAATTTGGGTGGCCCTCTAAGATTATTTCTGAGGCATATACAGACATAAATATTCTAAGTACTACTATATTAGGTTGAAAGTATGGAAATTTAAATCGACAAAGTAAGAAATTTACTCAATCAAAAAGAAAAAGTGTATTAACATGAATGCAATAAAATCCAAACCAAACAAATATGTTTAAGACCATACACCTACCAAGAGCCCAATAATCAACCTACTATGTCATTCTTATCCAAGAGGTGCAACGAAGTCTTTGCTTGTTGTTGGTACTCATCTATCCAAGCCCCACACCATCTCTCTGCGACACCCTGACTTTTCTTAAAGCACGAGTTCTTCCATGAAGAGCATGACAGAGTACCCGCATTGCTATGAACCACACTGAGATCAATACTGCAAAGAAATAGGATTATTGGTACCCATTTACCAAGTTAATAAATGATGTAGTTGAAATACAACTTTATGAATGGATGGCTTACGTGTACTTGGCCATCATTCTCTTCTCCGTTTAGTAAATGCAAGAAAGCCTGTTAATAAAGTAATTTCAAATGTTACATTGTGCAATTATATTACATTAATGTAATTGAATTTGATTGATAGCAATACCTGCAAATCATCCTTTGTTCAATCAAGTTTGTTGGTTTGATACCCCTCGACAATGTGTCGAACATAAAAATTGCATTCGTACCAGGACGGATAATAATTAGGTACCAATGATCAGTACGATAAAATGGCACTAGTTAATTAACGAAATGGAAGAAGTTAAAAATGTAAATGCTATGCTAGAAATTGTGGCTTACATTCGAAGGTAGGGCACAATGTACGATTCAATATCTGTTTCCTTCATTGTTCCCTAAATAGTGTCAAAATGCTTTTGACCTCCATTTCCTCCCACATTGATCTTTGTCAAGCCTCCCATGTTTGAAGGACAGAATTGGATGCGGCCCTGACCCACCTCCGATCGGAGTCATTAAGTTTGTAGCTAAATTAACCTGACCGAAGGTGTTGGATCAAAGATAAGATTTATATTCTACTCCCAAACTCATTACTAAGCTACCTGTGGGGTAGTTAGTGTCAAGATTTGGTTTTTCCACAAAGATGCTAGAGTCTAATAGCCAACCATACAAAACCACGTCCGGGTTGTCAATCCGTCCCTGTGCTAAGAATAGCTAATGTTATAAAATGGGGGGTTTGGGGTTTTTAAACTAACAACTACGAACATAGGAACTAAAGCAACAGAAAAAATATGGACAGTCACTTGGGGAATATTTGCATAACATGGTTCATTAGATGTTCCAAACCTCGATTCCATGACATATAAGACATCAAAAACCTATTCTAGTGCTCATAACACATGGTTTTGTTGATGGTCAACACTTTCCCATACCTGTCATGTAGGGGTGCCCTTGCAATCTTCTATCGGCATCGCCTCCATAATTAGGGGAGTGCGACAATGACCATGCCATTATGCAGATCTGTTTCTCCCCCGTACGATTACATCCAGGGAATTGCACCACAAATGCTCTTCCCCTAGGCGGCCTAAGGAGGCAAAGGGAAATAGGCACCTTATCGATGGCATTGGGGTTGCTAAACCATCGTTTTGCTACTAAATTCTATCTCTACTCGTAACCCTTCGGACTAACTCGCCAGCTAAGACTAGTGGGTTGTCATCGTAATGGTAAACTTGGAAAAGACCTATGTGCACACACCCACGTGAACCCAGACCTCGCTACCCATATCACATCCAGGTTTCTCTTCCCCAGGGGTATCAATATATAACATTAATGTAGACTAGAGTGTGTGCTAATGGAGTGTATCATTCATGCAATTCATAAACAATTCAAGATCAAGCCAACATAATATCACAAGCACATAGAATTAAGATGATCTAATGAATCTTACAAAACATAAATCAACATATGAATACAATTATTATCCCCAAGCTATAGAACTACTCCCTATACATGGAATCCAAGTATTGCATTGGATTCCACATTTTTTGGGCAAAACAAGAGTAAGAAGATGAAAAGATGAAATCCTAAAGATAAGGGAGAGTATTTTCTCTCTCTAGCCTACTTTAGAAAGGTAAATTATGATCTATAACATAAACCCTAGTAGTAGGGAATTGGGCCTAAAATAGGCCAAAACCCTAGCAGCCGCAAATGGCACAAGGGTAGCATCTGGCACAACCAGTGCTGACCAACATAGCCTCATGTTGGTATGGTCCATGTCTTTGTGCTGGTGTGAGACGTAGGTCTAGGCATGGGTGTGCTGGTGCGGTCCGTGTCAACCAGTGTAGGTCATCGTCTGGAGCTCCATTTTTGGTATTCTGATCGACACTCCGTGTCGTTTGGCGCAGTCCATCAATCAGATCCTCATTTTTCTCAGTATCATGGTGCAGGCTGCATAATAATTTAGACCTCGTGGGCTGGTCTTGACATTTGTGACTTGAAATAATGCGGACCATGTGAAACGAAATTGTCCATACCCATACTTAGCCGAATCTTTAGAGTGAAAAGAAGACTTGCAGACACAGCCAAATTTGATTGGCACGGCCCCATGCTAGAGCTCATGTTGGCTGGAATGGCTCGTACCGAAGGCCCTTGACACATGCCATGTTTCTTGGCCAAAGGCCCTAGTTCGACCGGCTAATTTCTTTGCTCCGCTACAGATGAACCGTTGGTCCGATTTGAGAGTTCTTGCCCAAGAGTCATTGCCAAACAATCACCAAGGAAATCCAAGAGTTCCTCAACTTGGTTTTAACTAAGGATAACTCCTGATTCTCAACTTAGTTACAACCAAGGATGATGCCAAAAAATTGTTAACCTAGTTTCCATTTTCTCTCAATTTTTCTCATTTTTCCTGGGAGCCCTTTTGGGTTTTCATCCTAGCTTTCACTCAGGTTTAGCTTACATTTCACATTTTTCCACACGACCTCTCATTTTTCCTAGGTTCATAATGACCTATCCACACGACCTATCCGGATATGTTGGATAGGTCACCTTTTTCCACACGACCTATCCTATTTTTCCCGGATAGGTCACCTTTTTCCACACGACCTCTCTTTCTAAATTCGAGCTTCTCATGCTAAAGAAAGAAAGTAAACACAAAGTTCAAAGAGTCATTTGGAATTTGAAGTTAAGAGGTGAAGAACCACACAATAAGAAGCAATAATACTCTCCCTTGAAGCACTTGCAAGGGGTTAAAGAATTTTCATGGATAAGGTGGGTGTACTATGATTATAATTTCAGAAAATCATGCTCATCCAAAAATGGGTTATTTAGGAGGGAGGTACAAATGAGATAGTGATGGTTTATGGAAAAATAGAAGCTTTAGGGGACAAAAGTATCTCTTAATTAATGCTCAAGGTTGGTGGTGATGTTTAGCATGGTACCATTTACATCACCAATCCTAGGGAATAAAAGATTTGTTGAATTAATAGGCCAAATATACATGTTTTGGTTAAAATTTTAATTTTTTAAAAATCTGCATGTTTGCCCCATTTACAACATGGCACGAAGCAGTGGCACAAGCAAGCCACATGAAGCCTCGTGCTGACACGGTCTGACACAAGGCAGCCTCATTCCAATTTCTTATAACATGAACTGTACCCCAACTAGGATGTGTTTCCCCGTGCCTCCCTTTCCTTGAAAAAACTTTTCACCCAAAAAATCTTATTTCCTCCAAGCACAAAACAAAAGACTAGATTTCAGATTTAACACGACATACAAGATTTTCAAACCAAGATCCTTTGTCAACCACACATCAAACATGCAAAATGTAACTAACAAAAAAAATCAAATCAAAGCAAGAAAGAGCACCGTATTTTTATTGTCGTCCTCAGTACTTATTATCTCATGCATTTCAATTAAAACGAACCCACCATTGGCTCTCTGGAGTCACCATCGGCAACTCCACCCATGATGATATCCTTGTGGACAAGTCTCCACATGGTATCGTCCTTACCTTTACGCCCATTGTTCACCATAGATAATTAATGTTCATACTTAGATAATGTTGAATCCCTAGCAATTTATTTGGGTTTAGGAGGTGATTGAGGAGGTTTTACGTCCCCGCAACTCTCCGTTTACCACTGCAAATTAGCCAGCATAGAAAAAAAATAGACATATCATCACTAAAATCATGCATAACATAGGTTTCATCGACATGGTCATCCCAATTGTAGCTCAAAGTATAGTTTCGATCATCAATCCCATCATTATCAAGTAACTCATCTATGCATTCATCATTAATCATGCAAGGGCTGTCACATTGAACAAGTTCATTAGACAAAGTTATGCCATTGCACATAAGAGAGGAAATTGATGAATCATTCTTAGACTTGTGAATGTCAAATTCCACCTTATCAATGTGATCCTCTAGGATTAGGGTTCCCAAATGAACATCTATCTAGGTCCTTGACATTTTTAGAAAAGGTCTCCCCAATAAAATTGTGGGCGCACCACCATCATGCACTACTTTAAGGACGTAGAAGTCAGCCGGAAACACTAAATTGCCAACTCTAACCACTACGTCCTCCACTAAACCTCGGGGGCTAGCTTGGGAATGATCGGCGAGTTGAACAACACCCTAGGTTCCTAAGTTCACCTATGTCTAGGTTTTCATGAAGTCTAGAAGGGATCACATTGATAGATATACCCAAGTATATCATTGCATTCTTCACTAGCTTACAACCCAAGGAGAATGGAATCATAAACATATCGGGATCGTCACATTTCTTAGGAAAATTCTTATGATTATGAGTAGAGACTCCCCTTATCTTCAAGTATCCTACCTTCCTAGTTGCTTTATTCCTCTTCTTAGTACATGCATTTTTCATGATCTTAGCATAAGAAGGACCATGCTCAATATTTTCTAAGATAGGAATGGTTACCTTGGCTCCTTTGAAGATTTTCTGAATATGCATATCATTTGATGCAACCTTGGGCCTTCCCCTTGGGGGGGGGGGGGGGGGTTAAGGCACTCAAAAAAGGTGGCGGAGGAATTATCCCTACCTCGGTGGGCATGGGCTCTTTGGAGGCTCCTCTTCAACAATCATTTCTCGCTCTTCAAAGTTTGTCTTTACCTTCCAAAATCAAATCGTCCTCTTGTATGATTTCTTTCTCGGCCTCATGCACCTCATTCAGGCTCCTTAACTTCAATGTACTCACATTTCTAGGGTTAACTTTGGATTTAGAAGGTAGCTTTCTAGATTCCCTAGCCTCAAGACAGCTCATCGGGTTGCAAGTTTTTCGACTTGGATTTTGATATTCTTAATGCTTGGAAATTCTCTACTGCCATGCTCCTCAATTTTTCTCCTTGTCTACTCCACGAACACATCACATTTCATCGCTAATTGACTAGTAACATCTAGGATTTCCTCCATATGTTACTTGTATAAGGTGACGGCGTTGTTGGAAGGCCCTTCTTCTTCGTTAGGATACAGTTGAGGTTGTACCTTTGACCATGATTTTCACCATGATTTTCCTTGTGCTAACAAAAGTTGGGATGATCATGGTAACAAGGGTTCAAGGTATTAACGTAAGGATCTTCCATCTCATTTCCTTGGTTCCCCCGGAACCCTTTTTGTTGTTGTCCCCTCACGAATTTCCTATTTCCTCCTTTTAAATCAAATACCTTCACAACTTGTAAATATTTAACTACCTATGGGCACAATGTTTGTGTGATGGTCTAGACTGCATATTCCGCACACCTTGACTTGATAAACTCTCCCCTTTATGAATTCCTTCATCATAGAAGCAAGAGCTTGCACTTTCTCTTCCAACTTGGGAGATTGAACCAGCTCATCCAATGTTTTTACTCAGGACCTAGTGCCAAATTGCCTGGTTCTACTGACCATCTCTTCTAATAATGCCATTACATCTCTCAGACTCTTGTTGGCTATGGAACCATTACAAGCATCGTTGACCATTCTCATATCATCATTGCACAACCCTTCTAAGAAATAGTAGACCAAGTCTCCTTCTTTAAACGGGTGGTAAGGAAAACATGCCACAATCTTTTGAATCTTTCCCAACAAGAGTACCGAGGGTTCGAATCCCTCTCTTTCCGTTTTCGTTGATGACTTTATTTTTTTTTCAAATTTTGCAAATCCTTTGTTCTTAGTTAACCCTAAAAATCTAAGAAAATGTAAAAGAGAACTCCCCTTTTATTCTTCACGCCCAGGATTACGCGCGGGATCATTAGAGAGGAATCCAAAGATGAAGAGAGAGACAAAAAATATCACTACTGTGTAAACAAAGAGTTTGAGAGTAAGCATTACATAATCTCCAAGATCATTTATATAGGGATTCGTTTTCCATCTGGGATATGTTGGACAACTATTTCTTCAAGCTCGCAGATTTTGAAGCTGGAAAATATTTTTCAAGGAATCGTCGCTTCATATCTATCTACGATGTAATGCATCTCGACAGAAGATAACATGTTAGAAATAACCAGAATAAAAATCACACCGGCTCAATAACAAGAACCAACTCAAGAAAATAGAAACAAAAACAAAAAAAACACTAACTACTCTACTTTTAGACTAGCATCCCCAATAGCAGCGCCAAAACTTGATCTGCCTCCCTCGGGGTCAATAATAAAACAAGCTTTTTACATTAGATCTACTAACCTAAGGAGAAGCATTGTACCAAAAATAAATATTTATATTGTGCTCAAATTCCCACTGTTAAGCTACCTATAGGGTAGATAGTGGAAAGACCGAGATTATCCACAGAGATGCTAGGTGTCTAAAAGCTAACTACACATAGCCATGACTGGGTCGTCAATCCGAATGTGTGTTAGGAATAGCTAATATTTCAAAATCAGCTTTTTGGGGGTGGGGGTTAACTAACAACTACAAACATGAGAGATCACAAGAGAATAAAAATATATATCACAAACACGGGGAATATTTGTGTAACATGATTGGTGATATGTTTTGATACTTGACTCAACCATATTCAAGAAATGCAAACCTATCCTAGTAATAATGACACGTAGTGTGGTAGATGGTCAACACTTCCCCATACCTGTCACGTAGGGTGCTTTTGTAATCATCCATCATCACCCTCTCCATAATTAGCAGCGGAGTGCAACATTGGCCCGCCACTGTGCAGATCTATTTCTCCCCAATGCGATTACACCTCGGGCATTCCACCGCAAATGTTTCTCCCTAGGCCTACAGAGGCAAAGGAATAGGCACCTTATTGTTGGTTCTAAGGTTGGGAATCACGCTAACCCTAGTTTGCTACTAAACTCTATCTCTATCTGTAACACCTTTGTGCCAACTCGCCAGCTAAGACTAGTGTATGGTTGATCATAATGTTGACTCGGAAAAAACCAAAAGGGTGACTTAGGCGACAATTGGAAAGGACGGGTTAGGTTGAAAAACCAAGGAAAAAATTAGAGGCCATGGTGTGGAAAAAAGATGAGAAGTGAGTACCATTTGTGTGTTAAGCTAGGATGAAAACCCGAAAGGGCTCCTAGGAAAAATGAGAGAAGTTGAGAGAAATCTGAAACTATTTTGAACATGTTTGAATTATCTTTGGTGGTTTCTTTGGCAACATCTCTTCGATTGTCTTTGGCGGCTTCTTCGGAGGAGTAAGCTTGCTAGTTTGATACTTATCATTTTACCTTGCCTTTTTCCTGGTATGCTCGGTTGTATAGATTACTTAGTCTATTTGGGGAGTGTGAGAGTAGTGAGATTCTAACATCTTTGGGGGAACTAGGGAAATCTAGGAATAGGTTTAATGAATTAGTTAACTTATCCTTGCATGCTACATTCCTCCTGAATCTTTGTTTGCTTTTGTTTACTCGAGGACGAGTAAAGGGGAAATTGATCTGGACCTTTAAGCATGCGTTAACTAATGCATTTGACACATTTGTTACTATGATCTGTTTGGTTTATTGCTAGTTTTTGTTAGGTCTACATGACAAAGGGTTTAGATGACCATTGTCAGTTTTCGTATATAAATCCTAAGTTTTGTAGACTTAATTGAATCTAATGGATACTTTGTATTCACGAGCACCTAGATCTTAGTTTGTGAGCTTACTAGTAGGTTTCTCATGAGTAATTTGGCATCATCTTGTATAAGTCCATCTGCAAGGGTGGTAGTAGATTTTAGAAAGACATCTGCAAGGGTGGTAGTAGACAGAAGGCCACGAGTCAAAATGTGGTAGTAGATGGAATCAATACGTAAAAAAATGGAGTTGAAGTTTAACTTTTTAAGACTTGGCTTGGCTAAATCACCAACACGAGACATGCCAACCAATACGGCTATGTCAGGGACCCTCAGCATGGGTCCTGCTAGGCAGCACGGTCATTCGACACACCCTCGGTCATGCCACAACCCCTTGGCATGAGACGGCCACTCCAACATGACCCGTGCCAGCTCGACCCCCGTGCGGCTAAGTATGGACATGTGTTGTTCCCTTTAAAGTGGCCTAAGTTGTTCAACTCAAATATTTGAAGACCAGCCCACTAGGTGTGACGTTCTACATGTCCACGCCACCATTTTTCTCATAAATTGACTCCCAGCCCACATGTGATCTGCACCTATAAGCATGCATTAACAAATTCATTCGACACATTTGCTATTATGTTTTGTCTTGTTTATTGCTAGTTTTAATTATGTTTACGCGAAAGGGGTTTAGATGACCATTATTGGTTTCCTTATCTAAAATCCTATGTTTTGTATAATTAATTTGATCTAGTGGAACTTTGTATTCACAATTACCTAGATCTTCTTTAATGAGCCTACTAGTGGTTGCTCATGAGTATTTTTGGATCATTTTGTAGAAGGAGATCAGCAAGGGTGGTTGTAGAGAGAAGAGCACGAGTTAAAAAATTGAGGTAGTCGATGGAATTAACTAACATGGGACCTACCACACACCCTCAACATGAGCTGCCAGCTTCATCACGGTCGTGCCACAACCCATTGGCATAAGTTGCCAGCTTCAAAGTGGCCCATACCAGCTTGATGATCCATGCAGCTAAGTTAGACATGGGTTGTTCCCTTTAAAACGGTCTGTGTCATTCCAACTCAACATTCAAAGACCAGCCGGTGGATTACTAGTAGGTTGGTCATGAGTACTTTGGCATCATCTTGTATAAGGCCATCCGCAAGGGTTGTAGTAGATATTAGAAAGTCATCCGCAAGGGTGGTAGTAGATAGAAGGCCACGAGTCAAAATGTGGTAGTAGATGGAATCAAGCCGTAAAAAGAACGGAGCAGAAGTTTAACTTTTTAAGACTCGGCTAGGCCAAATCACTGAACACGGGATGTGCCAACTGATACGGCTGTGCCGTGGACCATGAAAAAGACAACCCAATGCATGCGTAGGTCTTGCCAGGCAACACAATCGTGCCAGCCCCTTGGTACAAGACGACTACTCCAACATGGCTCGTGCCAGCTCGACCCTCCGTGCGGCTAAGTATGGACATGGGTTGTTCCATTTAAAATGGCCTGAGTAGATCAACTCAAATATTTGAAGACTAGCTCACTGGGTTTGATGTTCAACATGACTATGCCATTTTTTTCTCAGAAATTGACTCCTAGCCAATGACCTATGATCTGCACCTGTAAGCATGCATTAAAAAAAATGCTTTCGACACATTTGGTATTATGTTTTGTTTGGTTTATTGCTAGTTTTAGTTATGTTTATGTGAAACGGGTTTAAATGACCATTCTTGGTTTTCTTATCTAAAATCCCAAGTTTTGTATAATTAATTTGATCTAGTGGATGCTTTGTATTCATAATTACCTAGATCTTATTTTATGAGCTTACTAGTAGGTTGCTCATGAGTATTTTGGATCATTTTGAAGAAGGCCATCCACAAGGGTGATTGTAGATAGAAGACCACGAGCCAAAATGTGGTAGCCAATGGAATCAGCCAACTCGGGACGTGCCACACACCCTCAACACGAGCCACCCTCTTCATCATAATCGTGCCACAATCCATTGGCATGAGCCTGAAGCTCCAAAGCTGCCCCTGCCAGCTCGACCCTCCGTGCAACTTAGAATGGACATGGGTTGTTCCCTTTAAAATGGCATGTGTCGTTCCAACTCAACATTCAAAGACCATCCAATGGGGTGTGACGACTGACACGACCACACCATCATTTTGCTTAGAAATTTACTCCCAATAGCCAATTGCCAATGCATGCGCCCATTGCGGATGCTAGGGATTTTGGCATCATTTTGGGCCTTTTTCAAGGCCAATTTCCCTACTACTATATATAGAAGCATATGTCTACTAGAGTTGTAAGTTTGACACATTTTTAGGGTTTTATTCTATTCTCCCAAGAGTAGTTAGAGAGAGAAAGGGAATAACCCTTCTCTCTAAGTTATTTCTTTTCTCCTTGTTTTTGCCCAAGGGCATTGAATCCAAGGAAATATTTGGGTTCAATGGTAAGGGAGTAGTTAATTATCTGGGAGTTTGTATTTTTATTCATGATTGATGTTTGTTTTGGGAGACTCTATAGATCCACCTATCTCTATGTATTATGTTAGCTTGTTCTTATGATTCTCCCTAATAGCATGATTGTCACATCATGTCTGCATACACTATAGTCTACTTTCAGGTTGGTGCATCTTTTGATATCCTCCTGTGGAGTGAAACCTAGACGTATACTTGTAACAATAGTCCAGAACTGTATGTGTATGAAATAGAAGCTCTAGGCCTACTCGAGCCCGTTACCTACTTGCTAGGTCGGATAGACCTAGAAGGTTTTCTCTAGAAGTATTCAAAAAACTATATTCGATAGACCTTGGAATTCTTGGCGACTCTTGAGCAAGTTGTGGATATGGAGGGATGAAGGAATACACGATGTCACATCGGGATGTGTCTTAAGCATTCAGATGGAAATATGGAAGGGATGTTCCGAGGATGCACTGACAAGGTCTAACATTTTCACTTGGAAACTTTTGGAGTATCCTATTGGGCACGGAAAGAAAGCACTTGTACAAGAGCACACCCATTCTTCACCTGACGTTGCAGTATGTTCGACGCTTATTATCTATGGATTTTTTTCACGAGGAGCTTTTGTAATGTCCGGGTTCGGATGTTCATGTCCTTTGGGTGATGACTCTGGAGGGTAACTTTTACCTTAACTTGGTGGGAGCCTTTGTGCACAAGTGTTTAGAAATGAGAGATAAGAAATGTGGAAAAATCTCAATGGGAGATATGGTAGGGCTCTTAACTCAACATTTGGGTCATCCAATCCCTTCTCCATTTGCATTGGCAAGTTTCGGATGTATGGGGATGAGATATAACATTTAGAAGCTTGCTCGGGCTTTTCTAATCTCAAACACTGCCTCTAACGACCGATTTGCATGGTTGTATGGTGGTGCAACTACTTGCATTTTCATGGTTCTTCCACAACCGGAGCACACCACCATCGACCATGATACTATATTGGAAGATTTATTTCTAGAGCCTAACCAATGATTCGAGAAGGAGTTCTATAAGATTCTATCCAACTCGGAGATAGATATTGATGAGGAGAATGGCGGGACTTCATCTAGAGTGCCGCCTAGCCACACCCACCTACCCATGAACCTTTTTGTTCACTTGCGCACTCTTGGAGAACAACTTACGAGTTCTGCCCAAGTTGTGCAAGAGGTTGGTCTTCCGGTAGGAAGTATGAAATCACAAATGGAGGATTTTGGTGCTAGATTGGATCCATAGAAGCCACCATGCAAGCTATGGGGTATATTGAGAAGGAAAAGACTGGGCGAGTGAAGGAAGGCCATTTGGGGTCACAAGAGTATGTGCCACTATTTTCCCAACTCCACTTGTTAGTTCTTATTTTCATGGTGCATAGGGGACAATGCATGATTTAAGTGTGGGGGAGGGAGTAGTTGAGCACTTAGGAGTTTCATCTTGAAATTCCTTTGTGTGTTTTTGTGCTTTTGGTAATGATTTATTTTTGGAATGTTTTTGATGCAAATTTGGTGGTGTGACTTGCTTGGTAGCATTCATAGTTTGTCTTGGGGTAGTTGTTTTGGAAACTTTGGTGGTATAATTTTTTGTTTTTCTTATCTTCATGTAGTATGAAGCCCTACTTTGGGATATTTTGTGCTACACAAAAAAAAATTGAAAACTTTGATAAAATGAATATATATATATATATATATATATATAGTGGCTAAGTTGGAAACCCAAAAGGCCAACTTAGGTGACAATGGGAAAAGCCCGGATAGGTCGAAAGGCCTAGGTAAAAATAGTTAAAGAACCTAGGCACAACCCAAAAGGCCTAGCCCTTTTGGGTTGTGATGAGAAGCTCGAATTTCAAAATTTTGAAGTGTTGTAGAAGCATGTGGTTATGTGATTGAACGAGTTTGTGATGATTTAAGTATGCGGGAAGTACATGATTTTTGTGTTGAGATGATATGATTTTACATGTTGTGGTTGTTTAAGAGGAGTGACTCTTGATTGAATGATCTTTTTGAGGAAGTGATATGGTTTACCATGTGTGTTATTCATGGAGAATGATTCTAGATTGAATTGTCTTTGTGTTGAAATGGCATGATTTGCAAAGTGTTGGCGATTTGATAAGAATATTCTTCTCGAATGATACTTGATGCAATATCCTTATTTATTCTTTCAATTATCATCTTCTTCTTGTTGTGATGGAATAGCCCCAAAGAGAAGTAATCCATACAAGGAAACAATTTCCTGAGGTGAGAAAAGGAAGAAGTCGGCTAAACTTGAGAGACAAGAACCGACAAAGAAAGGCAAGGTTGGTTGAAAGTTTTCTCTCCTAGTGTGGGCGAAATACACCATCGCTATATGTTCATCTTTTTCAGCGAAGATCCTTCTTCATTTTTCTTAGATCTTTAGTGATTCTTGCTATGGGGATCTCTAAAAGAATGAAAAGGGTTAAAGCTTATCAAAGAAGCTCTCAACCAGCTTTCTTTGGAGCAAAAATAGAGACTTTTAACAAATGCAAAAGAGGTGAGAAACAATCAAACAATAGCAAGAGTTCATGCAAGGCTGCAAATGATCATGTGGAAAGAAAGGCATCAACAGATCCGGGGGTCAATAGCATCCTATTATCCAGTGGTCCATCAAATGATGAAGGTGATAGGACTCTATGGCTCAAATTTTAGATCTATCTTCAGCAGGCTTGATGCACACTCCAACCTTTACTCCAAAGCCAATCTCCAGCACCTACCAGGGATTTAGCTAGTGGTTCAAAGGATGGATCAGCTTCTTTCTTGTAGAAACTAGTTGATGCTCAAACTTCACTTTCAAAACCTGTTTTGGCTAAAAATATTCTTCAATATCCGGATGCACTTCCTTCAGCTCCAAAGCCAGCTCAAGGTTGGAGAGATCTGTTCAAGGACAGATCGAAGGCATGAATTTTTTTAACCAAATGAAGTTGCTGGTGTCCATATGGGAAGGATTTCAAAAGCTTGTGTTGAAAACAGCTGCAAAGCATGGGAAAGCACAATCATATGCAAGATCCCTTGAGGTCATCTCCACTGCATATTATGGACAATATTTTCACAAACGTTTTGTGGAAATCTGAGATCATCAAGGTATGGATACTGACTCCTGGTGCTTTCATGGTTAAATTTAAATAAGTGGAAGCTAAAACTCAGTTCTAAGGGTCATGATTGTATTTGATAGCAAACAAGTTTTGATTTGTACATGGACTAGAGATTTAAAATGTGAGCAGCCTTCAAAAATTGCAGTTTGGGTGTAATTACTTAATTAATCATATCAACTCATAACAAACTACAGCCATCGCCCGATACTCAGCTTCAGCGGACGAACGAGAAACCGTCGATTGCTTCTTAGTCTTCCACAATATGGGGGATTCACCAAGCATAACAAAATATCCTGTCAAGGAACGTCGAGTAATTGGACAATTAGCCCAATTTCAGTCACAGAAAGCTGACAGCTGTAGAGAACTCTGAGCATAAAGAAATAAACCTTGACCAGGATGACTCTTCAAATAGTGCAAGATGCAGAGGGCAGCATGCCAATGTGTGACGCGTGGCTTCTCCATAAATTGCGCTAAACTATTGACCGAATAACTCAGTTCTGATCGCGTAATAATCAAATAAATGAGTTTCCCAATCGAACGACAGTATTGCACAGGATCAAGATGTGGAGGACTCATCGAACGAGCTAAATTGTGTTGTTGTTGCATCGGAAAATCTGTAGGCTTTGCAGCTAGCAATACGGCTTTATGTAAGATGTCAAGAGTATATTTCCATTGTGAAAGAAACATACCATCAGGTCTCCTAGCAATCTCAATACCCAGAAAATACTTTAGAGCACCTAGATCCTTCATATGGAAGCATGAGCTGAGATACTTCTTGAACTCGATCATCAAGTCCGAGGAAGAGCTAGCAATAATCAGATCAACATAAACCAGGACATGCAAGGTAACACCGTTATGCAAATAAGTGAACAAAAAGTAATCTGCTTTACTCTAAACAAACCCAAAAGTACGTAGGGCAATAGCAAGTTTCGTAAACCAATTGCGGGGAGCCTGGCGTAGACCATACAGGGATTTGCAAAGCTTGTAGACCAAACCCGAAATAGGAACAGAGTAACCCGATGGAGGATGCATATAGACTTCCTCATCTAAGTCACCATCTAAGAAAGCATTTTGAACATCCATTTGATGAATGTCCCAATTCCGAATTGTAGCAACGGCCAAGAATAAAGGACAGAGCTCATCTTGATGACCAGGGCAAAAGTCTCAGTAAAAATCAGTTCCTTAAATCTATCGATTACCAAGAACAACAAGGCAAGCTTTAAAGCGCTCAATAGAGCCATCGGACTTGAACTTGGTCTGATACACCCATTTGCAACCAATAGCATGTTTGTCAACAGGGAGAGGAGACAGATCCAGGTATTGTTCCGCTCAAGGGCACTAAGTTCATCAAACATGGCCTCTTGCCAGTGGGGATGGCGAGAAGCCTCAGAATATGTAGCAGGGTCTGAGCTATCAGTCACTGCAGCCAAAATACAGTATGGAAAACCGAAAAAATATGATAAGTAAGATAATCAACAATAGAGTAATGAGTACCTGAGGACAGATTAGGCGGAGTAGCAAGAGCAGCAGAGGGGGGGTTTTATTTCTTGAGTAGCAGTGCAGACATAATTTTGTAATTTAACTGGAGCACGATGGATGTGAATACTCGGTGGTCGAAGAGGCGGCGGAGACTTAGAACCCGTGGAAGCAGGCTCTGGCATCAGGATCAACTCGATCGACAGAGCAATAAAGTCTAATTGTGGCTCGAACGTACACGGCCGTGGCACCGTAGGTGCTGGTGGCTCAGAGGAAGAGGCCGACGGAGATGGCTCGGCCGGAATCCGGTGAATCGCTGATCGGAGTTTGGTCGGTCGACGGAGAGTTGGCTGGAATTTGGTGGGTTAGTCGAAATCTGGCTGCTTACCGGTGAGTTGGACGGAATCTGGTTAGTCGCCGGTGAGTTGGCCGAAATCTGGCCAGCTGCCAGTGGGGTGGCCAAAATCTGGCTGGTCACCGGCTGGCTTGCCGGAATCTGGCCGGTAAAAAGTATGAAGGTGGTAGGACCCTGTGGCGGCATCTCAAGAGGCGGCAACGCAGCTTGCTCCTCGGCGGACTCGACAGGAACAAGATTTTCAGGAACCGGAGCAAATGGAAAACAGTCTTCATAAAACGCAACATCTCGATTGTCAAACACAGTGTGGGACTCCAAGCCATAGAGGCGACGTGCCTTCTTGGTAAGAGGATATCCAAGAGAGACACAATTGAGACTTCTTGATGCAAAATTATCTCGCGGCTTTGGAAGTTTGGATGCAAAGCAGAAACAACTGAACACACAGAGATGGCTGGAACTGGGTGCGCGGCCATGAAGCATTTGATAGGGCAAACAGCCATTCAACACTGGTGTAGGAGTGCGATTGATCATGTTGGCAACTGTAAAAATGCTTTCTCCCCAGAAATCAATAGGCAAATGGGCCTGGAACCGAAAAGCACGAGCCACGTTAAGAATATGACGGTGCTTTCGTTCCACGCGCCCATTTTGTTGCAGCGTGTAGATGGTAGATGTCTCGAACCGGATTCCATTCTCATCAAAGTAATATCTGAGAGGAAGAAATTTGGTTCCATTGTCAGTGCGAACTTTCTGAACTGACCGACGGAACTATGTCTGAGCAAGAGCAAGAAACTTCTTCATCTTGGCAGGTACTTCAGTCTTGGATACCAAACAGCTCGGGAATAATCACCTAGTATAGTCAAAAAGGAAAAAGCTCCACTAGAAGATGGTGAGCTATAAGAACCCCAAACATCACAATGAACAAGTTCAAACAAATAACTAGCCTTAAAAGTACTTAAAGGAAAGCTATCTAGACTGTTTTGCCCGATGACAAACGAAACAAGGAACAGTTTTATTTAAATGACTATGGCTGGAAGAAATATCTGGTATAGAATACAACACCGAACTGGAAGGATGACCAAATCGTTGGTGCCATAAAATGGGGAAACGGCGGCGGCAGTAAAGGAGGACGGCAACAATGGCTTTGGCGATCTCCCCAGGCTGCACAACCAATAACCCCACCCTGCTAACCACCCTTGTCAATCACTGTACTCGTGCTGATATACTGAATGATACATAATTATTTAGTAAGCAAGACTAAGTATTTAAGGCTGCAGTTAAAAAGACAATAAATTGCAACGCAATTTCAAAATAAATAGAACATGAGTAACAAGTGTGTCTTCAAAATATAGGTTCTCATGATGAGAAGTAGTAGATATAGAGCCATCAGGAAGAATAACATCAACATGATCAGAGGTTCAATATCAAGTAGAAGATTCTTGTCAATGGTCATATGATATGACGTGCCGATATCAAGAATCCGAGATAAAATGAATTTACCTGACGCATTATCAGAACTAGTCAACTTGGATAACATGTTGGAGAGGGACACTGATGGTTCAATGATCGGACCATACATGAGGATTAAATGTGAGATTGACATAACAATGCCATTGAAGAGGATCCAGGTGGTAGGTGAATTTGGGAACCAAATGCACTTGCTTCTGCAATATGAGAAGCTTCCTCGGTTTTGTACTTGTTGCGGACGACTTGGTCATGGTGAAAGGGAGTGCGAAGTGCGGATTCAGGGCCCAATAGCATATCGGGAGAAGATTCATTACTCGCCGATGTTGGGTGTGAGCCCTAATTCATCTCTGTTTGAAGCTGCTATGAGGAAAAGGCTAATTGCGTCGGCACCATCGAGAGGCGCGGAGGTTATTAATGGTCGGAATCAGTAGGGGGACTCGTAAGGAAACAGGGTCCCTGTCGGAGAGGAGAATGGTGAACCGGTACCTGCCTTAAGATGGAATACGGACATTGCGAGAGATCGCGAATGGGTGAGAAAGCAAGCACCGGTGAATATAACGCCGGGAACAGTGAACATCATGGTAGACGCAAACGTAGGTGGCTCAAACGATAACTTATTTTGTGAGCTCGATGGCTATACCGGTTCAGCGGAGTAGTGGCTGTGATATTGGAGAGTCGTCGCAACCCCCACTAAGGAAGCCATCGCCTCCAAAGTTTTTCAAAATCCTGAAGTGGACACCTAGCCTAGAAGGAATCCCGGACACCTTTAGTGGCAATTACTCATCTCCTATCCGAAGCCGAATCTCGAAATAGACAAGGCAAAGGGAAAATAGAGAGAGTGTAATGCATGGAGAAGAGGAGGGTTTGCTGGAAATTGATTCTGGGATAGATCATGCATCTTCCCATGCGATGTATGCAATGAAGGAAAATAGAGCAAAAAATATGGCCTTGATTCCGGGAGACCTTAATGAGGTAAATACACATTCAGCTTCTCCATAAAAGCAACTAAATAGCATTCCAGCCGATCCGTTGATTCCGACAATGGTACAGGTGCCAATCGAATTCTTCTCTTCTGCATGCAGAATCACGAAGCAGATTGAGAGGAGTCGAAAAAAGAAGAAAATCCCAATGAAGAGAGCACAAAAGAAAATTGTGGCAGAGAAACCGAGGGCTAGGAATGGTCGTGGGTAAACAAAGCGAAAGCTGGAACTTGGAGAACATCTCAGGAGATCCCGAAGATGGTAAACAAAAGGCAGAAGCAACAAAACAGCCTCGAGGAGGCATCTCTAACCGTGGCAAGTACTAGTATTACACAGGCAGCGGCTGGTGATGAGGACCAGTCTTGTCCAGGCCAATGAATATCTTAAGTTGGAACTGTCGCGGGCTGGGAAAAGCTCAGGCAGTTCAGGAACTGCGTATCTTGGTATGCCTAAAATCTCCAACTGTTATTTTTCTTAGTGAAACCAAGTGTTCGGTAGAAGTTATTGATAGTTTAAAGTCGCAATTAAATTGTTTTGGTGTTGCTGTTGAGTCGCAAGGTTGCCCTGGTGGCCTCACTTTATCACGGAGTAAGCAAGTAGTGGTCAATTTAAAGTTAACGTCGAGACGTTTTATAGATATTTTTCTTTCAATTTCTGAAAGTCAAGTTTGTGTTACTGGTTACTATGGGGAACCGACAGTGGCTAGAAGAAAGAGCTTGGCTGGATAGAGCTACATGCAATCAGGCCTTCCATGATCTCTTCTCATGGTCATCAGTCAACGTCTTGCCTATGGTTTACTCTGACCATATGTGCCTACACATATGAATACACTCACGAGATCCTACAGCAAATTGCCAGAGATGACGAAAGAGGTTTCAGTTTGAAGCACATTGGGTTAAATCTAGTGACTGTGAGAATATAGTTGGGGAGACATGGAATGAGATGATATCGCCATTACCCCAGAGAATGGAAAGGTTCTCACTTAGCTTGATGAACTGGGGGAAAGCTACATTTCTGGATATTTTGAAGCACATAGAGGAGCTCAAAAAAGAAATTATGGAGTTAGAAAGGGGAACTATTACGCAGGAAGCTAAGGAGAAAATAGTTTTGCTTCGACGAGACTATGACCTGCTACAGGATGCTAAAATCGTATAGTGGAAACAACGGGCAAAGCAGCACTAATTTTTTTCACAAATTTGCATCAAGGTAGCGGGCTATAAATCATATTGGAGGTTTAAAAGATGCTCATTTGTAGCTGAAAATTGATGATGCTAGTAGAGTGTATTATTGTGGATTACTTTGGAGGATTATTCTCATCTTCAGAGCCGTCAGCGGAGGCAATACAACAGGTAGTAAGCTGACTTCAGCCACATATCACAAGGGACATGGCCCAGACCCTCTTGCGGCAATATACTGGAGCTGATGTGGCAAAGGCGGTGAAGTAAATGCACCCATTCAAATCCCTGGGACTTGACAGTATGAACCCCATTTTCTTTCAGAAACAGGGTAGATGTCACATCTTTTGTGCTCAATAATGGTGTATTTGAACCAGAGGTGAACTACACCCCCATAGTCTTGATCCCAAAAACACATAAACTGGAACTCATTTGCACAATTTCGGCCAATCAGTCTGTGTAATGTGGTTTATAGACTGGCATCCAAGGTGGTGGCGAACAGACTTAAGCCGATCATTTTGAAGATCATCTCTGAATCTCAGTCAACTTTTATCCTGGGGAGGTTGATCACAATAAACATTCTTATTGCCCACGGGGATTCATCGTACAATAAAGAAAATGAGGTCTGGCTACCTGAAGAAAAGGAGGCCTGAGATGTAATTGTTTATGGGGAAGAGGAGAACATAACAGCTAGGTTGCTTGACGCACTTTCTTAATGTCAGAGGTGTTGTCGATAGAATAAGACGTGGACACCTTTGTGTGACAGACAAAGGGAAGTGTGGACTATCGACCACACTCTGTGACATAAACATTATGATGGGTTTACATGTCTTGTATTTGATAGGATCTAGGATTAAAGTAGGCTACCAATCATGTAACGCAAATATCCCCAAGTGTTAGCTTAATCAATTTTATTCTCCTGCTCTTGCATGCTTAGTAGTTAATAGAAAAACCCCTCAAAACCTTATTCACAACATTTTTGATTCCCGACACGTTTCGGATTGACGACCCGATTGTGGGTTTTGTGTAGTTAACTGTTAAATTCCTAGCATTTCAGTGGACGACCCCAGACTTACCACTATCTACCCTTTGGTAGTTACGTAGTTTAGTAGTGAGTACGGGAGCAACTATAAAAATCTTTGTCTTTGATCTTATCTAGAACTCTATGGGTTAGTAAATCTCCCGTTTGATTTATTGGCCACCCTCTGAAGTGCAGATCAAATTTTGGTGCCGCTGCCGAGGATGCTAGTTTAAATATTTAATTTTAAAATTGCATTGAGTTGGTAGAGTAGTTAGTGTTGTTTTTGTTTGAAAACTTTAGTTGGTTTCTAGTGTTTAGCTTTTTTTATAGTTATTCTAGTTACTTGTAATCTGTTTGCTAGTGTTTCTCTTAGGTTTCGTATTGTCTAGTTTCTAGTCCATGGTACATACCCATACCAAAAACTTAGGATCTTTACACTGCCTACCAAAAAATGTAGGTGGTCGGGGATAAAAAAAGGAGGATAGCTAAAGTACAGGTTCCACAAGAACCAAATATTGTTTGTGTGGAGTCTGTTGAGAGGGCTAAAGATAATCAAACGCTCAGGGAGTTGATGGCTCAAAATTTGGAGAATCAACCCCTATGCATAGTCTTCCCGCATTTTCCCGCTTTCCATGGGATGGCCGGTAAAGACCCAAACAAGCACCTATCAGAGCTTCACTTGGTGTGCACCAACAGGAAGCCACCGGGGGTGTTGGAGGAGGACTACAACCTGAGATCATTTCCTTTCTCGCTGCAAGATGCGGCTAAGAATTGAGATCATTTCCTTTCTGGGTTGCACCAATTTCTACCTCTACTCGGACTCTTACATATGAGAGTCTTTCTTTCTCTAATATAACTTATTCAGATAAATTGATCTTGTCAAAGGGCTGACTATTTACTAATAATTTTTGGTTGCCAGTACACCATTGGTATTCCTGGAAGCTGCACCCATACAATAACTATTTTTGGTTCTTCAAATTCAATTTTTTGAGTCATTGTCTTAATAATCATAGGTTTTCCATAAAAAACACAATTCGCGCTTTCTATCATTTCATCACTATGCATTTTTCTAACAAATTTTACCATATAAATACCTGAATTCAACAACCATACTTTTGAGAAAAGTTACCCCAAATTCTATAGAAGAATCCCCCCACTACAATGAATGGTGGATTAAATGCCCAGCACTCTGCACAACATAGTGGATTCCCATTGTTTCACTCCCCCTCTACCTTCTCCATGGTGATTTCTCCAACCAATAGAGACCTTCAACTTCAATTGGGTCGTAGTATTAAAACTCAGATTTTTCCTCTGTAAATAATGAACTCCAATCTTCTTGGCTTCCTTTTCTGCTTCGTCTCGTTCTCCCTAAGATAACTTGCTTCTCTATTCGTTTGGAGAGGTTTAATTATGTTGTAGAAACTTTTCACAACTTCCATCACTTTCCATATAGGCTTCCCCAAATTCAGCATGGAGGTCATCATATCGAAAACATCTTCTTTCGTAAGAACTATCTCTTCTGCACTAGTCCTTATTGATTGAACCTTCGTAGCCAACTTTGCTGGTAATTCTCCTTTTAGCCCTTCAAAAATATATCTTTCTCACTATCGTCCTTCATCTCCTACGTTCTTGTTTTGAATAGAACTACATGTTCTTGGGGTTGGAATATAAGTTGTGGCTTCCACTTATTTTTACTAGATCGACCCATGGGAGTAAAATTCTTGAGAATGAATTACCAGATCTAAGCAATTGGGATAAAAGTTGAAGAACACATGATTAAAGGTGTTTTTCGCCCACAATTGGGTGCATCAATTAAAAATTTCTTGGTTTAAATACTTGAAAATATCATTTATAAAAGGAACCTACCAAAAAACCAGGTAAAATCTAAATAAAATTAAAACAAGATAATATAAATATAAACATATGAGGATATCAAATTCCTGATGTGCACCGTATGTCATTCGTTAACCAATGCATTCGGCATAATAATTGACGTATTTTACTTGTTGGATTGCTAGTTTTACACGACAAAGGGTTTATACATGTTTGGTTTTGTGTCTAAATCTCGAATTTTGTAGACTGAATTCAAACTAATGGACACGTTGTGTTCATGAGCACCTAGATCTTCATTTACGATCTCATTAGTAGGTTGCTCGTGGATACTTCGACCATCTTTGTAGAATCCCATTCGCAAGGATGAGAGTAGATTGAAGGCCACAGATGCTAACGTGGAAGAACATGGAATTGAGCCCAAGAAAGGCGGATTCAAAGTTCAAAGAGGCTAAGGAAGAAGCGGAGGAATTATTTTCCAAGAGTTGCACAAAGTTCTAGGAAAGTTCCAAGAGGAATCAGCCCTTGAGGGTGGCACCATTGGATTCGTCCTCTCGAGTACAATAAAGTTGACTACAAGAACACTAAAAACAACAAAGAGTTTATCCGTAGCGAATAAAACAAGTCAGCTGGCCAAACCAGCCACGACCAGCATGGACCATAGAAGGCTAGCAGGGGGCTAAACCTAGCACGACCCATGCCAGAGGTCTTTGGCACGGTGAGTTCCAACCAACACAAGTCGTGCCAAGCCCCAGCACAGACCGTGTCAATTCTAGTCGACCGTGTGCCCCATGTCTTCTTTTCACTCCAAAATTTGGCTAAGTATAGGTGCGGACTGTTCCGTTCCACACAATCTGCATCATTTCAAGTCACAAATGCCAAGACCAGCCCATGTCATGATAATGAGCAAAATGAGGATCCAGTTGGTGGCCCGCGCCAAATGACACATGGTACGAATTAGAAGATAAAAATTGGAGCTCTAGCCGATGGCACGTGCCGGTTGACACGGGCCGTGCCAAATGCCACCCCCGTGTCGTTTGCGGCTTCTAGGGTTTTGACCTTTTTTGGGCCCATTTTTAGGCCCAATTCCCTACTACTATATATGGACTTTTTCTACTAAGGGTGGAGATTCAGATTTTGGATTTCTAAAGTAGGGTAGAGAGAGAAAGATCTTCTCATTCTCTCTAGAATTTCTTCTTTTCATCATTTTATTTTTGCTTTGCCCGAAGGAATTGAATCCAATGAAATATTAGGGTTCAATGCTTATGGTGTAGTTTAATAGCTTGGGGATAATATTTGTATTCATGTTTTGATTTATGTTTTGTGAGATTCCTTAGATCTACCTATTTCTATATATTTATGATATTATGTGACTTGTTCTTAAACTGTTATCAATTGCATGAATGATACACTCCATTACCACACACTCTAGTCTACATTAATGTTAGTGCACATATTGATAGCCCCTGGAGAAGAGAAACCTAGATGTGATATGGGTAACGGGGTCCCGGTCCACGTGGGTGTGTGCACGTAGGTCTTTTCCGAGTTTTACCATTACGATGATAGCACACTAGCAGTCTTAGATGGCCAGTTGGTCTGAAGGTTTATAGGTAGAGATAGCATTTAGTAGCAAAACTAGGGTTTAGTGACCCAGTGCCATAGATAAGATGCCTATTCTCCTTTGCCTTTTTAGGCCTAGGGATTGAGCATTTGTGGTGTAGTACCCGTGACGTAATCGCACGGTGGGAGAAACAGATCTCCACAATGGCAGGGCCATTGTTGCACTCCCTTAATCAGAGAGGCGGTGCCGATGGAAGATTGCAAGAGCATCCTACATGATAGGTATGGGAAAGTGTTAACTATCGACCACACCACGTGTTATGAACACTAGAATATGCTTTGATGTCTTATATGAGATAGATCGAGGATCGGAACATTTAGTCAACATGTTATGCAAATATTCCCCAGGTGTTTTTCTATAAAGTTTTCTCTTGTGTTATTTCTTATGCTAGTAGTTGTTAGTTGAAAAACCCAAAAAAACCCCATTTTGCAATATTAGCTATTCCTAGCACAGAGTGGGATTGACAACATGGTTGTGTGAAGTTGGCTATTAGACTCTAGCATCCCTGTGGACAAACACAGTCTTGCCACTAATTACCCCATAGGTAGCTTAGTAGTAAGTTTGGGAGCGTAATAGATGGGCTGTTTATGGATAAAATCACCATGGAAGAGGTGGAATAAAGCTCAAAGCAATGGGAGACTACTATTATGTGAAAGAAGATGAGAAGAAGATGAGAATAAAGCTCAAAGCAATGGGAGACTACCAATTGGGAGGATTGTGAAAGAAGATGAGAAGCAAGATGGAGTGAAAGATGTTAAGGGGCAGCAAAGGGAAGCTAAAGAGCAGCAATGGGAAGTTAAAGGGCTGCTAGGGGAGGAGATTGAGTTCAAAATGGTAGAGAAAGGAATAAGGGCAGCAAGGAAGAAAGAAGAAGATCCGAGGAGTTCAAGGAGTGAAGGTAATGGGTATACTCTCTTATCCGACCCTCCTTATGAATAGTAGATTTGCTTGTTGGAATGTTAGGGGTTTGAATAAATGTGAGAAGCATAGGAGGGTGAAAAACTTTTGTATGCTAAATCATATAGGTTGTTTGGGGCTGTTGGAAACTAAAGTAAAAGAAGAAAACCAAAAAAAAGTGTGGGGGGAGAATAGGGCTTGGTTGGGAGTTGATAACAAATGGGAATGTTGTAGGGGGGAGAATTTGGCTAGGTTGGAGGGCTGATTTTTATGATATGAAGGTGTTGAATGTTGGGGATCAATGGATGGATTTTGATGGGTTGACTAGGAGCAATAACTTGAAATTCTTCTTGACGGTGGTGTATGGCCACAACCCCATTGAAAAGAGAAAACCAATGTGGGAGTTCCTAAAGGGACACGGGAGTAGAAAGATGATAAACCATGGCTGATCATAGGAGATTTTAACTCTCCTTTGGATTTTGGGGATAGAGAAGGTGGGAACGAAGTTGAAGGAAAGGAAGTCTTGGATTTCCAAGACATGATGGAGGCAAGAGTAGGTAGGGGCATTGTAAACCAAGAGTAGGTAAGGAGGCTTGGCCAAGCCTTTTGTGAGGTAAAACCGAACACACTCTCGGACCACCATCCTATCATTTTGAGTTGGCATAAGGAAGACAAGAAGAAGAAGAGGGCTTCAAATATTTCAATATGTGGGAGGCCTCACCACATTTCAAGGGGACAATCCAAGCGGTTTGGAGGAAGGTGAGCACAATGAAGGATTTTGGAAAGCTTCTTGAAGACATGGAAGCCTTTGAATAGGCCTAATAGAATGGAGTTCTCTAAGATTGGAGAAAGTGTGGAGAAGGCTAAGAAGGAATGGTTTTTGGCACAAGAGAGGTTGAATGAAGAACCAAGGGATGAAAGGAGGCAAAGGGTGGAATTTGATGCAAGGAAAGTGCTTGAAGAATTGGAGGAGGTTGAATACAAGTTCTTGCAACAAAGAGCTAAAGTGCATTGGCTTCATGAAGGGGATAGGCCTACAAAAAGTTGTTTTATGCTTCTATGAGAACAAGGCAATACAAGAACCAAATTTTGAACATAAAGGAGGGGAGTAGATTACTATCCAATGTAGACCAGATTAAAGAACATTTGAAGAGACACTATGAAAGCCATTTGGGAGTTTATTGGAAAACTAAAGACTTGGAGGAAAACTTGGCTATTTTTGGTGGAGTTCTAAGCATACAACAACAAGCATCCTTAATCCAACCAATTTGTGAAAAGGACGTGAAGAAAGCACTTTGGGGGATTCATCCTAACAAAAGTCCGGGGAGAGATGATTATACAAGCCAATTTTTAGGAGCAATTGAGAGATAATTGGAGGAAGTATGGTGGAGGCCGTACAAAGTTTTTTCAAGGGAGAAGAAATTCCAAACTCTTTGAATCAAGCCGTGATATCCTTGACTCCAAAGGTGAGTCAACCTCACTTTGCAAGTGATTATAGGCCTCTTGCTTGTTGCTCCGTGCTTTATAAAGTGATAACCAAAAGTATTTTGTGCAAGACTTTGTGAGGTGCTGCCTTTTTTGATTAGTGAGAATAAAAGTGCTTTTGTGAAAGGTAGGCACATATCACACAACATTCTTTTAACACAAGAATTGTTGCATAAGTACAATGTTGATGGCATGAAGAGAAGTTGTGTTGTTAAAGTGGATATTAGCAAAGCCTATGAATGTATAAGATGGAAATTTCTTGTTAAATGGCTTGAGGTTTTAAAGTTCCCCGGGTTGATGACAGATTGGATCAAGAGAAGTACAATGAAGTCATCCTTTTGCTTGGTTTTGAATGGGAGGTATTCCGAAGGATTCATGGGTAGAAGAGGAGTTAAACAAGGGGATCCTCTATCCCCCTTGTTGTTTTTTTTTAGCATGGAGTACCTTACAAGAATGATGGCAAAGGAGTACAAGGAGCATAGAATTGTGCATAGAATTCTATGCACAATTCCACCAAAAATGCAAAAAGGTTAGTGTGCATACTTTGTTGTTTGCTGATGATTTGCTTATCTTTTGTGGAGCAAACCAAAAATCCATGGAGGGTGTGAAAGGTTTCTTGAAGAGGTTTATGGAGGTTTCGGGTCTTGCAATAAGTGAGCAAAAATCTAGAATTTATTTTTCTAGAATGGATGAAGAGGAGAAAGACTTGTTGGCTAGAGTGTTAAATGTAACAAGAGGGAATTTTTCCTATGCAATATTTGGGGCTGCCTTTGTATAATTTGAGGTGGAGGAAGAAAGATTGTGAACAATTGGTGGATAAAATTAGAAGAAAATTGCATAGTTGGAATTCAAGTGTTCTTTCTTATGCAGGGAAGGTGCAATTGATCAATTCGGTTTTACTAAGTATAGCTGGATTCTGGGCTAGTATACTAAGTATACCTGGGGGTTTTCATGAGGAGATTGTGAAAATTTGTAGATATTTTTTGTGGGGAAGAGAAGAAGGGAAAAGGGGTTATACTCCTATCTCTTGGGACACAATTTGTAGAAGCAAAAATTTTGGAGGATTGGGGATTAAAGATCCTTCCATTCGGAACAAGGAAGCACTATGTAAGCAATTTTCGGATTTAAACTCAAAGAAAGATATTCTTTGGGTAAGGTGGATTCAAGCATATTACATAAAGGGTGAAGGTCTACAAGGAAGCAAAAGAGGGGTAAGTTCTAATTGGCATTGGAAGATGTTGTGCAAATTGAAAGATAAACACTTCCAAACCCTTGGGAGTTTTTTGGACAAGGAAGGAAAGTTGAAGACAAGGATGGTGTATGATGAAATGAAGGGAGGAAGCAAAAGGGACTTTTATGCAAAGGTAATTAAGGACAAAAACATTTTACCTAAGCATAGAATTTTCCTATGGATGCTATTGAAGGGAGGGCTGCCCACGGTTGATAGATTGCAAAAATTTGGGATTTTGAAGACACAAAAAAGTTGTAGTTTATGTGATGAGGTGGATGAGACAGTAACCCATTTGTTTTCAGGTTGTACATACACTAAGTGGTTGATGAAAATTTTGAAGTTGAGGGATATGAGCAACGTGAGGCAGGTAAAAAGATGTCTGTTGATGATGGTAAGAAGAAGGCAAGACTTGATGTTGTGAAGCTTACTAGTGCCTTGTATAGAATATGGAATGAAAGGAAATAGAGGATCTTTTGCCAAGAAGATTTGAAGATGGAGACCTTGGCTGCCCAAGTTGAAGCTGAATGCAAATGGAGGAGAAACAAGAGATGGAAAGAAAATTTTGAATATGAGCCTAGATAGAATATAGAGCTGGTTGTTTGTTTGATTTTAAATAGCAAGTTTTGATAGGGGTTTTTGCTTGTAAAAGGCTAGGAGGGATGGCCTAAAAACTCTTTTGGTTTGATTTGATGTATATACAAAACTTTCATCAAAAAAAGGATTTTGAGATGAAGCTCTTGTTGATTTGTAAATTTGAGTTTGAGTCTCGTGATTTTGTTTGGATGGAAATGGGGCTTGTTGGGTGAAAAATTTTTCAAAAAAGAGGGAGAAACTAAGGAAAAAGGGGACAAAATGTTGGCAGCCTCGTGCCAGATACCGTCAGCAAGAGGGGGTCCTCGTGTCGGATGCTCTCAGCAGGAAGGGGGGGTCCGTGCTAGACACCCTCCGCACGAGAGGGGGCCCCAAGTCGTGTGCTCTCATCACGAGGGTACATGTGTCGGCACCCCATTTGAGCTGTCAATTCAACAAAAAATGCATATTTTCGGGACAAAATTGAATTTTAAGCTAAAAATGCATTTTTGGGTTCATAAATTCTAAAATTCCTTTACTCCTTAGGATGTTTGATGTAAATAGTACTTCAAATCTCCCTTGTGCATAATGTGATTGGTACTTTTGCCCCCTACATTTTGCAATTTTAAAAAATGCCATCCTTATCTCAATTGTACCTCCCTTCCAAATCACTCTTTTTGCTGAATTTGAGATTATTGGTACATTCTTCCACATAGTACAGTCATTTAGCACATTCAAGCTTTTCAAAAAACACTCACTCACACATTCTCTTGGTAAAACTAAAAAATTGGAAATTTTCTCTCAAAAATTAGCATTCTTGCTTCTTCTTGTGTAGATATTTCAACTCTTAGCTTCAAATTCCGGGTAATCCTTTGAACTTCATGTTTACTTGCCTTGTTTAGCATTGTGGTGATGCTATGTGAAAATTGATTCTTGAAAGTGAGTATGTTTGGGAGAAGTTGTTTGGGATATGTGAATGATTCTTGTGTTGAAGTATAAGTATGGGTTAATTGATGTGCTACTGTGCTTTGATGATATGATCTTCATTTGTCGTGGTGATTTAGGAGAAATGATTCTTGATTGCATGATCTTGTTGATGGGTTGATATGATTTTCCATGAGTTTATTGTTTAAAGAGAATTGTTCTTGATTGAATAGCCTTTATGTTGAGGATAGCATGATTTGGAATGACTAGGCTATTTAGGAAGAAGGTTCTTTTTGAATGATATTTTGGGCATGCTCTTGTGTATTATTGCATTACCACTTTCTCCTTGTTGTTGTGAGGAGGTGTATTATTGCATTACCCCTTCCCGTGGTGAGAAAAGGAAGAAGCCGACTAAAGTTGGGAGAAAAGAGACGGTGACTTCCCTTCCTCGCAACCCTGCCTTTATGGTGGATGAGTTCATGGGGTTGAACACCATTTCCGGGAGTTTAGCTTGGAGGTGGAAGTACTTGAATGGACCAAAGAGGAGCATTTTGGAGACAGGTTTCGCGTGTAAGGATACTCTAGAGGCCCAAGGCCTACTTGATCTCGTCACCTACTTGCTAGGTCGGATAGGCCTAGAATTCTTTCTAGAGAAGCATTCGAATATTTATATCCGATGGACCTTGGAATTCTTGGCAACTCTGGAGAATCCTATCGGGCACACAGCCTTTGAATGGAAATATGGAAGGGATATTCCGAGGACGCACCGACAAGGTCTACCATTTTCACTTAGCAACTTTTGGATAATCCTATCGGGCACGGAAAGGAAACATTTGTGCAAGAGCACCGCCATTGTTTACCCTGCATCGCGTTATGTTCAATGCCTTTTGTCTATGAGAGTCTTTTGTCACGGGGAGCGTTTGCACTACTCGGGTTCGTATGTTCATGTTCTTTGGGCTATGACTGCGGAGGGGAACTTCTATCCCAACATGGTGGGCGCTTTTGTGCAAGAGTGTTTAGCAATGAGAGACAAGAAAAGTGGAAAGATCTCAATGAGAGGTATGGTAGGGCTCTTGGCTCAACATTTGGGCCATCCAATCCCTTCTCCCTTTGCATTGGAAGATTTTGGATGTTTGGGGATAAGGTATACCATAGAGAAGCTAGCTTGAGCTTCTATGATTGCAACCACTACCTTTGACGACCGATTTGTATGGTTGTATGGTAGTGCAACAATTTCCAACTCATAGTTCTTCCAAAGTTGGAGCGCATCGCAATCGATTATGAGACAAGATTAGAAGATTTATTTCTAGAGCCTGACCCACGGTTCGAGAAGGATCTATGGGATCTTATCAAACCCGGAGATGGATATCAATGAGAAGTATGGTGAGGGATGGTGAGAATTCATTTAGGACACCACTGACCTCCCTCCTAGGTACAATTAGGATAAGAATGGAATTTTAAAATGCTCAATTTAGGGAACAATAGTACAAACCAATTAATTCCAAGGGATAATAGAAGTATTTTCAAAAATCCTATGGAATTAGGGAATTCCGAAATTCTTGAACCAAAAATGTATTTTTGAGTTTGAAATTAAAAAATTTCAAAAATTTGCATTGTTGGAACAAATAAAAAGTGGAAAATGGGTTTTACGCGCAAAACGTGCTTGGCATGAACCATCGGCCCGCGCCAAACATTCTGGCACAAAGCAAAGCCTCTTGCCAAACTTTTGGCATGAAATAAAGTCTCACGCCAACCATTTTGGCACGAAACTTAGCCTCGTGCCGAGCATCTCAGCACGAAGCATAGCCACGCACCGAGCTTCTTAGCACGAGGCATCCACCCAAAATTTCCCTAATCCTTAGTTTTTCCCTCTTTCTTTCGAATAACTATGTCACTCACCAAATCTAATTCAATTCAAACACCATTACGAGTCTCAAACTCAAAATTTCAATCCAAACAAGAGTTCCATCTCAAAAATCCTCAAAGAAAAATAAGATTATGCAAAAATATAATCACCACTCAAAACACAAAAGCAAAAAGAAACACCGTATATTTATTGTCGTCCCCACGACTTATTTTCTTTTCTATGGGTCTTTGGAATTTCCATCGGCGACTTCGCCCACGATGACATCGTTGTGGAGAGGTTTCAACAACAAGCCATCCTTACCTTCAGACCTCTTGCTAAAAGGACTCTGTGAATGTCACTTTGGGGTTGGGGGAGATCGAGGAGGTTTTAAACTCTCGGCCATCTCCCTTTTCCGCTGCAAGTTGGTTAGCATGGAAAAACAATCTAGCACAGACATATTAGCCATCGTATTATGTAATTCATCGAACTCATCATCAATACAATCAACATGGGATTCATTCAAACATTCATGCTCATTGGTAGTACAAGAAAATTCATAATGCTCATCACATAGGGTCGTTACACCTTTGCACATAAAAGAAGACTTTGTCGAATCACACCTAGAAATATAGATATCAAATTCCACTTTATCCTTGTCATCTTCTAGAGTTAAGGTTCCCAAGTGGACATCGAGTTTAGCCCTAGACGTCTTAAGAAAAGGTCTCCCAAAAGTATTGGGGGTGCACTTCTGTCATGCGCTACGTCTAGGACATAAAATTCCGCTGGAAAAAGCAATTTTCCAACCTCACCATCACATCCTTTACTTGTCCAAGTCCATGAGGACTAGCCTGGGAATGATCGACAAGTTGGACAATTACTCTAGTGTCCCTAAGCTCACCTATTTCTAGGCGTTCGTATAGACCAAATGGGATAACATTAATGGCGCACCTAAATCTATCATGGCATGTTCTACAACTTTACCACCTAAAGAGATATGGATAGAAAACATTGCATTTCTTAGGTACTATGATTCAAAATGTCGACTCCTCCCATTTTCAAATGTCCTAACCTCTTAGTTGGCCTACATCTTTTCTTTGTGCATGCAACTTTAAGAAATTTAGCATATGATGGCACATTCTCAATTAATTCCAAGATAGGGATGGCTATCTGAGCTTTTTGAAGACTTTCGAATGTTCACATCATTGGTCATCGCCTTGGGCTACCCCCTCAATGCATTTAGAAATGGAGGCAGAATAGTGACTTGTACCTTGGGCGGTGGAAGTTCCTTGGAGGGTGTTTCCTTGACCACAATCTCCTCCTCTTCAACGTGAGCTTTAGTAGCCTCCACTATCCTATCATCCTCTTGCATCAACTTCTTCTTGGTCTCAGAAACTTCATTTCCACTTCTCAACTTAAAAGCACTCACGTTCCTTGGATTGATCTCCAGTTAGGAAGGTAGTTTGCCAGACTCTTTGGCTTAAAGTCGGCTGACCGAGGTGGCATGTTGCCCGACTTGAACTTTAAGATTTTTGACACTTGAAGACAATTTTTTAGTGCAGAGAAGACGATTTTGTAGTCCTGATTTTGTAGTGCGTGAGAAGAAGGATCCAATGGAACCAGCCTCGAAGGCTAATTCTTCTCGGATCGTTCTCGGACTTAAGCACACAGCTCATCGAACTGCGATTCCCCATTTCTTCATTGCCCGCTTTGAACTCCGTTGCCGCCTATCTTTGGATTCAATCTCCGTCTACCACGTATTGATGCCCGTGGCCTTCATCTACTACCATCCTACAGTTAATAGCCTTCGTCTCTTCCACCATCTTTGAGAACAGCCTTCAATATCTTCTACCGCTCTTATGAACGGCCTTGACATTGAATGTAAACAAAAAGTAACCATAGGCAACCTACTAAAGATGATCACAAGGAAGATCAAGGAGCCCGTAGATACAAGATGTCCATAGTACCAATTAAGTCTACAAAATGCGGGATTTAGACATGAAAACCAAACATGGCCGTATAAAACCCTTGTCACATAAACTCAGCTAACACTAGAAATCCACCAAATAAAACTAGCAAAAAACTATGCCAAATGCAACGGTAAACGCACACATAGTGAAACAGATCAACTGCCTAGTCGCAGTCTGTTAGGATAAATCATCTACTGATTAGATGATGTATCGCAGTCTATATTCTATCTAGCTCATATTCAAATTTTTCTTTCCATCTCTTGTGGCTCCATTTGCATTCGACTTCAACTTGGGCAGCCAAGGTCTCCATCTTCAAATCTTCTTGGCAAAAGATCCTCTTGTTCCTATCATTCCATATTCTATACAAGGCACTAGTAAGCTTCATCAACATCAAGTCTCGCTTTCTTCTGACCATCATCAACAAACATCTTTTTACTTGCCTCATGTTGCTCATATCCCTCATATCCCCAACTTCAAGATTTTCATCAACCGCTTAGTGTATGTACAACCCGAAAATAAATGGGTTGCTATCTCATCCACCTCATCACATAAACTACAACTTTGTTGTGTCTTCAAAATCCCAAATCTTTGCAATCTATCAACCGTGGGCAGCCCTCCCTTCAATAGCATCCATAGGAAAATCCTATGCTTAGGTAAAATGTTTTTGTCCTAAATTACCTTTGCATAAAAGTCCCTTTTGCTTCCTCTCTTCATTTCATCATACACCATCCTTGTCTTCAACTTGCTTTCCTTGTCCAAACAACTCTCTCAAGGGTTTAGATGTGTTTATCTTTCAATTGCACAACATCTTCCAATGCCAACTAGAACTTACCCCTCCTTTGCTTCTTTGTAGACTTCCACCCTTTATGTAATATGCTTGAATCCACCTTACCCAAAGAATATCTTTCTTTAAGTTTAAATCCCACAATTGCTTACATAGTGCTACCTTGTTCCAAATGGAAGGATCTCTAATCCCCAATTCTCCAATTTTTTTGCTTCTACAAATTGTGTCCCAAGAGATAGGAGTATAACCCCTTTTCCCTTCTTCTCTTCCCCATAAAAAACATCTAGAAATTTCACAATCTCCTCATGAACACCCTCAGGTATACTTAGTAAAACTGAATTAATCAATTGCACCTTCCCTGCATAAGAAAGAACACTTGAATTCCAACTATGCAATTTTCTTCTAATTTTATCCACCAATTGCTCTTAATATTGCTTCCTCCACTTCACATTAGACAAAGGCAACCCCAAATATTGGATAGGAAAATCCCCTCTTGTTACATTTAACACTTCAGCCAACAAGTCTTTCTCCTATTCATCCATTCTCGAAAAATAAATTCTAGATTTTTGCTCACTTATTGCAAGACCCGAGATCTCCATAAACCTCTTCAAGCATCCTTTCACACCCTCCATGGATTTTTGGTTTGCTCCACAAAAGATAAGCAAATCATCAGCAAACAACAAAGTATGCACACCAACCTTTTTTCATCTTTGGTGGAATTCTATGGGCTGCTCCTTGTACTCCTTTGCCATCATTCTTGTAAGGTACTCCATGCTCAAAAGAAACAACAAGGGGGATAGAGAATCCCCTTGTTTAACTCCTCTTCTACACATGAATCCTTCAGAATACCTCCAATTCAAATCCAAGCAAAAGGATGACTTCATTGTACTTCTCTTTATCCAATCTATCATCAATCCGGGGAACTTTAAAACCTCAAGCCATTTAACATGAAATTTCCAGCTTATACAACCAAAGGCTTTGCTAATATCCACTTTAACAACACAATTTCTCTTCATGCCATCAACATTGTACTTATGCAACAATTCTTGTGTTAAAATAATGTTGTGTGATATGTGCCTACCTTTCACAAAAGCACTTTGATTCTGACTAATCAAACAAGGCAGCACCTCACCAAGTCTTGCACAAATTACTTTGGTTATCATTTTATAAAGTATGGAGCAACAAGCAATAGGCCTATAATCACTTGCAAATTGAGGTTGACTCACCTTTGGGATTAATGATATCACGGCTTGATTCAAAGAGTTTGGAATTTCTTCCCCCTTGAATAAACTTTGTACGGCCTCCACCATACTTCCACCAATTATCTCCCAATTGCTCCTAAAAAATTGGCTTCAATAACCATCTCTCCCCGGGCTTTTGTTAGGATGAATCCCCCAAAGTACTTTCTTCACTTCCTTTTCACCAATTGGTTGGATTAAGGATGCTTATTGTTGTATGCTTAGCACGCCACCAAAAATAGCCAAGTTTTCCTCCAAGTCTTTAGTTTCCCAATAGACTCCCAAATGGCTTTCATAGTATCTCTTCAAATGTTCTTCAATCTGGTCTACATTGGATAGGAATCTACTCCCTTCCTTTATGTTCAAATTTTGGTTCTTGTATTGCCTTGTTCTCATAGAAGCATAAAACAACTTTGTAGGCCTCTATCCCACTCATGAAGCCATTCGCGTTAGCTCTTTGTTGCAAGAACTTGTATTCAGCCTCCTCCAATTCTTCAAGCACTTTCCTTACATCAAATTCCACCCTTTGCCTCCTTTTATCCCTTGGTTCTTCATTCAACCCCTCTTGTGCCAAAAGCCATTCCTTCTTAGCCTTCTCCACCCTTTCTCCAATCTTAGAGAACTCCCTTCTATTAAGCCTATTCAAAGGCTTTTCCATGTCTTCAAGAAGCTTTCCAAAATCCTTCATTGTGCTCACCTTCCTCCAAACCGCTTGGATTGTCCCCTTGAAATGTGGTGAGGCCTCCCACATATTGAAATATTTTAAGCTCCTCTTCTTCTTCTTGTCTTCCTTATGCCAACTCAAAATGATAGGATGGTGGTCCGAGAGTGTGTCCGGTTTTACCTCACAAAAGGCTTGGCCAAGCCTCCTTACCCACTCTTGGTTTACAATGCCCCTTTCAATTTTGCTTTGTATCAACTCCCCCACTTCCCTTCTATTGCTCCAAGTAAACATTTGGCCAATAGTTTTAATTTCGACCAACAACCAAGCCTCCATCGCATCTTGGAAATCAAAGATTTCCTTTTCTTCAACTTCGTTCCCACCTTCTCTATCCCCAAAATCCAAAGGAGAGTTAAAATCTCCTATGATCAGCCATGGTTTATCATCTCTACTCCCTTGCCCTTTTAGGAACTCCCACATTGGTTTCCTCTTTTCAATGGTGTTATGGCCATACACTACCGTCAAGAAGAATTTCAAGTTAATGTTCCTAATCAACCCATCAAAATCCATTCACTGATCCCCAACATTCAACACCTTCATATCATAAAAATCAGCCCTCCAACCTAGCCAAATTCTCCCCCCTACAACATTCCCATTTGTTATCAACTCCCAACCAAGCCCTATTCTCCCAAAATGTTTTTTGGTTTTCTTCTTTGACTTTAGTTTCCAACAGCCCCAAACCATCTATATGATTAAGCATACAAAAGTTTTTCACCTTCCTATGCTTATCACATTTATTCAAACCCCTTACATTCGAACAAGCAAATATACTATTCATAAGGAGGGTCGGATAAGAGAGTTATACCCATTACTGTCACTCCATGAAGTCCTCGGATCTTCTTCTTTCTTCCTTGCTGCCCTTATTCCTTTCTCTACCATTTTGAACTCAATCTCCTCCCCTAGCAACCCGTTAACTTCCCATTGCTGCTCTTTAGATTCCCTTTGCTGCCCCTTAACATCTTTCACTCCATCTTGCTTCTCATCTTCTTTCACAATCCTCCCAATTGGCATATAAATCCTCCTATTCATTTGAATTTTTTCAACCTCATTTTTCTTCCTACACACCTCCCCATTAAGCCCAATCATCCCACATTTTCCACATTTAGTTGGCTTCCATTCAAAACAGATTTGCTGGCTAACAATCACCTTGTTTTCATTAAGGTAAATCAACTTGTCCAGAAGGGTATCACATATCATCACCTCAACTTGCACCCTTGCAAAATCCAGCCTCTCCTTCTCTTGTGTTGCTCTATCAAGTATCAAAGACTTCCCAAGTGGACTCACTATCTTGCTTATTAGTTTTGGTTGGCAATACTTCAATGGCAATCTGGGGAGCTGAATCCAAACCGGGACAACATTAGGTTCTTCAATCACACCTTCTTCATTCCAATCTTTCAATCAAATGGGTTTCCCATCAAAGAACACCACTCATTTCTCCAAAACAGTCCCTTTATGCTCCTTACTTTGAAATTTAACCATAAAAACTCCTGAATTTAGAAGCCCTACCTTGTTGATTCTTCTTCCCCAAATCCGAAAAAAGAACCCCTCGATGACTTTGAATGGTGGGTTGCTGCCCAAAACCTTGCACATAATAGTAGTCTCACATTGCTTTGAGCTTTCTTCCACCTCCTACATGGTGAGTTCTCCCATAAACAGCCCATCTATCTCCACAGGTTGGTAATATTGGATCTCCGTCGAGCTAGATTTGAGTATAGAACTCCAAGATCTTACCTCCTTCTTGCTCTCCTCCTCCACTTCTTCACTCTAAACAATTTTTCTCCCTTCTTTAGAGCTGCTGAAATTCAAAATTGAACACTCATTTTTTGCTTCTTCAAAAACTTCTTTTTCTTCCACTCCTTGGCTTTTAGCTTCTATAGGGCCTGAAAGTGACTTGTCAAGAACACTCTTCAACCCGATTTTGTTTTTTCCCTTGCCCTCATCCTTCAACAAAGCCAAGCTGATCACCTCCTCCTTCAAAAACGTTTTCTCTCCTTTGATTGTTGTGTTTTCCCTTTATTCTTAGTGTTAGATCTCCTCATGGTGTGAGGATGGCAAATTCAAAAGAGAATTACCATATCTGAAATAAGAAAAAGGGAAGAACACCCATACTATGTGAAAATCACCCCTAGTACTAGTTTCCCAATAGACTCCCAAATGGCTTTCATAGTGTCTCTTCAAATGTTCTTCAATCTGGTCTACATTGGATAGTAATCTACTCCCCTCCTTTATGTTCAAAATATGGTTCTTGTATGGCCTTGTTCTCATAGAAGCATAAAACAACTTTGTAGGCCTATCCCCCTCATGAAGCCATTTCACTTTAGCTCTTTGTTGCAAGAACTTGTATTCAGCCTCCTCCAATTCTTCAAGCACTTTCCTTCCATCAAATTCCACCCTTTGCCTCCTTTCATCCCTTGGTTCTTCATTCAACCTCTCTTGTGCCAAAAGCCATTCCTTCTTAGCCTTCTCCACCCTTTCTCCAATCTTAGAGAACTCCCTTCTATTAAGCCTATTCAAAGGCTTTTCCATGTCTTCAAGAAGCTTTCCAAAATCCTTCATTGTGCTCACCTTCCTCCAAATCGCTTGAATTGTCCCCTTGAAATGTGGTGAGGACTCCCACATATTGAAATATTTGAAGCTCCTCCTCTTCTTCTTGTCTTCCTTATGCCAACTCAAAACGATAGGATGGTGGTCCGAGAGTGTGTCCGGTTTTACCTCACAAAAGGCTTGGCCAAGCCTCCTTACCCACTCTTGGTTTACAATGCCCCTATCAATTTTGCTTTGTATCAACTCCCCCACTTCCCTTCTATTGCTCCAAGTAAACATTTGGCCAATAGTTTAATTTCCACCAGCAAACTAGCCTCCATCACGTCTTGGAAATCCAAGACTTCATTTTCTTCAACATCGTTTCCACCTTCTCTATCCCTAAAATCCAAGGGAGAGTTAAAATCTCCTATGATCAACCATGGTTTATCATCTCTACTCCCTTGCCCCTTTAGGAACTCCCACATTGGTTTTCTCTTGTCAATGGTGTTATGGCCATACACCTCCATCATGAAGAATTTCAAGTTATTGCTCCTAGTCAACCCATCAAAATCCATCCATTGATCCCCAACATTCAACACCTTCATATCATAAAAATCAGCCCTCCAACCTAGCCAAATTCTCCCCCCTACAACATTCCCATCTGTTATCAACTCCCAACCAAGCCCTATTCTCCCCCACACTTTTTTTTTGGTTTTCTTCTTTTACTTTAGTTTCCAACAGCCTCAAACAACCTATATGATTAAGCTTACAAAAGTTTTTCACCCTCCTATGCTTATCACGTTTATTCAGACCCCTTACATTCCAACAAGCAAATCTACTATTCATAAGGAGGGTCGGATTAGAGAGTATACCCATTACCTTTACTCCTTGAACTCCTCGGATCTTCTTCTTTCTTCCTTGCTGCCCTTATTCCTTTCTCTACCATTTTGAACTCAATCTCTTCCCCTAGCAGCCCTTTAACTTCCCATTGCTGCTCTTTAGCCCTTTGCTGCCCCTTAACATCTTTCACTCCATCTTGCTTCTCATCTTCTTTCACAATCCTCCCAATTGGCACATAAATCCTCCTATTTGTTTGACTTTTTTTAGCTCCATTTTTCCTCCTACACACCTCCTCATTAAGCCCAATCATCCCACATTTTCCACATTTAGTTGGCTTCCACTCAAAACAGATTTGCTGGCTAACAATCACCTTGTTTTTATTAAGGTAAATCAACTTGTCCGGAAGGGTATCACTTATCATCACCTCAACTTGCACCTTTGCAAAATCCAGCCTCTCCTTCTCTTGTGTTGCTCTATCAAGATTCAAAGGCTTTCCAAGTGGACTTACTATCTTACTTATGAGTTTTGGTTGCCAATACTTCAATGGCAATCCGGGGAGCTGAATTCCAAACCGGGACAACATTAGGTTCTTCAATCACACCTTCTTTATTCCAATCTTTCAATAAAACGAGTTTCCCATCAAAGAACACCACTCCTTTCTTCAAAACAACCCCTTTATGCTCCTTACTTGGAAATTTAACCGTAAAAACTCCTGAATTTAGAAGCTCTACCTTGTTGATTCTTCTTCCCCAAATCCGAAAAAAGAACCCCTCCATGACTTTGAATGGTGGGTTGCTGCCCAAAACCTTGCACATAATAGTAGTCTCCCATTGCTTTGAGCCTTCTTCCACCTCCTCCATGGTGATTTCACCCATAAACAGCCCATCTATCTCCACGGGTTGGTAATATTGGATCTCCGTCGAGCTAGATTTGAGTATAGAACTCCAAGATCTGACCTCCTTCTTGCTCTCCTCCTCCACTTCTTCACTCCAAACAATTTTTCTCCCTTCTTTAGAGCTGCTGAAATTGAAAATTGAACACTCATGTTTTGCTTCTTCAAAAACTTCTTTTTCTTCCACTCCTTGGCTTTTATCTTCTTTAGGGCCTGAAAGTGACTTGTCAAGAACACTCTTCAGCCCTATTTTGTTTTTTCCCTTGCCCTCATCCTTCAACAAAGCCAAGCTGATCACCTCCTCCTTCAAAAACGTTTTTCTCTCCTTTGATTGTTGTGTTTTCCCTTTATTCTTAGTGTTAGATCTCCTCATGGTGTGAGGATGGCAAATTCAAAAGAGAATTACCATATCTGAAATAAGAAAAAGGGAAGAACACCCATACTATGTGAAAATCACCCCTAGTACTAGTTTCCCAATAGACTCCCAAATGGCTTTCATAGTGTCTCTTCAAATGTTCTTCAATCTGGTCTACATTGGATAGTAATCTACTCCCCTCCCTTATGTTCAAAATATGGTTCTTGTATGGCCTTGTTCTCATAGAAGCATAAAACAACTTTGTAGGCCTATCCCCCTCATGAAGCCATTGCACTTTAGCTCTTTGTTGCAAGAACTTGTATTCAGCCTCCTCCAATTCTTCAAGCACTTTCCTTGCATCAAATTCCACCCTTTGCCTCCTTTCATCCCTTGGTTCTTCATTCAACCTCTCTTGTGCCAAAAGCCATTCCTTCTTAGCCTTCTCCACCCTTTCTCCAATCTTAGAGAACTCCCTTCTATTAAGCCTATTCAAAGGCTTTTCCATGTCTTCAAGAAGCTTTCCAAAATCCTTCATTGTGCTCACCTTCCTCCAAACCGCTTGGATTGTCCCCTTGAAATGTGGTGAGGTCTCCCACATATTGAAATATTTGAAGCTCCTCTTCTTCTTCTTATCTTCCTTATGCCAACTCAAAACGATAGGATGGTGGTCCGAGAGTGTGTCCGGTTTTACCTCACAAAAGGCTTGGCCAAGCCTCCTTACCCACTCTTGGTTTACAATGCCCCTATCAATTTTGCTTTATATCAACTCCCCCACTTCCCTTCTATTGCTCCAAGTAAACATTTGGCCCATAGTTTTAATTTCAACCAGCAAACTAGCCTCCATCACATCTAGGAAATCCAAGACTTCCTTTTCTTCAACTTTGTTCCCACCGTCTCTATCCCCAAAATCCAAAGGAGAGTTAAAATCTCCTATGATCAGCCATGGTTTATCATCTCTACTCTCTTGCCCCTTCAAGAACTCCCACATTGGTTTTCTCTTTTCAATGTTGTTATGGCCATAAACCACCTTCAAGAAGAATTTCATGTTATTGCTCCTAATCAATCCATCAAAATCCATCCATTGATCCCCAACATTCAACACCTTCATATCATAAAAATCAGCCCTTCAACCTAGCCAAATTCTCCCCCCTACAACATTCCCATTTGTTAACAACTCCCAACCAAGCCATATTCTCCCCCACATTTTTTTTGGTTTTCTTCTTTTACTTTAGTTTCAAACATAATGATCCAGCGCAGTCCTTACCGGTGACACGGCCTACGTCATCCCAAAGCCAATGGCCCGTGCCAGACAGACCAGACAAAGCCAACGGCCCTTAGATCCACTTATTTCTATGTGTTTATGATATTATGTTGCCTTGTTCTTCATATTCTTATTAATTGCATAAATGATACACTAGTGTTGGTACACACTGTAGCTGCTTTCATGTTGGCACATATATTGATACTTCCCAGGGAGTGAAATGTAAATGTGATATGGGTAGCGTGGTCCAGGTCCATGTGGGTGTGTGAACGGAGGTCTTTTCCGAGTATTACCATTACGATGACATCACACTAGTTTAGCTGGCGAGTTGGTCTGAAGGGTTACGTGTAGAGATAGCAAATGGTAGAAAAGTAGGGTTAGCTCATTTGTGACCCAAGAGCCATCGATAAGGTGATTATTTTCCTTTGCCTCTGTAGACCTAGGAATAGTGAATTCATGGTTTAGTGCTTAGGACGTAGTAATCATATGGGGGAGAAACAGATCTGCATAATGGCAGGACCACTTGTTTCACTCCCCTAACTACGAAGGTGGTGCCGATAGAAGATTACAATAGCACCCTACATGAAAGGTTTCGGGAAGTGTTGACCATTTACCAAACCACTTGTTATGAACACTAGAATATGTTCAATGTCTTACATGCGATGGAATCGTGGACCGAAACATTTCACCAATTATGTTTTTTTATGAAACATTATATATATATATGGTCAAAACTTGCAAAATTAGGCCTTCTCCCCCAACCTTTACATCATAATAAAAAACTAGTAATTACATAGAAAATAAGACTAAGCATCTATGTTCCATTGTTCTTCTACTTTCTCCTTCCAGTTGCTCCAACTTCTCCATTTACATTCATTTTCCACCTGTGCCAAGATAGTTTTTGCATTCAGCTTCTCACTGTTGAAGATTCGGCTGTTTCTCTCAATCTAGATTCTGTACAGCATTGTTGTTAGTAGCATGATCTTCTTATCCTACTTCCTCCTTGCCATCATTAGTAGCACTCCACTCAATTGCCTCATGTTTTTCACCACTCCCAGTTTCAGATTGTGAAGTATGCTTCTCAGATATTCACTTTCAGTAAACAAGTGACCTGCAGCCTCACATAAGCAGCAGAACTGTGGTTCTTTAAAGCCCCTATTTTCTGAAGCCTTGCCACTATTGGCAGGTTTCCTTTCAACAGACTCCAGATAAAAATTCCGTCCTTTGGTAATACTTTTCTTGTACCAGACAACTTTCCTGTATGCATCTTTTCCACCAGCTGATCACAATCCTGTTTTCTACATTTTGTATTTAACAAAGGCACCCCCAAGTATGCATCTTTTCCACTAGCAGTTGCTTTTCCCCTTCTTCCATTCTTGAGAAATAGATTGTGGACTTCTGGTCATTGATAGCTAAACCTGTAACCTCCATATACTGCCTCAGGTAATCCTTGATTCCAGCCATTGACTTTTGATCAACTGCAATAAAAATCAACAAATCATCAGCAAAAAGAAAAGAGTGCACCCTTGCCTTACTGCTTGTTTGATGGTGGTTAATTTTCTTCTCGTTATACTCCTTTGTCAGCATTATTGTGAGATATTCCATGCAAATTACAAAGAGCAGGGGTGAGTGGATCCCCTTGCTTTACTCCCTCTTCTCTTCAATAGATTTGTCCTTCTTCCATTCAAAACCAGGCTGAAAGTTGAGTTCATTGTGCTTTCCTTGATCTAGTTAATCATCCTGTATGGAAACTTCAATTACTTTAGCCATGCTATTAGGAAATTCAAATTGATGCAGTCGAAAGCTCTGCTGGTATCCACTTTTACTACACAAATTGCCTTCATACCTCTCACATTATACTTGTACAGAAGTTCCCGTGTCAACAAAATGTTATGGCCTATGTTTCTCCCCTTGACAAAAGCCCCTTGATTTGCATTAATTATCTCTGGCAGTATTTCTCTCATTCTAGCACATATTATTTTTGTGATCACCTTGTATAGCACTGAACAACATGAAATTGTCCTATAATTAACTGCCTTATGAGGATTGTCCACTTTAGGTATTAGTGTGACACTACTGCTTCATTCAGTTGCCTTTGTATTTTTTCACCCTGAAAGATACTCTTCAATGCTTTAGTTAGGCTGGTACCTGTTATGTCCTAGGTATTCCTAAAGAATGACTAGTGAAGCAATCTTTTCCAGGACTTTTGCTGGTATGTATGCTCCACATGGCCTTTTTAACTTCTTGATCATTGACTAGGGGTACCAGTTTGGCCTGCTGCTGCACATTTAAGACTTTCCCAATGCTATATTGTTGGATCCAGCATCTCAGTTTTTCTCCTTACCCCCAAATGATTCTGAAAGTGACTCAGCAAGTGCTTCTCAATCAACTCTTGATATGCAGCCATTTCCCCATTTATATTTAAGCTCACCATGTAGTTTAGTTTTTTAATGAAAGTTTTGTATATAGATCAAATCAAACCAAAAGAGTTTTTAAGCCATTACTCCTAGACTTTTACAAGCAAAAATCCCTATCAAAACTTGCTATTTAAAATCAAATAAACAACCAACTCTATATTCTATCTAGCTCATATTCAAAATTTTCTTTCCATCTCTTGTGACTCCATTTGCATAAAGCTTCAACTTGGGCAGCCAAGGTCTCCATCTTCGAATCTTCTTGGCAAAAGATCCACTTGTTCCTATCATTCCATATTCTATACAAGGCACTAGTAAGCTTCATCAACATCAAGTCTCGCTTTCTTCTGACCATCATCAACAAACATCTTTTTACTTGACTCATGTTGCTCATATCCCTCATATCCCTAACTTAAAGATTTTCATCAACCGCTTAGTGTATGTACAACCCGAAAATAAATGGGTTGCTATCTCATCCACCTCATCACATAAACTACAACTTTGTTGTGTCTTCAAAATCCCAAATCTTTGTAATCTATCAACCGTGGGCAGCCCTCCCTTCAATAGCATCCATAGGAAAATCCTATGCTTAGGTAAAATGTTTTTGTCCTAAATTACCTTTGCATAAATGTTTTTGCTTCCTCCCTTCATTTCATCATACACCATCCTTGTCTTCAACTTGCCTTCCTTGTCCAAACAACTCTCAAGGGTTTGGACGTGTTTATCTTTCAATTTGCACAAATCTTCCAATGCCAACTATAACTTATCCCTCCTTTGCTTCTTTGTAGACTTCCACCCTTTATGTAATATGCTTGAATCCACCTTACCCAAAGAATATCTTTCTTTAAGTTTAAATCCCACAATTGCTTACATAGTGCTGCCTTGTTCCAAACGGAAGGATCTCTAATCCCCAATTCTCCAATTTTTTTGCTTCTACAAATTGTGTCCCAAGAGATAGGAGTATAACCCCTTTTCCCTTCTTCTCTTCCCCATAAAAAACATCTACAAATTTCACAATCTCCTCATGAACACCCTCAGGTATACTTAGTAAAACCGAATTAATCAATTGCACCTTCCCTGCATAAGAAAGAACACTTGAATTCCAACTATGCAATTTTCTTCTAATTTTATCCACCAATTGCTCTTAATATTGCTTCCTCCACATCACATTAGACAAAGGCAACCCCAAATATTGCATAGGAAAATCCCCTCTTGTTACATTTAACACTTCAGCCAACAAGTCTTTCTCCTCTTCATCCATTCTCGAAAAATAAATTCTAGATTTTTGCTCACTTATTGCAAGACCCGAGATCTCCATAAACCTCTTCAAGCATCCTTTCACACCCTCCATGGATTTTTGGTTTCCTCCACAAAAGATAAGCAAATCATCAGCAAACAACAAAGTATGTACACCAACCTTTTTTCATCTTTGGTTGAATTCTATGTGCTGCTCCTTGTACTCCTTTGCCATCATTCTTTTAAGGTACTCCATGCTCAAAAGAAACAACAAGGGGGATAGATAATCCCCTTGTTTAACTCCTCTTCTACCCATGAATCCTTCAGAATACCTCCCATTCAAAACCAAGCAAAAGGATGACTTCATTGTACTTCTCTTAATCCAATCTATCATCATAAGCCCGACCCCTTAACATTCTCCCCCACTCGATTCAACAAACGTCCGCGGAGCTATCAATCATCTAAGATGCTTCGTTACCCACAGTCTTCTCATACACTTTTGCCTTAAGGAAGGGGTTGAATCATTTTCTAGCGTTGGTGTACTCTAATGTAGCCATGGTCTTTGGCTTCTCTTCAATTCCATTTTGAGCTTGATTGATTTTAAAGCACCCACTCCCTAATCAACGACCGAAGGAATGTCAAACTCCGGATGCTATCAGATACGCATCATCATCCATTCACGTTTTTGCCTCATTCCTTGTGGAACAACAAGGGGTTGCTTATGTGAATGATGACTCATCTTTCCTTACCGAGAGGTCTCTACAAGGTTTAGCTTGTTTAAACGATTTGAAACAGGAAGTTTGATGAGGCCCGCCAACCGGTATATACATCTTTGGAATCCAAATCTTCTTGGTAACCAATGAACGGTCCCTACCCTCCTTGCTCAACTAATCTTCATCTCTCGTAGCTAGGGAGCGACCCACAACATGCTGAATCTTCATACTTGCTTCACAAAGCCTCTTGGATCCACTAGGCAAACCCATCGCAATAGCGCACGGGCCATCGGCTGGAAGGGGTTCCCTAGCCTTCTGACCAACGCGGCCAAGCATATCCCTGTGGGGTGCCGGCTAGAAGGGTCAGTCGGTCATCTGAGCGGCGCGACCCATGCAGATCTTCGCAGGCCCTGGGCTTGGAGCTAAGCTTCTCGTCTTCTAATGGCACGACTGTACAAAATGTTGTGGGGCATGGGCTGGTCTTTGGATTTTTTATCTTTAAGGTGCACGATTTGTGAAAAAGACATGACCTACGCTCGTACTTAGTTGCACAAGCCAACTGAACGACACGGGCCGTGCAATAGCATACGACTCGCACCATTACTTAACCACACCTCCATATTGGCTGGCACGGGCCGAGCATAAGAACACAACCATGCCAGTCTTCAATGTTGTCCAAGTCTCTACTCCATTCTCCTTGGCTCATTTCCATCTACTACCACAAGTAAGCCTCTACTCCATAAGAACACAAAGGCCACACGCGATCTACTACCATTCTTGAACCATTCTTGCGAATAGCGTTCTACTCTGAAGTGCTTACAAGCGATCTACAATGAAGCTCACATAATAGGATATAGATGCATCCATTAGGGCTATTGCAAGGACATAACATCCATTAGGGCTACATAAATATACAGAGTGAAAATTTTAGACAAGAAAACCAACAAAGGTTGTCTAAACCCCTTGTGATGTAAATCCAACTAAATCTAGCAATCAACCATACAAAAGATAGTAAAAATGCATTGCTTAACACATGCTTCTAGGTGAAAATCAATTCCCCCACACTTAAATTTTTACTCGTGCAAAGATCTAAGTGGAACATAGCATGCAAAGAGTTTTCCAAGACATTCAACATTTATTCCTAAACTACCATGGTTCCCCCAAAGATGTAAGAATCTCGCAACTCTCACTCCCCGAAGAAGCTAAGATAACCTATCCAACCTCATGCCAACAAAAAGGTGAGAATCTAAGTTACTCTACCAAAAGGACTTCCAAAAAGACACTCAAAGAGAACCATAGGATTTTTTCAATTCCTCTCAATTTCTCTCATTTTTCCTAGAAACCCTTTCGGGCTTTCATTCAGCATCCCATAATTTTTTTTTCTTTTTGAGCTCACTTCTCACCTTTTTCCACACCATGTCCTCTCACATTTGCATAGGTTTTTCAATCTACACTGGCCTTTATCATTGTTTTCGAGTTGCATTCAGGTTTTTTTACTTAGCTGGGTATTTTTTAAAAAAAATTTCACTTTTTTTGTGTTGCACAAAATGCCTCAAATGTTGGCTTCACACCAAAATGAAGATAAGCAAAGAAAAACAAACTAACACCAAAACACAAAGGAATCTTGTTGAAACTACTAAGTGCCTAACTACTCCCTCTCCTACACATAAACCTTGCATTTTCCCCAATGCATAAAAAAATATATATTTTAAGTTAAGTAGGGAAAAAAATTGGCTCTTATTCTTGGGGCCCGGAAGGGCCCTCTCTCAAGCATGTTGCCTCGCGCCTTCTCCTCCTTTCTTCTTGCTTTATCTCTAGCTTCTCAATGGGAACTAGGCTGTAGAAGCCTTCATGCTTCGAAGCATGCATCATTTCCGTCAAGTTCTCTATAGCTTCCTCTTGTACATCAGCTCTTCTATCCACAATTGCAAGATCCTCCTTTCCCTCCCGCTCAATAGAATCCAACCTACTCCCCAAGCTCTCATGACGTCATCCATAGTGTCAAGCCTAGTCCTGAATTCCTCCATTTCCACACTCATCTCTCCTACCACTTGACCAACCTCTTGCACCATTTGGGTTGAACTCATGATTTTTCCCCAAAAGTGCAAAATTGGTTGAAGAAATCCACCTGTAGCTTGCCTCAGGTTGGTGGCAATCTAGGTGGAATTTCACCATCTTCCTCTTCAATGTCTATGTTCGGGGACAATAAGATGTTGTGAAACCCTACTCAAACCTTGGATCAGGATCTAGGAAAAGGTCTTCGAAGGCGGTGTCGTAGTTGATGGTCATACGTTTGGGTTACGGAAGTATCATGAAGTTGCAAATCCAGGAACCACCGTACAACCAAATGAAGCGATCCTCCGAGGTAGTGGTAGCAATCATTGAAGCCCTTGGAAACATAACCATAGTCCCATTGTTTACCCCGTCCCCAAATGACCCAAGTTTTCCATCGAAAAACGAGAGGGAGACGAATGTCCCAAGTATTGGGCTAACAGCCTGACCATGCCTCCCATGGGTATCTTGCCACCTTTCTTCTTCTCTATGGCTATGCTCTCTTCCACAAAAGTCTCCACCAATTTGTGTTAGAAATTCCTCTCTGGAGTACATCCCAGTTGAGGCATTGAAAAAGCTCCTCGTGGAAAAGAACTCCCATGGATAGGATACAGTGCATGTACCGCAAAGCTGGGTGACTATTACGGTACTCTTGCCCAAATGGTTCCTATCCACGCCCGCCAAGTTCCGCCAAAAGTCGCTCAACGAGAATGAAAGCCCTTGTTGGTGAGTCTTTGGAACTTCCTTCCTATACTTCCACCCGAACGCTCGAGTAAATTCCCTATAGGTCATTGAGTACTCCTTGTCATCCATGCGGAAGGTGATGGTCCTCTTCCCATCACTATTTGATGTCTGCTCCATAGTAGCCAGAAACTCCAAAGTCCACCTGATGTACATCTTGGAATGCATCTCTAGGAATCCCTCTAGGCATATCTGACTTAGCAAGTAGGTGATGGGATCGAGTAGGCCTAGTGCTACCAAGGGCTCCTTGCACTCGATATTTGTCTCCAAGATGGTCTTCTTTGGCCTATTGAGGTACTTCCATTTCAGGGTTGCACTCCCAAAAATGTTGACCAACCCGGTGAACTCATCAACAACGATGGCAGGGTGAGGAGGAACGGGAACGTTCATTTCTCTTATCTCCTAATTTTAGCCAATCCCTTCTTAAAAACCCAACTCATGGCAAATCATGTCATATCTAAACAAGGATCATAAATTCCCCCCACACTTAGTTCAACACAAAACATGCATATAACCCACATACTTCCCTAAAACATCAAAAAGAAAGATCGAACTCCATGCTTCTCACATATAATACAATCATGATAATGAAAGCAAGTAAGTACAAAGTTCAAAGAGTTACCCGAAGTTGGAATCTAAGAGCTCAAAATCACACAAGAGGAAGCAAAGAGTGCTCTCCCTTGAGAGAAAGTGTCCAATTTTTTTGAGTTCCTCAAATTGTGAAGGGAGGGTGGATGTTTTTGAAGTACATGTAGTGGGCCAAATGACCTTTATGGATGTGATAAGGTACTCTGAATTCAAAATCTGAGAATAAAAGATCTTTTAAAAATGGTGGTTTATGAGAGAGGCAAAAAAAAGTTTGTAATGGTTTATGCAAATATAGAAACTTTTGGAGTAAAAGCTTCACTCTAGTAATTATCAAAGAAGGTGTTAATGTTTGGTGTATTACCATTGGTATTAACCAACTCGGGGAAGAAAACATCTCCGGAATTAATGGGGGCAAAAGTGTTTGTTTTGGTCAAAAATTTTAATTATGCAAAATCTACCCCAACTATAGTATTTTTCAACTGGCTGAGGGATGGTACAACCCTTGCCTTATGAAGGCCTCATGCTAGATCATCTCACACAGATCATCTCAAACGGGTCATGTAGGCCTCGTGCCTAGAAATTGACTCCCAGCTGACGGCCTGCAAGGATATAAACAGCCCTCTTATAAACAGCTCGTGCCTTTTTAAGAGGAAATCATGCATCCGATCGGCGGCCCGTGAAGATCTACATGGCCTGTGTTGTTCAAATGCTCAGGAAGGAGTTCCCAGCCACTGGCCCATGATAAATGGCGCAGCTGCGCATTCAGGATGGCCAAGACAAGTGCCCAGCCAACGGCCCATGCTGAATTACACGGGTCGTGCCAAGCCGAGCCAACATCGGCCGGTGCTATAGCACGACACGTGCCATGACAAGTGATAAGGTTTCACTTGCTCTTTTTTAGCCTTTTTCAAGCCTAATTCCCTACTATTATATATAGAGCCTATGTCTACTAGGGTTTAAGTTAACTTTCATTATTTTCATTCTCCTAGTTTTACCTACGAGTAGGTAGAGATAGAAATGGCCTAACCCTTCTTTCTAATTTATTTCTCCGTGTTTTTGCCCAAGGGCATTGAATCCAACGAAAGATATAGGTTCAATGCTTAGGGTTTAGTGATTTAGCTGAGGGAACTATATTCGTATTCATTACTTGGTAGTTATTTTGTGAGATTTTACGATCCCCTCTCCTATATGCTTATTAACATTATGTTGACTTGTGTTTTACATTTTTATTAATCTCATGATTGGTACACTATGTTGGCATATACCTTAGTCTACTTTCATGTTGCTGCATTTATTGATATCCCCTGGGGAGTGACACTAGATGAAATAAGGGGACCGATAGTCCGGGACCGTATGAGGTATGCATGTGGATCGCCGAGTCAACGTTCCGATGACCATACACTAAAAGCTGGACTAGAGCCGAAAGGTTACGGATATAGATAGTTTATTAGCAACTAGGGTTGGCATAATTCGACCTATGTCGTGGCAAACTTAACGGTAATGTGCCTATTCCTTGGCCCATGTAGGTCTAGGGAGAAGCATTCGTAGTGGAGTGCCCGGGAAGTAATAGTACTAGGGAGAAGCAGATCTGCATAGCAGGAAGGGCCATTGTGCACTCCCCTAATTACAAAGGTAATGTCGATAGAAGAATACGTGTGCACCCTTACATGAAAGATAGGAGGAAGTGTTGACTATCGACCACACTATGTGGCATAAGTATTAGGATAGGTTTACTATCTTGTATGTGACTGAATCTAGGATTGAAATATACTACCGGTCATGTAACACAAATATTCCCCAAGTGCAGCTATATATATAGTTTTACTCTCTTGTACTTGCATTATGTGGATTAACCTTGGGTTTGGACGGTAGCTTGTCGGATTCCCTAGCCTCAAGTCGGCTCATCAAAGTGGAAAGTTGACCAACTTGCACTTCAAGATTTTTTATGCTTGAAAAGGCTCTTGTGCCTAGTTCCTCAATCTCTCTTCTCGTTCGCTCCACAAACACATCAATCTTCTTCATTAGTTGTGTGATTTCATCAATAATCTCCTCCCGGTCCAACTTTTATAATGCAACATTGGTGTTTGAAGGTACTTCTCCCATCGGGTAGGTTTGAGTGGTCCACCTCGATTGTACCCTTGGTTCTCCTCGCGCCACCGAAGGTTTGGGTGATCACGATATCAGGGATTGAAGGATTTTGAATAAGGGTCTTGTCTATCTCCACCTAGATTCCCTCAAAACCCTTGTTTTCCCCTATCAAACTGCCTATTCCCACCATTGAAGTCTAAGGCTTCCCCCCCCCCATAATTTGTCAACCACTTGTGGACATGTATCGGTCGGGTAATCAAGATTGCAAATTCCACACACCTTCACTTGTTGAGTTCTCCCTTTCCTCTTTCATCATGGAAACAAGTGCTTGGACTTGTTCTTCAAGTTTGGGAGAATGAGCGGGCTCTTCTAAGGTCTTTACACGCGATTGGGTACCAAATTGCCTTGTACCATTGATCCTGTCCTTGAATAGTGCCATTGAATTCTTGGGTCTTTTGTTCGCTATAGAACCATTACATTCCGCATTCACCATGCACATGTTTTCATCGCATAAGCCTTCAAAGAGGTAATACCCCAAATACGCCTTCCTTTTTTTTTATGAACGTATGGATTTCATTTCATCGCAAAAACAAAGAACATAGTTACAACTTTCAACTCCAGCCCTATGAAGCATCTAGTATAGTATAAAAGGACTACTTCACTAACATCCAAGTGTCAAGGATGTTCTTTGAGGACTACTTAGATACATAAAATTTACAACAAGATTTGGGTCCATAAACTAAATTCGGAGGAGATGACCGAGCCCAGTTGTGGAGGAGTCATGGTTTTGTTTTCAAAGATCCTTTGGTTCCTCTCATTCCACAGATGGTAGATGCAGTACACCATAAGGGGGAAAATCCTTTTGTTCTTCTGTGCTTGCCAAATGAAGAGGAGTTTCTTCAAGTGTCTCAGATTCAGTGGAGAAGGAAGATGGAAGTGCTGGTATAGTTGTTGTGCATAGGGGCATGCGATCAGCAAATGATGCAAGGTTTCCTGTTGTTGTGAGCAGAAACAACAAGAAGTGGGAGAAATGTGGATGCCAAGGTGTTGGAGCCTGTCCACAGTAGATAACCTACCCAAAGTCATCCTCCAAAGAAAGAAAGAATGCTTGGGGAGAAGCTTCTTGCTCCAAACCGTTGCTGCAAAACTTTTGCAGTCCTCTGCCCCAATAGGAAGTTGTATGCTTTGGAAATTTGAAACCTCCCTTTGTGGCTGAGGCAAAGAGGGAGGACATCAATAACCTGGTTCCTGAGGTTCATAAGCACAGTCGATGCATTGCTGCAGTGAGAAGGGGCAGTGGCAGTCTTCAAGGTTCTGCCCTTCATATAGAACTCCTGTATCCACTTAACCCATAAGTTCTCTTTTCCACTTTGAATGTCCCATAGTTGCCTGCAAAGTAGTGCCTGACCCCATAAGTTTGGATCCCTCAAACCAGCACCACCAAAATCTTTTGTGAGGCATAAAGTTTCCCAGGCTATGGGGTATAGTCCCTTCCCATTTGAGTTCCCCCAAAGGTAGTCCCTGCAGATGAATTTGATATCATCATAGATGGAGACAGGAAGTTTGAAGGCACTAATCCAGTAGCTTGTGATACTGAATAGCACTGTATTGATGAGCTCCACCTTGCCTGCATAAGAAAGTGCCTTTCCCCTCCATTTTGTCAACTTTGTTTTGAGCTTGTCAATCAGCTTTTGACAGTCCACTGAATTCCATTTTTGGCCTGAGAGAGGTAGGCCAAGGTAGGAGACTGGGAGGATCCCCTTTTGGATTTGCATCAAGGATAGTAGGGAGTCAGCCTCTGTGTCATCCATTCTAGAGAAGAACACCTGTGATTTGGCTGCATTTATGGAGAGACCAGAAACTGCCTTGAAGTCATTCAGCACTGTTAATACACCTTGAACAGATGACTGATTGGCTTTGGAAAAAATCAGAAGGTCATCAGCAAAGAGTAGGCAGTGGAGTCTCACTTGCCTGCACTTAGTGTGGTATTCTATCAATTTGTTCTTAAAAGCCAGGGATAGCATCCTAGAGAAGTACTCCATAGATAGACCAAAAAGTAGAGGGGAAAGTGGATCACCTTGCTTTACTCCTCTTTTGGCAGGAAAATGCTTTGTGTATCCTCCATTCAGTGACAAGCTGAAAGAAGCACTTTGCAGGCAGGTTTGTATCCATGTGGTGAATGCTTGAGGGAATTTGAAAGCTGCCATGAGGTCAAGTAGGAAAGACCATTCCAGGTTGTCAAAAGCTTTCTGGATATCCACTTTAAAAAAACAGCTCTTCATGCCAGCATACTTCCAGTTGTAGGTTTTTAATAGCTCCTGAGTCAGTTGGATGTTGTGGGAGATGAGTCTACCTTTGATGAAAGCCCCTTGGTTCAAACCAATGACATCAGGGAGGACCTTGGCCAGCCTAGAACAAAGAACTTTGGCTACGATTTTGTAAAGCACTGAGCAGCAGGAAATTGGCCTGTAATTAGAAGCAGTTTGGGGCTGGTCCTTCTTTGGTAGCAAGGTGATAACAGTTTTGTTGAATTGTTCAGGTAAGGCCCCTCCCTGAAAGAAATCCTGGATTGCTGTCACCACATCTAAGCCAATAATATGCCATGTTTTTTTAAAAAAACTGGCTTGAAAAGCCATCATAACCAGGGCTCTTGCTGTCTGGTATGCTGTTTAGGGCAGTCAGGATTTCAGTCCCTGTGATAGGGCTGATAAGGAGTATTTGATGGTGATGAGATAGAACAGGACCTTGAGCAATGATCTTGGGTGATATCTGTTGAGGTGGTGGAGTGCTTTGGCCAAGTTGATTGGAGAAGAAATCAACTAGGTGATCCTCTATCAAAGCTGGGGTCTCCAAAAGAGTACTGCCATTGTAGAGGCAGAGGATATGGTTTTTGAATTGCCTGGCCTTTAGGTAGTCATAGAACACCTTTGTTGGTCTGTCTCCATGTAGTAGCCAAGTACTTTTTGTTCTTTGTCTAAGGAACTGTGCTTCTGCCTCAAAGATCATGGCAGCTTGCTTCCTTACTTTCTTTTCCTGTTCTTGTAAGGCCACATTGAGAGGGTCAGTATGAAGAGCAGTTTGAGCCTGGAGAAGTTCATCACTGATCATGGTGGATCTCTTCTGAATTTCACTGAAATCTTTCTTGTTAATTCTGAGCAAGGGAGAATGTAACAAGGAAAGATTGTAGTAAAAATCAGATAGGGAGTGGACTGGATTGTTCAACCATATAGCTTCCACTTTAGGTATAAACTCAGAGGAAAGGCTCCACATGTTGTAGTATTTGAAAGGTTTTCTCACTGAGTGGTTCTGGCTTGAGAGTTGGATAAGGAGAGGTGTATGATCTGACTGGCCTTCCATCAGCACCTTGCATTTGGAGTCATGAAGTACCTCTAACCATTTTTGGTTTATGACTGCTCTATCAATCTTGCTGAAGATCCTGTGTGTTGCATTCTGCCTGTTGCTCCATGTGAATGAGGGTCCAAAGGTTTTGATTTCAACTAAATTCAGTGTGTCAACTGTGTCCTTAAAATCAGCAAATTCCTCAGCCTTAACAGGAGCTCCTCCAATTCTATCATCAAAAGAGAGGGGGGAGTTGAAATCCCCCACTATAAGCCAAGGGTTGTCCTGGTTTGCAAGTTTCTTCAATTCACCCCACAATGGCAATCTTGATTTCTGGTCATTTTCCCTATAAACAAAAGTAATATAGCTGAGGATGTTCAAGGACTTGATCATACAGGAAACATGTATCCATTGTTCGTCCATTGATAGTATCAGAATGTCAAAAAGGTTTTGTCTCCATCCAAGCATGATTCTGCCGCAATCATTGCAAGGATTATTTGTGATGAAATTCCACCCTAAGGCTATTCCATCCCATACTTGCTTTTCCTTTTTCCTTCTGGTTTTGGTCTCCACCATACATAAAAGCCCCACTTTATTTACAAAACACAATTGCTGAACTTGTTTTTGTCTAGTACTGCTATTTACACCTCTTACATTCCATATAAGGAGGTTTGTATTCATGATAAATCAGGAGGGGGAGTGTCCATGGAGCCAAACAGCAGTGTCTTCAAAGGACTAGTATTTGTGGCAGTAGAGCTAGGAGATAGCATAATGTGAGGGGGTACATTTCCAGCAGTTTGATCCTGAGTTTGTGGTCTTAAAACTGGACTTAAAACTGGAGAGAGGACTGGGGGAAGGTTCCCTGGTGTATGTGCTGTCTGTTCAGCTGGTTGTTTGGGTCTATATATTTTGGCAGGGGGCTTATAATGCCTTTGGGAGGGCCTCTGAACAATGTTCTTTTGAGCTGGAGGATCAGGGTGTAGTTTTTTGCAACTCTTCACTTCATGGCCTAGCATTTTGCAATGGGTGCATTGAATTGGTTTCCACTCAAACTCAACTGCCTGTTTTTGAACCACATCATCCTCATCAATATATTCAAACTGAGTTGGAAGCTCCTGAACTATTTCAACCTCAAGTTTCACTCTAGCATAAGCCAGTCTATCCCTGTTATGAGTGGCCGTGTCCACCATTAGAGGCTTACCCAGGGGGCTCAAGATTCTGCTCAGTATCTCAGGGGTCCAATACACAGGGTTTAGGCCGGGGAGTTGCACCCAAACAGGGATTTTAGAGGGGGTGATGTTCTGGAAATTTTTTGTCCAAGGGTGGACAATGACAGGTTTGTTTTGAAACATCAAAACTCCTCTAGCAAGGACTAGGTCTCTAGCTGAAACATCTTTGAATTTAACCATAAATACACCAGGGGAGAGAGACCATACCTTAATAATGGGGAATTGCCACCAAACCGACCTAAAAAATCCATCCATTACATGTAGAGGGGGGTGGTCCCCGAGCACATTGCATATGATAGTGGAGTTCCATTGTTCATAGCTGGCTTCAACACAAGCTTTTGGAATTTTCCCCATCCTTGTTCCAGCTATCTCCTCAGGATCATAAAACCTCATTCCCTCAGATCTGTTTTTGAACAGATCGGACCAGGTAGCTCTTTCTTGTTGCTCACTCTCCTTCTTAGCTTCAAGAAGGAAGCTTGAGTGGAGGTGGTGGAGATTCAGTTCTGGACTGGTGAGGTGGAGGGGTTGAGAATACATTGTGAAGCACTGGTGGTGGTGTTGAAGATGAAGCTTTCGGCGAGTCAAGTAGTGGTGGATCTGGATCATCCTTACAGTTCTTATCCGGTCATTTCTTGTTGTCACTGTTTGCAATTTGGAGCAGCTCTTCTCTCTTCTCCAAAGGGAGCTTCTGGAAAGAATCTCGAATAGTTTGCAATCTCTTCTTCCTAGCCGTGCTCCCCATAGCACGAAACTAAAAGCAAAGCTAAGAAGGAAGGGATTCATAGGTTGAAACTGGTGGATCGCACCTTTAGTGTGTGAAAATCGCACATAGTGACTCTATTGATTGATTCCTTTCGGTTGAACCTTCCTTGCATTGATGATAGGGGCTACTAGCCAATAGTCGCTTGAACCTCCCCCGTATTCATACAAGGACTCGTTCGCCAGTTCCGAAATATTACAAAGTTGCTTCTTCAAACCCGCAGACTTTGAAGTCAGGAAATATTTCTTGAGAAACCTCCACTTCATGTCTATCCAAGAGTGATGTAGCACGATGGAAGGTAACAGACTGCGTGTAGTAGCGAAAAAGGAAACGATCTCAGGTTGCAGTCCTATTCGACACCTCGGGTGGTTTCATGTTGGTGCAAACCAAATGAAACTCCGAATCAAAGGCCAATTCAACAACCAGCCAAACCCCCACTATCTCGCACAAAAGTTAGGTGTCTATTCCTTGGGGTACACCTTACTTCCCTCTTGCTATCTAACTAGCACTCAGGATTAGATCACAAGGTTTATTGATACCTAACTAGTCCTTGGGGTTAAGCAACAATGGAAAAAGCTCGTAAGCAACAAGAGTATGAACTCAAAGGTTTGTATATTTGGTTGATAAGAATGGTCATGTAATTTCGTGGAAAGCCTCTCCTATTTATAGCGTATAATTTGGCCAGTATAAATATAAACTAAAAAGAATTATGGCACCTTTAAGAAGTTCAAATCATATCTAACTACAATACCTAAAATTAAATGAGTACATATGGTGAAATTTATTCAAGCTAATCTTGAATAAATATTTCCTTATCTAATCTTACTAAATCTAATTTTATTCAAATCAATACTAATCTATTACAATATTTTCAAAATTAATGCTAAATATGAGCACACTGCCTCATTAAAAAACCCAGTGGAAAAAAGAGTATAGTGTTAAACTTCTAAAAATATTAAACTATGAAAAATATAATAAATGACATTTTTGACATCGTATCAACTGACAAACCAGGTTTCTTTCATAAATGAAAATGATATTGTTCAAAGGCAGAATGTAGTGTTTGAATGACAGCCTATCAAATGTTCCCATTGTACTATGATGTTAGGCCACTCTAAGCAGAATTGTAAAAAAATGTTGAAACTTTCCAAGCCTCCCATTAAGAAGCATGTCCCAAAAATAGTTGATCCTCCCTCTCTAAGTCTAAATCTGGACCTGATCCAATCCATGTTTCAGCACCCCCCTCAACAATTCACAGACCTGGGAAGAGCCTATTGAACCTCCATCAGAGTAGATACTTGATCAGCAAGGCACTTTGTTCAGTTCCAGTTCTAAACAGCCTGATACTTCAGTTTTGCTGAATTTTGGTTCAGTTACTGATTTTCCCCACCTCCCTTATCCCCCCGATGGAATCAAACATCCTAATCTAGAACATTACAGATCTCAATACCTCTATGAAGCAAATGGAAGTAAAGGATTTATGTTTTGTACATAATGTAGGTTTGTTATGCATTATTATAGAAGCAAAATTAATCCAAAAAATGAGGCTAGAGTTTAGGATGAGCTTGACCTTGGCTGGAAGTTTTCCAAAAACAATATATGTGAAAATAGTGGTAGGATTTTGTTGGTTTGGAGGCCTGATCTTTATGATGTACATATCTTATCTTCACATGCTCAATGGATTCATGTTTCTTGCTTTTTGAGGGCCTTAAACATGACCAATTTTTTCACTTTTGTTTAAAGGAAGAATGTGCCATCTGAAAGGCATCCTCCGTGGATTGAACTACAATAGCTTGATGTTCAGGATTCACCTTGGATGATAGCTAGTGATTTTAAATCCCATTTGGACTATGAAGATAGGATATGAGGTGCTCCTATTTCAGCTTGTGAATTCTATCTTTTTAAGACAGTGGTGCAGACACTGAACTTGAATGAGTTCAAAATATTTTTGCCCCTATTTCACATGGGACAACAGAAGCAAGACATGCAGTAGAGTGTATAGCACATTGGATAGAAGAGCCCTTATCAACCACAAATGGATTGATCAAGTGTTAGAATCAAGCTACATGATCCTACCTAAAAACATTTCTAATCATAGTCTCTTATTGTTGCAAATCACAAAGCAACATCAGAGAGTTAAGTCAAGTACTACAACATGTGGAGCCTTTCTTCTATATTTCTGCCAACTATTGAAACCTATTACATGCCCCTTAACAAAGCATTAATAAGCTGGATTTTAGTGGAATTCAGCAAAAAGCAAATGATATAACATTGGAATTGGAGGCAGCTCAGAAGGCACTACATGATGATACTTTGAATGTTCTTTTGCAAGCTGATGAAAATGAGGTCGGAAGGAAAACTTCTATGATTTATGAGGCTGAGTTAAAATTCTTACACCAGAGGACAATGAGTGAGTGGTTAAAATATGGGGACAAACCTTCCAAATGTTCTATGATCAGCAACAATCTAGACAGTTTAAGAACCATATCCTTTGTCTTTCTAATGGCATAGACTTATTGAGAAGTAGGGATCAAGTGGAAGCTCATTTAGTGGATTTCTTCACAAAAATTTTAGAAGTGCTCCATCATCCTCAACAGTGGACTTAGAAGTGCTTAACCAGGGGTCTCTCTTATCTTAGGAGTATCAATGCTAACTGATTCAACTAGTTTCGGCTGATGAGATCTATAAGGCTCTCAAAAGCATTCCTAATAGCAAAGTTCCAGGCTATGATGGTTTTTCAAGTCAGTTTTTTAAGTCTACATGGCATATAATTGGGACTATAGTGTGATCAAGGAAGTAAAGGAATTCTTTGATGGGGACTTTACTTGATCAATTGAGCACAACTATCATTACATTGTTGCCAAAGAAGGATCATCCACAACTGGCCTCAGATTATAGGCCAATTTCATACTGCACAGTCCTATATAAGATCATAGTAAAATAATTATGCACAAGACTTGGATGGATTCTGCCTGATATCATTAATCTGAATCAAGAGGCTTTTGTTAAATGAAGGCTAATATCCCACAATGTGCAACTCACACAAGGGCTTCTCCACACTTATAAGTGGAAGGATGGTTGTATAGATAGCTGCCTCATCAAAGTGGATATTAAGAAGCCATTTGATAATCTAGAATGGTCCTTTATAATCACCTTGCTGGAATGTTTCATGTTTCCTAGAGCTTTTATTCAATGGATCAAGAAATGCATTGAACCTGCTTCTTTTAGCATTTCCCTAAATGGTGGATACACTCAGCTTTTCAACGGAAAGAGAGGATTAAAACAAGGTGATCCCCTTTCACTTCTCTTATTTGTCCTTGCTATGGAGTACTTTTCTAGGATTTTGTCAAAAGCTTTCAGGAATTGATTAATTGATTATCATGCTAGATTTAAGAAAGTTGGAATACAATGCCTACTTTTTGTGGATGATCTCTTAATATTCTGTAAAGATAATGGAATATACCTCTATAGAGTTTTAAAGGTTCTTGATGAATTTAAAAGGACTGTTGGCCTGTCTATAAACCCTGCAAAGTCACAAGTATATTTCTCTAGAATTGGGGAATCCACCATAGACACTTTAGGGGGGATTCTTCAAATTCAGAGGGGTGTTTTTCCTGTTCCATAATTGGGATTGCCTATTACTGGTAGAAGTTGGAAGAATCAAACCTGTCAAGTGTTGATTGAGAAAATAAGGTCCAGGCAGTTTGAATGGGAAAACTCTCTCCTATGCAGGCAAAATGGAACTGATCAATACAGTATTGGTTAGCCTTACTATTTTTATTGGATCAGTGTCTTTAAGTTTCCAGCTAGTGTGTACGATGACATAGAGTCCTTGTGCAGAAACCTTTTGTGGGGATATCAGGATGGTGAAAGGGGTCTGAATCCAATCAAGGAAAACTTTATGTATTGAGAAGGAGTATTGAGGTGCTAGAAATAAGGATCCATTCTTATGGGGGCGAGCCTTATTGTGCAAAAAATTATGGGACATTCAGAATGAAAAAGCAAATATGTGGATCAAATGGATACAAAAGGTGTACATGAAGGAATCAGCAACTCTTCAAACTTGTCATGCTCCATATCATGCAAGTTACAGTTGGAAACACCTAATGAGACTTAGAGATCAAGTTATGTCGTTCCCGCCACTCTACATAACAGGCTCTGGTAAATTTCAGGTCTCTTTGGCCTATGGCTATCTCCAAGGCCATAGATCCAAAAGAGCCTTTTATGCTACCATTTGGAGTAGGAAACTATTACCAAATCATTATTTCATTTTTTAGAGGTTATCTTTGGGAAGATTGTATACTCTAGATGGGTTATATGGCTTTGGTTTGCACATGAATTTCTAGGTCTATTCTTTGTGCAATCAGCAACCTGAGGATACAAAACATGTGTTCTTAGAATGTGTCTACTACTCTAGGAAGGTGTTACAACTCATGCACTTCCCACAGTTTCATGACTTCATGTAGCTTAGAAGATTTTTTTTTCATTGAGCAGAAAAGGAAGCATGAACGGTTTTCTCTTCTGGTGGCTAGATATTGACATACCTATGATGTAAATATTTACCTTTTCAATTTCTAGGTTATACAACCCTACATTTTTAACATACCCGACTGCATATAACATTACGTAGTAGCCACATTCCAATGCGTGACTGCATATAACATTAGTTTCTTGTACTATAATTTTAGAATGTAAATCTGACAGTGAATAACAGAAATCTTCTAATTTGTCAAATTAAAAGCTTGATTTGGATGCGTGATTTCCACTTCTGAACAACACGGGCTATGTATATCCTTGTGGCTTCTGGCTTTGAGTCAATTTCTTGGAAATCTGATGGTGCGGGCATGCAAATCTTCACGGGCCATGTGATATAGCATGACACGTGAACATATTTAGCCACACAAAGCATCTTGAATAGCATGGGCCGTGTAGAACAAAGTGGCCTGTGACAAGGTCTTCTGGCATCATTCGTGTTAGCTAGTACGACCTGTGTAGTATTACACGGCCGTGCTAGTTCTTTGTTTCTTGAACTTTGACTCCTCTTCTTCTCGGTTTGATTCTATCTACTATCATTTTTTTACTCTTGGCCTTCTGTCTACTGCCACCCTTGCAGATTCCTTGTACTATCTACAACCACCCTTGCTGATGCTACAAACTACACCGAAGTGCTCACAAGAATCCTACCAATAAGCTAACAAAAATAGAATTTGGGCACTCGTGAGGATATAGTGTTGATTTGCATGACTATGCATGCGTTAACCAATACATTCGATATAATAATTATATTTTTTTTACTTACTGGATTGCTAGTATTAGTTAGGTTTGCACGACAAAGGGTTTAGAAGACCATGTTTTTTCTTTTTAAAATCCCATGTTTTGTAGATTTAATTGATACTAATGGACACCTCGTATCCACGGGCACCTAGATCTTCCCTTGTGATCATCACTAGTAGGTCGCTCGTGGGTACTTTTGTCAAATTTGTATAGAAGCCCGTTCTCAAGGACGATAGGAGATATCGAAGGCCATTCATAATAATGGTAGTAGATGAAGGCCATTGACTCTAAATCATGGTAGTAGAAGCACTGAGCTAAAAGATAGGCTGATTTGAAGTTCAAAATGGCCAAGGAAAAATGGAGGACTGTTTTCTGGGAGTTGCGCAAAGTTTTGGGGAAAATCCAAGAAGAATCAGCCCTTGAGGGTGGCACAATTGGATTTTTATTCTCGAGCGCTTTGAAATTGACTACAAGAACTCTCAAATCTGACCACCAGTTCTTCCGTAGCAGAGCAAAGAAGTCAGTCGATCGAACCAGCCACGTGTAGCACAGACCGTTATAGCTAGCACGAGGGCAAGGCACATATGACCCGTACCATGAGACACACGGTCCGTGTAAGGGGCCTTTGCATGAACCGTGCCCAGCAACATGAGTCATGCCAAGCTCGGCTGGCCGTGTTATAAAGTCCTCCTTTTCACCCAAATTTTGGCTACGAAGGGTGCAGACTGTTCTGTTTAACATGACCTATGCTCTTTCAAGTCACAAATGTAAAGACCAGCCTATATGGTGTGAATAATAGTGTGTCCCGTGCCAAAAAACTCAGCAAAATGAAGATTCGGTTGACAACCCGCGCTAAAAGACACATGGTGCAAATCAAAAGTGTAAGAATGGAGCTCCAGACGATGGCCCGTGTCGGATGACATGGATTGCATCAGCACGGCCATGCCTAGACCAGAGGCTCACGCTAGTACGAGGCACGCGACATGTGCCATGATTGACGGGCTGTGCCGGCACGAGGCCACATCAGTGGCATGAGCTGTGCCTAATGTTGCGCCCCGTGTCAAGTGGCAGCTGCTAGGGTTTTTGGCCTATTTTGAGCCTATTTTTAGGCCCAAACCCCTGCAACTATAAATATAGCCTTAGTCTACTAGGGTTATAAGTTTTGGATCATATCTTAGATCAATTTTGAGTTTTGAGAGTAGCCTAGAGAGAGAAAACACTCTCCATTCTCTCTAAGTTCTTTATTTTTTCATTTTTATTTTGTTTTTACCCAAAAATGTGGAATTCAATTAAATATATGAATTTCATGTTTAGGGAGTAGTTTAGTAGCTTGGGGTAATTTGAATTCATGATTTTAACTTGGCTTTGTGAGATTTAGATTTTCCTATCTTATTGTCTTATGAATATTTGTGCTTGAACCTATGCTTTCTAATAATTTGAGATCTATGCTATGTCATTATGATGATGCACTCATGCATGTGTGTTAGTATAAAAGTGTGCTAGGCTTCATTTCTATCTTGGGAGTGTTAGAATTATGGAGTAGGTAAAAAACACTGGGGAGATGAGTGCATTCATATCCTTTGAGAGCAAATCTTTATATGTGGTATACCATGATTCAAACTAGCTACTTGTGCGAGAAATCAACATGTTGGGTGGTCAATTATGCAAATCCCGACAAGGAGAATTCCCTGGCTTAACCTGATAGATTAGCGTGTTTGTTTGTAGCGACTAGAGTTGTGCTGACTCTAGAGTCATCACAAGGTATCTTTTCCTTTGCTTCTCTATAGGCCTAGGGATTGAGATCCACAGTAGAGTGTCTGGGATGTAATGAACTTCACTACATATCTAACGGTTGCGATCTACGTGAGGCATTACCCTTCTAGGTGGGCTTTGTATTCCTCTAAGTAGGGGCACATTAGCATTAGGAGTGAAGTGATGGGGAATGGTCTACAGTGTCACTGGACTAGAGCACATTTCCTAATTACGGAGACAGTGAGATATGGGCATTGTGGTAAGTACCATGTGTTGGGGGAAATACATGGCTATCTCCAAACTATGTGACAACATTTTAACGACCGAGTTGAGGCAGGTTAAATTTGGTTTCCGTTGCCGAGGACGCTAGTTTAAAAGTTTAATTGTCAATTTGTATAACACATTAGTTGAGTAGTTAGTATTGTTTTTATCTTTGTTTTTATTTTTGTTTTGATTTTTAACCTTTGCGTGATGCATGAAAAAGAAATTAAAAATGAAACTTTTTAAAATTCACTAGATGAGGTATCCCCTGATATTGAAGCTTTACATGCCCTATCTACTTCGAATGATCATTGTTGTGAGACCATTTCTGTCAAGCATATTCCTTCTAATTTGAATGAGGATGTTTTACCTAAAAATATCATGACTAACATGCATGCAGCAGAAGAAGAAGCGGGTTAAGGAATTAAAAAATCCTAAGCTCTTCCCGATCCCTAAACTCGAAAACAATATATCCACTACTGAGAAAGATGGGTGTGATTGGTTTGTCGCTCCAAAGGTAAATGGCAAACCAATAATTATATGGAGACCTATCCATCGAGATGTTGTTACTGGTGGTGTCAAGGATGGTGATTCCGGCGACCCACCAATCCACTCTTTTTAGTTTAAAAAATGAAGGGGAAAAAGTGGTGAGGACGACAATAAAGAAATGGTGTTTTATTTCAAGTAGGAGTCTTTTTAAAAATTTTAAAATTTTGGGGATGTGTTTGATTTTTAGTGGTGTTTTTTAGGAAATTTAGTCATCAATTTTGTTTAGAATAGTATTACTAGTGGTTTTTTTTAGTGTTTTTGGATGCAGGTTAGGAAAGAAAAATTTTTGGAATGAAGGAAGGCCAAGGCCTCGTGCCAGAAAACAACATGAGCCGTACCCTGAGATATGGGCCGTGTCAATGCTCATCAGCACAAGGCTGACTTAGCTGACACGAAGGCTTCATGCCACGAGATATAGGTAGTGTCAAAGCCCATTAGTACTCGGCTGACTCGGCTGGCTTGAGGGCACCGACAATGCACCACACACGAGCCATGCCGGCGCCAACAAGGCTGGCACACGCCTGACACGAGCTGACATGAACTGACATGGAGGCCACGTGTAGGCACAGATCGTACCTAAGGGTCTATGTTGCTTACCCCTTTTACCCAATGTATTCTGAGCCTAACACCTATATAATCCCTACCCTCGTTCAAGCACCTTCACACTAGCACCATTCCCTCTCTTCCTCTCAAACTTCCCTATACTTTTCCTCACACTCTTTTAGCCATAACTTCCCCAATTTTCATCCGATTTACCACCACTATATGACAAAATCTTCATCTTTCTGATCTCTATCCAACCCACCAAAATTCATTCCCTAGATTTCACCACATCGGACGTTTCACCCTTCCCTCATGGTACTACTTCGCTATCGGTCACCCAGGAGTACTTTTCCTTGCAAGGTGGTCCTTACAGATTCACACGGGATTCTGCATGCCCATACTACTCGAGTCAGAGCGTAAGCTAGTGATTCTTTCAGCTACTGGACTTTTTCCATCTAGGGGGCAACTTTTGGGCTGCTTCTCCTAGTAGCACGACGCTTGTATTGTTCTCCCACAACCCCATTTTCATGGTTTAGGCTGCTCCCATTTCGCTCACCGCTACTACGGGAATTGCTTTTGCTTTCTTTTCCTCTGCCTACTAAGATGTTTCTGTTTGCCAGGTTGTCTCTTGCCTGCCCATAGATTCAGCAGCAGTTCGAAAGGTTTCCTTATTTCAAAATCTCTCTGGATCTATGCTTATTTTCATCTCCCCAAAGCATTTTGTTGATTACTACGCCCTTCCTCGTCTCTGGGTGCCTAGGTATCCACCGTAAGCCTTTCCTTGTTTGAACCACGCCATTCACTTTTATTTTAAGGCCATGCCATCCTAAGGTGCTGCTAAATTGATAGATCTTATCAACGTCCATGAATGATAAATTGTAGATCGAACCGCCTAATCGGAAAAATAGGGTACTATTATATAGCTTTGTATCGGCTAAGTTCACGAGTTGGAGATAAGCGTACTCGAACCGCTGACATCCACCGCAGGGTAAACCACCACATCTCAGGTCCCCCGACTTATTTTACCATTGAGACCAACGATAGAAAATAACTCCCCCCGAACACAGCTTACAACTTTCATCGTACCGTGCTCTCCAAAGAGCAACTCTTCTCAAATCTCACTCAAAAGGTGCTAAATTGGAATCCCATTCCTAACTAAGGATTCTTTTGGTTCCGGAGGATCCAGCTACAGGAGAACCATGAACAGAGAGCTTTCCCCCCTTTACTGCCCGAATCACATCCATGTGACATTTGGCTTTCATGATAAAGATGTGATTCACACGAAGAACTGGACTGTGTGGACGTTGCATCAATTTTTTTCCTCAGAACGTTGGTGCAATGTTCCAAACGATGTGAAGGAAAAGGAATGGAAGGATTATTGGTAAGCTATTAGAATGTTTTGGTACTAGTCATATTTTGTTATTCAATAATCAACATGCATTTAATAATGTCTTTCTATCCAACTATTTTATTCCTTGAAAGCTTTAGAATTGAATTTTTTTTCCGAGGGTCAAACTTATCAATTGAAAAAGGATTTTTTCAAGAAGGTAAGAGACACTCATCAAAATTGGAAGACAAAGGTTCCAAACAAGTATATACATGATATGGATAGTGAAGAGAAGAAATCAAATGTCAAACCATGGGAGCGGTATAAATGGGTGGATGAGAAAGAGTGGCACTTGTTCAAACGTAGGCATAAACCCATGATTTCATGGTATGGTTAACTATAATTAAAATTAAAAAATTTCTTACTCATCACTTGGTTTAATATCATTCTATCTTGGTCTAATGATCACACAATTCATATCCTTAGGCAATACGAGAAACTGGAATAACTCAATCGGCTGTAAAGGATTACGCCTACCACACTGGAAGAAGAGGGAACCGATCAATCCAGGAGAAACTAAGCGAGCAACTAAGAGAAAAGGAGAGGAAAAGGTTTTCTAATCAGCCTTAAATGTAGAGGCGATTGAGTGATCTGCCTCCCCTTAGGGTCGTCAAATAACATTAGTAGCTAATCAATAAAACCTGAGGAGTAGCTTCACAAATATAAAAGATATTTATATTCTGCTAATATTCCCACTACTAAGCTACTTATAGGGTAAATAATGGCAAGATTGGGATCGTCCACAGAGATGCTATGTGTCTAGAAGCTAACTACACACAGCCACGACAGGGTCGTCAATCCGATCGCGTGTTAAAATAGCTAATATTGTAAAATAGATTTTAGGGGGTTTTTAACTAACAACAAAGATCATGCAAAGACATGAGAGAATAAAACTATATATTGCTAAAACTTGGGGAATACTCGTGTAACATAACTAGTGATATGCTTTGATTCTCAAATCAATCACATTTAAGAAATACAAACATATCCTAGTGCCTATGACATGTAATGGGCTCGATGGTCAACACTTCCTCATACCTGTCCCGTATGGTACGCATGTAATCTTCCATCGGCACTGCATCCGTAACTAGGGAAGTGTTACAATGGCCCTTCCATTCTACAGATCTAATTCTTCCCCGTACACTCCTCTACGAATGGTTCTCTATATTTTGCTACAAAGGAAACGTTATCCCTTTTGCCAACTTGCCCTGCCATTCTCCCTTTTGCATACAAAGGAAAATGGATAGGAATGTTATCGAATACTCTAAGGTTGCAAATTATGATAACCATAGTTTGCTACTAGTGTTATCTCTATCCGTAACCTTTCGGTCCAACTTGCCAGTTAAACTAGTGTGCGACCCTCGTAACGATAACTCGGTGACCCACATGCATACACCTATATAGTCCTAGACCTCACTACCCCTAATCACATCTAGGTTTCACTCCCACGGGGATATCAATAATTGCACCAACATGAAAGTAGACTATGGTGTGTGTCGATATGGTGTAACAATAATGCAATTAACAAGAATCAAAGACACAAGTCAACATAATGATCAAAAGCACATAAAGATAGGTAGATCTATAGAAAATCCCAAAGAAAACACCAAATTATGAATACAAATATAAACCCCAAGCCAAATAACTACTCCCTAAAAATTGAACCCAAGTATTTCATAAGATTCAATGCCCTTGAGAAAAAACAAGGTGAAAAGAAAATTAATTAGGGAGAAGGGTTATTCCCTTTTATCTCTACCTAATAGAATATTGATCCAAACTTAGCCAAAATGAAATCCTAGTAGACATAGGCTTCTATATATAGTAGTAGAGAAATGAGCCTTGAAAAAGGCCCAAAATGGGTCCAAAAACCCTAGCAGTCGCAATGGGCGCGGGGCAGTGGTGTCTGCCACGCCGGTGCTGGCTAGCTCTGGTATGGGCCATGCTTGTTGACATGGACCGCAGACTGGGGCCTTGTCCTCGATCTTCTAAGTATACGCATGCGTAGTTCGACGTGGACCTTGTCTTTGGCCATTCTGAGCATGTAGAGGTGTTATTTGGCAAGGGTCATCGGCCGAGTACAAGATTTTTCCTTCTGAACGGCATGGGCTATGTGAATCCTTGCAGGCTGATACTCCTCCGCTCGGGATCGCTAATATAACAACCTTTTACGGGAGATTTACTAACCCAGGGAGATGCGTTGGACCAAACATGAAGATTTTATATTTTTCTCTTATTGCCACTACTAAGCTACCTACATGGTAGATGGTGGCAAGACCGGGATTGTCCATAGAGATGGTAGGGGTCTAAAAGCTAACTACACACAGCCACGACCGGGTCGTAAATCCAACCGTATGTTAGGAACAACAAATATTGTAAAATAAGTTTTTTTTGGGGGGGGGGGGTTTAACTAACAACTACAAACATGCAAGATCACAAGAGAATAAAACTATATATCACTAACATGGGGAATATTTGCATAACATGATTGGTGATTTTATTTGATCCTTTACTCAATCACATTTAAGAAATGCAAACATATCCTAGTATAGATGACACATATTGTAGTCAATGGTCAAAACTTCCCCATACCTATCATGTAGGGTACTTTTGTAATCATCCATCGGCACCCTCTCCGTAAATAGGGTAGTGTAACAATAGCCTTACCACTGTGCAGATCTATTTCTCTCGAGCACAATGATGCCCTGGGAACTCCACCACAAATGCTTCTCCCTAGGCCTACAATTACTGTGGATTTGGCCACGAATGCACATATGCTTTTCCATAACTTCACCCTCAGCCTTTTGTATTTTTTCATTCAATGGATCAGAGTGTTAGGCTTTTTGAGTTGCTTCTAAATCCACAGTGATTGCCAAAGCTCTTTGATGAATTGCACTAAAGTCCACTTTATTAATTCTTTGAAAAGAAGCATGCAATAAGTGAAGATTTTGATACAAATCATGCAAGGTGAGTACTGGATGATCCCTCCAAATAGCCTCCACAATAAGCAAGAATTCAGATGATACACTTCATATATTATAGTATTTGAAAGGCCTTCTGATTTTTTTATATTGCTTTGTGATTTGCAGAAGGAGAGGATTATGATCAGAAATTTGCTTCATCAAGACCATATATCTGGATTCATGTAGAAAATTAAGCCATTTCTGGTTTATCAATGCTTTATCAAGCCTGCTATACACTAATTTCCCTTATTGCTTCTGTTGTTCCAAGTGAAAAAGTGGCCAAAATTCTTCATTTCAATAAGATTAAGAGCCTGCACTAATTATTTAAAAAGGAAAAATTCTGAGGAAGTAACTTCAGCTCCACCAATTCTGTCAGAAAAATCCAATGGTGAGTTGAAATCACCAGCTATCAACCAAGGTGTGTCTTGGATATCCAGCTTATGAAGTTTTGTCCACAATGGATCTCTCTCAGAAGGAACATTTCTCCGATACTCGAAATTAACATAAATAAGAATGTTTAGAGGTTTAAAAAAGTGAGAAACATTAATCCACTGAGCACGCATAGAAAGGATATGTATGTCAAATAGATCAGGCCTCCATCCCAACAAAATTCTCTCTCTATCTTCAACCCTATTGTTTGTAACAAACTGGCAACCCAAATTTAAATCATCCCAAATCTTTTTTTTCCATTTTATGTATCAGTTTTGTCTCCGCTATACAAAGAAAACCAACTTTATGTACAAACCAAAGTTCCCTTACTGCTTTTTGTTTCATAGAGGTATTAAGGCCTCTAATGTTCCAAACAAGCATATTAGACTTCACCAGGGGATGTGGAAGCTGGGGAAAATCCTTAACTGAAGAAAAAATCAGCATAACATGTTTGATCACTACAAGTTTATGAGTAACCTACTGATCTAGTTTAGGTGATTCTTGTCTCAGTCTAGGGATTGAAGAGGAAGTGAAAGGCTCCTTTCTTGGCCTATGAACTAGGATAGGTTCTACCAAAACAAGATCAGAGACAACAGGATCAAAAGAAGCATGATCAATAGCCTTGGGAGCTACTTTTGGACATAATTCTTTGTGATCTTGTTTGGTGGTTTCTAAAGCTTTTTACAGCTTGCCTTGTCAAGGCCTAGCATAGAGCAATGGGAGCATTTTATTGGATCCCATTCAAAAAATAATTTCTGCCTTTGCACAATATCATTTTCATCAAGGAAAGAAACCTGATCAGGCAGAACCTCCACAATCTCCATTTCAATCTGTACTTTTGCAAAGCTAAGCCTATCCAGTTTATGAGTGGTTGTATCAACCATCAAAGGCCTCCCTAAAGGGCTTAAAATCTTGCTCATAATCTCAGAGGTCCAATAGATAGGATCCAAATTAAGTAATTACACCCAAACTGCAATTTTTGAAGGCTGCTCACATTTTAAATCTCTAGTCCATGTATAAATCAAAACTTGTTTGCTATCAAATGCAATCATGACCCTTAGAACTGAGTTTTAGCTTCCACTTATTTAAATTTAACCATGAAAGCACCAGGAGTCAGTAGCCATACCTTGATGATCTCAGATTTCCACAAAACGTTTGTGAAAAAATTGTCCATAATATGCAGTGGAGATGACCTCAAAGGATCTTGCATATGACTGTGCTTTCCCATGCTTTGCAGCTGTTTTCAACACAAGCTTTTGAAATCCTTCCCATATGGACACCAGCAACTTCATTTGGTTAAAAAAATTCATGTCTTCTGATCTGTCCTTGAACAGATCTCTCCAACCTTGAGCTGGCTTTGGAGCTGAAGGAAGTGCATCCGGATATTGAAGAATATTTTTAGCCAAAACAGGTTTTGAAAGTGAAGTTTGAGCATCAACTAGTTTCTACAAGAAAGAAGCTGATCCATCCTTTGAACCACTAGCTAAATCCCTGGTAGGTGCTGGAGATTGGCTTTGGAGTAAAGGTTGGAGTGTGCATCAAGCCTGCTGAAGATAGATCTAAAATTTGAGCCATATAGTCCTATCACCTTGATCATTTGATGGACCACTGGATAATAGGATGCTACTGCCCCCCGGATCTGTTGATGCCTTTCTTTCCACATGATCATTTGCAGCCTTGCATGAACTCTTGCTATTGTTTGATTGTTTCTCACCTCTTTTGCATTTGTTAAAAGTCTCTATTTTTGCTCCAAAGAAAGCTGGTTGAGAGCTTCTTTGATAAGCTTTAACCCTTTTCATTCTTTTAGAGATCCCCATAGCAAGAATCACTAGAGATCTAAGAAAAATGAAGAAGGATCTTCACTGAAAAAGATGAACATATAGCGATGGTGTATTTTGCCCACACTAGGAGAGAAAACTTTCAACCAACCTTGCCTTTCTTTTTCGGTTCTTGTCTCTCATGTTTAGCCGACTTCTTCATTTTCTCACCTCAGGAAATTTTTTCCTTGTATGGATTACTTCTCTTTGGGGCTATTCCATCACAACAAGAAGAAGATGATAATTGAAAGAATAAATAAGGATATATGCATCAAGTATCATTCGAGAAGAATATTCTTGTCAAATCGCCAACACTTTGCAAATCATGCCTTTCATCAAAAGAGAACCAACAAAAATGTTTGTATAAGACAGAGGAGTAAACCACCCCTCCGCTAAGAAAAGACAGAGAACAAATAACCTACTACAAGGAATCTATATAGATAGGCTAAACATCTAATGCCAAAGTTGATGATGTTCAACTGAAATAGATAAGTATAAATCCTGAGCTGCCATTTTCTTTCCATGGAAAATTCTTCTATTCCTCTCCTCCCAAATGTAGCATAAGGTAGAGACCAAAAGAGAGAACTTCTAATCCTTCCTCTTCTTCCTTACAAACAACAATCTTATAAGTTGTCTAAAATCCCTGAAAGATAGGAAAATGGAGCTACTTAAGAACTTGTTGAGGGTAAACACAATTTAAAAATATGTGTTGAGAACTCTCAGGCTGCTGGTGATGCAAAAATCATGTTGACAAGTGAAGATGCAGTCCAAAACAATGCAATTTATCTAGAGTAGAAAGCATTCCCAAAGAAAATCTCCATAGAAAGAAAGAATGCTTTGGTAGAAACTTTTTGCTCCAAATTTGTAGCATAAAAATCCTTCTGATTCTTTGGCCTTGAAGAAAACAATAAGCCAAAGACACTTTAAAAGTTCCTGCAGGTGACAAACATGGAGGCAACAAATGCAGCATCTGATCCTTCAGCCTCATGAGGTGTTTCCAACGTTGCTAGCATGATTTGCAGCGTTATAAGCATCTAGAGGTGTTGATGATCTATTCATATAGAACTCCTGCACCCATATAATTCAAAAAAATTCTTTCTCCTTCTGAATATCCCACAACTGTCTACAAAGCAAAGCCTGACCTCATAGGAAAGGATCTCTGATGCCTGTCCTTCCATACCAAAACATAGTGTTTTACAAGCAACTGGATTCAGCCCTCTTTCTTCTTCTTGATAGCCCCAAAGAAAAGTCCTACAAATGTTTTCAATCCCCTCATAAACAGAAACTGGCAGTTTGAAAGCACTAACCCAGTAACTGATCACACTCAACCATACAGAATTAATGAGTTCAATCTTTCCTGCATAAGATAGAGTTTTGCCTCTCCAACATAGCACTCTATATTTGATTCTCTCAACTAACCTCTGACATGTTTGAGCATCCCATCCTCTTCCTGTTATAGGCAAGCCAAAATAAGAAATAGGATAAGTACCCCCTTTGCATCTTCAAAATATTAGTCAGCACTTCAATATTAGCTTCATCCATCCTTGAGAAATAGGCATGAGATTTGGAAGGATTAATTTCTAGGCCTATAACATCTTTAAATTGATCCAAAACAGCAAGGATTCCTTGAAGGGATTTTCTATTAGCTCTAAAAAACTAGAAGATCATCAGCAAAGAGTAGGCATTGAATTCCTATTTTCTTGCATTTGGTATGATAATCTACCAATTTTCTGTTCAAATCTAATAAGAGCAATCTGGAAAATTATTCCATGGCCATAACTAACAAAAGAGGTGAAAGCGGATCCCCTTATTTGACTCCTCTCTTCTCTTTAAAAGTTTGTGTATAACTTCCATTGAGAGAGATGCTAAAAGTAGCAATTTCAATGCACTTTCTGATCCATTCAAGGAATGCTCTAGAAATTTGAGGATGTCCAATAAACTGAATATAAATGACCATTCCAAGCAGTTAAATGCCTTTTGAATATCCACTTTGATTAAACAGAAATCTAATATGCCATCCTTCCATTTGTACTTTTGCAACAACTCCTGAGTAAGCAGCACATTATAAGAAATGAGCCTACCTTTAATAAAAGCTTCCTGGTTCAGGTTGATTATATCAGGTAGTACTAGACCAAGCCTTGTACAAAGAACTTTAGCAATGATCATATACAACACAGAACAACATGAAAAAGGCCTGAAATCATATGCCACTTGTGGATTCTCTTTCTTTGGAATCTAGGTGATGATTGTGTTATTCAGCTAATATGGGATGTTGCCTCCATCAAATAAATCATGAATAGATGCAACCACACTAGAACCAATGGGATCCTAAAAAGGTTTGTGTATAACCACCATTGAAAAATATGCTAAAAGCAACAGTTTCAATGCATTTTCTGATCCACTGAATGAATGCTCTAGGGAATTTAAGGCTCTCCAACATAGTGAATATAAAAATACCACTCCTAGTTGTCAAATGCCTTTTGAATATCCACTTTGATCAAACAGCTATCTAATCTGCCATCCTTCTATTTATACTTTTGCAATAACTCCTGAGTAAGAAGCACATTGTAAGAAATGAGCCTGACTTTAACAAAGGCTCCCTGGTTTAGGTTGGTTAGATCATGCAGTACTAAACCAAGCCCTGTGCAAAGAACTTTAGCAATGATCTGATACAACATAGAACAGCTTGAAATTGGCCTGAAATCATAAGCCTTTTTTGGATGCTCTTTCTTAGGTGATGGTTGTGTTATTAAGCTAATCAAGGATGCTACTACCATCAAATAAATCATGAATAGCTGCAACCACACTAGAACCAATGAAATGCCAAGTAGCTTTAAAAAATTGGCTAGAAAAACCATCATAACTAGGACTCTTACTATCAAGAATGCTTTTAAGGGCATTGTAAATTTCCCCAGTGGTAAAAGGCTGGATTAACATGTACTGATTCTCATAAGATAAGACTGGTCCTTGCTTAATCACTTCTGGATCTAGCACAGATCTTGGTGGAAAAGATGTACCCAAGTGCTTAGTAAAGAAATCAACCAGATGAGCCTCAACCTGATCTCTAGTTTTCATTGCTCAGTTCTATTAGTAAGGCACAAAATATTATTTTTAAATTTTCTAATCTGTAATTAAAAATAGAACAACTTTGAAGGTTTATCACCATCCTTCAACCATGCACGCTTAGTTTTCTGCTGGAGGAATCTGGATTCTGCCTCATATAACATAATTTCCTTCTCTCTAACTTCACCCTCAGCTTTTTGTAGTTGTTCAGTCAATGGATCAGAGTGTCAGGTTTTTGGAGCCGCTTCCAAATCCACGGTGTTAGCCAAAGCTCTCAGAATTGCACTAAATTCAACTTTATTAATTCTTTGTAGAGAAACATGTAATAAATAAAGATTTAGATACAAATCATGCAGGGTAAGTATTGGATGATCCCTCTAAATAGCATGCACAATATAGGAAAGAATTCAGAAGATAAACTCCACATATTGTAGTACTTGAATGGCATTTTGATTTTCTGATGCTGCTTTGTGATTTACAGAAGAAGAGGATTGTAGTATGAAAATTTGCTCCATCAACACCATACGTCAGGATTCAGACAGCAAATCAAGCCATTTCTGGTTGATCAATGCTCTATCCAACCTGCTATACACTCTATTACCCTTCTTTCTTCTGCTGTTCCAAATAAAGAAAGGGCCAAAAGTTTTCCATTTCAATAAGATTATGAGCCTGCACTACTAATTTAAAATGGAAAAATTCTGATGCAGTTACTTTAGCTCCACCCAATTCTGTAAGAAAATTCCAAAGGTGAGTTGAAATCACTAGCTATCAACCAAGGTGTATCCTGGATATCCAGCTTTTGAAGTTTAACCCACGATGGATCTCTCTCAGAAGACACATTTCTCCCATACAACAAAGTAACTAGGAATGTTTGGAGCTTTAAAAAAGCAGAAAACCTGAATCCATTGAGCATGCATTAAAATGATCTGTATATCAAATAGATCAAGCCTCCATCCCAAAAACATTCTCCCACTAACATCAACAATATTGTTTGTAATAAACAGCCAACCAAAATTTAAATCATCCCAAATATTTTTTTTCATTTTTCTTTACCACTTTTGTCTCCACTGTACAAATAAAACCAACATCATGTACAAAGAAAAGTTCCCTTTTACTTCCTTTTGTTTCATAGAGGTATCTAGACCTCTAATGTTCCAAAAAGTTATATTAGACTCCATCGGGGGGTGGGGAAGCTGGGGAAAATCCATAACTGAAGACAAATTCAGCAAAATAGATTTGATCACTACAGGATTAGGCGCAAGATCACAAGTAGCTTGCTGATCAAGTTTAGGTGATTCTTGTCTCAGTCTATGGAGTGAACAGGAAGTGCAAGGCTCCTTTCTAGGCCTATGAACTGGGGTAGGATCTAACAAAACTGGATCAGATACAACAGAATCAGAAGAAGCATGATCAAAGGTGATATCCTTTTTTATGGAATGTAGTGTTTCATTTCATCAAAGGAGAACCAACAAAAGTTTGTACAAGACAAAGGAGGAGTAAACCACCCCTCAACTAAGAAAAAACTGGAAAACAAATAACCTACTGCAAGAAAGATCTAAGTAGCTAGGCTAAATCATCTAATGCCAAAGTTGATGCTCAATTGAAATAGCTTAGTACAAATCCTAAGCAGTCATTCTCTTGCCTTGTAAAATTCTTCTATTCCTCTCCTCCCAAATATAGTATAAGGTAGAGACAAAAAGGGAGAACTTCCAATCATTTACTTTCTTCTATACAAAGAACAATATTCTAAGTTGTCTAGATAGGAAATTGGAGTAACTTCAAGATTTTTTGAGTGTAAACACAATTTAGAAAAATGTGTTGAGAACTCTCAGGATGCTGATGATAGCATGCTAACAAATGAAGATGCAGCCCAAAAGAGTGCAATCTATCTAGAGTAGGAAACCTTCCAGCAAGTCTCCACAGAAAAGAAAGAATGCTTTGGAAGAATCTTTTTGCTCCAAATAGTAACATGAAAAGCTTTTCTGATTCTGTGTCCTTGAAGAAACCGTAAGCCATAGAGACTTCAAAGTATTCATCAGGTGACAAACATAAAGGTAGAAGATGCAACATCTAATCCTTTAGGTTCATAAGTTGCTTCTAACTGTTGATTGCATGATTTGCATCAATAAAATCCTGGAGTGGTGTTGATGATCCCTTCATATAGAATTCATGCACCCACTTAATCCATATATTTGCTTTCTCCTTCTAAATATCCCATAACTATTTACAGAAAAAAGCTTGACCTTATTGGAAAGGATCTCTAATGCCAGCGCCACTATACTCTTTTTCAAGACATAGTGTACTCCAAGCAACGTGATTCAGTCCTCTTTCTTTTTCATGATAGCCCCAAACAAAATTTCTGCAAATAGTCTTAATCTTCTCATAATCTTAAACTGAACTGGTGGGTTGATAGCACTAATCAAGTAGCTGATCACACTCAACAATACAAAATTAATGAGTTCAATCTTCCCTGCATAAGATAGAGTTTTGCCTCTCCAACTTAGCAGTCTATACTTGATTTTCTCCACTAGCTTCCGACATGTTTGAGCATCTCATCCTCTTCCTGTGATAGGCAATCCTAAATAGGAAACAGGGAAAGTACCCCTTTGCATTTTCAATATATCAATCAGCCCTTAAACATTATTAGCTTTCTCCATCCTTGAGAAATAGGCATGAGATTTGGCAAGATTGATGGAAAGGCCAATAACATCTTTATATTGATTCAGACCATCCTTGACACCTTGAAGGGATTTGCTGTTAGCTCTACAAAACACTAGAAGATCATCTGCAAAAGTAGGCATTGAATCCCTATTTTTTGCATTTTGTATGATAATCCACCAATTTCCTGTTGAAAGCTAATGAAAGCAACCTAGAAAATACTCCATAGCTATAACAAACAAAAGAGGTAAGAAAGAATCCCCTTGCTTGACCCCTCTCTTCCCTTTAAAAGTTTGTGTATAACAACCATTGAGTGAGATACTAAAAGTAGCTCTTTCAATGCACTTTCTGATCCATTGGATAAATGCTCTAGGGAATTTGAAGCTCTCCAATAAACAGATTATAAAAGACCATTCCACTTTATTAATGCCTTGTATAGGAGCATGTAATAAGTGAAGATTTAGATACAAATCCTGCAAGGTATGTACTAGATGATACCTCCAAATAGTTTCTATAATAGGCTCTATTTAGATGACAAACTCCACATGTTATAGTACTTGAAAGGCTTTTTAATTTTCTGATGCTGCTTTGTGATTTCCAAGAGAAGAGGATTATGATCATAAATTCGCTCCATCAAAACCAAACATCTAGATTCAGAGAACATGTCAAGCCATTTCTGGTTGATCAATGCTCTATCCAGCCTACTGTACACCCTATTTCCCTTCTTACTTCTATTGTTCCATGTTAAAAAGGGGCCAAAATGCTTCACCACTGCTTTAAATTGAAAGAATTCAGAAGCAGTAACTTCAGCTCCACCAATCTTGTCTTCAAATCCAAAGGTGAGTTGATATCACTAGCTATTAACCAAGGTGCATCTTGGATATCCGGTTTATGAAGTTAAGCCCACAATGGATCCCTCTCAGAAGGCACATTTCTCCCATATACGAAAGTAACAAAAACATGAATGTTTAATGCTTTAAAAAAAGCGAGAATCATGAATCCATTGAGCATAGATATCAAGGATTTGTACATAAAAAAGATCTTGTCCTCGTCCTAAAAACATTCTCCCACTATCATCAGCACTTATTGTTTGTAACAAACTGCCAACCCAAATTCAAATCTTTTCACTTTTCTTCACCACTTTAGTGTCTACTATACAAAGAAACCAACATTATGTGCAAAACAAAGTTCCCTTACTGCCTTTTGTTTTAAAGAGGTATGGAGACCTTTACTGTTCCAAACAAGAATATTAGACTCCATCAGGGGGGTGAGGAAGCTGGGGGAAATACTTAACTGAGGACAAATTAAGAAAATTAGAATGAATCATTGCTGGATCAGGAGCTAAAAGAGTGACTTGTTGATCAAGTTTGGATAAATCTTGTCTCAGTCCAGTGGTTGATGAGGAAGTGCAAGGCTCCTTTCCAGGCCTATGAATTGTGATGGGATGAATCAAAACACGATCAGACACAACAGGATCATTAGGAGCATGGTCAACAACTTTTGGAGATGCCTTTAGAACATACTTCTTAGTGATATTGTTGAGTGGTTTATGGAGCTTTTTGCAGTTTGCCTTAGCGTGTCCTAGCATAATACAATGAGATCATTTTATAGGCCGCCATTCAAACACCAATTTTTGCCTTTGAACTATATCATTTTCATCAATAAAAGAGACCTGATCAGGAAGAACCTCTATAATCTCCCTTTAAAGTTGTACTCTTGCATAACTGAGCATATCCAGTGAATGAGTGGTTGTATCGACCATAAAAGGCCTCCCTAAAGAACTTAGGATTTTGATCAAAATCTCAGGAGTCCAATAGATAGGATCTAGATTAGGGAATTGCACCCAAACTGGGATTTTAGAAGGCTGCTCACATTTAAAATCTTTTGTCCATGGATAAAGCAACACTGGTTTACTATCAAACAAAATCATACCCCTTTCTAAAACCTTATTTTTTGACTCCACTTCTTTGAATTTAACCATGAAAACACAAGGAGATAGTAACCATACCTTGACAATCTCAGATTTCCACCAAACCATTCTGAAATAATTGTCCATAATGTGCAGTTCTGGTTGACCTCTAAGGATCATGTATATAACAGTGCTCTCCCATCTTTTACAATTATTTTCTACACAAGATTTGGAGATCTTGCCCATATGAACTCCTGCCACTTCATCTGGTTGGTAAAATTTCATATCTTCTGATATTTTCTTAAATAGATCTGTCTTAGTTGGAGTTGGTTGTAGAACTCAAGGAGTGACATCCTAATGTTGAAAAACCTTTTTAACCAGATCAAGTTTGGAAAGTACAGCTCGAGCATCACCTGGTTCTTCAAGAAAGAAGCTGATCCATCCTTTGAACCACTAGCTATATCCCTGGTTGGTACAGGAGATTAGCTCGGTTTAAAGGTTAACGTGTGCATCAAACTTGCTGAAGATAGATCTAAAATATTAGCCATAGAAGTCCTATCACCTTGATCACTAGATGGACCACTGGATAATAGGATGCTAGGGCCCACCAAATATGTTGGTGCTTTGATTTGCACTTGATCTTGCTTTCCTCATGACTTCTTGCAACTGTTTGATTTTTTTTGCCTCTTTTATAACTATTAAAAGTCTCTCATTTTTCTCCAAAGAAAGATGACTAAGAGCTTCTTGATAGCCTTAACCCTTTTTTTCTTTTAAAGCTCCCAAATGCAAAGATTGCTTGAGATCTAAGCAAAGAGAGGAAGGATCTTAGCTGAAAAAGAACACATAGTGATGGTGTATTTCGCCCACACTAAGAGAGAGCTTCCAACAAACCTTTAATTTGAACCTCAATTTGAAAGTGATTATATGTCTATTGCTTGTTGCTCCGTACTTTATAAAGTAATAACCAAAGTAATTTGTGCTAGACTTTGTGAGGTGCTGCCTTGTTTGATTAGTTAGAATAAAAGTGCTTTTGTGAAAGATAGGCACTTATCACACAACATTCTTTTAACACAAGAATTGTTGCATAAGTACAATGTGGATGGCATGAAGAGAAGTTGTGTTTTAGAGTGGATATTAGCAAAGCCTTTGATTGTTTAAGCTGGAAATTTCTTATTAAATGGCTTGAGATTTTAAAGTTCCCTGTGTTCATGATAGATTAGATCAAGAGAAGTACAATGAAGTCATCTTTTTTCTTGGTTTTGAATGAGAGGTGTTATGAAGGATTCATGGATAGAAGAGGAGTTAAACAAGGGGATCTTCTATCCCCATTTTTGTTTGTTTTAAACATGGAGTACCTAACAATAATGATGGCAATGGAGTACAAGGAGCAGCACATAGAATTCCACCAAAGATGCAAAAAGGTTGGTGTGCATACTTTGTTGTTTGCTGATGATCTGCTTATCTTTTGTGAAGCAAACCAAAAATCCATAAAGGGTGTAAAAGGATGCTTGAAGAGGTTAATGGAGGTCTCGGATCTTTCAATAAGTGAGCAAAAATCCAGAATTTATTTTCTAGAATGGATGAGGAGGAGAAAGACTTGTTGGTTGGAGTGTTAAATGAAACAAGATGAGATTTTCCTATTCAATATTTAGGGTTGCCTTTGTCTAATGTGAAATGGAGGGAGCAAGATTGTGAGAAATTGGTAGATAAAATTAGAAGATAATTGCATAGTTAGAATTCAAGTGTTCTTTCTTATCCGGAGAAGGTGCAATTGATCAATTCAGTTTTACCAAATATAGCTGGATTTCGGGATAGTATACAAAGTATACATGAGCGTGTTCATGAGGAGTTTGTGAAAATTTGTAGAATTTTTTTTGTGGGGAAAAGAAGAAGGGAAAAGGGGTCATAATCCTATCTCTTAGGACACAATTTGTAGAAGAAAAAAAATGGAGGATTAGGGATTAGAGATCCTTACATTTGGAACAAGGTAGCACTATGTAAGCAATTGTGGGACTTAAAATTGAATAAAGACATTTTTTGGGTTAGGTGGATTCAAGCATATTACATAAAGGGGTTGATGAAAATCTTGAAGTTGAGGGATATGAGCAACATGAGGCAAGTAAAAAGATGTTTTTTGATGATGGTAAGAAGAAGGCAAAACTTGAAGTTGATGAAGCTTACTAGTGCCTTGTATAGAATATAGAATGTAAGGAACAAGAGGATCTTTAGCCAAGAAGATTTTAAGATGGAGACCTTGGCTGTCCAAGTTGAAGCCGAATGCAAATGGAGGAGCAAGAAGAGATGGAAAGAAAATTTTGAAGATGAGCTAGATAGAATATAGAGCTGGTTGTTTGTTTTGTTTGTGTGATTTTAAATAGCAAGTTTTGATAGGGATTTTTGCTTGTAAAATTATAGGAGTGATGGCCTAAAAGCTCTTTTTGTTTACTTTGATCTATATACAAAACTTTCATCAAAAAATATATTTTTGGTTGCTAGATTCCTGCTACATTATTTCCTTTGTCCTTCTCTATTTATAGGCTTTCTCAGCCCTCATTGTCAGGATGTCGTCGATCATGCAGAACACGTTGATCATGGCCATCGTGGTGGATGTATGACTCTTCCAAGCGTGAATATATGGGCCACATTATTTTGTTCATGGGCTAAGTGGTATCTATTTGTGAGAATGTGGTTGATGCTTCTGTGTGGATAGTGATTCTTTCTTTATATGGGCCACTTTTTACTACTGTTCGTTGTTCGCTTATGTGAATATGTGTGGCTGATGCTAGATTCCTGTTACATTACTTCCTTTGTCCTTCTCTATTTATAGGCTTTCTCAGCCCTCATTGTCAGGGTGTCTCCGATCATGCAAAGCATGTTGATCGTGGCCATCGTGATCGATGTATGACTCTTCCAAGAATGAACATATGAGCCACATTATTTTGTTCATGGGCTAAGTGGTATTCATTTGTGAGAATGTGGCTGATGCTTCTTTGTATGGATAATGACTCTTTCTTTGTATGGGCCACTTTTTATCACTGTTCAATGCTCGCTTATTTATATGGACACTTTGTTGAACCCTGCGTGGGCTGGACCTACAGATTGGGTCACATATATACCGATGGAAGAGATGAGAAAACAAAAAAATGAAAATGATGGATCACGTACATATAAGAAGTGAATGGGGAAGCTGAAGACATAAGCCACTTTATCAAAAACCAAAGTGGTGAAAACGTGTGTCAGTTGAGAAGATGGTACATCAAGCATTTATATTGGGAATGTAAAAATAGGTAATGATCACAAAAAATATAAGATAATTTATAATAAATTAATCCAGATTAATGTGGTGGACCGCTCTGGCAAGTTTTTTGTTCTTCCCAATAATCTCCTTACCAGCAAAACTTATCCCGGAAATGATTCTTGGAGAAAGTCTCCTACGATCAAGTCAGCTCTCTCTTCCTAGAACTAGAATTTTTAGAGATAGTAGTGCTTACCTTAGCTCTTCCATAGCCTATTGTATTGATAGGCTAATGTAGTTGTGGTTCCTTGCTTTTATGGATTGAGGTCGTGGGCATAGCACGATCACCACGTTCTGCGCCCATGGCCTTCATGCTTGTTGCTTGTTCCGTGTATTTTGGCTCACGTATTCTATCAGGAACCAAAGCTTTGCATTTAATTGATCCTCGTCTTGGGCTGAAACGTGTTCGTTTTGTTGTGGAATGACATTGGGTTAGGCCTAGTGGCCATCAGCCTCTTGATCGTTGGGCCACGTATACACCATAAGCCTCCTAGCCATGAAGACTAAAAGAAATGGAGCAATAGGTGGCTTTGTGGTTTAAATGCGAACAGATGTTGTATGTCTACATGTTATTTCATTATTTAATATTGCGTTTGTCTACCTTTCAAAGTGAAGTTAACTTCATGGCTATATATCTATCTTCAATTTTTCCTGAAATTTGAATATTTGTACTTTGAACTAATAATGGTAAGGCTAATTTAGCGATGATTTTATTTCAAAAATCCTGAGGTTCGTGGCGCATTCTTTAGTATTCTAGTCTGCATTATCTTGACGTTTATTTTTGTTTTACCTCTTAATTTGTAATTACGGTTTTTACTTCCAAATCTAGGATCACATGTCTTCCTCTAACTGTGTTAAGTATCCCGTAGAAGATGATCCCTCCGACTGGAATTCGGTCATGCCACCGAATCTTCCACCGTACAAAGTATTTTGACTGGTACATGTGTAAATGATTTAAAGAGCTATTTCCCTTTCCTTACCTCTCTTAAACTTTGCTCGCCTGCAAAATCTGAATGTGTTCGCACTCTCCTCCACTTGGCTATATTTCCTGTTATTTAGCCTACTTGAAATTTGGCCTTTATTTCCCTCTTCCCGCTCATGTGATTGAACTCCTATATTTGTATAAGATTGCGTTATCCCAATTTCATCCCAAGGGAATCGCTAATATAATGGGGTTTCTTCAGGTGTGTGAAAAAGTGAACGTTCCTTTCACACTCAAATTTTTTTGTAACTTCTATCACCTCTAAAAAGCGAAAAACACAATAGATGAATTTACATTTTATCCTGTAATTCCTGGGGTTGACCTTGTAAGTAGTTTCCCTAGTAATGTTGGTGATTGGCGTACGAGATACTTATATAAAAGCAAAACAAGCTCCTTAAGTTTTTTTACCCTCTTGGAACTACAAGGTTCCTAAGTCTAAACTTCCTGGTTTGAGTGTCCATTTCACTGAAGAGACGGAGATTATGGCCACGCTTTGTGTGTATACACAACATCTTTGCCATACTGACTCTGATGCTGAAGGTGTTTTGTTTCCTTTTGTTTGATGTGTTTGATCTGTGCTCTTTCATATTTTGTTGAACTGTTATCCTCTTCATTTTTTTCATGAGTTCGTATTGATCTATGATGCTTGTTCTGTTTCAGATATGGACATAACTAAAGGTGAGGTTGACCCATCACTCTTTGAAGGTGAAGATGAGGAGATAAACGATGTTATTGTACATGTTGATAATGCTGATGGGGTAACACCACGCCTCAAGGTGCGAGCACTACGAGCCCTGGTGATAAGGGTAAAACTGTTGAGGGAGGGGAGACAAGTGGTTGTCGTCCCATTATCGTGCATAAGGAGTAGAAGAATAAGAGGAGTAGGGGTGGTGGGCCTGCCGAACACTCTGTTCCCCCCTTTAAAAGGGGGTGCATTAACCAAATCGGTTTACAAATTGTACAGCAAACCAAGTAAACATTGGCAGAGGGGATGATCACTGGTATCCTCTCTAATCTTTCTTTACCTGACACTCTGGCTGTGGTAAGTCTGTAACAGAACATTAATTATTTATTCTTCATTGTATCCTATGTGTTTCTGCCTTATAAGGTCGGTGAAAGCCTTTAGATTGCAAGTGAGCGATTGTTCAAGCGTTCTCCTGTTGATAAGTCACTAATGGAGAAGTACAAAGCACAGGAAATCAAATGTGCACCACTAGAGAGTTTTCTTAAACCCGCTGTATGCTAGGCTTGTAGGGGTGGAGGCGACTCAGCTTCGTTCTGAGTTAAAGGAAATGCGCACCAATGGGCCTGCATCACCTGAATACCCCCAAGTTCTAGTAGATCGACTTTGTAAGACCAAGTCATTCTATAAATATTTTGAGGATATTTCCAAATATGCTAGCACCGCTGGGTATTGTGAGGCTGTGAAGAATCAACGCAAGCGGACTCTCGTTGTTGATCTTAAGAGTCCGCCTTCTCTGAAAAAATGCACTGATACCCTAGAATAGAAGAAAGTGATTCTCAACAAAGCCTTAATCCAGAAGATTGTTGACGAGGGACATCCCTATGTCTTGATCTCATTCTTGCAAACCTTCCAAGTCTTTCTTCCGTGGCTGAGCTGAAGGAATGCGAGGTGGATTGTTTCGATGATCTTCCATTTAAGCCTAATGCTACTGCTCCAACTCCAAACCCTGATGTCAATGTGGCTGGTGGGGTTAGTGCAATAACTGAAACTCTCATCCAGCATCCCAAGGAGGAGAATTCCATTGAGCCACCGAGGCAAGATGCTACCGCAGACATTGTTCAGCCTACGCCTAACTCAAACTCCAAAGTTAGTTTATCCTTTGAGTATTTTTTTTTTGAATTTTGGATTGTAAACCTAAAAAAATATTTTTGGTGTGTGTATGTACTATTTGTGCAACTTTTAGTATGAAAGTTGATCTGTTTTTCCTGTTCTATGCTTTCTCATTGCCCTTACTTATGTGCAGGGCTTCAATATTTTGGTTAATTGTATGTTCTTGAAAAGCCTTGTCTTTATGGGAAATAATGAGCCTCTTTGTGATCCTATAAGCTTGCTTCGTGCCACCCAATCCTTCACTGAATAGTGTGCAGAGATGTTTTGCGTATGGAATCGCTTCACTTATGTATTAGGTGGAAACTTACTATTTTGTCTTCATCTCCCTCTTTGTCTACAAGTTGTCCTTGTAGCTAGCTTATTCTTGATGGATATAATGTTGAATTGATTGGCAAAGACATTGTTTGCGGCTTAGTTGATTTTGAATCTGTTAGCAAGTGCTTACGGTCGCTTAATCTCCATGTATGTGTTCAAGAGTGGGCTTATTATGTTTAGGTATACGGTTGAAGCATGCTGCTGGGTATCAGCAATCTTGAAAGGAAGCGGAATACGACTGTGAAAGACAACCAAGATGCTCTGCGCGATTTACGTAGGATTTTAGGTGAGCAGAATAGTCTTATTCATCGACAACAGTTGAACATGATGAAGATGCTCCGCCAACAAGTAGAAGCCAAAGATTATGGCGCGGGTAAGACTTGTGAGGCCCATCACAAGACATTGATTAATGATAAAAAATGTGCTCGTATTGATGATTTGCTGGGTACTTTGGAGAAAGAGCAGGATGAGTGTGATCACTTATCAACTTCTGCTCTTGGTTGACAGGTAAAGTTCAATGAGTAATTTGCTATAAACACACAGCTACGAGGTGACAATGAGGATCTTCGCACCAACTTGATAAATATGTGCATCAACTTGAGCAACCTAGCGTTGAATACAAAGACAAACTTCAAGCTCTCTCCTTATCATCTTGAAGGGCTTCTGGTTGTGGAGATGTCACAATGGAATTAGTGGTCAGAGGATTAACTTGTTTGAGTCTGTTCGGTTGCACATCCGGTCCCTGGAAAAGGAAATACATGACTTCAGAGTTGAGATGAAAAGGTATGAAGAAACCATCAATGTTATGAGCATGCAATTAGATCGCAAGGATTTTGGCCTCATCACTGATTTCAAGGCGTACTATGGTAAGCATCTCGAGCATATGGAGCGAAGAGGTTTCATATGCCATCCTGCCTATTTGCACATGAAATGGTGTTACAATAACTTGGTTAATGAGGAAAAGGTGACTGAGGAGAAACTTCGTAGGGCCAAGCATTCCCATCACAAAGTTGAGTGTGGTCGCCGCTGTGATTGGTCGTCATCTTTTGGATCTTTACAAGCTTAGAGGCGTAGATAGATTTCTTTGAAGCACTCACCCTTCCTTGTAATAAACCTGGTTATAACTTATTAAATTTTGCATTTACATTGTTGCAGAATTATCTATCATCCATCCTTTTTTAATTATGTGGATTTTTACTGGGGGAGTCAGAAGTTGCGAAGCTGCCAAATTTATGACTTGCTTTAGTCGTAGTTTTGTACGTATATTTATTTTGTAGCAAGGCTTATTGCTTTCTTTGTAATGTGCAAAACTGCAAGATCTATTGCTTGCTTTTGTCGCTATTTTAGAGGCATGTTTTCCTAAATGTAAGATCAGCTTGCGATTATATATGTGGCAAAGTTACAAGATCTAAAGCTTGCAAGGATCGCGAGTTGTGCAAGATCTATACCTTGCAGTTGTTTGATTCATGAAGTTGCAAGATCAAAAGCTTGTGGAATTGGTAGTTGTGCAAGATTTATGGCTTGCAATTGTTTGATTTAGGAAGCCGCAAGATTCAAATCTTGCAAGCATCTTTGATTGTGTAAAATCTACAACTTGATGTTTGCTGAACTACTTGACTCAAAAAAAATATGGGTGTTTTAATTGTAACATGTTGCAAAGAAACATTCTCTATCATGCAAAATTAAAGAATGAGAAACGTGATCATGGTCCAGCAAGGTGGTTTTTTTTGTATTAATAATATAAGTCCATGATAAACGTGATCATGGCATCTATACATGTGGATGTTCCCTACCTTCTTCAAATCTAAACAAAAAAAACTTCCTTAAGATTGTCACATGCCACATGTTCAAAACACTAGTACCATCCAGCCTTTCTAACTTGTAGCTATTGGACTTGTGAGTTTTTGTGACTTTGTAGGGTCCTTCCCACTTTGGGCATAGTTTTCCTCACTCCTCTGCTAGACTACCTTCATTGTTTTTTAGCACTAGATCGCCCATGTTTCCTTCACTTTCTGGTTTTAAGCTTTCAGCATCATTTCCTTGTATTCCAAATCTCTTTTCTCTTCCAGTTCGTCCAGTTCCAACCTCATGAGGTCCGTGTTGTCTTCCTCCTTGTAATCACATACCCGGAGGCTTGCATTGCCAATTTCTACAGGTATAACTGCTTCGTGGCCATAAACCAAGATGTAAGGTGTTTTCCATGTTCATTCCCAAATAGTTTTGTATATGACCATAAGGTATTTCTACCCATCAAGTTTTCCTTCCTTCCAGTCGCTTCTGTATTCCTTGAACGATATTCTTGTTCATCATCTCTACTTGGCTGTTGGCTTGAGGGTGTGCTACAGAGGTAAACTTTAAGAGAATCACAAGCCTCAAACACCAATAGGTGAATAAACCACTTGTGAATTGAATACCATTGTCCGTGACAAAGGTATGTGGCCCAAAGCGACATACTATATTTTTCCATATAAATCTCCTAGTGGCTTCTGCTGTAACTCTTCCTAACGGCTTCTCTTCCACCCACTTTGTGAAGTAGTCAATTGCTACAACCAGGAACTTGGTGCAAGAAGTTATGTGCTTTGTTGAACATAGTCGGCCAGTAATATCCAGCTTGGATGATTTTCTTTGCGATTATTTGTTGATGTGTTCCACATAGTCCTTCATGAACGTCTTTTAAAATGTTTGATGCTTGCATTGGTCCTACGCATTTTATCCATGGAGACAGGAAATCCTTTTTTTATAAGGTTCCATCTTTGCAGGCATAATTAGTATAACACAATTCCAACTTCTTGGCATGTGTCTTGTCTTCTAGCAACGTCCCCTTCATGAAGAAATATATTAGTGGAGACATCCAGTTTACTTCATCTGCTTGGATTGCTGACACAATGGTTGACACTGTGTTTCTAACAATGACTTCCATAATGATATCTCCATGCTCACTAAGAGAATCAAATCCTATCGTTGCTAGCTTGCTTAGTGCATCCGCCTTTGTGTTTTCACTTCATGGTACCTCAAGCTGGGCTATGATTTTTTGTACCTTCTATAGATACTTCACCAACTACTCTTCTTCTACTTCGTAGTCCCCTTGCACTTGCTGGACAACAATTAATGAATCGTTGGATACTCGAACACTTCTAACCTTCATCCTTATGGTAAGATCTGTACCGCAAATCAATGCCTCATATTCTGTTTCATTGTTGGTGAGTGGAAACTCAAATTGTAACGAGTATCTGTGTTCACCTCCGTCAGGATCTATGAACAGCAACCCTGCTCCGCAACCTTCTTTGCTGGACGCGTCATCAACAAATAATGTCCAGGCAACTTCTTCCCATTTTGACTTACCTTTATATTGGCTCTGACACATGCTCGCTCTCCGTGCTTCTTTGCTCATCATCTCAGCGATGAATTATACCAACGCATGAGCTTTGATCGTTGTTCTAGGTTTGAATTGTATCACAAATTGACCTAGTTCCGGGGCCCACTTCGTTAATCTTCTGATGACTCAGGCTTGTTAAGGACATTCTTGATTAGAAAACCAGTGTAAACCATGATGTGATGAGCATGGAAATATGTTCGCAGTCTTTGTGCTGAGTATATCAAGGCCAGGGTTAGCTTCTCCACAGGCATATACGCTTTCTCTGCTCTCTGTAATATTCTGCTAATACAATAGACTTATACTTGTTTCTGGTTTTCAATACAAACCAAAAAAGAGTTGACCGCATTCTGTGAGATAGCTAAATATAAGTATAGGGTTTCTCCAGGGGTGGGTGATTTCAGTGTTGGTAGAGTCATAAGTTGTTCTTTCAAATCACCATACGCTATCTGGCATTCTTGGCTCCAAATCAAATTCTTGGCCTTTTTCATAAGTTTGAATAGTGAAAAATGCTTTTCCACCACTTTGAGATGAATCTACTGAGCACTGTCAGTGACCCCATTAGAACTTGTACTTGCTTGACAATTCGCGGCAGAGGAAGACTGACTATGGCTTCAACCTTCTCTGGGTCGGCCTCGATTCCTTTTGATGACACCTTGTATCCTAAGAATTTTCCTACGACCAACCCGAACACAGACTTCTTGGAGTTGAGCTTCATCCTTATAGCACTTAGTGTGTCCAACGTTTCTTGCAAGTCCGCAACAAAGCTATCCACCTTCCTACTTTTGATAACCATATCATCAAAATAAACTTCAACGTTATACCCTATTTGATTATGAAATGTGTTATGCACTACTCGTTGGTATGTTGCTCCTGCATTTTTTAGTCCGAACGGCATCTTTATGTAACAAAACGTCTCAAAGCTTGTTATAAAAGCTATTTTCTCTACATCTCCCGGGTTCATAAATATTTGATAATATCCCTTGTAAGCATCTAAAAACACGAGCACCTGATACCCTGAAATTGCCTCAACTAGCTGCTCAATTTTTCGGTAGAGGATAACAATCCTTGGGGCACGCTTTATTTAAATCCGTAGAACCAATGCTCGCCCTCTATCATGCGTCTAACTTCTTTACCATGAATGGGTTCGCAAGCCACCTTGGGTATATGACTTTTTTTAATGAAAATTTTGTATATAGATCAAAGAAAACCAAAAAAAATAATTTAGGCCATCGCTCCCAGCCTTTTACAAGCAAAAACACTAATCAAAACTTGTTATTTAAAATCAAACAAACAAAGCAAAAAAAAACCTAGCTCTATATTCTATCTAGCTTATCTTCAAAAAAAATTTTCCATCACTTCTTGCTCCTCTATTTACATCCGGCTTCAACTCTGGTAGCCATATATGGCCTCTTTTATTATGCCAGCTTGAAGCAGTGTTGTACGCTCTTCTCTCATTGCTGCATGTATAGGCTGGCAAAGCCGCGCTGCTTTTGTTTGACTGGCTTGACCGCATCACTAATATTCAAGGAGTGTTTAGCGATGTGCGGGTTTACTCCTCCCATGTTAAGAACACTCAATGAAAAATTTTCCTTGTGACTTCACAGGATTTTTATCATTCTTTTCTTCTCCTCATTGGGAAGGTATTTTCCCTATCCTTACAGAGTTCAAGCTATCTTTGTTGTTATCCAGGCTAACCAGCTATGTTTCTTCCCCTAGGTCTGCTGCTGATTCTAGCTAAGTTATCAATTCTCCATTTGAGATTGTGTTAACCATCTTCATTTTATCTCCCAATCTTCTTGCCTTCATTGTGATAACCATGCATTGCCTCGCAGTTTGCTGGTTTCCTCTTATAATTGCAATCCAGGCCGGAGTTGGGAATTTCATGACTAGGTGGTTAGAGGACCATATGGCCTTTGCTCTGTTCATCTATGGGCTCTCTATGATAGCATTAAACATGCTCGGAGCGTCCATGACTATAAAGTCACACATGATGGTACAATTTATTCCATTCTCTCCAATAGTGACAGGTATGTATATTGCCTAGAGGCGTTTCTGATCGCCCTGTGAACCCAACTAGCGAGGACATGGATTTTTGAATGTCCGTTCATTTGAAACCCAACATGTCAAAGCAGTCAACAAATAGTACTTTGACCACACTTCCATCATCTACGAACACTCTATGTACAGTAAAATTTCAATTTTTTGCTATAATTACCATGGGGTCATTGTGAGGCGATGCATTTGGCATTGCATCCTCTTCGCTGAAGGTCATCACCTCATATGATCAGAATCTTTTCTAAACAGGTTTCTGAGGGGGAGAGTACCATGCTTTAGCTTTCCAAGCATTGTTGGACAATGACTCTGTAGATCCATGTATAGAAAGGATGACCGTCTCTGATATTTCATTACCCTCGTCTTCCTTACAATCAATTGTCGTGGTCATCTTTTTATTCTTTGGTAATGCGGTCATTGTCCCTTGATTCCTCACTAAGGTGTTCGTTGTTTTATTCTAGCCATACTGGTTTCCCCCTTCTTTTCTATACTAACCTAAGAAGTCATTCCTCAAATTTTCTTCAATTTTTCTTCTTAATTCTCTGCAATATTCAATTTCATGGCCATGGCCTTGTGAAAAGCACAATAATACTCCCTGGATCTTTTTCTGGTGGTGCTACCATGGGTGCTGGTTCTCAAAACAGATCTCTGTCAAGGGTGTGTCCTGGAATGTTACCGTTTGCAAACCTAGTTCCCTTCCTTTAAAAGGGGTGGTTCCCTTTCCTTTTTTCATGAATCCCTTATGTGAAAACTTTGGTTTCATTGTTTGCTTTTCTCCACTTTCTCGCTCTATCTTATGATTGTTTGCTTATTCCATTTGCTCATGCTGCTCAATCATTTTTTGTAGCTCCCTTGGGTTTTCAGGCATGTTCTTCATTAGCTCTTTATATAATTCTCATGATCGCATGCCTCTTGTGAACACTCCTAATGATGATTGGAAGGAGAAGTCGCGAACTTGTAATCCTTCTGTTACAAATTGGTTATGATATTCTACTAGGCTTTCGTCACTTCGTTGGGCTATGTTATTGAGATCTGTGATCGTCTAAGTGAACTTTTTTTTCTGGTAGAAGCGACCCAGGAATAGATCAGATAGTTGTGCCCAAGATTTGATACTTCTATTTGGAAGGTCTCCATACCACATGATCGATGTTCCTCATAAAAAGATAGGAAATGCCTTATAGACTAACTATATGTTTGCATCGTGAAATTGCATGTTATTTCTGTATAAGTGCAGAAACTCTTTTGGATATGTGGTCTCATCGTAGATTTAAATATGCAAAGGAAGTTTGAAATCCTTTGGCATTTTAAAATCATGCTGATGTGGAGCTAGAGGTGATTTATCTTTGTCGTCTTCAGCAACGATGTTATGTAACTCTTCCTCATAGTTGAGGACTCCACGCTCTTGATTTACCCTTTTTCAGGTTGTGGGGGTTTTTGCGTGAGCTTTTTTAAAAATTGGTCGTAAAGACTCTCTCGGTTAGCCTCCAAGAATGCCGTGAATGCTTTATTTTCCTTGTCATGGTTATTGTTCGGAGACTCTGATTCTTCCTCTGTTTCCTCCTCCTTGATGTGCTCCTTTTCCCTATTCGAGGTGTGTTCTTGATGATGATGTACTTCTCTACCACGTCCCAGCATTTTTTGTGTGACTAATGGTTATGGTTCCTCTCTCTCCTGGTGAACACCGTTATTTACCTAAATGGTCTTGAAACAAAAAAAGATTTCGATTCCCGACAGAAGGTACCAAATGATGTGGTGGACAGCTCCAGAAAGTTGGCTGTTCTTCCCAAGCATCTCCTTACCTGCAAAACTTATCCCAGAAATGATTCCGGGAGAAAGGCTTCGACAATCAAGTCAGCTCTCTCTTCCTAGAACTAGAATTTCTAGAGTTAGTAGCACTTACCTTAGCTCTTCCGTAGCCTATTGTATTTATAGGGTAATGTAGTTATGGTTCCTTTCTTTTAGGGATCGAGAACGTGGGCATACCACGATCACCACATTATGCGTTTGTGGCCTTCATGCTTGTTGCTTGTTCTATATATTTTGGCTCACGTATTCTGTCATGAACCAAAGCTCTGCATATAACTGATCCTCGTCTTGGGCTGAAACATGTTCGTCTTGTTGTGGATGACATTGGGCTGGGCCTAGCAGTCATCAGCTTCTTGATCATTGGGCCATATATACACCATCAATATATACGGATTACAAGAAACTACCATGCAAAAAAAAGGAGATACGAGATACTCAAGATATCGCGCACAATAATTGCTATTCAAAACAGCTATGCAAATGTTATAGGAAAATTTCATAATCTAAATAATAAACTATGGACTACTCAGTCATACATCTAACCATGAAGCTCTATATCTTTGTCCACCCCAAGAACTATGAGAATTGTGTGCCAAAAAGAGAATTTCACACCTTCTTGGAAAAAAAATATCGCCAATGGAATGCTATGTACATTAGTCCCACAAATTATGGTAGCACTTCGTCTACGTAGATTAATTGATGTGGGTGGGACTTATGGTGTGTATAGAGCCCATATACATATCAACCCACCTAACTAAGTCCAGTGGGATAGCGAACAAAACGTGATAATCATTTTGCACACGGTGTGAGGAACAAAAAAAGTGGAGACGAATCGCTCAACGATCTAACATGCCCTTAGTATAGCAAAAGCGCCATTCGGAGACAAGACCGAGATAGTCGAGGCCACAATCCCACATCTCATGAAGACTAAAGTAAGACAGAACACAACAATATCATTTATGTTCCCAAAGCTCAAGAATTAATGAACACATTATACGCCAGAGTACTAATTTAGGCATATGAGCTTCTTTTCCAGAATCAATCTAGGTACTTGTTGTAGTTATCAAGGAAATATTAAGCTCGCACATACCGTTCATTGGCATTATCATTTTTCAAAAGGTGTAAAATATTGCAAAATATGAATATGTGTTTTATTGATGGTACAAGGGTGCTATATAAATGCACCATATACAGAAGTACAAATGGAAAAGGATTCTAACTATGGTACAAGATATACATAGAATATAACAAAATATCTCCTTAACATTCCTCCTCAAGTTGGAGCATGTAGATCACGAATGCCCAACTTGCTAAGAAGAGTCTGAAATGACTGTCTTCCAAGAGCTTTAGTAAATAAATCCGTATGTTGACTGGAAGTGCGAATATGATGAGTAGCAACTTCTCTGGACTGTACCAAATCACGAATAAAATGACAGTCAATCTCAATGTGCTTCGTCCTCTCATGAAACACAGGATTGGTTGCAATATGGAGGGCGGTCTGGCTGTCATAATATATAAACGCATTGGAGAAGAATGACCAACCACCAAATCTCAAAGAAGGGACTTAAATCATATCAACTCACAACAAACTATAGCCATCGCCCAATACTCAGCTTCAGCGGACGAACGAGAAACCGTCGATTGCTTCTTAGTCTTTCACAATATGGGGGATTCACCAAGCATAACAAAATATCCTGTCAAGGAACGTCGAGTAATTGGACAATTAGCCCAATCTAAGTCACAGAAAGCTGACAGCTGTAGAGAACTCTGAGCATAAAGAAATAAACCTTGACAAGGATGACTCTTCAAATAGTGCAGCATGCCAATGTGTGATGCGTGGCTTCTCCATAAATTGCGCTAAACTATGGACCGAATAACTCAGTTCTGATTGCGTAATAATCAAATAAATGAGTTTCCCAATCGAACGACAGTATTGCACAGGATCAGGATGTGGAGGACCCATCGAACAGGCTAAATTGTGTTGTTGCATCGGAAAATCTGTAGGCTTTGCAGCTTGCAATACGGCTTTATGTAAGATGTCAAGAGTATATTTTCATTGTGAAAGAAACATACCATCAGGTCTCCTAGCAATCTCAATACCCAGAAAATACTTTAGAGCACCTAGATCCTTCATATGGAAGCATGAGCTGAGATACTTCTTGAACTCGATCATCAAGTCCGAGGAAGAGCTAGCAATAATCAGATCATCAACATAAACCAGGACATGCAAGGTAACACCGTTATGCAAATAAGTGAACAAAAAGTAATCTGCTTTACTCTAAACAAACCCAAAAGTACGTAGGGCAGTAGCAAGTTTCGTAAACCAATTGCGGGGAGCCTGGCGTAGACCATACAGGGATTTGCGAAGCTTGCAGACCAAACCCGAAATAGGAACGGAGTAACCCGGTGGAGGATGCATATAGACTTCCTCATCTAAGTCACCATCTAAGAAAGCATTGTGAACATCCATTTGATGAATGTCCCAATTCCGAATTGCAGCAACGGCCAAGAATAAATGGGCAGAGCTCATCTTGATGACCAGGGCAAAAGTCTCAGTAAAATCAGTTCCTTCAATCTGTCGATTACCAAGAACAACAAGGCAAGCTTTAAAGCGCTCAATAGAGCCATCGGACTTGAACTTGGTCTGATACACCCATTTGCAACCAATGGCATGTTTGTCAGCAGGGAGAGGAGACAGATCTAGGTATTGTTCCGCTCAAGGGCCCTAAGTTCATCAAACATGGACTCTTGCCAGTGGGGATGGCGAGAAGCCTCAGAATAGGTAGCAGATCAGTCACTGCAGCCAAAATGCAGTATGCAAAACCGAAAAAATATGATAAGTAAGATAATCAACAATAGAGTAATGAGTACCTGAGGACAGATTAGGCGGAGTAGCAAGAGCAGCAGAGGGGTCTTGAGTAGCAGTGCAGACATAATTTTGTAATTTAACTAGAGCACGATGGATGTGAGTACTCGGTGGTCGAAGAGGCGACGGAGAATTAAAACCCGTGGAAGCAGGCTCTGGCATCAGGATCAACTCGATCGACAGAGCAATAAAGTCTAATTGTGGCTCGAACGTACACGGCCGTGGCACCGTAGGTGCTGGTGGCGCAGAGGCAGAGGCTGGCGGAGATGGCTCGGTCGGAATCCGGTGAATCGCTGACCGGAGTTTGGTCAGTCGATGGAGAGTTGGCCGGAATTTGGTGGGTTAGTCGAAATCTGGCCTATCGCCGGTGGAGCTACTAAAATCTGGCTGTTTGCCGGTGAGTTGGATGGAATCTAGTTAGTCGCCGGTGAGTTGGCCGAAATCTGGCCAGCTGCCAGTGGGGTGGCCAAAATCTGGCTGGTCACCGGCTGGCTTGCCGGAATCCGGCCGGTCAAAAGTATGAAGGTGGTAGGGCCCTGTGGTGGCATCTCAAGAGGTGGCAACGTAGCTTGCTCCTCGGCGGACTCGACGGGAACAAGATTTTCAGGAACCGGAGCAAATGGAAAACAGTCTTCATAAAACGCAACATCTCGATTGTCAAACATAGTGTGGGACTCCAAGTCATAGAGGCGACGTGCCTTCTTGGTAAGAGGATATCCAAGAGAGACACAATTGAGACTTCTGGATGCAAAATTATCTCGTGGCTTTGGAATTTTGGATGCAAAGCAGAAACAACTGAACACACAGAGATGGCTGGAACTGGGTGCTCGGCCATGAAGCATTTGATAGGGCAAACAGCCATTCAACACTGGTGTAGGAGTGCGATTGATCATGTTGGCAGCTGTAAAAATGCTTTCTCCCCAGAAGTGAATAGGCAAATGGGCCTGGAACCGAAAAGCACGAGCCACGTTAAGAATATGGCGGTGCTTTCGTTCCACGCGCCCATTTTGTTGCAGCGTGTAGACGGTAGATGTCTTGAACCGGATTCCTTTCTCATCAAAGTAATGTCTGAGAGGAAGAAATTCGGTTCCATTGTCAGTGCGAACTTTCTGAACTGACCGACGGAACTATGTCTGAGCAAGAGCAAGAAACTTCTTCATCTTGGCAGGTACTTCAGTCTTGGATACCAAACAGCTCGGGAATAATCACCTAGTATAGTCAAAAAGGGAAAAAGCTCCACTAGAAGATGGTGAGCTATAAGAACCCCCAAACATCACAATGAACAAGTTCAAACAAATAACTAGCCTTAAAAGTACTTAAAGGAAAGCTATTTAGACTATTTTGCCAGATGACAAACGGAACAACAGTTTTATTCAAATGACTATGGCTGGAAGAAATATCTGGTATAGAATACAACACCGAACTGGAAGGATGACCAAATCGTTGGTGCCATAAAACGGGGAAACGACAGCGACAGTAAAGGAGGACGGCAACAATGGCTTTGGCGATCTCCCCAGGCTGCGCAACCAATAAACCCCACCCTGCTAACCACCCTTGTCAATCACTGTACTCGTGCTGATATACTGAATGATACATAATTATTTAGTAAGCAAGACTAAGTATTTAAGGCTGCAGTTAAAAAGACAATAAATTGCAATGCAATTTCAAAATAAATAGAACATGAGTAACAAGTGTGTCTTCAAAATATAGGTTCTCATGATGAGAAGTAGTAGATATAGAACCATCAGGAAGAATAACATCAACATGATCAGCAGGTTCAATATCATGTAGAAGATTCTTGTCACTAGTCATATGATATGACGCGCCGATACCAAGAATCCAAGATAAAATGAATTTACCTGACGCATTATCAGAACTAGTCAACTTGGATAACATGTTGGAGAGGGACACTGATGGTTCAATGATCGGACCATACATGAGGATTAAATGTGATATTGACATAACTATGCCATTGAAGAGGATCCAGGTGGTAGGTGAATTTGGGAACCAAATGCACTTGCTTCTGCAATATGAGAAGCTTCCTCGGTTTTGTACTTGTTGCGGACGACTTGGTCATGGTGAAAGGGAGTGCGAAGTGCGGATTCAGGGCCCAATAGCATATCGGGAGAAGATTCATTACTCGCCGATGTTGGGTGTGAGCCCTAATTCATCTCTGTTTGAAGCTGCTTTGAGGAAAAGGCTAATTGCGTCGGCACCATCGAGAGGCACAGAGGTTATTAATGATCGGAATCAGCAGGAGGACTCGTAAGGAAACAGGGACCCTGTCGGAGAGGAGAATGGTGAACCGGTACCTGCCTTAAGATGGAATATGGACATTGAGAGAGATCGCGAATGGGTGAGAAAGGAAGCACCGGTGAATATAACGCCGGGAACAGTGAACATCATGGTAGACGCAAACGCAGGTGGCTCAAACGATAACTTATTTTGTGAGCTCGATGGCTATACCGGTTCAGCGGAGTAGTGGCTGTGATATTGGAGAGTCGTCGCAACCCCCACTAAGGAAGCCATCGCCTCCAAAGTTTTTCAAAATCCCGAAGTGGACACCTAGCCTAGAAGGAATCACGGACACCTTTAGTGCCAATTACTCATCTTCTATCCGAAGCCGAATCTCGAAATAGACAAGGCAAAGGGAAAATAGAGAGAGTGTAATGCATGGAGAAGAGGGTTTGCTGGAAATTGATTCTGGGATAGATCATGCATCTTCCCATGCGATGCATGCAATGAAGGAAAATAGAGCAAAAAATATGGCCTTGATTCCGGGAGACCTTAATGAGGCAAATACAGATTCAGCTTCTCCATAAAAGCAACTAAATAGCATTCCAGCCGATCCGTTGATTCCGACAATGGTACAGGTGCCAATCGAATTCTCCTTTTCTGCATGCAGAATCACGAAGCAGATTGAGAGGAGTCAAAAAAAGAAGAAAACCCCAATGAAGAGAGCACAAAAGAAAATTGTGGCAGAGAAACCGAGGGCTAGGAATGGTCGTGGGTAGACAAAGCGAAAGCTGGAACTTGGAGAACATCTCAGGAGATCCCGAAGATGGTAAACAAAAGGCAGAAGCAACAAAACAGCCTCGAGGAGGCATCTCTAACCGTGGCAAGTACTAGTATTACACAGGCAGCGGCTGGTGATGAGGACCAGTCCTGCCCAGGCCAATGAATATCTTAAGTTGGAACTGTCGCGGGTTGGGAAAAGCTCAGGCAGTTCAGGAACTGCGTATCATGGTATGCCTAAAATCTCCAACTGTTATTTTTCTTAGTGAAACCAAGTGTTCGGTAGAAGTTATTGATAGTTTAAAGTCCCAATTAAATTGTTTTGGTGTTACTGTTGAGTCGCAAGGTCGCTCTGGTGGCCTCACTTTATCACGGAGTAAGCAAGTAGTGGTCGATTTAAAGTTAACGTCGAGACATTTTATAGATATTTTTCTTTCAATTTCTGAAAGTCAAGTTCGTGTTACTGGTTCTATGGGGAACCGACAGTGGCTAGAAGAAGAGTGGGTTGGCATAATCTTAAACAACTTGTGTCGGAATCCCCTATACCATGGATATGTCTTGGAGATTTCAATGAAGTTTTTTCGCAAGATGAATTTCAGAGAAGTCGGCCAAGAGCTGAGTGGCAAATTGATGTTTTTTGAGATGCACTAGATTTGTGTGGTTTATTCGACAAGGCTATACAGGGCCGAAATACACATGGAGCAGACTTGCAACTCGCCGGATACAAAACGAGCTTGGCTGGATAGAGCTACATGCAATCAGGCCTTCCATGATCTCTTCTCATGGTCATCAATCAACGTCTTGCCCATGGTTTACTCTGACCATATGTGCCTGCACATATGAATATGCTCACGAGATCCTACAGCAAGTTGCCAGAGATGACGAAAGAGGTTTCAGTTTGAAGCACATTGAGTTAAATCTAGTGACTGTGAGAATATAGTTGGGGAGACATGGGATGAGATGATGTCGCCATTACCCCAGAGAATAGAGAGGTTCTCACTCAGCTTGATGAACTGGGGGAAAGCTACATTTCTGGATATTTTGAAGCACATAGAGGAGCTCAAAAAAGAAATTATGGAGATAGAAAGGGGAACTATTACGCAGGAAGCTAAGGAGAAAATAGTTTTGCTTCGGCGAGACTATGACCTACTACAGGATGCTAAAATTGTATAGTGGAAACAACGGGCAAAGCAGCACTAGTTTTTTTCACAAATTTGCATCAAGGTAGCGGGCTATAAATCATGTTGGAGGTTTAAAAGATGCTCATTCGTAGCTGAAAAATTGATGATGCTAGATGTATTATTGTGGATTACTTTGGAGGATTATTCTCATCTTCAGAGCCGTCAGCGGAGGCAATACAACAGGTAGTAAGCTGACTTCAACCACGTATCACAAGGGACATGGCCCAGACCCTCTTGCGGAAATATACTGGAGCTGATGTGGCAAAGGCGGTGAAGTAAATGCACCCATTCAAATCCCCGGGACTTGACAGTATGAGCCCCATTTTCTTTCAGAAACAGGGTAGATGTCACATCTTTTGTGCTGGATTGTCTGAATAATGGTGTATTTGAACCAGAGGTGAACTACACCCCCATAGTCTTGATCCCAAAAACACATAAACTGGAACTCATTTACACAATTTCGGCCAATCAGTCTGTGTAATGTGGTTTATAGACTGGCATCCAAGGTGGTGGCGAATAGACTTAAACCGATCATTCTGAAGATCATCTCTGAATCTCAGTCAACTTTTATCCTGGGAAGGTTGATCACAATAAACATTCTTATTGCCCACGGGGTTTCATCGTACAATAAAGAAAATGAGGTCTGGCTACCTGAAGAAAAGGAGGCCTGAGATGTAATTGTTTATGGGGAAGAGGAGCACATAACAGCTACGTTGCTTGACGTTTTCCTAATGTCAGAGGTGGTGTCGATAGAATAAGACGTGGACACCTTTGTGTGACAGACAAAGGGAAATGTGGACTATCGACCACACTCTGTGACATAAACATTAAGATGGGTTTACATGTCTTATATTTGATAGGATCTAGGATTAAAGTAGGCTACCAATCATGTAACGCAAATATCCCCAAGTGTTAGCTTAATCTATTTTATTCTCCCGCTCTTGCATGCTTAGTAGTTAATAGAAAAACCCCTCAAAACCTTATTCACAACATTTTTTATTCCCGACACGTTTCGGATTGACGACCCGATTGTGGGTTTTGTGTAGTTAATTGTTAAATTCAAATTCCTAGCATTTCAGTGGACGACCCCAGACTTACCACTATCTACCCTTTGGTAGTTACGTAGTTTAGTAGTGAGTATGGGAGCAACTATAAAAATCTTTGTCTTTGATCTTATCTAGCACTCTATGGGTTAGTAAATCTCCCGTTTGATTTATTAGCACTCTTGGCTTCCTTTTCTGCTTCGTCTCGTTCTCCCTAAGATAACTTCATTCTCTATTCATTTGGAGAGGTTTAATTATGTTGTAGAAACTTTTCACAACTTCCATCACTTTCCATATAGGCTTCCCCAAATTCAGCATGGAGGTCATCATATCGAAAACTTCTTCTTTCGTAAGAACTATCTCTTCTGCACTAGTCCTTATTGATTGAACCTTCGTAGCCAACTTTGCTGGTAATTCTCCTTTTAGCCCTTCAAAAATATATCTTTCTCACTATCGTCCTTCATCTCCTACATTCTTGTTTTGAATAGAACTACATGTTCTTGGGGTTGGACTATAAGTTGTGGCTTCCACTTAATTTTACTAGATCGACCCATGGGAGTAAAATTCTTGTGAATGAATTACCAGATCTAAGCAACTGGGATAAAATTTGAAGATATCATTTAATAATTGGGTGCATCAATTAATAATTTCTTGGTTTAAATACTTGAAAATATCATTTATAAAAGGAACCTACCAAAATAACCAAGTAAAATCTAAATAAAATTAAAACAAGATAATATAAATATAAACATATGAGGATATCAAATTCCTGATGTGCACCGTATGTCATTCGTTAACCAATGCATTCGGCATAATAATTGACGTATTTTACTTGTTGGATTGCTAGTTTTACACGACAAAGGGTTTATACATGTTTGGTTTTGTGTCTAAATCTCAAATTTTGTAGACTGAATTCAAACTAATGGACACGTTGTGTTCATGAGCACCTAGATCTTCATTTACGATCTCATCAGTAGGTTGCTCGTGGATACTTCGACCATCTTTGTAGAAGCCCATTCGCAAGGATGAGAGTAGATTGAAGGCCACAGATGCTAACGTGGAAGAACATGGAATTGAGCCCAAGAAAGGCGGATTCAAAGTTCAAAGAGGCTAAGGAAGAAGCGGAGGAATTATTTTCCAAGAGTTGCACAAAGTTCTAGGAAAGTTCCAAGAGGAATCAGCCCTTGAGGGTGGCACCATTGGATTCGTCCTCTCAAGTGCTATAAAGTTGACTACAAGAACACTCAAAACAACAAAGGGTTCATCCGTAGCGAAGAAAACAAGTAAGCCGGCCAAACCAGCCACGACCAGCATGGACCACAAAAGGCTAGCAGGAGGGCTAGACCTAGCACGACCTATGCCAGAGGTCTTTGGCACGGTGCGTTCCAACCAACACAAGTCGTGCCAAGCCCCAGCACAGACCGTGCCAATTCTAGTCGACCGTGTGCCCCATGTCTTCTTTTCACTCCAAAATTCGGCTAAGTATAGGTGCGAACTATTCCGTTTCACACAATCTGCATCATTTCAAGTCACAAATGCCAAGACCAGCCCATGCCATGATACTGAGCAAAATGAGGATCCAGTTGGTGGCCCGCGCCAAATGACACATGGTGCGAATTAGAAGATAAAAAATGGAGCTCTAGCCGATGGCACGTGCCGGTTGACACGGGCCGTGCCAAATGCCACCCCTGTGCCGTTTGCGGCTGCTAGGGTTCCCTACTACTATATATGGACTTTTTCTACTAAGGGTGGAGATTCAGATTTTGGATTTCTAAAGTAGGGTAGAGAGAGAAAGATCTTCTCATTCTCTCTAGAATTTCTTCTTTTCATCATTTTATTTTTTCTTTGCCCGAAGGAATTGAATCCAATGAAATATTAGGGTTCAATGCTTATGGTGTAGTATTTGTATTCATGTTTTGATTTATGTTTTGTGAGATTCCTTAGATCTACCTATTTCTATGTATTTATGATATTATGTGACTTGTTCTTAAACTGTTATCAATTGCATGAATGATACACTCCATTACCACACACTCTAGTCTACATTAATGTTAGTGCACATATTGATACCCCCCGGAGAAGAGAAACCTAGATGTGATATGGGTAGCGGGGTCCCGGTCCACGTGGGTGTGTGTGCACGTAGGTCTTTTCCGAGTTTTACTGTTACGATGATAGCACACCAGCAGTCTTAGATGGCCAGTTGGTCTGAAGGTTTACAGGTAGAGATAGCATTTAGTAGCAAAACTAGGGTTTAGTGACCCAGTGCCATAGATAAGATGCCTATTCTCCTTTTCCTTTTTAGGCCTAGGGATTGAGCATTCATGGTGTAGTACCCGTGACGTAATCGCACGGTGGGAGAAACAGATCTCCACAATGGCAGGGCCATTGTTGCACTCCCTTAATCAGAGAGGCAGTGCCGATGGAAGATTGCAAGAGCATCCTACGTGATAGGTATGGGGAAGTGTTAACTATCGACCACACCACGTGTTATAAACAGTAGAATATGCTTTGATGTCTTATATGAGATAGATCGAGGATCGAAACATTTAGTCAACATGTTTTGCAAATATTCCCCAGGTGTTTTTCTATAAAGTTTTCTCTTGTGTTATTTCTAATGCTCGTAGTTAGTTGGAAAACCCAAAAAACCCCATTTTGCAATATTAGCTATTCCTAGCACACAGAGGGATTGACAACATGGTTGTGTGAAGTTGGCTATTAGACTCTAGCATCCCTGTGGACAAACACAGTCTTGCCACTAATTACCCTATAGGTAGCTTAGTAGTAAGTTTGGGAGCGGAATATAAATTTTATCTTTGACCTTCCTTTCCTTTTGTTTGGAACACCCTTCGCTTGGGTTAAATAGCTACTGTTGACGACACCGAGTGAAGGTGTGTCAAATTTTGGCGTCGCTGCCGGGGATGCTAGTTTAAAAGTTTAATCACCAATCCGCATAACATGTTAGTTGAGTAGTTAGTGTTGTTTTTGTTTTTATTTTGATGGTTTTTGTCATTGAGACTTTGTGATAGTGATCTTGTTACTTCTAATCCTCTTTGCTAGCATTGCTTTTAGTTGGGTATTGTTTGGTTGCTAGTTTATGGTACACACCTGTGTCGCAAACTTAGGGGTTTTACACTATCTAATGGAGAACACAGGTAGTAGGAGAAGGAGGAGAAGGAGAACTAGAGTGGGGGTTCCACCTAAACCAATTTTAGTAGTAGAGAACCAATTGAGATTATGAAAGATAACCAGACGTTTAGGGAGCTTATGGCTCCAAATCTGGAGAACCAATCTCAGTGTATCACCTTTCCCCCCGCTACCACCCAATGTGAACTGTAAGTTGAAGAGTGGGATGATACATTGTCTCCCCATTTTCCATGGGATGGTCGTGGAGGATCCAGTAAACATCTCTCAGAGTTTCATCTTGTTTATATGAATATGATGCCTCATGGGGTCTTGAAGGACGACTAAAACTTACAGATGTTTCTACTCTGTGAGAGTCTGGTCGTACTACCTCCCACCCGGATATATCACCTCATGGATGGACATGAAAAGGTGATTCCTCGAGAAGTACTTCCTAGCCTCCAAGTCCGCAGGATTAAAGAAGCAGCTGTTCAACATCGCTCACAATGCCAATGAATCCTTGTAAGAGTACTGAGAGAGATTCAAGAGACTATTAGCTAGCTTTTTGTACCACCCGTTCAAGGAAGGAGACTTGGTTTATAATTTCTTTCAAGGGTTGTGCGGTTATGACATGCGGATGGTGAATGCCGTGTGCAACCGATCAATTGCTAACAAGAGTCTGAAAAATGCTATGGCCCTTTTTTTAAAGAGATGGTTAATGGGATGAAGCAATTTGGTACGAGGTCAAGGGTGAAGACTTTCGATGAACCATCTCAATCTCCCAAGTTGGAAGAGCAAGTCCAAGCTCTTGCTTCAATAATGAAGGAAGTTTTGAACGGGAAGCTTCACCAAGTCAAGGTTTGTCGTGTATGCAATCTCGACCATCACATTGAGGCTTGTCCACAAATGGCGGAGGACTTGGAAGAGGTGAAAACACTGAAGTACAACAATGGGAATATGCAACAGTTTTCTAGGGCCCAACAACAACAAGGGTTCCGTTGGAACCAAGGAGAAGTTGCAAGGCAAGACCCCTACGCAAACAGTTTCAACTCGAGGTACCGGGATCATCCCAATTTTCATTGGAGGGAGGAAAATCAAGCTCAAGGGTACCGAGGTGGACAAGCTCCACTTCAAACAACCATACCTCTCTCTAGAAGTCGGACCGAGAAGAAATCTTGGATGCTATTGGCCAATTGGAAAGCATGAGGTGTTTACGGAAAGAACAAGGCATGCGAGATTGAAGATCTTGGCACTAGGGCCTTCTCGATCATAAAAATATCGAGATCCAAGTCGGGCAACTCGCCACCTCGGTGAGCCGATTTGAGGCCAAGGAATCTGGCAAAATTCCTTCCCAACCGGAGGTTATCCAAGGAATGTGAGCACACTAAAGTTGAGGAGCGGGAATGAAGTTCATGAGCCCAAGAAGGAGATTTTGCAAGGAGATGATGGGATTTTGGAGGCCGGCAAGACAAATTTCGAGGAGCATGGATAGTTGTCAATAAAGCATACCCTCCAAGGAGCTTCCACCACTCGAGGCAAGAGTGGCCCTTCCACCACCATTTCCAAGTGCACTAAAAGGGAAGCCAGAGGTGGCGACAAACGATGCAAACATCTGAAAAGTCTTCGAAAAGGTTGGGTTAACCATTTTGATCCTAGCTTTGATTGAACATGTGTCATCCTATGCTAAATTCTTGAAAGTTCCATGAACTAAGAAGAGAAATAAACCAACTAGGAAGGTAGGACACTTGAAAGTGGGGGGAGTCGCCGTTTTGAACCGTAAGAATTTACCTAAAAAATGCGATGACCCCGGGATGTTTTCTCTTCCTATCTCTCTAGGTGGGAAGTTAGTTGAAAATGCTAGGATTGACCAAGGAGCATCTGTTAATGTGATTCCATATAGTATTTATAAACGCCTAGGTATAGGTGAACTTAGGGACACTGGGTGATTGTCCAACTCGCCAATCACTCCTAAGCTAACCCTCGAGGGATAGTGCAGGATGTGATGATTTGCTTTCGGGGGACTTCTACATCCTTGACATGGCGCACGACAGAAGTGCGCCCCCAATACTATTGGGGAGACCATTCTTAAAACATCAAGGACGAAGACCGATGTCCACTTGGGAACAATAACCCTAGAGGATGACATTGATAAGGTGTGTTTTGACATCTATAAATCTAAGCATGATTCACCTATCTCATCTCTTGTGTGCAAAGGCGTAACCTTGTTTGATGAGCATGATCAATTTGACACTTCTTGCATGACTAATGAGAATGAATGCCTAGATGACTTCCTTAGTAGTGATGACATTGATGATGAGTCATGATGTTAGTGATGATGTGTCTTTTCAGAATGCTTTTCTATGCTCACTAACATGCAGCGGTTAGGGAAGAGTGGCGAGGATGTAAAACTTCTTTAACCTCCTCCTAAACCCAAGGAAATGGCTAAGGACTCAACACTGACGAGGTACAAGAATTCACCTTCTATGGCAAACAAGGCGCTTAAAGGTAAGGGTGACACACTGTGGAGACCTTTCCACAATGATGTCATCGTGGGTGGAGTTGCCAATGGAGACTCCGGAGATCCAATGTTAGGTTCTTTCAATTGAAATGCATGAAAAAGAAATAAGTCATAAGGACGACGATAAAAATACAGTGTTTCTTCTTGCATTGTTTTCACGATTTTCAGTAGATATTTTTTGCATGTTTTTGTGTGATAAGGATTTTGACATGATCAATACACTCTCTAAACACACTCTCTAAAGTACTAGGGGTGATTTTCACATAGTATGGGTGTTCTTCCCTTTTTCTTATTTTAGATCTGGTAATTCTCTTTTGAATTTTCCATCCTCACACCATGAGGAGATGTAACACTAAGAATAAAGGGAAAACACAACAATCAAAGGAGAGACAAAAATTTTTTGAAGGAGGAGGTGATCAGCTTGGCTTTGTTGGAGGATGAGGGCAAGGGAAAAAAACAAAATAGGGCTGAAGAGTGTTCTTGACAAGTCACTTTCAATCCCTAAAGAAGCTAAAAGCCAAGGAGTGGAAGAAAAAGATGTTTTTGAAGAAGCAAAAAATGAGGGTTCAAATTTGAATTTCAGCTCTAAAGAAGGGAGAAAAATTGTTTGGAGTGAAGAAGTGGAGGAGAAGAGCAAGAAGGAAGTTAAATCTTGGAATTCTATACTCAAATCTAGCTCGGCGGAGATCCAATATTACCAACCCGTGGAGATAGATGGGCTATTTATGGGTAAGCTCACCATGGAAGAGGTGGAATAAAGCTCAAAGCAATGTGAGACTACTATTATGTACAAGGTTTTGGGCAGCAACCCCACCATTTAAAGTCATGGAGGGGTTCTTTTTTCGGATTTGGGGAAGAAGAATCAACAAGGTATGGCTTCTAAATTCAGGAGTTTTTATGGTTAAATTTCAAAGTAAGGAGCATAAAGGGGCTGTTTTGGAGAAAGGAGTGGTGCTCTTTGATGGGAAACCCATTTTATTGAAAGATTGGAATGAAGAAGGTGTGATTGAAGAACCTAATGTTGTCCCGGTTTGGATTCAGCTCCCCAGATTTCCATTGAAGTATATTGGCAACCAAAACTCATAAGTAAGATAGTAAGTCCACTTGGGAAGCCTTTGAATCTTGATAGAGCAACACAAGAGAAGGAGAGGCTGGATTTTGCAAGGGTGCAAGTTGAGGTGATGATAAGTGATACCCTTCCGGACAAGTTGATTTACCTTAATGAAAACAAGGTGATTGTTAGCCAGCAAATCTGTTTTGAATGGAAGCCAACTAAATGTGGAAAATGTGGGATGATTGGGCATGATGAGGAGGTGTGTAGGAAGAAAAATGGAGCTGAAAAACGTCAAACGAATAGGAGAATTTATGTGCCAATTGGGAGGATTGTGAAAGAAGATGAGAAGTAAGATGGAGTGAAAGATGTTAAGGGACAACAAAGGGAAGCTAAAGAGCAGCAATGGGAAGTTAAAGGGCTGCTAGGGGAGGAGATTGAGTTCAAAATGGTAGAGAAAGGAATAAGGGTAGCAAGGAAGAAAGAAGAAGATCCGAGGATTTCAAGGAGTGAAGGTAATGGGTATACTCTCTTATCCTACCCTCCTTATGAATAGTAGATTTGCTTATTGGAATGTAAGTCGTTTGACGTGATAAGCATAGGAGGGTGAAAAACTTTTGTATTCTTAATAATATAGGTTTTTTGGGGTTGTTGGAAACTAAAGTAAAAGAAGAAAACCAAAAAAAAAGTGTGGGGGAGAATAGGGCTTGGTTGAGAGTTGAAAACAAATGGGAATATTGTAGGGGGGAGAATTTGGCTAGGTTGGAGGGCTGATTTTTATGATATGAAGGTGTTGAATGTTGGAGATCAATGGATGGATTTTGATGGGTTGATTAGGAGCAATAACTTGAAATTCTTCTTGACGGTGGTGTATGGCCACAACACCATTGAGAAGAGAAAACCAATGTAGGAGTTCCTAAAGGGACAAGGGAGTAGAGAGATGATAAACCATGGCTGATCATAGGAGATTTTAACTCTCCTTTGGATTTTAGGGATAGAGAAGGTGGGAACGAAGTTGAAGAAAAGGAAGTCTTGGATTTCCAAGACATGATGGAGGCAAGAGTAGGTAGGGGCATTGTAAACCAAGAGTAGGTAAGGAGGCTTGGCCAAGCCTTTTGTGAGGTAAAACCAGACACACTCTCGGACCACCATCCTATCATTTTGAGTTGGCATAAGGAAGACAAGAAGAAGAAGAGGAGCTTCAAATATTTCAATATGTGGGAGGCCTCACCACATTTCAAGGGGACAATCCAAGCGGTTTGGAGGAAGGTGAGCACAATAAATGATTTTGGAAAGCTTCTTGAAGACATGGAAGCCTTTGAATAGGCTTAATAGAAGGGAGTTCTCTAAGATTGGAGAAAGTGTGGAGAAGGCTAAGAAGGAATGGTTTTTGGCACAAGAGAGGTTGAATGAAGAACCAAGGGATGAAAGGAGGCAAAGGGTGGAATTTGATGCAAGGAAAGTGCTTGAAGAATTGGAGGGGGCTGAATACAAGTTCTTGCAACAAAGAGCTAACGTGCAATGGCTTCATGAGGGGGATAGGCCTACAAAAAGTTGTTTTATGCTTCTATGAGAACAAGGCAATACAGGAACCAAATTTTAAACATAAAGGAGGGGAGTAGATTACTATCTAATGTAGACCAGATTAAAGAACATTTGAAGAAACACTATGAAAGCCATTTGGGAGTTTATTGGGAAACTAAAGACTTGGAGGAAAACTTGGCTATTTTTGGCGGAGTTCTAAGCATACAACAACAAGCATCCTTAATCCAACCAATTTGTGAAAAGGACGTGAAGAAAGCACTTTGGGGGATTCATCCTAACAAAAGTCCGGGGAGAGATGATTATACAAGCCAATTTTTAGGAGCAATTGAGAGATAATTGGAGGAAGTATGGTGGAGGCCGTACAAAGTTTTTTCAAGGGGGAAGAAATTCCAAACTCTTTGAATCAAGCCGTGATATCCTTGACCCCAAAGGTGAGTCAACCTCAATTTGCAAGTGATTATAGGCCTCTTGCTTGTTGCTCCGTGCTTTATAAAGTGATAACCAAAAGTATTTTGTGCAAGACTTTGTGAGGTGCTGCCTTTTTTGATTAGTGAGAATAAAAGTGCTTTTGTGAAAGGTAGACACATATCACACAACATTCTTTTAACACAAGAATTGTTTCATAAGTACAATGTTGATGGCATGAAGAGAAGTTGTGTTGTTAAAGTGGATATTAGCAAAGCCTTTGATTGTATAAGCTGGAAATTTCTTGTTAAATGGCTTGAGGTTTTAAAGTTCCCCAGGTTGATGACAGATTGGATCAAGAGAAGTACAATGAAGTCATCCTTTTGCTTGGTTTTGAATGGGAGGTATTCTGAAGGATTCATGGGTAGAAGAGGAGTTAAACAAGGGGATCCTCTATCCCCCTTGTTGTTTGTTTTGAGCATGGAATACCTTACAAGAATGATGGCAAAGGAGTACAAGGAGCATAGAATTGTGCATAGAATTCTATGCACAATTCCACCAAATATGCAAAAAGGTTAGTGTGCATACTTTGTTGTTTGCTGATGATTTGCTTATCTTTTGTGTAGCAAACCAAAAATCCATGGAGGGTGTGAAAGGTTTCTTGAAGAGTTTTATGGAGGTTTTGGGTCTTGCAATAAGTGAGCAAAAATCTAGAATTTATTTTTCTAGAATGGATGAAGAGGAGAATGACTTGTTGGCTAGAGTGTTAAATGTAACAAGAGGGAATTTTTCCCATGCAATATTTGGGGCTGCCTTTGTATAATTTGAGCTGGAGGAAGCAAGATTGTGAACAATTGGTGGATAAAATTAGAAGAAAATTGCATAGTTGGAATTCAAGTGTTCTTTCTTATGCAGGGAAGGTGCAATTGATCAATTCGGTTTTACTAAGTATAGCTGGATTTGGGCTAGTATACTAAGTATACCTGGGGGTTTTCATGAGGAGATTGTGAAAATTTGTAGATATTTTTTGTGGGGAAGAAAAGAAGGGAAAAGGGGTTATACTCCTATCTCTTGGGACACAATTTGTAGAAGCAAAAATTTTGGAGGATTGGGGATTAGAGATCCTTCCATTCGGAACAAGGAAGCACTATGTAAGCAATTTTCGGATTTAAACTCAAAGAAAGATATATTCTTTGGGTAAGGTGGATTCAAGCATATTACATAAAGGGTGAAGGTCTACAAGGAAGCAAAGGAGGGGTAAGTTCTAGTTGGCATTGGAAGATGTTGTGCAAATTGAAAGATAAACACTTCCAAACCCTTGGGAGTTTTTTGGACAAGGAAGGAAAGTTGAAGACAAGGATGGTGTATGATGAAAAATGAAGGGAGGAAGCAAAAGGGAATTTTATGCAAAGGTAATTTGGGACAAAAACATTTTACCTAAGCATAGAATTTTCCTATGGATCCTATTGAAGGGAGGGCTGCCCACGGTTGATAGATTGCAAAAATTTGGGATTTTGAAGACACAACAAAGTGTGATGAGGTGGATGAGACAGTAACCCATTTTTTCAGGTTGTACATACACTAAGGGGTTGATGAAAATTTTGAAGTTGAGGGATATGAGCAACGTGAGGCAAGTAAAAAGATGTCTGTTGATGATGGTAAGAAGAAGGCAAGACTTGATGTTGATGAAGCTTACTAGTGCCTTGTATAGAATATGGAATGAAAGGAAATAGGGGATCTTTTGCCAAGAAGATTTGAAGATGGAGACCTTGGCTGCCCAAATTGAAGCTGAATGCAAATGGAGGAGAAACAAGAGATGGAAAGAAAATTTTGAATATGAGCCTAGATAGAATATAGAGCTGGTTGTTTGTTTGATTTTAAATAGCAAGTTTTGATAGGGGTTTTTTCTTGTAAAAGGCTAGGAGGGATGGCCTAAAAACTCTTTTGGTTTGATTTGATCTATATACAAAACTTTCATCAAAAAAAGGATTTTGAGATGAAGCTCTTGTTGATTTGTAAATTTGAGTTTGAGTCTCGTGATTTTGTTTGGATGGAAATGGGGCTTGTTGGGTGACAAATTTTTCAAAAAAGAGGGAGAAACTAAGGAAAAAGGGGACAAAATGTTGGCAGCCTCGTGCCAGATACCGTCAGCAAGAGGGGGGCCTCGTGCCGGATGCTCTCAGCAGGAAGGAGGGTCCGTGCTAGACACCCTCCGCACGAGAGGGGGCCTCATGTCGTGTGCTCTCATCACGAGGGTACATGTGTCGGCACCCCATTTGAGCTGTCAATTCAACAAAAAAATGCATATTTTCGGGACCAAAAATTGAATTTTAAGCTAAAAATGCATTTTTGGGTTCATAAATTCTAAAATTCCTTTACTCCTTAGGATGTTTGATGTAAATAGTACTTCAAATCTCCATTGTGCATAATGTGATTGGTACTTTTGCCCCCTACATTTTGCAATTTTAAAAAATTCCATCTTATCTCAATTGTACCTCCCTTCCAAATCACTCTTTTTGCTGAATTTGAGATTATTGGTAAATTCTTCCACATAGTAGAGTCATTTAGCACATTCAAGCTTTTCAAAAAACACCCACTCACACATTCTCTTGGTAAAACTAAAAAATTGGAACTTTTCTCTCAAAAATTAGCATTTTTGCTTCTTCTTGTGTAGATATTTCAACTCTTAGCTTCAAATTCCGGGTAATCCTTTGAACTTCATGTTTACTTGCCTTGTTTAGCATTGTGGTGATGCTATGTGAAAATTGATTCTTGAAAGTGAGTATGTTTTGGAGAAGTTGTTTGGGATATATGAATGATTCTTGTGTTGAAGTATAAGTATGGGTTAATTGATGTACTACTGTGCTTTGATGATATGATCTCCATTTTTCGTGGTGATTTAGGAGAAATGATTCTTGATTGCATGATCTTGTTGATGGGTTGATATGATTTTCCATGAGTTTATTGTTTAAAGAGAATTGTTCTTGATTGAATAGCCTTTATGTTGAGGATAGCATGATTTGGAATGACTAGGCTATTTAGGAAGAAGGTTCTTTTTGAATGATATTTTGGGCATGCTCTTGTGTATTATTGCATTACCACTTTTTCCTTGTTGTTGTGAGGAGGTGTATTATTGCATTACCCCTTCCCGTGGTGAGAAAAGGAAGAAGCCGACTAAAGTTGGGAGAAAAGAGACGGTGACTTCCCTTCCTCGCAACCCTGCCTTTATGGTGGATGAGTTCATGGGGTTGAACACCATTTTCGGGAGTTTAGCTTGGAGGTGGAAGTACTTGAATGGACCAAGAGGAGCATTTTGGAGACAGGTTTCGCGTGCAAGGATACTCTAGAGGCCCTAGGCCTACTTGATCTCGTCACCTACTTGCTAGGTCGGATAGGCCTAGAATCCTTTATAGAGAAGCATTCGAAGATTTATATCCGATGGACCTTGGAATTCTTGGAAACTCTGGAGAATCCTATCGGGCACACAGCCTTTGAATGGAAATATGGAAGGGATATTCCGAGGACGCACCGACAAGGTCTACCATTTTCACTTAGAAACTTTTGGAGAATCCTATCGGGCACGGAAAGGAAACATTTGTGCAAGAGCACCACCATTGTTTACCCTGCATCGCGTTATGTTCAATGCCTTTTATCTATGAGAGTCTTTTGTCACGGGGAGCGTTTGCACTACTCGGGTTCGGATGTTAATGTTCTTTGGGCTATGACTACGGAGGGGAACTTCTATCCCAACATGGTGGGCGCTTTTGTGCAAGAGTGTTTAGCAATGAGAGACAAGAAAAGTGGAAAGATCTCAATGAGAGGTATGGTAGGGCTCTTGGCTCAACATTTGGGCCATCCAATCCCTTCTCCATTTGCATTGGAAGATTTTGGATGTTTGGGGATGAGGTATACCATAGAGAAGCTAGCTCGAGCTTCTATGATCGCAACCACTACCTCTGACGACCGATTTGTATGGTTGTATGGTAGTGCAACAATTTCCAACTCATAGTTCTTCCAAAGTTGGAGCGCATCGCAATCGATTATGAGACGAGAAGGATCCACGGGATCTTATCAAACCCGAAGATGGATATCAATGAGAAGTATGGTGAGGGATGGTGAGAATTCATTTAGGACACCACTGACCTCCCTCCCTAGGTGACTAGGGAGGGAGGTACAATTAGGATAAGAATGGAATTTTAAAATGCTCAATTTAGGGGACAATAGTACAAACCAATTAATTCCAAGGGATAATAGAAGTATTTTAAAAAAATCCTATGGAATTAGGGAATTCCCAAAATTCTTGAACGAAAAATGCATTTTGAGTTTGAAATTAAAAATTTTCAAAAATTTGTATTGTTGGAACAAATAAAAAGTGGAAAATGGGTTTTACGCGCAAAACATGCTTGGTACGAACCATCGGTCCGCGCCAAACATTCTGGCACAAAGCAAAGCCTCTTGCCAAACTTTTGGCATGAAATAAAGTCTCACGCCAACCATTTTGGCACGAAACTTAGCCTCGTGCCGAGCATCTCAGCACGAAGCATAGCCATGCACCGAGCTTCTTAGCACGAGGCATCCACCCAAAATTTCCCTAATCCTTGGTTTTCCTCTCTTTCTTTCGAATAACTACGTCACTCACCAAATCTAATTCCATTCAAACACCATCACGAGTCTCAAACTCAAAATTTCAATCCAAACAAGAGTTCCATCTCAAAAATCCTCATAGCAAAATAAGATTATGCAAAAATCTAATCACCACTCAAAACACAAAAGCAAAAAGAAACACCGGATATTTATTGTCGTCCCCACGACTTATTTTCTTTTCTATGGGTCTTTGGAATTTCCATCGGCGACTTCGCCCACGATGACATCGTTGTGGAGAGGTTTCAACAACAAGCCATCCTTACCTTCAGACCTCTTGCTAAAAGGACTCTGTGAATGTCACTTTGGGGTTGGGGGAGATCGAGGAGGTTTTAAACTCTCGACCATCTCCCTTTCCGCTACAAGTTGGTTAGCATGGAAAAACAATCTAGCACAGACATATTATCCATCGCATTATGCAATTCATCGAACTCATCATCAATACAATCAACATGAGATTCATTCAAACATTCATGCTCATTGGTAGTACAAGAAAATTCATAATGCTCATCACATAGGGTCGTTACACCTTTGCACATAAAAGAAGACTTTGTCGAATCACGCCTAGAAATATAGATATCAAATTCCACTTTATCCTTGTCATCTTCTAGAGTTAAGGTTCCCAAGTGGACATCGAGTTTAGCCCTAGACGTCTTAAGAAAAGGTCTCCCAAAAGTATTGGGGGTGCACTTCTATCATGCGCTACGTCTAGGACATAAAAGTCCGCTGGAAAAAGCAATTTTCCAACCTCACCATCACATCCTTTACTTGTCCAAGTCCATGAGGACTAGCTTGGGAATGATCGACAAGTTGGACAATTACTCTAGTGTCCCTAAGCTCACCTATTTCTAGGCGTTCGTATAGACCAAATGGGATAACATTAATGGCACACCTAAATCTATCATGGCATGTTTTACAACTTTACCACCTAAAGAGATAGGGATAGAAAACATTGCATTTCTTAGGTACTATGATTCAAAATGTTGACTCCTCCCATTTTCAAATGTCCTAACCTCTTAGTTGGCCTACATTTTTTCTTTGTGCATGCAACTTTAAGAAATTTAGCATATGATGGCACATTCTCAATTAATTCCAAGATAGGGATGGGTATCTGAGCTTTTCGAAGACTTTCGAATGTTCACATCATTGGTCATCACCTTGGACTACCCCCTCAATGCATTTAGAAATGGAGGCAGAATAGTGACTTGTACCTTGGGCGGTGGAAGTTCCTTGGAGGGTGTTTCCTTGACCACAATCTCCTCCTCTTCAACGTGAGCTTTAGTAGCCTCCACTATCCTATCATCCTCTTGCATCAACTTCTTCTTGGTCTCAGAAACTTCATTTCCACATCTCAACTTAAAAGCACTCATGTTCCTTGGATTGATCTCCAGTTAGGAAGGTAGTTTGCTAGACTCTTTGGCTTAAAGTCGGCTGACCAAGGTGGCAAGTTGCCCGACTTGAACTTTAAGATTTTTGACACTTGAAGACAATTTTTTAGTCCAGAGAAGACGATTTTGTAGTCCTGATTTTGTAGTGCGTGAGAAGACGGATCCAATGGAACCAGCCTCGAAGGCTAATTCTTCTCGGATCGTTCTCAGACTTAAGCACACAGCTCATCGAACCGCGATTCCCCATTTCTTCATTGGCCACTTTGAACTCCGTTGCCGCCTATCTTTGGCTTCAATCTCCTTCTACCACGTATTGATGCTCGTGGCCTTCATCTACTACCATCCTACAGTTAATAGCCTTCGTCTCTTCCACCATCTTTGAGAACAACCTTCAATATCTTCTACCGCTCTTATGAACGGCCTTCACATAGAATGTAAACAAAAAGTAACCATAGGCAACCTACTAAAGATGATCACAAGGAAGATCAAGGAGCCCGTGGATACAAGATGTCCATAGTACCAATTAAGTCTACAAAATGCGGGATTTAGACATGAAAACCAAACATGGCCGTATAAACCCCTTGTCACATAAACTCAGCTAATACTAGAAATCCACCAAATAAAACTAGCAAAAAACTATGCCAAATGCAACGGTAAATGCACGCATAGTGAAGCAGATCAACTGCCTAGTCGCAGTCTGTTAGGATAAATCATCTACTGATTAGATTATGATTTATTATGATTGGAGTTCTTTCCTTATTACACCTCTATTGCATTCTCTATGTATTCAGTCATCAATAATACAATTCCTTCCGACAAATCATTCTATCATGATATCAGAGCAAGTTCTGATCCCTAAACCCTAAACTTTAAAAATATTTATATTTTTTTTCGACCTCTCTCTCTCTCTCTCTCTTCTCAGGCAGCCCTTTCCACCATTCATTTTCGACCAAGTTCCGATGAATTCCCAGCATACCAGGTCTTCTTCTCCGACCATTAATTCCAGCAAAAGCTTCTCGTCAACACAAACCTGTAATCTCTCCGACGCCATCCTTCTCTCCGGCTGTTTACAGATCTGTCATCTCTAGCAACGTTCTTGGAACAGGATTCTCTAGTCAATAATGCATTCCTCCGACGTCTCTCCGGAGGATGCCATCTCTTCCCGCATTGTCTCTCCCTGGTAGTGGTGATATCGACTATTATTCTTTGATTGGCATTCAGGTGATATCAGCTGTTCATTTTCAAGTGGTATTCGGTGGAAATTCCATTCAGAAGCTCGGGGCGTCCATTGTTCTTAGTAGGTAAAAGTCAGTTCCAGAGTGCGTGAATCCACACGCCCAAGTCTAGCGCGTCTTCTCACGCGTGCGTGATCCACATGCGCCCACTGATGCTAGTAGCCTTTGTCTTCTGCAGGCGCATCGCGCGCTCAGTTTTTGCTCAAAATTATTTACACATTCTATTTAAGCTCTTCCTATGGTTTATATGGCGCCTTTATCTCGGGAAAATTTTTCCGCTACGTGGATTACGGACAAAGCTTTGTTTCATACCAGTTTGAATGGTTCAACCGTTATCCTTCGTCGAATCAGTAGATTGTTGATTCTGGTGCTACATCTCATATCACTGCTCGTACCAATCATCTTGATAAGGTACAATGTTTTCGTTGTTCTAATGTTATTCTTGTTGGAAATGGTGAATCAGTATCTATTTCTCACATCGGTCAATGTCCTTTTTCTGGTTTCTCTGTTAATGATGTTCTTGTGGTTCCTAAGATTACCAGAAGCTTATTGTCCATTAGTAAGCTTACTCGTGTTTACCTGTCCGTGTTATATTTGATGCCGATGCATTTTCCATTGATCACAAGCATACATGGATGATAATTGGTAAAGACCATCATAATTTAGGTCTTTATTTTCTTGAGACAGGTAATTCCAGCTTTTTAGGCGAATTACGCTCTAGAGAGCTTCATGCTTCTTTTGAGCAATGACACTCTTGAGCTTCATGCTTCTTTTGAGCTTCATGCTTCTTTTGAGCTTCATGCTCTATAGATCCGCGTCGGTTATATAATAATTTACAACTTACCTCCATGGTTGTGTATGAAAAGGAAGTACAATTATGCTCGCTCTAATGATCTTAGGTCTAAAGAAAATTTTGAAGATGATCTTAAGTACATTATATTCTATATTCTATTTACATCAATGATCTTAGGTCCATGGTTGTGTATAAAAGGAAAGTTCATTATTCTATCCCTCCATGGTTGTGTCAGCGTTGTTGCAGAAGCCTTACATGTAAGCAGCACGAAGGACAATCTTGTCTATGGAAACACGGCATGTTATGGTGTGATTGATGAAATATGGGAACTAGTCTACACCAACTTTAGAGTTCCATTGTTCAAATGCAAGTGTGTTGATAACAATGCTGGTGTCTCCACCAACGAGCTTGGTTTTACAATAGCGGGCTTGAGTAAGACCTGTGGTTCTACTTCTGATCCTTACATCTTAGCTTCACAGGTTACTCAAGTTTTTTGTATTTGAGGCCCATGCAACATGAGCAAATCATTGGTTATTCACGAGAAGAGTCAATTCGTTAGAGAGGTTTGTCCATCCTCATTGCACGACATTGAAACATAAACTCTACCCAAGACCAGTCGGGCTGCTGTAATCTATCCAAATGCCATGTTTCCTACCACAATGCTTCTTCATAAAGTCCTCCTTGTTGTAGTACCTCGGCAGGATTGGGATGGTCGAATATTGGATCGGGATCCTCTTCTTTTCGAGGGGGAGGGTGATGACATTTCCTTAAGGAAGTGTTTTACCTTTCACACCCTTGACTACTGTGTGCATCTCATTGATGATTGTGTAACTAGGGTTACATTTCTTCCCCTCAGCCACATGGTAGAACAACATGGTTCCATTGATCATGCACTCTCATGGGTGACCCGCTAGGATGAGAATTCGGACAATATAGTCATACATCATCCGATGCTCTGGCTCTAAGACATATAGCTTGAGATGATCTCGTTCATCTCCAACTTGAAGTATTTTTTGACAATCCTGTTAAGGTCCAGGTCCACACTCCTCTCTTCCTCCGCCCTCATCGACCAAGTATCCCTGAAGTAGAGCCTAGGAGGCTCGATATTTGTCAGCTCAAATGGACATCTGATTGCCTCGTTGATCGGGGTAAAGTTCCACCTGTTAACCCTCATTCTTTACATGTATCTGGTTAACCCTGTGAAGTTGTCATAGAACTCATGGGCCTCATTTTCATATGTCTGCTTGTTGAGACAAATGAGGTCCACCGTTACTAAGGGCCTAAAAGGGTCGAGAAAGACACTGAGGTGCTGGTCTTCTATAGTTTCTGCCTTAACAACCCGAACATCATTGATGCACAGTTTGCAAACTTATAGGTAATTGTTTTTTTCTCCCCCATTACAAATCCATTTTAGTGAAATGTGTGGGGTGGAGCCTTCGTGGTCTGTGTTTTCTCCGATCTTGAAGAACTCGCCTCACCAATGCTTGCAAGATTCCTCTTTTCTATATACTTATTGGGTGCCATTTATGCTATACAATCAAAAATCAATATTATTTAAAGGTAACAGATTACGCATCACTAAATAATAGGGTATGCAACATCGCATTGTCCTTTGTAACATAATCTACTTACCGATTGCAACAATGTAATGTCCATAATATGTGACACCACAGACATGTCAGAAACATATTGCATTGACCGATCATATGTTGCAATATCGCACATATGGTTCGAATCTCCTATGTCTATATATATGTGTGTGATCGCACATAATTTGGTCCTACTGACGGGTCTGCAAATGCTATTGAAGACAGACCCAAAGGACAATACCAAATCTAATCAAAGAAACACAAATTGAAAACATATAATGGAAAGGAAAACATTGCAACGCAACACAACCATGGGAAATTCACAAGTTTAGGAAAAACACCCCATTTCGATTAACTACAATCCTAACAACTAAAAACATCACAAACAAGGATTTAATACAAAAAATGGGAAGAAAACCTAACCTTTTCGGATTGAGCGGGGACTTCTAACCCCTGCCTTTCTTCTTCGTTTGTGATGCTGGAAATCATAGCAATTGAAGAGGAAAGGGTTTGTGGTTGAGAGTTTGCAATATAGGGGCGGTTGATGGGGTGGTTCACGGTGGTTGTGAGAATATAAGGACAATTTCATGCAATGGCGATAGGGGGTAGTTGAATCATTTCTGAATGTTTAGTTTGGGGTTTAAATACCCTGATTCAACGTCATCGTTTTGGCAATTTCAATTGTCTATGTTTTGAGGGTTTGTGCTAATATGACCCTGTGAAGTTGGAAAGTGCTATTGTAACCCTGTGTTTGGCTAGAATGTGCTAATATACCTCTGGAGGCCTGAATTTGGCTGAAAATACATGAAATGACTATTATACCCTATTAAAAATAATCAAAAAATGTAAAAGGACAATTATGCCCTCAATTTTCTTCTCTTTCTACGATTTTCTTCTTCTTCCTTGATTTTCTTCTTTCTCCTTCTCCTTTCCCGATTCCATTTTCTTCTCCTCTCCTTTCCCTTCCTCCATTTTCTTCTCCTTCCTCGGTTTTCTTCTCCTTCCCCGATCCCATTTTCTTCTCCTTCCTCGGTTTTCTTTTCCTTCCCCGATTCCATTTTCTTCTCCTTCTCCTTCCTCGATTCCATTTTCTTCTCCTTCCCCTTCCCCGATTCCATTTCTTTTCCTTCCTCGATTCCATTTTCTTCTCCTTCCCCTTCCCCGATTCCATTTTCTTTTCCTTCCACGATTCCATTTTCTTCTTCTCTTTTCTTCTTCTCTTTTCTTCTCTATTCTCGATCCCTTTGGTGGGGCTTAGGTCTGGTTCAGATATTTTCGCGATGGGGTTTGGGTTGGGCTGGGCGCCAGGGCTCGTTGCCTGGTGAGGATGAGTGATGTGCGGCCGCGGGATGGGCTTGTTGCCCAGTGAGGCTAGGGTTTAATCGGTGGCTGGGGAAGAGCTGTGGGCTAGGGTTTCCGTCGATTAGTAGTGGTGGTGGTGGAGTGGTGGTGGTGGTGGTGGTGGTGGTGGTGGAGCGAGGATGGTGTCTTCGTCTAATGTGCCCTTAGCTTTTCAATTTGTGTTTCTTTGTCTGATTTTCTGTGTTTGTTTGAGTTTTAATTTGTGATTCTTTGTTGATCGGTGGGCAATGTTGATGATCGATGATTTTTGATTTTGTGTTTCTGGCAGCAGTGGTGGTGGTGGAGTGGCAATGGCGGCGGGGGTGGTGGTGGTGGTGGAAAAGTGGCGGTGGTGGTGGGGGTGGAGCAGCGGTGGTGGTGGTTGTGGAGCAGAGGTGGTGGTGGTGGTGGCGGTGTTGGTGATAAGTTCCAAAATTAATTACATGATAAAAGTAAAAGCTTTTACTATATCTCCTTGTTGCACCACTCTTCTTCAAATTTCTCCTTCCATTTCCTCCAGTACCTCTATCTATGTAGTAGTTATTGTCTTTGCCTTGAGCTTAATTCCTTTTGTTCCTGTCATTCAAAATCCTGTTGATTTGCACCTAGACGCATGTGTTGACCAATGCATTTAGCACACTTATTAGTATCTTTTGTATGGTTGATTGCTAGTTTTAGTTGAATTTACATCACAAGGGGTTTAAATATTTTTTTGTCTTAATCCTTCGTTTTGTAGATTTTTATAGACCGAATGGATGCTATGTCCTTATGTGCATCTAGATCCTTTTTTGTGAGCTTCAATGTAGATCGCTCGTAAGAACCTCAAAGTAGAAGGCCATTCACAAGAATGATAGTAGATATTTGAAGGTCATTCGCAGGGATGGTAGTTGACTAAAGGACACACGCTTAATCATTGTAGTAGATAGATGGAAATACGGCAATGAGAAAGGAGCTGAAGCTTGAACAACATTGAAGACTGGTATGGTCTTGTTCTTCTGCACGACCCGTGCTAGCCAATACGGTGGTGCAGTTAAGTAAGGGCGCAAGCCATTTGCTATTGCATGGCCCGTACCATTTAGTTTGCTCGTACAACTAAGTATGAGTGTAGGCCATGTCCTTTTGTATTGCTCGTTCACCTTTACGATTATAAATCTGAATACCACTCCATGCTCCGCGACGTTTTACACGGCCATGCCATCATATGACAAGGAGCTCAGCTCCAGCTCGCGAGGATCTCTACGGGTCGTGCTGCTCAGTTAACCGACCATTCCAGCCGATGGCCCGTGGGGATATACACGGCCGTGCCGCTCAGAAGGTTAGGGAACCCCTTCTAGCCGGTGGCCCATGTGCTTTTGCACAGGCTGTGCCATATGGATCGTGTGCTATATTGCATAGACCGTGCCTCCGTTCCATCTTCACCAGTTTTTAGCCTCTTTAAGACCCATTTCCTATCTACTATACAAAGAAACCTATGTCTACTGGGGTTTGCAGCAAGTAGAAGTTTTAGTTTTTTATTTATATTCTCCTAGTATTCTAAGAGTAGTTATAGAGAGAAAGGGAATAACCCTTCTCTCTTCTTTTAATGTTCCTAGTTTTGCCCAAGGGCATTGAATCCAATGGAATTATTGAGTTCAATGCTTAGTGAGTAGTTTATTTGCTTGGGGATATTATAAACTTGTATACATTTCTTGGTATATAATTTCTGAGATTCTAGGTCCCCTTATCCCTTTATTTTTATGTATATCATGCTTGATTAAATCTTTACGCTCTTGTGAAATGCATGTTACATGTGCTCTGATACACAATAGTTATATGTTTCGTGTATGGTGCAAGTCTTGTTGCTGCCCTTGGGAGTGTCTGGTTAGGTAGGATATGTAGAATCATGGTTCCCAGATCTCTGAGTGTATACACATAGGTCATGAACATCGAATACACTTGCATGTATGCCTAATTTTGACTGGGTCAGGAACCTCGATAGATAATGCATGATAGTTTGTAGCAACTAGGGTTGTAGGATAGCCACCATCGCTATTTCAACCCTACAACATCAACCCTTTGCCTCTATAGCCCTAGGGAATAACATTTTCATAAGTGGAGAACCAATATGTAATTTTTTACGAGGAAAGAGGAGCGCAGATTGGTTGGACGCACGATGCACTTTCCCTAATTACAGAGGTGGTGTAGATAGAATAGGAGTGAACACCTTAGTGTGACAGGCATTGGGATTTATGACTATCAACCCCACTATGCATCATAGATATAGTGATAAGTTTATACGTCTTGTACTGGACAGAATCTAGGATCAAAGTCTTCTACCGGTCATGTTACGCAAATATCCCAAAGTGTTCTTGCATGTTTAGTAGTTTATAGATACCCCCAAAAAAATCCATTGTTGCTACAGTAGCTATTCGCGACACACAATCAAAGTGACGACCTGATTGCGAGTCTTGCGTAGTTAGCTATTGAATCCTAGCATCTCTGTGGACGACCCAGACTTGGCACTAGCTACCCTTTGGTAGTTTGTAGTGATTACGGGAGAAACAATAAAAAATCTCTATCTTTGATCTTCTAAGCACTCCGTACGTTAGTGGATTCTCCCGTGAAAAGGTTAATTATTAGCGACCTTGGGGAGTGCAGATCAAATTTTGGCGCCGCTAACGGGGACGTTAGTCTAAATATTCGATTGTTAAATTGCATTACTAGTTGGTAGAGTAGCTAGTGTTATTTTTATTTTATAGCTTCAGGTTGTTTTTGTGTTGAGCTTTTTCGATAGTGATTCCTGTTACTTCTAATCTATTTTCTAGTGTTATCTCTTGGGATTGGTATTGTCTAGTTTCTTATTTATGGTACATATACCCTTACCACAAAAGGAACTTTACACTACCTGCCGGAAAATGTAGGTGGTCGCAGAAGGAGAAGGGGGAGAACTAAAGGAGAGATTTCGCAAGTACCGGCTGTTTTTGTTGTTAAAGAAAGAGTTGAGATGGCAAAAGAAAATCGAACTCTTAGGGAGTTGATGGCTCCAAATTTGGAGAGTCAACCCATATGCATAGTCTTGCTGCATTTGCCACCTAATAAAACTAGTGAGCTGAAGAGCGGCATTATCCAATGCTTTCCCACTTTCCATGGGATGACCAAAGAGGACCTGAACAAGCACCTATCGGAGTTTCATTTGGTTTGCACCAACATGAAACCACCCGAGGTGTCGAATAGGACTACAACCTGAGATCGTTTCCTTTTTCGCTACTACACGCAGCTAAGGATTGGCTCTATTACCTTCCATCGTGCTACATCACTCTTGGATAGGGATTTTTGCTTGTAAAAGGCTAGGAGTAATGGCCTAAAAACTCTTTTGGTTTGATTTGATCTATATACAAAACTTTCATTAAAAAAAGAAACTACATGGTGAGCTTAAATATAAATAGGGAAATGGTTGTATATCAAGAGTTGATTGAGAGGCACTTGCTGAGTCACTTTCATAATCATTTGGGGGTAAGGAGAAAAACTGAGATGCTAGATCCAACAATATAGCATTGGGAAAGTCTTAAATGTGCAGCAGCAGGCCAAACTGGTATCCCTAGTCAATGATCAAGAAGTTAAAAAGGCCATGTGGAGCATACATACTAGCAAAAGTCCTGGAAAAGATGGCTTCACTAGTCATTCTTTAGGAATACCTAGGACATAACAGGTACCAGCCTAACTAAAGCATTGAAGAGTATCTTTCAGGGTGAAAAAATACAAGGGCAACTGAATGAAGCAGTAGTGTCACACTAATACCTAAAGTGGACAATCCTCAGAATGCAGTTAATTATAGGACAATTTCATATTGTTCAGTGCTATACAAGGTGATCACAAAAATAATATGTGCTAGAATGAGAGAAATACTGCCAGAGATAATTAATGCAAATCAAGGGGCTTTTGTCAAGGGGAGAAACATAGGCCATAACATTTTGTTGACACGGGAACTTCTGCACAAGTATAATGTGAGAGGTATGAAGGCAATTTGTGTAGTAAAAGTGGATGTCAGCAGAGCTTTCGACTGCATCAATTTGGATTTCCTAATAGCATGGCTAAAGTAATTGAAGTTTCCATATAGGATGATTAACTAGATCAGGGAAAGCACAATGAACTCAACTTTCAGCCTGGTTTTGAATGGAAGAAGGACAAATCTATTGAAGAGAAGAGGGAGTAAAGCAAGGGGATCCACTCACCCATGCTCTTTGTAATTTGCATGGAATATCTCACAATAATGCTGACAAAGGAGTATAACGAGAAGAAAATTTACCACCATCAAACAAGCAGTAAGGCAAGGGTGCACTCTTTTCTTTTTGCTGATGATTTGTTGATTTTTATTGCAGCTGATCAAAAGTCAATGGTTGGAATCAAGGATTACCTGAGGCAGCATATGGAGGTTACAGGTTTAGCTATCAATGACCAGAAGTCCACAATCTATTTCTCAAGAATGGAAGAAGGGGAAAAGCAACTGCTAGTGGAAAAGATGCATACTTGGGGGTGCCTTTGTCAAGTACAAAATGTAGAAAACAGGATTGTGATCAGCTGGTGGAAAAGATGCATACAGGAAAGTTGTCTGGCACAAGAAAAGTATTACCAAAGCACGGAATTTTTATCTGGAGTCTATTGAAAGGAAACCTGCCAATAGTGGCAAGGCTTCAGAAAATAGGGGCTTTAAAGAACCACAGTTCTGCTGCTTATGTGAGGCTGCAGGTCACTTGTTTGCTGAAAGTGAATATCTGAGAAGCATACTTCACAATCTGAAACTGGGAGTGGTGAAAAACATGAGGCAATTGAGTGGAGTGCTACTAATGATGGCAAGGAGGAAGTAGGATAAGAAGATCATGCTACTAACAACAATGCTGTACAGAATCTAGATTGAGAGAAACAACTGAATCTTCAACAGTGAGAAGCTGAATGCAGAAACTATCTTGGCACAGGTGGAAAATGAATGTAAATGGAGAAGTTGGAGCAACTGGAAGGAGAAAGTAGAAGAACAATGGAACATAGATGCTTAGTCTTTTCGATGCTTAGTCTTATTTTCTATGTAATTACTAGTTTTTTATTATGATGTAAAGGTTGGGGGAGAAGGCCTAATTTTGCAAGTTTTGACCATATATATATATAATGTTTCATAAAAAAACATGATTGGTGAAATGTTTCGGTCCACGATTCCATCGCATGTAAGACATTGAACATATTCTAGTGTTCATAACACGTGGTTTGGTGAATGGTCAACACTTCCCGATACCTTTCATGTAAGGTGCTATTGTAATCTTCTATCGGCACCACCTTCGTAGTTAGGGGAGTGAAACAAATGGTCCTACCATTATGCAGATCTGTTTCTCCCCCATATGATTACTACATCCCAAGCACTAAACCATGAATTCACTATTCCTGGGTCAAAGGAAAATAAGCACCTTATCGATGGCTCTTGGGTCACAAATGAGCTAATCCTACTTTTCTACCATTTGCTATCTCTACATGTAACCCTTCAGACCAACTTGCCAGCTAAACTAGTGTGATGTCATCGTAACGGTAAAACTCGAAAAAGACCTCTGTTCACACACCCACATGGACCTGGACCACGCTACCCATATCACATTACATTTCACTCCCTGGGAAGTATCAATATATGTGCCAACATGAAAGCAGCTACAGTGTGTACCAATACTAGTGTATCATTTATGCAATTAATAATAATATGAAGAACAAGGCAACATAATATCATAAACACATAGAAATAAGTGGATCTAAGGGTTGTTGGCTTTGTCTGGTCAGTCTGGCATGGGCCATTGGCTTTGTGATGACGTAGGCCGTGTCACAGGTAAGGACTGCGCTGGATCATTATGCAAGAAACTAAAGTAAAAGAAGAAAACCAAAAAAAGTATGGGGGAGAATATGGCTTGGTTGGGAGTTGATAACAAATGGGAATGTTGTAGGGGGGAGAATTTGGCTAGGTTGGAGGGCTGATTTTTATGATACGAAGGTGTTGAATGTTGGGGATCAATGGACGGATTTTGATGGATTGATTAGGAGCAATAACATGAAATTCTTCTTGAAGGTGGTTTATGGCCATAACAACATCGAAAAGAGAAAACCAATGTGGGAGTTCTTGAAGGGGCAAGGGAGTAGAGATGATAAACCATGGCTGATCATAGGAGATTTTAACTCTCCTTTGGATTTTGGGGATAGAGACGGTGGGAACAAAGTTGAAGAAAAGGAAGTCTTGGATTTCCAAGATGTGATGGAGGCTAGTTTGATGGTTGAAATTAAAACTATTGGCCAAATGTTTACTTGGAGCAATAGAAGGGAAGTGGGGGAGTTGATACAAACCAAAATTGATAGGGGCATTGTAAACCAAGAGTGGGTAAGGAGGCTTGGCCAAGCCTTTTGTGAGGTAAAACCGGACACACTCTCGAACCACCATCCTATCATTTTGAGTTGGCATAAGGAAGACAAGAAGAAGAAGAGAAGCTTCAAATATTTCAATATATGGGAGGCCTCACCACATTTCAAGGGGACAATCCAAGCGGTTTGGAGGAAGGTGAGCACAATGAAGGATTTTGGAAAGCTTATTGAAGACATGGAAAAGCCTTTGAATAGGCTTAATAGAAGGGAGTTCTCTAAGATTGGAGAAAGGGTGGAGAAGGCTAAGAAGGAATGGCTTTTAGCACAAGAGAGGTTGAATGAAGAACCAAGGGATGAAAGGAGGCAAAGGGTGGAATTTGATGCAAGGAAAGTGCTTGAAGAATTAGAGGAGGCTGAATACAAGTTATTGCAACAAAGAGCTAAAGTGCAATGGCTTCATGAGGGGGATAGGCCTACAAAGTTGTTTTATGCTTCTATGAGAACAAGGCAATACAAGAACCAAATTTTGAACATAAAGGAAGGGAGTAGATTACTATCCAATGTAGACCAGATTGAAGAACATTTGAAGAGACACTATGAAAGCCATTTGGGAGTCTATTGGGAAGCTAAGTACTAGGGGTGATTTTCACATAGTATGGGTGTTCTTCCCTTTTTCTTATTTCAGATCTGGTAATTCTCTTTTGAATTTGCCATCCTCACACCATGAGGAGATCTAACACTAAGAATAAAGGGAAAACACAACAATCAAAGGAGAGAAAAACGTTTTTGAAGGAGGAGGTGATCAGCTTGGCTTTGTTGAAGGATGAGGGCAAGGGAAAAAAACAAAATAAGGCTGAAGAGTGTTCTTCACAAGTCACTTTCAGGCCCTAAAGAAGCTAAAAGCCGAGTGGAAGAAAAAGAAGTTTTTGAAGAAGCAAAAAATGAGTGTTCAATTTTGAATTCCAGCAGCTCTAAAGAAGGGAGAAAAATTGTTTGGAGTGAAGAAGTGGAGGAGGAGAGCAAGAAGGAGGTCAGATCTTGGAGTTCTATACTCAAATCTAGCTCGACGGAGATCCAATATTACCAACCCGTGGAGATAGATGGGTTGTTTGTGGGTGAAATCACCATGGAGGAGGTGGAAGAAAGCTCAAAGCAATGGGAGACTACTATTATGTGCAAGGTTTTGGGCAGCAACCCACCATTCAAAGTCATAGAGGGGTTCTTTTTTCGGATTTGGGGAAGAAGAATCAACAAGGTTAGGGCTTCTAAATTCAGGAGTTTTTATGGTTAAATTTCCAAGTAAGGATCATAAAGGGGTTGTTTTGGAGAAAGGAGTGGTGTTCTTTGATGGGAAACCCGTTTTATTGAAAGATTGGAATGAAGAAGGTGTGATTGAAGAACCTAATGTTGTCCCGGTTTGGATTCAGCTCCCCGGATTGCCATTGAAGTATTGGCAACCAAAACTCATAAGTAAGATAGTAAGTCCAGTTGGGAAGCCTTTGAATCTTGATAGAGCAACATAAGAGAAGGAGAGGCTGGATTTTGCAAGGGTGCAAGTTGAGGTGATGATAAGTGATACCCTTCCGGACAAGTTGATTTACCTTAATGAAAACAATGTGATTGTTAGCCAACAAATCTGTTTTAAATGGAAGCCAACTAAATGTGGAAAATGTGGGATGATTGGGCATAATGAGGAGGCGCGTAGGAAGAAAAATGGAGCTGAAAAAAGTCAAACAAATAGGAGGATTTATGTGCCAATTGGGAGGATTGTGAAAGAAGATGAGAAGCAAGATGGAGTGAAAGATGTTAAGGGGCAGCAAAGGGCTAAATAGCAGCAATGGGAAGTTAAAGGGCTGCTAGGGGAGGAGATTGAGTTCAAAATGGTAGAGAAAGGAATAAGGGCAGCAAGGAAGACAGAAGAAGATCCGAGGAGTTCAAGGAGTGAAGGTAATGGGTATACTCTCTAATCAGACCCTCCTTATGAAAAGTAGATTTGCTTGTTGGAATGTAAGGGGTTTGAATAAATGTGATAAGCATAGGAGGGTGAAAAACTTTTGTATGCTTAATCATATAGGTTGTTTGGGGCTGTTGGAAACTAAAGTAAAAGAAGAAAACCAAAAAAAAGTGTGGGGGAGGATAGGTCTTGGTTGGGAGTTGGTAACAGATGGGAATGTTGTAGGGGGGAGAATTTGGCTAGGTTGGAGGGCTGATTTTTATGATATGAAGGTGTTGAATGTTGGGGATCAATGGATGGATTTTGATGGGTTGACAAGGAGCAATAACTTGAAATTCTTCATGACGGAGGTGTATGGCCATAACACCATTGACAAGAGAAAACCAATGTGGGAGTTCCTAAAGGGGCAAGGGAGTAGAGATGATAAACCATGGCTGATCGTAGGAGATTTTAACTCTCCCTTAGATTTTGGGGATAGAGAAGGTGGAAACGTGTTGATGAAAAGGAAGTCTTGGATTTCCATGGCGTGATGGAGGCTAGTTTGCTGGTGGAAATTAAAACTATTGGCCAAATGTTTACTTGGAGCAATAGAAGGGAAGTGGGGGAGTTGATAGAAAGCAAAATTGATAGGGGCATTGTAAACCAAGAGTGGGTAAGGAGGCTTGGCCAAGCCTTTTGTGAGGTAAAACCGGACACACTCTCAGACCACCATCCTATCGTTTTGAGTTGGCATAAGGAAGACAAGAAGAAGAAGAGGAGCTTCAAATATTTCAATATGTGGGAGGCCTCACAACATTTCAAAGGGACAATCCAAGCGGTTTGGAGGAAGGTGAGCACAATGAAGGATTTTGGAAAGCTTCTTGAAGACATGGAAAAGCCTTTGAATAGGCTTAATAGAAGGGAGTTCTCTAAGATTGGAGAAAGGGTGGAGAAGGCTAGGAAGGAATGGCTTTTGGCACAAGAGAGGTTGAATGAAGAACCAAGGGATGAAAGGAGGCAAAGGGTGGAATTTGATGCAAGGAAAGTGTTTGAAGAATTGGTGGAGACTGAATACAAGTTCTTGCAACAAAGAGCTAAAGTGCAATGGCTTCATGAGGGGGATAGGCCTACAAAGTTGTTTAATGCTTCTATGAGAACGAGGCAATACATGAACCAAATTTTGAACATAAAGGAGGGGAGTAGATTACTATCCAATGTTGACCAGATTGAAGAACATTTGAAAAGACATTTGAAAGCCATTTTGGAGTCTATTGGGAAACTAAGTACTAGGGGTGATTTCACATAGTATGGGTGTTCTTCCCTTTTTCTTATTTCAGATCTGGTAATTCTCTTTTGAATTTGCCATCCTCACACCATGAGGAGATCTAACACTAAGAATAAAGGGAAAACACAACAATCAAAGGAGAGAAAAACGTTTTTGAAGGAGGTGGTGGTCAGCTTGGCTTTGTTGAAGGATGAGGGCAAGGGAAAAAATAAAATAGGGCTGAAGAGTGTTCTTGACAAGTCACTTTCAGGCCCTAAAGAAGCTAAAAGCCAAGGAGTGGAAGAAAACAAAATTTTTGAAGAAGCAAAAAATGTGGGTTCAAATTCAAATTTCAGCTCTAAAGAAGGGAGAAAAATTGTTTGGAGTGAAGAAGTGGAGGAGGAGAGCAAGAAGGAGGTCAGATCTTGGAGTTCTATACTCAAAGCTAGCTCGGCGGAGATTCAATATTACCAACCCGTGGAGATATAGATGGGCTGTTTATGGGTGAAATCACCATGGAGGAGGTGGAAGAAAGCTCAAAGCAATGGGAGACTACTATTATGTGCAAGGTTTTGGGCAGCAACCCACCATTCAAAGTCATAGAGGGGTTCTTTTTTCAGATTTGGGGAAGAAGAATCAACAAGGGAAGGGCTTCTAAATTCAGGAGTTTTTATGGTTAAATTTCCAAGTAAGGATCATAAAGGGGTTGTTTTGGAGAAAGGAGTGGTGTTCTTTGATGGGAAACCCGTTTTATTGAAAGATTGGAATGAAGAAGGTGTGATTGAAGAACCTAATGTTGTCCCGGTTTGGATTCAGCTCCCCGGATTGCCATTGAAGTATTGGCAACCAAAACTCATAAGTAAGATAGTAAGTCCACTTGGGAAGCCTTTGAATCTTGATAGAGTAACACAAGAGAAGGAGAGGCTGGATTTTGCAAGGGTGCAAGTTGAGGTGATGATAAGTGATACCCTTCCGGACAAGTTGATTTACCTTAATGAAAACAAGGTGATTGTTAGCCAGCATATCTGTTTTGAGTGGAAGCCAACTAAATGTGGAAAATGTGGGATGATTGGGATTAATGAGGAGGTGCGTAGGAAGAAAAATGGAGCTGAAAAAAGTCAAACAAATAGGAGGATTTATGTGCCAATTGGGAGGATTGTGAAAGAAGATGAGAAGCAAGATGGAGTGAAAGATGTTAAGGGGCAGCAAGGGCTAAAGAGCAGCAATGGGAAGTTAAAGGGCTGCTAGGGGAGGAGATTGAGTTCAAAATGGTAGAGAAAGGAATAAGGGCAGCAAGGAAGAAAGAAGAAGATCCGAGGAGTTCAAGGAGTGAAGGTAATGGGTGTACCCTCTAATCCGACCCTCCTTATGAATAGTAGATTTGCTTGTTGGAATGTAAGGGGTTTGAATAAATGTGATAAGCATAGGAGGGTGAAAAAATTTTGTATGCTTAATCATATAGGTTGTTTGGGGCTGTTGGAAACTAAAGTAAAAGAAGAAAACCAAAAAAAAGTGTGGGGGAGGATAGGTCTTGGTTGGGAGTTGGTAACAGATGGGAATGTTGTAGGGGGGAGAATTTGGCTAGGTTGGAGGGCTGATTTTTACGATATGAAGGTGTTGAATGTTGGGGATCAATGGATGGATTTTGATGGGTTGACAAGGAGCAATAACTTGAAATTCTTCATGACGGAGGTGTATGGCCATAACACCATTGACAAGAGAAAACCAATGTGGGAGTTCCTAGAGGGGCAAGGGAGTAGAGATGATAAACCATGGCTGATCGTAGGAGATTTTAACTCTCCCTTAGATTTTGGGGATAGGGAAGGTGGAAACGTGTTGATGAAAAGGAAGTCATGGCTTTCCAAGGCGTGATGGAGGCTAGTTTGCTGGTGGAAATTAAATCTATTGGCCAAATGTTTACCTGGAGCAATAGAAGAGAAGTGGGGGAGTTGATAGAAAGTAAAATTGATAGGGGCATTGTAAACCAAGAGTGGGTAAAGAGGCTTGGCCAAGCCTTTTGTGACGTAAAACCGGACACACTCTCGGACTACCATCCTATCGTTTTGAGTTGGCATAAGGAAGACGGGAAGAAGAAGAGGACCTTCAAATATTTCAATATGTGGGAGGCCTCACTACATTTCAAGGGGACAATCCAAGCGGTTTGGAGGAAGGTGAGGACAATGAAGGATTTTGGAAAGCTTCTTGAAGACATGGAAAAGCCTTTGAAAAGGCTTAACAGAAGGGAGTTCTGTAAGATTGGAGAAAGGGTGGAGAAGGCTAAGAAGGAATGGCTTTTGGCACAAGAGAGGTTGAATGAAGAACCAAGGGATGAAAGGAGGCAAAGGGTGGAATTTGATGCAAGGAAAGTGCTTGAAGAATTGGAGGAGGCTGAATGCAAGTTCTTGCAACAAAGAGCTAAAGTGCAATGGCTTCATGAGGGGGATAGGCCTACAAAGTTGTTTTATGCTTCTATGAGAACAAGGCAATACAAGAACCAAATTTTGAACATAAAAGAGGGGAGTAGATTACTATCCAATGTAGACCAGATTGAAGAACATTTGAAGAGACACTATGAAAGCCATTTGGGAGTCTATTGGGAAGCTAAGTACTAGGGGTGATTTTCACATAGTATGGGTGTTCTTCCCTTTTTCTTATTTCAGATCTGGTAATTCTCTTTTGAATTTGCCATCCTCACACCATGAGGAGATCTAACACTAAGAATAAAGGGAAAACACAACAATCAAAGGAGAGAAAAACGTTTTTGAAGGAGGAGGTGATCAGTTTGGCTTTGTTGAAGGATGGGGGCAAGGGAAAAAACAAAATAGGGCTGAAGAGTGTTCTTGACAAGTCACTTTTAGGCCCTAAAGAAGCTAAAAGCCCGAGTGGAAGAAAAAGAAGTTTTTGAAGAAGATGAGTGTTCAATTTTGAATTTCAGCAGCTCTAAAGAAGGGAGAAAATTTGTTTGGAGTGAAGAAGTGGAGGAGGAGAGCAAGAAGGAGGTAAGATCTTGGAGTTCTATACTCAAATCTAGCTCGACGGAGATCCAATATTACCAACCTGTGGAGATAGATGGGCTGTTTATGGGTGAAATCACCATGGAGGAGGTGGAAGAAAGCTCAAAGCAATGGAAGACTACTATTATGTGCAAGGTTTTGGGCAGCAACCCACCATTCAAAGTCATGGGGAAGAAGAATCAACAAGGTAGGGCTTCTAAATTCAGGAGTTTTTATTGTTAAATTTCAAAGTAAGGAGCATAAAGGGACTGTTTTGGAGAAATGAGTGGTGTTCTTGATGGGAAACCCATTTGATTGAAAGATTGGAATGAAGAAGGTGTGATTGAAGAACCTAATGTTGTCCCGGTTTGGATTCAGCTCCCCGGATTGCCATTGAAGTATTGACAACCAAAACTCATAAGTAAGATAGTAAGTCCACTTGGGAAGCCTTTGAATCTTGATAGAGCAACACAAGAGAAGGAGAGGCTGGATTTTGCAAGGGTGCAAGTTGAGGTGATGATAAGTGATACCCTTCTGGACAAGTTGATTTACCTTAATGAAAACAAGGTGATTGTTAGCCAGCAAATCTATTTTGAGTGGAAGCCAACTAAATGTGGAAAATGTGGGATGATTGGGCTTAATGAGGAGATGTGTAGGAAGAAAAATGAGGTTGAAAAAATTCAAACGAATAGGAGGATTTATGTGCCAATTGGGAGGATTGTGAAAGAAGGTGAGAAGCAAAATGGAGTGAAAGATGTTAAGGGGCAGCAAAGGGAATCTAAAGAGCAGCAATGGGAAGTTAACGGGCTGCTAGGGGAGGAGATTGAGTTCAAAATGGTAGAGAAAGGAATAAGGGCAGCAAGGAAGAAATAAGAAGATTCGAGGACTTCAAGGAGTGACGGTAATGGGTATAACCTCTTATCCGACCCTCCTTATGAATAGTATATTTGCTTCTTGGAATGTAAGGGGTTTGAATGAATGTGATAAGCATAGGAGGGTGAAAAACTTTTGTATGCTTAATCATATAGGTTGTTTGGGGCTGTTGGAAACTAAAGTCAAAGAAGAAAACCAAAAAAAAATTGGGGGAGAATAGGGCTTGGTTGGGATTTGATAACAAATGGGAATGTTGTAGGGGGGAGAATTTGGCTAGGTTGAAGGGCTGATTTTTATGATATGAAGGTGTTGAATGTTGGGGATCAGTGGATGGATTTTGATGGGTTGTTTAGGAGCATTAACTTGAAGTTCTTCTTGACGGTAGTGTATGGCCATAACACCATTGAAAAGAGGAAACCAATGTGGGAGTTCCTAAAAGGGCAAGGGAGTAGAGATGATAAACCATGGCTGATCATAGGAGATTTTAACTCTCTTTTGGATTTTGGGGATAGAGAAGGTGGGAACAAAGTTGAAGAAAAGGAAGTCTTGGATTTCCAAGATGCGATGGAGGCTTGTTTGTTGGTTGAAATTAAAACTATTGGCCAAATGTTTACTTGGAGCAATAGAAGGGAAGTGGGGGAGTTGATACAAAGCAAAATTGAAAGGGGCATTGTAAACCAAGAGTGGGTAAGAAGGATTGGCCATGCCTTTTGTGAGGTAAAACTGGACACACTCTCGGACCACCATCCTATCATTTTGAGTTGGCATAAGGAAGACAAGAAGAAGAAGAGGACCTTCAAATATTTCAATATGTGGGAGGCCTCACCACATTTCAAGGGGACAATCCAAGCGGTTTGGAGGAAGGTGAGCACAATGAAGGATTTTGGAAAGCTTCTTGAAGACATGGAAAAGCCTTTAAATAGGCTTAATAGAAGGGAGTTCTCTAAGATTGGAGAAAGGGTGGAGAAGGCTAAGAAGGAACGGCTTTTGGCACAAAAGAGGTTGAATGAAGAACCAAGGGATAAAAGGAGGCAAAGGGTGGAATTTGATGCAAGGAAAGTGCTTGAAGAATTGGAGGGGGCTGAATACAAGTTCTTGCAACAAAGAGCTAACGTGCAATGGCTTCATGAGGGGGATAGAGGCCTACAAAGTTGTTTTATGCTTCTATGAGAACAAGGCAATACAAGAACCAAATTTTGAACATAAAGGAGGGGAGTAGATTACTATCCAATGTAGACTAGATTGAAGAACATTTGAAGAGACACTATGAAAGCCATTTGGGAGTCTATTGGGAAACTAAAGACTTGGAGGAGAACCTGGCTATTTTTGGTGAAGTGCTAAGCATACAACAACAAGCATCCTTTAATCCAACCAATTGGTGAAAAGGAGGTGAAGAAAGCACTTTCGGGGATTCATCCTAACAAAAGCCTGGGGAGAGATGGTTATACAAGCCAATTTTTCAGGAGCAATTGGGAGATAATTGGAGGAAGTATAGTGGAGGCCGTACAAAGTTTTTCAAGGGGGAAGAAATTCCAAACTCTTTGAATCAAGCTGTGATATCATTAATCCCAAAGGTGAGTCAACCTCAATTTGCAAGTGATTATAGGCCTATTGCTTGTTGCTCCGTACTTTATAAAGTGATAACCAAAGTAATTTGTGCAAGACTTGGTGAGGTGCTGCCTTGTTTGATTTTTCAGAATCAAAGTGCTTTTGTGAAAGGTAGGAACATATCACACAACATTCTTTTAACACAAGAGATGTTCATAAGTAACAATGTTGATGGCATGAAGAGAAGTTGTGTTGTTAAAGTGGATATTAGCAAAGCCTTTGATTGTATAAGCTGGAAATTTCTTGTTAAATGGCTTGAGGTTTTAAAGTTTCCCGGATTGATGATAGATTGGGTTAAGAGAAGTACAATGAAGTCATCCTTTTGCTTGGATTTGAATGGGAGGTATTCTGAAGGATTCATGGGTAGAAGAGGAGTTAAACAAGGGGATTCTCTATCCCCCTTGTTGTTTCTTTTGAGCATGGAGTACCTTACAAGAATGATGGCAAAGGAGTACAAGGAGCAGCCCATAGAATTCCACCAAAGATGAAAAAAGGTTGCTGTGCATACTTTGTTGTTTTCTGATGATTTGCTTATCTTTTGTGGAGCAAACCAAAAATACATGGAGGGTGTGAAAGGATGCTTGAAGAGGTTTATGGAGGTCTCGGGTCTTGCAATAAGTGAGCAAAAATCTAGAATTTATTTTTCGAGAATGGATGAAGAGGAGAAAGACTTGTTGGCTGAAGTGTTAAATGTAACAAGAGGGGATTTTCCTATGCAATATTTGGGGTTGCCTTTGTCTAATGTGAAGTGGAGGAAGCAAGATTCAGAGCAATTGGTGGATAAAATTAGAAGAAAATTGCATAGTTGGAATTCAAGTGTTCTTTCTTATGCAGGGAAGGTGCAATTGATTAATTCGGTTTTACTAAGTATAGCTGAATTTTGGGCTAGTATACTAAGTATACCTGAGGGTGTTCATGAGAACATTGTGAAATTTGTAGATGTTTTTTGTGGGGAAGAGAAGAAGGGAAAAGAGGTTATACTCCTATATCTTGGGACACAATTTGTAGAAGCAAAAAAATTGGAGAATTGGGGATTAGAGATCCTTCCATTTGGAACAAGGCAGCACTATGTAAGCAATTGTGGGATTTAAACTTAAAGAAAGATATTCTTTGGGTAAGGTGGATTCAAGCATATTACATAAAGGGTGGAAGTCTACAAAGAAGCAAAGGAGGGGTAAGTTCTAGTTGGCATTGGAAGATGTTGTGCAATTGAAAAGATAAACACTTCCAAACCCTTGGGAGTTGTTTGGACAAGGAAGGCAAGTTGAACACAAGGATGGTGTCTGATGAAATGAAGGGAGGAAGCAAAAGGGACTTTTATGCAAAGGTAATTTAGGACAAAAACATTTTACCTAAGCATAGGGTTTTCCTATGGATGCTATTGAAGGGAGGGCTGCCCACGGTTGATAGATTGCAAAGATTTGGGATTTTGAAGACACAATAAAGTTGTAGTTTATGTGATGAGGTGGATGAGATAGCAACCCATTTATTTTTGGGTTGTACATACACTAAGCGGTTGATGAAAATCTTGAAGTTGGGGATATGAGGGATATGAGCAACATGAGGCAAGTAAAAAGATGTTTGTTGATGATGGTCAAAAGAAAGAGAGACTTGATGTTGATGAAGCTTACTAGCGCCTTGTATAGAATATGGAATGATAGGAACAAGAGGATCTTTTGCCAAGACGATTTGAAGATGGAGACCTTGGCTGCCCAAGTTGAAGCCGAATGCAAAAATGGAGCCACAAGAGATGGAAAGAAAATTTTGAATATGAGCTAGTTAGAATATAGAGTTGTTTGTTTATTTGATTTTAAATAGCAAGTTTTGATAGGGATTTTTGCTTGTAAAAGGCTAGGAGTGATGTCCTAAAAACTCTTTTGGTTTGATTTGATCTATATACAAAAATTTCATTAAAAAAAAGGAAACTACATGGTGAACTTAAATATAAATGGGCAAATGGTTGCATATCAAAAGTTGATTGAGAAGCACTTGCTGAGTCAGTTTCAGAATCATTTGGGGGTAAGGAGAAAAACTGATATGCTGGATCCAACAATATAGCATTGGGAAAGTCTCAAATGTGCAGCAGCAGGCCAAACTGGTATCCCTAGTCAATGATAAAGAAGTTAGAAAGGCCATGTGGAGCATACATACCAGCAAAAGTCCTGGAAAAGATGGCTTCACTAGTCATTCTTTAGGAATACCTAGGACATAACAGGTACCAGCCTAACTAAAGCATTGAAGAGTTTCTTTCAGGGGGAAAAATTACAAGGGCAACTGAGTGAAGCAGTAGTGTCACACTAATACCTAAAGTGGACAATCCTTAGAAGGCAGTTAATTATAGGACAATTTCATGTTGTTCAGTGCTATACAAGGTGATCACAAAAATAATATGTGCTAGAATGAGAGAAATACTACCAGAGATAATTAATGCAAATCAAGGGGCTTTTGTCAAGGGGAGAAACATAGGCTATAACATTATTATGATGTAGGTTGGGGGAGAAGGCCTAATTTTGCAAGTTTTGACCATATATATATATAATGTTTCATAAAAAAACATGATTGGTGAAATGTTTTGTCCACGATTCCATCGCATGTAAGACATTGAACATATTCTAGTGTTCATAACACGTGGTTTGGTGAATGGTAAACACTTCCCGATACCTTTCATGTAGGGTGCTATTGTAATCTTCTATCGGCACCACCTTCGTAGTTAGGGGAGTGAAACAAATGGTCCTGCCATTATGCAGATCTGTTTCTCCCCCATATGATTACGTCCCAAGCACTAAACCACGAATTCACTATTCCTAGGTCTACAGAGGCAAAGGAAAATAAGCACCTTATCGATGGCTCTTGGGTCACAAATGAGCTAACCCTACTTTTCTACCATTTGCTATCTCTACACGTAACCCTTCAGGCCAACTCGCAAGCTAAACTAGTGTGATGTCATCGTAATGGTAAAACTCGAAAATGACTTCCGTTCACACACCCACATGGACCTGGACCACGCTACCCATATCACATTTACATTTCACTCCATGGGAAGTATCAATATATGTGCCAACATGAAAGCAGCTGCAGTGTGTACCAATACTAGTGTATCATTTATGCAATTAATAAGTTTATCTTCAATATATAGCTAGGGTTTATTACTTTCTAACATAAATGAGCATGCACATTTTTTTTTTGTTCTTGCTACCAAGGGGGTTTGGATTTTGTAATTGTTATGAATTCTATTTTAAGTGGGGATTGTTAATTAATGATAAATTTGTGTATAGTATTAGGGCTTTGTTTCCTTGGTGGTGGGGGTGATAAAATGATGCAGGGAAATCGATAATAAGGTATAGTGTTAGATATTTTGATTGAGCGATGTAATACTGTGCTTAAATGCTAGATTAATTATTAGGTTTATGTTGATAATTTTTTTTCCTACAATAGAAAGGTAAATTTATCATCTATTGAATTTGTTCTATTGCTTAGGGTTTAGTGCAACGTTTCCTATAAATGTTAGTAAATTATTTCTTTCAGAGGTTAAATTATTTTTTGATATATTTGTAAATGTAGCATTAAAACTGTAACTAGGGAACATACTAGTGACAATGTGTCACAACAACAGACACGACGTGGGATGAGGAGGATGACAATACGGGGGATGTAAGAAAACACCAAACTCATTGTAGAGCATTAGAACGTAGAATGGCTAGGGAAGAGTTAACGTCGTTGTTTTTTGAAAATTTAGGCAATTGTGTGTCGGAGCAACGTGCCAAATGGTCTACTAGTTGGGTGGCAAAGAAGGTTGGTAGAACAAGGGTAGATATCAAGTACGATATTTGGCATGATGTCCCAAATGATCACAAGGACACGTTCACTACCTAAAAACAAGTACATACGCACTGGTCCAGAGATTACATATTTAGCGATAAGAAAGGTGATGATCACCCATGGGTAGCTTATACGCACATTCAACCCAAAAAGCTTGGAGATTCACAAGAAAAGGCATTGGAGAATAGTGAAAACATTAGTAAAAAAATATGCAAATTATTAGTGTGATTAATTACATTAAAATGTCTATAATGTTAACATGAACCTAACATCTAACCTAGGGTACAAAAGGAGTAAAGCAACGTGTTACCTAGGAGAGTAAACTTCCACACCGATTGATTCGTGGGGGGGGTATTTCTTAGTGGCAATCGCTGAGCTAGTAACAAAACCTCTGGAAGAAGATGAGCAAATTGCAAGCGCGCAGGATGATAGAAGATGAAGCAAGCGCATCCATGCAACCGATTTCTATGGATGACATTGAGAGGTGCAATCTATTTCTCAAAGGCCGTAAAAAAGGAAGGGTCTATATGTCAAGGATGAAGAGAAACTACTTGCCAAAAGAGTGTGATACATAAAGTTTTAGGTAAATAATTTATTAAATTGAACTATATACATGTTATATCAAAATAAAAAAGGTATATCTATTTATGTTTTCACTTAGGCAAAATTAAAGAATGATCAAACAAGGGGAATTCACACCAAGGGATAGACACGACATCCTTATTGAAGCTATGGAAAAAATGGACCATCTGGGCCGGGTTAGGGGAAATGGGTAGTTTCATGACCCACCGTCAAGCATTCGGGATCGTACGATGGAGCGGAACCCTGGAGAGTACATTCGTTGCAAAAACAAGCCTAACTCAAGGACAAATGAATTGAGCAACAAGAAATTATAATTCGGAAGTTGGTCCAACACATCGAGCTAGTTCTTTCGGACAATTTAGAGGACTTAACGCCTGATTGGACACTGCCATCTAGGGGCTCAGAACATTCTCCCAGAGATGTTGAGGTAAATCAAAGGGCACTTGTTCAAAATCCAAGAATTGATAGACAATTGTTCGAACTCGACAACCTCGACAATGTCACCCTCAAATATTTTTTTAAAAAAAGGTACAAAGGATCATTTTCTAAATTATGTCACTTTGATTTAAGTTTTATATTAAATACATATTTTGCCTATGTTTCAGAAATCATGTTCGTGTGAACTATACATTGATCAAGGCGTATACGGTAAGCTGCTACATGTAGTTTGATGGAGTTTTGCAAGAGTTAATGAAGAATCATCACTCCATACCAATTGCGGAAGGTCTTTCAAGGGTTTCCTTGGAGAATCCTTTGGTGATGGGCACCCCTTTGCCAATCCCAGACGGAGAATACAAGAAAGTTGAGCCTTACCGGGGAATATTCCTTTACTTGGCCCCGTAGACTTATATACGCCAATCCTATCAAGGATGGACATTTTAAGGAAACAATGCCTTCGTCACTAAAACCAGCGATGACAACACCAAACCTAGTCAAATCGACACCCAAAACGGTGCCACCAACACCAGCTAGGGTTAGACCTCCATTGGCAAGATCCAATGTCCCTCAAGACTTACTAGGCTTCGTACGTGTCCTTTATAATTTGCTACAACCCTTGATCGAAACTCAACAGTCACATTCTTGGGAAATGAATGTGTATTTGGATGCAAATGTGAAATCATGGTGTTATGGAGTGATTTTGGAGACCTATGGAGATGTGAGCAAGTTAATTAAGCGAAAATGTCGATCTACACCTTTTGAGTGCTTTTATTCATTTATTTTGAAATTTGATTTAAATTTCACTAATCGTTAATTGCAATTAATACCTACTATGAAATTGTCCATGTACATGTTTTTTACGAGTAATTAAAAGAAGGGATGGATTGGATACATGTACCCAGTGATGATACAGGAAATTGGTTGTACAAAACAAGACATGATCGACTACATTTGCAAATGCCTAAGCCGAAAGGATAAGATATTTTTCGTTGCGCCATACATCGTGAGGTTATTTACTGCATTCAATTTTTTACCAACATTGTTTCCGCAAATTTCAAATAATGAATCATTTTTTATTAGGGACCATTGGAGACTAATATTGATAATACCCGCAAAGAAGCTAGTGTAATAGAATGGATCCCCTTGTGCTTCTATGCTTGTCATCTCCGCGATCAATTCCGCCAAAGCATGTGCTTTGATTGTTGTTCGCAGTTGAAACTGAATCTCAAATTGCCCCAATTCAAGAACCCACTTGGTCATTCTCCCGGATGACTCCGATTTGCTGAATATGTTCTTAATTGGGCAGTCAGTATAAACCATGATCATATGACTGTGTAAATAGGTTTGCAGTCTTCTTGCTTAATATATGAACGCTAAAGTCAACTTCTCAATTAGCATATACGCTCTTTCAGCATGTTATAGTATTCTGCTGGTGTATAACATTGGTATCTGTTTTTCACCTTCATGCCTTACCAAAACTGAACTCACTGTGTTTGTTGAAACCACCATATATAATTATAATGTTTCTATAGGAATTGGTGATTTCAATGTTGGTTGTGTCTGAAGTTACTCCTTCAATGACTCGTATGTTGTTTGATACTGTTTGATCCAGCTAAACCTTTTAGCCTTTTTAAGGACTTTAAAGAGTGGGAAGCATCTTTCGTCTGCCTTTGACATGAAACTACTAAGAAATGCCTGCAATCCCATCAAGATTTGGACTTCCGTAACTATTCGTGGCTAGGGAGGTTAACAAATGCTTGTATTTTCTCTAGATTAGCTTCAATTCCTTTTGAGGATACCTTGTATCCCAGGAATTTTCCCGTGCCTACCCCGATTGTGCATTTTTTTTGGATTTAGCTTCATTTCTATTGCTCTTAACATATCCAGGGTTTCCCTATGTCCTTCGTGAAGTCACATATACGCCTACTTTTTCTAACCATGTCATCCACATATGCTTCTATGTTTCTCCCTATTTGAATGCGAAATGCATTATCCACTACTCTCTGATATGTTGCTCTTGCATTTTTCTGTCCTAAATGGCATCTTCACGCAGAAAAATATCCCAAAACTCGTTATGAAAGCTATTTTTTCTGCATCCTCTGGGTTCATCAATATCTAATGATATATCCTTTGTAAGCATCCAAGAAGGCCAGGACCTCGTAACCAAAAATCGCTTCTTCTACTAACTGATCGATCTTTTGGCTGGGTATAAGAATCCTTTGGGCATGCTTTGTATAAATCGGTGAAATCTATGCACATTCTCCACCTGGAATCTGCCCTTTTCACCATCACTGGGTTCGCTAGCCATTTTGGGTATATCATCTCTTTTATTATCCCAGCTTGCAACAACGCCTTTACTTCTTCCTCGATTGCCTTTTTTTCCATCACTAGCGAAGCTTCTTTGCTTTTGCTTGACCAGTTTGATCGAATCAGCGATATTCAAAGAATGAGTTGCAATACCTCGGTCGACTCCTCCCATGTTTGTACACTCCATGCGAATGTGTCCTTGTGATCTTGCAGAATTTGTATCACCTTCTTTTTCTCTTGATCCGGAAGGCATTTCCCTATTTTGATACACTTAGAAGTATCATTGTCATCCAAAAGGACATCTTCAGTCTCTTCTCCTAGATCTACTAGAGGGTCCACTTGGTTGAGTGAGTCACTGTTTGTGATAGTATTAACCATCTTCATTTGCTCCGCATTCTTTCATGCTTTCATCACGATAACCATACAGTGTCTGGCAGTTTTTTTGTTTCCTCTCACCGTTGTGATCCCTGTTAGGGTTGGGAACTTCATGACTAAAGGGTACAGAGACCATATTTCTTTTGCTCTATCCATCCATGGTTTACCGATGATAGCGTTAAACGAACTTGGAGCGTCCATGACGATGAAGTCACAAATTATAGTGTAGTTCCTATCATTTTTTCTAGTTGTTACAGGTAGTTGTATGTTGCCTAACAGTGTCTTTGCTCGTCCTGTGAATCCTACGAGCGAGGATGTGGATTTCTTCTAGTCGGTCGGTTCTCTTGAATCTCATTCTGTCAAAGCAGTCTATGAAAATGATTTCTACTGCACTCCCATCATCTACGAACACTCTGTGAACTGTGGCGTTTATGATTTTGGAAATAATGACCATCAGATCATTGTGAAGTGAAGCATTAGGAACAACATCCTCTTCGCTAAACGTGATTCTGTCATCCACATGCAATCTTTTGTCCTTATGCACCTGTTCAGGTGAATACCTGGTCTTAGCCTTCCAAGCATTATTCAATAGGAACTCCGTCGACCCATGTATGGAGAAGACTACTCTCTCTGAGCTTTGTTGGACACATCCTCTTCATAGTCTACCGCTGTTGTCATCTTTTGATTCTTGTTCTGAGTGTGCCTGGTGGCTTTCACATTTTCCATAGAGTTTTTTCTTCCTTGCTCACTTTGTTGTATCTGTTACCGCTATCTTCCTCCTTGTATTGTCCTCGATAGTCATTTCTAATGTTTTCCACTGTTTGCCTCTTCATATCTCTGCAATATGGAATATCGTGATCATGATCTTTATGGAAGGCACAATAGTATTACCTTGATCTTTTCTTCGGGGATGCTATCATTGGTGCTGGTTTGCAGAATAGATCTCTGTTCGCTTGCCAGATCTCCTTTCGCAATTTTATCAGCGGTGTCTCTTGGGACAAGATGCTTTATGTTCCCGCTTCTCTTCCTTTGAAAGGGAAGTTTCCTTTCCCATTCTTTTTGCCAATTTTTTTGTGAGTCCTCATTACTCTTTTCTCTCCTCGCTCCCGCTCTATTTTGTGGTTGTTCACTTCTTCGGTTCGCGCATACTGCTCTATCATTTTTTGTAGGTCTCTTGGGTTTTTGGCATATTCTTTGAGAGTTCCTAATAGAACTCTCTTGATCGTATGCACCCCTTGAATTTACCCAAGGAAGATTGAAAAGATAGGTCCCAAACCCGCAAACTCTCCGTGACGAACTACTGTGATACTCTGGATAAGTTTCATCGCTTCGTTGAGCTATATATAGTTCAGGTCCGCTATTGTCTTGGTGAACTTCTGCTTTTGGTAGATGTGATACCCGACAGCTCTGCCCAAGAAGCATTTAACATGTCTTTTGTCATGTTTTTATGGGTAGATTGCTAGGTATAGGTAGGGTTTACATCATAAGGAATTTAGATGACCATTTTTGTCCATTTTCCCATCTAAATCCTTCATTTTATGGCCTATTTTAAGTCTATTGGGTTTTTATCTTTACGAGCGTCTAGATCCTTTTTTGTGAGCTTGTTTGTAGATTCCTCGTAAGCACTTTAGATTAGGATTAATGAAGGCTAATTGAAAAATTGGAAGAAGATTGAAGGCCACGAGTCAAACGTGATAAAAGGTAGAAGGATTGAAGAAAGAAACAAGTTTGGGAAGTGTCGAAGAAATGGAAAGGGTTGTGTCAAATGGCACGGCCTGAGCAAGAGTCTATGCCAAATGAGATGGAGCCCAGACAACCGGACATGCAAAAATGCACGTCCCGTGCACTCAGAATTTTGTAGTTTAAACTCTTGATGTCACGAGCAAAATCCAAACTATCACTTGAACCCAAACTTGGTATTCTTCGAGAATGCCTCTTGATATGCTTTTTGTTTATGGAATGTAGAGTTTCATTTAATCAAAGGAGAACCAACAAAAAGTTTGTACAAGACAAAGGAGTAAACCACCCCTCAACTAAAAAAAAATGAAAAACAAGTAACCTACAACAAGAAAGATCTAAGTATCTAGGCTAAATCATCTAATGCCAAAGTTGATGCTCAACTGAAATAGCTAAGTACAAATCCTGGGCTGCCATTCTCTTGCCTTGGAAAATTCTTCTATCCCTCTACTCCCAAATATAGTATAAGGTAGAGACCAAAAGGGAGAACTTCCGATCCTTTCTTTTCTGCCTCTTGTTATGCTTCTTAGAGCCTCGATGTGATCATTACACCAAAGCAAGGACATATTCTTCTCCCAAACTGCCATAACCATGAAATCTGTGGACAGATCTTCATGCTTAGTAGATCATCAAGGTGTAGGATTCGCTAACACTTCTACTTTTCTCGAAAGTATTTACACTTCTCTCATTAGAGCATTCATAGCATTCATAGCAATCGTCAATTGAGTTGTATCTAACCACTAGTGTAGGATGCTTGATTATAGACATCCCATAAAGGCAGCTCCTTTTTTTTCCAGGAACCGCCTTCCCGGAGATGTTCCAAGTTTGAAACCCTTTTAAATTGGAAGGGTGAATTGCGTGAAGGTGGTTCAACCGGCAAAGAAGGAAGTTGTCCAAGAACTAACTTCTAGAAATCACAATAGATGGCGGTTAATCAGTGGACTGCCTTTGATTCGGTCTCTTAGAAGGTGATTCTGCCAAACCGCCTTCTATTGTAAGCAGTTAAGAAATTGGAACAAGTATTGGACAGTTGTTCCAAGCTCATAACTGCTATGCTTGTTGTAGTTATAAGATTCCTGGATCAAATAGTGATTCGGAGCCTGGATCTGGACTCGAAAGCCCATCGATTTGATTCTAATGGTCATCCCCATTTTTTTGAGTTCGGAACTTTCAAAAAATGATAAACTTTTACAAAACCCTTTTTTGGTCTTCATTTTTCATGAAACCCCATTTTGTAAAATGAATTTATAGGTTGGGCATCATGAAGAACTAGCAATGTATAAGTTTGGCATCGGTAAAGGTACGAACATTTCGACTACACTTGTTTTCGGACATTGATTTTTGGTTGAAATGTTTTAAGACCTAATTCAGAAATAATTATTGATGTGAATGGTTAAATGTGAATGTTTGTTGCTTAAATGGTAATGTTTCTTGTTCTTCCTTTTTAATAGGTTTGTTGTTAATTTCACTCAAATATAGGTAATCAATTATGGATCGAATTAAATTGATTAGTAAGGACTTGAGAAAATCACCCGAATACTTCCTGTTGATAGAATCATTTCTTGTGGTTGCCTTTGAACGCACTTCCAAGAATGGCATGGTGCAAGCCCAATGCCCGTGTAAGGATTGTAGAAATAATGTATATCTTAATAGGCAGAAGTTACGTGAACATCTCATCATGCGAGAATTTCAAACTAGTTACATTTCTTGGGTGTGGCACAGGGAGGATGAAACGGGTACAGAGGAAGACCCAATTCTTAAAGAATCAGAAGATCCCTTATGAATGAGGGGTTCAAGGAGATGGTGGAGGATGTTGCTAGAGATTTCCTTGAAGCTTTACATAACGTTAAGAAGACTCCTTTTTAAAAAGTGTGAGACATTCGGAAATAACCAGAACTAACCGGTGCTACAACAAAAAAACGGGTGCTAGAGGGTGGTCTCTGTGGTTGTGTTTCAAGGGGACAATCCAAGCGATTTGGAGGAAGGTGAGCACAATGAAGGATTTTAGAAAACTTCTTGAAGACATGGAAAAGCCTTTAAATAGGCTTAATAGAAGGGAGTTCTCTAAGATTGGAGAAAGGGTGGAGAAGGCTAAGAAGGAATGGATTTTGGCACAAGAGAGGTTGAATGAAGAACCAAGGGATGAAAGGAGGCAAATGGTGGAATTTGATGCAAGGAATGTGCTTAAATACAAGTTCTTGCAACAAAGAGCTAAAGTGCAATGGCTTCATGAGGGGGATAGGCCTACCAAGTTGTTTTATGCTTCTATGAGAACAAGGCAATACAAGAACCAAATATTGAACATAAAGGAGGGGAGTAGATTACTATCCAATGTAGACCAGATTGAAGAACATTTAAGAGGCCCTATGAAAGCCACTTGTAGTCATCTCCTGGGTAGTGCTCTCCCAAAATTACTTCTGAATCTGCGTCGGGCTCGATGATGAGATGCTGCAACTTGAAGTTCTTGCTCAAAGAGGTCTTCGAGCCCTGGGGAAATTACATGAACATCTTGCCTTTGTACAGCCAGAAGATAGTACCACGCTCATTCACTATAAACTTCGCCTCCTCCATGACCGGTAAAGTGAGTTTAAAGGGAAAATTTCAGTTTTCCCTTATCCCCCCACTCACCGAAAGATTTAAATGCTGCACCAAAAGTGAGATCATACCTCTAATCGATATCTTCCCAGTGCGGGACAGTGCCAAGGAAAGATCGACACATCCTGATAGGTTTGTAGAGTTTGAGACCCTTGAGGGTCTCTTAATCCACAAACTTTGTCTCCAAACAGGGCATCCTACTAGGTAGCCCCACCTTGTCCTATGCTCCTTAGTGAGGGTAGTCAAACCCTATAAAGGGTAAACTAGGTTCCCCTTTCTATCTACGAGACATGATGTACACCCAAAGTATAGCAACTAGCACAATACTTACTTTGCATCTGGATTCTTAATATGTGGAGTTTATCATCTGAATTCTTGCCTATTGTAGAGGATATTTGGAGGGATCATTCAGTACTACTTACTTTGCATGATTTGTATATAATTCTTCACTTATTACATGATCTTGTACAAAGCATTAATAAAGTGGAATTAATTGTTTAGCCTAGCTACATAGATTCCTTGTGGTAGGTTATTTGTTTTCTGTCTTTTCTCAGTTGAGGGGTGGTTTAATCCTTTATCTTGTACAAACATTTTTGTTTGTTCACCTTCGATGAAATGAAACACTACATTTCATCTAAAAAACTAGCAACAAATAAAAATAGCAACTTTCTCCAAACACCCCCAACACAAAACAATATCCCTCAAATTAATTCTATCCACCACACTAATCAACTAAAACTTCAAGTATGCAAACAAACAATCCACAGAAAATTCACAAATTTAACTCCTCCAAATAATGAATACAATTCGGCCAAAGTACCTCAGCACCTCGAGGAATGTGGAGAAATATTCACTTGAGGAATCTTCAGCACCTCTCCTAGGTTGAATTAAAGCAACTCTAACACCCTGAAGGGATCAAAAATTGAGGTTTGGGGAGAAAAACTCAATTTGTGCACAACTATTCTTCGAATATTCTGGGGAAAATGTAAACTTTCTAAGGCTAAAATTTAGTGGGTTGGATAGAGCTCGGAAAGATGAAAATTTTGACAAAAGGTGGGGATAAATTGGATGAAAATTGGGGAAGTTATAGCTAAAAGAGTGTGAGGGAAAGTATGGCTAAAAGAGTGTGAGGGAAAGTATGGGGAAGTTTGAGAGGAAGAGAGGGAATGGTGCTTGTGTGAAGGTGCTGGAATAAGGTTAGGGATTATATAGGGGTTAGGCTCAAGTTACATTGGGTAAAAGGGGTAGGCAACACAGATAGGAACGGCCCGTGCCGCTGACATGGCCCCGTGCCGCTAACATAGCCTCGTGCTGGCGCGGCCTGGTCATGACACAGGTCATGTGCCTTGTACTGGCGCGGGCCGCCAGTCTAGGCATGGCCATGGTGATGCGGTCCATGTCATCTAGTGTGGGCCATAATCTTGAGCTCCATTCTTGCACTTCTGATCTGCACCCCGTGTCGTTTGGCACAGATTGTCAACCGAATCTTCCTTTTGCTCAGTTTCTTGGCGCGAGCCACACTATTCTTCACACCATATAGGCTGGTCTTGACATTTGTGACTTGAAACAGCGTAGGTCGTGTGAAACAGAATGGTCTGCACCCATATTTAACCAAAATTTGGGTGAAAAAGAGGATTTTATAACACAGCCAGCCGAGCTTGGCACAACTCGTGTTGCTTAGCACAGCTCGTGCCCAAGGCCCCTTACACGGGCCGTATCTCGTGGTATGGGCCGTGTGTGGCTTGCCCTCATGCTGGTTATGAACGGTGAGTGCTACACGTGGCTGGTTCGACCAGCTGACTTCTTTGATTTGATACGGATGAACCATTGGTCCGATTTGAGATTCTTGTAGTCAATTTCATAGCGCTCGAGAATATGAATCCAATGGCACCACCCTTTATGATTCTTCTCGGATATTTTTCAAAACATTGCGCAACTCCTGGACAACAATCCTCTGTTTCTTCCTTGGCCATTTTGAACTTGAAATCCGCCTATCTTTTTGGCATAGTCTTTCTACTACCACAATTTAGAGTCCATGACCTTAATCTACTACCATTATTGTGAATGGTCTTTGATATTTTCTACCATCCTTGTGAATGGTCTTCTATACAAATGTGACAAAAAGTACCCATGAGCGACCTACTAGTGATGATCACAGGGTAGATCTAGGTGCCCATGGATACTAGTGATGATCACAGATGGTTTTGTTAGCACCAATTTTTTAAATCGGTGCTAATTTAGCACCAGTTTTTTAACCAAGAATGAATGGTGCAGAAGACCTTGGCACAGGCCACTTTGTTCTACACGGCCCGTGGCGTTCAAGATGTTTCGTTCGGATAAGTATGGTCACTTGCCATGCCATATCACATGGCCCGTGCAACTCCAATTCAACATGTGAAGACCAACCCATGGGGTGTGAAGATTTGCTTGCCTGCACCATCTGTTTTCTAAGAAATTGACTCACAGCCGGCATCTACAAGGATATACATGGCCCGTGCTGTTCAGAAATGGAAATCACACATCCAATCGGCGGCCCGTGAAGATCTACATGGCTTGTGTCATTTAAATACTTAGGAAGGTGTTCCCAGGCAGTGTGCTGTGACGAATGGTGCGATCATGCGCTCAAGAAGGCTGAGACAAGCGCCCAGTCGGCGGCCCATGTACTATTACAAGGGTCGTGCCACACAGGCCATCCGCAATTACACGGCTTTTGCTCGGTGGCTGCTAGGGTTTAATGCCCTCTTTTTGGGCCTTTTTAAAGGCCCAATTCTTACTACTACTATATATATATGTATGACCTTTTCTCTACTAGGGTTTAAAGTTTTTCCTAAGAGCTTTTCTCTAACCCCTTTCTCTCTTAGTTTAATTCTTCTTGGTTTACCCAAGGGTATTGAATCCAACAAAATATTTGAGTTCAATGCTGAGGGATAATTGATTTAGCTTGGGGATTTATATTTGTATTCATGACTTGGTATTCATGCTTACGAACATTATGTTGACTTGTCCTTTAAATTTTTGTTAATTGCATGATTGTTATTTTTAATAAAAGTTTTGCATATAGATTAAAGAAAACCAAAAGAGTTTTTAGGCCATTACTCCTAGCCTTTTACAAGGAAAAACCCCTATCAAAAACTTTCTATTTAAAATCAAACAAATAACCAGCTCTATATTCTATCTAGCTCATCTTCAAAATTGTCTTTTCAACTCTTCTTACTCTCCAGCATTCGGCTTCAACTTGGGCAGCCAAGGTCTTCATCTTCAAATCTTCTTAGCTAAATATCCTCTAGTTCCTTTCACTCCATATTCTATACAAGGCCCTAGTAAGGTTTATTAACTTCAAGCCTTGTCTTCTTCTTATCATCATCAACAAACATCTTTTTTCATCAACCCCTTAGTGTATGTACAACCACAAAACAAATGGGTTGCTGTCACATCTACCTCATCACATAAACTACAACTTTGTTGTGTCTTCAAAATCCTAAATCTTTGCAATCTATCAACCTTGGGTAGTCCTCCCTTCAATAGCATCATCCATAGGAAAATTTTATGCTCAGTTAAAATGTTTTTGTTCCAAATTACCTTTGCATAAAAGTCCCCTTTTGCTTCCTCCCTTCATTTCATCACACACCATCCTTGTCTTCAACTTGCCTTCCTTGTCTAATAACTCCCAAGGTTATAGAAGTGCTTATCTTTTGATTCGCACAACATCTTCCAATGCCAACTATAACTTACCCCTCCTTTGGTTCCTTGTAGAATTCCACCCTTTATGTAATATGCTTGATATGCTTGAATCCACCTATCCCAAAAAGAATGTCTTTCTTTGAGTTTAAATCCCACAATTGCTTACATAATTATACCTTGATCCAAATGGAATAATCTCTAATCTCCAATCCTCCAAATTGTTTGCTTCTACAAATTGTGTCCTAAGAGATATGAGTATAGCCTTTTTTCCCTTCTTCTCATCCCCACAAAAAACATCTACAAATTTTCACAATCTCCCCATGAACACCCTCAGGTATACTTCGTATACTAGCCCAAAAGCCAACTATACTTAGTAAAATCGAATTGATCAATTGCACCTAAGAAAGAACACTTGAATTCCAACTATGCAATTTTCTTCTAATTTTATCCACCAATTGCTCACAATCTTGCTTCCTCCACTTCCCATTAGAAAATTGTAGCCCCAAACATTGCATAGGAAAATCTCCTCTTGTTACATTTAACACTCCAGCCAACAAGTCTTTCTCCTCTTCATCCATTCTAGAAAAATAAATTCAAGATTTTTTAGTTCACTCATTGCAAGACCTGAGACCTCCATAAACCTCTTCAAGCATCCTTTCACACCCTCCATGGATTTTTGGTTTGCTACACAAAGGATAAGAAAATTCATCTTTGGTAGAATTCTATGTGCTGCTCCTTGTACTCCTTTGTCATCATTGTTGTAAGGTACTCCATTCTCAAAACAAAAACTAGGGGGATAGAGGATCCCCTTGTTTAACTCCTCTTCTACCCATGAATCCTTCAGAATACCTCCCATTCAAAACCAAGCAAAATGATGACTTCATTTTACTTCTCTTGGTCCAATCTATCCACGCTTAGAATAACCTAAGAAATTTATTCACGCTAGTATCATTCCACAAACCAACACCTTTCAAATTAAACAACTCTATCAAACATGACATAACTGTGTCTTTCTTCTTGCAACCGGGATAAAATGTGGCCTATCCTTCTTCTCACCTAAAAAGTTAGCCTTAGGACTTTCTCTAAATTCATCAACTACCTCCTCATACATGTCATCCAATTTTACATCTCCAAAACACACTCCTTCACTACTAACTACAACCTCTAGAGGTGATTTTTCTGCATGAAACATCCACACCACAAAATCTTTTGCAAACCCTCTATTGTACAAATGGAGTCTCGACATGTCATTTTTCTAAAATCACAAGGACATAATATTCTCTTCTCATGTATAAACGTATGCTCCAAAAACTGATCCACGAAACCAACATATTCTTTACTCACCCAACTAACTTTGGCATATACATGCTTATGCCTCTCAATGGCACGATACAACTCTACACATGAATAAATGTGCAACTCTCAAAGTTCCATACAATTTACAATCCTATGCTAAGGTGTAATTCTAATCATGCAAGATCAATGCACCATATATACCATTCAACATTACAATTAGGACATTAAAAACATTTCCAATAATATGACAACCATAACCATGACATTAACTACCTCAACCTTGAAAACACAAAACAAACTAATATCAACACTTCTACCACAATGACCTTAACATGATCAAACACACAAGATATAAAACAAAATAGGGCTGAAGAGTGTTCTTAGTCAATCACTTTCATGCCCTAAAAGAGCTAAAAGCCAAGGAGTGGAAGAAAAAGAAGTTTATGAAGAAGCAAAAATTGCAGTTTCAAATTCAAATTTCAGCTCTAAAGAAGGGAGGAAAATTTTTTGGAGTGAAAAAGTCGAGGAGGAGAGCAAGAAGGACGTTAGATTGGAGTTATATACTCAAATCTAGGTTGACTGAGATATAATATTACCAACCCGTGAAGATAGATGGGCTTTTTATGGGGGGATCACCACGTAGGAGGTGGAGGAAAGCTCAAAGCAATGGGAGACTACTATGTGCAAGGTTTTGGGCAATAACCCATCATTTAAAGTCATGGAGGGGTTCTTTATTCGGATTTGGAGAAAAAGAATCAACAAGTTATGGCTTCTAAATTCAGGAGTTTTTATGGTTAAATTTCAAAGTAAGGAATATAAAAGGGTTTTTTTAGAGAAAGGAGTGGTGTTCTTTGATGGGAAACCCGTGCTCTTGATAGATGGGAATGAAGAAGGTGTGATTGAGAACTTAATGTTGTCCCGGCTTAAATTCAGCTCTCCGGATTGCCATTCAAGTATTATTGGAAACCAAAACTCATAAGCAAGATAGTAAGTCCACTTAGGAAGCCTTCGAATCTTGATAGAGCAACACGAGAGAATGAGAGGCTAGATTTTTCCACGGGTGCAAGTTGAGGTGATGTTAGCCAGCAAATCTATATTGAATGGAAGCCAACTAAATGTGGAAAATGTGGGATGATTGAGCATAATGAGGAGGTGTGTAGGAAGAAAAATGAAGCTGAGAAAAGACAAATGAACTGGAGGATTTATGTGCCAATTGGGAGGATTGTGAAAGAAGATGAGAAGAAGATTGAGTGAAGGATGTTAAGGGGCAGCAAGGAGAAGGTAAAGAGCAGCAATGAGAAGTTAAAGGGCTACAAGGGGAGGAGATTGAGTTCGAAATGGTAGAGAAAGGAATAAGGGAAGCAAGGAAGAAAGAAGAAGATCCAAGGAGTTTAAGGAGTGAAGGTAATGGGTATACTCTCTTATCCGACCCTTCTTATGAATAGTAGATTTGCTTGTTGGAATGTAAGGGATTTGAATAAATGTGATAAGTATAGGAGTGTGAAAAAATTTTGCATGCTTAATTATAGGTTGTGTGGGGTTGTTGGAAACTAAAGTAAAAGAAGAAAACCAAAAAACAATGTGTGGGAGAGAATAGGGCTTGGTTGGGAGTTGATAAAAAATGGGAATGTTGTAGGGGGGGATTTTTCTAGGTTAGAGGGCCGATTTCTATGATATGAGGATGTTAAATTTTTGGGATCAATGGATGGATTTTTATGGGTTGATTAGGAGCAATAGCTTGGAATTCATCTTGACCGTGGTGTATGGCCATACCACCATTGAAAAGAGGAAACCAATGTGGGAGTTCCTAAAGGGGCAAGGGAGTAGAGATGATAAACCATGGCTGATCATAGGAGATTTTAACTCTCCTTTGGATTTTGGGAATAGAGAAGTTGGGAATGAAGTTGAAGAAAAGGAGGTCTTGGATTTCCAAGAAGTGATGGAGGCTAGTTTGTTGGTTGAAATAAAAACTATTGGCCAAAAGTTTACCTGGTGCAGTAGAAGGGAAGTGGGGAAGTTGATACAAAGCAAAAGTGATAGAAGCATTTTAAACTAAGAGTGGGTAAGGAGGCTCGGCCAAGCCTTTTTTGAAGTAAAACCGGACACACTCTCGGACCACCATCCTTTATCATTTTGAGTTGGAATAAGGTAGAAAAGAAGAAGAGGAGGAGCTTCAAATATTTCAATATGTGGGAGGCCTCACCACATTTCAAGGGGACAATCAAGTGGTTTGGAGGAAGGTGAGCATAATGAAGGATTTTGGAAAACTTCTTGAAGACATGGAAAAGCCTTTGAATAGGTTTTAATAGAAGGGAATTCTCTAATCTAGGAGAAAAGGTGGAGAAGGCTAACAAGGAATGGCTTTTGGCACAAGAGAGGTTGAATGAAGAATCAATGGATGAAAGGAGGCAAAGGGTGTAATTTGATGCAAGGAAAGTGCTTGAAGAATTGGTGGAGGAGGCTGAATACATGTTCTTGCGACAAAGAGCTAAAGTGAAATGGCTTTATGAGGGGGATAGGCCTACCAAGTTGTTTTATGCTTCTATGAGAACAAGGCAATACAAGAACCAAATTTTGAACATAAAGGAGGGGAGTAGATTACTATCCAACCTAGACCAGATTGAAGAACATTTTAAGAGGCACTATGGAATTTATTTGGGAGTCTATTGGGAAACTAAAGACTTGGAGGAAAACTTGGCTATATTTGGTGGAGTGCTAAGCATACAACAAGCATCCTTAATCCAACCAATTGGTGATAAGTAGGTGAAGAATGCTTTTTGGGGGATTCATCCTAACAAAAGCCCAGGGAGAGGTGGTCATACAAGCCAATTTTTCAGGAGCAATTGGGAGATAATTGAAAGATGTATGGTGGAGGCCATACAAAGTTTTTCCAAGTGGGAAGAAATTCTAAGCTCCTTGAATCAAGCCGTGATATCCTTTTTTTATGTAAATGTGGTTTTCATTTCATCAAAAAGAGAACAAAATTAAAGGTTCATACTAGATCAACAACTAAAACACCCTATAAACTATAAAAACAAGACATCCATTTCTAGAAGCCTATTACAAAAGAAGCATAAAAATTGATAAAAAAACTAGTGCCAAAGCTGATGTTCTGCTGTGATGATCATCCATAAGTCTTGGCACGCCATTATCTTGTGCTGGAAAATTCTTCTGTTTCTCTCCTCCCAAATGTGATTAAAAGTAGCCACCAGAAGAGAAACCATGTCCTACTTCCTTTTCTGCTCAATGAATAGAAATCTTCTCAGCTGTCTAAAGTCTTGGAACTGTGGGAAATGTATGAGTTGTAGCATCTATCTAGAGAAGACACAGTCTAGGAACACATGCTTTTATCCTCATGCTGCTGTTACACAATGAAGAAACAGAGAAATTCATGAGTAAACCAAAGCCATCCTATCTAGAGTAGATAATCTTCCCAAAGTCAACATCCATAAGAAGAAAGCATGTTTTGGTAGATAGTTTTCTAAGCCCTCTTGGATATGTGGCCTTGAAGATAACCATAGGCCAAAGAGGCCTGAAACTTACCAGATCCATTTATGCAAAGAGGTAAAAAAGTTAGAACTTTATCCCTTAGTCTCATTAGGATTTTCCAACTTTAACTTGCATGATTTGGAGCATGACAAGTTTGGAGAGTTGCTAATCCCTTCATGTAGACCTCTTGTATCCATTTGATCTATAGATTTGCTTTTTCATTTTGAATATCCTATAACTTCTTGCATAACAAGGTTTGCCCCCATAAGAAAGGATCCTTAATTCCAGCACCCCCATACTCGTTCTCTATACACAAAGTTTTCCATGCAATTGGATTCAGACCCCTTTTCACTATCCTGATAACCCCATAAGCACAAGTTTTCAATTTCATCATACACACTAGCTGGCAGCTTAAAGACACTAATCCAATAAATAGTAAGGCTAAGCAATACTGCATTGATCAGTATTTTTCCAGCATAAGAAAGAGTTTTGCCCTTCCAACTATGTAACCTGGATTTGATTTTCTCAATCAACATTTGACAGGTTTGAGCATTCCAGCTTCTACCAGTAATAGGTAGCCCCAAGTATGCAACAGGAAAAACACCCTTCTGAATTTGAAGTATCCCCAATAAAGTGTCTATGGTGAATTCTTCCATTCTAGAGAAGTACACCTGTGACTTTGCAGGATTTATAGCCAGGCCAGCAGTCTTTTTAAATTCATCAAGAACCTTCAAAATGCCATGGAAGGATTTTCTATTAGCTTTACAGAAAATTAAAAGATCACTGCAAAAAATAGTCATTGGATTTTAACCTTTTTGCATATGGCATGTAATCAATAAATTTGTTCCTGAAGGCTTTTGACAAAATCCTAGAGAAATACTCAATAGCAAGGACAAATAAGAGGGTGAAAGGGGATCACCTTTTTGACACCTCTCCTACCCTTGAAAATCTGAGTATATCCACCATTGTGAGAAATGCCGAAAGATGCAGGTTCAATACATTTCTGGATCAACTGAATAAAGGCTCTAGGGAACTTGAAACATTCCAGCAAGGTGAAAATAAAGGACCATTCCAGATTATCAAATGCCTTATGAATATCCACTTTGATGAGGCAGCTATCCATACAACCATCCTTCCATTTGTATGTATGAAGAAGTTCCCGTGTGAGAGGCACATTGTGAGAAATAAGTTTGCCTTTAACAAAGGTTGTTGATTCAAATTTATGATATCAGGCACAATTCAACCAAGTCTTGTGCATAAAACCTTTTCTATGATCTTATATTGAACTGAGCAGCATGAGATTGGCCTATAATCTGAGGCCAGTTATGGATGATCCTTCTTTGGCAGCAATGTAATGATAGTTGTGCTCAATTGATCAGGTAAGGTTCCCCAATGAAATAAATTCCTTTACTGCCTTGATCACACTAACCCCAATTATATGCCATGTAGGCTTAAAGAAATTGACTAGAAAAACCATCAAAGCCTGGACTTTTGTTGTTAGGAATGCTTTTGAAAGCATTGTATATCTCATCAGCAGGAACTGTCTGAATCAGCTTGCATTGATGCTCCTGAGATAAGAGAGGTCTCCCTGGTTAAGCACTTCTTAGTCCCCTTTGGAGGATGGAACATTAGTTGTGCCTAACTATTTGTTGAAGAATTCCACTAAATGAGATTCCACTTGATCTCTACTTCTTAGAAATTCTATTCCATTTGAAAAGCAAAGGATGTGGTTTTTAAACTGTCTAGATTTGAGCTGATCATAGAACAATTTTGACGGCATGTCCTCCATCTTTTAACCACTCACTTTTTGTCCTCTGATGTAAGAATCTTGAATCAGCCTCATAAATCATTGCAGCTTTCATTCTAACCTTAGTTTCATCAGCCTGTAAAAGGACATTCAATGGATCCTGATGCAATGCCTACTGAGCTGCCTCCAATCCCACTGTTATCGCATTAGCTTTTTTTGCTGAATTTCACTAAACTCTAGCCTGTTAATGCTTTGCAAAGGAGCATGCAGTAGGCTGGGTTTTTTTTGCACAAATCCTGCAAAATAGAGACTGGATGTTCCCTCCATATAGTTTCAACTGTTGCCAGAAATACATAAGAAAGACTCCAAATATTTTAGTACTTAAATGGCTTCTTAACTCTCTGATGCTGCTTTGTAATTTGGAGCAACAAGGGGCTATGATCAGAGATGATTTCATTTAGGATCTTGCAGCTTGATTCTGACAGTTGATCAATCCATTTCTGGCTGATAAGGGTTGTATCCAACCTGCTATACTCTACTTCCTATTTTGCTTCTGTTATTCCAAGTGAAATAGGGGCCAAAGCTTTTGATCTTACTCAAGTTCAATGCTTGCAGCACTGTCTTAAAATGATAGAATTCAGAAGCTGAAATAGGAGCACCTCCAATCCTATCCAAATAAGCCAGAGGGGAGTTGAAACCACTAGCTATTATCCAAGGTGAATCCTAAATATCAAGCTGTTGTAGTTTAACCCATGGTGGATGCCTTTCAGATGGCACATTCTTCCCATAAAAAATTGAGAAAATTGACATGTTAAAGGCCTTCAAGAAACAAGAAACATGAATCCATTAAGCATGTGAAGATAAGATCTGTACATCATAAAGATTAAGCCTCCAACCCTTAGTAATGGAGCCTTCCACCAAACTTTCCTAAAGAAGTTGTCCATGATGGCCAGTGGTGGATAAGCTCCTAAAACCTTGCATATGGCAGTACTATCCCAAGACATGCAACTGGCTTCCACACAACTTTTGGAAATCTTCCCCATTTTAACTCCAGCAACTTCAACCGGTGGATATTATTGCATACCTTCTGATCTATCTTTGAACAGATCAGTCCAGGATGAAGCTATCTTTGGTGCTGAAGAAGTTGCATCCGAGTGGGGAAGAGCAGGGTAAAGCAGTTTGGAAGCTTGAGCAGGAGCTGGTCTCCTTAAAAAATGATGCTGATCCATCCTTTGAGGTAGCTGAATCTTTCGTATGTACATGAGATTGACTAGGAGTGTAGGTTGGAGTATGCACCATGGTTTTGGAAACCAGATCTGGAATATAGGCCTTGGAAATCCTATCCACTTGACCATGTGAAAGACCAGAGAATAATAAACTGCCACTACCAGCCAGATCTGGTTTGCTTGTGCCATTTGTAGCCTTGCTTTCCTCATGATCTCTTGCTACTGTTTGATTGTTTCTTACCTCTTTTGCTGCTGTTAAAAGCCTCTCTTTTTTCTCCAAACAAAGCTGACTAAGATCTTCTTTGATAGCCTTAAACCCTTTTCTTTCTTTTAGAGCTCCCTATAGTAAGAATTGCTAGAGATCTAAGCAAAAAGATGAAGGATCTTGGATGAAAAAGATGAACACATATTGAAGGTGTTTTTTGCTCATACTAAGAGGGAAATGAACAACTTCCCGTGGTGACAAAAGGAGGAAGTTGGCCAAGGTTAGGAGTAAAGAGCCAACGACTTCTTGCCTTCCCATATGCAAAGGTGATATCCTTGTAAGGAAGCCGTGATATCCTTGATCCCCAAGATGAGTCAACCTTAATTTTCAAGTGATTGTAGGCATGTTGCTTGTTTCTCCATATCTTATAAAGTGATAACCAAGGTAATTTGTGCAAGACTTTGTGAGTTTCTTCTTTGTTTAATTAGTGAGAATCAAAGTGCTTTTGTGAAAGGTAGACACATATCACACAACATTCTTTTAACACAAGAACTGTTGCATAAGTACAATAAGGATTGCATGAAGAGAAGTTGTGTTTCTAAAGTGGATATTATCAAAGCCTTTGATTGTATAAGTTGAAATTTTCTTTTAAATGCCTTGAGATTTTAAAGTTCCACGGGTTAATGATATATTGGATCAAGAGAAGTACAATGAAGTCATCTTTTTGCTTGGTTTTGAATGGGAAGTATTCTGAAGGATTCATGGGTTTAAGGGGAGTAAAACAAGGGGATCCTCAAGCCCCTTGTTGTTTGTTTTGAACATGGAGTACCTTACAAGAATGATAGAAAATGAGTACAAGGAGAAGCACATAGAATTCCACCAAAGATGGAAAAAAGTTGGTGTGCATACTTTGTTGTTTGCTGATGATTTACTTATCTTTATTGGAGCAAACCAAAAATCCATGGAGGGCATGAAAGGAATATGGATGAGGTTTATGGAGGTCTCGGATTTTGCAATAAGTGATCAAAAATCTAGAATTTATTTTTCAAGAATAGATGAAGAGGAGAAAGACTTACTGGCTGGAGTGTTAAATGTAACAAGAGGGAAATTTCATATGCGATATTTGGAGCTGCCTTTGTCTAATGTGAAGTGGAGGAAGGAATATTGTGAGAAATTGGTGGATAAAATTAGAAGAAAATTGCATAGTTGGAAATCAAGTGTTCTTTCTTATGCAAGGAAGGTGCAATTGATCAATTCGGTTTTACCAAGTATAGGCTTTTAGGCTAGTATACTAAATATACCTGAGGATGTTCATGGGGAGATTCTAAAAATTTGTAGAAGTTTTTTTATGGGGAAGAGAAGAATGGAAAATGGGTTATACTCTTTATCTCTTGGGACACAATTTGTACAAGCAAAAAAATGGAGGATTGAAGATTAGAGATTCCTCCTTTTGGAACAAGGAAGCTCTATGCAAGCAATTGTAGGACTTAAACTCAAAGAAAGACATTCTTTGGGTTAGGTGGATTCAAGCATATTACATAAAGGGTGGAATTCTACAAGGAAGCAAAGGAGGGGTTAGTTCCAGTTGGCATTGGAAGATGTTGTGCAAATTAAATGATAAACACTTGCAAATCCTTGGGAGTTGTATAAACAAGGAAGGACATTTGAATACAAGGATGGTGTATGATGAAATGAATGGGGGAAGCAAAATTAAATTTTATGCAAAGGTAATTTTGGCACAAAAATATTTTACCGAAGCATAGAATTTTTCTATGGATGCTATTGAAGGGAGGGCTGCCCACGGTTGATAGATTGCAAAGATTTGAGATTTTGAAGACATAACAAAGTTATAGTTTATGTGATGATGTGGATGAGATAGCAACCCATTTGTTTTCGGGTTATACATACACTAAGGGGTTGATGAAAATCTTGAAGTTGAGGGATATGAGCAACATGAGGCAAGTAAAAAGATGTTTGTTGATGATGGTAAGAAGAAGAAGGCAAGACTTGAAGTTGATGAACCTTACTAGTGCCTTGTATATAATATGGAATGAAAGGAACAAGTGGACCTTTAGCCAAGAAGATTTGAAGATGGAGACCTTGGCTGCCCAAGTTTAAGAAGAATGCAAATGGAGGAGCAAGAAGAGATGGAAAGAAAATTTTGAAGATGAACTAGATAGAATATAGAGCTGATTGTTTGTTTGATTTTTAATAGCAAGTTTGATAGGGGGTTTTGCTTGTAAAAGGCTACGAGTGATGGCCTAAAAACTCGTTTGGTTTGCTTTGATCTCTATACATAAAACTTTCATTAAAAAAACATATGAAAAAATGGTACCTTTTTGGGTCTTCACAGTAGAGAATTCAATGTTTTCATCCACCAAACAAAGCCATTAATGAACTCATCAATCCCAAATTACCACTTTTTACCCACCAAAAAAAAGGTGGTAGGTGAGCATTAAATGCACAATTTACACTAGTAATTAACCGAAATACCGATGTTGATTTTTTTCAACAACTAAAACCAGAACGAACACCGGTACCTTTCCATACACCAGTAAATTTGCCAAAATACTGGTGCTGTTCATTATTTTCATTACGATAAACTATTTCTTACACTAGTACCTTGATTTACACATAGTAACAACATCAGCAGCTCCCATAGTACCAGTGCTGAAAACATTGTTCACTCCTACCTTTTAAATATCATAGGCATCGGTACAATTAAAAACCCGTGCGGAAAATATAATTTCGGTGTCATTTTCATACATTAGAATCGGTCATAACACCAGTATATTAGTTACCAGTGCTTCTTGAGAATCAATTACCAACTTTAACGCTGTCTACGCCCCAGTACCAGCACCGGTATAAAACTTACCGGTACAGAGCACCGGTATTGTCACAATCAACTGTTACTACCGGTGCATATGATATAACTTACACCGGTACTGCATCCTTATGGTTTTATATCAGTGCCTTTGTACCTCTTTTCCAGTAGTGTCACTCATCACAACATGGGTCTCCTGCTCACGAGAGGAATGGGACTGCTTCTCCTTCAACGGACACTCCCAGATATTAGTTTCTCGCTTATCATCCTCTTTTTGCTTCTTTCTTAGGGTGGTCTTATCCACGTGTAGGGCAAACATGATTTGCTTCGCTCTCATCATCCTCAGGTTAGCATCCTTCTCCTTTGATGACCTTTCTTTCATGCTCCACTTAGTGTGTGCCCTAGATGTTCATTGTTTGCATCGTATTCTATGATCTCAAAGAGCATATGAACCATCTTCTCGTTGTCTTACTCTTACTCAAACACCGGGGCAATTAAAGAAGTGCATTAGAACTTAGACTAATTAAAAAACGCCCATGCAATGAGGTAATAGAAATCAATCAAATAGTCATAGAAAGTGAGCATGGAAAAGTAAAGGAATAAGCTTTAGAGCACAAAGAAATATACACTTGATAGAAAATAGTAGTAAACACCATTTTCCCTCTTTGCTTCCCCTACATTCACACATACTAATCACCAAGGGTGATAAAAATCTCGCTAGAAGCTTTTAGTCTATCCCTCTTGTTAGGACGCTTGGCTATAATGACTGAGTGATTCTGGTTGGGAACATAACTTCGAGCTTGCGAGAGTACTTAACATAGAAGAACCTATTCGCACACATCACAATTACTGGGAAACCTACTAACTGGATGAACTTGGGTACAACATGGTAAAATGTGAATTGTTATGTATTGTTCTTTAACTTACGAATCTGGAAAAGCTTCAGAACAAGTCTACATTTATCATCAACCGTGATTATATGCACACTCTATTCAACCCCGCCATTATCGCCACACCCTTAGGGTGAAGCTGAGATAACGCGAGCTTATAACTCATGAAAATATCAATAATGTACTGAGGGACAGGGAAAGTTAACCCATTTATAAGGTGGTGCTTGTATATAGATACGTACCCACAACGGGAAGTAAACAAACTTCTTCGTCCATGATGAAGATTTAATGATCACAAGGGGGATATGTGGATGAATTCACTCTTGTTTATAAGGATTAAATTCATGAAGATGAAGGTCAATGAACCATCTTAAAAGAACCGACTGGACCTTCATTTCGTGGGTTGGTTCAACAACAGCTTACACCTTTCTAAGTTTAGGTTTTATTATATTTTGGCCCATGAATATCTTGGCCGAGTTGGTCCAATCAGAGATGAATTCATGGCTGCCTTCATTTAGGTTTTATAAGATTGATACCAATCTAATTATATTTGGTAAATTAGATTTGTTTAGATTAGATCAAATTTGATAAGATTTGGTAAGATTGGATAAGAAAATATTCATCCACTCTTTTAGCTAATGAATTCGTCCATGATTAGGTTTAAATTATGATTTTTAGTGTGATATATAGTTTTAGCTTCTTAAACCTGTCATAAGTCAGTCCAATTTCGGCTACAACAATACAAAATCCTAACTGAAAACTATCTTGTAATGGATGAACCTATGACTATAAATAGGGGATGTTCTTTGCAATTTTCTACGTGCTTTTATCAATCAATTATATCATATTTTGATTTAAAACTCATTGCTCATTCAATATTTGAAATCGTTAGGTTTTGTGTATTCTATTTAGTGATTAAAGCATGCGTTCTTTGTGTTGAATTCTTGCAAGTAGTGCTTAGTTCGTGGAGTAGACTATGTGTAAGTGATGAGACATTAAATGCGTGTATTTATTGAAGCATTTAATGTCTCTTTTGTCATGTTTGTGTGAGTAGCTTGCTAGGTTTTTGGAGGTTTACATCATAAGGGGGTTTAGACGATCATTTTTGGTTTTGTCATCTAACTCCTTCATTTTGTAGCCTATTTCTCATCTACATCTTGTTTTTTGAGCTTATTTTTAGATTGCTCGGAGTAGGAATAATGAAGGCCAATTGCAAAATTGGTAGAAAATAGAAGGCCAAGAGTCAAAATGGGGTAGAAGGTAGAAAGATTGAAGAAAGAACCAAGTTTAGGAAGTGTCGAAGAAATGACATGGGCTGTGAAAAAATGGCATGTCCCGTGCCAGAGTCCGTGCCAAATGACATTGATCCCAAGGCAGGCCGTGCAAACCCGCAAAGCTCATGTACGAAGATCAGAGGGATTCCGAGTCAATACGATGTAACATGCAAAAATGCACATCCCAGGCACTCAGAAGACACAAAGTAAACCTAGATGATCGGTCGTACAAACCTCGGAGAGCTCCTTCATGTCTATCCCCGATGTAATGTACTCTGGTGGAAAATAGTATAATTGATCCTTAAGGAACTGTAAATAGTACAACCAATCGTGCAAATCTTGAAGACCTCATTCATATCCTCGAATAATAAGGATTAGGATTTTAAGGAGCTCCTTTGTGCAAACTCAATTCGTACCTAAGAAGAGTGGAGTGACGGTGGTGGAATGGGGATTTGGTACCTACCCGCATTCAAAATGGGTGGCGAGTATGTATAGACTATCGTTGCTTAAATGCGGTGACTCACAAAAACCACTTTCCTTTACCTTTCATCGTTGAAATGTTAGAAAGGTTGGCCGATCATGCATACTATTGTTTCCTAGATGGATATTCAAAATATTTCCAAGAAAAAACCACGTTTACATATCCTTTTGATACCCTTGCTTATAGGCGCATGCCATTTGGCTTTTACAATTCCCCGAGCACTTTTCAATGGTGCCTGGTTAGCATCTTTTTAGAGTTCATCTAGCATTTTATAGAGGTCTTCGTAGATAATTTTACCATTCATGGAGACTTTTCGATAGTTTCTTACAACATCTATCGTTAGTTCTAGAGAGATGTATTGATACCAACCTTGTGTTGATATCAATACATCAACACAAGAGGTAGAGAAAGTGCCACTTCATGGTAGAGAAAGGTATTTTATTGGGGAATAGAAGTAGACAAGGCAAAGGTAGATACCATTAAATCCTTACCCTACCCCACTAGTGTTAGGGATATTAGGTCTACAAGCATCTCATTAAGGATTTCTCTAAAATATCATCTCGTTCATGAAAATTGTTGCAGGAGGATGTGGAATTTGTCGTTTATAAATAGGGTAAGAAAGCCTTTGACACCTTGAAGGGAATGCTAGTGACCGTCCCTATCATACAACTATCTAATTGGTCCCTTCCATTTGAGATAATACTATGCCTCGATGATTATAGTGATTACGCAATAGGTGCAGTTCTAGGTCAAAGAGTAGAGAGGATACAAAATGTTATATACTATGCCTCGATGATTCTTAATGATGCACAACATAATTATCATATGACCAGGAAAGAGTTGCTAGCTATAGTATTTGCTCTTGAGAAGTTTTAGTGTCCTAACATGTAGAGGCATACTTTCTCCTTTGTCCAATCTTGCAATAAGTGTCAAAGAATGGGTAATATTTTGTTCAAAAATGAAAAGCTTCAAACCTTTTTCATGACTTGTGAGATTTTTAATGTGTGGGGGATGAACTTCATAGGACCTTCTCGAAGCTCGCAAGGGAACATATAAATCCTAGTTGTATTGGACTCTATGTCTAAGTCGGTGGAGGCCAAGTCAACGAGAAACGATGATTCAAGAAAGGTGGCAAAGTTCCTAAAGTCCAACATCTTCTCTCGGTTCAACATTCCCCGAATGGTGATAAGTTTGCAACAAAATCACTGAGTCCATGAAGAAATATGAAGTAACCCCAAGGCATCCACCTCTTACCATCCCCAAACAAATGGACAAGCCAAGGTATCCAATCGAGAAATCAAAGCCATACTTGAAAAAAAGATGAAACCGCCAAGGAAAGATTGGAATAACCAGTTGGATTATGCACTTTGGGCATAACAGACTGCAACATGACCTCGATAGGTATGTCACCTTTTCATACCCTTTATGATAAAGGATGCCACCTCCCGGTTGAACTTGATCATGAGGAATATGGGGCCATTAAATGCCTAAAAATGGATTTAAAGGGAGTCGGAGACAATAGGAAGTTGCAAATTCAAGAGCCTTAGAGATTCGATGCAACTCCTATGAGACTGCAAAAAATTACAAGGAAAGGGTTAAATTATGGTATGAATAGAGGATCGTGAAGGAGGACTTTGAAGTAGGAAAACAATTCTTGTTTACCAATCTTGAATTTGCCTCTTTTTGGGTAAATTATGCTCAAGGTGGACAAGACCATATGTGGTGATTAAGGTCTGCCCCCATTGTGCCTTAGAAGTGGAAGATGAGAAAGATGACACTACAATGAGAGTCAATAGGCAAATGTTGAAGCCTTATTTTGAGTTGGGAAATTTGGGATTGTTTGAGGAGAGTATCCTCCTCAAAGATCCAACATATGAGTGAACTCTCTCTTAATGAAAATAAGTCGTGGAATGACACTAAATATACCAATTGGTCGTGTTTTTGAATTTTGTCTGTTGCTTGTTTTTAGATAGTTTTGTGGAACTCGATTACACTTGGTTTTGTGTTGTTTTTATATGGAACATTTCAATTGGAGGACGGAGCAAGGAAGTCAACATTGGAGTCATAATGCTATTGTTGCAAACATCGACATTTCCCTACTATTCCCGTGGAGACCAAAGGTTACTTTTTATTCTCAACTACTCAACCCTCATGGGGGTTGAACTTTATATTACTTGGCTTATTTTGGGTTGCCAACTTTCATCTCTAAGTAATTTTACTTACTTCCCCATTCTTTTTTCAAATTCTTTTGCATTGTGGACAATGCAAGCTTTATGTGTGGGGGAGGGAATTGGATGTCACTTAGTGTTTTTTTTTATTTTTGCTCTCTTTGTTTTATTATTTTCCATGTAGTGCTAAGCTCACTTCTGGGGAATTTTGTGCTACATAAATAAATTTGAAAAAATGAAAAAAAAATCCCCCTATGATGAAAACCTGAAAGGGCGACTTAGGCAAAACTGGGAGGTCCAGATAGGTTGAAAACCCAAAAGGGAAAACTTTGAAAAAATGTGAGGACAAATGTTGTTGAAAGAGGTAAGGGTGAGCTTCAAAATAAAAAAATGTGTGAAGCTAGGATGAAACCTCGAGAGGGCTCCTAGGAAAAATGAGAGAAATTGAAATATTTTATGCTTCTCTTGGATTGTCTATTATTGGTAGCTTCTTAGGTAAAATTAAGTTAGCTCACATTATATGTACACCTCACTCTTTTTAAGGTTTTAGTGTTTTTTAGATTACTTTAGGTTCGGTATGTGATAGTGTAAGAGATTCTTATGTCTTAGGGGCTTGGGTAGTCTAGGAATAAAATGTTGGGTGTTTTGTGAGAACTTTGCATACTAATTTACACTTAGATCAATTCTAGTTCTTTTTACATGAGAACGAGTAAAGTAAGTGTGGGGGATTCGATGAGACGTCAACTGCATGTATTTCTTGAAGCATTTAACATGTCTTTTGTCATGTTTTTATGGGTAGATTGCTAGGTTTAGATAGGGGTTAATATCATAAGGGATTTAGATGATCATTTTTGTCCGTTTTCCCATCTAAATCCTTCATTTTGTGGCCTATTTTAAGTTTATTGGGTTTTTGTCTTTACGAGCGTCTAGATCCTTTTTTGTGAGCTTGTTTGTAGATTTCTCGTAAGCACTTTAGATTAGGATTAATGAAGGCTAATTGAAAAATTGGAAGAAGATTGAAGGCCACGAGTCAAACGTGATAAAAGTTAGAAGGATTGAAGAAAGAAACAAGTTTGGGAAGTGTCGAAGAAATGGAAAGGGTTGTGTCAAATGGCACAGCCTGAGCAAGAGTCTATGCCAAATGAGATGGGGCCTAGACAACCGGACATGGAAAAATGCATGTCCCGTGCACTCAGAATGTTGTAGTCCAAACGCTTGATGTCACGAGCAAAATCAAGGTGTAGGATTTGCTAACACATCTACTTTTCTCAAAAGTATTTGCACTTCTCTCATTAGAGCATTCATAGCAATCGCCAATTGAGTTGTATCTAACCACTAGTGTAGGATGCTTGATTATAGACAACCCATAAAGGCAGCTCCTTTTTTTTCCAGGAACCGCCTTCCCAGAGATGTTCCAAGTTTGAAACCCTTTTAAATTGGGAGGGTGAATTGCGTGAAGGTGGTTCAAACGGAAAAGAAGGAAGTTATCCTAGAACTAACTTCTAGAAATCACAATAGATGGCGGTTAATCAGTGGACTGCCTTTGATTCGGTCTCTTAGAAGGTTATTCTGCCAAACCACCTTCTATTGTAAGCAGTTAGGAAATTGGAACAAGTATTGGAAAGTTGTTCCAAACTCATAACTGCTACGCCTGTTGTAGTTATAAGATTCCTGAATCAAATAGTGATTCGGAGCCTGGATCTGGACTCGAAAGCCCATCGATTTGGGTCTAATGGCCATCCCCATTTTTTTGAGTTCGGAATTTTCAAAAAATGATAAACTTTTACAAAAGCCTTTTTTTGTCTTCATTTTTCATGAAACCCCATTTTGTAAAATGAATTTATAGGTTGGGCATCATGAAGAACTAGCAATGTATAAGTTTGGCATCGGTAAAGGTACGAACATTTCGACTACACTTGTTTTCGGACATTGATTTTTGGTTGAAATGTTTTAAGACCTAATTCAGAAATAATTATAGGTGTGAATGGTTAAATGTGAATGTTTGTTGCTTGGTAATGTTTCTTGTTCTTCCTTTTTAATAGGTTTGTTGTTCATTTCACTCAAATATAGGTAATCAATTATGGATCAAATTAAATTGATTAGTAAGGACTTGAGAAAATCACCCGAATACTTCCTGTTCATAGAATCATTTCTTGTGGTTGCCTTTGAACGCACTTCCAAGAATGGTGTGGTGCGAGCCCAATGCTCGTGTAAGGATTGTAGAAATAATGTATATCTTAATAGGCAGAAGTTACGTGAACATCTCATCATGCAAGAATTTTAACTAGTTACATTTCTTGGGTGTGGCACGGGGAGGATGAAACGGGTACAGAGGAAGACCCAATTCTTAAAGAATCAGAAGATCCCTTATGAATGAGGGGTTCAAGGAGATGGTGGAGGATGTTGCTAGAGATTTTCATAGTAAACTCGAGGTCCTTGAAGCTTTACATAACAAGAAGACTCCCTTGTTAAAAAGTGTGAGACATTCAGTTTTGAGCGCCACTTTGCAATTGATGAATTTGAAAGTGAAATATGGCTGGATTGAAAAAGGGATGATGGAGACTCTTGAATTGCTTCGTGATTTGCTACTAGAAGGAAATCGTTTTCCTGACCGATCGTATGCCGCTAAAAGAATTCTATGTCATATGGGATTGGAATTGAAAAAATTCATGCATGTCCCTATGATTGTATGTTATACAGTCAGGGGGAAGGAGGATAAGATCCTAAACAATTTTCATGTTTGTGGTGAATCACTTTACAAGTTAAAGCATGGTAGATTTGTAGTTGGTGCTGAAGCGGAGTCAACTAAGAAGAAAAATACACTGGCTAAAGTTCTATGGTATCTCCCTATCAATCCTCGGATGAAGAAGTTGATTACTTCCAAAGAATGTGCGAAGTTTATGTGATGGCACACCGAAAGGGAATGGCTAGGGGATGGCGTGATTAGTCATACGTCAAATGGTGAACAATGGAAGAAACTTGATACTATGTATATCCTGAGTTCGGTGTTATATCGCAACATTTGAGACTAGGGCTTTCCACGAATGGAATGAATCTATTTGGTTATATGAGTAGCACACAACTCTTGGCCTATTATAATGGCGATTTATAATTTACCATCTTGGTTGACAATGAAAAGGAAGTACATTATATTATCTATGATGATCTCGGGGCCTAAGCAACCCAGTAATGACATAGATGCTTATCTCGCTCCATTCGTGGATGATTTGTTAACCTTGTTCAATAATAGGGTTTGGGCGGTATAATGGAAGTGTAAAAGAAGATTTTACATTGAAGGCTTTGTTGTTTTGTACCATAAAAAAATTTCCCGCATATGAGAACTTATCAAGGTACTTGGTTAAAGGAAATTATGCTTGTCCAGAGTGTGAGAAGGAAACGACCTTCCGTCAGTTGAAACATGGGTGTAAAACAACTTATCTTGGCCACGGAAGGGTTTTTTTCAGTTGGTCACCCGTGGTGTTCTGCAAAGAAGTGGTTCAACGGCGAAGTGGAGCTTAGAGGCCCACCATTACCATTGACTAGTGCCGAGTTCTTTTGATAGAGGTAAGGATTTGCCTAATGATTTTGGGGAAAAATGTGAAATGCTTCTTGTGAGGGAAGTTGGAAGAAATGTTTGGTATTTTTTAGACTCCCTTATTGGAAGCACTTGGAAATCAAACATTTTCTTGATGTGATGCACATTGAGAAGAATGTTTGTGACTCTTTGGTAGGGACATTGTTGAATACACCTGGTAAAACTAAGGACGGGTTGAAGGCTCGGCTTGACCTAGTGAAAATGGGTATTAAGAATGATTTGGGTCTTGTTAGAAATGGCGAGGATTGTTATCTTCTTCCTGCATGCTATTCTATGTCGACTGTATTGTGAAACCCTTAGTGGTGTTATAAGGTGCCAACGTCTTATTTTTCAAACAATAAGTTCATTTGTTTCTCTCACTGATTTGAAGTTGGTTGGTTTAAAATCTCATGACTGTCACAACTTGATGTAAGAATTGAATGCTATCGCGATTAGGCTACCATCCCATGCAAGACTGTGCATGAAAAAACTTTGCTTGTTCATCAAGTCAATATGTTTGAAAACATTTTAGTTTCCAAGCTTGATAATTTGTAGGTGATGATAGTTGAAGTTCTATGTTGGATGTGCTCTTCTATTACGGGACAAGGGATTATAGCATCAAGAAATTTTGATTCGCAAGTTAGCCAAGCACACGGGTCTTCAACTACCCAATAATTTGGAATATCTAACTAGCAATTTGGAACCCCTTCAAGAGGGTCTCACCACTCTCTGGGTGACATTGAAGTCAACGAAATTGTATCACCAAGGGCAACCCTTGTTGGAACACCTAACGAAGCCATCTTATACCCCACAAAAAAGCCAATTGTACGAATCCAAAACAAGGTCATCTTATCCCCAAGAAAAAGGTTCGATCTTCCTCTAAATAATTAATTGTGTGGTTGGAACATTATTAGCTAGGCAGTAGGGTAATCAATTATGCAAGCTTTTCATTGAGGTCGGTGAAAATACCACACCGATGTATGTGGTCGATGGTATTTGTTATGAATCCGTGAGACATCATCACTCAATACCAATCGTGAATGGAATTGCAATGGTTTCCATCGAGAAACCATTGGTGCACAATGAAAGTTTACCCATTCCTGAAGGAGATTACAAGACTGTGGGACCATCCCAAGGAAAGTTCCTCCAATGGCCTCGGCGTCATACTTACGTCGATCAAGAGAAGGACGCCATTTGAAAGAAATTGTGCCAACAGCCACAAAGGCAATTGTACCGGCAGGGAAAAATTTAAAAAAAGGCAAAGCCAAGAGCACAAGGGGAGAGGGAGTCACCAAGATAAGTTAGCCAATGCATTAAACTTATTCCCAAGCTACCCTAGTTCCCCCAAAGAAGTAAGAATCTCACAACTGTCACACTCCCGAAATATGCTAAAGTAACCTTACCACCAAAAATATAGTGAAGAAAAAGGTAAGCTAAAATGATGAGTGTTGAACTAGCTTATTCCCCAAATAGAACTCCAAAAGCAATCCAAGAGTTGTTGCCAAAAAACCACCAAGGAAAGCCAAAAGATCCTCAACATGGTTGTAACTAAGGATAACTCTAGATTCTGAACTAAGTTACAACCAAGGATAATACCAAAGAATGATCAACTTAGTTTCCGTTTTCTCTCAATTTCTCTCATTTTGCCTACTAGTATAATAAAAAAGGAAGATCTAGGTGCCCATAAATATAATGTGTTATTAGTTCCAATTAAGCTAACAAAACTCAGGATTTAGATAAGAATGCCAAAAAATAGTCATCTAAATCATGTGGTGTGTAAACCTAACTAAAAATAGAAATCATACTAACAAAACCTAATAAAAAATGTGTCGATTAGTTAATGCATGCATAATGGTGCACATCAATCCCCCCACACTTAAAACCTTTACTCGTCCTCGAGTAAAAAAAACAAGCAAAGATTCCAGAGGAATGTAGCATGCAAGGATAAGTTAACTAATGCATTCAACTTATTTCCAGATTTCCCTAGTTCTCCCAAAGAAGTAAGAATCTCATAATTGTCAAACCCCCCAAAGAGACTATGTAATTTATACAACCAAATCTTGTGAAGAAAAAGGTAAGAAAAAATGATGTGTTGAACTAGCATACTACACCGAATAGTCCACCAGAAGTAATCCAAGAGATGTTGCCAAAAAACCACCAAGGATAATCCAAAAGATCCTCATCTTGGTTGTAACTAAGATTAATTCAAGATCCTCAACTGAGTCACAACCAAGGATAATGCCCAAGGATCCTCAACTAAGTTTCCATTTTCTCTCAATTTCTCTCATTTTGCCTAGGAGCACTTTGGGTTTTCATCCTAGCTTCACAAATGTTTTTTTGATGAAAGTTTCCTATATAGATCAAATCAAACCAAAAGATTTTTTAGGCTATCACTCCTAGCCTTTTACAAGCATAAACCCTATCAAAACTTGCTATTTAAAATCAAACAAACAAACAGCTCTATATTCTATCTAGGCTCATATTCAAAATTTTCTTTCCATCTCTTGTTGCTCCTCCATTTGCATTCACAAATGTTGTGCTCACATTCTAACCTTTTTCCACATGGTCTCTCAATTTTTCCTAGGTTCGTAAACCTAATAGGGCCTAGCTTCCCATATTTACCTAGGAATTTCACCCTATCTGGACTTTTCTCATTGTTGCCTAAGTTGCCCTTTCGGGTTTCCAACTTAGCCGGGTATTTTTTTTTTCATTTCTTAAATTCTTTTGGTGTGGCAAAAAATTCCCCAAAGATGGGCTTCATACTACACGATGATAAGAAAAACAAAAAAAAATACACCAATAAAGTTTCCAAAGCAGCTACCCCAAGAAAAACTATGAGTCCTACCAAACAAGTCACACACCACCAAATTGCATCCAAAACATCCCCAAAACACAAAAATGCAAAGGCATCTCAAGATGAAAAGTGCTAAGTGACCAACTACTCCCTTGCCCACACTTAAATCATGCATTATCCCCAATGCATCATGAAAAATGGAACTCATAAGTGGAGTTAGGAAAATAGTGGTACTTGTTCTTTCGGCCCCAAAGGGCCTTCCCTCTATCGCCTCATCTCTTCCTTCTCAATGTGCCCCATAGCTTGCATAGTGGCCTCTATAGAATCCAACCTAGTACTAAACTCCTCCAATTGTAACTTCATACCTCCTACTGCAAGACCGACCACTTGCACAATATGGGTAGAACTCGCAAGTTGTTTCCCAAAAAAGCACAATTGGTCAAGGAGGTCCGTGAGTAGGTGAGTGCGACTAGGTGGTGCTCTAAATGAAGTCTCATCATCCTCCTCATCAATGTCTATCTCCGGGATTGATAAGATTCTAAAGAAATATTTTTCAAATCATTGGTCGGGTGTTAGAAACAAGTTTTCCAAATGAGTGTCATGGTTGATAGTGGTGCCCTCCAAAATGTTAGAAACAAGTTCTCCATAATGTCGAGGATAAGTCTAAGCTCTTGCTTTGATGATGAAGGATGTTTTGAAAGAGAGGGTTCACCAAGTCAAGGTTTGTGGCTAATGTAATCTCGACCATTACACTTATGCTTTTCCACAAATGGTGGAAGACTTAGAAGAAGTGAAAGCATTGGATTTCAAGAATGGGAATAGGCAAAAGTTCAGTAAGGGGCAACAATAAGAAGGGTTCTGAGGGAACCGAGGAGATTCAAGGCAAGACCCCTATGTGAACTCCTTCAACCTAAGGTATCATGACCACCCCAACTTCTGTTAGCGGGAGAAAAGTCACGCTCAAGGGTGTCGAGGCGGACAAGCTCCACCTCAACCCTATCCAAGGGGTGAAGGGCCTTCCAACAATCACCCTTCCCTCTACAAGTTAGATCGAGAAGAAATCTTTGATGCGAGTGGTCAATTAGATCATCATACTAAGCACCCTACGACTACAGTGAGAAATGCAATGAGGCAAGAAAGGCATAACTTCATCTCTACGTCCCATACGGTGTTTCCAGCTATAACTTGCATGATTTGGAGTTTGGCAAGTTTGAAGAGTTGTTGATCCCTTTATGTAAACTTCTTGTATTTATTTGATCAACAGATTGCTTTTTCATTCTGTATGTCCCATAACTGTTTTCCCAATAAGGCTTGCCCCCATAAGAATGGATCCTTAATTCTAGCACCTCCATACTCCTTCTCGATGCATAAAGTCTTCCATGCCACTGGATTAAGGCCTCTTTTACCTTCCTGATATCCCCCAAAAAAATTGTGCACAAGGTCTCTGTATCATTATATACACTACTAATTTTTCATCAATAAAAGAAAAAATAAAAGGCTAAAACACAAATAGCAACAACAAAATGAGGAAGATTAACCACTATGATTTTCATCTAAATTTTGGATCTTGATCGGTGGTTCTTTGAATATGCCTTCCCTATGGGAAGATCAACCGACAAAAAGAAAATGGAAAGGGCAAGAAAAACATAAATAGCATCATCAAAACGAGGAAAGAGTGCAGGGGGAAGAGCTACTAAGGGATGAATATGAGGCAAGTACAGATGTGGAGCTCAAAAGCATCTTGATCAATAAGGACAAGAAGGATCTAAAATGTAGCAGTAAGGAGGAGGTTGTAACACTAACAAAAGAGGTTAGCCATGGTTCTAAACGAGATCAATCTGTGGAAAGTCATCCGAAAATAGAGAGAAGGCTCAGCTAGAATCCTAGCCGGGGAGATGAGGAACAAAATAAGCAAGTGACCAAGCCTAAAAATGAAGATTTGTAATTGCTGGTGAAGATTTTGAGGAATTTAAGTACATCCAGCCAACTGACATTAAAGGCCTGGTGATGGGAGAGATAACTAAAGAAGATGTGCAGGAGAGTGTTAAACAATGGAACACCACGACAATCTGCAAGGTGCTAGGCAGTTATCCCCTTTTCAAAGTAATGATGAAGGATGTTCTGGGGACACAAGGTACAGAAGGTATGGCTACAAAAAACTTGCTTATTTCTAGTTAAATTCCATACACTAGATCAGAAAACTGAGGTTGTGGAGAATGGAATCATATTACTTGGTGGAAAGCCTGTGTTAATACAAAACTGGGAGAAACAGTGTGATATTGAATAACCAAAATTAGTTCCAGTATAGATAATAATGCCAGGACTGCCTCTGAAATACTGGAAGCTTACTATCATCTAGTAAAATTTTGAGCCCTTTTGGTAAGCCTTTGAAGATGGACACGATGACAAAAGATAAGGACAAACTGGATTATGCTAGAATTCAGGTTGAAGTACTGATTAGTGACTCAATCCCAGACAAACTACTTTACTTGAATGAATGAAAAGTAATAGTGAGTTGGGAGATATACTTTGAATGGAAGTCAGTCAAATATAAGAATTGTGAGTTGATAGGCCATAAGGAGAAAGAATTTAGGAGAAAGGAGGTAGAGGTTCAGAGGAATAGGCAGGTTTATATCCCAGTGAAAAAAGCCAAAGCCAGAAAAGATAGAAGAGATAGAGAAGAAAATTGAATCACTGAATCAAGAGAAAGGAAAAGACAAGGTGGAAGAGTTCAAGCTAGTTGGCAAGGGGATGAGATCAGTAAGGCCAGTGGGAAGTGCAACAAGAGTGTGGAGGGAACTGTAATAGGAATTTAATAGTTACACATTACTAACTGATCCTCTTGATGAACAATAGAATTGCTATTTGGAATGTAAGAGGCCTTTAAAAGAGTGATAAATATAGGAAATTTTTCAACTTTTGTATGCAGAATCCCATTGGTTGTCTAGGAGTTTTAGAAACCAAAGTTAAGCAAGAAAAAAAATATATTGAACAAGATTTTTTTTAGGCTGGGAAATGGAGACAAACAACCCAGTTTCAACATGAGGCAGGATATGGCTAGTATGGAGGATTGATTACTTTGAGATTATAGTGATCAGCGTGGCTGATCAATGGATGGACTGTTTTGTGGTCAACAGAAGCTCCAACAAGAGCTTCATTATGACCGTGGTGTATGGACAAATGAAATGGAAGACTGGAAAAGAATGTTGGATTACATGGCAGGCCTGGGAAGAGATGATAGTTCTTGGGTGATCTTGGGAGACTTCAACTCACCCTTGGATATAGAGGATAGAGAAGGAGGGAACGAGGTTGATGAAAAGGATACTCAGGACATTCAAGAGTTCCCGGAGCAGAAACTTATGATAGAAATCATGACAACGGGGGCACTAAATTTACATAGACAAACAGAAGATGTGAGGGGGATAGGATACAAAGTAAGCTAGATAGAGCAATCATTAACCAAGAGTGGATCATGGCACTAGAATCAGGATATTGTGATGTTAGACTAAACAATATGTCTGATCATCATCCACTAGTACTCCATTGGAAAGCTGCTGAAAAGACTGAAAGAAGAGGGTTTAAATATTACAACATGTGGAGTCTTTCTGAGCTTTTTACACTTACAGTAAGAAGGGCATGGAGAGAAACAAGAAGTCTGATAAAGTTAGCAGACATGCTGGTGGGGATGCAAAGACCTCTTGAAATGCTGAACAAGAGAGAATTATTTGAAATTGGAAAAGAGCAGGTGAAACTAAAATCAAATGGATGGTGGCACAAGCAAATTGAATACTCAACCACAGGATAAGAAGAAACAAAAAAGAAAAAGAAAATGAGGCTCGGAAGAAGCTAGAAAAATTGGAGAAGGTAGAATTCCAATTCTTGCAGCAAAGGGTAATAATACAATGGCTGCATGAGGGGGATAGGCCTACTAAAATGTTATTGCATCCATGAGGACAAGGCAGTACAAAAATCACATAGTGAACTTAAATATAAATGGAGATCTGGTTGCTGACCAGGAATTGATTTAGAAGCGTTTGCTGAGCCATTTTCATAAGGCAAGGTCTTGGGAAAGACGGTCTTTCCATAGGCTTATGGAAAGACGGGGTTTAATTTGAATAATAAAAGATAAAAGGTCTTAGTTGCAACATTAAACATTTAGTATGCAACATGTAGTAGTTATAAAATTTATAACCCGGTTCATGCAACCCGAAAATTTTATCTTCATTTCTTCTAATTTACACTTTAAACCTTGGTCTTTCCATGACTTATGGAAAGACCGTCTTTCAAGATACGCACTCTTTTCATAATCATCTAGGGATAAGATGGCAAACAAAAAAGTTGGATCCATATATAGTAAGAATGGGGAAAGTTTTAAATGTGCAACAACAAGCAAACCTGATAGTTCCAGTCACTGATCACAAAATTAAAAAGGCCATGTGGAGCATACATAACAACAATAGTCCTTGAAAAGATGGTTTTACTAGCCATTGTTTAAGGAATACTTGGGATATAACAGGCAGCAGCCTATAAAAAGCAGTGAAGAGCTTCTTTCGGGGAGAAAAAAATACCAGGACTACTGAGTGAAGCAGTAGTATCATTAATACCAAAAGTGGACAATCCTTAAAAGGCTACTGATTACATGCCAATATCATGTTGTTCAGTGTTTTACAAAGTGATCACAAAATTAATCTATGCTAGAGTGAGTGAAGTACTGCTAGAGATTATCAATAAAAATCATTGGCCCTTTATCAAGGGGAGAAATATTGGCCATAACATATTGCTGACACATGAGCTGAATGGGTTACTGCATCAATTTGGATTTTATTATTGAATGGTTACTGCATCAATTCGCTAACATATCAAGCAATGCATTTGACTGAATCAATTTGGATTTTATTACTGAATGGTTAAAACAAATGAATTTCCCAGAGAGGATGGTAGACTGGATCAAGGAGAGCACAATGAACTCTACTTTCAGCCTGGTACTGAATGGAAGAAGAACCACAACCTTTGAAGGGAAGAGGGGAAGTCAAGCAAGGAGATCCACTCTCATCCCTACTCTTTATAATTTGCATGGAATATCTGACAAGAATACTGACAAGGGAGTATAAAAAGAAGAAAATCAACTATCATTAAAGAAGTAGGAAGGCTAGAATTCACTCCTTACTCTTTGGTGATGACCTGTTGATATTTAGTGCAGCTGATTTAAAAATCAATGGCTGGATTTAAGGGCTATCTGAGGAAGTTTGTGGAGGTAACTGGTTTAGCCATTAATGATCAGAAATCCACATTCTATTTTTCAAGAATGGAGGATAGGGAAAAGGAATTGATGGCGGGTGTACTGAGTGTCAGAAAAGGAGAATTCCCAATGCAATACCTGGGAGTGTCTCTCTCTTATACAAAGTGGAGAAAGAAAGAGTGCGATCAGCAAAGGCTGAAACTAGGAATGGTGAAGAGCATGAGGCAACTGAAGAAGATGCTACTGAGCCCATTTTATATGGATATATTATGACTTTTAGGACTCAATTTTGTAAACTTTTGTGCTCTAGATATGAAATTTTGCCTTGAAATTCTATAAGGAGAGTTAAAAGCAACTTTTGCGCTTTTATTAATTTTCTAGAGGATTTTGTGTGACAAGGCAATTTGCTTGAAGACTTTAAAGAATACCTTTGAAGATTTAAATACTTGAAGACTTGTATGTGAGCTTTTTTTAAGACTTGACGAATTGAAGATAAGGGAAGTGAAGAGGAGAACTTGAAACAAAAAGAAGAAAGAAATCAAGATGCTGAAACTGGGCTCGATCACGACTCGCGGCTGACGTATGGCCAGAACTTTCTTACTTTTTTGTACTATAAATACTCACCTTATCGTCTTCTCCTCACAACCTTCTTCTTCCTGTGATTTTTCTGGGTTCAAAACCCTAGTTTTCTTTTCTTTCCTTTCTTAGTTTTTGTAGGTTAATCATGTCTTTTAATTATCTAGCTTAGTTTTGTACTTTGGAGCAATTGATTCAAGCTTCCACACTTATGTAGTAAGAACCTCTATTTCACACTTTCTTGAATCATTTGTTATTTAGCATTCATGTGTTTTAATGTGATGTTTTACTTCATTTATGCTATGGGTTGTTGAGTATATGAAGTGTTTGTATGATTAAGTGTTAGGATGTTAGGAAAGTTGCAAATTTCTTAGCTCTTTGACATGAGAATCCATGAACATGGAATTAGAAATTCTTGTGCATAATGTGTTGTGATTCTTGCTAGATAAATATGTTAATGTGGATTGTTCTCATATTTATTCTGTAGATGCAATGAAAGGTTGAATCTTGAATGTGGTTTGTTCTAGGTTTAGCCTAATGAATGTTGTGTTGTTAAAAGGTTATGTCTTTGGTACAAGGCTTGTTGTTATCAAATCTATGGTTATTCGTGTATAATGCCATTGATGAAATACTTTTATGGTGTGGTTTTCCTCAAGTGATTATCAATGTGGTTTGCAAATGGTCGTTGTTTGTCTTTGTGAATTGATCTTAAGAAGAAATGAATGTTGATCTTTGAATGAGATGTTTTAGCATTCCCCATAGGTAACGAATGTGATAGAATTAATGAATGGTTCAATGATCTATAGTAGGTTTAGAAGTGGATATTAATTGCCCCCAAGACTTTTGCCTTTTGTAGTTTTTACTCATGTTTCTTAGTTTGTTTGATGATTAGCATAGTTACTTAACTTTTCTAGTTATCTTGTCTTTTAATTTCATAACTTAGGAACCAAACCAACTAAACCCCCCTTTTACTTAATTATATATATATATATATATATATATATATATATTTACTTCTACCCTAAGATAAACCTTTTATGTTTAAACTCTTACGAAAACCCCTCTTTTTCATGGACGACCCCTCTTTTTTTTATGAAAGTTTTGTATATAGATCAAATCAAACCAAAAGATTTTTTAGGCTATCACTCCTAGCCTTTTACAAGCAAATCCACTATCAACTTAATTTTGTTTAGTAAGCATAAAAGGGCTTATAAATTATAACTTTGAGAGTTACGACAATGGCCTCTAAAATTTTGGCGCCGTTGTCGGGGAAGAGGCATTTATTTTTAAGTGTTTGGGCATATTTTGTTGCATATTAGCTAGTTGTGTTTTATTTTCCACTCCTTGGTGGTTGTTTTGTGTGGAGTAGGTATTGCTTGAGTTTTTGGTGAATTATTATCGAGATTCCTTGCAATATGATTTTTGACTTTTGAAAAAATAAAAAAATGGAGCGTCTTACCTTGAGGGGTACTCATGATTAGAAGAGAGGCTCAACAATCAAGGTTTTGTAGGATGTATTATTCTGACCATCCTACGAAGTCTTGCTATTTGTTGAGGGAGGAGCACTATGAGGGGGAAATAACCCTTGATTTCCAAAATCAAGGGTATTATAAACCAGAGTTGAGTACTAATCCGGATTGGTGGTATGAGAATAAGCCAGAAAACCAGCAATACGAGCAAAATAGTTGGCCATGGCCACCTTATACCATACCCCACAACTAAGCCCAACATGTAAGTTAAAGTTTGACACGTGAGGAAGTCATGAATGCAATAGAAAACTTGAACAACTTTACTAGTGAGGAGCCAGACACTCGACTCTCCTCTAGTGTTGAGGCCATTGAGGGGCATGCAAGGAGCAAATTGGAAGCGTTGGCATGAATGGAATCTCATGATTCCAAAAGTTCACCATCCCAAGTCAAACTCAAATATTCGGTGAGTTCGAAGGGGATGAGCAGTTGGTTGTTAAGGATGAAAAAACGGAGGAAAAGGTGATTTTGCTACATTCATTAGCATTGTCACCCCTTCCCCCACCTAGTGAACCAACTCCACCATTTTTGGAAGTTTGAGGGAGACAAGAGAGGTGCCAAAAGACTATCCTAAGCCTCCTAACAACCCAACTCCCTTTAAGTCATTTCCACCTCCACAAGACTTTCCTCTTGAAAGTTTTGTACCCCGGCCTCTCTACTTTTGGATACTCATGGTAAGGGGGTTCAAGCCTATACCATATGGGTAACATTAGGGTCGTGCTGACAATCTTAAATATACGGAGTTTTGTCGCACCAATGACGTAAATAAATTTGGCCTTTATTTTGGTTTTTGTTGTTTAGTTTTTGTTATTTCATCTTGTTCTTTTTATGGTGTGTTTTTCTATGATTTTGTAGCAAAATGAAGTGCATTGCATTGGAAGAGATGAAGGAAAGAGATCAATGAGAAAGGGAAGGAAGCTTGGAAAGTTGGTAAGAAAAAAAAAATTCTTTCTAAGTGCTGGGAAACCCTATCGTCGTGAGTTGCGACGTATGGATACATCGCGAGTCGTGATGAACAAGGGAGCAAAAAATGAACTCCTTGCACCATTTTTCTGCGAGTCGCGACAAGGCCATCGCGATTCGCGACATGGCTGCCGCGAGTCGCGATAGAATCAGAAAATTTCTAGAAGAATTAAGCTTATAGACCCAAGATATCGCGAGTACAATGGCTTGGTCGCGAGTAGCGATAGTGGATCGAGAGTCGCAACAAATACTGTCGCACATAGCGATGGAGAAACCAACTTTTTAACTGTGTTTAAATACTGCATAATCATTTCTTCTTCTCCACCAACAACTCCCAAGAACCACCACACCTCCACTTATTTCTCCCCCATCTTTGACATATGAATATTTTTGCATCTTAATAGTACCTTTATTGATTGTAGTACATTTGAGGTTTGATTTTGAGATTTACGATATTGAGAGCTTTTGTGAGGTTTTGATTGGGGGAATATTAGTTTAGGATATGGACATATATATTCCTTTGTGTGTTTGAATCTTTTATTACTCGAGGGCGAGTAAGGTTTAAGTGCGGGGAGGTTTGATATGCCTAGTTTATATGGTTATATTAGGACTTTTAGGACTCACTTTTGAACACTTTTGTGCTCTAGATATGACATTTTGCCTTGAAATTCTCTAAGGAGAGTTAAAAGCAACTTTTAAGCTTTTATTACTTTTCTAGAGGATTTTGTGTGACAAGGCAATTTGTTTGAAGACTTTAAAAACTTTAAAGAATACCTTTGGAGATTTAAAGACTTGAATACTTGTATTTGAGCTTTTGAAGACTTGAAGAATTGAAGATAAGTGAAGTGAAGAGGAAAACTTGGAACAAAAAAAAGAAAGAAATCAAGATGCTGAAATTGGGCTCGGTCGCGACTCGTGACAGACGTATAGCCAGAAAATTTCTTACTTTTTTGTACTAAAAATACTCATCTTATCATCTCCTCCTCACAACCTTCTTCTTCCTGTGATTTTTCTAGGTTCAAAACCCTAATTTTCTTTTGTTTCTTTTCTTAGTTTTTGTAGGTTAATTATGTCTTTTAATTATCTAGCTTAGTTTTCTACTTGGGAGCAATTGATTGAAGCTTCTACACCTATGTAGTAAGAACCTCTATTTCACTCTTTCTTGAAGCATTTGTTATTTAGCATTCATCTGTTTTAACGTGATGTTTTACTTCATTTATGCTATGGGTTGTTTGAGTATATGAAGTGTTTGTATGATAAGTGTTAGGGTGTTAGGAAAGTTGCAAATTTCTTAGCTCATTGACATGAGAATCCAAGGACATGGAATTAGAAATTCTTTTGCATAATGTGTTCTGATTTTTACTAGATAAATATGTTAATGTGGATTTTGCTCATATTTATTCTATAGATGATATGAAAGGTTGAATCTTTAATGTGGTTTGTTCTTTAGCCTAATGAATGCTATGTTTTGTTAAAAGGCTACGTCTTTGGTAGAAGGCTTGTTATCAAATCTATGGTTCTTCATGTATAATGTCATTGATGAAATACCTTTATGGTGTGGTTTGCCTAAAGTGATTATCAATGTGGTTGCAAATGGTCATTGTTTGTCTTTGCGAATTAATCTTAAGAAGAAATGAATGTTGATCTTCGAATAAGATGTTTTAGCATTCCTCATAGGTAACGAATGTGATAGAATTAGTGAATGGTTCAATGATCTATAGTAGGTTTGGAAGTGGACATTAATTGCCCCCAAGACTTTGTCTTTTGTAGTTTTTACTCATTTTTCTTAGTTTGATGATTAGCATAGTTACTTAACTTTGCTAGTTATCTTGTCTTTTAATTTCATAACTTAGGAACAAAACCAACTAAACCCCCCTTTTACTTGCTTATATATACATATATATTTTACTTCTAGCCTAATATAAACTTTTGTTTTTTGTTGTTTAGTTTTTGTTATTTCATCTTGTTCTTTTTACGGTGTGTTTTTCTGTGATTTTGTAGCAAAATTAAGTGCATTGCATTGGAAGAGATGAAGGAAGGAGATCCATGAGAAAGGGATGGAAGCTCTGAAAGTTGGTAAGAAAATAAATTTCTTTCTAAGTGCTGGGAAACCTTGTTATCGTGAGTCGCGATGGATACATCGCGAGGCGCGATGGATACATCGCGAGGCGCGATGGATACATCGCGAGGCGCGATGGATACATCGCGAGGCGCGATGGATACATCGCGAGTCGAGATGACAAGGGAGCAAAAAATGAACTTCTTGCACCAGCTTTCTACGAGTCGCGACATGACCATCGCGAGTCACGAGCGAATCAAAAAAATTCTAAAAGAATTGAGCCCATAGACCCAAGATATTGCGAGTCCAATGGCTTGGTCACGAGTCGCGACAATGCATCAAGATTCGCGAGTTGCGACAATGCATCAAGAGTCGCGAGTCGCGACAATGCATCAAGAGACGCGACCAATACTGTCGCGAGTCGCGATGGAGAAATCAACTTTTCAACTGTGTTTAAATACTGCTTAATAATTTCTTCTTCTCCACCAAATACTCCCAAGAACCACAACACCTCCACTCATTTCTCCACCATCTTACATATATTGACATATGAATATTCTTGCATCTTTATAGTACCCTTGTTAATTGTAGTATGTCAACTACATCACAGTGATTGTAATTGCTATATTCTATAATGATGCTTGGATATGTGTTGATATATGTTGGATATTTTTATTGGACAATCTTATAGTGGTGATTGCATAATGGATTGATTGTTCTTTTAGAATACTATGGTTATTAACTTTTGATGCTAAACCTAGTATTACAAATCCTTATGTACTTGTGAGTTTGATGTTGTTCTTTGTGGTGTTAGTCTTGATCAAACGATGCCAAGGAGAAAACATTTTGCTCGAGGGGTGAGTTCTTCTACGACACTTTTGCTGCCCCTTCTGGCTCCGAAACCAATTTCGGGACCAATTCTATACAAATACATGGGATTGCGCCGTATCACCACGACTATGCGGAGAAACGGGTGTCACTCTACCTCTTACATTGGGTTTTATTGTTCTTGCCTTACATGTTTACATTGATGGCAATGTAATGTTTTATGTGCGGGGAGGGGTTGGAGGACTCAATGCATTCTCAGGGACTCAATGTATCCCTGAGAATTCAATACTTACATTTTTTCCACTCCCATGCATGTGCAGCCCATTTTGGTACAAAGCGAACTGTTAGGAAGGTTTTACAAAGCAGTTTGTATTGGCCTAATGTGAATAGGCATGCCTATAATCTTTGCACATATTGTGATAACTGCCAATGAGTAGGAAATATTTCATCTAGAAATAAAATACCCTAAAAACCACTGTTATATTGTTAGATCTTTGATGTATTGGGTACTGATTTTATGGGACTTTTCCGAACTCTTGCGGTTTTACTTATATTCTTCTATTCATTGATTATGTGTCAAAGTGGATTGAAAGAAAACCCATGAGGACTGACAATTCTAAGGTGATTGTAGAGTTCTTGAAAGCTAACATCTTCTCTAGGTTTGGGATCCCTCTAGCATTGATTAGTCACGTAGCCCCCATTTTTTGTAATCTTGTTAATTGAGGCTTTGTTGAAGAAATATAGTGTCACTCACAAAACCTCCACTTCGTATCACTCATAAACAAATGGCCAAGCCAAATTTTCCAATTTGGAAATCAAGTCTATCCTCGAGAATACGGTTAATCCAAATCAAAAGGATTCGAGTTCTCAGCTAAATGATGAATTGTGGGAATATGGGAAGGCATATAAAACACCAATTAGTATGTCACCATATTGGTGAGTATTTGGGAAACCATGCCATCTATCGATGGAGATTCAACACAAGGCCTATTGGGCGGTGAAGAGCTTCACTATGTACGTTGATAAGGGTCAGTGATTGAAAAACTTCCTTTTTCGATTTTGATTCAGATAGAAATTGTAATTCCGGAACTCTAATCTCAGCTGAACCGCGGAAAGGTATAGGAAGTTATCACGGCGTGAATTCTCAACAAGGCCTCATCTCTTTCCACATTGCGAGTAAGAGTGGATGCCTCCTCAAGGAACTTACAAAAACCACAATTCTTGGCAACCAAATTCATCAAAACATTAGGATAGTCTGGGTGGGAAGGACCTTGAGTTTTTAAGAACTCTAGTTCAGCACATAAGACCTTGTTAGTCTCATGTTCCTCCCGTAAAAAGCCTCTCTAATAACCCTTTTTTCTTCACAACTCACAATTTAATCCTTTGTCACCTCAAGCTGCCCAACCATAGGATCATCCTAATTAAACTTTTACAGTCACTGCCTATCGAGGACTAGACTTTCATCGACCATTTTCAAAAACCATGTAAATTAATGAAATGGATAAAGAAATTATATATGGAAGTAAAGACAAGAATGCTTGACCAACAAAACTAGCGATAGCTCTGGCAGAAGGAAGGGGTCAAGTAAGAATTGAGGGATTAAATAATCTATTGTGGGACAGGGTCTTTCGCACTAGTAATATCCCGCAATTGAATCGGTATTTTGGCCTCCTAAATTACTGGTGCATAAGTGTAGCAGTGTATGTGGTGGTTACATACATAATGCCAGTGTCGTACATTATTTGCACCAGTACCATATACCAGTGCGACTAATGTAAAACCGGTGCATATTTTTGGTACCATATTTTTTATAGGTGTTACATTTAAATACCGGTGTAGGTGTGTATTACATTGGGTGGGGGTCCCTGGTACAATTGCACAGGTAGAATAAAATATATCAGTGTAGGCAATTATAAAATGTGTGATTTCAAGCCGTCGTTGTTTAAAATAGTTATATACACTAGTATTTCATTATACTGGTATTCTAATTTGTAAACTAGTGCCTAGATTTAAATACATGTGTTTATGTGTTGTTACACCTGCTGACCTAGATACCGGTGCAAATAATTCTTACACCGATATGAATTGAATCATACCGGTGTAAGTTTAAATTTATTTTTACAATGCACAATTTGAATTGGGGTGGCCCTCTAAGATTATTTCTGAGGCATATACGGACATAAATATTCTAAGTACTACTATATTAGGTTGAAAGTACGGAAATTTAAATCGACAAAGTAAGAAATTTACTCAATCAAAAAGAAAAAGTGTATTAACATGAATGCAATAAAATCCAAACCACACAAATATGTTTAAGACCATACACCTAACAAGAGCCCAATAATCAACCTACTATGTCATTCTTATTATCCAAGAGGTGCAACGAAGTCTTTGCTTGTTGTTGGTACTCATCTATCCAAGCCCCACACCATCTCTCTGCGACACCCTGACTTTTCTTAAAGCACGAGTTTTTCCATGAAGAGCATGCAGAGTACCTGCATTGCCATGAACCACACTGATATCAATACTGCAAAGAAATAGGATTATTGGTACCCATTTACCAAGTTAATAAATGATGTAGTTGAAATACAACTTTAGGAATTGATGGCTTACGTGTACTTGGCCGTCATTCTCTTCTCCATTACTAAATGCAAGAAAGCCTGTTAATAAAGTAATTTCAAATGTTACATTGTGCAATTATATTACATTAATGTAATTGAATTTTATTGACAGCAATACCTGCAAATCATCCTTTGTTCAATCAAGTTTGTTGGTTTGATACCCCTCGACAATGTGTCGAACATAAAAATTTCATTCGTGCCAGGACGGATAATAATTAGGTACCAATGATCAGTACGGTAAAATGGCACTAGTTAATTAACGAAATGGAAGAAGTTAAAAATGTAAATGCTAAGCTAGAAATTGTGGCTTACATTCGAAGGTAGGGCACAATGTACAATTCAGTATCTGTTTCCTTCATTGTTCCCTAAATAGTGTCAAAATGCTTTTGACTTCCATTTCCTCCCACATTAATCTTTGTCAAGCCTCCCATGTTTGAAGGACAGAATTGGATGCGGCCCTAACCCACCTCCGATCGGAGTCATTAAGTTTGTAGCTAAATTAACCTGACCGAAGGTGTTGGATCAGAATGAACCTTCTTTGCTCAGCTAGCTTTTAGTTCTTTGCTATGGGAAGCTCAGCTAGGAAGAAGAGGGTTCAGTCCATCCGAGATGCTTTCCAGAAGCTCTCTTTGGAGAAAAGAGAAGACTCTTGGCAATAGTGAACAGTGAAAGCAAGAAGAAATCAAACAAGATAGCTACTGAAACTCCGGATCTTGATCAGATGCAGCAAGAGGAGGAAGGGGAATGCTCAACCCCTCCTCCAAAACCCACCAAGCAGATCTTTACTACTCCTCCTTCGACCCACCACCCACTGAACCCCCCTTTAGCTGAAGAGCAAGTCACACCTACAGATCCTCCACTGGAAGGTGGAGACAACCCAACAAGGCCCTCATGGTCTGATTTGTTCAAGGAGAGAACACATGGGATGCAGTTTTATACCCCGGATGAGGTTAATGGTGTGAAGATGGGCAAGATTCCAAAGAGTTGTATTGAGGAAAGCTCCCAACAGTGGAATGCCACTCTGATTTGCAGTGTGCTTGGCAATCACCCTCCTCTACATGTCATGGATGGTTTCTTTAGGAAGGTATGGCGGCAGTTTCCTATACTAAAGGTATGGTCTATCTCCCCTGGTGTTTTCATGGTTAAATTCAGAGGCATTTCTGCTAGAGACCATATTCTTGCTAGAGGTGTGCTAATGTTTGAAAACAAGCCTGTCCTAGTACTCCCTTGGACAAAGAACTTTCAGAAAATAACCCCCTCAAAAGTCCCTATATGGATACAGCTACCAGGTTTGAATCCTGTGTATTGGACCCCAGAAATCTTGAGTAGAATATTGAGCCCCCTGGGAAGGCCTTTAATGGTTGACACTGCCACTCACAACAGGGATAGGTTGTCTTATGCTAGGGTGAAAATTGAAGTGGAAATTATGAAAAGAACTGCCTACACAGTTTGAATTCATTGATGAATGTGATGTAGTTCAGAAACAGGCAGTTGAGTTTGAATGGAAGCCAATTCAATGCACACACTGTAAGATGTTGGGGCATGAAGTCAAAACCTGTAAAAAGCTACATCATGAACCTGCTCCATCAAGGAACAATGCTCAGAGGCCTAACCATAGATATTATAGGCCCCCTGAGAAGGTGTATAGACCTAAACCAGTTGATCCAGCTCCACAACACCTTCCTCAGAATACTACTCCAAGGGCATTGTCACCAGTCCTCACCTCAGTTTCAGTACACAAAGCAAAGTCACCAATGCAACCACCTGAATCTGAGACAGATCCTCCACACCTGGTCCTATCTCCTCACCAGGTACATTCTCCAAGCTCTACTGCTACCTCTAGTTCTTTCAGAGCCTTGCAATTTGGCTCTATGGACAACCCCCCCCCCCCCTGATCCTATATGTTAGGTACAAACATCCTTGTCTGGAATGTTAGAGGTGTAAATGGTAGCATTAGACAGAAACAAGTGCACCAGCTGTGTTTTGTAAATAAAGTAGGAATTCTATGTATGGTAGAGACTAAAGTCAGAGGGAAGAATGAAAATAAAGTTTGGGATGGAATTGGCCTGGGATGGCAGTTCCGCACAAACAACTCTTGCAATGATTGTGGTAGAATCATGCTAGGTTGGAGACATGATCTTTTGGATGTCAAGGTATTATCAATGGGAGAGCAGTGGATCCATATCTCCTGCCTTCACAAATCCTTGAACATGCTAAGCTACATTACTTTCACCTATGGGGAAAATGAGACAAAATTGAGGTTGCCTATGTGGAGTGAACTAAAAAGGCTATCAATCCAGGACAGTCCTTGGCTTATAGTTGGTGATTTCAACTCCCCCCCTCTCCTTCACTGATAGAATTGGTGGTACTCCTGTAAAGCCAGATGAGATTGAAGATTTTAAGGACTGTGTGGAGTCACTAGATTTGACTGAAATGAAAACTTTTGGCCCCTTATTCACTTGGAGCAACAGGCAGAATGCATCCAAGAGGATATTCAGTAAGATAGATAGAGCACTTGTGAACCAAAAATGGCTGGAACAGCTGCATGATTCTAAGTGCAAGATACTAATGGAAGGGCAGTCTGATCATACCCCTCTCCTACTACAGCTTTCCACTCAAAGGCAACAAGTGAGAAAGCACTTTAAGTTCTAAAATATGTGGAGCCTATCCCCTAAATTCTTGCCCATTGTAGAGACACTGTGGAAGGCCAATCCAGTATACTCTCTCATGGACCTCTACTATAACCTCTTCTGTCTACAAACACCCTTGCTGGCACTAAACAAAAAGGAGTTCAGTGACATCCAAAAGAGGTCACTTCTCATTTCTGAGGAACTTTTACAGGCACAGACAGCACTTCATTCTGATCCCCTGAATGAGCCACTGCAACAACATGAAAAGAGGATAAGATCACGGGCTGCTGGTATCTTTGAGGCTGAAGCACAATTCCTCAGGCAGAGAACAAAAACCACCTGGTTATTGAAGGGAGACAGACCTACACAAGTCTTTTATGACTATCTTAAAGCCAGGCAATTCAAAAACCATATTCTGTGTTTATACAAGGACAACATCCTCCTGGAATCCCCAGCACTGATAGAGAGCCACCTAGTTGAATTCTTCTCTAGTCAACTAGGCAGAAGCATACCACCCCCCAGTCAGATCACTCCAGAAGTTATCTCCCAAGGCCCTGTGCTCACTCACCATCACCAGCTGATCTTGATCAAACCTATCACAGCAGATGAAATCCAAGCTGCATTAAATGCCATACCTGATAGTAAAAGTCCTGGTTATGATGGCTACTCCATCCATTTCTTCAAGCAAACATGGCATATCATTGGCCCTGGTGTGGTTCAGGCCATTCAAGATTTCTTTGTGGGGGGCAAGCTTCCACAACAGTTTAATAAAACTGTAATCACACTGCTGCCTAAGAAGGAGAATCCTCAAACTGCATCTGATTTCAGGCCAATATCCTGCTGCTCAGTACTCTACAAAATCATAGCCAAGGTCTTTTGTTCTAGACTGGCCAGAGTTCTTCCTTCTGTAATTGGTTTAAACCAGGGGGCATTCATCAAAGGTAGACTCATCTCACATAACATCCAGCTTACTCAGGAACTCCTCCTCTCTTACAATTGGAAATATGCCAGCATGAAGAGCTGCTTCTTCAAAGTAGTATCCAAAAGGCCTTTGACAACTTGGAGTGGTCCTTTTTGCTTGACCTCTTAGCGGCTTTCAAATTCCCTACAACATTCATCAATTGGATCAGGACATGCCTAGAGAGTGCCTCATTCAGTTTGTCACTAAATGGAGGCTACACTGATCATTTTCCCGCAAGGAGGGGGGTGAAGCAAGGTGATCCACTCTCTCCCCTCTTATTTGTCCTGTCCATGGAGTATTTTTCTAGATTGTTGTCTCTGGCTTTCAAGAAGAAACTGATTGACTATCACACTAAGTGTAGGCCACTGAAACTGCAATGCTTACTTTTTGCTGATGATCTTCTCATCTTCTCCAAGGCAAACCATAAATCTATCCAGGGGATTTTAATTGTTCTTACTGAATTCAAAGCTGTTTCAGGACTATCTATCAATACAGCAAAATCCCAGGTGTTTCTCTCTAGGATGGATGCTCCTGAGGCTGACTCTCTTCTCTCCTTAATGGAAATTCAGAGGGGATATCTTCCTGTCTCTTATTTAGGCCTCCCTTTATCTGGCCAGAAATGGAACTCAGCAGATTGTCAACAACTGCTTGCTAAGCTCAGAACCAAATTGATCAAATGGAGAGGGAAAACTCTATCCTATGCTGGCAAGTTGGAGCTTATAAATACAGTCTTGTTCAGCATCACATGTTACTGGATCAGTGCTTTTAAACTGCCAGTTTCCATCTATGATGACATCAAATCTATCTGTAGGGATTATCTCTGGGGGATCACAGATGGAAAAGGCCTCTATCCTGTGGCTTGGGAAACATTGTGCCTCACAAGGGACTATGGTGGTGCAGGGTTAAGAGATCCAACCTTATGGGGCCAGGCTTTGTTGTGTAGGCAGCTTTGGAATATTCAGAGTGACCAGGAGAACCTGTGGGTCAAATGGGTGCAAGAGTTTTATTTAAAAGGCAGAACCCTCAAGTCAGCCATCTCTCCTTCTCACTGCAGCAATGCATGGACAGTGCTCATGAACTTGAAGACTAAAGTCATAGACTTCCTCCCCCTCTGCCTCAATTCAAAAGGGAAATTCCAGGTTTCTAGGGCCTACAATTTTCTGTTAGGCCAGAGGACAACAACAGCTTTTGCAAAGACCATTTGGAGCAAGAAGATCCTTCCCAAGCACTCATTCTTCCTTTGGAGACTTGCACTGGGCAAGTTATCTTCAGCTGACAGGCTGCACCATCTTGGCATCTCCATCTCCTCCTCATCTTGTTGTTTCTGCCATCAGCAACAAGAGACAGTGCACCACTTGTTCATTGCATGCCCCTATTCTCAACAAGTTTTTCAAGCTTTGCATCTTCCTGCCCCCAGCGACTTGAGACATCTGAAACAGCTGCTCTTCATCTGGCAAGCTAGGAGGAACAAACGTATTTTCCCCCTCTTGGTCTCATACCTTTACCACCTATGGAACGAGAGGAACAAGAGGATATTTGCGAACAAACTCCTGCCAGCTCAACAGCTTAGTTTTTGTATAGACTCTGATTTTAGCTTGTGGTCCTGATATTTGTTGTACAAGCTGTGTATTTTGTTATAGAACCCCTGCTCTTTGCTGCTAGACAGGTGGTTACTTGTATTTTAATTTAGATGCTTCATAGGGCTGGAGCAGAAAGCTGTAACTAGTTCTTTTGTTTTGCGATGAAATGAAATCCAGATGTTCATCGGAAAAAAGAAGGTGTTGGATCAAAGATAAGATTTATATTCTACTCCCAAACTCACTACTAAGCTACATGTGGGGTAGTTAGTGTCAAGATTTGGTTTTTCCACAAAGATGCTAGAGTCTAATAGCCAACCATACAAAACCACGTCCGGGTTGTCAATCCGTCACTATGCTAAGAATAGCTAATGTTATAAAATGGGGGGTTTGGGGTTTTTAAACTAACAACTATGAACATAGGAACTAAAGCAAGAGAAAAATATGGACAGTCACTTGGGAATATTTGCATAACATGGTTCATTAGATGTTCCAAACCTCGATTCCATGACATATAAGACATCAAAAACCTATTCTAGTGCTCATAACACATGGTTTTGTTGATGGTCAACACTTTCCCATACCTGTCATGTAGGGGTGCCCTTGCAATCTTCTATTGGCACCGCCTCCATAATTAGGGGAGTGCGATAATGACCATGCCATTATGCAGATCTGTTTCTCCCCCATACGATTACATCCAGGGAATTGCACCACAAATGCTCTTCCCCTAGGCGGCCTAAGGAGGCAAAGGGAAATAAGCACCTTATCGATAGCATTGGGGTTGCTAAACCATCGTTTTGCTACTAAATTATATCTCTACTCGTAACCCTTCGGACCAACTCGCCAGCTAAGACTAGTGGGTTGTCATCATAATGGTAAACTTGGAAAAGACCTATGTGCACACACCCACGTGAACCCAGACCTCGCTACCCATATCACATCCAGGTTTCTCTTCCCCAGGGGTATCAATATATAACATTAATGTAGACTAGAGTGTGTGCTAATGGAGTGTATCATTCATGCAATTCATAAACAATTCAAGATCAAGCCAACATAATATCACAAGCACATAGAATTAAGATGATCTAATGAATCTTACAAAACATAAATCAACACATGAATACAATTATTATCCCCAAGCTATAGAACTACTCCCTATACATGGAATCCAAGTATTGCATTGGATTCCACATTTTTTGGGCAAAACAAGAGTAAGAAGATGAAAAGATGAAATCCTAGAGATAAGGGAGAGTATTTTCTCTCTCTAGCCTACTTTAGAAAGGTAAATTATGATCTATAACATAAACCCTAGTAGTAGGGAATTGGGCCTAAAATAGGCCAAAACCCTAGCAGCCGCAAATGGCACAGGGGGTAGCATCTGGCACGACCAGTGCTGACCGACATGGCCTCATGTTGGCATGGTCCATGTCTTTGTGCTAGTGTGAGACGTAGGTCTAGGCATGGGTGTGCTGGTGCGGTTCGTGTCAACCAGTGTGGGTCGTCGTCTGGAGCTCCATTTTTGGTACTCTGATCCACACCCCGTGTCATTTGGCGCAGTCCATCAATCATATCCTCATTTTTCTCAGTATCATGGTGCAGGCTGCATCATAATTTAGACCTCATGGGATGGTCTTGACATTTGTGACTTGAAATAATGCGGACCATGTGAAACGAAATTGTCCATACCCATACTTAGCCGAATCTTTAGAGTGAAAAGAAGACTTGCAGACACGGCCAAATTTGATTGGCACGGCCCCATGCTAGAGCTTAGCATGACCCATGTTGGCTTGAATGGCTCGTGCCAAAGGCCCTTGACACAGGCCGTGTTTCTTGGTACGAATCATTCTGGTCTAGACTCGTGCAGGCATGTACGGTCCGTGCTGCCCGAGGCTAGTTCGACCGGCTAATTTCTTTGCTCCGCTACAGATGAACCATTGATCTGATTTGAGAGTTCTTGCCCAAGAGTCATTGCCAAACAATCACCAAGGAAATCCAAGAGTTCCTCAACTTGGTTTTAACTAAGGATAACTCTTGATTCTCAACTTAGTTACAACCAAGGATGATGCCAAAAAATTGTCAACCTAGTTTCCATTTTCTCTCAATTTTTCTCATTTTGCCTTTTCATCCTAGCTTTCACTTAGGTTTAGCTCACATTTCACATTTTTCCACACGACCTCTCATTTTTTCCTAGGTTCGTAATGACCTATCCACACGACCTATCCGGATATGTTGGATAGGTCACCTTTTTCCACACGATCTATCCACACGACCTATCCTATTTTTTCCCAGATAGGTCACCTTTTTCCACACAACCTCTCTTTCTAAATTCGAGCTTCTCATGCTAAAGAAAGAAAGTAAACACAAAGTTCAAAGAGTCATTTGGAATTTGAAGTTAAGAGTTGAAGAACCACACAATAAGAAGCAATAATACTCTCCCTTGAAGCACTTGCAAGGGGTTAAAGAATTTTCATGGATAAGGTGGGTGTACTGGATAAGGTGGGTGTACTATGATTCTAATTTCAACAAATCATGCTCATCCAAAAATGGGTTATTTAGGAGGGAGGTACAAATGAGATAGTGATGGTTTATGGAAAAATAGAAGCTTTAGGGGACAAAAGTATCTCTTAACTAATGCTCAAGGTTGGTGGTGATGTTTAGCATGGTACCATTTACATCACCAATCCTAGGGAATAAAAGATTTGTTGAATTAATAGGCCAAATATACATGTTTTGGTTAAAATTTTAATTTTTTAAAAATCTGCATGTTTGCCCCATTTACAACATGGCACGAAGCAGTGGCACAAGCAAGCCACATGAAGCCTCGTGCTGACACGGTCTGACACAAGGCAACCTCATTCCAATTTCTTATAACATGAACCGTACCCCAACTAGGACGTGTTTCCCCGTGTCTCCCTTTCCTTGAAAAAACTTTTCACCCAAAAAATCCTATTTCCTCCAAACACAAAACAAAAGACTAGATTTCAGATTTAACACGACATACAAGATTTTCAAACCAAGATCCTTTGTCAACCACACATCAAACATGCAAAATGTAACTAACAAAAAAATCAAATCAGAGCAAGAAAGAGCACCGTATTTTTATTGTCGTCCTCAGTACTTATTATCTCATGCATTTCAATTAAAACAAACCTACCATTGGCTCTCTGGAGTCACCATCGGCAACTCCACCCACGATGATATCCTTGTGGACAAGTCTCCACATGGTATCGTCCTTACCTTTACGCCCTTTGTTCACCATAGAGAATTAATGTCCATACTTAGATAATGTTGAATCCCTAGCAATTTATTTGGGTTTAGGAGGTGATTGAGGAGGTTTTATGTCCCCACCACTCTCCGTTTACCACTGCAAATTAGCCAGCATAGAAAAAAATAGACATATCATCACTAAAATCATGCATAACATAGGTTTCATCGACATGGTCATCCCAATTATAGCTCAAAGTATAGTTTCGATCATCAATCCCATCATTATCAAGTAACTCATCTACGCATTCATCATTAATCATGCAAGGGCTGTCACATTGAACAAGTTCATTAGACAAAGTTATGCCATTGCACATAAGAGAGGAAATTGATGAATCATTCTTAGACTTGTGAATGTCAAATTCCACCTTATCAATGTGATCCTCTAGGATTAGTGTTCCCAAATGAACATCTATCTAGGTCCTTGACATTTTTAGAAAAGGTCTCCCCAATAAAATTGTGGGCGCACCACCATCGTGCACTACTTTAAGGACATAGAAGTCAGCCGGAAACACTAAATTACCAACTCTAACCACTACGTCCTCCACTAAACCTCGGGGGCTAGCTTGGGAATGATCGGCGAGTTGAACAACACCCTAGGTTCCTAAGTTCACCTATGTCTAGGTTTTCATGAAGTCTAGAAGGGATCACATTGATAGATATACCCAAGTATATCATTGCATTCTTCACTAGCTTACAACCCAAGGAGAATGGAATCATAAACATATCGGGATCGTCACATTTCTTAGGAAAATTCTTATGATTGTGAGTAGCGACTCCCCTTATCTTCAAGTGTCCTACCTTCCTAGTTGCTTTATTCCTCTTCTTAGTACATGCATTTTTCATGAACTTAGCATAAGAATGACCATGCTCAATATTTTCTAAGATAGGAATGGTTACCTTGGCTCCTTTGAAGATTTTCTGAATATGCGTATCATTTGATGCAACCTTGGCCCTTCCCCTCGGGGGGGGGGGGGGGAAGGCACTCAAAAAAGGTGGCAGAGGAATTATCCCTACCTCGGTGGGCATGGGCTCTTTGGAGGCTCCTCTTCAACAATCATTTCTCGCTCTTCAAAGTTTGTCTTTACCTTCCAAAATCAAATCGTCCTCTTGTATGATTTATTTCTCGGCCTCATGCACCTCATTCAGGCTCCTTAACTTCAATGTACTCACATTTCTAGGGTTAACTTTGGATTTAGAAGGTAGCTTTCTAGATTCCCTAGCCTCAAGACAGCTCATCGGGTTGCAAGTTTTTCGACTTGGATTTTCATATTCTTAATGCTTGGAAATTCTCTACTGCCAAGCTCCTCACTTTTTCTCCTTGTCTGCTCCATTAACACATCACATTTCTTCGCTAATTGACTAGTAACATCTAGGATTTCCTCCATATGTTACTTGTATAAGGTGACGGCGTTGTTGGAAGGCCCTTCTTCTTCCTTAGGATACAGTTGAGGTTGTACCTTTGACCATGATTTTCCTTGTTCCAACAAAAGTTGGGATGATCATGGTAACAAGGGTTCAAGGTATTAACGTAAGGATCTTCCATCTCATTTCCTTGGTTCCCCCGGAACCCTTTTTTTTTGTTGTCCCCTCGCGAATTTCCTATTTCCTCCTTTTAAATCAAATACCTTCACAACTTCTAAATCTTTAACTACCTATGGGCACAATGTTTGTGTGATGGTCTAGACTGCATATTCCGCACACCTTGACTTGATAAACTCTCCCCTTTATGAATTCCTTCATCATAGAAGCAAGCGCTTGCACTTTCTCTTCCAACTTGGGAGATTGAACCAGCTCATCCAATGTTTTTACTCGGGACCTAGTGCCAAATTGCCTGGTTCTATTGACCATCTCTTCTAATAATGCCATTACATCTCTCAGACTCTTATTGGCTATGGAACCATTACAAGCATCGTTGACCATCCTCATATCATCATTGTACAACCCTTCTAAGAAATAGTAGACCAAATCTCCTTCTTTAAACGGGTGGTAAGGAAAACATGCCACAATCTTTTGAATCTTTCCCAATATTAATATAGGGATTCGTTTTCCATCTGGGATATGTTGGACAACTATTTCTTCAAGCTCGCAGATTTTGAAGCTGGAAAATATTTTTCAAGGAATCGTCGCTTCATATCTATCTACGATGTAATGCATCTCGGCAGAAGATAACATGTTAGAAATAACCAGAACAAAAATCACACTGGCTCAATAACAAAAACCAACTCAAGAAAATAGAAACAAAAACAAAAAAACACTAACTACTCTACTTTTAGACTAGCATCCCCAACAGCAGCGCCAAAACTTGATCTGCCTCCCTCGGGGTCAATAATAAAACAAGCTTTTTACATTAGATCTACTAACCCGAGGAGAAGCGTTGTACCAAAAATAAATATTTATATTGTGCTCACATTCCCACTGTTAAGCTACCTATAGGGTAGATAGTGGCAAGACCGAGATTATCCACAGAGATGCTAGGTGTCTAAAAGCTAACTACACACAGCCATGACTGGGTCGTCAATCCGAATGTGTGTTAGGAATAGCTAATATTTCAAAATCAGTTTTTTGGGGGTGGGGGTTAACTAACAACTACAAACATGAGAGATCGCAAGAGAATAAAAATATATATCACAAACACGGGGAATATTTTGTGTAACATGATCGGTGATATGTTTTGATACTTGACTTAATCACATTCAAGAATGCAAACCTATCCTAGTAATAATGACACGTAGTGTGGTAGATGGTCAACACTTCCCCATACCTATCACGTAGGGTGCTTTTGTAATCATCCATCATCAACCTCTCCATAATTAGCAGCAGAGTGCAACATTGGCCCGCCACTGTGCAGATCTATTTCTCCCCAATACGATTACACCTCGGGCATTCCACCGCAAATGTTTCTCCCTAGGCCTACAGAGGCAAAGGAATAGGCACCTTATTGTTGGTTCTAAGGTTGGGAATCACGCTAACCCTAGTTTCCTACTAAACTCTATCTCTATCTGTAACACCTTTGTGCCAACTCGACAGCTAAGACTAGTGTATGGTTGATCATAATGTTGACTCGAAAAAAACCGAAAGGGTGACTTAGGCGACAATGGGAAAGGACGGGTTAGGTTGAAAAACCAAGGAAAAAATTAGAGGCCATGGTGTGGAAAAAAGATGAGAAGTGAGTACCATTTGTGTGTTAAGCTAGGATGAAAACCCGAAAGGGCTCCTAGGAAAAATGAGAGAAGTTGAGAGAAATTTGAAACTATTTTGAACATGTTTGAATTATCTTTGGCGGTTTCTTTGGCAACATCTCTTCGATTGTCTTTGGCGGCTTCTTCGGAGGAGTAAGCTTGCTAGTTTGATACTTATCATTTTACCTTGCCTTTTTCCTGGTATGCTCGGTTGTATAGATTACTTAGTCTATTTGGGGAGTGTGAGAGTAGTGAGATTCTAACATCTTTGGGGGAACTAGGGAAATCTAGGAATAGGTTTAATGAATTAGTTAACTTATCCTTGCATGCTACATTCCTCCTGAATCTTTGTTTGTTTTTGTTTACTCGAGGACGAGTAAAGGAGAAATTGATCTGGACCTTTAAGCATGCGTTAACTAATGCATTTGACACATTTGTTACTATGATCTATTTGGTTTATTGCTAGTTTTTGTTAGGTCTACATGACAAAGGGTTTAGATGACCATTGTCAGTTTTCGTATATAAATCCTAAGTTTTGTAGACTTAATTGAATCTAATGGATACTTTGTATTCCCGAGCACCTAGATCTTAGTTTGTGGGCTTACTAGTAGGTTTCTCATGAGTAATTTGGCATCATCTTGTATAAGTCCATCTGCAAGGGTGGTAGTAGATTTTAGAAAGACATCTGCAAGGGTGGTAGTAGACAGAAGGCCACGAGTCAAAATGTGGTAGTAGATGGAATCAATACGTAAAAAGAATGGAGTTGAAGTTTAACTTTTTAAGACTTGGCTTGGCTAAATCACCAACAGGAGACATGCCAACCAATACGGCTATGTTAGGAACCCTCAGCATGGGTCCTGCTAGGCAGCACGGTCATTTGACACACCCTCGGTCATGCCACAACCCCTTGGCATGAGACGGCCACTCCAACATGGCCCGTGCCAGCTCGACCCTCCGCGCGGCTAAGTATGGACATGTGTTGTTCCCTTTAAAGTGGCCTAAGTTGTTCAACTCAAATATTTGAAGACCAGCCCACTAGGTGTGACGTTCTACATGGCCACGCCACCATTTTTCTCATAAATTGACTCCCAGCCCACATGTGATCTGCACCTATAAGCATGCATTAAAAAGTTCATTCGACACATTTGCTATTATGTTTTGTCTTGTTTATTGCTAGTTTTAGTTATGTTTACGCGAAAGGGGTTTAGATGACCATTCTTGGTTTCCTTATCTAAAATCCTGTGTTTTGTATAATTAATTTGATCTAGTGGAACTTTGTATTCATAATTACCTAGATCTTCTTTAATGAGCCTACTAGTGGTTGCTCATGAGTATTTTTGGATCATTTTGAAGAAGGAGATCAGCAAGGGTGGTTGTAGAGAGAAGAGCACGAGTTAAAAAATTGTGGTGGTCGATGGAATTAACTAACATGGGACCTACCACACACCCTCAACATGAGCTACCAGCTTCATCACGGTCATGCCACAACCCATTGGCATAAGTTGCCAGCTTCAAAGTGGCCCATACCAGCTCGATAATCCATGCAGCTAAGTTAGACATGGGTTGTTCCCTTTAAAACGGTCTGTGTCGTTCCAACTCAACATTCAAAGACCAGCCTGTGGATTACTAGTAGGTTGGTCATGAGTACTTTGGCATCATCTTGTATAAGGCCATCCGCAAGGGTTGTAGTAGATATTAGAAAGCCATCCGCAAGGGTGGTAGTAGATAGAAGGCCACGAGTCAAAATGTGGTAGTAGTTTAACTTTTTAAGAGATACGGCTGTGCCGTGGACCTTGAAAAAGACAATCCAATGCATGCGTAGGTCTTGCCAGGCAACACAATCGTGCCAGCCCCTTGGTACAAGACGACCACTCCAACATGGCTCGTGCCAGCTCAACCCTCCGTGCGGCTAAGTATGGACATGGGTTGTTCCATTTAAAATGGCCTGAGTAGTTCAACTCAAATATTTGAAGACTAGCTCATTGGGTGTGATGTTCTACATGACTATGCCATTTTTTTCTCAGAAATTGACTCCTAGCCAATGACCTATGATCTGCACCTGTAAGCATGCATTAAAAAAATGTTTTCGACACATTTGGTATTATGTTTTGTTTGGTTTATTGCTAGTTTTAGTTATGTTTATGTGAAATGGGTTTAAATGACCATTCTTGGTTTTCTTATCTAAAATCCCAAGTTTTGTATAATTAATTTGATCTAGTGGATGCTTTGTATTCATAATTACCTAGATCTTATTTTATGAGCTTACTAGTATTTTATGAGCTCATGAGTATTTTTGGATCATTTTGAAGAAGGCCATCCACAAGGGTGATTGTAGATAGAAGACCACGAGCCAAAATGTGGTAGCCAATGGAATCAGCCAACTCGGGACGTGCCACACACCCTCAACACGAGCCACCCTCTTCATCACAATCATGCCACAACCCATTGGCATGAGCCTGAAGCTCCAAAGCTGCCCCTGCCAGCTCGACCCTCCGTGCAACTTAGTATGGACATGAGTTGTTCCCTTTAAAATGGCATGTGTCGTTCCAACTCAACATTCAAAGACCATCCAATGGGGTGTGACGACTGACACGACCACACCATCATTTTGCTCAGAAATTTACTCCCAATAGCCAACTGCCAATGCATGCGCCCATTGCGGATGCTAGGGATTTTGGCGTCATTTTGGGCCTTTTTCAAGGCCAATTTCCCTACTACTATATATAGAAGCATATGTCTACTAGAGTTGTAAGTTTGGCACATTTTTGGGGTTTTATTCTATTCTCCCAAGAGTAGTTAGAGAGAGAAAAGGAATAACCCTTCCCTCTAAGTTATTTCTTTTCTCCTTGTTTTTGCCCAAGGGCATTGAATCCAAGGAAATATTTGGGTTCAATGGTAAGGGAGTAGTTAATTATCTGGGAGTTTGTATTTTTATTCATGATTGATGTTTGTTTTGGGAGACTCTATAGATCTACCTATCTCTATGTGCTTATAAATATTATGTTGGCTTGTTCTTATGATTCTCCCTAATAGCATGATTGTCACATCATGTTTGCATACACTATAGTCTACTTTCAGGTTGGTGCATCTATTGATATCCTCCCGTGGAGTGAAACCTAGGCGTATACTTGTAACAATAGTCCAGAACTGTATGTGTATGAAATAGAAGCTCTAGGCCTACTCGAGCCCGTTACCTACTTGCTAGGTCGGATAGACCTAGAAGGTTTTCAGAAGTTAAAACCATATCTAATTACAATACCTAAAATAAAATGAGTACATATGGCGAAATTTATTCAAGCTAATAAATATTGCCTTATCTAACCTTTCTAAATCTAATTCTAGTCAAATCCATACTAATCTATTATAATATTTTTAAAATTAATTCTAAATATGAGCACACTACCTCATTAAAAAACCACTGGAAAAAAAGAGTATAGTGTTAAACTTCTAAAAATATTAAACTATGAAAATTATAATAAATGACATTTTTGACATCGTATCATCCCTCCATGGTCGAAAATGTTTCGTCCTCGAAACGTGAACGATATTAAATAATAAATGTAGATAAACATCCCACGCCATCCCTGCCAAGAACTGCTTATAAACGGCGACTGGACGCTGACTAGGCTGTGATTGGGATGCGGATGTGGCAAAAACTTGGGAGAAAAAGACAATTTGGAGAGAAATTCAAATAACTCACAATTAATGATGATTTCATGAGAATATGACAAATTCACGAGACGCTAGCTCAGGAGATAAAAAGGAAGGTGAACTGTAGTGCTCGTTATTAGCACGCGTGCGCGTGAGATTCACGCACCATGTGTGAACTCGCGTGTTGAGGAACGCACGCTCCATTCTTCTTCTTCTTTAATTTAACCTTTCGTATGGACTTCTCTTCAGCTGAACTAAAGCTCGCCGACGACAGAGACTGATTAAGCCATGGTGGAGTAATCCGAATCAGCACAGGAAGAAGAACAAAGTCGCTGGAGATGTCTGATGAATATTCGAATAGTCGATGGTTCAGTTTCTAAAATTGATTTGAGAAGAACGGAATAGTCTGGCCTGTTGTTGAATTGATCGGTGGAGATCAAGTCTTAAGATCGATGCATCGGATCTATGATAGATGGCGAGCAGAACATTGAGCTTCTTGAGGTCGGACAGATACAGAATAGAACGGCAGTGCGGTGGTGGAATTATCGGAGATGCTGAGCGGCGGCGGCGGTCAAATGTCCTGGTAGCGGTGGATTCTACTTTCTAATTTTTTATTTGAATTTAAAAATAAATAAATTTAAACGATCTTTTTCTTTGCTCTAATATAAACTGATATGAATCCCCTTGCAAAGACTCACGATTGCAGAATTAATATATTTGATCTAGTGAAGGGATACGCAAACCTTCACTAGCTCGCACGAAGGAGGTCAGATCTTGGAGTTCTATACTCAAATCTAGCTCGACGGAGATCCAATATTACCAACCCGTGGAGATAGATGGGCTGTTTATGGGTGAAATCACCATGGAGGAGGTGGAAGAGAGCTCAAAGCAATGGGAGACTACTGTTATGTGCAAGGTTTTGGGCAGCAACCCACCATTCAAAGTCATGGAGGGGTTCTTTTTCGGATTTGGGGAAGAAGAATCAACAAGGTATGGCTTCTAAATTCAGGAGTTTTTATGGTTAAATTCCAAAGGAGCATAAAGGGGCTGTTTTGGAGAAAGGAGTGGTGTTCTTTGATGGGAAACCCGTTTTATTGAAAGATTGGAATGAAGAAGGTGTGAATGAAGAACCTAATGTTGTCCCGGTTTGGATTCAGCTCCCCAGATTGCCATTGAAGTATTGGCAACCAAAACTCATAAGTAAGATAGTAAGTCCACTTGGGAATCTTGATAGAGCAACACAAGAGAAGGAGATGCTGGATTTTGCAAGGGTGCAAGTTGAGGTGATGATAAGTGATACCCTTCCGGACAAGTTGGTTTACCTTAATGAAAACAAGGTGATTGTTAGCCAGCATATTTGTTTTGAATGGAAGCCAACTAAATGTGGAAAATGTGGGATGATTGGGCATAATGAGGAGGTGTGTAGGAAGAAAAATGGAGCTGAAAAAAGTCAAACGAATAAGAGGACTTATGTGCCAATTGGGAGGATTGTGAAAGAGGATGAGAAGCAAGATGGAGTGAAAGATGTTAAGGGGCAGCAAAGGGAAGCTAAAAAGCAGCAATGGGAAGTTAAAGGGCTGCTAGGGAGGAGATTGAGTTCAAAATGGTAGAGAAAGGAATAAGGGCAGCAAGGAAGAAAGAAGAAGATCCAAGGAGTTCAAGGAGTGAAGGCAATGGGTATACTCTCTTATCCGACCCTCCTTATGAATAGTAGATTTGCTTGTTGGAATGTAAGGGGATAAATGTGATAAGCATAGGAGGGTGAAAAACTTTTGTATGCTTAATCATATAGGTTGTTTGGGGCTGTTGGAAACTAAAGTAAAAGAAGAAAACCAAAAAAAAGTGTGGTTTGGAGAATAGGTCTTGGTTGGGAGTTGATAACAAATAGGAATGTTGTAGGGGGGAGAATTTGGCTAGGTTGGAGGGCTGATTTTTATAATATGAAGGTGTTGAATGTTGGGGATCAATGGATGGATTTTGATGGGTTGATTAGGAGCAATAACTTGAAATTCTTCTTGACGGTGGTGTATGGCCATAACACCATCGAAAAGAAAAAACCAATATGGGAGAGATGATAAACCATGGGTGATCATAGGAGATTTTAACTCTCCTTTGGATTTTGGGGATAGAGAAGGTGGGCACGAAGTTGAAGAAAAAGAAGTCTTGGATTTCCAAGACGTGGTGGAGGCTAGTTTGTTGGTTGAAATTAAAACTATTGTCCAAATGTTTACTTGGAGCAATAGAAGGGAAGTGGGGGAGTTGATACAAAGCAAAATTGATAGGGGCATTGTAAACCAAGAGTGGGTAAGGAGGCTTGGCCAAGCCTTTTGTGAGGTAAAATCGGACACACTCTTGGACCACCATCCTATCATTTTGAGTTGGCATAAGGAAGACAAGAAGAAGAGGAGGAGCTTCAAATATTTCAATATGTGGGAGGTCTCACCACATTTCAAGGGGACAATCCAAGCGGTTTGGAGGAAGGTGAGCACAATGAAGGATTTTGGAAAGCTTCTTGAAGACATGGAAAAACCTTTGAATAGGCTTAATAGAAGGGAGTTCTCTAAGATTGGAGAAAGGGTGGAGAAGGCTAAGAAGGAATGGCTTTTGGCACAAGAGAGGTTGAATGAAGAACTAAGGGATGAGGCAAAGGGTGGAATTTTATGCAAGGAAAGTGCTTGAAGAATTGGAGGAGGTTGAATACAAGTTCTTGCAACAAAGAGCTAAAGTGCAATGGCTTCATGAGGGGGATAGGTCAACAAAGTTGTTTTATGTTTCTATGAGAACAAGGCAATACAAGAACCAAATTTTGAACATAAAGGAGGGGAGTAGATTACTATCCAATGTAAACAAGATTGAAGAATATTTGAAGAGACACTATGAAAGCCATTTGGGAGTTTATTGGGAAACTAAAGACTTTGAGGAAAACTTGGCTATTTTTTGTGGAGTTCTAAGCATACAACAACAAGCATCCTTAATCCAACCAATTGGTGAAAATGAGGTGAAGAAAGCACTTTGGGGGATTCATCCTAACAAAAGCCTGGGGAGATATGGTTATACAAGCCAATTTTTTAGGACCAATTGGGAGATAATTTGGAGGAAGTATGGTGGAGGCCGTACAAAGTTTTTTCAAAGGGGAAGAAATTCCAAACTCTTTGAATCAAGCCATGATATCCTTGATCCCAAAGGTGAGTCAACCTTAATTTGCAAGTGATTATAGGCCTATTGCTTGTTGCTCCGTACTTTATAAAGTGATAACCAAAGTAATTTGTGCAAGACTTTGTGAGGTGCTGCCTTGTTTGATTAGTGAGAATCAAAGTGCTTTTACGAAAGGTAGGCACATATCACACAACATTCTTTTAACACAAGAATTGTTGCATAAGTACAATGTTGATGGCATGAAGAGAAGTTTTGTTGTTAAAGTGGATATTAGCAAATCCTTTGATTGTATAAGCTGGAAATTTCTTGTTAAATGGCTTGAGGTTTTAAAGTTCCCCGGGTTGATGATAGATTGGATCAAGAGAAGTACAATGAAGTCATTCTTTTGCTTAGTTTTGAATGGGAGGTATTCTGAAGGATTCATGGGTAGAAGAGGAGTTAAACAAGGGGATCTTCTATCCCCCTTGTTGTTTGTTTTGAGCACGGAGTACCTTACAAGAATGATGGCAAAGGAGTACAAGGAGCAGCACATAGAATTCCACCAAAGATGCAAAAAGGTTGATGTGCATACTTTGTTTTTTGCTGATGATTTTCTTATCTTTTGTGGAGCAAACCAAAAATCCATGGAGGGTGTGAAAGGTTGCTTGAAGAGGTTTATGGAGGTCTCGGGTCTTGCAATAAGTGAGCAAATCTAGAATTTATTTTTCTAGAATGGATGAAGAGGAGAAAGACTTGTCGGCTGGAGTGTTAAATGTAACAAGACGGGATTTTCCTATGCAATATTTGGGGCTGCCTTTGTCTAATGTGAAGTGGAGGAAGCAAGATTCTGAGAAATTGGTGGATACAATTAGAAGAAAATTGCATAGTTGGAATACAAGTGTTCTTTCTTATGCAGGGAAGGTGCAATTGATCAATTCGGTTTTACTAAGTATAGCTGGATTTTGGGCTAGTATACGTCTTAATGAGGAGATTGTGAAAATTTGTAGATGTTTTTTGTGGGGAAGAGAAGAAGAGAAAAGGGGTTATACTCCTATCTCTTGGGACACAATTTGTAGAAGCAAACATTTTGGAGGATTGGGGATTAGAGATCCTTCCATTTGGAACAAGGTAGCACTATGTAAGCAATTGTGGGATTTAAACTCAAAGAAAGATATTCTTTGGGTAAGGTGGATTCAAGCATATTACATAAAGGGTGGAAATCTACAAGGAAGCAAATGAGGGGTAAGTTCTAGTTGGCATTGGAAGATGTTGTGCAAATTGAAAGATAAACACTTCCAAACCCTTAGGAGTTGTTTGGACAAGGAAGGTAAGTTGAAGACAAGGATGGTGTATGATAATTTGAAGGGAGGAAGCAAAAGGGACTTTTATGCCAAGGTAATTTGGGACAAAAACATTTTACCTAAGCATAGAATTTTCCTATGGATACTATTGAAGGGAGGGCTGCCCACGGTTGATAGATTGCAAAATTTTGGGATTTTGAAGACAAAACAAAGTTGTAGTTTATGTGATGAGGTGGATGAGACAGCAACCCATTTGTTTTCGGGTTGTACATACACTAAGGGGTTGATGATAATCTTGAAGTTGAGGGATATGAGCAACATGAGACAAGTAAAAAGATGTTTGTTGATGATGGTAAGAAGAAGGCAGGACTTGATGTTGATGAAGCTTACTAGTGCCTTGTATAGAATATGGAATGAAAGGAACATGAGGATCCTTTGCCAAGAAGATTTGAAGATCTTGGCTGCCCAAGTTGAAGCTGAATGTAAATGGAGGAGCAACAAGAGATGGAAAGAAAATTTTGAATATGAGCCTAGATAGAATATAGAGCTGGTTGTTTGTTTGATTTTAAATAGCAAGTTTTGATAGGGGTTTTTGCTTGTAAAAGGCTAGAAGTGATGGTCTAAAAACTCTTTTGGTTTGATTTGATCTATATACAAAACTTTCATTAAAAAAAACAAATCTATTAAAATATTTTCAAATTAATGCAAAATATGAGCACACCACCTCATTAAAAAACCCAGTGAGAAAAAGATTATAGTCTTAAACTACTAAAAATATTAAACTATGAAAAATATAATAAAGGACATTTTTGACATCATATGATCCCTCCGTGGTCGAAAAAGTGTATCCTTGAAATGTGAATTATATTAAAAAATAAATGTAGATAAACATCACACACCATCCCTGCAAAGAACTGCTTATAAACGGTGACTGGACGGAGATTAAGCACTGATTGGGATGTTGATGTGGCAAAAACTTGGGAGAAAAAGACAATCTGGTGAGAAATTCAAATAACTCGCGATAAATGATGAACTCACAAGAATATAACAAATTCACAAGAAACTAGCTGGAGATAAAAAGGTGGGCGAGTTGTAGTGCACGTTATTTGCTCGTGCTTTCAAAGGGCCCTTCACGTGAGATTCATGAGGACGGAGTGGCTGGCACAGTATCAGCAGCGCTATTTTGGCAGTGGCCCTTCTTCATCACATCAGTGATTTTGTGAGCACCATATCTTTACCCTTTCCATACTTTGCTTTGTACTTTTTTGCCCTATTATCTACATTGAGGGCAATGTAGTGTTCTAAGTATGGGGAGGGGTATCTACTTTGAGGTGATTGGGATTGAAGACACTTTTGCATAACTCTTTTGTTTTGTTTTGGATATTTTCTCCCTTTTGTGTTGGGATGTTTTTCTTTTGATGTACTTGGATAATGTTGGCTTTGATACTTTTCTTAGCCTTAACATTTGGAAAGCACTTTGTTACTTTTTGGATTGGAGAAACGTGAAAAATTTGAAAAACCATTTGAAAAAATAAAAATAAATATAAATGAAAAAGAAAAAAAGAATATATAAAAATAATACCGCTAAGTTGAAAACCCAAGAGGGAAACTTAGGCAACATTAGGGGCCCGGATAGGTCAAAAACCTGAAAGGGCAACCTAGGCAAAAATGAGAGGCTAAATGTGCGGAAAAAGGTGAGATGTGAGCCAAAGAAAAATGATGGGTGGCTAGGATGAAAACCCGAAAGGGGTCCTTGGAAAAATGAGAGAAAACAAGAGAAATTGAAATAAATGTTAAGTGTTCACTCATTTGCGGCATTGGAGTCATAAGGTTGTAGTGACCATACGGATGGATCGAGTAGCTTGACATCTTCAGGACCTTTTGGAGTGGAAAATTTACCGGGAGAAGACGACGTATGTTATGAAATTCTTGATCGTTAATATGAGTCGTTTTTAGGTTGATATATTGATATAAAGTGGAGCATGTGTTTTGAACCTTATACATGTCTTTAGCTTCACCTTGTATATTGGATTTGGGAATATCAATTTAGGATTTGGAGATGTTTTAGGGATATCGATGAATTGATGGGTTGATATGGTTTGGGTAGATTTAGGAATGGGGGTTGTGGGAAACTTCTCATTTGACCGTAACATTGGGATGTGTGATATTGAGAGTTTTGTGAGGTATTGATTTGGGGGAATAGTAGTTAGGATGTGGATACGTCATTTCTTTCATATACTTGGATCTTTTATTACTCGAGGGCGAGTAAGGTTTAAGTGTGGAGAGGTTTGATATGTCCATTTTATGTGCATAATTTAGTACTATTTTGGGTCACTTTTGTGCTCTTTTATTATCAAGAGCATGGAGTTTTACCTTGAAATTCTCTTAGGAGGGGTGAGAGCAACTTTACGCTCTTTTACCTCTTCTAAGTTTTGCATGACAAGGGAAGAACACAGAGGCATGAAGACTGGAGACCATTAAAGATCACATTTTCAAAGACTTTTGAAGACTTGATTCGAAGACATGAAGACCGGGGGCCATTAAAGACCATTTCAGAAGACATTGAAGACTTGAAAAATGAGAGGAATTTCTATGAAGATGAATGTATGCCACAAGAAGAAGAAAAGAAAACAGGATTAAATTTTGGCACCCGCCGCGAGTCACGATGGCCTCGTCGTGAGTCGCGATGGCCTCATTGCGAGTCGCAACGAGCCCATCGCAAGTTGCGACCAACAGGTGGCCAGAATTTAACCTTTTCCTTTTTGTACTATAAATAGCACTCTTTTTCCTCTCATTCATATCTTCTTCATCTGCATTTTTGGTACTGTTCAGAACCCTATTTTCTTCCATTTTCATCTTTGAATTCTCTTGTATTATGTTTAGTTGTTTAGCATTGATTAGTATGAATTCTTGTAGCTAAATCTAGTTCTTGGGAGCAATTGACTAAGGCTTCCAAACCCATGTCTTAAGAACAATTTGTAGCCTATTTAATACTCTTACTATATGCATTTATAGAGCATTCAATGTGTTTGTTAATATCATTAATGTTATTGAAAGCTTGAGTATATGAAGTACTTGTATGATATGCTTGTTAGGGTTTAGGGAAATGGGTTGATTTCCCCTTTTCTTGATAGGAATCCAAGAGTATGATTTAGAGCTTTTGATTGTGTTGATGGATTGATAATTGCTAGATAAATATGATAATGTTGAACTCTTTGTCATGTTTGTTGCTTGTAGCAAATGAGAGAAGTCTATGAATGTCAATAATTCTTGACTAATCTCATGTAAATGCATGAATTGGTTAAGTGCTTAGACACGGTTTAGTGTTTATATGTGTTTCCAAGCTTGTTGATTCTTCGTGCTAAATGCCATCAATGGGATACTTTTAGTCGTGTTTCAACTACGGGAGTCATTGGTGAGGTTTGACAAGAGATGTCAAGTTCACTCTTGTAAACTACTATCTAAGAAGGATAGAAGTTTAGTCTTCACAACAAGTAGTGAAAGTAGTAAATTGGTTGCATGTTCAATGAAGGATAAGAGGCTTGGAAGTGGAAGTCAATTGCGTCCAAGGTTCTGTTAATTTTTTTTTTCATCTTATCTTTAGTTGTATTACATGATTAGCATAGTTTTCTTACTTTGCTAGTTGTTGTACTTTAATTTGATAACTTAGGATTAAACCAACCAAACCCCCCCCCCCCCCTTGTTTACATGCTTTTATATGTATCTATGCATGTATATGCTTAGTATGTTTTCTCCTATATATGTGTAAACACTTGAAAAGATCCCTCTTATCGTGGACGACCCCTACTTGCCACATTATCTACTTAATTGTAGAAGAAAAGCATTAGGGATTAAAAGTATTAACTTTGAGAGGTACGGCGACAACCTCCTAATTCATAGATTTTCTTTTCATTCTGAATGTCCCATAAGTGTTTGCATAATAAGGCTTGCTCCCTCAAGAATGGATCCCTAATTCCAGCACCTCCATACTCCTTCTCCATACACAAAGTTTTCCATGCCACTGGATTCAGGCCCCTTTCACCATCCTGATATCTCCACAAAAATTTTCTGCACAAGGCTCTATGCCATCATACACACTAGCTGGAAAATTAAAGACACTGATCCAATAACTAGTAAGGCTAAGAAATACTGTCATGATCAGTTCTATTTTTCCTGCATAGGAAAGAGTTCTCCCCTTCCAACTATGTGGCCTGGACCTGATTTTCTCAATCAACACTTGACAGGTTTACGCTTTCCAACTTCTACCAGTAATAGGTAGTCCTAAGTATGCAACTAGAAAAACACCCCTCTGAATTTGAAGAATCCCCAATAAGTCTATGGTGGATTTCTCAATTCTAGAGAAATATACCTGTAACTTTGTAAGGTTTATCAATAGGCCAACAGTCATTTTAAATTCATCAAGAACCTTCAAAACTCCATGAAGGGATTTGCCATTACTAGTCTTATTGAATAATAAAAGATCATCTGCAAAAAGTAGGCAATGTAGTCCTACTTTCTTGCATCTGGCATGATAATCAATTAATTTGTTCCTAAAAGTTTTTGACAAAATCCTAGAAAAGTTAGTAGGCAATGTAGTCCTACTTTCTTGCATCTGGCATGATAATCAATTAATTTGTTCCTAAAAGTTTTTGACAAAATCCTACAAAATCTTACAAAATCCTAGAAAGAAGGTCAATAAGAGGGGTGAAAGGGGATCACCTTGTTTTACTCCTCGCCTTCCCTTGAAAAGCGGAGTGCATTCACCATTTAGGGAAATGCTGAAAGAAGTAGGCTCAATGCATTTCTGGATCCATTGAATAAAAGCTCTAGGAAACCTGAAACATTCTAACAAGGTGAATATAAATGACCATTCCAGATCATCAAATGCCTCTGAATATCCACTTTGATGAGGCAGTTATCCATACAACCATCCATCTTCCACTAGTATAAAAGTATGAAGAAGTTCTTGTGTGAGTAGCACATTGTGGGATATAAGCCTTCCTTTAACAAAGGCCCCTTGATTCAAATAAATGATATCAAGCAGAATCCATCCAAGTCTTGTGCATAGTACTTTTTCTATGATCTTATATAGAACTGAGAAGCATGAAATTGGCCTATAATCTCAGGCCAGTTGTGGATGATCCTTCTTTGGCAGCAATGTGATGATAGTTGTGCTCAGTTGATTAGGTAAAGTCTCCCATCAAAGAATTCCTTTACTGTCTTGATCACACTAGTCCCAATTATATGCCATGCAGATTTAAAGAACTGACTTGAAAAACCATCATAGCCTGCACTTTTGCTATCAGGAATACTTTTGAGAGCATTATAGAACTCATTAGCAGAAACTGGTTGAATCGATTTGCATTGATGCTCCTGAGATAAGACAAGCCCTTGGCTAAACACTTCTAAGTCCACTATTGAGAATGGAGCATTAGTTGTGCATAACTTTTTGACGAATAAATCCACTAAATGGGCTTCCACTTGATCCCTACTTCTCAGCAAATCTATGCCATTCAGAAGGCAAAGGATATGGTTCTTAAATTGTTTAGATTTTAGTTGAACATAGAACAGTTTGGAAAGCTTGTCCCCAGCTTTCAACCATTCACTATTTTCCCTCTAGTATAAAATCTATACTCAGCTTCAAAAATCATTGAAGCTTTCATTCTGACCTCAGTTTCATCTGCTAGCAAAAGGACATTCAAAGGATCCTGATGTAGTGCCTTCTAAGCAGCCTCCAATTCCACAGTTATGGCATTTGCTTTTTGCTGAATTTCACTAAATCTGACCTATTAATGCTTTGTAAATGAGCATGTAATAGGCGGCTGAGGTTTTTGCATAAATCCTGCAAAGTAGAGACTGGATGTTCCCTCCATATAATTTCAACAGTTGGCAGAAATATAGAAGAAAGGCTCCACGTGTTTTAGTACTTGAATGGATTCTTAACTCTCTGATGTTGCTTTGTGATTTGCCGTAATAAAGGAATATGATCAGGAATGTTTTTAGGTAGGTTCTTGCAGCTTGATTTTGACGATTGGTCAATCAATTTCTTGTTGATAAGGGCTCTATCCAACCTGCTATACACTCTACTGCCTATCTTCCTTCCATTGTTCCAAGTCAAATAGGAGCCAAAACTTTTGATCTCATTCAAGTTCAGTGCCTGCACCACTGTCTTAAAATGATAGAATTCAGAAGCTCAAATAGGAGCACCTCCAATCCTATCTTCATAATCCAAAGTGGAATTGAAATCACTAGCTATCAACCAAGGTGAATCATGAATATCAAGTTGTTGTAGTTCAATCCACAAAGGTTGCCTTTCAGATGGAACATTCTTCCCATAAACAAAAGTGATAAATATGGACATGTTTAAGCCTTCAAAAATCAAGAAACATGAATCCATTGAGCATGTGAAGATAAGATATGTACATCATAAAGATTAGGCCTCCAACCCAAGAAAATCCTACCATTATTTTCACAACTGTTGTTTTTGATAAACTGCCAGCTAAGGTCAAGCTCATCCCAAACTCTAGCCTCATTTTTTTTTATTACTTTTGTTTCTATAATGCATAACAAACCTACATTATTTACCAAACATAACTCCTTTACTGTCCTTTGCCTCATAGAGGTATTAAGACCTCTAATGTTCTAGATTAGGATGTTTGATTCCATCAGGGGGATAAGGGAGGTGGGGAAAAATCAGTAACGAAACCAAAATTCAGCAAAATTGAGCTATCAGACTGTTTAGAACTAGAACTAATCAAAGTGACTTGCTGATCAAGTATTTGATTTGATGGAGGTTCAATAGGCTCTTTCCCAAGTCTGTAGAAGGGTGCTGAAACATGTTCTAGATCAGGCCTAGGCTCAAACTTAGAAGGAGGGTCAATAGTTTTTGGGACTATTTTTGGGACATACTTCTTAATGGGAGGCAGTGACGGTTTCAGAAATTTTTTGTAATCCTCCTTAGAGTGGCCTAACATAGTACAGTGGGAACATTTGATAGGCTGCCATTCAAATACTACATTATGCCTTTGAACAATATCATTTTCATCTATGAAAGAAGCCCGGTTTGGTAGTACTTCAAGAGTTTCCATTTCAAGATGGACTCTAGCATAACTAAGCCTGTCCATTATATGTGTACATGTGTCTAACATCAATGGCTTGCCAAAAGGACTTAGTATTCTACTCACGATTTCAGGAGTCCAGTAGTATATAGGATCCAAATCTTGAAGCTGAACCCTATATTGGGATCCTGGTAGGATGATCAGCTCTAAAATTACTAGTCCAAGGATATAATGACACATGCTTATCATCAAAGGTTAAGATCCCCCCTCTCTAGGACCTAATTTGTGAATTCCAGATCTTTAAACTTAACCATAAAAATACCAGGTGAATTCATCCATACCTTGGTAATTTCAGCTTTCCACCAAACTCTCTTGAAAAAGTTGTCCATGATGGCCAGTTGTGGATGAGCTCCAAGGACTTGCAGATTACAGTGCTTTCTCAAGATTTGCAACTGGTTTCTACTCATTTTTTTGGAGATCTTCTCCATTTGAATTCCAACTACTTCAACTAGTGGATAGTACTGTATACCTTCTGAACTATCTTTGAACATATCTGTCCAAGTTGAGGCTAGTTTAGGTGGTGAAGATGGTCCATAAAAGGGTTGAAGAGCTTGTTGAATCATAGAAGGTTTGGATAAAGAAACTTGAGCAGCAGCTGGTTTCTTAAAAAATGAAGCTGATTCATTCTTAGAGCTAGCTAGATCCCTGGCATGTACATGAGATTGGTTAGGAGTGTAATTTGGAGCATGTATCACGTTTGTGGAAACCAAATCTAGAATGTGAGCCTTGGAAATCCTATCATCTTGATCATGTGATGGACCAGAGGATAAAAGGATACCACTGCCTACCAGATATGATTTGCTTTTGTCCAGAACCTTTGCAGCCTTGCTTTCCCCATGAATTGGTACTGTTGATTATTTCTTGCATCTTTTGTAGCTGTTAAATGTCTTTTCTCTTTGCTCCAAAGAAAGCTGATTGAAAGCTTCTTTGATAGCCATAACCCTTTTCTTTTTTTAGAGCTCCCATAGCAATATTGCTAGAGATCTAAGCAAAGAGAAGAAGGATCTTGGCTGAAAAAGATGAACACATAGTGATGGTGTATTTCGCCCACACTAAGAGAGAGATAAGTCACTCATTGAGATCCATACTTTCAACCTCAAAGGTGATATCCTTTTTTGATGGAATGTAGTGTTTCATTTCATCAAAAGAGAACCAACAAAAATGTTTGTATAAGACAGAGGAGTAAACCACCCCTCAGCTAAGAAAAGACAAAGAACAAATAACCTACTACAAGGAATCTATATAGATAGGCTAAACATCTAATGCCAAAGTTGATGTTCAACTGAAATAGATAAGTATAAATCCTAAGCTGCCATTTTCTTTCCATGGAAAATTCTTCTATTCCTCTCCTCCCAAATGTAGTATAAGGTAGAGACCAAAAGAGAGAACTTCTAATCCTTCCTCTTCTTCCTTACAAACAACAATCTTATAAGTTGTCTAAAATCCCCGAAAGATAGGAAAATGGAGCTACTTAAGAACTTGTTGAGGGTAAACATAATTTAGAAATATGTGTTGAGAACTCTCAGGCTGCTGGTGATGCAAAAATCATGTTGACAAGTGAAGATGCAGTCCAAAACAATGCAATTTATCTAGAGTAGAAAGCATTCCCAAAGAAAATCTCCATAGAAAGAAAGAATGCTTTGGTAGAAACTTGTTGCTCCAAATTTGTAGCATAAAAATCCTTTCTGATTCTTTGGCCTTGAAGAAAACAATAAGCCAAAGACACTTTAAAAGTTCCTGCAGGTGACAAACATGGAGGCAACAAATGCAGCATCAGATCCTTCAGCCTCATGAGGTGTTTCCAACGTTGCTAGCATGATTTCTAGCGTTATAAGCATCTAGAGGTGTTGATGATCTATTCATATAGAACTCCTGCACCCATATAATTCAAAAAAAAATCTTTCTCCTTCTGAATATCCCACAACTGTCTACAAAGCAAAGCCTGACCTCTTAGGAAAGGATCTTTGATGCCTGCCCTTCCATACCAAAACATAGTGTTTTACAAGCAACTGGATTCAGCCCTCTTTCTTCTTCTTGATAGCCCCAAAGAAAAGTCCTACAAATGTTTTCAATCTCCTCATAAACAGAAACTGGTAGTTTGAAAGCACTAACCCAGTAACTGATCACACTCAACCATACAGAATTAATGAGTTCAATCTTTCCTGCATAAGATGGAGTTTTGCCTCTCCAACTTAGCACTCTATATTTGATTCTCTCAACTAACCTCTAACATGTTTGAGCATCCCATCCTCTTCTTGTTATAGGCAAGCCAAAATAAGAAATAGGATAAGTACCCCATTTGCATCTTCAAAATATTAGTCAGCACTTCAATATTAGCTTCATCCATCCTTGAGAAATAGGCATGGGATTTGGCAGGATTAATTTCTAGGCCTGTAACATCTTTAAATTGATCCAAAACAGCAAGGATTCCTTGAAGGGATTTGCTATTAGCTCTAAAAAAACTAGAAGATCATCAGCAAAGAGTAGGCATTGAATTCCTATTTTCTTGCATTTGGTATGATAATCTACCAATTTTCTGTTCAAATCTAATAAGAACAATCTGGAAAATTATTCCATGGCCATAACAAACAAAAGAGGTGAAAGCGGATCCCCTTATTTGACTCCCCTCTTCTCTTTAAAAGTTTGTGTATAACTTCCATTGAGAGAGATGCTAAAAGTAGCAATTTCAATGCACTTTCTAATCCATTCAAGGAATGCTCTAGAAATTTGAGGATGTCCAATAAACTGGCCATTCCAAGCTGTCAAATTCCTTTTGAACAGCAATCTAATATGCCATCCTTCCATTTGTACTTTTGCAACAACTCTTGAGTAAGCAGCACATTGTAAGAAATGAGCCTACCTTTAATAAAAGCTTCCTGGTTCAGGTTGATTATATCAGGTTAGACCAAGCCTTGTACAAAGAACTTTAGCAATGATCATATACAACACAGAACAACATGAAAAAGGCATGAAATCATATGCCACTTGTGGATTCTCTTTCTTTGGAAACTAGGTGATGATTGTGTTATTCAGCTAATATGGGATGTTGCCTCCATCAAATAAATCATGAATAGATGCAACCACACTAGAACCAATGGGATTCTAAAAAGGTTTGTGTATAACCACCATTGAAAGATATGCTAAAAGCAACAGTTTCAATGCATTTTCTGATCCACTGAATGAATGCTCTAGGGAATTTAAGGCTCTCCAACATAGTGAATATAAAAATACCACTCCTAGTTGTCAAATGCCTTTTGAATATCCACTTTGATCAAACAGCTATCTAATCAGCCATCCTTCCATTTATACTTTTGCAATAACTCCTGAGTAAGCAGCACATTTTAAGAAATGAGCCTGACTTTAACAAAGGCTCCCTGGTTTAGGTTGAATAGATCATGCAGTACTAAACCAAGCCCTGTGCAAAGAACTTTAGCAATGATCTGATACAACACAAAACAACTTGAAATTGGCCTGAAATCAAAAGCCTCTTTTGGATGCTCTTTCTTAGGAAGCAAGGTGATGGTTGTGTTATTAAGCTAATCAAGGATGCTACTACCATCAAATAAATCATGAATAGCTGCAACCACACTAAAACCAATGAAATGCCAAGTAGCTTTAAAAAATTGGCTAGAAAAACCATCATAACTAGGACTCTTACTATCAAAAATGCTTTTAAGGGCATTGTAAATTTCCCCAGTGGTAAAAGGCTGGATTAACATGTACTGATTCTCATGAGATAAGACTGGTCCTTGCTTAATCACTTCTGGATCTAGCACAGATCTTGGTGGAAAAGATGTACCCAAGTGCTTAGTAAAGAAATCAACCAGATGAGCCTCAACCTGATCTTTAGTTTTCAGCTGCTCAGTTCCATTAGTAAGGCACAAAATATTATTTTTAAATTTTCTAATCTTTAATTAAAAATAGAACAACTTTGAAGGTTTATTACCATCCTTCAACCTTGCACTCTTAGTTTTCTGCTGGAGGAATCTGGATTCTGCCTCATATAACATAATTTCCTTCTCTCTAACTTCACCCTCAGCTTTTTGTAGTTGTTCAGTCAATGGATCAGAGTGTCAGGTTTTTGGAGCGCTTCCAAATCTACGGTGTTAGCCAAAGCTCTCTGTTGAATTGCACTAAATTCAACTTTATTAATGCTTTGTAGAGAAACATGTAATAAATAAAGATTTAGGTACAAATGATGCAGGGTAAGTATTGGATGATCCCTCTAAATAGCATGTACAATGTAGGAAAGATTTCAGAAGATAAACTCCACATATTGTAGTACTTGAATGGCATTTTGATTTTCTGATGTTGCTTTGTGATTTGCAGAAGAAGAGGATTGTAGTATGAAAATTTGCTCCATCAACACCATACGTCTGGATTCAGACAGCAAATCAAGCCATTTCTGGTTGATCAATGCTCTATCTAACCTGCTATACACTCTATTACCCTTCTTTCTTCTGCTGTTCCAAATAAAGAAAGGGCCAAAAGTTTTCCATTTCAATAAGATTATGAGCCTGCACTACTAATTTAAAATGGAAAAATTATGATGCAGTTACTTTAGCTCCACCCAATTCTGTAAGAAAATTCCAAAGGTGAGTTGAAATCACTAGCTATCAACCAAGGTGTATCCTGGATATCCAGCTTTTGAAGTTTAACCCACGATGGATCTCTCTCAGAAGACACATTTCTCCCATACAGCAAAGTAACTAGGAATGTTTAGAGCTTTAAAAAAGCAGAAAACCTGAATCCATTGAGCATGCATTAAAATGATCTGTATATCAAATAGATCAAGCCTCCATCCCAAAAACATTCTCCCACTATCATCAACAATATTGTTTGTAATAAACAGCCAACCAAAATTTAAATCATCCCAAATATTTTTTTCATTTTTCTTTACCACTTTTGTCTCCAATGTACAAATAAAACCAACATCATGTACAAAAAAAAGTTCCCTTTTACTTCCTTTTGTTTCATAGAGGTATCTAGACCTCTAATGTTCCAAAAAGTTATATTAGACTCCATCGGGGGGTGGGGAAGCTGGGGAAAATCCATAACTGAAGACCAATTCAGCAAAATAGATTTGATCACTACAGGATTAGGTGCAAGATCACAAGTAGCTTGCTGATCAAGTTTAGGTGATTCTTGTCTCAGTCTATGGAGTGAACAGGAAGTGCAAGGCTCCTTTCTAGGCCTATGAACTGGGGTAGGATCTAACAAAACTGGATCAGATACAACAGAATCAGAAGAAGCATGATCAAAGGTGATATCCTTTTTTTATGGAATGTAGTGTTTCATTTCATCAAAGGAGAACCAACAAAAGTTTGTACAAGACAAAGGAGGAGTAAACCACCCCTCAACTAAGAAAAAACTAGAAAACAAATAACCTACTACAAGAAAGATCTAAGTAGCTAGGCTAAATCATCTAATGCCAAAGTTGATGCTCAACTGAAATAGCTTAGTACAAATCCTAAGCAGTCATTCTCTTGCCTTGTAAAATTCTTCTATTCCTTTCCTCCCAAATATAGCATAAGGTAGAGACAAAAAGGGGGAGAACATCCAATCATTTACTTTCTTCTATACAAAGAACAATATTCTAAGTTGTCTAAAATCCTGAGAGATAGGAAATTGGAGCAACTTCAAGATTTTATGAGTGTAAACACAATTTAGAAAAATGTGTTGAGAACTCTCAGGATGCTGATGATATCATGCTAACTAATGAAGATGCAGCCCAAAAGAGTGCAATCTATCTAGAGTAGGAAGCCTTCCAGCAAGTCTCCACAGAAAAGAAAGAATGCTTTGGAAGAATCTTTTTGCTCCAAATAGTAACATGAAAAGCTTTTCTGATTCTGTGTCCTTGAAGAAACTGTAAGCCATAGAGACTTCAAAGTATTCATCAGGTGACAAACATAAAGGTAGAAGATGCAACATCTAATCCTTTAGTTTCATAAGTTGCTTCTAACTGTTGATTGCATGATTTGCAGCAATAAAATCTGGAGTGGTGTTGATGATCCCTTCATATAGAATTCATGCACCCACTTAATCCATATATTTGCTTTCTCCTTCTAAATATCCCATAACTATTTACAGAAAAAAGCTTGACCTCATAGGAAATTATCTCTAATGCCAGCACCACTATACTCTTTTTCAAGACATACTGTACTCCAAGCAACGTGATTCAGTCCTCTTTCTTTTTCATGATAGCCCCAAACAAAATTTCTGCAAATAGTCTCAATCTTCTCATAAACTTAAACTAAAACTGGTGGGTTGATAGCACTAATCAAGTAGCTGATCACACTCAACAATACAAAATTAATGAGTTCAATCTTCCCTGCATAAGATAGAGTTTTGCCTCTCCAACTTAGCAGTCTATACTTGATTTTCTCCACTAGCTTCTGACATGTTTGAGCATCTCATCCTCTTCCTGTGATAGGCAATCCTAAATAGGAAACAGGGAAAGTACCCCTTTGCATTTTCAATATATCAATCAGCCCTTAAACATTATTAGCTTTCTCCATCCTTGAGAAATAGGCATGAGATTTGGCAAGATTGATGGCAAGGCCAATAAAATCTTTATATTGATTCAGACCATCCTTGACACCTTGAAGGGATTTGCTGTTAGCTCTACAAAACACTAGAAGATCATCTGCAAAAGTAGGCATTGAATCCCTATTTTTTGCATTTTGTATGATAATCCACCAATTTCCTGTTGAAAGCTAATGAAAGCAACCTGGAAAATACTCCATAGCTATAACAAACAAAAGAGGTAAGAAAGGATCCCCTTGCTTGACCCCTCTCTTCCCTTTAAAAGTTTGTGTATAACCACCATTGAGTGAGATACTAAAAGTAGCTCTTTCAATGCACTTTCTGATCCATTGGATAAATGCTCTAGGGAATTTGAAGCTCTCTAATAAACAGATTATAAAAGACCATTCCAAACCGTCAAATTCCTTTTCAATATCCACTTTGATTAAAGAGCTATTCCTTCTACTATCCTTCCACTTATACTTTTGCAGCAATTCCTGAGTAAGTAGCACATTGTAGAAGATCAACCTACCTTTAACAAAAGTTCCCTGGTTGAGGTTGATCAGATGAGGAAGTACCAAATCAAGCCTTGTACAAAGAACCTTGGCAATGATCTTGTATAGCACAGAACAGCAAGAAATTGGCCTGAAAACATAAGCCACATGTGGATGTTCTTTTTTGTTAATTAAAGTGATGATTGTGTTATTCAACTGATCTGGAATGCTGCCACCATCAAAGAAACCATGAATAGATGCAACCACGCTAGGACCAATAATATGCGGAGTAGCTTTACAAAATTGGCTAGAAAAACCAGGACTTTTACTATCAGGAACTATTTTAAGGGAATTATAAATATCCTCATTAGTAAAATGATGATTTATCCTGTATTGATGCTCATGAGATATAGGACCGGTCCTTGCTTAATCACTCCATGGTCCAGCACTATTTTTGGTGGAAATGATGTACCCAATTGTTTGTTAGAGAAATCCACCAATTGAGCCTCTACATGATCTCTAGTTTTCAGCAACTCAATTCCATTAGTAAGGCATAGAATGTGATTTTTAAATTGTCTAGTCTTCAGGAAAGAGTAGAACAATTTAAAAGGTTTATCCTCATCCTTCAACCATGCTCTCTTACTTTTATGGTGTAGGAATATAGATTCTACCTCATACAACACACGATTGCCTTCTCCCTAGCTTCACCCTTAGCATTTTTTGCAGTTGTTCATTCAGTGGATCAGAGTGTAAAGCCTTCTGAGCTGCTTCCAATTCCACAGTGATTGCCAAAGCTCTTTACTGAATTGCACTAAATTCCACTTTATTAATGCCTTGTATAGGAGCATGTAATAAGTGAAGATTTAGATACAAATCCTGCAAGGTATGTACTAGATGATACCTCCAAATAGTTTCTATAATAGGCTCTATTTAGATGACAAACTCCACATGTTATAGTACTTGAAAGGCTTTTTAATTTTCTGATGCTGCTTTGTGATTTCCAAGAGAAGAGGATTATGATCATAAATTCGCTCCATCAAAACCAAACATCTAGATTTAGAGAACATATCAAGCCATTTCTGGTTGATCAATGCTCTATCCAGCCTACTGTACACCCTATTTCCCTTCTTACTTCTATTGTTCCATGTTAAAAAGGGGCCAAAATGCTTCATTTCAATCAAATTAAGGCCTTGCACAACTGCTTTAAATTGAAAGAATTCAGAGGTAGTAACTTCAGCTCCACCAATCTTGTCTTCAAATCCAAAGGTGAGTTGATATCACTAGCTATTAACCAAGGTGCATCTTGGATATCCAGTTTATGAAGTTAAGCCCACAATGGATCCCTCTCAGAAGGCACATTTCTCCCATATACGAAAGTAACAAAAACATGAATGTTTAATGCTTTAAAAAAAGCAAGAATCATGAATTCATTGAGCATAGATATCAAGGATCTGTACATAAAAAAGATCATGTCCCCGTCCTAGAAACATTCTCCCACTATCATCAGCACTTATTGTTTGTAACAAACTGCCAACCCAAATTCAAATCATCCCCATTTTTTTCACTTTTCTTCAACACTTTAGTGTCTACTATACAAAGAAACCAACATTATGTGCAAAACAAAGTTCCCTTACTGCCTTTTGTTTTAAAGAGGTATGGAGACCTTTACTGTTCCAAACAAGAATATTAGACTCCATCAGGGGGGTGAGGAAGCTGGGGAAATACTTAACTGAGGACAAATTAAGAAAATTAGAATGAATCATTGCTGGATCAGGAGCTAAAAGAGTGACTTGTTGATCAAGTTTGGATAAATCTTGTCTCAGTCTAGTGGTTGATGAGGAAGTGCAAGGCTCCTTTCCAGGCCTATGAATTGTGATGGGATGAATGAAAACACGATCAGACACAACAGGATCATTAGGAGCATGGTCAACAACTTTCGGAGATGCCTTTAGAACATACTTCTTAGTGATATTGTTGAGTGGTTTATGGAGCTTTTTGCAGTTTTCCTTAGCGTGTCCTAGCATAATACAATGAGATCATTTTATAGGTCGCCATTCAAACACCAATTTTTGCCTTTGAACTATATCATTTTCATCAATAAAAGAGACCTGATCAGGAAGAACCTCTATAATCTCCCTTTAAAGTTGTACTCTTGCATAACTGAGCATATCCAATGAATGAGTGGTTGTATCGACCATAAAAGGCCTCCCTAAAGAACTTAGGATTTTGATCAAAATCTCAGGAGTCCAATAGATAGGATCTAGATTAGGGAATTGCACCCAAACTGGGATTTTAGAAGGCTGCTCACATTTAAAATCTCTTGTCCATGGATAAAGCAACACTGGCTTACTATCAAACAAAATCATACCCCTTTCTAAAACCTGATTTTTTGACTCCACTTCTTTGAATTTAACTATGAAAACACCAGGAGATAGTAGCCATACCTTGACAATCTCAGATTTCCACCAAACCATTCTGAAATAATTGTCCATAATGTGCAGTTCTAGTTGACCTCTAAGGATCTTGTATATAACAGTGCTCTTCCATCTTTTACAATTATTTTCTACACAAGATTTGGAGATCTTGCCCATATGAACTCCTGCCACTTCATCTGGTTGGTAAAATTTCATATCTTCTGATATGTTCTTAAATAGATCTGTCTTAGTTGGAGTTGGTTGTAGAACTCAAGGAGTGACATCCTAATGTTGAAAAACCTTTTTAACCAGATCAAGTTTGGAAAGTACAGCTCGAGCATCACCTGGTTCTTCTAGAAAGAAGCTGATGCATCCTTTGAACCACTAGTTATATCCCTGCTTGGTACAGGAGATTAGCTTGGTTTAAAGGTTAACGTGTGCATCAAACTTGCTGAAGATAGATCTAAAATATTAGCCATAGAAGTCCTATCACCTTGATCACTAGATGGACCACTGGATAATAGGATGCTAGGTCCCACCAAATCTGTTGGTGCTTTGCTTTGCACTTGATCTTGCTTTCCTCATGACTTTTCGCAACTGTTTGATTTTTTTTCCTCTTTTATAACTGTTAAAAGTCTCTCATTTTTCTCCAAAGAAAGCTGACTAAGAGCTTCTTGATAGCCTTAACCCTTTTTTTCTTTTAAAGCTCCCAAATGCAAAGATTGCTTGAGATCTAAGCAAAGAGAGGAAGGATCTTGGCTGAAAAAGAACACATAGTGATGGTGTATTTCGCCCACACTAGGAGAGAGCTTTCAACAAACCTTTAATTTGAACCTCATTTTGAAAGTGATTATATGTCTATTGCTTGTTGCTCCGTACTTTATAAAGTAATAACCAAAGTAATTTGTGCTAGACTTTGTGAGGTGCTGCCTTGTTTGATTAGTTAGAATAAAAGTGCTTTTGTGAAAGATAGGCACTTATCACACAACATTCTTTTAACACAAGAATTGTTGCATAAGTACAATGTGGATTGCATGAAGAGAAGTTGTGTTTTAGAGTGGATATTAGCAAAGCCTTTGATTGTTTAAGCTGGAAATTTCTTATTAAATGGCTTGAGATTTTAAAGTTCCCTGTGTTCATGATAGATTGGATCAAGAGAAGTACAATGAAGTCATCTTTTTTCTTGGTTTTGAATGAGAGGTGTTCTGAAGGATTCATGGATAGAAGAGGAGTTATGCAAGGGGATCTTCTATCCCCATTTTTGTTTGTTTTGAACATGGAGTACCTAACAATAATGATGGCAATGGAGTACAAGGAGCAGCACATAGAATTCCACCAAAGATACAAAAAGGTTGGTGTGCATACTTTGTTGTTTGCTGATGATTTGCTTATCTTTTGTGAAGCAAACCAAAAATCCATAAAGGGTGTAAAAGGATGCTTGAAGAGGTTAATTGAGGTATCGGATCATTCAATAAGTGAGCAAAAATCCAGAATTTATTTTCTAGAATGGATGAGGAAGAGAAAGACTTGTTGGTAGGAGTGTTAAATGAAAAAAGATGAGATTTTCCTATTCAATATTTAGGGTTGCCTTTGTCTAATGTGAAATGGAGGGAGCAAGATTGTGAGAAATTGGTAGATAAAATTTAAAGATAATTATTGCATAGTTAGAATTCAAGTGTTCTTTCTTATCCGGAGAAGGTGCAATTGATCAATTCAGTTTTACCAAATATAGCTGGATTTCGGGCTAGTATACAAAGTATACATGAGTGTGTTCATGAGGAGATTGTGAAAATTTGTAGAATTTTTTTGTGGGGAAGAGAAGAAGGGAAAAGGGGTCATAATCCTATCTCTTAGGACACAATTTGTAGAAGAAAAAAATGGAGGATTAGGGATTAGAGATCCTTACATTTGGAACAAGGTAGCACTATGTAAGCAATTGTGGGACTTAAAATTGAATAAAGACATTTTTTGGGTTAGGTGGATTCAAGCATATTACATAAAGGGGTTGATGAAAATCTTGAAGTTGAGGGATATGAGCAACATGAGGCAAGTAAAAAGATGTTTGTTGATGATGGTAAGAAGAAGGCAAGACTTGAAGTTGAAGAAGCTTACTAGTGCCTTGTATAGAATATAGAATGAAAGGAACAAGAGGATCTTTAGCCAAGAAGATTTTAAAATGGAGACCTTGGCTGTCCAAGTTGAAGCCGAATGCAAATAGAGGAGCAAGAATAGATGGAAAGAAAATTTTGAAGATGAGCTAGATAAAATATAGAGCTGGTTGTTTGTTTTGTTTGTGTGATTTTAAATAGCAAGTTTTGATAGGGATTTTTGCTAGTAAAATTATAGGAGTGATGGCCTAAAAGCTCTTTTTGTTTACTTTGATCTATATACAAAACTTTCATCAAAAAATATTTTTGGTTGCTAGATTCCTGCTACATTATTTCCTTTGTCCTTCTCTATTTATAGGCTTTCTCAGCCCTCATTGTCAGGATGTCGTCGATCATGCAGAACATGTTGATGATGGCCGTCATGGTGGATGTATGACTCTTCCAAGCGTGAATATATGGGCCACATTATTTTGTTCATGGGCTAAGTGGTATCCATTTGTGAGAATGTGGTTGATGCTTCTTTGTGTGGATAGTGATTCTTTCTTTATATGCCACTTTTTACTACTGTTCGTTGCTCGCTTATGTGAATATGTGTGGCTGATGCTAGATTCCTGTTACATTACTTCCTTTGTCCTTCTCTATTTATAGGCTTTCTCAGCCCTCATTGTCGGGGTGTCTCCGATCATGCAGAGCATGTTGATCGTGGCCATCATGATCGATGTATGACTCTTCCAAGAATGAACATATGGGCCACATTATTTTGTTCATGGGCTAAGTGGTATTCATTTGTGAGAATGTGGCTGATGCTTCTTTGTATGGATAATGATTCTTTCTTTGTATGGGCCACTTTTTATTACTGTTCGATGCTCGCTTATTTATATGGACACTTTGTTGAACCCTGTGTGGGCTGGACCTACAGATTGGGTCACATATATACCGATGGAAGAGATGAGAAAACAAAAAAAATGAAAATGATGGATCACGTACATGTAAGAAGTGAATGGGGAAGCTGAAGACATAAGCCACTTTATCAAAAACCAAAGTGGTGACAACGTGTGTCAGTTGAGAAGATGGTACATCAAGCATTTATATTGGGAATGTAAAATAGGTAATGATCACAAAAAATATAAGATAATTTATAATAAATTAATCCAGATTGATGTGTTGGACCGCTCTAGCAGGTTTTTTGTTCTTCCCAATAATCTCCTTAGCAGCAAAACTTATCCCGGAAATGATTCTTGGAGAAAGTCTCCTACGATCAAGTCAGCTCTCTCTTCCTAGAACTAGAATTTCTAGAGATAGTAGTGCTTACCTTAGCTCTTCCATAGCCTATTGTATTGATAGGCTAATGTAGTTGTGGTTCCTTGCTTTTATGGATTGAGGTGGGCATACCACGATCACCACATTCTGCGCCCATGGCCTTCATGCTTGTTGCTTGTTCAGTGTATTTTGGCTCACGTATTCTATCAGGAACCAAAGCTTTGCATTTAATTGATCCTCGTCTTGGGCTGAAACGTGTTCGTCTTGTTGTGGAATGACATTGGGTTGGGCCTAGTGGCCACAACCTCTTGATCGTTGGGCCATGTATACACCATAAGCCCCCTAGCCATGAAGACTAAAAGAAATGGAGCAATAGTGTGGCTTTGTGGTTTAAATGCGAACAGATGTTGTATGTCTACATGTTATTTCATTATTTAATATTGTGTTTGTATACCTTTCAAAGTGAAGTTAACTTCATGGCTATATATCTATCTTCAATTTTTCCTGAAATTTGAATATTTGTACTTTGAACTAATAATGGTAACGCTAATTTAGCGATGATTTTATTTCAAAAATCCTGAGGTTCGTTGCGCATTCTTTAGTGTTCTAGTCTGCATTATCTTGACGTTTATTTTTGTTTTACCTCTTAAATGAGGAATTTGAAACAAATAATTAAACATTACTCTCAATCAGTGTGCTATCTTTTTATCCACTGCTGCAGTCTCGATATAATCAAATTGTACTTTGCTTTTTGTGTCAGATTACCATCATTACGTTTCTCATAGCTGGTTGTCTTCCTCGATCTTGCCATTTATCGTTAATACTTAAAGTATCTTTTGACTTTTTTTATTTCAGTTCATCTCCTCTATTGCTAGAGATTTTCTCCTCTTTGAGCATCCCTAGGTTTTCTGCGTATCTCACATTTATCCTCTTCACAAGTAAGTTTCATTTTTAACTCAATCTCCCGTTCCTTTGCAGCATATTTTGAATTTTATATATTAAATTTATCCCTCATTTTGTAGTAATTTCAGTGGTTGTGTCTAACTATTTTCTGGCCATCTTCTCCAGCTTGTCTTCTGTGAAACTTTGTTCTACCATTTTTGTGTCCGCGGTATTTTGTAATTATGGTTTTTACTTCCAAATCTAGGATCACATGTCTTCCTCTAACTGTGTTAAGTATCCCGTAGAAGATGATCCCTCCGACTGGAATTCGGTCATGCCACCGAATCTTCCACCGTACAAAGTATTTTGACTGGTACATGTGTAAATGATTTAGAGAGCTATTTCCCTTTCCTTACCTCTCTTAAACTTCGCTCGCCTGCAAAATCTGAATGTGTTCGTACTTTCCTCCACTTGGCTATATTTCCTGTTATTTAGCCTACTTGAAATTTGGCCTTTATTTCCCTCTTCCTACTCATGTGATTGAACTCCTATATTCGTATAATATTGCATTGTCCCAATTTCATCCCAAGGGAATCGCTAATATAATGGGGTTTCTTCAGGTGTGTGAAAAAGTGAACGTTCCTTTCACACTCGAATTTTTTTGTAACTTCTATCACCTCTGAAAAGTGAAAAACACAGTAGATGAATGTAATTATCTTGTAATTCCTGGGGTTGACCTTGTAAGCAGTTTCCCTAGTAATGTTGGTGATTGGCGTACGAGATACTTATATAAAAGCAAAACAAGCTCCTAAAGTTTTTTTTACCCTCTTGGAACTACAAGGTTCCTAAGTCTAAACTTCCTGGTTTGAGTGTCCATTTTACTGAAGAGACGGAGATTGTGGCCACGCTTTGTGTGTATACACAACATCTTTGCCATACTGACTCTGATGCTGAAGGTGTTTTGTTTCCTTTTGTTTGATGTGTTTGATCTGTGCTCTTTCATATTTTGTTGAACTGTTATCCTCTTCATTTTTTTTCATGTGTTCGTATTGATCTATGATGCTTGTTCTGTTTCAGATATGGACCTAACTAAAGGTGAGGTTGACACATCGCTCTTTGAAGGTGAAGATGAGGAGATAAACGATGTTATCGTACATGTTGATAATGCTGATGGGGTAACACCACGCCTCAAGGTGTGAACACTACGAGCCCTGGTGATAAGGGTAAAACTGTTGAGCGAGGGGAGACAAGTGGTTGTCGTCCCATTATCGTGCATAAGGAGTAGAAGAATAAGAGGAGTAGGGGTGGTGGGCCTGCCGAACACTCTGTTCCCCCCTTTAAAAGGGGGGTGCGTTAACCAAATCGATTCACAAATTGTACAGCAAACCAAGTAACCATTGGCAGAGGGGATGATCACTGGTATCCTCTCTAATCTTTCTTTACCTGACACTCTGGCTACGGTAAGTCTGCAATAGAACATTAATTATTTATTCTTCATTGTACCCTATGTGTTTCTGCCTTATAAGGTCGGTGAAAGCCTTTAGATTGCAAGTGAGCGATTGTTCAAGCGTTCTCCTATTGATAAGTCACTAATGGAGAAGTACAAAGCACAGGAAATCAAATGTGCAACACTAGAGAGTTTTCTTAAACCCGCTGTGTGCTAGGCTTGTAGGGGTGGAGGCGACTCAGCTTCGTTCTGAGTTAAAGGAAATGCGCACCAATGGGCCTGCATCACCTGAATACCCCCAAGTTCTAGTAGATCGACTTTGTAAGACCAAGTCGTTCTATAAATATTTTAAGGATATTTCCAAATATGCTCGCACCGTTGGGTATTGTGAGGCTGTGAAGAATCAACGCAAGCGGACTCTCGTTGTTGATCTTAAGAGTCTGCCTTCTCTGAAAAAATGCACTGATACCCTAGAATAGAAGAAAGTGATTCTCAACAAAGCCTTTATCCAGAAGATTGTTGACGAGGGACATCCCTATGTCTTGATCTCACATCTTGCAAACCTTCCAAGTCTTTCTTCCGTGGCTGAGCTGAAGGAATGTGAGGTGGATTGTTTCGATGATCTTCCATTTAAGCCTAATGCTACTGCTCCAACTCCAAACCCTGATGTCAATGTGGCTGGTGGGTTAGTGCGATAACTGAAACTCTCATCCAGCATCCCAAGGAGGAGAATTCCATTGAGCCACCGAGCCAAGATGCTACCGCAGACATTGTTCAGCCTACGCCTAACTCAAACTCCAAAGTTAGTTTATCCTTTGAGTATTTTGTTTTTTGAATTTTGGATTGTAAACCTAAAAAAATATTTTTGGTGTGTGTCTGTACTATTTGTGCAACTTTCAGTATGAAAGTTGATCTGTTTTTCCTGTTCTATGCTTTCTCAATGCCCTTACTTATGTGCAGGGCTTCAATATTTTGGTTAATTGTATGTTCTTGAAAAGCCTTGTCTTTATGGGAAATAATGAGCCTCTTTGTGATCCTATAAGCTTGCTTCGTGCCACCCAATCCTTCACTGAATAGTGTGCAGAGATGTTTTGCGTATGGAATCGCTTCACTTATGTATTGGGTGCCAACTTACTATTTTGTCTTCATCTCCCTCTTTGTCTACAAGTTGTCCTTGTAGCTAGCTTATTCCTGATGGATATAATGTTGAATTGATTGGCAAAGACATTGTTTGCGGCTTAGTTGATTTTGAATCTGTTGGCAAGTGCTTACGGTCGCTTAATCTCCATGTATGTGTTCAAGAGTGGGCTTATGTTTAGGTATACGGTTGAAGTATGCTGCTGGGTATCAGCAATCTTGAAAGGAGGCGGAATACGATTGTGAAAGACAACCAGGATGCTCTGCGCGATTTACGTAGGATTTTAGGTGAGCAGAATAATCTTATTCATCGACAACAGTTGAACATGATGAAGATGCTCCGCCAACAAGTAGAAGCCAAAGATTATGGCGCAGGTAAGACTTGTGAGGCCCATCACAAGACATTGATTAATGATAAAAAAATGTGCCCGTATTGATGATTTGCTGGGTACTTTGGAGAAAGAGCGGGATGAGTGTGATCACTTATCAACTTCTACTCTTGGTTGACAGGTAAAGTTCAATGAGTAATTTGCTATAAACACACAGCTACGAGGTGACAATGAGGATCTTCGCACCAACTTGATAAATATGTGCATCAACTTGAGCAACCTAGCGTTGAATACAAAGACAAACTTCAAGCTCTCTCCTTATCATCTTGAAGGGCTTCTGGTTGTGGAGATGTCACAATGGAAGTTGGTGGTTAGAGGATTAACTTGTTTGAGTCTGTTCGGTTGCACATCCGGTCCCTGGAAAAGGAAATACATGACTTGAGAGTTGAGATGAAAAGGTATGAAGAAACCATCAATGTTATGAGCATGCAATTAGATCGCAAAGATTTTGGCCTCATCACTGATTTCAAGGCGTACTATGGTAAGCATCTCGAGCATATGGAGCGAAGAGGTTTCATACGCCATCCTGCCTATTTGCACATGAAATGGTGTTACAATAACTTGGTTAATGAGGAAAAGGTGACTGAGGAGAAACTTCGTAGGGCCAAGCATTCCCATCACAAAGTTGAGTGTGATCGCCGCTGTGATTGGTCGTCATCTTCTGGATCTTTACAAGCTTAGAGGCGTAGATAGATTTCTTTGAAGCACTTACCCTTCCTTGCAATAAACCTGGTTATAACTTCGTAAATTTTGCATTTACATTGTTGCAGAATTATCTATCATCCATCCTTTTTTAATTATGTGGATTTTTGCTGGGGGAGTCAGAAGTTGCAAAGCTGCCAAATTTATGACTTGCTTTAGTCGTAATTTTGTAGGTATATTTATTTTGTAGCAAGGCTTATTGCTTTCTTTGTAATGTGCAAAACTCCAAGATGTATTGCTTGCTTTTGTCGCTATTTTAGAGGCATGTTTTCCTAAATGTAAGATCTATAGCTTGCGATTATATATGTGGCAAAGTTACAAGATCTAAAGCTTGCAAGGATCGCGAGTTGTGCAAGATCTATACCTTGCAGTTGTTTGATTCATGAAGTTGCAAGATCAAAAGCTTGTAGGAATTGGTAGTTGTGCAAGATTTATGGCTTGCAATTGTTTGATTTAGGAAGCCGCAAGATCCAAAGCTTGCAAGCATCTTTGATTATGTAAAATCTACAACTTGATGTTTGCTGAACTACTTGACTCGAAAAAAATCTGGGTGTTTTAATTGTAACATGTTGCAAAGAAACATTCTCTATCATGCAAAATTAAAGAATGAGAAACGTGATCATGGTCCAGCATGGTGGTTTTTTGTATTAATAATATAAGTCCATGATAAACGTGATCATGGCATCTATACATGTGGATGTTCCCTACCTTCTTCAAATCTAAACAAAAAAAACTTCCTTAAGTTGGTCACATGCCACATGTTCAAAACACTAGTACCATCCAGCCTTTCTAACTTGTAGCTATTGGACTTGTGAGTTTTTGTGACTTTGTAGGGTCCTTCCCACTTTGGGCATAGTTTTCCTCGCTCCTCTGCTAGACTACCTTCATTGTTTTTTAGCACTAGATCGCCCATGTTTCCTTCACTTTCTGGTTTTAAGCTTTCAACATCATTTCCTTGTATTCCAAATCTCTTTTCTCTTCCAGTTCGTCCAGTTCCAACCTCATGAGGTCCGGGTTGTCTTCCTCCTTGTAATCACATACCCGGAGGCTTGCATTGCCAATTTCTACAGGTATAATTGCTTCGTGGCCATAAACCAAGATGTAAGGTGTTTTCCATGTTCATTCCCAAATAGTTTTGTATATGACCATAAGGTATTTGACAATTCATCTACCCATCAAGTTTGCCTTCCTTCCAGTCGCTTCTGTATTCCTTGAACGATATTCTTGTTCATCATCTCTACTTGGCCGTTGGCTTGAGGGTGTGCTACAGAGGTAAACTTTAAGAGAATCACAAGCCTCAAACACCAATCGGTGAATAAACCACTTGTGAATTGCATACCGTTGTCCGTGACAAAGGTATGTGGCACCCCAAAGCGACATACTATATTTTTCCATATAAATCTCCTAGTGGCTTCAGCTGTAACTCTTCCTAACGGCTTCTCTTCCACCCACTTTGTGAAGTAGTCAATTGCTACAACCAGGAACTTGGTGCAAGAAGTTATGTGCTTTGTTGAACATAGTCGGCCAGTAATATCCAGCTTGGATGATTTTCTTTGAGATTATTTCTTGATGTGTTCCACATAGTCCTTCATGAACGTCTTTTAAAATTTTTTATGCTTGCATTGGTCCTACGTATTTTATCCATGGAGACAGGAAATCCTTTTTTTATAAGGTTCCATCTTTGTAGGCGTAATTAGTATAACACAATTCCAACTTCTTGGCATGTGTCTTGTCTTCTAACAACGTCTCCTTCATGAAGAAATATATTAGTGGAGACATCCAATTTACTTCATCTGCTTGGATTGCTGACACAATGGTTGACACTGTGTTTCTAACAATGACTTCCATAATGATATCTCCATGCTCACTAAGAGAATCAAATCCTATCGTTGCTAGCTTGCTTAGTGCATCCGCCTTTGTGTTTTCACTTCATGGTACATTATGTATGTCAAAATATTCAAGCTGGGCTATGATTTTTTGTACCTTCTATAGATACCTCACCAACTACTCTTCTTCTACTTCGTAGTCCCCTTGCACTTGCTGGACAACAATTAACGAATCGTTGGATACTCGAACACTTCTAACCTTCATCCTTATGATAATATTTTTACCGCAAATCAACGCCTCATATTCTGTTTCATTGTTGGTGAGTGGAAACTCAAATCGTAACGAGTATCTGTGTTCACCTCCGTCAGGATCTATGAACAGCAACCCTGCTCCGCAACCTTCTTTGTTGGACGCGTCATCAACAAATAATGTCCAGGCAACTTCTTCCCATTTTGACTTACCTTTATATTGGCTCTGACACATGCTCGCTCTCCGTGCTTCTTTGCTCATCATCTCAGCGATGAATTATACCAACGCATGAGCTTTGATCATTGTTCTATGTTTGAATTGTATCACAAATTGACCTAGTTCCAGGGCCAACTTCGTTAATCTTCCTGATGACTCAAGCTTGTTAAGGACATTCTTGATTAGAAAACCAGTGTAAACCACGATGTGATGAGCATGGAAATATGTTTGCAGTCTTTTTGCTGAGTATATCAAGGCCAGGGTTAGCTTCTCCACAGGCATATACGCTTTCTCTACTCTCTGTAATATTCTGCTAATACAATAGACTTATACTTGTTTCTGGTTTTCAATACGAACCAAAAAAGAGTTGACCGCATTCTGTGAGATAGCTAAATATAAGTATAGGGTTTCTCCAGGGGTGGGTGATTTCAGTGTTGGTAGCGCCATAAGTTGTTCTTTCAAATCATCATACGCTATCTGGCATTCTTGGCTCCAAATCAAATTCTTGGCCTTTTTCATAACTTTGAATAGTGAAAAATGCTTTTCCACCACCTTTGGATGAATCTACTGAGCACTGTCAGTGACCCCATTAGAACTTGTACTTGCTTGACAATTCGCGGCAGAGGAAGACTGACTATGGCTTCAACCTTCTCTGGGTCGGCCTCGATTCCTTTTGATGACACCTTGTATCCTAAGAAGTTTCCTACGACCACCCCGAACACAGACTTCTTGGGGTTGAGCTTCATCCTTATAGCACTTAGTGTGTCCAACGTTTCTTGCAAGTCCGCAGCAAAGCTATCCACCTTCTTACTTTTGATAACCATATTATCAAAATAAACTTCAACGTTATACCCTATTTGATTGTGAAATGTGTTATGCACTACTCGTTGGTATGTTGCTCCTGCATTTTTTAGTCCGAACGGCATCTTTACGTAACAAAACGTCTCAAAGCTTGTTATAAAAGCTATTTTCTCTACATCTTCCGGGTTCATAAATATTTGATGATATCCCTTGTAAGCATCTAAAAACACGAGCACCTGATACCTTGAAATTGCCTCAACTAGCTGCTCAATTTTTTGGTAGAGGATAACAATCCTTGGGGCACGCTTTATTTAAATCCGTAGAACCAATGCACGCCCTCTATCATGCGTCTAACTTCTTTACCATGAATGGGTTCGCAAGCCACCTTGGGTATATGACTTTTTTAATGAAAAATTTGTATATAGATCAAAGAAAACCAAAAAAAAATAATTTAGGCCATCGCTCCCAGCCTTTTACAAGCAAAAACACTAATCAAAACTTGTTATTTAAAATCAAACAAACAAAACAAAAAAAAAACCTAGCTCTATATTCTATCTAGCTTATCTTCAAAATTTTCTTTCCATCTCTTCTTGCTCCTCTATTTACATCCGGCTTCAACTTTGGTAGCCATATATGGCCTCTTTTATTATGCCAGCTTGAAGCAGTGTTGTACCCTCTTCTCTGATTGCTGTATGTATAGGCTGGCAAAGCTGCGCTGCTTTTGTTTGACTGGCTTGACCGCATCACTAATATTCAAGGAGTGTTTAGCGATGTGCGGGTCTACTCCTCCCATGTTAAGAACACTCAATGAAAAATTTTCCTTGTGACTTCACAGGATTTTTATGATTCTTTTCTTCTCCTCATTGGGAAGGTATTTTCTCTATCCTTACAGACTTCAAGCTGTCTTTGTTATCCAGGCTAACCAGCTATGTTTCTTCCCCTAGGTCTGCTGCTGATTCTAGCTAAGTTATCAATTCTCCATTTGAGATTGTGTTAACCATCTTCATTTTATCTCCCAATCTTCTTGCCTTCATTGTGATAACCATGCATTACCTCGCAGTTTGCTGGTTTCCTCTTATAATTGCAATCCAGGCCGGAGTTGGGAATTTCATGACTAGGTGGTTAGAGGACCATATGGCCTTTGCTCTGTTCATCCATGAACTCTCTATGATAGCATTAAACATGCTTGGAGCGTCCATGACTACAAAGTCACACATGATGGTACAATTTGTTCCATTCTCTCCAATAGTGACAGGTATGTATATTGCCTAGAGGCGTTTCTGATCGCCCTGTGAACCCAACTAGCGAGGACATGGATTTTTTAATGTCCGTTCATTTGAAACCCAACATGTTAAAGCAGTCAACAAATAGTACTTTGACCACACTTCCATCATCTACGAACACTCTATGTACAGTAAAATTTCAAATTTTTGCTATAATTACCATGGGGTCATTGTGAGGCGATGCATTTGGCATTGCATCCTCTTCGCTGAAGGTCATCACCTCATCTAATCAGAATCTTTTGTAAACAGGTTTCTGAGGGGGAGAGTGCCATGCTTTAGCTTTCCAAGCATTGTTGGACAATGACTCTGTAGATCCATGTATAGAAAGGATGACCATCTCTGATATTTCATTACCTTCGTCTTCCTTACAATCAATTACCGTGGTCATCTTTTTATTCTTTGGTAATGCGGTCATTGTCCCTTGATTCCTCACTAAGGTGTTCGTTGTTTTATTCTAGCCATACTGGTTTCCCCCTTCTTTTCTATACTAACCTAAGAAGTCATTCCTCAAATTTTCTTCAAATTTTCTTCTTAATTCTCTGCAATATTAAATTTCATGGCCATGGCCTTGTGAAAAGCACAATAATACTCCCTGGATTTTTTTTCTGGTGGTGCTACCATGGGTGCTGGTTCTCGAAACAGATCTCTGTCAAGGGTGTGTCCTGGAATGTTACCGTTTGCAAACCTAGTTCCCTTCCTTTAAAAGGGGTGGTTCCCTTTCCTTTTTTCATGAATCCCTTATGTGAAAACTTTGGTTTCATTGTTTGCTTTTCTCCACTTTCTCGCTCTATCTTATGATTGTTTGCTTCTTCCGTTTGCTCATGCTGTTCAATCATTTTTGTAGCTCCCTTGGGTTTTCAGTCATGTTCTTCATTAGCTCTTTATATAATTCTCATGATCGCATGCCTCTTGTGAACACTCCTAATGATGATTGGAAGGAGAAGCCGCGAACTTGTAATCCTTCTGTTACAAATTGGTTGTGATATTCTACTAAGCTTTCGTCACTTCGTTGGGCTATGTTATTGAGATCTGTGATCGTCTAAGTGAACTTTTTTTTCTGGTAGAAGCAACCCATGAATAGATCAGATAATTGTGCCCAAGATTTGATACTTCTATTTGGAAGGTCTCCATACCACATGATCGATGTTCCTCATAAAAAGATAGGAAATGCCTTGCAGACTAACTCTATGTTTGCATCGTGAAATTGCATGTTATTTCTGTATATGTGCATAAACTCTTTTGGATATGTGGTCTCATCGTAGATTTAAATATGCAAAGGAAGTTTGAAATCCTTTGGCATTTTAAAATCATGCTGATGTGGAGCTAGAGGTGATTTATCTTTGTCATCTTCAGCAACGATGTCATGTAACTCTTCCTCATAGTTGAGGACTCCACGTTCTTGATTTACCCTTTTTAAGGTTGTGGGGGTTTTTGCGTGAGCTTTTTTAAAAATTGGTCGTAAAGACTCTCTCGGTTAGCCTCCAAGAATGCCGTGAACGCTTTATTTTCCTTGTCATGGTTATTGTTCGGAGACTCTGATTCTTCCTTTGTTTCCTCCTCCTTGATGTGCTCCTTTTCCCTATTCTAGGTGTGTTCTTGATGATGATGTACTTCTCTACCACGTCCTAGCATTTTTTGTGTGACTAATGGTTATGGTTCCTCTCTCTCCTGGTGAACACCGTTATTTACCTAAATGGTCTTGAAACAAAAAAAAGATTTCGATTCCTAACAGAAGGTGCCAAATGATGTGGTGGACAACTCCAGAAAGTTGGTTGTTCTTCCCAAGCATCTCCTTACCTGCAAAACTTATCCCATAAATGATTCCGGGAGAAAGGCTCCAACAATCAAGTCAGCTCTCTCTTCCTAGAACTAGAATTTCTAGAGTTAGTAGCACTTACCTTAGCTCTTCCGTAGCCTATTGTATTTATAGGCTAATGTAGTTACGGTTCCTTTCTTTTAGGGATCGAGATCGTGGGCATACCACGATCACCACATTATGCGTTTGTGGCCTTCATGCTCGTTGCTTGTTCTATATATTTTGGCTCACGTATTCTGTCATGAACCGAAGCTCTGCATATAACTGATCCTCGTCTTGGGCTGAAACATGTTCGTCTTGTTGTGGATGACATTGGGCTGGGCCTAGCAGTCATCAGCTTCTTGATCATTGGGCCATATATACACCATCAATATATACGGATTACAAGAAACTACCATGCAAAAAAAAGGAGATACGAGGTACTCAAGATATCGCGCACAATAATTGCTATTCAAAATAGCTATGCAAATGTTATAGGAAAATTTCATAATCTAAATAATAAACTATGGACTACTCAGTCATACATCTAACCACGAAGCTCTATATCTTTGTCCACCCCAAGAACTATGAGAATTGTGTGCCAAAAAGAGAATTTCACACCTTCTTGGAAAAAAAATCTCGCCAATGGAATGCTATGTACATTAGTCCCACAAATTATGGTAGCACTTCGTCTACGTAGATTCATTGATGTGGGTGGGACTTATGGTGTGTATAGAGCCCATATACATATCAACCCACCTAACTAAGTCCAGTGGGATAGCGAACAAAACGTGATAATCATTTTGCACACGGTGTGAGGAACAAAAAAAGTGGAGACGAATCGCTCAACGATCTAACATGCGCTTAGTATAGCAAAAGCGCTATCCGGAGACAAGACCGAGATAGTCGAGGCCACAATCCCACATCTCATGAAGACTAAAGTAAGACAGAACACAACAATATCATTTATGTTCTCAAAGCTCAAGAATTAATAAACACATTATACGCCAGAGTACTAATTTAGGCATATGAGCTTCTTTTCCAGAATCAATCTAGGTACTTGTTGTAGTTATCAAGGAAATATTAAGCTCGCACATACCGTTCATTGGCGTTATCATTTTTCAAAAGGTGTAAAATATTGTAAAATATGAATATGTGTTTTATTGATGATACAAGGGTGCTATATAAATGCACCATATACAGAAGTATAAATGGAAAAGGATTCTAACTATGGTACAAGATAGACATAGAATATAACAAAATATCTCCTTAACACTTCTCCTCAAGTTGGAGCATGTAGATCACGAATGTCCAACTTGCCAAGAAGAGTCTGAAATGGCTGTCTTCCAAGAGCTTTAGTAAATAAATCCGTAGGTTGACTGGAAGTGCGAATATGATGAGTAGCAACTTTTCTGGACTGTACCAAATCACGAATAAAATGACAGTCAATCTCAATGTGCTTCGTCCTCTCATGAAACACATGATTGGTTGCAATATGGAGGGTGGTCTGGCTGTCACGATATATAAACGCATTGGAGAAGAATGGCCAACCACCAAATCTCGAAGAAGGGACTTAAATCATATCAACTCACAACAAACTACAGCCATCGCCCGATACTCAGCTTCAGGGGACGAACGAGAAACCGTCGATTGCTTCTTAGTCTTCCACAATATGGGGGATTTACCAAGCATAACAAAATATCCTATCAAGGAACGTCGAGTAATTGGACAATTAGCCCAATCTAAGTCACAGAAAGCTGACAGCTGTAGAGAACTCTGAGCATAAAGAAATAAACCTTGACCAGGATGACTCTTCAAATAGTGCAAGATGCGGAGGGCAGCATGCCAATGTGTGACGCGTGGCTTCTCCATAAATTGCGCTAAACTATGGACCGAATAACTCAGTTCTGATCGCGTAATAATCAAATAAATGAGTTTCCCAATCGAACGACAGTATTGCACAGGATCAAGATGTGGAGGACTCGTCGAACAGGCTAAATTGTGTCGTTGTTGCATTGGAAAATCTGTAGGCTTTGCAACTAGCAATACGGCTTTATGTAAGATGTCAAGAGTATATTTCCATTGTGAAAGAAACATACCATCAGGTCTCCTAGCAATCTCAATACCAAGAAAATCTTTAGAGCACCTAGATCCTTCATATGGAAGCATGAGCTGAGATACTTCTTGAACTCGATCATCAAGTCCGAGGAAGAGCTAGCAATAATCAGATCATCAACATAAACCAGGGCATGCAAGGTAACACCGTTATGCAAATAAGTGAACAAAAAGTAATCTTCTTTACTCTAAACAAACCCAAAAGTACGTAGGGCAGTGGCAAGTTTCGTAAACCAATTGCGGGGAGCCTGGCGTAGACCATACAGGGATTTGCGAAGCTTGCAGACCAAACCCGAAATAGGAACGGAGTAACCCGGTGGAGGATGCATATAGACTTCCTCATCTAAGTCACCATCTAAGAAAGCATTGTGAACATCCATTTGATGAATGTCCCAATTCCGAATTGCAACAACGGCCAAGAATAAACGGATAGAGCTCATCTTGATGACCAGGGCAAAAGTCTCAGTAAAAATCAGTTCCTTCAATCTGTCGATTACCAAGAACAACAAGGCAAGCTTTAAAGCGCTCAATAGAGCCATCGGACTTGAACTTGGTCTGATACACCCATTTGCAACCAATGGCATGTTTGTCAGCAGGGAGAGGAGACAGATCCAGGTATTGTTCCGCTCAAGGGCACTAAGTTCATCAAACATGGCCTCTTGCCAGTGGGGATGGCGAGAAGCCTCAGAATAGGTAGCAGGGTCTGAGCTATCAGTCACTGTAGCCAAAATGCAGTATGCAAAACCGAAAAAATATGATAAGTAAGATAATCAACAATAAAGTAATGAGTACCTGAGGACAGATTAGGCGGAGTAGCAAGAGCAGCAGGGGGGGGGTTTTATTTCTTGAGTAGCAGTGCAGACATAATTTTGTAATTTAACTGGAGCACGATGGATGTGAGTACTCGGTGGTCGAAGAGGCGGCGGAGACTTAGAACCCGTGGAAGCAGGCTCTGGCATCAGGATCAACTCGATCGACAGAGCAATAAAGTCTAATTGTGGCTCGAACGTACACGGCCGTGGCACCATAGGTGCTGGTGGCGCAGAGGCAGAGGCCGGCGGAGATGGTTCAGCCGAAATTCGGTGAATCGCTGACCAGAGTTTGGTCGGTCGATGGAGAGTTGGCCGGAATTCGGTGGGTTAGTCGAAATCTGGCCGATCGTCGGTGGAGCTACTAAAATCTGGCTGTTTTCCGGTGAGTTGGACGGAATCTGGTTAGTCACCGGTGAGTTGGCCGAAATCTGGCCAGCTGCCAGTGGGGTGGCCAAAATCTGGCTGGTCACCGGCTGGCTTGCCGGAATCTGGCCAGTCAAAAGTATGAAGGTGGTAGGGCCCTGTGGCGGCATCTCAAGAGGCGGCAACGCAGCTTGCTCCTCGGCGGACTCGACGGGAACAAGATTTTCAGGAACCGGAGCAAATGGAAAACAGTCTTCATAAAATGCAACATCTCGATTGTCAAACACAGTGTGGGACTCCCCAAGTCATAAAGGCGACGTGCCTTCTTGGTAAGAGGATATCCAAGAGAGACAATTGAGACTTCTGGATGCAAAATCATCTCGCGGCTTTGGAAGTTTGGATGCAAAGCAGAAACAACTGAACACACAGAGATGGCTGGAACTGGGTGCGCGGCCATGAAGCATTTGATAGGGCAAACAGCCATTCAACACTGGTGTAGGAGTGCGATTGATCATGTTGGCAGCTGTAAAAATGCTTTCTCCCTAGAAGTCAATAGGCAAATGGGCCTGGAACCGAAAAGCACGAGCCACGTTAAGAATATGGCGGTGCTTTCGTTCCACGCGCCCATTTTGTTGCAGCGTGTAGACGGTAAATGTCTCGAACCAGATTCCTTTCTCATCAAAGTAATATCTGAGAGGAAGAAATTCGGTTCCATTGTCAGTACGAACTTTCTGAACTGACCGACGGAACTATGTCTGAGCAAGAGCAAGAAACTTCTTCATCTTGGCAGGTACTTCAGTCTTGGATACCAAACAGCTCGGGAATAATCACCTAGTATAGTCAAAAAGGAAAAAAACTCCACTAGAAGATGGTGAGCTATAAGAACCCCCAAACATCACAATGAACAAGTTCAAACAAATAACTAGCCTTAAAAGTACTTAAAGGAAAGCTATCTAGACTGTTTTTCCCGATGACAAACGGAACAAGGAACAGTTTTATTTAAATGACTATGGCTGGAAGAAATATCTGGTATAGAATACAACACCGAACTGGAAGGATGACCAAATCGTTGGTGCCATAAAACGGGGAAACGGTGGCGGCAGTAAAGGAGGACGGAAACAATGGCTTTGGCGATCTCCCCAGGCTGCGCAACCAATAAACCCCACCCTGCTAACCACCATTGTCAATCACTGTACTCGTGCTGATATACTGAATGATACATAATTATTTAGTAAGCAAGACTAAGTATTTAAGGCTGCAGTTAAAAAGATAATAAATTGCAACGCAATTTCAAAATAAATAGAACATGAGTAACAAGTGTGTCTTCAAAATATAGGTTCTCATGATGAGAAGTAGTAGATATAGAACCATCAGGAAGAATAACATCAACATGATCAGCAGGTTCAATATCATGTAGATGATTCTTGTCACTAGTCATATGATATGACGCGCCGATATCAAGAATCCAAGATAAAATGAATTACCTGGCGCATTATCAGAACTAGTCAACTTGGATAACATGTTGGAGAGGGACACTGATGGTTCAATGATCGGACCATACATGAGGATTAAATGTGAGATTGACATAACCATGCCATTGAAGAGGATCCAGGTGGTAGGTGAATTTGGGAACCAAATGTACTTGCTTCTGCAATATGAAAAGCTTCCTCGATTTTGTACTTGTTGCGGACGACTTGGTCATGGTGAAAGGGAGTGCGAAGTGCGGATTCAGGCCCAATAGCATATCGGGAGAAGATTCATTACTCGCCGATGTTGGGTGTGAGCCCTAATTCATCTATGTTTGAAGCTTCTTTGAGGAAAAGGCTAATTGCGTCGGCACCATCGAGAGGCGCGGAGGTTATTAATGGTCGGAATCAGCAGGGGGGCTCGTAAGGAAACAGGGACCCTGTCGGAGAGGAGAATGGTGAACCAGTACCTGCCTTAAGATGGAATACAGACACTGCGAGAGATCTCGAATGGGTGAGAAAGGAAGCACTGGTGAATATAACGCCGGGAACAGTGAACATCATGGTAGACGCAAACGTAGGTGGCTCAAACGATAACTTATTTTTGTGAGCTCGATGGCTATACCGGTTCAGCGGAGTAGTGGCTGTGATGTTGGAGAGTCGTCGCAACCCCCACTAAGGAAGCAATCGCCTCTAAAGTTTTTCAAAATCCCGAAGTGGACACCTAGCCTAGAAGGAATCCCGGACACCTTTAGTGGCAATTACTCATCTCCTATCCGAAGCCGAATCTCGAAATAGACAAGGCAAAGGGAAAATAGAGAGAGTGTAATGCATGGAGAAGAGGGTTTTCTGGAAATTGATTCTGGGATAGATCATGCATCTTCCCATGCGATGCATGCAATGAAGGAAAATAGAGCAAAAAATATGGCCTTGATTCCGGGAGACCTTAATGAGGCAAATACAGATTCAGCTTCTCCATAAAAGCAATTAAATAGCATTCCAGCCGATCCGTTGATTCCGACAATGGTACAGGTGCCAATCAAATTCTCCTCTTCTGCATGCAGAATCACGAAGCAGATTGACAGGAGTCGAAAAAAGAAGAAAACCCCAATGAAGAGAGCACAAAAGAAAATTGTGGCAGAGAAACCGAGGGCTAGGAATGGTCGTGGGTAGACAAAGCGAAAGCTGGAACTTGGAGAACATCTCAGGAGATCCCGAAGATGGTAAACAAAAGGCAGAAGCAACAAAACAGCCTCGAGGAGGCATCTCTAACCGTGGCAAGTACTAGTATTACACAGGCAGCGGCTGGTGATGAGGACCAGTCCTGCCCGGGCCAATGAATATCTTGAGTTGGAACTGTCGCGGGCTGGGAAAAGCTCAGGCAGTTCAGGAACTGCGTATCATGGTATGCCTAAAATCTCCAACTGTTATTTTTCTTAGTGAAACCAAGTGTTCGGTAGAAGTTATTGATAGTTTAAAGTCGTAATTAAATTGTTTTGGTGTTGCTGTTGAGTCGCAAGGTCGCTCTGGTGGCCTCACTTTATCATGGAGTAAGCAAGTAGTGGTCGATTTAAAGTTAACGTCGAGACGTTTTATAGATATTTTCCTTTCAATTTCTGAAAGTCAAGTTCGTGTTACTAGTTACTATGGGGAACCGACAGTGGCTAGAAGAAGAGTGGGTTGGCATAATCTTAAACAACTTGTGTCGGAATCCCCTATACCATGGATATGTCTTGGAGATTTCAATGAAGTTTTTTCGCAAGATGAATTTCAGAGAAGTCGGCCAAGAGCTGAGTGGAAAATTGATGTTTTTTGAGATGCACTAGATTTGTGTGGTTTATTCGACATGGCTATACAGGGACGAAATACACATGGAGCAGACTTGCAACTCGTCCGGATACAAAACGAGCTTGGCTGGATAGAGCTACATGCAATCAGGCCTTCCATGATCTCTTCTCATGGTCATCAGTCAACGTCTTGCCTCTATGGTTTACTCTGACCATATGTGCCTACACATATGAATACACTCACGAGATCCTACAGCAAATTGCCAGAGATGACGAAAGAGGTTTCAGTTTGAAGCACATTGGGTTAAATCTAGTGACTGTGAGAATATAATTGGGGAGACATGGAATGAGATGATGTCGCCATTACCCCAGAGAATGGAAAGGTTCTCACTCAGCTTGATGAACTGGGGGAAAGCTACATTTCTGGATATTTTGAAGCACATAGAGGAGCTCAAAAAAGAAATTATGGAGTTAGAAAGGGGAACTATTACGCAGGAAGCTAAGGAGAAAATAGTTTTGCTTCGACGAGACTATGACCTGCTACAGGACGCTAAAATCGTATAGTGGAAACAACGGGCAAAGCAGCACTAGTTTTTTTCACAAATTTGCATCAAGGTGCGGGCTATAAATTATATTGGAGGTTTAAAATATGCTCATTTGTAGCTGAAAATTGATGATGCTAGTAGAGTGTATTATTGTGGATTACTTTGGAGGATTATTCTCATCTTCAGAGCCGTCAGCGGAGGCAATACAACAGGTAGTAAGCTGACTTCAGCCACGTATCACAAGGGACATGGCCCAGACCCTCTTGCGGCAATATACTGGAGCTGATGTGGCAAAGGCGGTGAAGTAAATGCACCCATTCAAATCCCCAGGACTTGACAGTATGAGCCCCATTTTCTTTCAGAAACAGGGTAGATGTCACATCTTTTGTGCTGGATTGTCTGAATAATGGTGTATTTGAACCAGAGGTGAACTACACCACCCCCATAGTCTTGATCCCAAAAACACATAAACTGGAACTCATTTACACAATTTCGGCCAATCAGTCTGTGTAATGTGGTTTATAGACTGGCATCCAAGGTGGTGGCGAACAGACTTAAACCGATCATTCTGAAGATCATCTCTGAATCTCAGTCAACTTTTATCCTGGGAAGGTTGATCACAATAAACATTCTTATTGCCCACGGGATTTCATCGTACAATAAAGAAAATGAGGTCTGGCTACCTGAAGAAAAGGAGGCCTGAGATGTAATTGTTTATGGGGAAGAGGAGCACATAACAGCTAGGTTGCTTGACGCACTTTCCTAATGTCAGAGGTGGTGTCGATAGAATAAGACGTGGACACCTTTGTGTGACAGATAAAGGGAAGTGTGGACTATCGACCACACTCTGTGACATAAACATTATGATGGGTTTACATGTCTTGTATTTGATAGGATCTAGGATTAAAGTAGGCTACCAATCATGTAACACAAATATCCCCAAGTGTTAGCTTAATCTATTTTATTCTCCCGCTCTTGCATGCTTAGTAGTTAATAGAAAAACCCCTCAAAACCTTATTCACGACATTTTTTATTCCCGACACGTTTCGGATTGACGACCCGATTGTGGGTTTTGTGTAGTTAACTGTTAAATTCCTAGCATTTCAGTGGACGACCCCAGACTTACCACATCTACCCTTTGGTAGTTACGTAGTTTAGTAGTAAGTACGGGAGCAACTATAAAAATCTTTGTCTTTGATCTTATCTAGCACTCTATGGGTTAGTAAATCTCCCGTTTTATTTATTGGCCACCCTGTGAAGTGCAGATCAAATTTTGGTGCCGCTGCCGAGGATGCTAGTTTAAATATTTAATTTTTAAATTGCATTGAGTTGGTAGAGTAGTTAGTGTTATTTTTGTTTTTGTTTTTGTTTGAAAACTTTAGTTGGTTTCTAGTGTTGAGCCTTTTTTATAGTTATTCTAGTTACTTGCAATCTGTTTGCTAGTGTTTCTCTTAGGTTTGGTATTGTCTAGTTTCTAGTCCATGGTACATACCCATACCACAAACTTAGGATCTTTACACTGCCTACCAAAAAATGCAGGTGGTCGGGGATAAAAAAAAGAGGATAGCTAAAGTAGAGGTTCCACAATAACCAAATATTGTTTGTGTTGAGTCTGTTGAGAGGGCTAAAGATAATCAAACGCTCAGGGAGTTGATGGCTCCAAATTTGGAGAATCAACCCCTATGCATAGTCTTCCCACATTTTCCCACTTTCCATGGGATGGCCGGTAAAGACCCAAACAAGCACCTATCAGAGCTTCACTTGGTGTGCACCAACAGGAAGCCACCGGGGGTGTTGGAGGAGGACTACAACCTGAGATCATTTCCTTTCTCGCTGCAGGATGCAGCTAAGAATTGAGATCATTTCCTTTCTGGGTTGCATCACTTTTTGGATGGATATGAAGCAGAGGTTTCTTGAGAAGTACTTTTTGGCTACAAAGCCTGTGGGTCTAAAGAATCACATTTCCAACATTTTGCAAATGGTGAATGAGTCTCTTTATGAGTATTGGGAAAGGTTCAAGTGGTTGTTGGTGAGTTGCCCGCATTATCTATTCCAGGAGCGTGATTTGGTGTATTACTTATTTGAGGGTTTGTGTGATGAAGATATGCAAATGGTCAATGCGGCGTGCAATGGCTCCATAGCTAACAAAAGTCCCAAGGATGGAATGGCACTATTTAAGGAGATGGCCAACAGTACGAGACAACTTGGCACCCGATCCCGTGTGAAGACCTTAAATGAGCTCACACATTCTCCCAAGCTAGAGGAACAAGTCCAAACACTTGCTTCCATGATGAAAGAGTTTATGAAAGGGAGAGGTCAAAAGTGAAGGTGTGTGGCTTTTGCAGTCTTGATCATCCGACTGATACATGTCTGCAAGTGGTTGAAGACTTTGAGGAGGTGAAGGCTTTGGACTTGAATGGTGGAAATGGGAAATTTTCTAGGGGACAACAACAAGAGTTCCGAGGGAACCAAGGTGGAGATAGACAAGGTCCCTATGAAAATTCCTTTAACCCCTCATTACCACGATCACCCAAACTTCCGGTGGCACGAGGACAACCACGGGTACAATCAAGGTGGAAAACCTCAGCCCTACCCGAGGGGAGAAGGCCTTCCAACACCAATGCTTCATTGCACAAGTTAGATCGGGAGGAGATCCTTGATGCAATTGCCTAATTGGCAAAGAAGAGTGATGTGTTCGTGGAGCAAACAGGAGAGAGATTGAGGAACTTGGCACTAGAGCCTTTTCAAGTATTAAGAACCTTGAAGTGCAAATTGGTCAACTTGCCACTTCGATATACCGGCTTGAGGCTAGAGAATCCAGAAAACTACCGTCCCAACCTAAGGTTAATCCACGCAACATGAGTTCTTTGAAGTTGAGAAGTGGGAAGGAGGTACATGAGGCCGAGAAAGAGATCATGGTAGAGGGCGACATAGTTGTGGAAGGCAATAAGACTAACCTTGAAGAATGAGAAATGGTTGTTGAAGAGGAGCCCTCAAAGGATCTCCCCACCACCAAGGCAAGAGTGATCTCTCCTCCACCGTTTCCTAGTGCTTTACGGGGAAGGCCAAAGGTGGCAACTAATGAGGCGCAAATTCACAAAGTCTTTGAGAAGGTTGAGGTTAGAATTCTTATCCTTGATGTCATTGAACAAGTTCCCTCATATGCAAAAATATTTTAAAATGATTGCACTAAAATAAGGAACAACCCAACTAAGAATATAGGCCAATTGAAAATAGGAGGAGTAGGCCAATATAGGCCTAAGAAGTGTGATGACCCCGAAATGTTTCCGATCCGTAGTTCCTTAGGTTTACTGTAAATTGGTGAAGGATACTATGATAGACTTAGGTGCATCTATCAATGAGATCCCTTTTAACCTTTATGGGAGCCTTGACATAGGTAAGCTTAGGACACTAGGGGAATTGTCCACCTAGCCAATCATTCTCAAGCTAACCCTAGAGGTATAGTTAAGAATGTCATGGTTAGTATAGGACAGGTCGTGCACGGTCATGTAAGCCAAATGACCCATGAAAGATAAATGGGCAAGAGGCCTTCATATTGGGCATGCCATGCCTCGTGCCAATTGAAGAAACTATGGTTGGGGCATATTTTCATAGTTCAAAAATTTTGACAAAAACAAACATTTTTGCCCCATTAATTTCGCAGATCTCTTCTCCCCCAAGTTGATTAGTGTCAGTGGTACCACACCAAACATTAAAACCTTTTTTGAGCATTAATTGAACGAAGCTTTTACTCCAAAATTTTCTATTTTTGTCTAAACCATTTCCACCTCTTTTTTGTCTCTCTCCTAAGCAACCCATCTTTAGAAGATCTTTGATTCTCTGAATCTGAATTCAGAGTTCCTTCTCCCATCCTTAAAAGCCATTTAATTCACTCCAAGTACTTCAAAAAAACCCATTCTCACTTCATAATTGAGCAAAATTTGGGCATTTTCTCTCAAGGGAGAGCACTTTCTTCTTCTTGTTGTGTGGATTTTCAGCTCTTAGCCTCAAATTTTGGGTAACTCGTTGAACTTTGTGTTTACTTTCTTTCATTATCATGATTGTTTTGTAAGTGGGAAGCATGAATTTTGGGGGGAAATTGGGTTGTTTTAAGGAAGTGTGTGGGTTAGATGCATGTTTTTGTGTTGAACTAAGTGTGGGGGAAGTGTATGATCTTAGTGTTGAAATAATAAGATTTACCATGTGTTGGGTGTTTAGGAGGGATGATTCTTGTTGAATGATCTTTGATGCATATGCTTGTGTATTCTTGCCATTACCATCTTTTTTCTTGTTGTGATAGAATGGCTCCAAAAATAAGTAAGCCGAAGAAAGGAACAACCTCCCGGGGTGAGAAAGGGAAGAAGTTGGCTAAAGTTGGGAGACAAGAGCCGGCAACTTCCTTTCCTCCTAACCCTGCCTTTCTTGTTGACGAGTTCACGGGGTTGGCCAACATTTCTGGGAGTGCATGCCCTGCAGATGGTGGTATCTCAATAGTCCAAAGAGAACTATCTTAGAGATGAATTTTTCATGCAAGGAGATCTTGGTAGCACTAGTAGGCCTACTCGAGCCTGTCACCTATATACTAGGTCAGCAAGGCCCAGAGGGGCTTTCTAGAGATGCACTCTAAAGCATAAATAAGGTGGAATTTGGAAATTTTGGCAACCTTGGAGTAAACAACGGACAATAATGGGAGGAGGATCATCACTTTCCACTTGGATGACAAGGAGTACACAATGACCCATAGGGAAGTTGCTCGAGCATATGGATGGAAGTACAGGCAGGAAGTTCCAAAGACTCACCAACAAGGGGCTTCCTTTCTCGTTGAGCAGCTTTTGGCATAACTTGGCAGGCACATATAGGAACCACTTGGGAAAGAGTACCGCAATAGTTCACACGGCTTTGCAGTATGTGCATCGACTCCTATCCATGGAGAGATTTCTCAATTCCTCAACTGAGACGTCCAAATCCTTCGGGCAATAACTTTGGAAGGGAATTTGTTTCCCAACTTGGTGGGAGCATTTGTGGAAGACTCTTAGCCGCAGAGGAGAAGAACGATGGAAAGATACCTATGGGAGGAATGGTCGGGCTTTTAACCCAACACTTAGGGCATTCAGCTCCCTCACCCTTTGTCGTGGAAAACTTAGGTCGTTCAGGGATGAGGTACAGAATGGATAATTTAGAAAGGGCTTCAATGATCACTACCACTACCTTAAAGGATCTCTTCATTTGGTTGTATGGTGGTGCTTCGGTTTGCAACTTCATGATACTTCTACAACCAGAGCGCACAGTCATCAACCACAACACCGCCTTGGAAAACCTTTTTCTAGATCTTGATCTGAGGTTTGAGAAGGGTTTCTACAACATCCTATCGGCCTCGGACGTGGAAATTAAAGAGGAATATCGTGAAATTCCACCTAGACTGCCACCTACCACAGTGAATTGCACGACACGTGCCATTCAAAGGGCTTGTGCGCCTAAGTATGAGCATGGTTTGTGCCATATTGCACGGCCTGCACCTTGAAGTTCAAGATCCTAAAATCAGCCCACATCCCAAGATGATTTGCACGACTGCGCTATCAGTTGCCAAGAAATTGACTCTTGGTCGGTATTACACAGGTCGTGCCACTTAAAAGGTCAAAACGAGCTCCCAGCCGACTCTCTGCAAGGAATCGCATGGGTCATGCAGTTCAAATCAGAAGATGATCCCAGTCAGTGGCATGTGAAGAAATGCACGATTGTGCACATAGATGACCGAAGAACACACACCCAACCGGCAGGCCGTGCCCTATTGCACAGGCTGTGTGCTATTGCACGGGACGTTCTGGCAGCCAGCTAGGATTTCCTTGCCTTTTTGGGCCACTATCAAAGCCTAATTTCTATCTACCATATAAAGGGTCCTATGTCTTCTAGGGTTTAAGTTTGGCATTTGTAATTTTCATTCTCTTAGTTTTTTTTCCTAAGAGTAGGTAGAGAGAGAAAGGGGCTGGCCCTTCTCTCTTAGTTTAATCTTCCTAGTTTTTCCCAAGGGTATTGAATCCAATGGAAAGATCAGATTCAATGCTTAGGGAGTAGTTATTTAGCTTGGGGATTTAAATTTGTATTCGTGAATGGGTAGTTATTTAGTGAGATTCTGAATCACCCTATCTTTTATGTCTGAATATCACGTTGATTTGCTCTTTACATTATAGCTAAATAAATGTTTGATATCCTTGGATTGGCATACATCGTAGTGCATCTTTCATGTAATGGCGCTAGGCTTAATTACTCCCTTGAGAGTGTCCGCTAGGGTAATAGGGGGATATGTGAGTCCTCGGGTCCATGGGTGCATGTACGCTGTGAACACCATTTCGATGATCGTACGCTAGCCTGACTAGAAAATGGTAGCATGATAGGTTAGGGTATAATAGTTTGTAGTAACTAGGGTTTTCGTAATTTGACCTTTGTTGTTGCAATCTTAGAGTCATCATGAGATGTCGATCTCTCTGCCTCTATAGGCAGGCCTAGGGAGAAAGCATTCATGTGAAGGCACGTGATGTAATTGTTTATGGGAAAGAGGAGCGCATAACACTAGGGCCTCTTGATGCACTTTCCCAATAACGTAGGTGGTGTCAATAGAATAAGATGTGGGCACCTTTGTTTGACTGACAAAGGGAAGTGTTGACTATCGACCACACTATGTGACATAGACATTAGGGGATAGGTTAATATGTCTTGTATTATTTGATAGGATCTAGGATTAAAATATACTACCGATCATGTAACTAAAATATTCCCAAGTGTTAGCTTAATCTAGTTTATTCTCTTACTCTTGCATGCTTTAGTAATTCATAGAAATATCCCTCAAAACCTTGTTTGCAACATTTACTATTATTCCTGACACACTTCAGATTGATGACCAGAATGCGGGCTTTGTGTATAGTTAACTCTTAAATTCCTAGCACCTCTTGGACGAATCCGGACTTACCACTATCCACCCTTTGGTATTTTAGTAGTGAATACGGAAACAACAATGAAAATATCTATCTTTGATCTTATCTAGTGCTCCGCGGGTTAGTAGATCTCCTATTTCATTTATTACCGACCCCGCGGAGTGCTGATCAGTCTTGGGTTACTCTGATGTTATTAGGCGCGCTGTTTCAAGACTCGTCGCTCAACGTATGGCTATGTTGTGTTTCTTGGTGGCAATCTGCTCTTTTGGAGTGCTAAGAAGCAAATCTACAGTCTCCCGTTCTAGTTCGGAGTCTGAGTATCGAGCCTTGACTAACACAGCGGCAGAGGTTGTTTGCTAACATTGAGCCTTAACTTCATGATCTTCGTTTTCCTCTTTCTAGAGTCCCTTTTCTACTTTGTGATAAACAATGCCAGTTTTCAGGCTCAAAAACTTACTGCTCATAAGTGGACTAAGCATATTGACATCGACTACCATTTTGTTCGTGAGCTAGTGGCTTCTAGCAAACTTATTCTTTGTTATGTCTCTATTTCGCTCCAGTTGGATGACATCTTCACCGAAGGGTTTCCCTTGTCTCTTAATTCAGTTCTTCAGGTTCAATTTTTGCGTCTCAGAACATCTAACGTTGCACTTGAGGGCGTTGTTAGGATAGAAAATTTGTAGAATATTCCATCAGATATTTAGGGGTTAGAGTTTTGTTATACTCATGCTCTATTATTCATCTTGAACTACGAATTCTGTTGGATAAGTTCTCTTACCACTGTACTGTACGTACTATATGTTCATCTTGTACTATAGCAAAAGCTTACCACTATTCATGAATTTTATTTCTTGTATAGGTTCAGGTGGATGAGTTCTCTTTAAGTTTTAATTTGCAGGCTTTTGGACCAATAAGAGAAACTCCGGTGAAACAAATCTTTGCATTTGGAGAGGAAAATGACAGAAATTTACTCTATCTTTATGCATACACTCAACCTTATATCACCTTATTCGAATTGCATGAGTTTGGCAGAATAAATTAAACCCATCGGAGCAAGGTATACCCTCAAAAAAATAAGACAAGTGACTGAACCTAATTTTATGATGAAAGTGCAAATATAATCCTGCAAAATGAGAGTGACAAAATAATAATCCTATGGGCCAATCTAACTCTAGGAGTCGTTCACTTCAATTGTCAACGGGAAAAACCAATATGGCCACTAGCCCCGCCTTTTCCCCCTCAAAACCTTTCTTGGCAACTAAATCCCCTACCACCTAGCCTCGCCCTCAAAACCCTAACCCTATCATTTCCCCCTCAAAACCCTTCATCTGCGACTAACTTTGCCACCACTAACCCCACCCTCATAACCCTAGCCCCGCCCATCCCCCTCAAAACCCCTGCCACTACTAAAGCAGTCGTTTCCTCTCAATCGCACCGTCGAAGTTCTTGATCGATTTCGCCGAATTACCACATCTCGTGCATTCTGGCCTATTCATTTCGCTGAATTACCACTCCTCCAATTTTGACCTATTCATATTGTTGCATTCTGCCACCTCCAACGAGTCCACCATGCCTACACTACCATTCTCCATGCCGCATTGTTCAGGCTAGAGTTGGGCGGCGAAGTTGCTGAGCTAGCGCTAGCCAGATGGAATTCCCAGATCTGGGAAAACAAATTAAAGAAGGTGGTGAAGATGAAGAAAGCGGAAAGAAAGAAAGAAAATTTGAAAAAGAAAAATATTTGTTTGTAAAAAGTAGTGGTGAAGGTTTCTTTAATTTTTTTAATTGTAGGGTAAAACGATCATTTTGACGATTTTTGGCCAATATGACCATTGACATTTCAGTCAATAAAATCCAATGTTATTTTTGCACTTTCAATTTTTACTAGGTCATTTCTGGACTTTAGACCAAAACATAGGGTTAAAAGCGCACTGAAAAGGTTTTTATAAGGGATTTTTACACTTATCACCCTAACTTTAGGTTGAAAGTATAAATATACTTCTACAAAATGAGAAAGTGCCAAAATAACCCTATCTTTAATCTAGGGTTATTTTTGCATCTTCATATTTTACTAGGTCATTTATGCACTTTCGACTAAAACATAGGGTTAAAAACACGCTAAAAAGGAATTTTTACACTTCTCACCCTAACTTTAGGTTGAAAGTATCAAATAACCCTGCAAAATAAGAAAGTTTCAAAATAACTCTATCTTTATGATGAAATATGCAATTATAACATTTTATCATTATTTCGACATTAACTAAATAAATTGGCAATTGATCGCATACAAAATGATAAAAAATACCTTCCACCCTAAAGCTGGAAATTTTCATCACCATTTTACTCCCCCATTTATATGTCTGTTCCTTTTTCCAAAAACCACCAACCTTTTTTCCTTTTTATGTTTGACCTATCAAACTTCTTCTTCTTCAACCCAACCACCACCATCAACCACCACCTCTCCTCTAGCCGACAGCCACGGCCACCTCTTCTCTCCTCCTACCTAAACCTACCACCACATCTCCTCCAGCCGACAGCCACCACCACCTCTACTCTCTCATCTCACCTAAACCCACCACTACCTCTCCTCCAACCAACAGTCACCACCATATGTCCTCTCTTCCCAACTAAACCCACCACCTTTCCTCCCGCTGATAGCCACCACCACCTCTCCTCTACTCCCACCTAAACCCACCACCTCATCTCTCAAGAACGCCCCACCGATTCTGTTGACTACTCCGGCTCCAGATCGGGGGGACAAATCACGTTCCGCTGAAGCCATAGATTGTCCCTCCTCGCCACCTTCTCCAGCGCCGCCACCCTCCCCTGCCTCAGGAGCCCTGCGCGCCACAGATTGTCCCTTCCCGCCACCCTCTATTGTATCGCCACCCTCCCCAACCTCAAGAGCCATGCCACCACCCTCTCCCACGACCACTCAGGACCACCTCAGTAGCTCCTCGAAGTCTCGCCGGCATAACCCACTTCGCCAGTGCTCAAGAAGTGTGTCAAAGGTTTAGTGTTGCGTTCGCCGACGTTCCCGCTTCTTCGGCGTTCTCCGGTACATCTTGTCCGCCACAGCAGAGCCGAGTAGAATCACTAGTGGATCGAAGTGAATAAGTGTACCTGGGCATTTGTATTTTCTATTTTTCATTTTTTTTAACTCGGGAGCAAAATAGTCATTTCTTTGATCTCCGGCCAAAATTTTGACCGAGGAATTAAATTGTCACATACATAGAAAAGAAAATTATAATTATTATAGCACTTTCTCATTTAACAATATTAGATTGTCACTTTCAACTTAAAGATATGGCTATTTTTTAGCACTTGACTTATTTTTTAAAAAATAGTTTCTCGAGAAATGCCTTAATTGACCGGTGCCTCACTCAAGATCATGAGGCTCCCGGCAGCACAACTACAAGAGCCTTTGGGAATAAGGGGGTTGGGTGGTTGGCCTTGTTTCATGTTTGGGCCGGATTCTAAATTGTGAAGTAATGAGTGCTAGCAATCGAACTGCAACAGCTTGAAATCAAAGGTTAATTTTTGGCTTCTACCCCTTCTAATATTAGTTACAGGTGGGAATCGAAGGTGCTCCAACATTTGGAAGCTAGATCAAGTTAACTTGGAAGCTAGATCAAGTTAACTTGGAAGCTAGATCAAGTTAACTTGGAAGCTAGATCAAGTTAACTTGGAAGCTAGATCAAGTTAACTTGGAAGCTAGATCAAGTTAAAGTAGGTTAGTGTTGACACAACTAGATCAAGTTAAAGCTAAATCATGGTACTGAATCATCATGGATATTGGAAGAATGTTGACACAGCTTGATACAGCTTTTCTTCATCGAATGGTTTTGAAACATAGCCATCCATCCCACATTCCAAGCATTTTTCCAATGTTGCATTGATCACATCAGCTGTCATGGCTAAAACTGGGAGATGCCATTCATGCTTTTTTATGCCGTCACCGAAGTTCATGCATCCAATGAGGGACTGCATATTGGCACTCTTCTCCATGATTCTAATCAGCCGAGTTGCTTCGAAGCTGAAAGAGAACCAAGGCAGAGAATCAGACAGGTATTTCTACTTATATAGCCCCTGAGATGTACCCCAAGATATAAGAAAGTCAGCCAAATATATGCGGGAGAAGATCCTGCATATTAGAGGATATGGAATCACGAGACCTTAAAACTTCTTGACACGTCTGTGGTACTATTTTTTTTTTCTTTTTTGAACGGGACAATTCTGTGGTTTATTTGATTTATACCACATAATTGAATGAGTACTGAATGCAAAAATAATAACTATGAACTCTGAAGACGTACCCATCCATTTCTGGCATCTGAATATCCATGAAGCAGGCATCAAACTTTTGTGGTAGCTCAAGCTTCTTTAGAGCAGCCTTACCACTCTCAACGCACTCAACTTCAGCTCCATACTTCTTTAGGGCACCAGCAGCAACTCTGCGGTTGACAATGTTATCATCAACGACCAAAATTTTCTTGCTGCAGAGCAATCCATGTAGAGAAGGACCCTTGCATGTCTCCTGTGTCTTCTTACCAAATCCCAAAACCTGTTGTAGGCAAGCAGCCAACAGACTTGCTCTCAGAGGTTTCACGATCACAGTATCTGCAAAGCCTACTTTTTTAGCCTTCTCAACTTCAGTGTTGCTAATGCTGGTTGCCAAGAGGATCAGCTTTGGAACTTTATGCATATGGCCGCCATTCTGCTTCCAGTTTTCTAGTAAGCAAGATAAATCATCCTCACCAGACATCCATGATTCTTTTTCAACTAAAATTATGACTGGCTGCTTTTCGTTCCTGCTTCAATTAAAAACATCATAATCAGGAGTGACATGACTTGAAAGAAACATAAATAATACAGAACAGAATTATAAGTCAATGGCATATATTGATTAATTTCCATAACCACATCCACACTACCTGTGGATATCGTAATCAAGAGGAGTTGATGGCGAGGATTTACTATGGCCAAACATATATCAACAATAAAAACTCCACAAATTTCATAAGAATTGGGTCAGAAATGAATTGACAACGGAAGGAACACACAAATATTATTCAAGCACATTCCGAGCAACCCTAATGATCATTAGTGACTGTCAAGAAAGTAGCTTACACGGGATTATGCGACCCATTCTTCCTGAGAACATCAGCAGCTAGTCTGACACTTCTAACAATGTCAACATGAATGCCAAGCCTCTTCAGATGATATCTCGTGATAGCAGATCTAACTGGTTTTCCATCGACCACAATGCCTGTAAGTCCTTTAAATGCTAGAGGTAAATCAGCAGAAGTGGATATTTTGGGGTCATTCCCACAAAATTGCTCACATCTCCGGAAGTTGGCAGTGAAGAAAAATGTACTTCCAATTTTTGGACGGCTAATAAAGTCAATCATACCACCCATTAACCCGACCAAGCATTTACTGATGCTCAAACCAATACCAGTGCCTCCATAAGTCCTGGACATTGAACTGTCAGCCTGCATGAATGGTGTGAAAATTCGTTTCTGTGCATGCCGAGCAATTCCAATGCCAGTATCCTCCACAGATACCAAAAGAGACACACTCTGAGAAACATTGTCAACCTTCGCCCTACCGGTTGTATCATATACATCTTCGTCTGTAATAAACTGTTTAAAGGTATGCCAACTGGTTTGTTCATCTGCAACTGCGTAGCCACTTAAAGTTTGAAACTGGTGGTCAGCAACTAGTACTCCTTCAGATCCTCCTCCATTCAGGAAGTTCATTTTAATGTTTGTAACTGCTTTTGCATCTTCAGCAAGATGAACTTTCACAAACACGTGCCCATGATCAGTAAACTGTCATAAGTTTACTATATGAGTAAGCATAGGTGAGAAGTAAACAATTTATAATAGTTTGATATTTGCTGATGTGTTTTAGAACTTACTTGTTCTAACCAATACTGCTTTCCTACTTTATCTTCTAACAATGTCAAAATTATATCTTCCACAAATTCTGCTTTCTTAAAATTAGTAAGTTTTCTAATTCATACAATTGGGGTACCAAGAGAGGTAATCCCCTTTTATAACTTAAAAATGTTGTATTAATATGCGAGAACTTAAACATCCTTGCATAGAGGGCTTCAGTAATTTTCCATTAATTATTTTAATTATAAAAAGAAGCAAGAGAGAGCATTATTCACTTACTTTGACAGAGTTACCCACAAGATTCGTGATCACTTGCCTAAATCTTCCAGGGTCTCCCATAAGAATTTCAGGAACTTTATCAGACACAATGACTGCCAACTGATCTTACCAAAGGACGGTGGCAGAGGAGAGGAGAAGAAGCATGAGAACAAAATCATCAGATCCATGCACGACCAGTTCTTCGTTTAGCATATATAGCAAACAATAATATAAAGGAAGGAAGTAATTACATAACATTAGAAATTACATGCAATCAACTTTACCTCAATTCCTTTGCGACTAGACTTTTCAGAAAATAATGAAACAACATCATCAAGTATTGAACGAAGATTAAAAGGAACAGTCTCAAGTTCCAACTTGCCAGCTTCAATTTTTGCTCGGTCAAGTAGTTCATTTATTATTGTTATTAGTGCCCTTCCACAGGCTTGAGCAGTTTGAGCATAGTCTCTTTGGGTTGAACTCATATCCGTGTCTAGCTGTAGAGCAAGCATTCCTGCATTTTTATTGCGAGACAAACATCAATTGCAAGAACCCTACTTGGATTTTCAGTTTAAAAGAGCAAAACTTCGGAGGAATTTATCACCAACATACCAAGAATACCATTCATAGGAGTCCTTATTTCATGAGAAACAGTAGCCAGAAACTGTCATCGGTAGAAATAATCATAAGCAGTTAGATGTGTGAAATTATAGAAACAGTATATATAGGTAGTACATTTGGAAAACCTCGGATTTGGCGATATCAGCAGCTTCAGCTTGAACCTTCAGTTCCTCCATTTTATAGTAGTCATCATGCATTCTCACAACATGATTTGCTGCATTATACAATATATATCCGACCAGCATTGCAATCACTAAGATCATGAGCGTGAATCCTAGACCACTCCATAATATAGGAGCTTTCTGAAGATATCTGTGCAAATCCAACTATAGATGTAAGCATCATATGATTGTTTGGTAATTTTGGAAAACAGGGTAAGGGTAAAAGGGTACACAAATTTACCTACACACCATCTCATGCTTACGAAATGGATCCCCAAAATCAAGCTTACTCACTTGCTTAAGAGACATATCACCATCTTCAGAATTATTTCCATACATGAGGAGTGGATTAGAAGAATTCGTAATATCATAAACCTTTACCAAGATAACCTCTCCCTCAGCAAGTTGACCCAATAAATTTTCTACTAGGGATTCTACATCGAAGGCTCCACCTAGGTACCTATTTATAAAAAGCATTCTTCAGACCATGAAATCATCCATGAAAGAACCACATTAAACCAAAATGATAAAAAAAAAATTGAAATCTAAAGGAAAAATATACATCATGAGAGCTTAGGCATTTTATTCTTACATAAAGATAGTCCATATCTTCCACCAAAGTATGAACAGTTCACATTGATTCCAACAAAACAAAAAAATGCGAAAGGAAATAACTAAAAGAGGAAGGAAAATAACTAAAAGAGGAAGATAAGCTTGATTAACAAAAGAAAAATAAAATGTTCAAGATTTCAAAACCTATAAGCACAAGATTGCCCTCTGAATCAGATGGACCATGTCTTTGTAAACATAAATATTTTTTAACAGAGTAACATATTCTAAGAGGATACGAGGGGTCACTTTGTTTTCCCTTAATAATCTTCAAAAAGAATTCTCCAATATAAGAAAATATACGGGACATCTATATTTAAGAAATAAAAAAAATTTATGCTAAATTGATGAGGATAAGGTGGTCGGCCAACTGCAATCATCAACACCTATTTTGAAGAAGACAAACAATAATACTTAACCATGCTATGAATTCGAGACCATCCTTACTATTTTCCAAGTAAATCAGCCTCACTTAAGATTTAACTAAACTAACCTTATTGGCAGCAAATGCAAATCTGGAATTTTTATATATATGAATCAGAAAGAGGTTATAAAGTTAGACACACCAGCTGGAAACTTAACAATGTTAGAACATGACAGGAAAAACATCACATTACTGCCCCAGAAGTACACCTGATAAACACAGCTGGAAGATGATTAAAGCATGCTATAGCACCATGCTGTTATTACTACAAACAACAAAGTCAATCTTTCGTGTTATTTAACAAACATCCAAATTAATTATTAAAAAAAGTAGAGTTGATTGCAACTGGGTTATAGTTATATAAGAGAGAGAATGAAGTTAAATTGTAATGCTGAAAAAGGTGTGAAGAAAGACATAGTAACGTGTAGAGAAAATTCTGAGTCAGAGGGAAATATTAAGAAAGGACTAAGGAGGAAATCTATCAAGCAAACTTCAAAGAGAAGAATATGGATGCAAAAATAAATCTTCATACTTCAACCAACAATTTTTACCAATTCTCCCAGTAAATCTGAAAAAGAAAGAATACCAATATGATACCACTGAGAAGAGTTTCATTGGCTCATTTGGGTTTCCTTTGGGAGCTACATCGGAATCCAGAAAGGGACAAGCAGTCCTTATTTGTCTAAATATTGCACCTCAACCACAAATATAATTTCAAATAAAGAAATCACAGGCTTTGATGGGGCTTCTCTACAAGCCAACCAGGCACTAGAAAAATGCAAGACAAGCTTGAAAATTGAAACCATAATTCATTTTGAACAGAGACTGGGGTGAAGAATGGCCAGATGAATCGAAAGGCCTACCCTGCAGTGGCTTTTACACGTTCTTCAACTGTTGGATTTAGCGACAACAGTGATTTATAAACGGGAATAGTTAGAACAACTCCAAGGTGATGAGACCCCAAAAGCCTGAAGGGTTTTGTAAGAACAGCCTTCCCTGTGGCCATAGCCTTCAAAATATTTTCACGATCTTCCTGTATCAAATTTCATAATCATTGACAATATCTTGAAATCATATAAGCTTCCTAATGTTGCAACACAAGGAATTACCTCCCCGGACATCATATCCAGTGATCGAATGTAGGACACTGTTTCTTGGGAGAATATAACCGGGGCGTACTCATCTCCAACAGGTGAAGGGTCTCCTTGCATTGTTTTTATTGTCCAACCATGTTGCCTCTCAAATTCTTCCCTTTCAGAATCCGCAACCTTCTGCGCATAAGCTACCCCGCTCAATAATGGCCTCTCAAAAGCTGTACTAGCTGCGTACTCAGCAAAAGTCGTCTGAAATGGTACCAATTATCCCATTAAAATAAAGGACTCCAGGGCACATGTTAGTTTCGGGAGCAGCAGTATTAGCAGCAGAAGATAAATGCACCATAAACTTCTAAATATGAACATAAGAAGCAGCACTTAAACATGAACATAAGCAAGTAAAAGGAGCTCTAAACATCAGAGAAACATTTTAGACTAGGCCACCATAAGTTTCTAGAAGACAACAAATACAAGCCTGGAGATAAACCCGAAGATAACAAAAACTACATGGACTATGAGAGTTGAGAATCAAGAAGCAGCCGACGAACCTGATCTATTGCAGATGGGGTCTTAAAATAATGAAAGGTGGAAACGAGTATTGCAAGGGCGTGGACATGGTTGACACTAACATTGAACTGATCTTGCAGCATCCTTGCCCTTTGATCACACCCGTTTACCAGAACCTCCTTTCTCTTCTCCTGCTCTGTGGCAGCTGATTTCTCATACATTCCAATACTGATGAACACAAAAACCACAGTCCAAACTGCAAACGTTTTCCCGAACCAACCTCTCGGAATGCCCAAGAATGTGCACTTCTTCTTGATGCCCAATTGCTCATTCAACATCAAAGCAACCATGTGGTGCTTCTTTTCCCCCATCATCCTTCAAACTTGGTTACTTCGCCACACCAACGACAAATTTAAATACAATGAGGCTTGCGTTTACTGCAATAGTATAAGGAAAAGGGCTCTTTTTGTTTCGTGTGCTGCAGTGAGAACCCAGAAAGCACAATGATATGAACACAGCAATCATCCCCCTCTTGTCCTTCTCCAGGAAATCCCACAAGAAAAATATTATTTCTTTCAGAGATTAGCCATCATACTCACTGAACAGGCCTGCCCTCGAAAGATGAACGAATCCCAGATTCCCAAAAAAGGGAGGAAATAAATAAAACCCTCTTCCTCAGTATCTCTGCAAGCGTGAACTTATACAGACAGAGGAGAGCATGTTCACTGTTTTCAACACTAAGGACAACATTGTCGTTATAATTCTATCTTCTTCTTCTTATTATATCAAATAAAAAGAACACACAGGAGCTCATATGGCACCAAGAGAAGGAATATGATTCAACTTAAATCAATTCAACTCACACAAGAAGAAACAATACAGTGTCTATTGATTGACGGAAATGCAAAGATAGACTTCATTAAAATGCTCTTGTAGTTGATTAGAATATTGAAGTAATCTTCTTTACTTACTTTTTAAAGCATGTGAATCGAATTTTGAAGATTTTTAGAGATACGCTCGTCCCCCCAAGACCAATAAATTATTGTCCTTTTTCTTCCTACCATTTTTCTCACTCTTCAGCCTTGTTTCTCTCACGCGAATAAAATACTTCCTCCGTCTCATCTTAAATGACTATCATTTATAAAAACATATTTGACTGTTAATATATTTAGATACGTATAATAACGGTAAATAAAAAATTGTAGAAACTACTGATTACGTCGAATTCAACAATATCACATACGATAATATTATGTCTCATATATCTATTTAAATATGCGGTCAAACTTTGATAGATGATAGTGTCATAGAGTAAGTAGGTAATTTAAGCTGGGATATAGAGAGTACCAGAGTAAGGCCTGTTCTCTGGAGTTTATCTGAACTGATTTAATCTTTGATCGGATTGAATCTGAACTAATTTGAACTGAACTGAAATGAAAATAAGTGTATTAGAAAATAGAAACATATGACCAAATCAAGCTTAATTCAATCAAAGTTAAATTCATGTTGAACTGAATTGAATTAAACTGAAATGTAGATAAATTCTAGAGAATAGGGCCTAACTATGAGTATCCATAATCGTAACTCCTTAAATCCATTTATCCTAATAAGGAACCCTCCTTATTTAAGGAGGGTCACCGTGGAGTTTTAAATGTCATTTCTTAATAAGGAGTTGCTCTTTTGTTAAAGAGTTTGCACCTCTTTATTATTTATGAATGGTCAACCAACCAATGATTGATACTTGGTATATTGTTTGTTTTGTGTTTTTAATTAATACTCTAATTTAATATTATTTTTAATTATGCATTTTATGTTTATTTTTTGGCAAACTCTTGGAAAATACCGTCTTTTCATAAAGGGTTTAATCATAATAATAAAAGGTAAAATATCTTAGTTGCAATATTAATAATTTATTATGCAACATGTAGTAGTTATAAAGTTTATAACCCAATTCATGCAACCCAAAAATTTTATCTTCATTTCTTCTAATTTACACTTTAAACATTGGTTTTTCCATAACTTATGGAAAGACCGTCTTTGAAGAGACGAACTCTTTTTTTTAATGTATTTCAATTTTATAATTTTATATTTTTATTAAGTGGTCTATTTTGTGAAAGAGTCTATCTCTTGAAAGACAATCTTTCCATAAGTCATGACCAAGTTTTATGAATGAATTGTCTATTTAGTATTTAAATTGTTTAGCTATGTATATTATTATAGATCCTTTTATCATTTTTGTTAAAATGAATTGTTTGTTTGTCCTATCAGTAAAAAAACGGATCATTCCTTTGGGTTAAAGTGCAAATTCGAAGAAATGAAGATAAAGTTTGCAGTTTACATGAATCGGGGTTATAAACTTTATAACTACTACACATTGCATAATAAATTTTTAATATTGCAACTAAGATATTTAACCTTTTATTATTATAATTAACCCCGTATTTCCATAAGTTTAAGGAAAAACAATCATTTTCAAGACTTTGCCTTTGTGAAAATTTATTTTTTATGCAAGTTATCTTACTAAATTAATTATACTTGGGTATATAAAATATTATTTTTGGATGAAAGAATAAACGTGTCTGTTTGATATATATATATATATATATATATATATATAGTTAATACAATATAAATTTTTATTTGCATTTTATTGATATTTTATAAAATATAAATAAAAGTTTAAATATTTTTAATCGAGATTGTGATTCAACACTAAATAAGTAATTCTCAAATATCATTTTATTGTTGTAAGTTGGTTCTTACCTAATATTTACCAAAGTAAATAATGTGACAATTAAAAAGTGTTCCGTACGTCAATTACCATTTTGGATGATCTAATCTCCTTCGGTCTTGACTCTAGACAATTTCATTTTTCACACAACAGGCACAAACGGCTGTATTTTATTTGACTCTAAAACCTCTCTTGGACATTTCATTCGGACCTCGTGCAGAGAATACCAAAATAAAGAAAGCATGCAGGGATATATACCAATAGAGTAGATCTTCTGACATGATATGTGCATAAATTTAGTGGATTGCTATATCACGTCATGTATTTTACTAGTTACGCCCTGTATTTATACTATTTTATATACAAATATGTATTTTTAATTTAATTTAAATAATTAAATTAATTAAATTTAAATTTAATTTATATTAATTTAATTTATTAGTAATTTAATTGCTGCTCCGGCTCCGCCTTGCTCCAGTGCCACCGCACCGCCGCCGCGCCGCCGGGCGTCGCCGCCGCCACGCCGCTGGGCGTCGCCGCCGCCGCGCCGCCGGGCGTCGCTGCCGAGCGCACGGCCGAGTCAAACCGCCGCCGAGCGCGCGGCCGAGTCAAACCGCCGCCAAGCCGGAGTCAAACCGCCGCCGAGTCCCGTTCGCCATGGCCTGGGCGCGAGCCGGAGGCTCTCCCGTTCGCCAGGGCCTTCGCGCGACTAGCGCCGGTTCCGTTCGCCACGGTCCGGGCGCGAGCCGAAGGCTCTCCCGGTCCGGTCGCCACGGCCTGGGCGTGACGGGCGCCGTATCCGTTCGCCACGGCCTTCGCGCGACGGGCGCCGGTTCCGTTCGCCACGGTCCGGGCGCGAGCCGGAGGCTCTCCCGGTCGCCACGGCCTGGGCGCGACGGGCGCCGGTTCCGTTCGCCACGGTCCGGGCGCGAGCGCGCCTTCCGTTCTCCTCGCCCTCGGCGCGAACCGGGGCTCCCGTTCTCCGCCGCTTCTCCGCCACTTCTCCCTTTCTCCGCCGGCGGTGCTAGGGTTTCCCTCGAGGACGATGGAGGATGGCGGGCTAGCTTCGCTCGACGGGTTTAGGATGGCGGAGCTCGACAGCGACGAAGGAGGAGAGACGGAGGGGCTAGGGTTTCGATCGACGAGGCTAGCTTCGATCGACGACGACGAAGGAGGAGAGACGGAGGACGAAGGAGGAGGAACGGCGGGGACGAGGCGAAGGAGAAGGTAGGACGGCGGCGGGGCTAGGGGTTTTGATCGACGGGGACGGCGGAGGAGGCACGGTGGTGCCGGGCGTCGCCTGCCGGAGAAGACGAAGAAGAAGAGAAATAGGTGGTGGTGGCGGCGGCGCTGAGCACGTAGCGGCGGAGATCGGTGGCGCACGGCGGCGTGGCGCGCGGTGGCATCGCGGGACACGGCGGCGCGGCGGTGGCGCACGGCGGCGCGGCGGTGGCGCACGGCGGCGCGGTGGTGGCGCACAGACGGCTGCGGTTTTTGTTTTGTTTTTGATTTTTTTTATTTTTGATTTTTATTTTGATTTTAAATTTTTGTTGTTGATTTTTGTTTTATTTTAAAATCTTAATATTAGTATTATACATATACATACGTATTAGGGCGTAACTAGTAAAATACAGGGCGTGATATAGCAATGCCCTAAATTTATGGGTAATTCGCTCTATTTTTAATATTATACACTGTATTTTAAAATTACATATTAAATTTAAAAAAAAATTAAAATATTATATATATCTTATTTTTACATTCAAATATACGTTATTACTTGTTTTAAATTTTAAAATATAATATTTAAATTTATAAAGAATTACAACATTTATGGTAAAAAGTACAATGGATTTTTCATAACCTTATGGACAGATCGTCTTTCCTAAGACTTTCTCATACCAATATAACCCTACCAATTTGAGTAAGAACAAGTCCAACAACTTCCCTATAATAGGGATTTTCATTGATTATATGGATTCTACTTGGTTTTTTAGCTCTTACAGTTCCGTATCTTATTCCCTAAAATAAGAATTTTGATGAGAGAGAAGATTTGCTTCCCTATATTTGTAGAAAGAGAAAATTATTTTAGGGAATGAAAATTTAATGCAATTCCAATTGAATGCATCAAATCATAACACAATATTCATTTTTCTATTAAATTTAACTCTTATATTTTGTTCATTTTCCGTTCCTACTATAACGTATATTCGACTTTCAACAAAAACAATTTAGTGAAAACTACTACAATCTCAAGCTTGGGTGGGATACTTCTTTATATATTTTTAAGGGTGTTGTCAATAATTATTTGTTTAGAATGTTAAAATTATTTTTTTGGTTTATAGTTTGCAAGCTTTGAATTTTTTAGATGTCATTACCTTTTATTTTATACCGGATAAAAATGCGAAAAGAATACAAATTTCTAATTAAATTCTAAGTTTTTGCTTTAAATTTGTTATATTGATTATTTTTAAAATCTAATGATTAATTTTTATAATATAAACATGGCTTACAACACCACATCATTGATACTTTAATCAATCAAAATGAGTCAGCATTACAAAAAGTATGCTCCACACAAATATTTATTTTTTTAAAATTTGTTTCTTGTTGAAAAAATGGCAATTTAGATGTTGAATGTAAATTCTCGTTCCATGTTTAGTAGATAATGAATAGGTTGAGCGTAAATTTTATATAATTCATATGTGAGTATGATAAAAATATGGCAAACTTTGTTAAATTTTTTTAATGTTATTTGTCTTTTATTTCAAATTTGGTGAAAATAAGGAAAAAGAAAGAAAGAATATTAGTTTCTAACTTCTAGTTTTCAGTTTGTTGTATTGATTTTTTTTTTTGAAAAAACTAACTATTAATTTTTGTAATATATTTTGGAATGATTAAAAATTAAATCTTATATTTAAATTAAAAGATATCTATAGTGTATTAAATGTTAGTACTTGCAAAATAGGGAAGTTGTTGGAGTTGAGTCAAAAAAATATGGGGAATATTGATTTTCATTCCCCATCCTAGAAAAAATTTTAGGGAAGTTGTTGGATTTGCTCTAAGTGCTAATATAACGCTCGGGTAATTTTATTACAAAAACAACCCTATCTAATTAATGAAAGTGATAATATAACCCTCTGGAGTATATTCCTGCATTGAATTGCCATTTATGACTATTGACCAACTAGAAATGACCAAAATTCCCTTTAAGCCAAAGCTAAAAATTATTTATTTTCCCATTTTACTACTTTTCTTCTTATTCAAACCCCTCTCTTACCCCCAACCATTGGTCGCCACCACCGGCCACCACAGTCACATCTTCGCTGTCAGCACAACCACCACCTTCCCGCCACCACAACCACCAGCTCCGACCACCACAACCCGCAGACACCACCTCCTTTGCCACAGACCATCACTGATGAGACGTCAAATGCTTGTATTTTTCGAAGCATTTAACATCTCTTTTGTCATCTTTTTGTTGTAAAATTTCTAGATTTAGGTAGGTTTACATAATAAGGGAATTAGATGACCATTTTTTGTTTTCATATCTAAATCCTTCATTTAGTAATGTATGTTTCGTCTAATGGATTTTTTGTCCTTACGAGCATCTAAATTCCATTTTGTGAGCTTAATTTGTAGATTTCCCGTGAGCCATTTGAAGTGGTTTAGTGAAGGCCACGAGCCAAAACGTGGTAGAAGATAGAAGAGTCGAAGAAGGAAGGCAAAGAAGCGGATAAATTGTCAACCGGAATTTTAGACCAAATTCTTAAAATGATCCGAGAAGAATTAGCCTACAAAGGTGGTACCATTGGATTTGTCTTCTTAACCACTATGAAATTGACTACAAGAATTCCAAAATTGGAGCAATGGTTCACTCATAGAGATGCGAAGACCGGCCGGCCGGATGAAGAAAACCATAGCGCGCGCCCAGCTTGAAACCTTGAGTGCACATGCGCCTTGGAGCAAACTGTGGTGCAGCATCTCAGATCTCAACGCGTGCGCCGGTGCTTAAGCCTCGCATCAGTGTCATGCGCCACTGACTTAGCCCACGCCCAGGAGTCCCGTGCCACTGACATTGCTGCCTTGCGCCAGCCTCACGCCTCTGCCCTGTGCCCTTCCTCGCGTCATTGCCTTGGTAGCTGCTTTTTGACCTCTTTTTTTACCAAGTTGAGCTATAAATAGCCCTTTTTCTTCCCCATTTCAGCCAAGCCCGACTTTGGGGCTCCAAAACCCTAGTTTTCTCCCATTCTCTTCCATTTTCTTCTTCTTTCTTTGCAGATCTTTGTTCTATGCTATAATTTTTTATTATCTAGCTAATTTTTGTACTTAGGAGCAATTGATTGAAGCTTCCACACCTATGTAGTAAGAACCTCTATTTCACTACTTTTTGAAGCTTTTGTTATTTAGAATTCATGTGTTCATAATGCTATGTTTTACTTCATTTATGCCATGGGTTGTTTGAGAATATGGAGTGTTTGTATGATTGAAGTGTTAGGGTGTTAGGAAAGTGGCCAATTTCTTAGCTCATAAGACATGAAAGTCCAAGAACATGGAATTAGAACTTCTTGTATATAATGTGTTGTGATTCTTGCTAGATAAGTATGTTAATGTGGATTGTTCTCATATTTATCCTATAGATGAAATGAAAGGTTGAATCTTGAATGTGGTTTGTTAAAGGTTTAGCCAATGAATGCTATGTTTGGTTAAATGACTATGTCTTTGGTAGAAGACTTGTTGTTATCAAATCTATTCGTGTATAATGCCATTGATGAAATATCTTTATGGTTGTTGAACGTATAAAGTGATTATCAATGAGGTTTGCAAATGGTCATTGAACGTCTTTGTGAATTACTCTGAAGAAGAAATTAATGTTGATATTCAATTGGGAAGTGATAGCATTCCCCATAGGTAACAAATGGAATAGAATGAGTGAATGGTTCAATGATCTACATGAGGTTTGGAAGTGGATATTAATTGCCCCCAAGGCTTTGTCTTTTGTAGTTTTTACCCCATTTTCTTAGTTTGTTGCATGATTAGCATAGTTACTTGACTTTGCTAGTTAGTTTTTCTTTTAATTTCATAACTTAGGACCAACCCCCCACCCCATTTACTTGATTTTGTATCAATATATATGCCTAATTATAGCCTAATATCAACCTTATATGTTTAAACCCTTAGAAAAATCACTCTTCTTTGTGGACGGCCCCAATTTGCCACTATCTACTTAGTTGTAGTTAGTAAGCATTTAGGGCTTATAAATATTAACTTTGAGAGGTACGGCAATGACCTCCCAAATTTTGGCACCATTGCCGGGGAAGAGGTATTTATTTTTAAGTGTTTGGGCATATTTGGTTGTATATTAGCTAGTTGTTTTTACTTTCCACTTCTTGGTGGTTGTTTTTGTTTGGAGTAGGTATTGCTTGAGTTCTTGATGAATTTTTATCAAGAATCCTTGCAATATGATTTTGGACTTTTGAAAAAGAAAAAATGGAACGTCTCACCTTGAGGAAACTTATGATGAGAAGAGAGGCTCAACTAGCAAGGTTTTGTAGGATATGTCATATTCCAAACATCCTACCGAGTCTTGCTATTTGTTGAGAGAGGAGCACTATGAGGATGAAAGAACCTTTGGTTTCCAAAACCAAGGGTATTATGAAGAGTGCTACCAAGAGGTTGGATTTGTTGATTTTCAGGGGAAAGAAGCTCAAGAGTGGTATCCATACCACAACTCTTACAATCCAGAGTGGAGTGGAAATCCGGATTGGTGGTATGAAAATGAGCCAGAAAACCAACAATACGAGCAAAATAGTTATCCCCCCATCATACACCATACCCCAAGACCAAGCCCTTGAAGAAGGTTTAAGTTTGACCTCGTAGGTTCTCTTGTTCTTCATTTTCCTATTTTGAAGCTAGTTCTATGGGTTTGAATTCGTAGGGCTTTGTTTCCATCGTATTTTTCCATTTTTCTCCTAATTGTGGGGATATTTTTGTTTCTCTGGCATTATGTTTTTATTTGTCTTTTGGAGTTTGGCCGGAATCTTCACTTTTGGCTTTTCCTGTTTTAATTGACGCAACTTTCGTCTGAATTTTAGGGATCTTGAGAACTTCAATGTCTACTTCTAACGTTATTGGAATTTCTCCGCCAAATGTCCCTGAAAATAGTGCTGATTCCGGGGAGGATTCCGATCACCTCGCTGGCTCTTCTATCATTACTAGTATTATCTATGATTCAAATGTTGAGGAGTTAAAGCATAGCTTCCTCTTTTTTTTCTTTGTATGAGCTCAGGGCTCCTGAGTTTTCTAAAACTGTTCGCACCCCTCATTCTGGTTATATTTCATGTTACTTAGACTATCTTAAGTTTAAACTTTCTCCCCCTTTGCCTCAACACGTCTTGGACTTTCTTTCTCATTATCAAGTCACTTTATGTCAACTACAACCTAAAGTCATTTATGTTTTTGTTTTCTTCTATCACGTGTGCAAACAGCTGAGGTTTCTTTCTCTATTGACTTATTTTGCAATCTTTACCATCTTCGAAAAGTGAAGAACAACTCTGACGAGTTTACTCTTTATCCTGTTATTCCAACTGTTAAGTTCGTTAGTGGATTTCTAATTATTTGTGGAGTGTGGCGTGATAAATTTTTCTATATAAAACTTGGTAATGATAGTAGACCAACTTTTCGATTTGGAACCACGGTGTTCCCAAATCAAAACTTCCTAAGGCTAGGGTTCATCTTAATGCAGAGACTGAAGTTGTATTATCGCTCAGCCAGTATTCCACCGCTCTTCTCTCTACTGGCTCTTTAAGAAGAGGTGTTTTACTTGTCATTGATTTGGTCACTTCTACTCAGTCCATTTTGTTTTTCGTTGTTTCTGTTCTAGTTGTCCTTCTATGTTCGTATGTTTGCCTAAATTTCTTTGTGTCTGAATTGCAGATATGGATCTAACCAAATGCTCTGCTGACAGATTCTTCATTTCTGATGACAAGAATGACGATGTAGAGACTTTGACAACTGAAACCAATGAGAACCTTGAGATGGTCGTTGCTCAGGAAGTGACTGTCAAAGCTATTGCTCAGCCGATAACTTCCGGGGCCAGGTCCAAAGAGGGTAAGGAGGAGGTGTAATTGCATTTCCAATGAGACCTCTCATAGAAGGAGGCGAAAGGAAAGAATCAAGGGCTCAACAATGATCCTGGAGCCTATTAAGAAAAAAGGGTGTGTTAGCCATTCTTTTTCTAACCTCCTATCTCGAATCAGCGATTTGATGGTGGAAGGAATTGTACTTGCTACTCTTTCTAAGCTGTCGCTTCCCGAGATAATGGCTGTGATATGCACTCTTTGTTTTGAAATGTTATTTTGATTCAATTAGGTGTTTCTTAGTATGTAACCATTTTCCTCTTTTTTTTGCTTATTTTGAACACAAGGTTGGTGCGAGCCTTCATCTTGTCAATGAATAGGTTGCTGAATTTGCTTAGGGAGGTGGAGTGATGCTGGAAAAGTGGTAGACCAGAGAAGGGAAGTGCGCTGCTCTAAATGTTTTTGTTGAAGCCACCAAAGAGTGAGCACGTGCTACTGAAGATTGCGCTTTAGCCCCTGAGGAAGAAATAAAAAGACCGCGTTCCTAGTTGGAAGGGATGCGGACCACTGACCCTAATTTTCTTGGGTATTCTCAGGTGCTAGTTGATCGACTCGTGAAGACAAAATACTTTTATGCTTTATTTGAAGAGGTCACAACTAGAGCTACATTGTTGGGTACTACGAGGCCTTGGTCAAATTTCGGTAGCTAAATCCTACCGCAAATGTTGATAAGCTACCTAAACTGCCCAAATTTTAGAAGATTTTGGAGGGGCAGAAGGAAATTCTTAACAAGGGTTTCATCAGGAACATTTATGATGGTGGTCATCCCTATGCACTGCTATCCTATCTTTCCAGTCTTCCTAATCTACCTTTTGGCTCTGAGTTGAAGGAGGGCTCGCTTGATTACCTTGAGGATTTTCCGTTTAGCTCTCCCACGCCCGAGCTTTGCATTCCTGAGCATACATCTAGTCCCAATAGTGACGCAAAGCTCAGGAACCTTGTATAGTGTGTCCTTGCAGCAAGTTTATTCCCGATGGTTATAATGTTGAATCGCTTGGCAAGGATATCGCTCGTAGTTTGGTTGATCTTGAATCTGTTGGTGTGTACCTACATTCACTTAACCTTCTTGCCTGTGTCCAAGAATGGGCGTTATTGTTAGGCATTCGTCTGAAGTATATGTTATGGGGTATTAATGATCTTGAAGCAAAGTGGGAGAAGATTGTGAAAGATACCCAGGATTGTGTCCGTGAATTGAGAGGGTTTTTCTCTAAGCAGAATGGACTTATTCACCATCAACAGTTGACTATGGTAAAGATGCTTTGACAATAAGAGAAAGCTAAAATTTTTGCTGCAAGTAAGACTTGCAAAGCCCATCAAAAGACCTTGATCATTTGATAAACATGTACTCGCATCGTCGACCTGTTGGATCGGTTGAAGAAAAAACATGATAAGTGTGATCACCTGTCATCTTCAGCAATCGGTTGGCAAAGCAAGTTTGATGAGAAGTTTGCTATAAATACACAGCTTCGAAGTGAAAATAAGCTACTCCGCACTGAGTGTAACCGCCTTGATTCATCTGTGCACCAACTCGAGCAAGCTTGTGTTGACTACAAAGATAAGCTTCAGGCCCTCCCCTCATTATCTCGTAGATCTACTGGCTGTGGAGATCTCACTATTGAAATTAGCGGATAGAGGATTAACCTATCTGAGGTTGTCTAATCGCATATTCGGTGTCTAGAGGACGAAGTGCAAAATTTGATGGCTGAGAATAAGAGGTATCAAGAATCTATTAATGTTGTGAGTATGCAGATTGATCGTGAGGAGTTTGGCTCTATAACCGACTTCAAGGCGTATTACGCTAGATATCTTAGACATATGGAGAAAAGGGGTCTAATACGCCATCCTGCTTACACGTGAAATGGCGATATGACCACTTAGTAAGTGAAGAGCGTGTGGGTGAGGAGACCCGGCATAGGGCTGAGCATTCCTATAGTGAGACCAAGCATACTCATCGTTATGGTGGTTCGTAATTGTCTGGATCATCACGAGCATCTAGATGTAGATGGTTCTCCCGTTTTGCACTTCTTTGCTATAATTTTTGTAAACTTACATGTTTGCTATCACTTGATAAGCTGTACTTCATCCACGTTTATGAGGATATCATGCCTTTTACAAATTTTATTGGTCTTGTGACTAAGTTTGCGAAGTTGCAAGATCTATAGCATGCGCGTATCACATTTATTATTTTGGTTCTGTAGGCATGCTTGCCTTTTTGCAAGATCTATAGCTTGCATAGTAATCATAGAGAAGCTGTAAGATCTATTGCTTGCGAATTTAAGGACTTTGAATTTTACGACGTGCAAGATCTATTGCTTGCTGGTGTTATTTTTATGAGCAAATATACCCTTGTGCAAGATCTATAGCTTGCTAATGTAAGATTTATGAAGTTGTAAGATCTAAAGCTTGCAAAATCTAGTGGTTGTGCAAGATCTATAGCTTGCGAATATATGATTTACAAAGTTGCAAGATCTATAGCTTGAAGCTCGATGCTTGTTAATATGTGTATAATTTGTGTTTGACCTTTGATAACCAGAAGACCTTAGTGCGTTGATTGTACTATGGATGTATTATTATCTGAAATTTGCAAATAAAAAGCTAAAAATGTAATCTTGGCCCGAAAAGACTTTTTTTATAATATACGACTGCGATAATGTTGCCTTGGAAACAAAGGAATGAACGCAACCAGTGATAGTCTCATGGTTTGTGTACAACTAGATATTTCCTATCATTCCCCTTGAATCTAGTCACAGAATTTTCTCAAATTGATCATCTGTCGAATATTGGGAACACTGCTGCCATCCAACCTTTCTAGCTCGTAGCAGTTGGACTTGTGTGCCTTTGTAACCTTGTAAGGTCCCTCCCACTTTGGGCATATCTTTCCTCTTTCTTCTGCTAGGCTTGCCTCGTTCTTTCTTAACACAAGATCGCCAATCTGAAATCGTGTTTCTTTAATCTTCTGATTGTAGCCTCTTTGATCATTGGCAATTCTCATTTTTCTTCCATTTTGTCTAAATCCAATCTCATCATTTTTGGATAATCATTCTCCCTATAATCATCTACTTGGAGACTTAAATTACCGATTTCCACTGGCATCACTGCCTTAAGACCATAGACCAGGCTGTATGGTGTCTCTCCATTGGTTCACAAACGGTCGTTCGGTATGACCATAGGGTGTTGGGTATCTCATCCACCCAGCCAGTTCATTTTCCTTCCAATCGCTTATGAATTTCTTGAACAATGGTCATGTTTGTTACTTCTATTTGTTAGTTGGCTTGAGGGTGTGCTACCGATGTAAACTTTTGAAGAATCCCAAGCTTTGAACACCATTCAGTAAAGGTAGCACTTGTGAACTGTGTACCATTGTCCATGAAAATAATGTGTGGCACCCTGAAGCAACACACTATATTCTACTAGACAAATTTTCTTGTTACCTCATTTGTGACTCTTCCTAATGACTTTGCCTCCACCCACTTCGTGAAGTAATCGATTGCCACAATTAGAAATTTAGCATTGCCTTCACCCTTTGGGAAGGGTCCAACTAGGTCAATCCCCCATTTATCAAATGGCCAAGCCCCATATATCCCTCTCAAAGCAGCCTGTGGTTTATGCGACAATGAGGCATTGATCTGGAAACCTTTTCATTTGAGCATGAAGTTATGCGTATCGTTAAACATAGTCGACTAGTAGTATCCTGCTCGGATGATTATTTTTGCCAATGTTCTAGCTCCCTAATGCATTCCACACCGCCCTTAGTGTACTTCTCTTAGAATTTCACTTGCCTGTGCTGGTCCTACACATTTTATCCATGGAGATAAAAAAAACCCTTCCTGTATAAGACTCCTGCTTCATAAGTGTAGTTGTTAGAACGTAACTCCAACTTCCAGGCCTGCTGCACCTTATCTTCTGGATGTTCCCTTTGCAAAGTACTCTATTAGCGTGAATTCCAGTTTACACCTTCCATCTGGATAGTTGATATAGTTGTCATTACTGTGCTTCTGAGTAGAATGGCCTCCACTATCACATCTTTATGTTTGCTCAAAGATTCAAAACCAATCGTTGCTAGCTTGCTAAGTGCATATGCCTTTGTAATTTCACTTATTGGCATGTGCTGGATATCGAAATACTCGAGCTGGGCTATAAGCTGCTGGACCCTCTTTAAATACTTTACTAATTGTCCTTCTCGTACTTCGTAATCCCATCGTACTTCCTGAACTATACATAGTGAACCGCTGAATCCCCAAACACTTTTGACCTACATTCTGATGGTAAGGTCTAGTCCACATATCAGCGCCTCACACTCTGCTTCATTGTTAGGAGTGGGAAGTCAAAGCGAAGTGAATATCTATGTTCTCCTCCTTTTGGGTTGACCAGTAGTAGTCCTGCACCACAGCCCTCTCTGCTAGACGCGCTATCAACAAAAAATTTCCATGCGACATCTTCCCACTTCGATTTCCCTTTTTTGATTCCCATATTCTAGTGTTTGTTCGCTTCCTGTGCTTCTTTGCTTGTCATTTCTGCACTGAAGTCTACTAATGCCTGAGCCTTTATTGCTATTCTTGGCTGGAATTGGATCTCAAATTGGCCCAGTTCCAGAGCCCACTTTGTCATTCTGCCAGATAATTCAAGCTTGCTATGAATATTCTTAATTGGGAAATGAGTGTAGATCACGATGTGATAACTGTGAAAATATGTTCTCAACCTCCTTGCTGAGTATATCAAAGCCAGAGTTAGCTTCTCAGCTGGCATGTATGCCTTCTCTGCGTTTTGCAATATTCTGCTAATGTAGTACACTGGCACTTGTTTTTGGCCTTCTTGGTGCACCAAAACAGAGCTGATTGCATTCTGCGAGATCGCTGAATACAAATACAGGGTTTCTCCAGAAACACATGGCTTTAACGTTGGAAATGTTTGAAGTTTCTCCTTCAGAGAGTCGTACACTTTCTGACATTTTTCGCTCCAGCTAAACTTCTTCACCTTCCTTAGGACTTCAAATATTGGAAAATACTTTTTCGTTGGTTTTAAAACAAATCGGCTGAGTGGAGCCAGCGATCCCATCAATATTTATACCTCATTGATTGTTCGTGGCTGGGGAAGATCCACTATAGTCTGATTTTTTCTGGGTTGGCTTCGATTCATTTTGAGGATACCTAGTATCCTAAAAATTTTCTTGCGCCTATTCCAATCATGCATTTTTAGGGTTAAGCTTCATTAAATGCTACTTATATTGTATCCAAGGTTTTTTTAAAATCTGCAGCAAAGTCACCCACTTTCCTGCTCTTGATAACCATGTCATCAACATATGCCTCAATATTTCATCCTATTTGATACAAAATGTGTTATAGACCACTCTCTGGTATGTTGCTCCTACATTTTTTTTAACCCAAATGACATTTTAACGTAACAAAAGATTCCAAAGCTCTTTATAAATGTCATCAGGTATGGTGGTATCCTTTATATGCGTCTAAAAATGCCAGGACTTCATACCCTAAAATTGCTTTGACTAGTTGAATCAAAGCAATATACTGGCTTGAAACAATGCCTTATTTAGGTCAGTGAGGTCTATGCACATTCTCCACCCCGCGTCTTATTTTTTCACCATTACAGGGTTCGCTAGTCACTTTGGATATATGACTTCTTTCAATATACCGGCTTGAAGCAATGTTGTAACTTCCCCTTCGATCACTTTTTGTCCGTCACTAGTGAAGCTGTGTTGCTTTTGTTTGACTGGTTTGATCGAGTCACTGATATTCAAGGAATGTGTAGTGATGCCTGGGTTGACTCCTCCATACTCTGGGCACTCCATGCAAACTTATCTCCGTGGCTCCGCAGGATTTGTATTACCTCTTCTTTTCCATATATGGAAAATGTTTTCCTACTTTTACACACTTGGAATTGTCTTCATCATCCAAGCTAACCAGCTCTGTTTCTTCCTCCAAATCTACCGCTGATTATGACTCCTCTAGTTGTTCACCATTTAAGACCGTGCTGACCATCTTCGTCTTTACCACACTTTTCTCTGACCTCATCGCAATAACCATGCACTACCTTGTCGTTTGTTGGTTTCTCTTATTGTCGCGATGCTAGCCGGAGTTTGGAATTTCATTACTAATTGGTAAGGGGACCATGTCGCTTTAGCTGTGTTCATCCATGGCCTTCCGATTATGGCATTAAATGGGCTCAGAGCGTCCATGACTACAAAGTCACACATGATGGTACAATTTTTTTCCAGTTTCTCCAATGGTGACAGGTGGTTGTATATTCCCCAAAGGCATTTCTGCTCACCCTGTGAATCCTTCGAGGGCAGATATGGACATTTTAAAGTCAATTCGCTTGAACCCTAGCATGTCAAAGCAATCCAGGAATAATATCTCAATTGCACTTCTACTGTCCACGAACACTCTATGAACTGTTTGCATTTTCAATTTTTGCGATGATAGCCATGGGATCGTTATGGGGCGAAGCGTTAGGCACTGCATCTTCCTCGTTAAAAGTGATTGCCTTGCTTGAATGAAGTCTTTTGTCAAGAGGTTTTTGCGGGGGGAATATTTTGCTTTAGCCTTTCAAGCATTATTTGACAATGACTCCGTGGATCCATGTATGGACAGGATTACTTTCTATGGAACTTCATCCCTTGCGTCATCATTGTAACCCACTACCACAGTCATTTTTAGTTTTTGGCCATTGTGCTCGCTGTCCCTTGGTTTCTTTCTGCCTTGTTGGCCTTTCCATACTAGGCTTCCCCCTTCTTTCTGCCTTGTTGGCCTTTCCATACTAGCTTCCCCCTTCTTTCCTATATTGCCTTAAATAGCCATTCGTCAAGTTTTCTTCAATTTGTCTTCTCAAATCTCTGCAATACTCTATGTCATGAATGGGGTCATTGTGGAAAGCTCAGTAATACTCTCTGGACCTTTTATCTAGTGGTGCTATCATAGGTGGCGACTCTCAAAATACGTCTGTATTTGCTTTCCATATTTCCATTCTTGATTTTGTCAGAGGAATTTCCTGGAATGGTACACCTTGCAACCCTGGTTCTCTTCCCGTGAAAGGGATGTTTGCTTTACCTTTCTTTATGAACCCTTTTTGCGAATCCTCCATTGTTTGCTTTTTTTTCCCTCGTTATCGCTCTATCTTGATGTTGTTCGCTTCTTTCTTTTGCACATGTTGCTCAATCATTTTTTGTAGCTCTCTTAGGTTTCAGGCATGTTCTTTGTTAGTTCTTTGTAGAACTCTTCTGATCGCATGCCTCATGTAAATGATCCCAAGGAAGATTGGAATGATAAGTCGCGAACCTGCAAACTTTTCGTGATGAATATATTATGATACTTCACCAAACTTTTATCACTTCGCTGAGCTATGTTGTTCAAGTCTGCAATCGTCTTTGTGAATTTTTGCTTTTGATAAAAGTGACCCAAAAATAGATCGGACAACTACACCCAAGACTTGATACTTCCATTTGGGGGATCCTCGTACCATGTGATCAATGTTCCTGATAAGAAAATAGGGAAGGCCAATTTGATGCTCGCGTCGCGAAATCTCAGGCTATTTTTGTATGAGTACAGAAACTCTTTTGGGTCTGTGGTCTCATCGTAGATTTTAACATATAAAGGAAGTTTAAAGTCCTTTGACTTTTTGAAATCCCGCAGATGTGGCGCTAGTGGTGATTTGTCCGAATCATCATCTGCAACTATGACTCGTAATTCTTCTTTATATTCGCAATTCTCATGCTCTTGACTTACTTTTTTCTCTATTCCCGGAGGCTTGAGTCTAGTTAAAAATTGGTTGTACAAAACACTCCATGTTCGCTTCCAAGAATGTTGCGAACGACCTTCTTTATTTTTCTTGGTTCGTGTTTGGAGAATCTACTTCCTCTTCTTCCTCCTTTGTTTCCTCTTTACTACGCTCCCTTTCTCTACTGGGGATGTATTCCTGGTCCTGGCTAGGATGTGTTTTTCTGTTGCGTCCAGGTGTGTGTTCTTGTGTCTGGTGGTTATGGCTCTTCTTGCTTCTTGTGAACACCCTGTTTACCTAATGGATTTTGAAATAGAAAAAAAATCTTCCGATTCCCCACAGTCGGTGCCAAATGATGTGGTAATCCGGTCAGGTAAGCCAATCATTGTCCACTCCGTGAATCTCCTCCCCTGCAAAAAAAGTCCCATAAGTGATTCCAGGAGAAAAGCTCCGACGATCAAGTCAGTCTCTCTCTCTCTCTCTCTCTCTCTCTCTCTTTAAGAACTGGAATTTCTTAGTGTAGTCACGCTTACCTTAGCTCATTCCGAGCTTCTTGTATTTATAGGCCATCGTGATCGTGATTCCGTGTTTTTAGGGGTTGAGATCATTGGTCATTCCATGATCCCCACATTCTTGGTTCATGGCCTAGTGGTGTTCGTTGCTCGCTCCGTGTTTCTTGGTTCACGATCTATACCACAACTGCATAGTTTGTCTGATACCTTTTTCTGGATGATCTGCACCTTGGGATGAAATGACTTCGCCTTGCTATGGAGTGAAATTGGGCTGGACCTAGAGGCCAACATTCTTTTAGTTATTGGGCTAGATATACACCACTAGGGTTTTAAAGATTTGGCTTGTTTTGAATTTCAATTATTTGTCAATTTGATATTAATTTGATCTGCTTTTTTCTATTTTTATTATATGAATGTTTGTTTGGGGTTTCGAATGAGGAATTGGGTAGGGTTTTGAATTTTTAGGAATTTATTGAACTGGTAGCTTACAAAATGTTTTCAACTTTTTCAGAGAAATGCTTTTGGATTTTTTACTCAAGCTCCGGTAGCTGGAAGCCTAAAACAAACCATAATTTTTAGGTAATTTGAGTTCTATGTTATATACTTAGTGAAATATCACATGTACACGACAATCATAAATGCACAACTTTCTAGCTGTTCAGGAAATCTCTTTCCTATTGTTGTTGCACATGGAACTTGTTTAGAATTCAAATCATGGTTTGATTTTCAAAGTCTATTCTTGTGTTTGAACTTTTGATAAATTGCACAGAGGCTCTCAGAAGTGAAAAAAGATAGAAACTAGTGCTCAATTAGATGCGTGATAATCCTTTTGTTTTTGCTTCCAAATGTGGATTGTAAAGTCCATATTTGTTAAATTGGCAATTCGTGGTAATTATGCAAATATGGTATTATTATGTTGCAACATCAAAGAGGGAAGTTTGGTGATATAAGGAATGATGAAGAAAGAATCCGAGAAGAAGATTACTCGTCCAACATGATTTGATTCATTAAATATATCAGTTCTTATATTTGTGGGATTGGATTAAGATTTGTAGAGTTGGAATTGATATGTGGTTGCAGCTATGGTAAGGATATGGATGAGATATTCTAATTCCTATCTCCAAGGGATTAGATTCGGAAGTTCTTTCTCCAAGGGATTTGATTGTTATCCGAATATTTGATGGAGAATGGAATTCTGTTCGCACAAGAAAAGTGATACGTGCGATTGTGCTATATACTGTGGATATTCTTGCTAAGCTCCTTACACATTAATAGAGAGAAAATATGCACTCAGGTTTTCATAATTAAAAGTAGCGCAGAGCTGAACTATTGTGTTCCAAGATCAAATCTTTTGATCTTAAAGTTCAGAATGTAAGCCTTAATTCCCCAAGAGGAGGAGATCTAGCATCGACAAGTTTCGAGGTCAGAGAGAGTTTGATCAAGGTAGATTAGCAGGGAAGCTAGTAGAATTCACGCGTTTACTTAGACAAGATAAGTATCTTGTATGGTGTACTTTGTACTACCTTTTTGATTAATGGAATATTTTTGAACTGGGCCAGACCCTGCAGATGTAGGTGATTTTCACCAAATTGCATAACCAAGATGAAGCCAAGGCAAGCATAAAAAACTTGGAAACTCAAGTGAGCCAAATAGCTCAAGCCATGAATCAGATGGAGGCACGAAAAAAGGGCAAGCTTCCTTCCCAACCGAAAATCAACCCTCGACAAAATGTGATTGCAATCTCGTTGAGGAGTGAGAAGGAAGTGATGGAACCTCAAGGAAAGGATGTTGTTGAGCGAGTGATTCAAAATGAGGAAAATGTTGAGAAGAAGGTCGAGGAGTTAGCCAAAGAGAAGGTGAATAGGGGAAAAGAAATCGAGGTGGAAGCCTTCATGCCAAGACAGAGATCAAATCGTAAAACCTCATCCCCACCTCATAAGAAGTCAAGAGGGGTGGAGATCCCTATCTATGTTCCGAAACCACCATTTTCGGAGGCATTAAAGGATAGAAGGACCAAGGAGGACACCAACGACATCTACGAAGTCTTTCGTAGATGCGAGGTAAATATTCCACTCTTAAATGCCCTACATAAAGTTCCTAGGTATGCTTAATTTCTTAAGGAATTGTGTATCGTCAATAGGAAAAACAATTGAAAAGTAAGAAAAATAGTGTAAAGAGTGAATATGTCTCCACCATGTTTGATGATGAAATGCCTCATAAATGTGATGATCCAGGCATGTTTACAATCCCTTGTAAGATAGGAGAAAAATGTGTTAACAAGGCCATGCTAGAATTAGGTACTTCCATTAATGTGATCCCATATTCCTTGTATGAATGTCTAGATCTCGACACTTTACACAAAATTGAGGTTTTTATCCAACTAGCCGACCACTCTAGCACATACCCAAAAGGTATTGTGAAGGATGTGTTGGTGAAAGTGGACTCTTTAACATTCCCCGCCAACTTTTATGTTCTTGAATTGGAAGGTGGTAATAGTGCTAAACCTATTCTCTTAGGTAAACCATTTTTAAAGACCTCAAGAACAATAATTGATGTGCATAAAGGAACTTTAACCATGGAGTTTAATGGGCGGAAGATAGAATTTGACACTAATAATTCTATTGATCATCCAAGTAGAGACCATGCTTACCAAGTTATTAATGTTGTTGATGATATAGAGCAAGATGTATTTGTGCCCCATGATTGTAGTTCTTTGAATGTTTCCATAAATGATGCTTTGGCTGATGCTTTGATTGCAAATGTTGTTAGCACTAACTTGAAGGAAAACAACAATGGTGAATGCCTCTTAGGAAAGCAACATCCAATACCTTTCATGTGTCCACGGGTAAGCTAATAAGGGTGGGCTTCCCTCCTTCTCTCGAGAAGACTTCGGTGGAAGAGTGCAAACCACCACCGAAAGTTATTAAATGTTCATCCCTTGGAGAAGGAGAGAAACCCTAACTATGTAAAGAAAGTTTTATTGGGAGATGATGTGGATCCCGAATGTTTTGACCCGGATCGGGGAAAAGAGAACGAGCACTTCGGCTCATTTTTTGAATAAGCTCCAAGAAATGGAGTAAGTCATGCCAACGAAGTTAAATAAACTTGGTTTTGATCATCCGAATAGTTATTCATGACTTTCCTTTGATGTTGTTTAATGTTGAGTTTTTGTCGTTAATTTCATTATTTTGCTTTGTTCTTTTCACGGGAGTGTTTTTCCATTATTTTGTAGAAATTTGAAGAGCTTGGAGCTGGACTTGTGAAGGAAGGAAAGAAATGAGAAAAGAAGGAAAAACTTGGACATTTGGTAACATTGAAATATTTTTCTAAGTACCAGGCATGTGAGTCATCATCGTGAGTCGCATCCACTACATCACAACTCGCGACGAGATCAGAAACTTCTCACAAAATGTGAGCCCTCAGGCTCAAGATGTTACGACTCACGATGGTTCTATTGCGAGCCGCGATGGTTTAGTTGTGGCACGCGACCAAATCAGGAACAAAATGAGAATTCTCATCCCTCGGGCTCAAGATTTCGTGAATCACGGTGGTCTTATCACGAGTCACGATGAACCATCGCGAGCCGCGATGGTTTGGTCATGTGTCGTGACCATAACGCTGACTTTAAGTGTCCGTTGACCTGCCTTTTGTGAGTCACGATAGATGCCTTGTGACGGTTGCACAATGGCTTTTAAAAATGGGCAGAACTCTCCATCTCCTTCATTCCTCCTTCTACAATTTCGCCACTCTGCTGATTCTCCTCCCCTCAACCACCACTCTCCACCTCTCCAGCCACAAATTCTCCACATCTCAACCCTAAACCACTCCCTATATCCACCCTCCCCAATCTCTAACCACAAATCGGCCCCATTCTTAGAAGAACACAAAACCTTAGAATTTGGGGGTTTTGTGATTTTGAGCAACATAGATTATCCTTGTTGTGGGCTTGATTCCTTCTTCATCCTAGGAATCTAAGTGGTACATTTCCTCACTTTCTTGCTCTTCAATTGTGATTATATTGTCTACTTGATTCTATTGGATATTGTGTGGATTATATGTGATGCTAATTGGATTTGTATTGTTGGAACTCTGTAGATCATTGTGGTTATGGGTTTACATTGATTGAGATTTTGGCTATGAAGTGATAGCGCTGAACAATTTTTGAGATTTTATTATGTTGACATAGGCCAACAAATACAGTGAATGCAAAATTGGATGATGATAGCTATGTCTTAATCTCATGGTTGTAATTGTTGGGATTGGTTTAGTGTAACTTGTGGCTTATGCTATAGATGGGGTATGCTGGCTTATAGCACATAGTGTGATATTTATATGCAATTGTGGTAATGGTTGAGGTAGTTTAGCTATTGAACGTAAATGCTAGCATTTTGAAAGTGTTGATAATAGCTTAACTAACTAGGCATAATTGTGATTATGGGATATGCATATTGGATATTTAGCTATTTGAAACCCCAATGAACTTGTTGTTAGCATGTTAAAATGTGACATGGATTGTATATGCAATTGTGGTTGACACTTGAACTAGTTAGCTTGAACTAGACAGAGTCGGTTTGTTGCCTCCTCTCCAAAGGAGGATTGGATGGTTTCATGGGCAAGAGTGCCCCCACCTACCAGTGATATGCATTGGAGTTCTTATCCATCGTCCGACAATGCAATATACAGAATGATGAGCCATGTGAGAAGTACATCACCTTCCACTTGGATAATGTACCCTGAGAAATGACAGCCTCGCAGATACAGGCAACCTTTGGATGGGACACGACAGAGATCCAGGCAAGGTTGGACCAACAAACCTTGGAGTGCTCTATCGAGGAGGATATGTTGTTTTGGAGCATCATTAACAGGAGGCAGAGGAACTCCCATGACAAGAGCATCGTCATCATCCATCCCGCACATCGTTTCGTGCACAGATTCTTAGAAGGCACAATGTTATATTTGTTAGAGCTGACGAACATGCTTGACAGTGATATTCACTCCTATGGCATCTGACGAGTGATGGGATGTGATATGGACTGTGGGCTGAGAAGCTAACAAGCAAGATTATCATGGAGGGTATGATTACCCTCCTATCAGAGCATTTGGGTTGGTTGCCCCGGATGGTTTCCTGTGCTTGGGTAGACTTTTCATATCTCATCACTATGGAGAGGATGGGGAAATTCAGCATGATCGACACCACACAGAGGTCCCAGGATTACACTACTGGATTTATGGGGCGAGGAATGTCACCTTTATGACACTTTCTTAGTGCAACATGACCAAGTAAGAGTTTGATACCCCGGTCCAGGATTTGGCGATGGCCCCTGATACTTCATGAAGGGTGGGTTTTGAGCGAGAGCTCAAGAACCTACCCCCATCTCCAGCTCCGATTGAAGAGGGTGCCTTACCGTCCACTGAGTCGCACGGTGAGCAGCATCCTTCATCACCTCCACCACAGACCAAGCTAATGCAGGAGGATCATGTGCCACCTCACTTCTCTCAGCCTCCACCTAATTTTTATGAGCGTTTGATGCAGACAATCCAATACAGCTTCCGTGGACAGGTTGAGCACAACTTGTTCATCTCTCGAAGCCTCATGGAGATGAATGAGGAGATTAACTATCTTTCCTCCGGGATTTTAGAGTTGCAGTCGCAGAGTGGTGGTGACCCAGGTCCTGACTCTAGAGTAATAAGGCAGAGAGAGCGGCGCCAGTGGAACGCCAATTGGCTGGCACAGTATCAGCAGGCTTGTGGCAGGGACTCCGACGATGGTGCCGGGCCTTTCCAACCCTGATTGTGAGCATATGGTTTTTACCCCCCTCATACTTTTCTTTGTATGTTTTTGCCCTACTTTGTCTACGTTGAGGGCAATGTAGCATTTTGATTGTGGGAAGGGTATTTATTACTTTTACCGCGTTGCTTGGGATGTTTTCTTAGACTTGGATGTTGGGATATTTCTCCCAGTTTTGGGATGTTTTTCAATTTTTTGCACTTGGGTGGTATTAACTTTGACATTTGGAAATCATTTTGCTACTTTTGATTGGAAACACACGGAAAAATGAAAAAAATTGAAAATAAAATAGAAAATGAAAAGGAAAAAAAACCCGCTAAGTTGAAAACCCAAGAGGGTAACTTAGGCAACATTGGGGGCCCAGATAGGTTGAAAGCCAAAAAGGGAAACCTATGCAAAAATGAGAGGCTAAATTGGCGCAAAAGGGTGAGATGTGAGCCAAAGAAACATGATGGTGGTTAGGATAAAAAACTGAAAGGGCTCCTAGGCAAAATGAGAGAAAGAGAGAAAAAAAGGAAAAATGCTATGATTTCACTCATTTGCCGGCATTGGAGTCATAAGGTTGCAGTTTTCATATGGATGGATCAGGTAGTTCAACATCTTGAGACCTCTTGGGATTAGGAAATTTAGCAGGGAAAAGGAAGTAAGTTGTAAAATTGTTGAATTTTGATATACTTCATTTTTAGGCTGATATATTGGTATAAAGTGAAGTATGTATTTGAACTTCATGCAAGCTTTTGGCTTCACTTTGTGCCATTGGATTTGGGATTGTCAATTTGGGATTGTAAATTTGGGACTTAGAGTTATTTTTATGGATAATAATGAATTGATAGGATGATATGGTATGGGTAGATTTAGGAATGGAGGTTGTGGGTAAATTCTCATTTGATCTTAACCTTGAGATGTGTGATATTGAGATTTCTGTGAGGTATTGATTTGGGAGAATAGTAGTTATGATCTGGATGTGTGAATTCCTTCGTGTGCTTGAATCTTTTCTTAATCGAGGGCGAGTAATGTTTAAGTGCGGGGAGGTTTGATGTATCCATTTTATGTGCATATTTTGGAACTTTTGGGATCACCTTTGTACTCTTTTGTTAGAAAGAGCTTGTGTTTTACCTTGAAATTCTCTTAGGAGAGGTAAAAGCAACTTTACGCTCTTTCACCTTTTCTAAGTGAATTTTGTGTGACATGGAAAGAACATCAAGACTTAAAGACCGAAGGCCATTGAAAATCATCTTTTGAAGAATTTGAAGATTTGAAACTTGCTTTGAAGATTTGAAGACTTGAAGAGTTGAAGGAGAGTGTGTATTGAATTGAGGGATAGAAGACAAGAAGAAGAGCAAAATATGTTCTGTTCTGGGCGCCCGTTGCGAGTCGCGATGGACCCCATCGCTACTCACAATGAATGGGTGGCTAGAAATCCATATTTATTTCTTGTACTATAAATATCACCTTACCTCTTCTCTTTCCTCACTTCTCCTCTTCACAATTTTTTTGCAGAAAAACCTTAGGTTTCTCTCTTTTTCATCTTGTTTCATCTTTCATTTATGTTTGAATTGTTTTTGTTAATTATTATGGGTTTTAGTAGCTAAACTAATATCTTGGGAGCAATTGATTGAAGCTTCCAAACCCATGTAGTGAGATTCTTGAGTTTACTCATTTATGAACATTTATTGGGAATATTTATTGTGACGTTAATTCTATGTTTACTTTATTTTTATCATGGGTTGTTTGAGTGTATGAAGTGTTTGTATGATTGAAGTGTTAGGATTTTAGGAAAGTGACCAATTTCTTAGCTCACTTGACATCAAAATTCAAGAACATGGGTTTAGAGCTTCTTGTGTATAATGTGTTGTGATCCTTGCTAGATAAGTATGTTAATGTGGATTGTTCTCATATTTATACTATAGATGCAAAGAAGGTTGAACCTTGAATGTGGTTTGTTCCAGGGTTAGCCTAATCAATGCTTTCTTTGGTTAAAAGACTATATCTTTGGTAGAAGACTTGTTGTTATCAAATATTTGGTTCTTCGTGTATAATACCATTGATGAAATATCTTTATGGTCATTGATTGCCTAAAGTGATTGTCAATGAGGTTTGCAAATGGTCGTCGAATCGCCTTTGTGAATTACTATTTCAAAAAAAAGAATGTTGATCTTCAAACGGGAAGTGATAGCATTCCCCATAGACAATAAATGTCAATGAATGAGTGAATGAATCTGGGATCTATAAGAGGTTTGGAAGTGAGGATCAACTGCCCCCAAGGCTCCATTAATTGTAGATTTCTTCATCTTTTTAGTTGTTGTTGCATGATTAGTATTGTTCATTGCATTGCTAGTTGTTTGTCTTTCAATTCATAATTTAGGACCAAAACCAACCCCCCTCATTTACGTGCTTATATATATATGCCTATGCCTAGTATATTTTCTGCTTTATATGATGTTTAAACACTTGAAATGATCCTTCTTCTTCGTGGATGATCCCGACTTGACCATTATCTACTTAATTGTGGATAGGAAGCATTAGGACTTATAAATATTTAACTTTGAGAGGTACGGTGACGACCTCCCAGATTTCAGTGCCGCTGTTGGGGAAGAGGCATTTATTGTTAAGTGTTTGGGTAAATTATTTTAGAGATCAAGTTTGTAGACGAACATTCAAAATGCTAGGGGTGATTTTCACATAGTATGGGTGTGAGTATATGTTAGTTGTAAATATTTGTTAGTTCGCTTTTATTTTGGTTTTTAGTTGATTAGCCATTTTTTCTTGGATTGGAGACGTATTGTTCGAGTTCATTGTGTATGGTTCGTACGCGATCCTCTTTACAAGAACCCTTACACTATGACCACGAGTTAAAGTTGAATTTGAAATGGGCTAGGAGGCTTTCCTTGGAAAGTGTGAATAACACTCCTACTAGTGACCATTTTGTGGACACCTTTATGTCCATGGAACGTCAAGATGAGCAAGAAGGTGACATTCTGGGAGGAGGACCTCAACATCCTCCTCTCTAAGTAAGAGCTCCTCTCATCCAAGGAAAGGAGATCCCTTTGAGGCAAGCCCTATTGAGGGATATCATGCCCCCAGCCTTGATCAATAATCGATGTGCATAGAGTATCTGATTGTTGGACCGAATGGGCACTTCGAGCTAAAGACCGAGTTCATAAACTTGCTACCTATCTTCCTTGGTAGGCAAGGGGAAACTGCCAACAATCATCTCTTTGAATTCTACTTTCTATGTTGTGGTACGGTTTCCCATGGAGTATATGAAGACCTTTAAAAATTGAAGGCATTCTCATTCACATTGAGGGATGGTGCAAGGAATTGGCTCTACTACCTACCACCTAAAAGCATCAAGACTTTGGGTGACATGAAGCTAAAATTTCTAGCCAAGTACTTCCTGACCTCGAAGTCTACCGGTTTGAAGAAGGACATAAGCAACACCCTCCAATGGCATGAAGAGTCCCTTTTTTACTATTGGGAGAGGTTCAAGTAGCTTCTTGCGAGTTGTCCTTACCATGACTATTCGGAGGGAGACTTGGTATACTATTTCTACAATGGTCTTCTTGATGAGGACCAAAGACTAGTGAGGATTTCTTGTGGTGGTACCCTTGGGAAAAAAACTTCGGAGGAGGCTATGAAGTTATATGAGGAGTTAGCCGATGAGTCAGGGAAATTTAGCTCGAGGGCCGATTTGAGAAGAAGAAATCCAATGCCCACAAGTGACCCTTCCACTAGTGGAAAGCTTGAGAACCAAGTCTCAGTCTTTACTTCTATGGTGAAGCCTTTGATGACCAACCCCGGAAATGTGCCCCATGTTAAAGCTTGTGAAATTTGTTCATTGGTGCATCCCAATCAGAAATTTTACAGGGGTATGATTGGTAGTCTTTTATATCTTGCAGCCAGTCAACCAAATATATGTTTCAGTGTTGGGGTATGCGCAAGATTTCAAGCTAATCCTAAGGAAACTCACTTGACTGCAGTAAAGGGAACTATTCATTATGTTAATGGGACTTTTGAGTATGGTATATGTTATTCTAAAAATCAAGATTCAGATCTATATGGCTATAGTGATTCTGAATGGGCCGGTAATGCAGATAATAGAAAAAGTACTACTGGTGGTTGTTTCTTTATCGGCACGAATTTGGTGTGTTGGTACAACAAGAAGCAAAATCCTATTTCTCTATCATCTGCTAAAGCTAAATATCTTGCTGCTGGAAGTTGTTGTGCATAACTATTATAGATGAAACAAATGATGAAAGACTATGGAATTCATCAAGGGCCTCTGAAGATTCTATGTGCAACAAAAGTGCAATAGACATTTCCAAGAATCCAGTTCAGCATTCTTGAACTAAACACATTGATATAAGGCACCACTTTATTTGAGATCTTTGGAGAGAAAAGAAGTCACAGTGGTCTATGTTCCAACATCAGAGCAATTTGCTGATATTTTCATAAAACCACTGGATTCAGCTACATTTGAGCTCCTCGGACAACACTTGGGAGTGTGTCATATTTGAGGTATTTTTTGACAGCATTTTTTAGTAGCTATAGATTTTTTTGACTTATTTGTGGGTACGAAAATGGAAACACACAAAAAATTAAAAGGAGAAAAAGAACAAAATAGGTAGTGGTTTATGCATGTTGAAATATGGAATGCGAATAAATCAGAAGAGAGAGAGAGAGTGTGTGTGTCTGTGGTCTAATAGATTTGACAGCTAGAAGATGAAAAAGGAGCAATTATGGTCTTGGAAAGAGAAAAGCTGACATAGTTATTGAGAAGGGGGAAAGTAAATATTTTCAAATTTTAACTCTCCATCTCCCACTATTCCTTCTTCCGGTAACTTTCTCTCCTACTTTTGTGCCATATTATTAGTGTGAGATTGTGCTAGAGATATTAGGGATTTCAAAGAAGTTCAAGAGATTTAGAACTCCAGAGCGGATTTCCACAGTCTTCATCCTCAGAAAATTCCAAAAATTAAAAATGCCCCGGAGCTATAATTATCATAGACTTAGAAGAACTACAACTCTACCATGGAACTGGTGAGCTACCACCTCCACCAGTTTATACTTCTGCATACATCTGCCAAAAGAATCATGAAGGTAAATGTTTTAGCATTGATGGAAATTGATTTTATTCTATTTGGGAGTGTATTGCGTGGCTTAGAGACACTGGGAAAATTATAGATTTAAGGGGTTATAAGTCTGTGTCTGGTGAAATGTTTGGGGTGAAGCTGAACAAAATGCTGAGGGGTAGAATATGAGACATTAGGTTTATGGAGGACTTAAACCCATTGGTTAACAGAGGTTGGATGTTCTGAGTATAATGGAAATGAAGTAGTCTGCATATACACGACAGTTCCTAAACCCAGTAAGGTCAAAGAAATAATCAAAGAGGTAGAGGGGAACTCTGTAGGAGGTGAAACTAAGCGAGATATACATATTTCAGAGAATTGTGAAGTTTGTTGATATAAGGTTAGACATAGCTGAAAGAATTAGGAAAGATGTCCCAGGTGGTTGTAAATTCTTATGATGAAGAGTTGGAAGCCAGGGATGTTGGTGATGTTCCAACACCAGATGATAATACACAGGGGGATGAAATTGATATGAGGATTGATGAGGATATGACAGGAGAACATGTCCCAGTGAATCCAGAAGTTGATGATGTTGAGATGGCTGAGAATGTGCATATTTTGATCCCTAAGATGGAGATAGGGGAAGAACAAGAGGAGTTAACTGCTGATGATGTTCTAACATCATATTGCAGGATGTGGGAGTTGAAGAACTTGTGACCTTGATGATGTTCCAATATCAGGCCAGTAAGAAGCTGAAAAAGGAGAGACTGGTGTTCCAACACAGGAGGCACCCATTGAAGATCTGATATATACCAATGATGAAATTCTAGATGAGTTTGTGTAAAAAAGGGCAAGGAGATCCAAGTGGAAAGCAACAGAGACTAAAGCAAAATCAACTCATTCTGAGAAAAAGAAAAGAAAAGTGAAGAAGGAAACCGATCATAGTTCTAGGAGAGCACCTTCTGCAAATTATGCTTTGAATGCTATTTTTTACAATGAAGCTGTAAGGATAGCTAGCATCTCTTCAATGAAAGAACCATCATTATAGAAAGGTCCTTTGAGTTGGAGACTTGTAGAAAATGTGGATCTACAACCTTCTTAGAGGAGTTGGGTTTTGTCACAACTGCTACAGACTACAAGGAGTACAATAAGGAGATGGTGCTAGAATTTTATGCCAATGTCATGGTAGAAAATTTGGATAGTGAGTCTGATTGGTATAGATGAGCTTATATCCGAGGAAAGATGATCAAGTTTTCTGCTGAGAAAATAAATGAGATCCTTAGGCTGCCTACCCCTGAGTTTATTGGTTCATATGCAGAGAAATTGAAGCTGACAAATGACCAAATTATAAATGAGATCTCAAGAGGATTTGTGTCTTAGTGGCCAGCTTAGTGAAATGCTATCATGTTAAACCTGACCAGCAAATACTTCTGTTTGTCTTAGATTGCTATAAACAGCTGGATTCCATCCACCAACACCTCAGCCTTAACCAGGGAGATGGCCATGCTGCTATACTGCATTGGCATGAAGATTCCAGTAAACCTGTAGAATTATTCAAAAGAACTTTGCATTCCATGATGTATCATCTAGGAAGAAGAATTCTCTGCCACACACTTGTGTGATCACAACACTTGCTAAAGCTGGAAAGGTGAAGATCAAGAGGAATGATGAGATTATAGTGCCAAAAATTGTCAAGGCTAATTCAATAATTTTCTCCACTAGAAAATTAATGATCTCCCATGGACCTCTCCTTAAATTGGAAATTTATCTAAGGCAGCAACACATAAGGCTAAGAAGGCAAAGAAGCTAAAGTGGAAGGCAAAAATAGCAGCTTTGCTGGTCCAAATTGCTGCATATGAAGCAGAATTGGCCAGAATATATGAAGATGAAAAGTATTCAAGAGGAGTCTAGTGATGAAATTGATACATGATCTATTGTCTCTTTTCTGGATGTTATGAATTTTATTATTTTGGTATGTTTTATCGCCCCAAGGGGTGGCACTTTTTGTTTTTTATTTTGGATTTCTGGTATTCTATGATCTAGTTATTTTTTTTGGGCCTAACTAGAAGCTGTGGGCAGGTTTGGAGTTGTGGATGGTGATATGTGCTTTTATTATCGAATTTCTAGTACTTATGTTTTTGGTGTTCCAGCATGGTTTTCTGGGTAGCTAAGTTCTGTTTGTGAATTTGATGTTCCAACATGGATGTTGACGTCTTGAAGATTTAGAGCTGTGATATTTAGGGGGAGCTAAATTTTCTTTGGAGCTCATGTTCCAACATCCATAGTGGTGTTTACTTGATATACTTATTTGCATAGTTGTTGCGTTGAAAGTCCAAAACCTGAGATGGAATCTTAGGCAACATTGGGGCCCCGGATAGGTCAAAAACCTGAAAGGGTGACCTAGGTAAAAATAATAGGCTAAATGTGTGGAAAAAGGTGAAACGTGAGCCGAAGAAACATGATGTGTGGCTAGGATGAAAAACCAAAAAGACTCCTAGGCAAAATGAAAGAAAGAGAGAAAAATAAAAAATGTTATATGTTCACTCATTTACCGGCGTTGGAATCATAAGGTTGCGATGGTCATATGGATGGACCGGGTAGCTTCACATCTTGATACCTCTTGGGATTGGGAAATTTAGCAAGGAAAACGAAGTAAGTTATGAAATTCTAGATTGTTGATATACTTCATTTTTAGGAGATATATTGGTATAAAGTGGAGTAGTATTTGAATTTTATGCATGTTTTTAGCTTCACTTTATACCATTGGACTAAGGATTTTCAATTCGGAATTTGGAGATGTTTTAGGGATATTAATGAATTGATAGGTCGATATGGTTTGGGTAGATTTAGGAATGAGGGTTGTGAGCAACTTCTCATTTGATCTTAACGTTGGGATGTGTGATATTGAGAGTTTTGTGAGGTATTGACTTGGGGGAATAGTTGTTAGGATGTGGATACGCTAATTCCATCATGCACTTGGATCTTTTCTTACTCGAGGGCAAGTAAGGTTTAAGTGCGGGGAGGTTTGATGTATCCATTTTATGTGCATATTTTAGTACTTTTTGGAATATCTTTTGTGCTCTTTTGTTATCAAGAGCTTGTGTTTTACCTTGAAATACTCTTAGGAGAGGTAAGCGCGATTTTACGCCCTTTTACCTTTTTCTAAGTGGATTTTGTGTGACAAAGGAAGAAGATCGAGAATTGAAGATCGGAAACCATTGAAGATCACCTTTTGAAGACTTTGAATATTTGAAGACTAGTTTTGAAGTTTGAAGACAAGAAGAATCGAGGATTTGAAGGCAAGACAACAAGGCAAAGAGGAATCCACACAAGGGTGAAAATGGGCAGTCCGTCCAAGCGAGGCCATTCCCGCCCGGGTGGGATCCGACTACACTTTTTCTTTTCTTTTCCTCTCTCTTGTCTATAAAAGGAAATTTTGGCCACCCACTTCTCATCCTATCCTCTTGGCCTAACTTCCTCCTCAAAGAACCCTAGGTTCTTCATCTTTTTCATCTTTTCTCTCTTTATTTCTCTATGAATTTGTTTATGGATGTTAGTATGATTAGTAATAGCTAAATCTAGTACTTGGGAGCAATTGACCAAGGCTTCCAAGCCCATGTCTTAAGAACAATTCGTAGCCTATTTGATACTTTTACTATTACGAATTTATGGAGCATTGAATGTGTTTGTTAATGTCATTAATGTTCTTGGAAGCTTGAGTATATGAAGTACTTGTATGCTATAGTAGTTAGGGTTTTGGGAAATGAGTTGATTTCCCCTTTTCCTGATAGAAAATCCAAGAGTATGATTTAGAGCTTTTGATTGTGTTGATGGATTGATAATTGCTAGATGAATATGATAATGTTGAACTCTTTGTCATGTTTGTTGCTTGTAGCAAATGAGAAAAGTCTATGAATGTCGATCGTTCTTGACTAATCTTGTGTAAATGCTTAGACACGGTGTAGTGTTTATATGTTTTGCCAAGCTTGTTGATTCTTCGTGCTCAATGCCATCAATGAGATACTTTTAGTCATGTTTCGACTAAATGAGTTATTGGTGAGGTTTGACAAGAGATGTTGAATTCACTCTTGCAAACTACTACTTAAGAAGGATAGATGTTTAGTCTTCACAACAAGTAGTGAAAGTAGTAAATAGGTTGCATCTTCAATGATGGATCAGAGGCTTGGAAGTGGAAGTCAATTGTGCATTGATTTTGTTAATTTTTGGTTTAATCATCTTTTAGTTGTTGTTGCATGCTTTGCATATTTAACTTGCTTGATTAGTTAACTTGTCTTTAATTTCATAACTTAGGACCAAAACCAACCAAACTTTCCCCCCATTTACATGCATATATATATGCTTATAACTAGTATGTTTTCTCCTATATATGTTTAAACACTTGGAAAGATCCCTCTTCTCGTGGACGACCCCAACTTTCCATTATCAACTTAATTGTAGATCGGAAGCATTAGGGCTTAAAAATATAACTTTGAGAGGTATGACCTCCCAAATTTTGTCGCTGTTGTCGGGGAATAGGTGTTTATTTTTAAGTGCTTGGGCATATTATGTGTGATTACGTGCTAGTTGTAAATATTTGTTAGTTTCTTTTTGTTTTGATTTCTTAGTTAACTTGCCATTTTTAATTGGCTTGGAGACACATTGTTCGAGTTCTTAGTGTATGATTCGTACGCGATTCTCTTCACAAGAACCCATACACTACGACCCTGAGTTAGAGTTGAATTTGAGACGGGCTAGTAGAATTTCTTTGGAAAGTGTGAATAACAACCCTCCCAGTGACCATTTTGTGAATACTTCTACTTTTATGGAGCATTAACATGAGCACAAAGATGAGCATCCGGGAGGAGGGCCTCAACATCCTCCTCTCCGGGAGAGCTCCTCCTATCCAAGGAAGGGAAATTCCTTTGGGGCAAGCCTTTTTGAGGGACATTATGGCCCCCAATCTTGATCAACAACCGATGTGCATTAAGTATCCCTTGGTTGGACCGAATGGGCACTTCGAGCTAAAGACCAGGTTTATAAACATGCTACCTATCTTCCTTGGTAGGCAAGGGGAGAATGCCAACAAGCACCTCACCGAGTTCCACTTTTTGTGTGGTGGTACGGTCCCCCATGGAGTAGATGAAGACTTTTACAAGTTGAAGGCATTCCCGTTCACAGGGATGGTGCAAGAGATTGGATCCACTACCTACTACCCAAGGGCATCAAAAGTTGGCTTGACATAAAGATGAAATTTCTAGCCAAGTACTTCCCGACCTCGAAGTCCGCCACTTTGAAGAAGGACATAAGCAACATCCTTCAATGGCATGAAGAATCTCTCTTCGACTATTGGGAGAGGTTCACGAAGCTTCTCGCAAATTATCCTTACCACGGCTATTCGGAGGGAGATTCGGTCTACTATTTCTACAATAGTTTTCGTGATGAGGATCAAAGATTAGTGAGAAGTTCTTGTGGTGGTACCCTTGGGAACAATCGAAGGCTATCCAATTATATGAGGAGCTAGCGGAGGAGTCAAGAAACTTAAGCTCAAGGACCGATTTGAGAAGGAGAAATCCAATGCCCACAAGTGACCTTTCTAATAGTGGAAAGATTGAGGACCAAGTCTCGGCCCTTGCTTCTATGGTGAAATCTTTGATGACCAAACCCGAAAATGTGCCACATGTCAAATCTTGTGAAATTTATTTATCGGCGCATCTTATGAACACTTGCCCTACTTTGCAAGATGATTATGTCGAGGAGGTGAGTGCCATGGGGTATCAAGGTGGGCAAGGCTATCAAGGCAACCAAAGATATCAAGGCTATCAAGGGAATCAAGGGTACCAAAGGCCGTCGTACAATTTGGGTAATCTTGATAATCCGAATCTCCAGTATGGAAGCCCTCAAGGAGGTCAAAACCCTCAACCGTATTGGCCTCCTCAACAACAATATAGGCCACCTCAACAATAATATCAAAGGCGACAAGCTCCAAGACCACGGGGAGAGCTCGGGTTTGACAAAAGATGAGGTGATACAAGCCATTCACCGGTTGAGCATATGTGCAGAGAAAGACCAAAAAATCTACGATGAAGCCAATGCGAGCATCAAGAACTTAGAAACTTAGGTAAGCCAAATAGCTCAAGTGGTGAATCAGATAGAGGCCTGGGAAAATGGCAAACTTCCCTTCCAACCGAAGATCAACCCTCAACAAAATGTGAGTACAATCTCATTGAGAAGTGGAAGGGAAGTGAAGGAGCCCCAAGCAAGGGTTGTTGTTGAGCGGATGGTTGAAAAAGAAGAAGACCTTGAAAAGAAGGCTGATGAGTTGGCTAAAGAGAGCAAAGAGGAAGAAATTGAGGTGGAAACATTTGTGCCAAGACCGGGATCAAATCCCAAAACCTCATCCCCACCGCACAAGAAGTCAAGAGGGGCAGAGATCCCTATCTATGCACCAGAACCTCCATTTCCAGAGGCATTAAAGGATAGGAGGACCAAGGAGAACACCAACGACATCTACGAAGTCTTTCGTAGATACGAGGTAAATATTCCACTCTTAAATACCTAAATCAAGTTCCTAGGTATGCTAAATTTCTTAAGGAATTGTGTACCGTGAATAGGAAACAACAATTGAAAAGTAAGAAAAAGAGTTTGAAGAGTGAATATGTCTCCGCCGTGTTTGATGATGAAATGCCCCCTAAATGTGATGATCCGAGAATGTTTACAATCCCTTGTGAGATAGGAGGAAAATGTGTTAACAAGGTCATGTTAGACTTAGGTGCTTCAATCAATCTGATCCCATATTCCTTGTATGAAAGTCTAAATCTAGGCACTTTGCACAAAACTGGGGTTGTTATCCAACTAGCCGATCACTCTAGCACATACCCAAAAGGTATAATGAATGATGTATTGGTGAAGGTGGATTCTTTGACATTCCCCGCAGACTTTTATGTTCTTGAAATGGGAGGTGACAATAGTGCTAAACCTATTCTTTTAGGAAGGTCATTTCTAAATACTTTAAAGACTATAATTGATGTGCATAAAGGAACATTGACCTTGGAATTTAATGGGCGGAAGGTAGAATTTTACACTAATAATTCTATTGATCATCCTAGTAGATACCATTCTTGCTAAGCTAATCATGTTATTGATGATAAAGAGCAAGATGTAATTGAGCCCAAGGATGGCAGTTCCTTAAATGTTTCCATTATTGATGTTTTGAGTGATTCTTTGATTTTAAATGTTGTTAGTACTAACTTGAAGGAAAACAACAATGGCAAATACACTCTTGGGAAAATAACATCCAACACTTTTTGTGTGTCCATGGGTAAGCCAATAAGGGTGGTTTTCCCCCATTATATTGAGAAGACTTCGGTGGAAGAGTGCAAACCACCACCGAAAGCTCTTAAATGTTCACCCCTTGGGGAAGGAGAGAAATCCCCAAATGCTCACGTGCTTGAGATCACCATGGAACAAAAAGGTGAGTTGTTAGAAATGTTGAGGGAACATGAAGAAACACTAAGCTATGTGAAGAAGGTTTTGTTGAGGGATGGTGTGAATCCCGATGTTTTGACCCCGATTGAGGAAATGGGACTGATCATCTCGGTTCATTTTATGAGTAAGCTCCAAGAAGGGGACTAAGTCGTGCTGACGATGTTAAATATACTTGGTTTTAATCATCCGGATCGTCATTTGTGACTTTTCGTAGATGTTGTCTCAATTTGATTTTTATTGTTATTTTTCATTGTTTTAATTTATTTCTTTCACGGTTGTGTTTTCCATGATTTTGTAGCAAAATAGGTTGAGAATTGGAGAATTGGCAATAATTTTGGAGCGGAAAAATTGGCCTTGGAAAGGAAAAAAAGGGAGAAGAGCAGGCTGACCGCGGATGCTGGAAGCATTCCTGCCCAGGCGGCCAAGCCTCGGCCCGCACGACACGTGTGGCACTATTCAAAAATTTGTATTTATTTTTTCTGATTTCTCTCCCTAATTTCTCCTTTTTTCCATTTATTTCTTCTCCACCTCCTCTCTTCTTCATTTCAAGAACTCCCCCAAATAAACCCATCTCCATCTTCCAAATTTCACCATTCCTAGCCAACATTTTATCCTTTCCACTCATCAAATCCTTTCTCCAACCCATTAAATACTCAAATTCAAAAATTTATCCAAAACCCTAACTTTTTGGGATTTTTGTTCTAGGGTTGAATTGGTCACTTGGGAAGCAACGGATTGCTTGGACTCACTTGAAAAGGTGTTCTTCCTAGTCACCCTCTTCACAATCATTTGCGTTTGTGCTTAGTTGATTTAAGGTGTGGGAATTTTTGTGGTGATGTGCTATATTGTCAATTGTTCATTGGACTCTTAGAGCTAGTTTGTTCTTGGAGCATGGGGGAATCGTTGCATTAAGAGTTTGTAAGTCATTTTTCCTTCACCCCTATACTTGAAAATTGTTGCCTTAGGCATTTTAATTGAGGGCAATGTATGATTTTAAGTGTGGGGAGGTGGCTTTAATTATTGACATGTATATAATTAGCTACTTTTGATTAGAAACACGGGAAAAAATATTGAAAATTTTGAAAAATAATTAGAAAATGAACAAAAATAAAAAGAATCCCGCTAAGCTGAAGACCTGAGAGGGCATCTTTGGCAACATTGGGGGCCCCGGATATGTCAAAAACCCAAAAGGGAGACCTAGGTAAAAATGAGAGGCTAAATGTGCGGAAAAAGGTGAGACGTGAGCCGAAGAAACATGATGTGGCTAGGATGAAAATCCGAAAGGGCTCCTGGGAAAAATGAGAGAAAGAGAGAAAAATGAAAAATGTTATGTGTTCACTCATTTGCCGGCGTTGGAGTCATAAGGTTGCGATGGCCATATGGATGGATTGGGTAGCTTGACATCTTGAGACCTCTTGGAATTGGGAAATTTAGTGGGGAAAACAAAGTAAGTTATGAAATTCTAGATTGTTGATATACTTCATTTTTAGGATGATATATTGGTATAAAGTGGAGTATGTGTTTGAACTCTATGTATGCTTTTAGCTTCACCTTGTACCATTGGATTTAGTATTTTCAATTAGGAATTTGGAGATGTTTTAGGGATATCAATGAATTAATAGGTTGATATGGTTTGGGTAGATTTAGGAATGGGAGGGGGGGTTGTGAGCAACTACTCATTTGATCTTAACGTTGGAATGTGTGATATTGAGAGTTTTGTGATGTATTGACTTGGGGGAATAGTTGTTAGGATGTCGATACGCCAATTCCTTCATACGCTTGGATCTTTTCTTACTCGAGGGCGAGTAAGGTTTAAGTGCGGGGAGGTTTGATGTGTCCATTTTATGTACATATTTTAGTACCTTTTGGGATCACTTTTGTGCTCTTTTGTTATCAAAAGCCCATGTTTTACCTTAAAATTCTCTTCAGAGAGGTAAGAACTACTTTACGCTCTTTTACCTTTTTCTAAGTGGATTTTATGTGACAAAGGAAGAACATCGAGGTTTGAAGACCGGAGACCATTGAAGATCACCTTTTGAAAACTTTGAATATTTGAAGATTAGCTTTGAAGATTGAAGACAAGAAGAATCGAGGATTTGAAGGTAATGCAACAAAGCAAAGAGGAATCGACACAAGGGTGAAAATGGGCAGCCCGCCTGGGCGGGATCCTGCTGCACTTTTACCTTTTTTTTCCCTCTCTTTTGTACTATAAAAGGAAAATTTGGCCACCTACTTCTCATCCAATCCTCTTGGCCGAACTTCCTCCTCAAAGAACCCTAGGTTCTTCATCTTTTTAATCTTTTCTCTCTTTATTTCTCTATGAATTTGTCTATGGATGTTAGTATGATTTGTAGTAGCTAAATCTAGTTCTTGGGAGCAATTGACCAAGGTTTCCAAGCCCATGTCTTAAGAACAATTTGTAGCCTATTTGATACTCTTACTATTGTGCATTTATGGAGCATTGAATGTGTTTGTTAATGTCATTAATGTTCTTGGAAGCTTGAGTATATGAAGTACTTGTGTACTATACTTGTTAGGGTTTGGGGAAATGAGTTGATTTCCCCTTTTCCTGATAGAAAATCTAAGAGTATGATTTAGAGCTTTTGATTGTGTTGATGGATTGATAATTGCTAGATGAATATGATAATGTTAAACTCTTTGTCATGTTTGTTGCTTGTAGCAAATGAGAGAAGTCTATGAATGTCGATCGTTCTTGACTAATCTTGTGTAAATGTATGAAATGGTTAAATGCTTAGACACGGTGTAGTGTTTATAAGTGTTTCAAGCTTGTTGATTCTTCGTGCTCAATGCCATCAATGGGATACTTTTAGTCATGTTTCAACTAAGGGAGTCATTGGTGAGGTTTGACAAGAGATGTCAAACTCACTCTTGCAAACTACTACTTAAGAAGGATAGAAGTTTAGTCTTCACAACAAGTAGTGAAAGTAGTAAATAGGTTGCATGTTCAATGATGTATAAGTGGCTTGGAAGTGGAAGTCAATTGCGCCCAAGGTTCCGTTAATTGTTGGTTTAATCACCTTTTAGTTGTTGTTGCATGCTTTGCATATTTAACTTGCTTTATTAGTTTACTTGTCCTTAATTTCATAACTTAGGACCAAAACCAATCAAACTTTCCCTCCATTTGCATGCTTCTATATATATATTATAAAAGAAAATAATAGTTTTTTGCCTAATATTTTTGTACTAATTCCTTGCTGTGTTTTCTTGAAAGGGGTTATTTGATATAAAAATGGGTTTCCTAATACTGCATCATATGATACATTTTCTAATATTAAAAATGAATGTTTAATACAATAATCATTATTACGAATATAACCATTAGATAATTTCTTCTTAATAATCATTGGAGTACCATTTGCTGCTGCTAGTTGTTCATTAGTTTTGACTAAATACTTACTTGGAATTAATCCTGACCGAATACATGATTGATCTGCTCCACTATCAATCAATGCTACTATAGTAATACTAAAGTCTTGGACTCCTATTGTTACTAATGAATACCATTTTTCCATATAAATTTTATTAATAACATTGAAAAACTGTTGATTTGTGGGAACTTCTTTTGAAATAAGAATACTAGAACTGCTAGGTGATTCTAATGATATTAATTTTAATTTTAATTTTAATTCTAATTCTAAATCTTTTTCTTTTAAATTATTTAATTCTCTTTTAATATTACAGATTTCAGTTTTTAATAAAGAAATATCTTTTCTTAAGTCTTGAGTATCTGTTGAAGGAATTACTGATTTTTTCTTGTCTAATTCTGAATATTTTTTAATTGTTTGGCTTAAACTAAAAGCTTCTGTTATTCTAGGTTTATTGTCTTCTAGTATTAAACCTTTTAATTTTTGAATATATTCTGTTTTATCTTCGGAATTTCCTATTTTATCTATTATGTCTAATAATTCTCTTTTCTTACCGTGTGGACTATTTAGCATATTAATAGTTGGAATTTTACATTGACATTCACTATCATAATCACTAGAATAATCCGAATCTGAATCTGTCTCATAATTTTGATCATTATCTGAATTGTCAATTAATATTGCTAATAGTTTATTTCTTAATTCTACATCTTCTAATGCATTTATTTTCTTTTCTGTTTTACAAACATTACCTGTATGACCAAACTTTTTACACTTATAACATTGAATATTTTGGAATTCTTTTTTCTTTTTAGACCTATGTTTCTTATGTTCCTTTTGATAATAAGGTTTTTATTTTTGTTATTATAATCATATGACTTGTTGTGATTATAATTTCTTTCCTTTTTCCTATGTTTGAATTTATGCTTTTTGTATGTTTTATGTCGAGAAGAAGGTGGTTTAAGACCTGTAATGCCAAATTGTTGGCAAAAAGATCCCATTTCCTTTCTCTCTGATCCGTATTTATGTTGAATTTTTAAATCTTGACATAAAGCTAAAGCTTCTTTTTTGACAAAAGCAAATATTTGTCCAAATGTTATATCATTATAATTTATCTTTTCTGTTCCTAATGCTTTACTTAGATTTGTTAATATTCTTTGAGAAAACAAATTTGGTAAACCTGTAATAAATTTTTCTTTCCAAAATGGGGAACTTGAATCTGTTCTTCTAAATACCTGTGTTAAAAATATATCTTTATACCATTTGAAATCTGTTAAAGTAGGACATCTTAAATTAGTTAAACATATTTTTGAACTTTCTAATGCTTCTGCTGGATTCCCTACAAAATACATTGAAATAGTATATAATAAATATGATGATCCATCTGGGACCATAACAAATATGATATTAGGTTCTTCACCTTGTGCTTCTTCTGTTTCATGATTTAGTATTGCCTGTTTTTCTTCTAAGAGGAGATAGGTATCCCACCATCCTTTTAATTGACCTGTAAAACCTGTTACTAATAACATAACTAATTGTTGTTCTGTTGGAGATAAGGTTGCCTTATAGGCTACCCTAGCCATTCCCATTTCTTGTAATAAATTTAAAATTTGGTATTCTGATAATCCATCTATATTCCATTGATATATTGATGAACCGTCATAACTTTTAAATGAATGAAGATTTTCTTCATATTGAATATCCGGTGGACTTGATTTTGGATAATAAGCTTTTGTACTAGCATTTTTCCAATTGTACTTTAATTTATTAATATTCATGCTGGGTTTTTCATCTATGTGATCTTGGAAATGACTTTCTATTGAATTTAATTGTTTCTCAAAATCATTTTCTGATTCTTTTTCTGTATCCTCAGAATAAGAACTATTTGAATCATCCGTGTCTAAAGGATTTATTTCTGATATAACTCCTATTTGTTTAGAACTGCTTGGTTTATCATTTGGTCTAAGTGATAATGATTCTTCCATTTTCTTTGAAAACGGTGATACTTGAAAATGAGGTTTTGAAAATGTATTTTGAAATAACTCTGTTTTACTATTTAATTTAGAATCTAATTTAGTAGAAATAAAATCAACTTGATTTGCTATTGTATGTAACAATTGATTAGAATAGTTATTCAGTTGATAAGTATTTTTAATATCTGCTAAATTTACTGAATCTGTATCATTTCCTAGTCTTCCTGACTTAAATGGAGAGGCAATTATTGTGGTTTCCTCAGTAACAATATGGACTGATTGGAGTGGTGGATGAATAGAGCTTACTACTGTATCATTTGGCAATTTCCATTTTTTATAAAGATTAGACTGTACATTTATAACTGGAATTTCTGTAAAATTATCTTTTTTGATTAATCGTTCTTTCTTTAGGTAGTATTCTAACCACATAAAAAACTTCATTTGCCTAATCTTCTTAGTTGTAAGTTCATTATAGAATTCTTTTTTAATATGTTCTCTGGTTTCTATATCTAGTTTTTCAAACCATAATATGTTTTTAGTATTTTCTTGACTATAATAATCATTATTTAAATATACTTTATCTATTGTAAATTCATTATTATTATTCATCATATTAATCTCTGATTGTCTCATTTGACTAAGGGTTGGAGATCCTATTGATGAACTAGTATCTGTAATAACTTCCGGTAATGGGGCAGAATATCTGACCCTTGCATCACTAAATTGGTTTGGAATTTCTGATGTTGAATGCCTATGTCTATAGATCAAATTATTATCTATATTTGAATATCTAGATGATTGTCCTGAATAAAATTTACTAGATAAGGATTTGCTAAATTTTATTAATACTTTACCATCTTCTCTTTCTTCTATTTCTGATGGTTCAGTTATTCTCATATTTCTTTGAATACCTAATGGTCTATCAGCTAATATTTCTACTGGAATGGTTATATCATTCCATTTTAATAATTTTGGCGTTTCTATTGAAATATTATCAGAATTAGTTGTTACGTATACTGATTCATCTTTTTCTGTTGGATTCAGCTTTAAAGCTGTTGGAATCATGGATTGCATTAGTTTAAAATATACTCTATATATTAGAACAAAATGTTCTGTGTCATTAATTATTCTATCTTGTTTTAATTGAATGTCTAACTTTAATGAATCCATAATATGGGGATCTGTCAAACTAACCGAATAGTTTGGAATACAATTTAACCTTATTGTTCCATTACATATATTAGTTTGAATCATTGCTAATATTGAATCCTTGTATCTTATTAGTCTATCATCTCTTAATGCCATGAATATAGGGGTATCTATCCCGAGTCTAACTAAGGGATGTAATGCTATTTGAATTAGACCAAAATGTAAAAACTTATAATTTTGCTCTTTATATTTATGAATAGCTTGGGTTGATAATAACCTAATGGATTGGACTTCTTGGTTCATTGGAAGTATTTCTTCATGAATCTTAATTGAATATGACTTATTAAATTCTAATATGCCCTGTTGATATATTAATTTTAATGTTTTACTTGGTAAAATCTGTTGAATTTCATGACTTTGTAAAATATTTGATGATGAAGAAGTTATAGATCCGGAACTAGAAGTACTAGAGCTTCCGAATAAAAATCTTTTAATCCTTTCTCCCATGTTAAAGTTATTATTAATTGATCAGCTTTCTATATCACGCAAATCACGTTTATCTTGACAAATACCACAGTCATACCAACGTGGACCACCCTTAACGAGACTCCCTCTCTTGACGGGCTAAACCAAAACGATTTACAGGTATGAACACATGAGTGGCACTGCTAAGACTCACAAGTCTGCAAGTATAGTTGACCGTTCAATTTATAATAATTCTAACACTCGATAGGGGTTTAAAAGACCAAATCTAGTATGTTTTCTCCTATATATGTTTAAACACTTGGAAAGACCCCTTTTCTTGTGGACGATCCTGACTTGCCATTATCTACTTTTATAGATATGAAGCATTAGGAATTAAAAATATAACTTTGAGAGGTACGATGACGGCCTCCTACAGACATTGTATGAAAATCAACATCATTGCCTTTATCATCTTCAACGTGAACTAATTCGAGATCATCGTACAAACGGACCCCATCGACATCAATCCCACCAAACATTGAAATTCCAAGAAGAAAAAGAAATCAATCAATTCTGAAATTCTAAGAAGAAGAATAAATCCGTGGTAGAGAACTTCGAATGGGTGAACGAATAAAAAATGATGTGATGATCGGGGAGAGAATGGAAGGGTTCTTTGCAATGTGAACAAAAGGAGGACAAGGAGAAGAAAAGGGTAATTTTTTCTGATTAATTCAATTAGTTAAAATTAGAATTCATGGATGGATGAGATTAGATGAGATGGATGGTTAGGATTTGGTGTAAAAATTGGTGTAAAATAAGGGTGTGTATTGAACCATTCCCTATATATATAGGTTATTTACAACGAATACGTTTGTAATAGACTATTTAAAACAAATAAATTTGCGGTTGTTAATTTGTTGCTTACAGGCCTTGATACTAACTACCCAATAGGTAGCTTAGTAGTACGTTTGGGAGAAGAACCACTTTTCTCTCTAGTACTAGGGGCGAAAACACCTACTCCATGTGTCATTTCCATCTGAATTTTGGATCTTGATCTGTGGTTCTTTGAATCTGCCTTTCCCATGGGAAGATCAAGTAACAAAAGTAAATGGAAAGGGGAAGCTAAACACAAACAACAAAAGCAAAATGAGGAGAGAGTTCATGGGGAAAATCTATTGATTGAGAGATTAACGGGAAGCAAGTGCATGAGTGGGGCTCAAAAACATCATGATCAACAAGGATAAGCTGGATCTGAAAAAGCAACAGTGAAGAGGAGGTTGAAACACCAAAAATGGAGGTCAGCCACGGTTCTAAAGGAGACCAAATTGAAGAAAGCCATCCGAAAATAGAGAGGAAACTAAGCTGGAATCCTAGCTGGGGTGAGGTGGAGCAAGATGTGCGGGAGATCAAACCAAAAATATGGAGATCTGTAGTTATAGGTGAAGATGTGGAGGAAATCAAGTACATTCACCCAGTAGACATTGAAGGCCTGGTGATGGGAGAGATAACTGAAAATGTGTTGGTTTTCAGAAGTAAAATAGAAAGAACACAAAGGTTTTTGTGCAGAAAAAGTCTGCTTTTCGTCTTCATATTCATTCCTTATATACACCCAAAACAACCAAACGAGACTCGATAATTTTGAACCACCTAACAAGCCTAATTCGTACTAAGTCACGAATGCCAAGAAAAATGGAACTACAAAAACAGAAAACCCGCCACTTGCAAACGTGGTCGACTAAGCTACGGCTATCTAATTTCAAATGGAAAGAAAAGAAAACTCCTAAGTTGGACGACAGGATTAGAAAAAAACATAACAAATCACCCCCTTAATCTTGTCGTCGCCTAACTCATGTCAGCAACGCCAATTCTGCTCCTTAGCGCCTGGAAACGAACACGTCCAAGAGCCTTCGTCAGAATATCAGCAAGCTGTGCCTTCGTGTTGATGTGATCGATCTCAAGTTCACCCTGCTCCACATAAGCACGAATCAAATGGTATCGAGTGTCAATGTGCTTACTTCGATCATGAAACACGGGATTTCTGCTGAGGGAGATTGCCGACTTGTTGTCCACCAGCAGCTTCGGTGCTCGTGGTGGTTCGTTCTGCAACTCTCCGAGTAACCTGCTCAACCAAATTCCTTGACAAGCAGCGGTGGCAGCTGCAATATACTCAGATTCGCATGACGAGATTGCTACCACTCGCTGCTTCTGCGATTGCCAACTTACCGGAGCTTGTCCGAGGAAGAAAATCAGGCCAGTCATTCTCTTCCTGTCGTCAACATCTCCGGCTAGATCAGCATCACTGTAACCTATCAACTTCAAGGTTCCGCTTCCTCTTCCATACGAAACTCCAAAATTCAAGGTTCCCGCCACATACCGCAATATGTGCTTTACTGCTGCATAGTGCACCGTTGTGGGTTTCTCCATGAATCGGCTTACATAGCCGACGACGTACGTGATGTCCGGCCTTGTGTGAACTAAGTACTTGAGACTCCCCACTATGCTACGATAAAGGGTGGCATCTACTGGTCCCCCGTCGCCAACTTTGCTCAGCTTGAGTCGTGCCTCCATTGGTGCTGCACAAGGATTGCAATGCTCCATTCCAGCCTTTTGCAACAACTTCCCGTATAAGATGCTTGAAAAAGAGTGATTTGATCATCCCTCTGCTGCACCTGGATTCCCAAATAGTAACTAAGTCCGCCAAGATCACTCATCTTGAAAAGACTAGTCATTTCCTTCTTGAATTTGATCACCTCTTCGATTGATGACCCCGTGATTATGAGATCGTCCACATAAACACCAACAAGAATTAATGCTTCATTGTTACCTTGTCGGTAAACTACATGCTCCGCTTTGCTACGTACAAAGCCCAAATTTTGAAGGCTTACACCGAACTTCGCGTTCTAAGCCCTCGGAGCTTGACGAAGTCCGTACAACGCTTTCTGCAGTCGAAGTACCTTGCGCTCCTTGCCGTGAATGATGAAACCCGGCGGTTGTTCGACATAAACTTCCTCGATTAGGTCACCGTTGAGGAAGGCGGTCTTTACGTCCATGTGGTGGATCGGCCAGCCGTGATGTGCTGCAATTACGATCATCATTCGCACCATCTCCAAACGAGCGACCGGTGCAAATACCTCCTCGTAATCCACTCCCTGTCGTTGTACGTAACCTTTCGCCACCAGCCGCGCCTTGTGTTTTACCACCTTGCCAGCTGCATCCTTTTTGAGCTTAAAAATCCATTTGAGCCCGATAGCTCGATGTCCCACCGGCAATTCAGTGAGCCGCCACGTCTGATTTTCCTCGATGCTGGCCAACTCTTCCGCCATCGCTGCTTGCTATTCCTCGTCCATCTCCGCTTCAGCCAGACACATCGGTTCCTTGGCGGTGAGGAGACACTGGTCGTCGTCTTTTTTAGCTTCTACGTTAACAGTTGCATCGAATAAACTGTCCAATGTGCGGTACCGGCGAGGCACCTCCTCGCCTGGAGATGGCTCCGATGCACCGGTTGGTGGGGACACGAACTCCACCACGGTGGTGGTGGTGCAATCGGAGTTGTTGGAGTGGGCAGCGAATCTCCGGCGTTTGAAGGTGATGCGCGTTCCGTGTGCGTCGTGCTCCAGCTCGCATTAGTGCCTGCAATTGGAGAAGCAAAACGCTCGATGGAGAACGTCTCCGTTTCTCCAAGTCGATCACCTCCTTGCTCTCGTCCCGGAAGTGTCCAATCCCATGCCGCATCCTCGTCAAAAATGATGTCACGGGAGACTCTGACTCGATCCGTGGCGGTGTCATAGACGCAGTATGCTGCGGTGCCCGGCTCCTAACCCAGCAAAACCATCGGTGTGCTTTTGTCATCCAGCTTCTTCAGGTTTGGATGCGCAGCTTTAACGTGAGCTACACACCCAAAAACACGTAGGTGCTGCACACTTGGTCGGCGCCCGTGCCAAGCTTCGTAGGGAGTTTTTCCGGAGACGCTCTTCGTCGTCCCTCGGTTTAGAAGATACACCGCCGTTGTCACTGCCTCTCCCCAGAATTTGACCAGCACCCCCTTTGCCTTTAGAAGACAACGCACCATTCCGACGACAGTTTGGTTGCGGCGTTCAACCACTCCGTTTTGTTGCGGTGTGTATGGTGCCGTCAGCTTCCGTTGTACTCCTCGTTCGGCGAAATACTCACCAAGCTCCTGGGAAGTAAATTCACCACCACGGTCGGTGCGCATCATCTTCAACTTACTCCCGCTTTGTAGTTCGGCTGCTGCCAAGATCTTCTTGATCGCCTCAGCTGCTTGATCCTTCATGGCTAGCAAAGATATCCACATATACCTACTGTAATCATCCACCATTAGAAGGAAATAGCGTTTACCTCCAGGCGTGGGTGGATCGATCGGTCCGCACAAGTTTGCGTGCACAAGTCCGAGACGTTCGTTTGTGCGGTTCCAAGCTTGGTGAGGAAATGGTGCACGTTTTTGCTTTCTGGCCAAGCATGCGTCACACTTACGCTCGACATCGTCAATCATCGGGAGTCCATGCACCATATCGTCATGCACGAGTCGCCGGAGATCTTTAAAGTGCATCTGCCCGTATCGAGTGTGCCAACGCCAACCGCTCTCGGAGCCGTGCATGGCAAGGCAGACGTGCCGCGGCAGGCTGAGATAGAGCAAGTAGAGGCGTCCGTGGCTCCTTGGCACTCGTGTGAGCAACCGGTCGTCTTGATCACGCAGCTAGAGCCACCCATGCCGGATTCGAGTGTCATACCCGATCTCGTCTAGCTGTCCCAACGAAATAATGTTGCTATGTAGACGGGGTATATAGTACACCTCCGAGAGTGTGAGATGCTCACCATTCAGGCACGTGAAGAGAATCGTGCCGCGGCCTTCAATTTCCACGGACATATCATCCCCGAGCTTGACCGAACCGTGCACATTGGTGTCCAGTTCCGAGAAGAATTCACGTCTGCCACACATGTGGGAGCTAGCGCCGGAGTATAGAAACCACACCGTGTTGCATTGACCGTCTTGTCCTGTTGCTTTTGCCTGATCGCACCTCATTTAGAAGTACGTGCTCGTCGGACACTTGACTCCCGATCGTGAGAGAATGCAATCTCGCAACCAGCAACGCCGCCTCCTCATTATGATTTTGCACAAGGTTTGCCTGTTCCTTGCGCTCTCGTTGCGGTTCTGGACAGTCATTAGAAATATGGCCGGCGAACTTGTTACAATTGTAACACTTGATCTTAGTCATATCTCGATCACCGCTAGAAGCATGTTGGCTGCCGTCGCGGCCATGATTTTGCTGCTTCCCCTTCCATTTGGGCTTGCCCTTTCCGCCGGTTCCGGGCTGGATCCGTGCCCTTCCTCGCGCTGTTTCCCTCGTGCAATCCATTCCTGCTCCGTGAGAAGAACCTGTCCACCGGAGTTGCCCGTGGTGTTGATGGAGCACCGCTCAGAAGCCGATCGGAGCCGACCGATCAACTCCTCGACCGTCATGCCATCCAGATCAAGCAACGTTTCGATCGAGCACGCGATCTGGGCGTACTGGCTTGGCACCTCCCGCAGAAACTTTTGGACCACCTTTATCTCCTCGACGGTGTCACCCAAAGAGCGGAGATTATTGACAATGCCAGTGATGTGCATGCTAAACACATCGAGAGACTCGCCATCTTTGAACGTAATCTGCTCGAACTCCTTGCGCAGTCGTTGTGCCGTCGCCTCCCACAAGCGATCCACCCCTACTCGCATCATCCGGATTGCCTCCCATGCTTCGTGTGCTGTGTTTTTCACGACGAGAGCTGACACCATCTCCGGTGGCACCGCACGGATCAGCGCCGAGAGTGCCGCCATGTCTTCACGTTCGCTCGGCTCTCCGGCGCCGGACGCAGCCTCCCAGAGACCCTGCGCCCATAAGTTGATCTTCATGATCAGGGCCCACTCGATGTAGTTCATCGCCGTCAGAGTGGGGTAAACGATGTTGCCGCCGAGATTTGTCCGCTCCTGCACGATTCGTTCATGAACGACGACCTCGTTGCCATTCCTCCGGATGACGCTCCGTCCCCGGCTCCGTCCTCGTGCCCGTGTCGGCGAGTTCTTGGCGGACATGGTCTCCTAGATCAAAAAAAAGAAAAAGAAAAAAAGCTCTGATACCAAATGTTGGTTTTCAGAAGTAAAACAGAAAGAACACAAAGGTTTTTGTGCAGAAAAACTCTGCTTTTCGTCTTCATATTCATTCCTTATATACACCCAAAACAACCAAACGTGATCCGATAATTTCAAACCACCTAACAAGCCTAATTCGTGCTAAGTCACGAATGCCAAGAAAAACGGAACTACAAAAATAGAAAACCCGCCACTTGCAAACGTGGTCGACTAAGCTACGGCTATCTAATTTCAAATGGAAAGAAAAGAAAACTCCTAAGTTGGACGACAGGATTAGGAAAAACATAACAAAATGATGTTTATGAGAGTGTTAAACAGTGGAATACTACTGCAATCTGCAAGGTGCTTGGCAGTCACTCCCAATTAAGGTCATGGAAGGCTTCTTTTACAGAATTTGGGGTCAAAAAGTACATAAGGTATGGCTACTGAAAACTGGCTTGTTTCTAGTTAAAGTTCATACACTAGATCAGAAAATTGAGGTTGTAGAGAAGGGTATCATCTTCTTTGATGGAAAACCTATGTTAATCCAAAGCTCGGAGGAACAGTGTGATGTTGAAGAACCAAAATCAGTTCATGTATGGATATGAATGCCATGATTGCCTTTGAAATATTGGAAGTCTAGTATTGTTAGTAAAATTTTGAGCCCCTTAGGAAAGCCACTGAATATGGGCAGGATGACAAATGATAAAGACATGCTGGATTATGCTAGAGTTCAGGTTGAGGTGCTGATCAGTGACTCAATCCAAGACAAACTACTTTACTTTGTTGGTAAAAAAAAGTAAAAGTGAGTCAGGAGAAAGTGCAAACATTGTGAACTGATGGGGTATGAGGAGAAAGAATGCAAAAGACTCCCAAATGGCATTCATAGTGCCTCTTCAAATGTTCTTCAATCTGGTCTAGATTGGATAGTAATCTACTCCCCTCCTTTAAGTTCAAAATTTTCTTCATGTATTGCCTTGTTCTCATAGAAGCATAAAACAACTTGGTAGGCCTATTCCCCTCATGAAGCCATTGTACTTTAGCTCTTTGTTGTAAGAAGTTTTATTCAGCCTCCTCCAATTCATCAAGCACTTTCCTTGCATCAAATTCCACCCTTTGCCTCCCTTCATCCCTTGGTTCTTAATTCAACCTCCCTTGTGCTAAAAGCCATTCCTTCTCAACCTTCTCCACATTTTCTCCAATCTTAGAGAACTCACTTTTATTAAGCCAATTCAAAGGCTTTTCCATATCTTCAAGAAGTTTTCCAAAATCCTTCACTGTGCTCAGCTTCCTCCAAACTGCTAAGATTGTCCCCTTGAAATGTGTTGATGCCTCCCACATATTGAAATATATGAAGCTCATCCTCTTCTTCTTGTCTTCCTTATGCCAACTCAAAATGAAAGGATGGTGATCAGAGAGTGTGTCCAATTTTACCTCACAAAAGGCTTGGCCGAGGCTCCTTACCCACTCTTGGTTTACAATTACTCTATTAATTTTCTTTGTATCAACTCCCCCACTTCCCTTCTATTGCACCAAGTAAACTTTTGGCCAGTAGTTTTAATTTTGTTTCAACCAACAAACTAGCTTCCATCACTTCTTGGAAATCCAAGACTTCCTTTTCTTAAACTTCATTCCCACCTTATCTATCCCTAACATCCCCAAACAATCTATATGATTAAGCATACAAAGGTTTTTCACCCCTCCTATACTTATCACATTTATTCAAACCCCTTACATCCCAACAAGCAAATCTACTATTCATAAGGAGGGTCGGATAAGAGAGTATACCCATTTCTTTCACTCCTTGAACTCCTTGGATCTTCTTCTTTCTTCCTTGCTGCCCTTTTTCCTTTCTCTACCATTTTGAACTCAATCTCCTCCGCTTGCAGCCCTTTAAATTCTCATTGCTTCTCTTTAGCTTCCCCTTGTTTACCCTTTACATCTTTCACTCCATCTTGCTTCTCATCTTCTTTCACAATCTCCCGATTGGCACATAAACCCTCCTATTCATTTATCTTTTTTCAGCTTCATTTTTCTTCTTACACACCTCCTCGTTGTGCCCAATCATCCGACATTTTCTACATTTAGTTGGCTTCCATTCTAAACAGATTTTTTTATGGAATGTGGTGTTTCATTTCTTCAAAGAAGAAGCAAGAACAATGTTCTTACAAGACAAAGGAGTAAACCACCCCTCAACTAAGCAAAAATAAAAATTTTAAAAGTAACCTACTACAAGAAAAGTCTAAATAGCTAGGCTAAATCATCTAATGCCAAACTTGGTGCTTAATTGAAATAGCTAAGTACAAATCGTGAGCTGCCATTTTTTTTCCTTGGAAAAAATTTCTATTCCTCTCCTCCCAAATGTAGAATAAGGTAGAGACCAAAAGTGAGAACTTCTAATCCTTTCTTTTCTGCCTTACAAACAACAATCTTCTAAGTTTTCTAAAATCATGAAAGATAGGAAATTGGAGAAACTTAAAGACTTGTTGAGTGTGAACACAATTCAGAAAAATGTGTTGAGAACTCTTAGGTTGCTGATAACCCAAAGAGAATGCTGACAAGTGAAGATGCAGCCCAAAAGAGTGAAACCTATCTAGAATAGAGAGCCTTCCCAAAGAAAGTCTCCATAGAAAGAAAGAATGCTTTGGAAGAAGCCTTTTGCTCCAAATAGTAGCATGACAAGCCTTTCTGATTCTGTGTCCTTGAAGAAATCCATAAGCTAGAGAGACTTTAAAGGATCCATCACTTGACAAACATAGAGGTAGAAGATGCAGCATCTGATCCTTTATAAGTTGCTTCCAACTATTACTTGCATGCTCTGAAGCGTTACAAACATGTAGTGGTGTTAATGATCCCTTCATATAGAATTCCTGCACCCACTTAATATATAGATTTTCTTTCTCCTTCTGAATATGACCCTATAGGAAAGGATTTCTGATGCCCAGCTCCACCATACGTCTTTTCAAGACACAATGTACTCAAACTAACAGATTCAACCCTTTTTCTTCTTCTTGATAGCCCCAAAGAAAATTCCTGAAAATATTCTCAATCTCCTCGTAAACAGAAACATGCAGCTTGAAAGCACTAATCCAGTAGCTGATCACCCTCAACAATAAAAAAATTAATCAGTTCAATCTTTCCTGTATAAAATAGAATTTTGCATCTCTAACTTTGCAGTCTAGACTTGATTTTCTCCACTAGCTTCTGACATGTTTGAGCATCCCATCCTCTCCTTTGAAAGGCAAGCCTAAAAAGGAAACAGAGAAATTACCCCTTTACATATTCAATATATCAATTAGCCTTTCAACATTAGCTTCCTCCATCCTTGAGAAATAAGCATGAGCTTTAGCAGGATTGATGGGAAGGCCAGTAACATCTTGAAATTGATCTAGAACATCCATAACACCTAGAAGATCATCAACAAAAAGTAGGCATTGAATCCCTACTTTCTTGCATTTTGTATGATAATCTACTAATGTCCTGCATAAAGCTAATGAAGGGATTTGTTGTTAGCTCTACAAAAAACTAGAAGATCATCAACAAAAAGTAGGCATTGAATCCCCACTTTCTTGGATTTTGTATGATAAACCACCAATGTCCTGCATAAAGCTAATGAAAGAAACCTGGAAAAATATTCCATGGCCATAACAAACAAAAGAGGAGAGAGAGGGTCCCCTTGCTTAACCCCTCTTTTCTCTTTAAAAGTTTGTGTATAACCACCATTGAGTGAGATACTAAAAGTAGATGTTTTAATGCACTTTATGATTCATTGGATAAATGTTCGAGGGAATTTGAACCTCTCCAATAAACTGAATATAAAAGACCATCCCAAACTATCAACCGCCTTTTGATCCATTTTGTCATCTTTCCACTTATATTTTTGCAGCAATTCCTGAGTAAGTAGCACATTGTAGGAGATGAGTCTACCTTTAACAAAAACTCCCTGGTTGAGGTTGATTAAATCCGGCAGTACCAAACCAAGCCTTGTAAAAATAACCTTGGTAACAATCTTTTATAGCACAGAATAGCAAGAAAGTGGCCTAAAATCAGGATATTCTTTCTTGGGAAGCAATGTGATGATTGTGTTATTCAGCTGATCTGGAATGCTTCCATCATTAAAGAAATCCTAAATAGATGAAACCACAACACTAGGACCAATAATATGGCAAGTAACTTTAAAATTTTGGCTAGAAAAACCATCATAATAAGGACTTTTACAATCAGAAATTCTTTTAAGGGAATTATAAATTTCCTCATTAGTAAAAGGCTGAATTAACCTGTATTGATGCTCATGAGATAAGACTAGTCCTTGCTTAATCACTTCATGATCCAGCACTTATTTTGGTGGAAAAGATGTACCCAATTTTTTGGTGAAGAAATCCACCAAATGAGCCTCTACATGATCTTTGGTTTTCAGCAACTCAATTCCATTAGTAAGGCAAAAAATGTGGTTTTTAAATTGTCTAGTCTTTAGGTAAGAGTATAACAATTTAGAAGGTTTATCCTCATTCTTCAACCATGCACTCTTAGTTTTCTGATGAAGGAATCTAGATTCTGCCTCATACAACCTGATTTCCCTCTCCCTAACGTCACCCTCAGGCATTTAAAATTTGTTCATTCAATGGATCAGAGTGTAAGGCCTTTTGGGCTGCTTCCGATTCCATAGTGATTGCCAAAGCTCTTTGCTGAATTGCAATAAATTACACTTTCTTAATGCCTTGTAAAGGAGCATGTAATAATTGAAGATTTAGATACAAATCATGCAAGGTATGTATTGAATGATCCCTCCAAATATTTTCTATAATAGGCAAGAAATAAGATGACAAACTCCACATGTTATAGTACTTGAAAGGCTTTTTAATTTTCTGATGTTGCTTTGTGATTTTCATGAGAAGAGGATTCTGATAAAAAATTTGCTCCATCAACACCAAACATCTTGATTCATTTAGCAGATCAAACAATTTCTGGTTGATCAATACTCTATCCAGCCTACTGTACACCCTATTCCCCTTCTTACTTCTGTTGTTCCAAGTAAAAGAAAAGGGGCCAAAAAGCTTCATTTCAATTAAATTAAGGGCTTGCACCACTGCTTTGAATTGAAAGAATTTAGAAGCAGTAACTCCAGCTCCTTCAATCTTGTCTTCAAAATCCAAAGGTGAGTTGAAATCACTAGCTATCAACCAAGGTGTATCTTGGATATCCGGCTTATGAAGTTCAGCTCACAATGAATCCCTCTCAGAAGGCACATTTCTCTCATATACCAAAGTAACAAAAATAGGAATGTTTAAAGCTTTAAAAAAGCAAGACACATGAATCCATTGAGCATGGATATCAAGTGTACATCAAAAAGATCAGGTCTCTATCCAAGAAAAAATGTCCTTCTATCATTAGCACTATTGTTTTTAACAAATTTCCAATCCAAATTCAAATCATCCTAACTTCTTTTTTTTTTTCATTTTTCTACACCACTTTAGTCTCCACTATACAAAGAAAACGAACATTATGTACAAAAAAAGATCCCTTACTGCCTTTGGTTTTAAAGAAGTATTGAGACCTCTAATGTTCCAGAAAAAGCATATTAAACTCCATCTAGGGGTGAGGAAGTTGGGGAAAATCATTAACCGAGGACAAATTAAGCAAATCAGAATGAATCATTGCAGGATTAGGAGCTAAAATAGTGGCTTACTGATCAAGTTTGGATAAATCTTGTCTCAGTCTAGGGATTGAAGTGGAAGTGCAAGGCTCTTTTCTAGGCTTATGAGCTGGGATGGGATCAATCAAAATAGGATTCGACACAACATGATCATTAAGAGTATGATCAACAGCTTTGGAAGCTGCCTTTGGAACATACTTCTTAGTAATATTGTTGAGTGGTATTTTGATCTTTTTGAAGTTTTCCTTAGCATGTACTAGCATAGAAAAATGAGATAACTTTATAGGTTTCCATTCAAACACCAATTTCTACCTTTGAACTATATATCATTTTCATCAATAAAAAACACATGATCAGGCAGAATCTCCATAATCTCCATTTTAATTTGTACTCTTGCATAACTGAGCCTATTTAGTGAATGAATGGCTATTGTACCAACCATCAAAGGCCTCCCTAAAGGACATAGAATTTTACTCAGAATCTCAGGAGTCTAATAGACAGGATCTAGATTAGGAAGTTGCACCCAAACTAGGATTTTAGAAGGCTACTCACATTTAAAATCTCGTCCATGGATAAAGCAACAATGGCTTGCTATCAAAAAAAATCATACCCCTTTCTAAAGCCTGATTTTTTTGCTCCATTTCTTCAAATTTGACTATGAAAATACCAGGGCATAGTTACCATACGTTGACAATCTCAGATTTCCACCAAATCTTTTTGAAAAAGTTGTCCATAATGTGCAGTGGTTTGAACTCATGTTTTGAAAATACCCGTGTTTTGAAGCTATTTTCTACACAAGATTTGAAGATCCTTCCCATATGAACTCATGCCACTTCATCTGGATGGTAAAATTTCATACCTTCTGACCTGTCTTTAAACAGATCTGTCCAAGCCGGAGATTGATGTGGAGCTGAAGGAGTGGCATCTTGATGTTGAAAAACCTTTTTGATCAGATTAGGTTTGGAAAGTATAGCTCGAGCATCAACTGGTTTGTTCAAGAAAGAAGATGATCCAGCCTTTGAAACACTAGCTATATCTCTGGTAGGTGCAGGAGATTGGCTTGGAGTAAAGGTTTGAGTGTGCATCAAACTTTCTAAAGATAGATAGAAGTCTTAACACCTTGACCACTGGATAAACCACTGGATAATAGGATGCTACTGCCCACCAAATTTGTTGGTGCCTTGCTTTCCATATGATTATTTGCAGCCTTGCTTTCCTCATGAAATCTTGCTAATGTTTGATTGTTTCTTGCCTCTTTTGCAACTGTTAAAAGTCTCCCTTTTTGCTCCAAAGAAAGCTGGCAAAGAGCTTCTTTGATAGCCTTAACCCTTTTCTTTCTCTTAGATCTCCCCATAGCAAATATTGCTAGAGATCTAAGCAAAATAAAGAAGGATCTTGGCTAAACAAGATGAACACATAGTGATAGTGTATTTTTCCCACACTAGGAGACAAACATTCGAAACAGATTTGCTGGCTAACAATCACCTTCTTTTCATTAAGGTAAACCAACTTGTCTGGAAAATTTACTTATCATCACCTCAAATTGCACCCTTGCAAAATCCAGCCTCTCCTTCTCTTGTGTTGCTCTATCAAGCTTCAAAGGCTTCCCAAGTAGACTTACTATCTTGCTTGTGATTTTTGGTTGCCAATACTTCAATGGAAATATGGGGAGTTCAATTCAAACCGGGACAACAATAGGTTCTTCAATCACACCTTCTTCAATCCAATCTTTCAAGAGCACGGGTTTCCCATCAAAGAACAACACTCCTTTCTCCAAAACAACCCTTTTATGCTCCTAACTTTGAAATTTAACCATAACAAACCGGGACAACAATAGGTTCTTCAATCACACCTTCTTCAATCCAATCTTTCAAGAGCACGGGTTTCCCATCAAAGAACAACACTCCTTTCTCCAAAAGAACCCTTTTATGCTCCTTACTTTGAAACCATAACAACTCCATAATTTAGAAGCCATACATGTTTATACTTCTTCCCCAAATCCGAAAAAAGAACCCCTCTATGACTTTGAATGGTGGGTTGCTGCCCAAAACCTTGCACATAATGGTAGTCTCCCATTGCTTTGAGCTTTCCTCCACCTTTTCTCCATGGTGATTTCTTCCATAAAAGCCCATCTATTTCCACGAATTGGTAATATTGAATCTCAGCCGAGCTAGATTTCAATATAGAACTCCAAGATCTAACCTCCTTCTTGCTCTCCTCCTCCACTTTTTCACTCCAAACAATTTTCCTCCCTTCTTTAGAGCTGAAATTCAAATTTGAACTCACATTTTTTGCTTCAACAAAAACTTCATTTTCTTCCACTCCTTGGCTTTTATCTTCTTTAGGGATTCAAAGTGACAGGTCAAGAACACTCTTCCACCCTATTTTGTTTTTTCCTTTGCCCTCATCCTTCAACAAAACTAAGCTACCACCTCCTCCATCAAAAATATTTTTCTCTTCTTTGATTATTGTGTTTTCCCTTTATTCATAGTGTTGATCTCCTTATGGTGTGAGGAAGGAAAATTCAAAAGAGAATTACCAAATCTGAAGTAAGAAAAAAAGGAAGAACACCCATACTATGCAAAAATTACCCATGGTACTTTAGAGAGTAGAGAGAGAAAAAAGAGTAAAGGTACATGTATTATTTTCCTAACCGGTCTTAATGTTAAAAAGGTTGAAACAAGCAATGAAAACCTGTAATAAGGATAAATTTGGTAACATAGATGACAATGTAAAATATTCTGAAGCTTTCGTGTTAGAACTTGAAGAAAATTTTGATTTAACACATAGCCTCCAGGATAAATTAAGCCATAACAAATTTAGAGCATAACTTAACAAAAGATAATGTGAGGAAAACATTTTCTTGAGACAAAAAAGTAGATCGAGATGGCTTAAGGATGAAAAAATAAATATTGAGTATTTCCATAGATCAGTAAAAACACTCACTTTAGGAATTTTTAAAATCAGAAATGTAGAAAATAATTGGATCTAAAGCCAACAGGAGAAATGAGATAAAGCTGTTAAATATTTCCAGAATCCCTTCATTTCATCATACACCATCATTTTCTTCAACTTGCCTTCCTTGTTTATAGAACTCTCAAGGGTTTGGAAGCATTTATCTTTCAATTTGCTAGTAAACCCAATGCCACCTAGAACTTACCCTTCCTTTGCATCCTTGTAGACTTTCACCCTTTATGTAATATGCTTGAATCCACCTAACCCAAAGAATGTCTTTCTTTAAGTTTAAATCCCACAATTACTTACATAGTGATATGCCTTGTTCCAAAAGGAAAGATCTCTAATCCCCAATCCTCCAAATTTGTTTGCTTCTACAAATTGTGTCCCAGGAGATAAGAGTATAACCCCTTTTCCCTTCTTCTCTTCCCCATAAAAAACATCTACAAATTTTCACAATCTGCTAATGAACACCCTCAGTTATACTTAGTATACTAGCCCAAAAGCTAGCTATACTTAGTAAAACCGAATCGATCAATTGCACCTTCCCTACATACGAAAAAACACTTGAATTTCTCCTATGAAATTTTCCTCTAATTTTATCCACTAATTGATCACAATCTTGCTTCCTCAACTTCACATTAGACAAAGGCAGCCTCAAATATTGCATGAAAAAACCCCCTCTTGTTACATTTAACACTCCAGCCAACAAGTCTTTCCCCTCTGCATCCATTCCAGAAAAATAAATTCTAGATTTTTGCTTACTTATTGCAAGAATCGAGACCTCCATAAACCTCTTCAAGCATCCTTTCACACCCTCCATGGATTTTTAATTTGCTCCACAAAAGATAAGTAAATCATCAGGAAACAACAAAGTATGCACAATTTATATCTTCATCCATATTGCTTTCTCTACTCTCTAAAGTACTAGGGGTGATTTTCACATAGTATGGGTGTTCTTCCCTTTTTCTTATTTCAGATCTGGTAATTCTCTTTTGAATTTGCCATCCTCACACCATGAGGAGATCTAACACTAAGAATAAAGGGAAAACACAACAATCAAAGGAGAGAAGAACGTTTTTGAAGGAGGAGGTGATCAGCTTGGCTTTGTTGAAGGATGAGGGCAAGGGAAAAAATAAAATAGGATTGAAGAATGTTCTTGACAAGTCACTTTCAGGCCCTAAAGAAACTAAAAGCCAGAAAGTGGAAGAAAAAGAAGTTTTTGAAGAAGCAAAAAATGAGTGTTCAATTTTGAATTTCAGCAGCTCTAAAGAAGGGAGAAAATTTGTTTGGAGTGGAGAAATGGAGGAGGAGAGCAAGAAGGAGGTCAGATCTTGGAGTTCTATACTCAAATCTAGCTCGACGAAGATCCAATATTACCAACCCATGGAGATAGATGGGTTGTTTATGGGTGAAATCACCATGGAGGAGGTGGAAGAAAGCTCAAAGCAATGGGAGACTACTATTATGTGCAAGGTTTTGGGCAGCAACCCACCATTCAAAGTCATGGAGGGGTTGTTTTTTCGGATTTGGGGAAGAAGAATCAACAAGGTATGGCTTCTAAATTCAGGAGTTTTTATGGTTAAATTTCAAAGTAAGGAGCATAAAGGGGTTGTTTTGGAGAAAGGAGTGGTGTTCTTTGATGGGAAACCCATTTTATTGAAAGATTGGAATGAAGAAGGTGTGATTGAAGAACCTAATGTTGTCTCAGTTTGGATTCAGCTCCCCGAATTTCCATTAAGGTATTGGCAACCAAAACTCATAAGTAAGATAGTAAGTCCACTTGGGAAGCATTTGAATCTTGATAGAGCAACACAAGAGAAGGAGAGGCTGGATTTTGCAAGGGTGCAAGTTGAGGTGATGATAAGTGATACCCTTCCGGACAAGTTGATTTACCTTAATGAAAACAAGGTGATTGTTAGCCAACAAATCTGTTTTGAATGGAAGCCTACTAAATGTGGAAAATGAGGGATGATTGGGCATAATGAGGAGGTGCGTAGGAAGAAAAATGGAGCTGAAAAAAGTCAAACAAATAGGAGGATTTATGTGCCAATTGGGAGGATTGTGAAAGAAGATGAGAAGCAAGATGGAGTGAAAGATGTTAAGGGGCAGCAAAGGGAAGCTAAAGAGCAGCAATGGGAAGTTAAAGGGCTGCAAGGGGAGGAGATTGAGTTCAAAATGGTAGAGAAAGGAATAAGGGCAGCAAGGAAGAAAGAAGAAGATCCGAGGAGTTCAAGGAGTGAAGGAAATGGGTATACTCTCTTATCCGACCCTCCTTATGAATAGTAGATTTGCTTGTTGGAATGTAAGGGGTTTGAATAAATGTGATAAGCATAGGAGGGTGAAAAACTTTTGTGTGCTTAATCATATAGGTTGTTTGGGGCTGTTGGAAACTAAAGTAAAAGAAGAAAACCAAAAAAAAGTGTGGGGGGAGAATAGGGCTTGGTTGGGAGTTGATAACAAATGGGAATGTTGTGGGGGGGAGAATTTGGCTAGGTTGGAGGGCTGATTTTTTTGATATGAAGGTGTTGAATGCTGGGGATCAATGGATGGATTTTGATGGGTTGACTAGGAGCAATAACTTGAAATTCTTCTTGACGGTGGTGTATGGCCATAACACCATTGAAAAGAGAAAACCAATGTGGGAGTTCCTAAAGGGGCAAGGGAGTAGAGATGATAAACCATGGCTGATCATAGGAGATTTTAACTCTCCCTTGGATTTTGGGGATAGAGAAGGTGGAAACGATGTTGAAGAAAAGGAAGTCTTGGATTTCCAAGATGTGATGGAGGCTAGTTTGTTGGTTGAAATTAAAACTATTGGCCAAATGCTTACTTGGAGCAATAGAAGGGAAGTGGGGGAGTTGATACAAAGCAAAATTGATAGGGGCATTGTAAACCAAGAGTGGGTAAGGAGGCTTGGCCAAGCTTTTTGTGAGGTAAAACCGGACACACTCTCGGACCACCATCCTATTGTTTTGAGTTGGCATAAGGAAGACAAGAAGAAGAAGAGGAGCTTCAAATGTTTCAATATGTGGGAGGCCTCACCACATTTCAAGGGGACAATCCAATCGGTTTGGAGGAAGGTGAGCACAATGAAGAATTTTGGAAAGCTTCTTGAAGACATGGAAAAGCCTTTGAATAGGCTTAATAGAAGGGAGTTCTCTAAGATTGGAGAAAGGGTGGAGAAGGCTAAGAAGGAATGGCTTTTGGCACAAGAGAGGTTGAATGAAGAACAAAGGGATGAAAGGAGGCAAAGGGTGGAATTTTATGCAAGGAAAGTGCTTGAAGAATTGGAGGAGGCTGAATACAAGTTCTTGCAACAAGGAGCTAAAGTGCAATGGCTTCATGAGGGGGATAGGCCTACGAAGTTGTTTTATGCTTCTATGAGAACAAGGCAATACAAGAACCAAATTTTGAACATAAAGGAGGAGAGTAGATTACTATCCAATGTAGACCAGATTGAAGAACATTTGAAGAGACACTATGAAAGCCATTTGGGAGTCTATTGGGAAACTAAAGACTTGGAGGAAAACTTGGCTATTTTTTGTGGAGTTCTAAGCATACAACAACAAGCATCCTTAATCCAACCAATTGGTGAAAAGGAGGTGCAGAAAGCACTTTGGGGGATTCATCCTAACAAAAGCCCGGGGAGAGATGGTTATACAATCCAATTTTTTAGGAGCAATTGGGAGATAATTGGAGGAAGTATGGTGGAGGTCGTACAAATTTTTTTCAAGGGGGAAGAAATTCCAAACTCTTTGAATCAAGCCGTGATATCCTTGATCCCAAAGGTGAGTCAACCTCAATTTGCATGTGATTATAGGCCTATTGCTTGTTGCTCCGTACTTTATAAAGTGATAACCAAAGTAATTTGTGCAAGACTTTGTGAGGTGCTGCCTTGCTTGATTAGTGAGAATCAAAGTGCTTTTGTGAAAGGTAGGCACATATCACACAACATTCTTTTAACACAAGAATTGCTACATAAGTACAATGTTGATGGCATGAAGAGAAGTTGTGTTATTAAAGTGGATATTAGCAAAGCCTTTGATTGTATAAGCTGGAAATTTCTTGTTAAATGGCTTGAGGTTTTAAAGTTCCCCGGGTTGATGATAGATTGGATCAAGAGAAGTACAATGAAGTCATCACTTTTCTTGGTTTTGAATGGGAGGTATTCTGAAGGATTCATGGGTAGAAGAGGAGTTAAACAAGGGGATCCTCTATCTCCCTTGTTTTTTTTGAGCATGGAGTGCCTTACAAGAATGATGGCAAAGGAGTACAAGGAGCAGCACATAGAATTCCACCAAAGATGCAAAAAGGTTGGTGTACATACTTTGTTGTTTGCTAATGATTTGCTTATCTTTTAAGGAGCAAACCAAAAATCCATGAAGGGTGTAAAAGGTTGCTTGAAGAGGTTTATGGAGGTCTCGGGTCTTGCAATAAGTGAGCAAAAATCTAGAATTTATTTTTCTAGAATGGATGAAGAGGAGAAAGACTTTGGCTGGAGTGTTAAATGTAACAAGAGGGGATTTTCCTATGCAATATTTGGGGCTGCCTTTGTCTAATGTGAAGTGGAGGAAGCAAGATTGTGAGCAATTGGTGGATAAAATTAGAAGAAAATTGCATAGTTGGAATTCAAGTGTTCTTTCTTATGCAGGGAAGGTGCAATTGATCAATTCGGTTTTACTAAGTATAGCTGGATTTTGGGCTAGTATACTAAGTATAACTGAGGGTGTTCATGAGGAGATTGTGAAAATTTGTAGATGTTTTTTGGGGAAAAGAAGAATGGAAAAGGGCTTATACTCCTATCTCTTGGGACACAATTTGTAGAAGCAAAAATTTTGGAGGATTGGGGATTAGATATCCTTCCATTTGGAACAAGGCAACACTATGTAAGCAATTGTGGGATTTAAACTCAAAGAAAGATATTCTTTGGGTAAGGTGGATTCAAGCAAATTACATAAAGGGTGGATGTCTACAAGAAAGCAAAGGAGGCGTAAGTTCTAGTTGGCATTGGAAGATGTGCAAATTGAAAGATAAACACTTCCAAACCCTTGGGAGTTGTTTGGACAAGGAAGGCAAGTTGAAGACAAGGATAGTGTATGATGAAATGAAGGGAGGAAGCAAAAGGGACTTTTATGCAAAGGTAATTTGGGACAAAAACATTTTACCTAAGCATAGAATTTTCCTATGGATCCTATTGAAGGGAGGGCTGCCCACGGTTGATAGATTGCAAAAATTTGGGATTTTGAAGACATAACAAAGTTGTAGTTTATGTTATGAGGTGGATGAGACAGCAACCCATTTGTTTTCGGGTTGTACATACACTAGGGGGTTGATGAAAATTTTGAAGTTGAGGGATATGAGCAACATGATGCAAGTAAAAAGATGTTTGTTGATGATGGTAAGAAGAAGGCAAGACTTGATGTTGATGAAGCTTACTAGTGCCTTGTATAGAATATGGAATGAAAGGAACAAGAGGATCTTTTGCCAAGAAGATTTGAAGATGGAGACCTTGGCTGCCCAAGTTGAAGCTGAATGCAAATGGAGGAGCAACAAGAGATGGAAAGAAAATTTTGAATATAAGCCTAGATAGAATATAGAGCTGGTTGTTTGTTTGATTTTAAATAGCAAATTTTGATAGGGGTTTTTTCTTATAAAAGGCTAGGAGTGATAGCCTAAAAAATCTTTTGGTTTGATTTGATCTATATACAAAATTTTCATCAAAAAAAACAAAGTAGCCAACCTTTTTGCATATTTGGTGGAATTCTATGTGCTGCTCCTTGTACTCCTTTGCCATCATTATTGTAAGGAGCTCCATGCTAAAAACAAATAATAGGGGGGATGGTGGATCCACATGTTTAAATCCTCTCTTACCCATGAATCCTTCATAATACCTCCCATCCAAAACCAAGCAAAAGGATGACTTCGTTGTACTTCTCTTAATCCAATTTATCATCAACCCAGGGAACTTTAAAACCTCAAGCCATTTAAAAAGAATTTCCACCTTGTACAATCAAAGGCTTTGTTAATATCCACTTTAACAACATAACTTCTCTTCATGCCATCAACATTGTACTTATGCTACAATTCTTTTGATAAAAGAATGTTGTGTGATATATGCCTACCTTTCACACTAATCAAACAAGGCAGCACCTCACAAAGTCTTGCACAAATTACTGTGGTTATCACTTTATAAAGTATGGAACAACAAGCAATGGGCCTATAATCACTTGCAAGTTGAGGTTGACTCACCTTTGGGATCAAGGATATCACGGCTTGATTCAAGGAGTTTGGATTCTTCCCCCTTGAAAAAACTTTGTACGGCCTCCACTATACTTCCTCTAATTATCTCCCAATTGCTCCTAAAAAATTTCCTTCTATAACCATCTCTCCCCGGCCTTTTGTTAGGATGAATCACCCAAAGTGCTTTCTTCACCTCATTTTCACCAATTGGTTTGATTAAGGATGCTTGTTGTTGTATGCTTAGCACTCCACCAAAAATAGCTAAGTTTTCCTCCAAGTTTTAGTTTCCCAACCCAAATGGCTTTCATAGTGCCTCTTCAAATGTTCTTCAATCTGGTCTACATTGGATAGTAATCTACTCCCATCCTTTATGTATTGCCTTGTTCTCATAGAAGTATAAAACAACTTGGTAGGTATATCCCCCTCATGAAGCCATTGCACATTAGCTCTTTTTTTTGAAGAACTTGTATTCAGCCTCCTCCAATTCTTCAAGCACTTTCCTTGCATCAAATTCCACCCTTTGCCTCCTTTCATCCCTTGGTTCTTCATTCAACCTCTCTTGTGCCAAAAGCCATTCCTTCTTAGCCTTCTCCACCCTTTCTCCAATCTTAGAGAACTCCCTTCTATTAAGCCTATTCAAAAGCTTTTCCATGTCTTCAAGAAGCTTTCCAAAATCCTTCGTTGTGCTCACCTTCCTTCAAACCGCTTGGATTGTCCCTTTAAAATGTGGTGAGGCCTCCCACATATTGAAATATTTGAAGATCCTCCTCTTCCTTGTCTTCCTTATGCCAACTCAAAATGGTAGGATGAGGGTCCAAGAGTGTATCCAGTTTTACCTCACAAAATGCTTGGCCAAGCCTCCTTACCCACTCTTGGTTTACAATGCCCCTATCAATTTTGCTTTGTATCAACTCCCCCACTTCCCTTATATTGCACCAAGTAAACTTTCGACCAATTTTAATTTCAACCAACAAACTATAATCCATCACTTCTTGGAAATCCAAGACTTCCTTTTCTTCAACTTCATTCCCACCTTCTCTATCCCCAAAATCTAAAGGAGAGTTAAAATCCCATATCATCAGCCATGGTTTATCATCTCTACTCCAACGCCCCTTTAGGAACTCCCACATTGGTTTCCTCTTTTCAATGGTGTTATGACCATACACCACCGTCAAGAAGAATTCTAAGTTATTGCTCCTAATCAACCCATTAAAATCCATCCATTGATCCTCAACATTCAATACATTCATATCATAGAAATCAGCCCTCCAACTTAGTTAAAATGCTCCCCCCCCTATAACATTCCCATTTGTTATCAACTCCCAACCAAGCCCTATTCTCCCCCCACACTTTTTTTCATTTTCTTCTTTTACTTTAGTTTCCAAGAGCCCCAAACAACCTATATGATTAAGCATACAAAATATTTTCACCCTCCTATGCTTATCACATTTATTCAACCCCCCTACATTCCAACAAACAAATCTACTATTCATAAGGAGGATCGGATAAGAGAGTATACCCATTTCCTTTTCCAGAAGGGTATCACTTATCATCACCTCAATTGCACCCTTGCAAAATCCAGCCTCTCATTCTCTTGTGTTGCTCTATCAAATTCAAAGGCTTCCCAAGTGGACTTACTCTCTTTCTTATGAATTTTGGTTTCCAATACTTCAATGGGAATCCGGGGAGCTGAATCCAAACCGGGACAACATTAGGTTCTTCAATAAAACCTTCTTCATTCCAATCTTTCAATAAAATGGGTTTTTCATCAAAGAAAACCGCTTCTTTCTCCAAAACAGCCCCTTTATGCTCCTTACTTTGAAATTTATTTATAAAAAATCCTGTATTTAGAAGCCATACCTTTTTTATTCTTCTTCCCCAAATCCGAAAAAGAACCCATCCAAGACTTTTTGAATCCAGCTTTTTTCTTTACCTCCATGTCCCCAAGTGATTATGAAAATGTTGCAAAAGATGCTGCTCTATTAATTCCTGACTAGCTATTAGTTCTCCATTTATACTAATGTTCACTACTCCCTACACCCCACTATAAGTTGCTTAATTACTTTTTGGGAGTCAAACTTTGTAAACTTTATCCTTAAATATAATTTGATTTATATATAATAAAAATATAATGTGAGATGTTTTCATCTTAGCATCTATTTTCTAAATATCAATTTTTTATGAGGTATTATTATAGGCAACTAGAGATATTTACTGTCAAATATGCTCATTGAAGACCGTGAAAAAGTAATTAAGTAATTTATGGTGGGACGGAGGGAGTATATGATTCCTGTATTGCCTTGTTTTCATAGTTGCATAGAGCATTTTTGTAGGCCTGTCACCATCATGTAACCACTGAATTTTGGCTCTTTTTTGTAGGAAACTTAATTATACCTCCTCCAGTTTGTCTAATACCCTCCTAGAATCAGTTTCTTTTTAATGCTTCTCCTTATCTCTTGGATTTGCATTCAGACCAAGTTGTGTAACCAGCCATCTTTCTTTTGCCTCTCCTACCCTTTTCCCATTCTCAGAAAATTCCCTTCTGTTAAGGAGCTCCAAAGGTTTCTGCATTTGCATCAACATGTAAACCATTTCAGCCATTGTTACTGTTGATCGCCAAATCCTTTTCATAGTTATCATAAAGAGGTCAGATAAACTCCACATATTGTAAAACTTAAAACTTCTCCTCTGAATTTTCTCTCCAATTTGTCAGTGAGGGGGTGATGGTCAGACATATTGTTGGTTAAACCTCACAATAAGCTAAATCTAATGCTATAATCCACTCCAAATTAATTACAACTCTGTCTATTTTTCTTTGGATTCTGTCTACCTCACTTCTTCTATTAGTCCATGTGAATTTTGGACTAATAGTTCTTAATTCTATCATTATCTTCTCTCACATTCTAGATTGTAATTTTGCTATTCATCAGGAGGATCAGCTAAAAGAGTAAAACAAGAACCTGAACTGGATCCACTGATTACAGTTTCATTCTGTGTTTTATCATTCTGCTCCACTGATCTTACTTCTCTCATTTCTTTGCCAACCAGCCTGAATGTGTCCTCCACCTTCTCCTTTCATTTTCCCTCTTTTTGTTCTTCAACTTTATTTTCAACAACCTCTTTTCTTTCAGTCTCCAATCTCCTCGGTGGGACATAAACCATTTTGTTCTTCTAGATCAGTCCTTCCTTTCTTTTCCTTCATTCCTTCTCTTCATGGCCTATTAGCTCACAACATTAGCACTTAATAGGCTTCCATTCGAGCACAATTTCCTGACTCACTATCACCTTGTATTCATTAAGGTGTAGTATCTTATCTGGGATTGAATCAATAGCTAGCAAAAATGTAAAAGAAAGGCTCCACATGTTGTAATACTTGAAGGGCTTTTTAAATCTGTGATGCTGCTTTGTTGTTTGGAGCAATGAAGAACTGTGATCAGAAATAATTTCAGGCAAGGTCCTGCAAGTAGATTCTGCCAATTGATCCATCCATTTCTGGTTGATAAGGGCTCTATCCTATCTACTATATACTATATTGACTATCTTGCTTATGTTGTTCCAAGTGAAGTAGGGGCCAAAACTTTTGATCTCATTCAAGTTCAGTGCCTTCACCACTGTCTTGAAGTGATAGAACTCGGAAGTTGAAATAGGAGCACCTCATCTCCTGTCCCCAAAATCCAAAGGGGAGTTGAAACACCTGCTATCATCCAATGTGAATTCTAAATATCAAGCTGTTGAAGTTCACATGGTACATTCTTTCCATACACAAGAGTGATAAAAAATGGATATGTTTAAGGCTTTTAGAAAGCAACAAACATGGATCCATTGAGCATGTGAAGATAAGATATGTACATCATAAAGATCAGGCCTCCATCCCAAGAAATTCCTACCACTATTTTCATAGTTATTGTTTGTGACAAACTACAAGCCAAGGTCAAGCTCATACCAAACTCTAGCCTCATTTTTTATGAACTACTTTAGTTTCTATAATGCATAAGAAACCTACATTATGTACAAAACATAAATCATTTATTTCCCTTGGCTTCATAGATGTATCTAATGCTGAAGATTAGGATGTTTGATTCCATCAGGGTGATGAGGAAGGTGAGGAAAATCAGTAACAGAACCAAAATTCAGCAAACTTGAGCAATTAGCCTATTTAGAACTGGAGCTGGATAAGGAGCCTTGCTGATCAAGTATCTGCTCTAATGGAGGCTCGGTAGGCTCTTTCCCAAGCCTGTGAATTACTAAGGGGGATACTAAATCATGGGCTGGATCGGATCCATGTTTAGCTTTAGAATTAACATGATTAACAGTTTTTGGGACATTTCATGGTAGGAGGCTTGGAAGGTTTTTGCAATTTCTTACAATTTTCCTTGGAGTGGCCCAACATAGAATAGTGGGAACATTTGATAGGCTGTCATTCAAACACCACATTCCTCCTTTGAACAATATTATTTTCATCTATGAATGAGACCTGACTTGGAAGCACTTCAAGAATTTCCATTTCCAATTGAACTCTAGCATAACTAAGCATATCCATTTTATGTGTAGTTGTGTTTAACATCAATTGCTTGCCAATAGGACTTAGTAGTATCCTACTCAGGATTTCAGGAGTCCAGTATATAGGATCCAAATTTGGAAGTTGAACCCATATTGGAATCCTGGTAGGATGATCAGCTTTAAATATTGTAGTTCAAGGATATATTAAAATGGGATTATGATCAAAGGTTAACATCCCACTCTCTAGAACTTGATTACTAAACTCCAAATATTTGAATCTGACCAGAAAAATACCAAGTGAAGTCATTCATACCTTAGCAATTTCACCTTTCCACCAAATTCTCCTGAAAAAATTGTCCATGATGGCTAGTGGTGGATAACCTCCAAGAACTTTGCAGATTACAATGCTTTCCCAAGTTTGTTGTTGTCCTCTAAACAAGCTTTGGAGATCCTTCCCATATGAACTCCAGCAACTTCATCTAGTGGATAGTACTTCATCCCTTCTGATCTATCTTTTAAAAGATCTTGCCAAGCTGCAGCAGGTTTTTAAGGTGAAGAAGGTGCATCTGATTGATGAAGATCTTGTTGAACCATATTATGTTTGGAAGGAGAATCTTGAGCAGTAGGTGGTTTCTTCAAAAATGATGTTGATTCAACCTTAGAGCTAGTTGAAGAGATTGACTAGGAGTGTAGGTTAAAGTATGCCACATGTTTTTGGAAACCAGATCTGGAATATAAGCCTTGGAAATCCTCTCCTCTTGATCATGTGATGGAACAAAGGATAATGGAATGCCACTGCCAACCAGATTTGATTTGCTTTTGTTTTGAACATTTGCAGCCTTGTTTTCCCCTTGAACTTTTGCTACTGTTTGATAGTTTCTAACCTTTTCTACAGCAGTTAAAAACCTCTCTTTTTGCTCCAAAGAAAGCTGACTGAAAGCTTCTTTGATAGCCTTAACCTTTTCTTTCTTTTCTCCCCATAGCAAAGATTGCTAGAGATCTAAACAAAGAGAAGGATATTGACTGAAAAAGATGAACACATAGTGATGGAGAATTTCTCCCACACTATGAGAGAGAATTTCAACCTATTAACCCGAGCGAAGCTATTCCAAACATACCAAAAAGGATGCAAGGGGTGGTCAAAGATAAAATTTATAATTCTGCACCCAACTCACTACTAAGCTACTTGTGAGGTAGTTAGTAGCAAGTCCGGGTTTGTCCACAAAGATGCTAGAGTCTAGTATCCAATTAAACACAAACACGAAAGGTTTGCAATCCTCCGTGTGCTAGGAATAGCTACTATAGTAAATGGGGTTTTTTTTTGGGTTTTTCAACTAACAACTACTAACATAAAAGATCAAACACAACCAGTTAGACAGACACTTGGGGAATATTTACATAGCATTGCTGATTAAATGTTCTGATCCTCATTTCAATCACATGTAAGACATCAAAAACCTAATCTAGTGCTCCTAACACATGGTGTGGTCGATGGTCAGCACTTCACCATTCCTGTCACGTAGAGGGTTCTTGCAATCTTCCATCGGCATCACCTCCATAATTAGGGAAGTGCAACAACAGCCCAGCCATTGCGCATTTATGTTTCTCTCCCTTACGATCACGTTACAGGCACTACACCATGGTGCTCTACCCCTAGGCCTATAAAGAGGCAAAGAGAGGTAAGCACATTTTCAATGATACTAGGACCTCTTAAAACCCAAGCTTATTCCTATATGTTATCTCTACCTGTAACCCTTCGGACCAACTCTTCAGCTAAAGCTGATGAGCGATCATCATAATGGTAAAAATCATAAAAGACCTACGTACACACACCCACGTGGACTAGGACCCCGCTACCCATATCACTTCCAGGTTTCTCTTCCCCAGGGGGTATCAATATTTTCACCAACATGATTGTAGAATAGAGTGTGTGCTAATATTGGTATCCGTACATAGAATAAGGAAGGTCTAATGAATCTCACAAAAACACTATTTAACACCTGATACAAATTTATCTCCAAGCTATAAAACTACTCCCTAGACATGGAATTCAAATATTTCATTGAATTCCACGTCTTTGAGAAACGAAAAATAAAAAGGAAAAAGAGAAAGAACCTAGAGAGAAGAGAGAGTGTTTTTCTCTCTATGTTGTACTTTAAATCTACAAATGAACTAAGAAAAAGGATCCATAACTCTTAACCCTAGTAGACTAAGGCTATATTTATAGTAATATAGGATTGGACCTAAAAATAGTCCCGAAAATGCCAAAACCCTAATCAGCCACCACTGACACGGACCGCCGCTAATGGCATGACCCGTGCCGCAGACAAGGCCTTGTGCCGGCACAGTCCATCAGATATGGCACGTGCCGCATGCCTCACGCTGGAACAAGTCGTTAGTCTTTGCATGGTCGTGCTTAGGCGTGGTCCATGTCATCTGGCCCGGGCCATCGTCTGGAGCTTCTTTTTTACACTTCTGATCTGCACTCTGTGTCTTTTGGCACGCGCCATCAACCAACTCTTTGTTTTGATTAGTTTCTTGGCATGGGCCGCAAAATCCTTCACACCCCATTAGCTGGTTTTGACATTTTAGACTTGTAACAGTGCGGACCGTGTGAAATGGATTATTCTGTGCCTAAACTTAGCCATTTTTGTAGTGAAAAAGGCTACCTGAGCACACGGCCTGGCGAGGTTGGCATGACCCAAGCTAGGTTTTGGCACGGCTCGTACTGCTTAGCATAACTTGTATTGGAGGACCCTGGCATGGGCCGTGTGGCATGGCGCAGGCCTTGTGTGCTTGGTCTCGTGCCTCCCATGAGCGGTCCATGCCACCTGTTGCTGCTTCGGTCAGCTGACTTCTTTGCTTCGCTACGGATGAACTATTGGTCTGATTTGAGAGTTCCTGTAGTCAATTTCATGCTGCTCGACAAAAAAAATTCAATGAAACCAATCTCAAGGGCGAATTCTTCTCGAATCTCTCCCAGAACTTAGCGCAAATCTCAAACAACAATCCTCTATTTCTTCCTTGGCCGTTTGGAACTTCAATGTCGCCTATCTTTAGCTTAATCCTTTTACGACCACGATGTAGCATCTGTGGCCTTCATCTGCTACTATTCTAATGTAAATGGCCTTCGACATCTTCTACCGTCCTTGGGAACGGCCTTCAATATAAACACGATGAAAATTACCCACAAATAACCTACTAATGATCATCAACCCCTTAGTGTATGTACAACCCAGAAATTAATAGATTGTTGTATCATCCACCTCATCACATAAAATACAACTTTGTTGTGTCTTCAAAATCCAAAATCTTTGTAATCTATCAACTGTGGGTAGCCCTCCCTTAAATGGCATCAATAGGAAAATTCTATGCTTAGGTAAAATGTTTTAGTGCCAAATTACCCCATTTGGGAGGCCGTCGCCATAGCTCTCAAATTTAATATTTATAAGTCCTAAATTCTTATTATCTACAACTAAGTAAATAGTGGCAAGTCGGGGTTGTCCACAGAGAAGGGGGATTTTCTTAAGCGTTTAGACACAAAAGCTTGCTATTAGGCTAGGAGTAGATATATATACACATATAAAAGCATGTAAGGGGGGGGGGTTGGTTGGTTGGTTGTCATGTGTTATGAAAATAAAGATAGAACAACTAGCAAAGTCAAGTAACTATGCTAATCATCAAACAAACTAAGAAAAAGGGTTTTAAAACTACAAAAACAGAGGCAATTGATATCCACTTCCAAACCAAATGTAGATCATTGAACCATTCACTCATCCTATCACATTTGTTACCTATGGGGAATGCCAATGGAAGATCAACATTCTTTAACATAATTATCTAGCAAGAGTCACAACACATTATGTACAACAAGTTCTAAGTTCTTGTTCTTAGATTTTCATGCAAAGGAGCTCAGGAACTCGTCACGTTCCTAACACCCTAACACTTCAATCATGCAAAAATTTCCTATTCTCAAACAACCCATGGCATAAATAAAGTAAAACATAGAATTAAGAACACATGAATGCTAAATAACAAAGGCTTTAAGAACGAGCGAAACAATCTATTCACTACTTCCTCTACTTGTTGTGAAGATAAATCTTCCATCCTTCTTAGATAATAGTTTGTAAGAGTGAATTCGTCATCTCTTGTCAAACCTCACCAATGACTCCCTTATCTTAAACACGACTAAAAGTATCTCATTGATGGCATTGAGCACGAAGAACCAAAAAACTTGGCAACACTTATAAACACTACACCGTGTCTAAACATTTAACCAATTCATACATTTACACAAGATTTGTCAAGAACGATCGACATTCATAGACTTCTCTCATTTGCTACCTAAAACAAACATGACAATGAGTTCAACATCATCACATTCATCTAGAAATTATCAACACACCAACATCATTAAGAAGCTCTAACTCATGCTCTTGGATTCCACATTATAAGAGGGGAGAATTAGCTACTTTCTCCCAACCCTAACAAGTAATCATACAAGCAATTCATATACTCAAGCTTCCAACAACATCAATGCCATTAACAATTCACATTCAAAGCTCAATAAATGCACAATAGCAAAAGCACTAAATAGATAGATATGGTTCTTACTACATAGATATGGAAGCTTCAATCCATTGCTCCCAAGATAGAACTAAGCTAGATAATTAAAAAAAACATGATTAACCTACAAAACTAAGAAAAGAAAGAAAGAAAAACTAGGGTTTGAGCCCAAAAAAAATGCATGAAGAAGCGGCTGGATTCGTGTTTTTTTAGAGGAGATGATAAGGTGAGTATTTATAGTACCAAAAGCAAGAATAATTTCTAGCCATATATCCGTCGATAGTCGCGACGGGCTCATTACGACCTAGCGACGGACTACAGTTCCAGCACCATTTTTTCTTTCTTCTTTTTGTTTCATATCCCCCTCTTCTCTTCACATCTTCAATTCTTCAATTCTTCAAATCTTCAAAAGCTCAAATACAAGTCTTCAAATCTTCAAAGTCTTCAAACAAATTACCTTGTCACACAAACCTCCCCGCATTAAACCTTACTCGCCCTCGAGTAAGAAAAGATTCAAGCACACGAAGGAATTCATATGTCCATATCCTAAACTAATACTCCCCCAATCAAAACCTCACAAAAACTCTCAATATCATAAATCCCAAAATTAAAGCTCAACTGAGAATTTTTCACACACACAACCCCGATTCCTAAATCTAACCAAACCTACCACTTATCAATTCACTACCCATAAAAGTGTTTCAAAGTCCCAAATTGAAAATCCCAAAGTCCAATGACATAAAATGAAGTTAAAACCATATAGGAGGTTCAAGAACATACTTCACTTTATACCAATATATCAACCAAAATCCAATGACACAAAATGAAATCAAAACCATAGAGGAGGTTTAAACACATAGTTCACCCAATGTCAATATATCAACCAAAATGAAGTATAAAAGAATCAAGAATTTCATAACCATACTTCGTTTTTCAACCCACTAAGTTACCCAATCCCAAGAGGTCTAAAGATTTTAAGCTACCCAATCCATCCATATGACAACCGCAACCTTATGACTCCAACACCGGCAAATGAGTGAAATCATGGCATTTTTTTTTCTTTTTCTCTCTTTCTCTCATTTTGCCTAGGAGCCCTTTTGGATTTTCATCCTAGCCACACATCATATTTCTTGGACTCACATCTCACCTTTTTCCGCACATTTGGCCTCTCATTATTGCCAAGGTCACCCTTTCGGATTTTTGACCTATCTATTCCCCCAATGTTGCCTAAGTTGCCCTCTCGGGTTTTCAACTTAGCAGGTTTTCTTTTCTTTCCATTTTTTCCATTTTATTTTTTTTCAAAAATTTCAATTATTCAATTTTTTCTTTCTTTTTCTCATGCTTTTCCAATCAAAAGTAGCAAAAAGCATTCCAAATGAAGCTAGCATGCATGTGAGTCCTCTAACCCCTCCCCACACTTAGAACATTACATGGTCCTCAATGTAAACATGTAAGGTAAGAATAATAAAACTCAAGGTAAGAGGTAGAGTGACACCCGTTTCTCTGCATAGTAGTCGGTGATATGGCGCAATCCAATGTAATTGTATAGAATCAGTCCCAAAATTGGTTTCGGAGCTGGAAGGGGGAGCAAAAGTGTCGTAGAAGAACTCACCCCTCAAGCAAAATGTTGTCCCCTTGGCGTCGTTTGGTCAAGACTAACACCATAAAAAACAACATTAAACTCACAAGTACATAAGGATTTGTAATATTAGATTTAGCATCAAGAGTTAATAACCATAGTATTATCAAAGAACAACCAATCCATCAAGCAATCACCACTATAAGATTGTCCAAAACAAATATCCAACATATATCGACACATATCCAAGCATCATTATAGAATGTAGCAATTAAAGACTCAATAATGTAGTCGGCATACTACAATCAACAAAAATACTATAAAGATGCAAGAATTTTCATATGTCAATATATGTGAGATGGTGGAGGAATGAGTGGATGTGTGGTGGTTCTTGGGAGTATTTGGAGGAGAAGAAGGAAGGATTATGCAGTGTTTAAGCTCAGCTGAAAAGTTGGAATTTTTATCGCGACTCGCGGCAGCACTGGTTACGACTCGCGATGCATAGTCACGAGTCGAGACAGGTAGGGAAGGTTTGGGTCTAGCTACGCTCGAGGATGAAAGATGACGTCTCAAGGGTCGTTGGTCTCGAGGGGCTAAAAAGGCTTCACTGGTCTTGAGAGCTTCTGGTCTTGAGGGCTTCAGCTCGAGTTGAGGGATTACAACCTCGAGGACCTGAGATTTTGAGGGCTAAGCTTGAGTCGAGGGCTTCTGATCTTAAGGACTAGTGATAGACTTTTAGGTTAGGCTCGAGTCAAGGGATTGCAGCCTCGAGGACCCGAGGTCTCGAGGGCTGACTGGTCTCGAGGGACTGGTCTTGAGGGATGATGGTCTCGAGGACTCATGGATTTTTCAGGTATGGCTCAAGTTAAGGGCTTGCGGCCTCGAGGACCTGATGTCTCGAGGGACTGGTCTTGAGGGCTTCTGATATCGAGGACCCGAGGTCTCGAGGGAATGATGTCTCGAGGGCTGGTCTCGGGGACTAGCCTCGGGAGGGTGATGGACTTTCAAGTTCTGCTTGAGTCGAGGGCTTGCTACCCTGAGGTCTTGAGGGAATGATATCTTGAGGGCTGGTCTCGAGGAATCACTGGTCTTGAGGGATCACTAGTCTCGAGGGACTAATGGCTTTTTGGGTTCATCTCGACTCGAGGTCTCGAGGGGATGCTATCTCGAGGACCTGTTGGTCTCGACTCGCGATGGCTCATCGTAACTCGCAAAAAGTGGAGGTTGGGAGCTAATTTTAGCACAAAACTTCTGATTGCATCGCGACTTTTGACCACTCCATTGCGACTTGTGATGGTCCGTCACGAGGTTGTCGCGAGTCGTGATGACAGGATTTCCAGCACTTAGAAACAATTCAATCTTTTCTTACCAACATTCCAAGCTTTCTTCCCTTTCTCATGGATCTCATTCCTTCATCTCCTCCAATGCAATGCACTTCACTTTGCTATAAAATCATAGACAAACACACCGTAAAAAGAACAAGACAAAATAACAAAAACTAAACAATAAAAACCAAAATAAAAGGTCAAGTTAATTTTTGTCGTCAGCATGACAAAGCTCCATATATTTAAGGTTGTCGGCACAACTCTAATGTTATCCATATGGTGAAGGTTGAACCCCTCACCATGAGTATCCAAAAGTAAAGAGGTGGGGTTACAAAACTTTCAAGAGGAAAGTTTTATTGAGGTGAAGATGGTCTAAAGGGAGTTGTGTGGTTAGGAGTCTTGGGATTGTCTTTTGGCCCCTCACTTATCTCTCTCAAAACTTCCAAAAATGGTGGAGTTGGTTCAATAGGTAGGGGTAGGGGTGACGATGCTAATGAATGTAGCACAAACACCCCTTCCTCCTTTTTATCATCTTCAACAACCAACTCCTCATCCCCTTCGAACTCATCATTTCCCATGGTGACCTCACTCACCGAATCCTCGAGTTTAATTTGGGGTGGTGGATTCTCGGAATCACGAGCTTCTATTTGGGCCAATGCTTCTAATATACTCCTCGCATGCCCCTCAATAGCCTCAACACTAGAGGAGAGCCGGGTGTCCAGTTCTTCACTAGTAAAGTTGTTCAAGTTTTCTATTGTAATCATAACTTCCTCACGTGTCAAACTTGAACTTCCTTGTTGGGCTTGGTTTTGGGGTATGGTATAAGGTGGTGATGGCCAATTATTTTGCTCGTATTGTTGGTTTTCCGGCTCATTCTCATACCACCAATCCAGATTACCACTCCATTCCGGATTGTAAGGATTGTGGTATGGATACCATTCTTGATCTTCTTGCCCTTGAAAACCAACATCTCCTACCTCTTGGTAGCACTCTTCATAATACCCTTGGCAGCACTCTTCATAACATCTCCTACCTATGGGTGCTATTGAAGGGAGAGCTACCCACGGCCGATAGATTGCAAAGATTTGGGATTTTGAAGACACAACAAAGTTGTAGTTTATGTGATGAGGTGGATGAGATAGCAACCCATTTGTTTTCGGGTTGTACATACACTAAGGGGTTGATGAAAATCTTAAAGTTGAGGGATATGAGGAACATGATGCAAGTAAAAAGATGTTTGTTGATGATGGTAAGAAGGCAAGACTTGAAGTTGATGAAGCTTATTAGTGCTCTGTATAGAATAGGGAATGAAAGGAACAAGAGGATCTTTATCCAAGAAGATTTGAAGATGGAAACCTTGGCTGCCAAAGTTGAAGCCGAATGCAAATGAAGGAGCAAGAAGAGATGGAAAGAAAATTTTAAAAATGAGCTAGATTGAATATAGAGTTGGTTGTTTGTTTTGTTTGTTTGATTTTGAATAGCAAGTTTTGATAGGGGTTTTTTCTTGTAAGGATCATGGCCGAAAACTCTTTTGGTTTGCTTTGATCTATATACAAAAGTTTCATCAAAAGATGAATCTCAATTTGTACATATATTAAAAGATCAAATCATTCAATCAAATAGTTTTACAAGAAATACAAAATAGAACTTAGAAATTTAGATGTACAATTATGGTAAATAAGTTTAAATTTTCTTGAAATACCCCTTTATTTTCTCCATATTAAAAAAAACTCATTTTAGAGTATTAGTGTAAGATTAATATTTTATTTATAATTGGTATATATATAATCTGGACACTTGAATATTAAATCATTTGGTTTGGTTTAATTGGTTTAAATATTTGAACACTTGAATATTAAATTTGGTTTGGTTTATTCAATATTTGGTTAATTGGTTTTCAATTCGGTATTTGGATTTTTTGCCCACCCTAAACCGGCCTAGACGAGGGTTCCTCGCTCAGAAGAAAATATGGTTTAATTATAGTTAGAGTTGAATTATCCTATTACGATTTCGGAACTGGTGTTCCAAGCTCAGATGTCATTTTTGTTCCCTCTCGGATCCAAAACACATTGCTTTCTTCTTAAAATGTAATTAATTTTTTAACTCAAAAACATATTTTGCCTCTTTATTTTATAATCCCAGAAAAGGTTACAAGTCTGGGACTTAGAATGGATCTTCTTATTGAAGGGCCGATCTTGTTACGAACTCGAAACAGATTTGGGTATTCTAAAAGAATGGCCCGAGAAGTTATAATCCCCGAATCAAGAATCCTAGTTGTTCTCTTCCATCTCCAGAACAAAATTTTCCACCATCAACTTCAAAATAAAAACCCTCCAAAACCTAGAAAGTAATGTCTTCATCCAATTATGCGAGCTCGAGCAGGAAAGGTGGGGCAAAGTCATCACGGAGTTCTCGATCGAATAACCCAGGGTACAAAATTGTGAGGTTTATTTTTCTTCCCGCACAAAATAGATATAATTCTCTAAGAGAGGGTGGTAAATTGCTAGATTTCTACATGATTGATTTGAACATTTAGCATAGTATAGGGTTAGCCGATCCCATGCAAAAATTTGAAGGCCAACACGTGCTTAAGCTTTTGACATTGAATGAACTGTCCTATTTTGATGAAATTTGTCAATTTTATAGTAACTTGTGTGAGATGTAAGGTGGAGGTTGTAGGAAGAGGGTGAATAGGTTCGACATAGACAAAAGTCCTTGGATAATAAATGAATTAATTGAGTACTCTTATAAGGGTCTAGAAAATGTGTATCCATTTTACATGGATGTCCCTTTAGATGATATCTTAAGCAGAAATGGCCCCCAGATATCGAACACCCACAACATGACCCATTTGTCAGATTATTTCAAAAGAACGGTCATGATCATGAGAGGCCAGAGTATTTCTATCTAGGTCACCTCATGACCAAAGAATTGTGCTGATACTGGGCCATATCATGCAGCCTACCGATAGCACCCTAATGATGTTTTATTATATTATTGAGCATAAGATAATTACACGACTATATTCAAACATATGATGTGGGTTACTAGTTCGAAGAGGGTGATAAAGAGTCTTCCCTATGGAAACTTGATAACTTTTCTCTTGATGAATGTGGAAGGTAAGTCGTTGCACGGGGAGGAGAAACCATGTAAATATTTTGACAAGCAATACTTTATCAAGAAAAAGTGGGCTATTTTTTATCACAAATTGTGCCACAAGAGCCTCGATGCAACCGAGCATAACAAGCGGCCGCAGATAGAAAAAGGTTCAGATATCTTAAATCTTGTTTAATACTTTTTACAATTTAAATATTATTTACCCTTTTTTTGCTTCCACGGTTTAGAGGAATCGGACTCCAAGTTCATAAAGGGATTCAAAATATTCTACAAGTGAATGTGTAATGAAATATGCCAATTGAGTGAGCAGGTGTGGAAGCTAAAGACACCAACGTGCTTTTGAATGTGAATGTGCATCTTCAAGGAGATCACGACCATCGAGGGCCTCTTTGGTCTAGTGTTATGGGATTTGTTTTTTAGTATTTGTAACTTGTTAACATTTTGGGATGTTCCCTAATGGTGTAGACAAACCATTGTATTAGCATGGACATTATGTTTTAAAAATTCATCATTTCATGTTTTAGGATTAATAACTTTTATATTTGAAGAATTGAACTTGTTTTAAATTTCTTGAAATCATCTATGAATGCACATAATGTTGATATCGTTAGTAGAGGACAAGTAGCTAAATGCAAGGCATAATAGGGTTCAAAATCAATAAATGACCATTCCAGCCGATTGAGTTCCGAGTCTGGAATTACATTAGTCCTTAGTGTTAACAAAATAAAGACTTAAACCTCTCCCGACTTCCGTTAATTTCTTCCGTGTTTGCTTCTTTTTCTTTAGCTTTCTTCTCTTCTTCGTCTTTCCTCGATCATCAACCCAAATACCTTCATCATGGTCCGTGCGACCTATGTAGTGACACACACTTGAATCATCCTCTTCGAGCAAAATGTCTTCGTCATTGATGCCCATCAAACCATTTTGACTGAAACCAAGAACATATTCAAGGTCAAACTCCTCAACAAATTCCCTCTTACCTTCAAAAACAACCTACCTCTTATTTCATCCATTAGGATCTCAATACATGAGACAACATCATCATGGTTCAGCAAAACATAAAAATGCACCACATTTAAATCTTCTGGTGCCAGGCTCAATAGTTTTCATTGTCTTACGCCTTGTTCCTCAAGCCTCCCCTCATTTCTAGATCGTGGAACACCCACATAATATACATCCTTCAAATACTCAATAAAAAACTCGATCACCTCCTCTACCACATAATGGTAGATTGTACTTGCATCAGGCATGTATCGGTTCTTCACAAAATACATAAAAATTTTCATATAACTCTCGATGGGGTACATCCATCTCAAGAATACGGAACCTGATGTGGTAACCCCTATCAAGCGAGGTGGCTGACAATCACCGTAGTGTGAGCACGATCCTGCAAGGAAGATCTCGGAAGGGATTCCGGGGAAAATACTCTAATGATCAAGTCAGTTCTTTCCTTTATAGAATTTTTATTTCTCAGTCAGTCATGCTTACTAGAGTTAGTGATGCTCCCCTTATATTTATAGTAGACCAAAATTGTGGCTCCGCGTTGCTAGAGTTTCAAATCATGGGTTGTATGTATCATGGTTGCTAGAATTTCAGGTCTTTTAGGCATGATTTTGCATTGTCCGGTTCATGGCCGAATCTTGGGTTGGGCTTAAAGGCCAACGGCTTTTAGTCCATGGGCTAGGTATACACCATAAGCCCCTCTAGCTATGCAATCAATGGAACATGAAACGATGATTGTGTTTGCTGAATGTATGTGAACCATTGTTCTGTTTAGTTCCTAAGCTGCAATGATGTATTCGTCAACACAGTAATTTATACTGTCTTCGCTAGGTGTTGAATGCTTCTTGGCTACATATGTGATTCTGTTGGAATGTCAGGTTTTTTAATTTTAATTTGAATTTGTACTTCAAACTTACATCTTTTGATAGGCTTGGCTGTTACGATCTTGTGTCGAGATTCTCTCCTTATTACTCGTTCCACTTTTCAAAATTCTCTCATGTGCCATTATTTTTTCTTACCTTATAAAGGACCTGAATTAACTTACCTAACTCTGATGTGCAACGTATTGCATGCATTATCCAATATATTTGACTCAATTGTTACTATGTTTTACTTGATTGATTGCTAGTTTTAGTTAGGTTTACACGACGAAGGGTTTAGACAGCCATTATTAGTTTTCTTGTCTAAATCCTGAGTTTTTTAGCCTTGATTGAAGATAATGGACACTTTTTATTCATTGACAACTAGATCTTCATTTTTTATCTTACTAGTAGGTTTCTCGTGAATATTTGATTATTATTTTGTAGAGGCCATTCATAAGAATGGTAGAATATATTTGAAGGCCATACGCAAGAATGGTAGTAGAAAAGAAGGCCACGGACTTAAAGCATAGTAGTAGATGGAAGTGAGCCAGAAAGGTCGGAGTAAAAGTTCAAAGAGGTCAAGAATGGAAAACAACATCAATCGGCCAAATTAGCCTGTCGGTTGAACGACTGACACATATCCTAGCACCAACCATACTTAGCAAAACTCGTGCCATCAACACAGATCGTGGCATTGCACCTCAACATGAACAGTGCCAATTCATGTTACCCATGCCCATTGTCTTCGAATTCACTCCAAAATGGCTAAGTATGGATGCAAACTACACTGTTTCACACGGTCCAAGTAATTCAAGTCCCAAAAGCAAAGACCAACCCACAGGGTGGGAAGGATGATACGGCTTGCACCGTTCTACTGAGCAAGAAGTGCCTCCGTCCAATGACCCACGCCAAACTACACGGGACGTGCGATCAGAATTTCAAAATAAGGCTCCAGCCGGTGGTCCGTGGCGGGTGACATGACCCACGCTAGGACAAAGCAAATGGCTAGTGCTAGAACAAGTAGGTTGTGCCAGCACGAAGCGTCATGGGCCTGCCAGACCGTGCAGCCCGCACCAGCACGAAGGTAACCTGGCTGGCACGGACTGTACAGTTCCCCACTAGCTATGACAATTGCAGCTACTAGGGTTTCTAGACCTATTTTGGGACTATTTCAAGGCCAAATTCCCTACAACTATATACATGGACCTATGTCTACCAGGGTTTAACTTTATGCTCATTTTTTGACTTCAAGAGAAGGGTAGAGAGAGAAATGAGCTCTTCCTTCTCTCTAGAATCTTTTCTTTTCTTCTCTTTATTTTTACTTGGCCCAAAGGCATTGAACCCAATGAAATATTTAGGTTCAATGCTTAGGGAGTGGTTAAATTTCTTGGGGATTATATTTTTATTCATGATTTGGTATATATTTTGTGAGATTCCTTATATCTACGTATTTCTAAGTGTTTATGATATTATGTTTGCTTGTTCTTCACATTTTTATTAATTTCATGAATGATACACTAAGATGGAACACACCATAGTCATCATGTTTTTTCAAAATGTAAATGTGGTTTTCATTTCATCAAAAAGAGAACAATAATGAGAGTTCTCACAAGATCAGCATACTAATAACCCTACAAATGTAGTGAAACAAAATAAGAAGCTAGATCCTATTACAAAAAAGAAAATCCAAAAACAAAACTGTCAACTAAAGCCAAAGCTGATGTTCTGTTGTAATGATCAATCATAAACCTTAACTTGCCATGATCTTGTGCTGGAAAACTCTTCTGTTCCTCTCCTCCCAAATGTGATACAAAGTAGCCACCAAAAGAGAAAACCTGTCGTGCTTCCTTTCATGTTCAATAAACAGAAATCTTCTAAGCTGCCTGAAGTCTTGAAACTGTGGGAAGTGCATGAGCTGGAATACCTGTCTTCAGTAAACACACTCCAAAAACAAGTGTTTTGTATCCTCTGGTTGCAAATTTCACAAAGAACAGACAGAGGATATCAGGTGCAATCCAAAGCCAGATAACCTATCTAGAGTAGATAGTCTTCCCAAAGCTAATATCCAAAAGAAGAAAGAGTGCTTTGGTAATAATTTCCTACTCCAAATGGTAGCACATAATGCTCTTTTTGATCCCCGGCCTTGAAGACTTGAATTTTGCTAGAACCGGAAATGCAAAGAGGTAGGAAGGGCAGAACCTGATCTCTAAGTCTCATTAGGTGTTTCCAGCTATAACTTACATGATTTGGAGCTTGGAAAGTTTTAAGAGTTGCTGATCCCTTCATGTAAACCTATTGTATCCATTTGATCTACATATTTGCTTATTCATTCTGTATGTCCCATAATTGTTTGCACAATAAGGCTTGCCCCCATAAGAATAGATCTCTAATTCCAGCACCTCTATACTCCTTCTCAATATATAAAGTCTTCCATGCCACTGGATTCCGGTCTCTTTCACCTTCTTGATATCCCCACAAAAGATTTATGCACAAAGTCTCTATATCATCATATACACTAGCTGGCAGCTTAAATACATTGATCCAATAACTAGTAAGGCTAAGCAATACTGTACTAATCAGTGCTATTTTGTCTGCATATGAGAGAGTTTTCCCCTTCCAGCTATGTAATCTTGATTTGATCTTCTCAATCCGCACTTGGCAAGTTTGAGCATTCCAACTTCTACCTATAATAGGTAGCCCCAAGTATGCCACATGGAATGCACCACTCTGAATTTGAAGAATCCCCAACAATGTGTCTATGGTGGATTCTTCAATCCGAGAGAAATACACGTGTGACTTTGCAAGATTTATAGATAGGCCAGCGGTATTTTTTAAATTGATCAAGAACCTTCAAAACTCCATGGAGGGATTTTCCATTAGCTTTAGAGAATATTAAGAGATCATCTATAAAAAGTAGGCATTGTATTCCCACTTTCTTGCATCTTGCATGATAATCAATTAACTTATTTCTGAAAGCCTTTGACAAAAGTCTAGAAAAGTATTCCATAGCAAGGACAAATAAGAGAGGTGAAAAGGGATCACCTTGTTTTACTTCTCTCCTTCCATTGAAAAGAAAGCTCAATGCATTTTTGGATCTTTGGAATAAAAGCTCTAGGGAACTTAAGACATTCTAGCAGGGTGAATAAAAAGAACCATTCCAAACTATCGAAAGCCTTATGAATATCCACTTTAATGAGGCAGCTATCTATACAACCATCCTTCCACTTGTAAGTATGATGAAGTTCCTGTGTAAGTAGCACAGTGTGGAAATAAGCCTTCCTTTAACAAAGGCTCCTTGATTCAAATTAATAATATCAAGAAGAAACCATCCAAGCCTTGTGCTTTGCTATAACTTTGTATAGAACTGAGCAGTAAGAAATTGGCCTAAAGTCTGAGGCTAGTTGTTGTTGATCCTTCTTAGGCAGCAAGGTGATCATAGTTGTGCTCAAATGATCAGGAAAAATCCCCCCATCAAAAAAATTCTTTACTGCCTTGATCACACTAGTCCCAATGATATGCCAAGTAGATTTAAAGAACTGGTTAGAAAACCCATCATAACCAAGACTTTTGTAATCAATAATGCTTTTGAGAGCATTATAGACTTTATTAGCATAAACAGATTGGATCAACTTACATTGATGCTCCTTAGACAAGAGTGGCCCCTAATTAAGCACTTCTAAGTCCACTGTTGATAGAGCAATAGTCGTGCCTAGCTGTTTGGTGAAAAAGGCAACCAAATGAGCTGCTACTTAATCTCTTCTTCTCAGCAAATCAGTACCGTTAGAGAAAGGCAGAGAATATGGTTCTTAAATTGTCTAGATTTTAGCTGATGATAGAACAGTTTAGAAGGCTTATCCTCATCCTTCAACCATTCACTCTTTGTCCCCTGATGCAAGAGCCTTGATTTCGCTTCATAAATCAAAGCAGCCTTCATTGTGACCTCAGTTTCAGCAGCTTGTAAAAGAGTATTCAATGGATCACAATGTAATGCCTTCTGAGTTGATTCCAATTCCACTGTTATAGCACATACTTTTTGCTGGATTTCACTAAACTCCAGCCTATTAATGCTTTGTAAGGGAGCTTGTAATAGGCTGGGGTTTTTGCATAAGTTCTGCAAAGTAGAAATGGGATGATCCCTTAATATAGTTTCAACAGCTGGTAGAAATGTAGAAGAAATGCTCCACATGTTGTAATGCTTAAAGGGCTTTTTAACTCTCTGTTGTTGTTTTGTTATTTGCAGCAATAAAGGACTATGATCAGAAATATTTTTAGGCAAGATCCTGCAACTAGATTTTTCCATTTGATCAATCCATTTTAGGTTGATAAGGAATCTATCCAATCTGCTATATACCCTATTGCCTGTCTTGCTTATGTTGTTCCAATTGAAGTAGGGGCCAAAACTTTTGATCTCATTCAAGTTCAATGCCTGCACCATTGTCTGAAATGATAGAACAAAGAAGCTGATATAGGAGCACCTCTTATTCAATCCTCATAATCCAAGGGGGAATTGAAATCACCAGCTATCATCCAAGGTGAATTATGAATATCAAACTGTTAAAGTTCAATCAACAAAGGATGTCTTTCAGATGGGATATTCTTTCCATAAACAAAAGTGATAAAAATGGACATGTTTAAGGCTTTCGGAAAGAAAGAAACATGGATTCATTGAGCATGTGATGATAAGATATGTACATCATAAAGATCAGTCCTCCAGCCAAAGAAAATCCTACCACTATTTTCATAACTATTGTTAGTGACAAACTGCCAGCCAAGGTCATGCTCATCCCAAACTCTAGCCAAATTTTTTTTGAACTACTTTAGTTTCTATAATGCATAAGAAACCTACATTATTTAGAAAAAATAACTCCTTTACTGCCCTTTGCTTCATAGAGGTATTGAGACCTCTAATGTTCCAGATTAGGATGTTTGATTCCATCAAGGGGATGAGGGGGTGAGGAAAATTAGTAACTGAACCAAAGTTCAGCAAACTTGAGCAATGAGCCTATTTAGAATTGGATCTGGATAAGGAGCCTTGCTGATCAAGTATTACTGCTCCAGGATGCTCTGATGAAAGCTCAATAGGCTCTTTCCTAGGCCTGTGAATTACTAAGAGAGATGATGAAGCATGGACTGAATCAAGTTCAGGTTCAGTCTTAAAATTAACATGATTAACATTTTTTGGGACATACTTCTTGATGGGAGGCTTTGAAGGTTTTAGCATTGTCTTACAATTCTCCTTGGAGTGGCCTAACATAGAACAATGGGCACATTTGATAGGTTTCCATTCAAACAACACATTCTGCCTTTGAACAATATCATTTTCATCTATGAATGAGACCTGACTAGGCAGTACTTCAAGAATTTCCATTTCCAATTGAACTCTAGCATAACTAAGCCTATCTATTGTGTTTGTGTAGCTGCGTTTAACACCAATGGCTTGCCAATTGGACTTAGTATCCTACTCAGGATTTTAGGAGTCAAGTATATAGGATCCAAATCTAGAAGCTGAACCTATACTGGAATCGTGGTAGGATAATCAGCTCTAAAATTTCTAGTCCAAGGATGTATTAAAATAGGCTTATGATCAAAGGTTAACATCTCTATCTCTAGAACTTGATTTCCGAACTCCAAATATTTGAATCTAACCATAAAAATACGAGGTGAAGTCATTCATACCTTAGTGATTTCAGCTTTCCACCAAACTCTCCTGAAAAAGTTGTCCATGATGGCCAGTGTAGTGGATGCCCTCCAAGAACTTTACAGATTACAGTGCTTTCCCAAGTTTTGCCACTGTTATCTACACAAGATTTGGAGATCCTTCCCATATGAACTCCAGCAACTTTATTTGGTGGATAGTACTTCATCCTTTCTTATTTATCTTTGAACAGATCTGACCAAGTTGCAGCTGGTTTTTTGAAATGAAGAGGGTGCATCTGAGTGAAGAAGATCATGTTGAATCATAGCATGTTTGGAAGAAGCTTGAGCAGCAGCTGGCTTCATAAAAAATTATGCTAATCCATCCTTAGAGCTAGTTGAATCCCTGGCAAGTACAAGAGATTGACTAGGAGTGTAAGTTGGAGTATGCACCACGTTTGTGGAAACTAGATCTAGAATATGAGCCTTGGAAATCCTATCCTCTTTTGATCATGTGATGGACCATAGGATAATAGAATGACACTGCCTACCAGATCTGATTTTCTTTTATCTTGAACATTTGCAGCCTTGTTTTCCCATTGAACATTTGGTACTGTTAGATTTTTTTTACAACTTTTGCAGTTGTTCAAAGCCTCTCTTTTTACTCCAAAGAAAGCTGACTAAAAGCTTCTTTGATGGCCTTAACCCTTTTATTTATTTTAGAGCTTCCCATTGCAAGATTGCTAGAGACTAAGCAAATAGAAGAAGGATTTTGGTTGAAAAATAAGAACACATATTGATGGTGTTTTCACCCACACTAGGAGAGAGACTTTTAACTGGTTCAAAAAGGATACATTGATACCCCTCGAGGAGTGAAACCTAGATGTGATATGGGTAGCAAGGTCCGGGTCCATATGGGTGTGTGCACATAGGTCTTTTATGAGTTTACCATTATGATGACAGCACACTAGTCTAGCTGGTGAGTTGGTTCAAAGGGTTACAGGTAGAGATAGCAATTGGTAGCAAACTAAGGTTAAGCAACCCTAGAGCCATCGATAAAGTGCCTAATTTCCTTTTCCTCCATAGGTCTAGGAATAGAGCATTTGTGGTGTAGTGTCTGTGACGTAATCATGCGGGGGAGAAACAGATCTGCACAGCAGCAGGGCCATTGTTTCACTCCCCTAATTACAGAGGCGGTGTCGATGGAAGATTGTAAGAGTACCCTACGTGACAGGTATAGGGAAGTGTTGGCCGTCGACCACACCATGAACACTAAAATAGGTTTAATGGTTTGTATGCGATGGAATCAAGGATTGAAACATTTCACCAATCATGTTACGCAAGTATTCCCTAACTGTAAAATTTATAGTTTTATTCTCTTGTGATCTCACATGTTTGTAGTTAATAGTTGAAACCCCCTCCCCCAAACATGTTTTGCAATATTTAGTTGACGTTTGCACATCTAGCATCTCTATGGACAAACCTGAGATTGCCACTATCTACCCTATAGGTAGCATAGTAGTAAGAACGGGAGCAGAATATAAACTTTAAATTTGATCACCTTCAATTTGGAGGCCTTTTCTCAGGTTAGCTAACTTGACCTCTTGTGGATCATTTATTACAACCTCAAATAGAGGCAAGTCAAATATTGGCGTTGTTGCAAGGGATGCTAGTCTAAAAGTTTAATTGTTAACTTGCATAGCACGTTCGTTGAATAATGAGTGTTGATCTTTTGTTTGTTTGTTGTTTTTTGGATTAGGTATTGCATGATTTCTTGGGGCAAACCGAGGACCCTCGAACTGTGATTCCAAATTTTGTGCATGAAGTGTTTGAGTTTTTAATTTAAAATTGTGGGATACCACTCAATGGATGAAACTTTGTAGGGTATGTCACTATGATCATCCTACAGAATGTTGCCCGTGGTTGAGTGACTATGAGAGAGAAATGTAATTCGTTGTGTTACAAGACCAAAGGGAAGAGAATGGTACACATACCATAACTTATCCTATGTGGTCTTAACTCTCAAATCTGCATGTGAAGAAATACTTGGGGCTTTAGCCAATTTTGGAAAGACCAGTGAATTCCTTGAAACTCAAGTATTTAGTTGCATTAAGTATTGTGGAACTCAGATATCTTTGAGTGTTGTGATAATTGGTGGTAAAGTAAGTGAGCTGATAGGAAAGGTGAACCAACTACTAGGAAAGCGCAAGCTAATGGTTGAGGAAGCTCCACCACCTTTGTGCTCTGATGGTTTGAGAAATAGGAAGTTGTTTGAGATCCTTGATGATTGTAAGGTTATTAGTTTTGTTTCCTTTGATTCTATTGATTCTATGTATGAGTGCAAAGCATTGTTGAGAGAATTGTGTGTCCCGAGGCTTGAATTTGAGCATAGATCGGTAGATCAAGTTGTTAATCATCATTCTCCTCTATTTGATATGGTTGATGATAATGTTCAAGAAATTTTCAATGGGAATCCGAGGACAATTTTAGAGAATAACTCTTGAAATAAAATGCAACCTAGTAGTATGTGTGGATAAGATTTATCCTCAAGCCGAGAACTATGTAGAAGCCTTACCCGAGAACCTAAATGAGCTAGTGTTGCCTGAGGCCAAACCTTCAGTAGAAGAACACCACCTATAGTTGAACTTAAGCCTTTGCCCAAGAACTTAAAGTATTCTTTTTTAGGTGAGGGTGAAACACTACCTGTGATTATCTCTAATAAGCTATCTAGTTACCAAGATGGTAGTTTGCTTGAGGTTCTTAGGAAATTCAAGGGAGCCATAGGCTGGACATTAGCTGACATTAAAGGTAAAATCCCTTCAACTTGCATGCACCTTAAACTATTGGAGGAGGGTGCAAAACCTGTAGGCAAACCTCAAAGATGGTTAAACCCGCCAATGATTGAAGTAGTTTAAAGGCGAAGTCCTTAAACTACTTAAGGTGGACGTGATGTATTCTATCTATGATAGTAAGTAGGTAAGTCCCACTCAAGTGGTGCCAAAAAAGAGTGCAGCGACTGTGGTAGATAACAAGGACGGGGATGTGGTTTCTACTCGTATTTAAAACAGGTGGCAAGTTTGTTTTGATTATCGCTGCTTAAATGCTGTAACTCGCAAGGACCATTTTCCCTTACCTTTTATAGACCAAATTCTTAAGAGATTAGCTTTTCACTCCTATTTTTTCTTCCGCAATGGCTATTTGGGATATTTCTAAATAGCCATCGTTCCTGAGGACCAAGAGAGGACGACCTTCACATGACTTTCAGTCTGTGCAATGCTCCGGGCACCTTTCAACGATTCATGTTTAGCATCTTCTTAGAGTTTAGGCAAAAATTTGTTGAATTCTTTATGGATGATTTCACCATTCATTGAGATTCCTTTGATTCATGCTTACAACAACAATCACTTGTGCTAGAGAGGTTCATTGACACCAACCTTGTTTTAAACTCAAAGAAATGCCACTTTATGGTGGGAAGAGGCATTTTTCTAGGTCATGTGATGTCGGCTCAAGGTCTAGCGATGGATAAGGCTAAAGTAGACACAATTAAATCCTTAGCCTACCCCACTAGTGTTAGGGATATTAGGTCATTCTTAGGTCCCACTGGGTTTTACCAGCGTTTCATTAAGGATTTCTCTAAGATTTCCTCCCCTTTGTGAAAATTGTTTTAGAGGGATGTTGAGTTCCTTGTTGATGATGAGGGTAGGAAGGATTTTGACAATTTGAAAGAAATGCTTATGACTGCACCTATCATTCAACCCCCCAAACTAGTCCATTCCTTTCGAGATAATGTGTGATGCAAGTGATTATGCTATAGAAGCAGTGTTAGGTCAGAGGATAGGAAGGGTACCCCATGTCATTTACTATGCGCCAGTAACTCTTAATGACGCACATCGGAATTACTCCACTACGGAGAAAGAGTTGTTGGCCGTAGTATTCGCCCTAGAGAAGTTCAGGTAGTATCGTTTAGGTACAAAGGTCATTGTGTATACAGATCATGTGGCTCTTTGCATTTGATAACTAAGAAAGAAGCCAAATCTAGAATTATTAGGTATATCCTTCTTCTGAGTGAGTTTGACCTTTAAGGGAGAGACAAAAAGGGTAGTGAAAATGTGATAGCCGACCATTTAAGTAGACTAACACCTTGTGAGAGCCTAGACAATTGTGATCTCGCATGCTTGTAGTTGTTAATTTAAAATACCCAATAAACTATTTTGCAATATTTTGATGAAATTTTTTTTGTATATATATGATCAAAACTTGCAAAGATTAGGCCTTCTCTCCCAGCCTTTGCATCATAGTCAAAGAAAACTAGTAAGTACTTTGAAAGTAAAACTAAGTATCTATTTTCCATTCTTCTTGTACTTTCTCCTTCCAGTTGCCCCTGGTTTTCCATTTATATTCGTTCTCCACTTGTGCCAACATTGTGTCTGTCTTCAACTTTTCACTTTTGAAGATTCTATTGTTTCTCTATATCCAAATTCTATACAGCATTGTTGTTAGCAGCATAATTTTTTGTCCTACTTCCTCCTTGCCATCATCAGTAGCATCTTCTTCAGTTGCTTCATGCTCTTCCCTATTCCCAGTTTCTGCATGTGTAGTATGCTTCTCACAAAACCACATTCCACAAACAAATGATCTACTATCTCCTCCTTGTTCTCCTCACATATGCAGCAAAACTGTTGCTTCTTTAAGAAACGTATTCTCTGAAGCCTCACCATTGTTGGTAGATTCCTTTTGAGCAATAAACATATGAAAATTCCATGCTTGGTATTACCTTCTTGTGCCAGATCACTTTCCTGTATGCATATTTCTTCATACTCCCCTCCAGTTCATCACACACCATCCTGATTTTTAGCTTCCCCTCCTTGTTTACACACTTCTGCACAGTATCAAGATGCTCATCCCTCAACCTGTATATTAGCTTCTAGTTCCACCTGTTTCCTAAGCTTGCTTTACACTTGCTAAATCCTTCCTTCTTCATATAATATTCTTGGATCCATTTGATCCACGGAATGTCTTTTTTGGCAGTTAGATCCCATGCATTTTTGCAAATTGCATTCTTGTTCCATACTGAGGGGTCCCTTAGCCCTATTCCTCCTCCACATTTGCTTATGCACATAATATCCCAAGCAGTTAGGCTATACCCTTTCTTGCCTTATTCTCTTCCCCATAAAAAACACCTGCATATTCTCACAACAGTCTTATAAATACTCTCAGGTATGCTGAGTATGCTAGCCCAACAACTAGCCATGCTAAGTAATGCTGAGTTTATCATTTGTACTTTCCCTGCATAAGACATACTGCTGGAATTCTAGCTTTGTAACCTTCTTATGATTTTGTCAACCAGCTGATCACACTCCTTTTTTCACCACTTTGTATTAGAGAGAGGCACTCCCAGGTATTGCATTGGGAATTTTGCCTTTCCTGGCACTCAGTACATCCACCAACAATTCTTTTTCCCCATCCTCCATTCTTGAGAAATAGACTGTGGATTTTTTTATCATTAATGGCTAAGCATGTGACCTCCATAAACTTCCCCAGATACACTAAATATCAACAGGTCATCAGCAAAGAGAAAGGAGTGAATTCTAGCCTTCCTACTTCTTTGATGATGGTTGATTTTCTTCTCCTTATACTACCTTGTTAGCATTCTTGTCAAATATTCCATGAAATTTACAAATAGTAGGGGTGAGAGTGGATCTCCTTGCTTAACTCCCCTATTCCCTTCAAAGGTTGTGGTTCTTCTTCCATTCAGTACCAGGCTGAAAGTAGAGTTCATTGTGGTCTCCTTGATAAGTTTACCATCCTTTCTGGGAACTTCAGTTGTTTTAACCATTCAATAAGAAAATCCCAATAGATGTAGTCAAATTCTTTACTTATATATACTTTTACCACACACCTTGCCTTCATTCCCCTCACATTGTACTTGTGCAACAACTCCTGTGTCACCAATATGTTATGGCTAATATTGATCCCCTTGACAAAGGCCCCTTGATTTTCATTGATAATCTCCTGCAGTACTTCACTCACTCTAGCACAAATTACTTTTGTGATCACTTTGTAAACCACTAAAATGCATGATATTGGCCTGTAATCAGTAGCCTTCTGAGGATTGTCCACTTTTGGTATTCATGATACTACTGCTTCACTCAGTGGTCCTGGTACTTTTTCTCCCTGAAAGAAGCTCTTCCATACTTTTTATAGGTTGTTTCCTATTATATCCCAGGTGTTCCGGAAAAACTGGCTAGTAAAACCATCTTTTCCAGGACTTTTGCTGGTATGTATGCTCCACATGACCTTTTAAATTTCCATATCAGTGACTGGAACAATCAGTTTAGCTTGTTATGCACATTTAAAATTTTCCCCATTCATGCTATTTCTAGTTCCAACATTTCTGTCTACCATCTTATCCCCAGATGATTCTGAAAATGGCTCAGCAGATGCTTCTCTATAAATTACTGATTAGCAACCAATTCTCCATTTATATTCAAGTTCACTATGTGATTTCTGTACTGCCTTGTCCTCATGGTATCCTTTCTCCATTGTATCCTTTCCCCCCTCACATCTTCTGTTTGTCCAAGTAAATTTAGGGCTTGTTGTCCTGATTTCTATCATTAGTTTCTGCTCTAGGAACTCTTGAAAGTCCTGACTTTCTTTTTAATCCACCTTCTTCCCTCTATCTATATCCTCCATATACAAGGGTGATTTGAATTCTCCCAAGATCACCCAAGGTGTATCATTCTTTTCCTATCTTCCTTATCATTTTGTCCATACACCACATCCATAAAGAAGCTCTGGTTGGAGCTTCTGTTCACAAAATAGTCCATTCATTGATCACCCATACTGATCACTTAATCTCAAAGTAATCAGTCCTTCATATCAGCCATATCATGCCTCCTGTTGAAACTAAGTTGTTTGTCTCCATTTCCCAGCCTAAACCAATCCTGTTTCTTTTTTCTTTTTTTTCTTGCTTAACTTTGGTTTCTAAAACTCCTAGATAACCAATGTGATTCTGCATACAAAATTGAAAACTTTCCTATGTTTATCACTCTTATTAAGGCCTCATACATTCCAAACAACAATTTTATTGTTCATCAAGAGGATTAGTTAGTAATGTGTAACATTACCTGAACTAGATTCCCTGGTGCCTTCCTCCTGTTGCACTTGCTTACACACTCCTATTGCATTTCTCATTGGCTTTACTGACCTCACCCTCTTGCTAACCAGCTTTAACTCCTCCACCTTATCTTTTCCTTTCTCTTGATTCAGTGACTCCATTTTCTTCTTTATCTCTTCTATCTTTTCTGGCTCTGGCTTTTTCACCAGGATATAAAACTGCCTATTCCTCTGATCATTTACCTCATTTCTACTACATTCTTTCTCCTGATAGCTTATCAACTCACAATGCTTACATTTGACTGGCTTCCATTCAAAGGCTATCTCCTGGCTCACTGTTACTTTTCTTTCATTCAAGTAAAGTAGTTTTTCTGGGATTGAGTCACTGATCAGTACTTCAACCTGAATTCTAGCATAATCGAGTATGTTCTTATCTTTTGTCATCCTGTCCATCTTCAAAGGCTTACCCAAAGGGCTCAAAATTTTACTGATAATATTAGGCTTCCAGTATTTCATAGGCAATCCTGGCATTCTTATCCATACTGGAATAGATTTTGGTTCTTCAACATCACTCTTTTCCTCCCAGTTTTGTATTAACACGAGCTTTACATTAAAGAATATGATTCCCTTCTCCATAACCTCAGTTTTTTGATCTAGTGTGTGGAATTTAACCAGATATAAGCCAGTTTTTAGTAGCTATACCTTCTATTCCCAGTTCCTGTAGATAAGGCCTTCCCTTATTTTCAAAGGGGGATTGCTTCCTAGCACCTTGCAGATTGCAGTGGTGTTCCATTTGTTTAACACTCTCCTGCACATCTTCTTCAGTTATCTTTCCCATCACAAGGGCTTGAATGTAAGTTGGCTAGATGTACTTGATTTCCTCCATATCTTCACCCGCCACTAGAGATCTCCATGTTTTAGGCTTGGTCTCCTGCTCATGTTGTTCCTCATCTACCTAGCTAGGGTTCCAGGTGAGCCTCCTCTCTATTTTCCGGTGACTTTCCACAGATTGATCTCATTTATAACCATGGCTAACCTCCGTTGTTGGTGTTACAACCTCCTCCTCACTATTTCTTTCCAGATCCTTCTTATCCTGATTGATCAGGATGCTTTGGAGCCCCCACATCTGTACTTGCCTCCTGTTCATCCCTTAGTAGCTTTTACCCCTACACTATTTCCTTGTTTTTCTATTGTTGTTTGTGTTTTTCTTTCCCTTTCCATTTGCTTTTGTTGCTTGATCTTCCCATGGGGAAGGAAAATTCAAAGAACCACAGATCAAGATCCAAAATTTAGATGAACAAAACATATAGTGAGTGTGTTTTTTTACCCTTAGTACTAGAGAGAAAAGTTTTTTTAGCCTTCTTTTATAGAAATATTAGCTATTCCTAACACACAGATGTATTGACAACCCAGACATGGCCGTTTGTAGTTGGCTTTTAGACATCTAGTATCTCTTTGGACAAACCCAGTCTTCCCACTATCTACCCTCTAGGTAGCATAGTAGTAGGAATGGGAGTAGAATGTAAATATTTAAATTTGATCTCCTTGAATGCCTTCGCTCTGGTTTGATTGATTGGCTACAATTATGTAACGACCCCGAGTGGAGACGGGTCTAATTTTGGCGCCGATGCTGGGGATGCTAGTCTAAAAGTTTAATTGTTAACTTGAATAGAACTTTAGTTGAGTAGTTTGTATTGCTTTGTTTTATTTTATCTTTGTTTCTTTGGTTGGTTTTTAGTGTTGAGCCTGTGTTTATAGTTGTTCCATTTGCTTTTAACCTGTTTGCTAGTGTTGTTTTTGGGTTGGTTTTTGTTTGGTTCCTAGTTTATGGTACATACCCGCACCACAAACTTAGGAACTTTTCAAGAACTACTGGAAGGCACAAGTAGTTAGAGGAGGAGAAGAAGGAGAACTAGAGCAAAGGATCCACAAGAACCAGTAGTAGTTATGGAGCAAGTAGTCACGGAGGAGAACAACCGCACCTTGAGGGAGTTGATGGCTCCAAATCTGAAGAATCAACCCCTTTGCATCACTTTTCCTCTGTTGCCACCCAATGTCACATGCGAGCTAAAGAGCAGGATGATTTGATGCCTCCCAAATTCCCACGGGATGGCCGAGGAGGATCCAAACAAGGATCTCTCAGAGTTTCATCTTTTTTAAGCCAATATGAACCCGCCCAAAGTATTCGAAGAGGATTACAACCTTTGATCATTTCCCTTCTCACTACATGATGGTGCATTACATCTTGGATGGATATGAAGTGGCGTTTCCTCGAAAAGTATTTTCCAGCTTCAAAATCCACAGGGTTGAAAAACAATGGTCCAACATATCTTAGAATGCCAACAAATCCCTATATGAGTATTGGGAAAGATTTAAAAGGATGTTGGCTAGTTTTTCGTATCACCCGTTCAAGGAAGGCAACTTCGTGTATTACTTATTTAAAGGGCTCTCTGATGATGAAACAGGGATGGTTCCATTGCCAACAAGAGTCGGAGGGACACAATGACTTTGTTCGAAGAAATGGCAAATGGAATGAGGCAATTTGGTACAAGATCGAGAGTAAAAACATTGGATAAGCCGACTCAATCTGCCAAGTTGGAAGAGCAAGTGCAAGCACTTGCCCCAATGATGAAGGAATTCACCAAGGGAAGAATCCAACAATTTAAAGTGTGCGAAATATGCAGTTTAAACCATCTCACAGGCAATGCGTTGGATTTCAACGGAGACAATAGCCAATTTGCACGGGGACAACAACATTGAGGGTTCCGCGGGGAACCAAGAAAATTATAGGCAAGATCCCTACACAAATACCTTCAACCCTAGGTATTGTGATCATCCCAACTTTTGTTGACGCTCAGAGAATCAAGGTCAAGGATACAATCAAGGTGATGTGCAACATAATGCGTGCGCTAATCGGTCTATTCGGCGTATTTATTGGCTTGTTTTATATGTTTAATTGCTAGTATTAGTTGATTTTATGTGACAATGAGTTTAGATGGCCATGTTTTGTTTTCTCGTCTAAATTCCGCATTATGTAGACCTAATTGGCACTAATGGACACCTTGTATGCATGAGCACCTAGATCTTCCTTTTTCATCATCATTAGTATGTCGCTCGTGGGTACTTTTCATCGTATTTATATTGAAGGCCATTCGCAAGGATGGTAGAAGATTTTGAAGGCCATTCGCATTAGAATGGTAGTAGATCAATGCCAGGGACACTATATCATAGTAGTAAAAGAATTGAGCTAAAGATAAGCGACATTGAAATTCAAAAAGGCCAAGGAAGAAATGGAGAATTGTTTTCTGGGAGTTGCGCAAAGTTCTGGGAGGGATCCGAGGAGAATTATCCCTTGAAGTTGGTTCCATTGGATTCATCTTCTCGAGTGCTATGAAATTGACTACAAGAACTCTCAAATTGGACCAACATTTCATCTATAGCGAAGCAAAGAAGTTAGCCAACCTAAGCAGCAATGGGTGGAACAGGCCTCTCATGGGAGGCATGAGACTAACCACACATGGCCTGTACCATGCCATATGGGCCACGCCAAGGTCTTTTGGCATTAGTCGTGACAAAATCCAGCACGGGATGTGCCAACCCCGGTAGGACGTGTGCTCAAGTTTCCTTTTTCACTCAAAAATAGCTAAGTATGGGCACAGACCGTTCCGTTTCACACGACCTGCGCCGTTCCAAGTCCATAATGTTAAGACCACCCAACAGGGTGTGTGAAGAATGAAGTCGGTTGATGGCCCATGACAAACGACACAGAGTGCAGATCAAAAGTGCAAAAACAAAGCTCCAGATGATGGCCTGCGCCAGATGACACAGATCGTGCCCAGCACGATCGTGCCAATATTAGCGTCCCACACCAGCACAAGGCATGAGGCACATACCTGATCTGATAGACTGCATCACTACAAGGCCACGTCAGCAGCACAGGTCGTGCCATCCGGTTGTCCGTGTCAGCGGTGACTGATTAGGGTTTGGCCTATTTTTAGGCCCAATCCCCTACTACTATATATATAGCCTTAGTCTACAAGGGTTAAGAGTCTTGGATCATTTTTTTAAGTTTATCTGTAGATTTGAATAGCAACATAGAGGGAGAAACACTCTCTCTATTCTCTCTAGGTTCTTTCTCCTTTTCCTTTTTATTTTTCTTTTTCCCAAGTGTGGAATTCAATGAAAGACTTGAATTCCATGTCTACGGAGTAGTTTTATATCCTGGGACTAAATTTGTATTCATATGTTGATTAATTTTTTTGTGAGAATTATTAGATCTTCGTAATTATATGTGCTTGTGATATTTTGATGGCTTGTTCTTGAATTGTTATAACTGCATGAATGATACACTCCATTAGCACACAAAACTGTCATGGGTCACCCTCTGGGGGGGTTAACCATGTGGCCTAGCCGAGCTAGAGTGTCACGACTACCTCCTGATTTCCCACGTACGTTGCACTCAACTTGGTTTCTCTCAACACACCAATACTTTAGAGGGACACAGTCGAGTATGCAATAGAAATACACACACGAGTTTAGATTAGGAGCAAGGCTTCACACACACAAGCCAACATGCAATACAAGACCTAACAACTAGGGATGAAATGCTTTTTTTCAATATGTTGCAAAAAGGTAATCGGATGTACATTCATATTGGTGCAATTATTGATACCCCCCCGGGTAAGAGAAACTTGGATGTGATATAGGTAGTGGGGTCCGGGTCCACGTGAGTGTGTGCACATATGTCTTTTTTGAGCTTTACCATTACGATGACAATACACCAGTCTTAGCTGGTGAGTTGGTCCGAAGGGTTACAGGTAGAGATAGCATATAGTTGCAAGCTAGGGTTGTAAGAGGTTCTAGTGTCATCGATAAGGTGCCTACTTCCCTTTGCCTCTTTATAGGCCTAGGGTAGAGCATCCATGGTGTAGTGCCCAGGACGTAATCATACGAGGAAGAAACAAAACTATGTAATAGTCGGGCAGTTGTTTCACTCCCCTAATTATGGAGGCAATGCCGGTGGAAGATTACAAAAGCACCCTAGGTATGGGGAAGTGATGACCATTGATCACACCATGTGTTATGAGCACTAGATTAGGTTGTTGATTTCTTATATGTGATTGACTCGAGGATCAGAACATTTAATCAACCAAGTTACACAAATATTCCCTAAGTGTCTGTCTATGTAGTTTACTTGTGTTTTATCTTTTATGTTCGTAGTTTCTAGTTGAAAAACCCCTCAAAACCCCCCCCCCCCCATTTTACTATAGTAGCTATTCCTAACACACGACGAATTAACAACTCGTTCGTGGTTGTGTTTAATTGGCTATTAGACTCTAGCATCTCCGTGGACAAACTCGGACTTCCCTCTAACTACCCCATAGGTAGCTTAGTAGTGAGTTAGGTGCAGAATTATAAATTTTATCTTTGACCACCCCTTGCATCCCTTTTGGTCTGTTTGGAACTCCTTCACTCGGGTTAGTTTAGGCTACAACTTTGGTGCCTCTGCCGGGGATGCTAGTTTAAAAGTTTAATTATCAATTTGTATAACACATTAGTTGAGTAATTAGTATTTTTTTCTCTATTTTATTTTTTTCTATTATTGACCCTTCATGATGTGGGAAAATACCACTCAACAGATGAAACTTTGTAGGGTATGTCATTTTGACTACTGTATAGAAAGTTGCTCGTGGTTGAGCGATTACGGGAAGGAAATAAAGCTCGCAATCTTTCAAGATCATAGGGAGCAAGAATAGTGTTTGCACCATAAGTCACCCAGATTGATCTCAGCTCCCAAGTCCACATGCAAAGAGATACTTGGAGCTTTAACCAGTTTTTCAAAAACTGGTGAAACTCTTCAAAATAAAGTTTTTTCTTGCATTAGGAATTGTGGAATATCCTCTAGTGTTGAAATGATATGTGAAAAGGTGAATGAGCTAATAAGCGCAGTGACAACTGGATTGAGGGAAAATGAGTCATGCGTGACAACTGATCACAATGAGGTTAGTCCTATCTCTTTTGGTAAAATTGATTTAATGCATGAGTTCAAAGCATTGTTGAGAGAAATGTGTGATCCAGAGCAGGAATTTGAGCATAGATCGATAGATCAAACTGTGAATTACCACCCCCCCTTGGTTGATATGTATGACAATATTGTGCAAGACATGTTTGATGTTAACGAAGGGTTAACCTTAGAAAATGAATCTTTGAATGATATATACTTTAATTCCCTAGAAGCTAACCTAGTGGGGAGTGTGGAGGAAGTTGATCCTCAGGCTGAGAATTGTGTAGAGGCTTACCCAAGACCCTAGATGAGCTAGTTTCACCTGAGACCAAGCCTTCAATAGAGGAACCACATGTAGTTTAACTTAAGCCTTTACCTGAACACTTGAAGTATGCTTTCTTAGGAAAGGGTGAAACACTACCTGTGATTATCTCTAATAAACTTTCTAGTGACTGAGAGGGTAGGTTGCTCAAGGTTCTTAAGAAATTCAAGGGAGCATAGGGTGGACTTTAGCTGACATCAAAGGTATAAGCCCTTCAACTTGCAGCACTGTATATTATTATAGGAGGGTACAAAAAAACATGTACACCAACCTCAAAGGCGATTGAACCCTATGATAGAAGTAGTAAAAGGTGATTCCTTAAGCTAATTAAGGCGGGGGTAATATATCCCATCTCTGATAGTAGTTGGGTGAGTCCTACCCAAGTGGTGCCAAAGAAAAGTGAGGTCACAGTAGTGAAGAATAAGGATAGGGATGAGTGTGCATTGATTATTATCACTTAAACGAGGTGACTCGTAAGGACCATTTTCCCTTACCCTTCATTGACCAAATGCTTGAAAGGGTAGCCGACCATGCCTATTATTGTTTCCTCGATCGCTATTCAGGATATTTCCAAATAGCCTTCAATCTAAAGGACCAAGAGAAGACCACCTTCACTTGCCTTTCGGTCTCTGCAATTCCCCATGTACTTTTCAGAGGTGTATGGTTAGCATATTTTTAGAATTTATCGATCAATTTGTCAAGGTCTTCATGGATGATTTCACCACCCATGTGGATTCCTTTTATTTCTACCAACATCATTTGACACGGGTGCTAGAGAAATGTATTGACACAAACCTTGTGTTAAATTCTGAGAAATGCCATTTCATAGTGGAAAAAGGTATTGTGTTAGGTCATTTTGTGTCGGCTCAAGGTTTTGATAAAGCTAAAGTGGATACAATCAAGTCCTTACCTTACCCCACTAATGTCAAGGATGTGAGATCATTCTTAGGCCACGCCAGTTTTTACCGGCGCTTCATTAAGGACTTTTCTAAAATTTCTTCACCTTTGTGCAAACTACTGCAAAAAGATGTCAAATTTAATGTTGATGAAGGGGGTAGAAAAGCTTTTGATACCTTGAAAAACATGCTAGTGACAGCCCTAATCATCCAACCTACAGACTGGTCACTCCTATTCAAGATCATGTACAATGCAAGTTATCACACTATAGGAGTTATTTTAGGCCACAGGTACATACTATGTGTCAGTAACTCTTAACGATACTCAACGCAACTACTCCACCACGGAGAAAGAGTTACTAGCTGTAGTCTTTACCCTAGAAAAGTTTAGGTAGTACCTCTTAGGAACCAAGGTTATAGTGTACACAGACAATACATCCCTTTAACATTTAATGACCAAGAAAGAATCCAAACCTAGACTCATTAGGTGGATACTTTTTCTAAGCGAGTTTGACCTTGAGGTAAAAGATAAGAAGGGCACTGAAAACGTAGTAGTAGATTACCTAAGTAGACTACCAATCCTCGAGAGCCCAGAACCCACCAAGGAAAAGGCAAAGTTGGAACCCATTCATGAAGAGTTTCCCAACGAACAATTGTTCGGAGTAACTAGTAAACCTTGGTATGCCAATAAGTGAATTATCTTACCACTGGAGAATTTCCCCCATATTTTGATAAATTGAGAAAGGATAGATTGGTAAATGAGGTGAGAGACTATTTTTGGGATGATCCCTACATGTGGAAGCATTGTTCCAATTATGAAGTTAGGATATGCATCCCCGATGATGAGGTAGGTCGTGTTCTTAGGTTGTGCCATTCCTCCAAGGTTGGGGCACTTTGGGTACAAAAGGACCACTGGGAAGGTAACAGATTGTGGCCTTTACTGGCCCAATATGCTAGCAGATACTAGGAATTTTGTGTCATTGTGCAATCAATGCCAAAGGATAGGGAACATCTCGTTCAAGAATGAGATGCCCAAGCCTTTTCAATGTCAGTTAAGATTTTGATATGTGGGGTATGGATTTCATGGGTCCATTTCCAAATTCCAATGGGAATTACTTCATTCTAGTGCTAGTGGACTATATGTCCAAGTGGGTAGAAGCCAAAGAAACAAAGAGAAATGACTCGGAAATAGTAGTGAGTTTCCTTAAATACAACATTTTCTCACTTTTCGGAACCATAGGCAGTGATACAGGAACCCACTTTTATAACATAGTCATGGTAACATTGCTTGAAAAATATGGAGTAACCCATAGGACATCCACTTCTTACCACCCACAAACTAATGGCCAAGAAGAGATATCCAACTGGGATATTAAAGCCATTCTTGAAAAGACAGTTAACACCTCTAGAAAGGATTGAAGTGCTTGGTTGGATGATGCGCTCTGGGTCTACCATACTGCACATAAGACTCTAATTGACATGTCATCTTTCCGTATCCTTTTTGGAAAAATATGCCACCTCTCAATTGAGCTTATGCTCAAGACACATTGGACCGTTAAATGCCCTTAACTTGGGTGAAGCTGGGAAGCATAGGAAGTCGCAATTGCTAGAACTTGAAGAAATTAGCCACAAATCCTATGACACCACTTTGATCTATAAGGAAAGAACGAAAGTGCGATATGACGAAAGTATAGTAAAGAAGTATTTCTTTGTGGGACAAAGAGTTCTTGTTTACCAATCTAGGCTACATCTCTTTCTTGGAAAGTTACGATCAAAGTGGGAAGCTTGTATGAGGTGAATATGGTATATGATCATGGAGTAATAGAGGTTAAGAATGAAAAGGATGTCACAAAGTTGGTAGTAAATGGGTAAAGATTGAAACCTTACTTTGAGTGTGGAGTTTTGGGAGTGAACGAGGAGGGAAATCCCCTCCTTGGTGAACAAAATATGTGATAACTTAATTTAGTGTAAATAAGTGATAAGACGACAATAAATATACAATGTTTCTTCTTGCTTAAGTTTTGTGATTTTAGTGAATAGATAGATTTTGCATGTTTTGGTTTGTGATGAGGATTTGAGATGAAACTATTGTTGATTTCAAAATTTGAGTTCGAGTCTCATGATTTTGTTTGGATGGAAATAGGATTTGTTGGCTAACTTAGTTTTTCGAATAAGAGGGAAAAACTAAGGAAAAAGAGGCCAAAATTTTGGCAGCCTCGTTCCAGAATTTGGCACGAGTTGTTCCACAAGATACAGCTCATGTCACAACATTTTGGCACAAGAGGCCTCATGCCAGGAATTGGCACAACCCGTTCCCAAGATACGCTTCGTGCCAAACATTGGCATAAGGGGGTCTGCACGGATGACCTTGACACGAGGGTATACATGTCGTCACCCCATTTGAGCTGTCAAATTGCTCCAAAAATACAAATTTTCAAAAACAAATGATCTGAAATTTAAGCTAGAAAAAAATGCATTTTTGGTTCATAAAATTTTAAATTCTCTTATTCCTTAGGATTTTTTATACAATTAGTATTTCAACAATCCCTTGAGAATATTTATGATTGGTAGGTTTTGGAAATTTGTTTTCTTGTCACATTTTGATAGTTTTTCGCTTTGGAATGGAATTACGCTTGGTTTTCATGTTTTTGGATGCAGGATTACAGCACTTCCATTAGTAAGTGTTACTACTTCGAGGCAAGTGTAAGTGTTACTACTACACTTCGAGGCAAGACAAGGAGGGCCCTTCGAGGCTGCAAGTGTAAGTGTTACTAATTTCTCGACCTCACTTTTTTGTTCCTAATTTTTGTGCATTGGGGACAATGTGAAGTTTAAGTGTGGGGGACGGAGTAGTGAGTACTTATGGAGTTTTCATCTTGGGATTCCTTGGTGCTTTTGGTATTTTTCTTTGGAGTTTTTATGGTTTCTTTGGTAATTTTGGTGTTTTCTTTGTTTTGGGATGTTTTGGATGCTTATTTGGTGGTGTGACTTGCTTGACAGAATTCATAGCTTGTCTTGGGGTAGTTGTTTTAGAAACTTTGGTGGTGTAATTTTTTGTGTTTCATTATCTTCATGTAGTATGAAGCCCAACTTTGGTTCATTTTGTGCTACACTAAAAAAATTGAAAATTTTGAAAAAAATGAAAAACAATATACACCCAGCTAAGTTGGAAACCCGAAAGGGAAACTTTGGAAACATTGGGAAAAGCCCGAATAGGGGCCTAGGTAAAAATGAGAGGCTAGCCCGGCTAGGTTTACTAACCTAGGCAAAAATGAGAGGCCATGTAGAAAAAGGTGAGAATGTGAAGCTAAATTATGTGTGAAAGCTGTGATGAAAATCCGAAAGGGCTCCTAAGCAAAATGAAAGAAATTGAGACAAAATGGAAACTAAGTTGACGATACATTTTCATCATCCTTGGTTGTAACTAAGTTGAGAATCTAGAGCTATCCTTAGTTACAACCAAGTCGACGACTCTTGGATTTCCTTGGTGGATTGTTTTTTGCGACGACTCTTGGATTGCTTCTGGGGAACTTTTTGGGAAAGTAAGCTTTTTTCAACTTCATTATCACCTTCTCTATCTCCAAAATCCAAAGGAGAGTTAAAATCTCCTATGATCAGCCATGGTTTATCATCTCTACTCCCTTGCCCCTTTAGGAACTTCCACATTGGTTTCCTCTTTTCAATTATGTTATGGCCATATACCACCGTCAAAAGGAATTCCAAGTTATTGCTCCTAATCAACCCATCAAAATCCACGCATGGATCCCCAACATTCAACACCTTTATATCATAGAAATCAGCCCTCCAACCTAGCCAAATTCTGCCCCCGACAACATTCTCATTTGTTATCAACTCCCAACCAATCCCTATTCTTCCCCACACTTTTTTTTTGTTTTCTTCTTTTACTTTAGTTTCCAACAGCCCCTAACAATATATATGATTAAGCATACAAATATTTTTTGACCGCCTATGCTTATAACATTTATTCAAACCCCTTACATTCCAACAAGCAAACCTAGTATTCATAAGAAGGGTCGGATAAGAGAGTAAACCCATTACCTTCACTTCTTGAACTCCTCCGGTCTTCTTCTTTCTTTCTTGATGCCTTTATTACATTCTATACCATTTTGAACTTGATATTCTCCCCTTGCAGCCCTTTAAATTCACATTGCTGCTCTTTAGCTTCCCTTTCCTGCCCCTTAACATATTTCAGTTCATCTTGCTCTCATATTCTTTCACAATCCTCCCAATTGGCACATAAATCCTCCTATTTATTTGACATTTTTATCTTCATTTTTCTTCCTACACACCTTCTCATTATGCCCAATCATCCCACATTTTCCACTTTAAGTGGCTTCCATTCAAAACAGATTTGTTGGCTAACAATCACTTTGTTTTCATTGAGATAAATCAACTTGTCTGGAAGGGTATTACTTATCATTACCTCAACTTGCACCTTTACAAAATCCAGCCTCTCATTGTCTTATGTTGCTCTATCAAGTCAAAGGCTTCCCAAGTGGAATTACTATCTTGCTCATGAGTTTTGGTTTCCAATACTTCAATGGCAAGCTGGGGAGCTAAATCCAAACCATGACAACATTAGGTTATTCAATCACACCTTCTTCATTCCAATCTTTCAATAAAATGGGTTTCCCATCAATGAACACCACTCCTTTCTCCAAGATTGGATTTTGAAAGAATATGAGAGGCAAGATGGAGTGAAAGATGTTAAGGGGAAGGAAAGGGAAGCTAAAGATCAGTAGTGGGAAGTTAAAGGGCTGCAAGGGGAGGATATCGAGTTCAAAATGGTATAGAATGGAATAAAGGTAGCAAGGAAGAAAGAAGAAGATCTGAGGAGTTCAAGGAGTGAATGTGGTGAGTTTACTCTCTTATCCGACCCTCCTTATGAATAGTATATTTGCATGTTGGAATGTAAGGGGTTTGAATAAATGTTATAAGCATAGGAGGGTGAAAATATTTTGTATGCTTAATCATATAGGTTGTTAGTGGTTGTTGGAAACTAAAGTAAAAGAAGAAAACCAAAACAAAAAGTGTGGGGGAGAATAGGGATTGGTTGGGAGTTGATAACAAATGAGCATGTTGTCGAGGGCAGAATTTGGCTAGGTTAGAGGGAAGATTTCTATGATATAAAGGTGTTGAATTTTGGTGATCAATGGATGGATTTTGATGGGTTGATTAGGAGCAATAATTTGGAATTCTTCTTGATGGTGGTGTCTGGCCATAACACCATTGAAAACAGGAAACCATTGTGGGAATTCCTAAAGGGGCAAGGGAGTAGAGATGATAAACCATGGTTGATCATAGGAGATTTTAACTCTCATTTGGATTTTGGGGATAGAGAAGGTGGGAATGAAGTTGAAGAAAAGGAAGTCTTAGATTTCCAAGAATTGATGGATGCTAGTTTGTTGGTTGAAATTAAAGCTATTGGCCAAAATTTATTTGATGCAATAGAAGGGAAGTGGGGGAGTTGATACAAAGAAAACTTGATAGGGGCATTGTAAAACAAGAGTGGGTAAGGAGGCTTGGTCAAGCCTTTTGTGAGGTAAAACCGGACACTCTAGGACCACCATCCCATCATTTTGAGTTGGCATAAGAAAGACAAGAAAAAGAGGAGGAGCTTCAAATATTTCAATATGTGGGGGGCTCACTACATTTTAAGGGGACAATCCAAGCGGTTTAGAGAAAGGTCAGCACAATGAAGGATTTTGGAAAACTTCTTGAAGACATGGAAAAGCCTTTAAAAGGCACCACATTTAAATCTTCTGCTTCAATAGTTTTCATTGTCTTACTCCTTGTTCCTCAAGCCTCCCCTCATGTCTAGATCACTGAACACCCACAGAATATACATCCTTCAAATACTCAGTACAAAACTCAATCACCTCATCTTCCACATAATGTTGGACTGTACTTGCATCAGGCATGTATCGGTTCGTCACAAAATGCTTAAAATTTTTCATATAACGATTGATGGGGTACATCCATCTCAAGAATACGAGACCTGATGTGGTAATCCCTGTCAAGTGAGTTGGGTGGCGATCACTGTAGTGTGAGCACGATCCTTCGAGGAAGATCTCGGAAGGGATTCCGGGGAAAATACTCTGACGATCAAGTCAGTTCTTTCCTTTATAGAATTTGTGTTTCTCAGTTAGTCATGCTTACTAGAGTTAGTGATGCTCCTCTTATATCTATAGTAGACCACAATTATGGCTCCACGTTGCTAGAGTTTCAGATCGTGGGTTGTATCGTGGTTGCTAGAATTTTGGGTCTTCTAGGCGTGATTTTGCATTGTCCGATTCGTGGCCGAGTCTTGGGCTGGGCTTAAAGGTCAATGACTTTAAGGCCGTAGGCTAGGTATAGACCATAAGTCCTCTAACCATGAAGTCAGTGAAACGCAAAACGATGATTGTGTTTGCTGAATGTATGCAAAGCGTTGTACTGTTTATCTCCTAAGCTACAACAATGTATTCGTCAACACAGTAATTTATACTGTCTTTGCGAAGTGTTGAATGCTTCTTGGCTACATATGTGATTCTATTGGAATGTCTGGTTTTTTATTTAAGTTTGAATTTGTACTTCAAATTTATAGCTTTTAATAGGCTTGGCTGTTACAATCTTGTATTGAGAATCTCTTCTTATTACTCGCTTCACTTTTCAAAATTCTCTCATATGCCGTTATTTTTTCTTACCTTATAGAGGACTTGAATTGACTTACCTAACTCTGATATGCATTGTATTGCATGCATTAACCAATGCATTTGACTCAGTTGTTACTATGTTTTACTTGATTGGTTGTTAGTTTTAGTTAGGTTTACACGACAAAGGGTTTAAACGGCCATTATTGGTTTTCTTGTCTAAATCCCAAGTTTTGTAGCCTTGATTGAAGATAATGGACACTTTGTATTCATCGGAACCTAGATCTTCAATTGTTATCTTACTAGTAGGTTTCTCGTGAATATTTTATTATCATTTTGTAGAAGGCCATTCGCAAGAATGGTAGAATTTATTTGAAGGCCATTCGCAAGAATGGTAATGAATAAGAAGGCCACCGACTAAAGCATGGTAGTAGATGGAAGTGAGCCAAAAAGGTCGGAGTAAAAGTTTAAAGAGGTCAAGAATGGAAGACGGCATCAATCGGCCAAATTAGTCGATCGACCGACACGAATCCCAGCACCAACCATGCCTAGCACAACTCTTGCCATCAACACTGGTCATGCCACTGCACCCCAACATGAACCGTGCCAATTCGTGCTGCTCGTGCCCATTGTCCCCAAATTCAGTCCAAAATGGTCTTTTGATGATTTGACTTCGATTACAAAGAGGTACTCTTCTGAACCTAAGAATTTGTGGGCTAATTTTGGTGCAGAAGCTCCTTTGCTCCAAACGTTGGTTTTAAAATTAATTGGTCAATCTAATTCCTCTTTGTGTTGTGAACGAAATTTGAGCACATACAATTTCATTCACTCACTCAAGAGAAATAATTTGAGCACATGTCATGCTGAAGATTTAATTTGCATCCCTTATTCCTTTCTTGAGGTATTTCCTTATCCTCACCAAGCCATTCTTCACTACAAACCCTTCATCGAAATAGTTTAAAAGAAATCACATATATGAAAATAAACCGTTTCACACGGTCCGAGTAATTTAAGTCTCAAAAGAAAAGACCAACCCACGGGGGGTGTGAAGGATGATACGGCTTGCACCGTTTTACTGAGCAAGGAGCGCCTCCAACCAACAACCCGCGCCAAACTACACGGGACATGCGATCAGAATTTCAAAATGGGGCTCCAGCCGGCAGTCCGTGCTGGGTGACATGACTCGCGCTAGGAAAAAGCAAATGGCACGTGCCAGAATGAGTAGGCCATGCCAGCATGAAGCCTCATGGGCCTGCCAGACCGTGCAGCCCGCACCAGCACAAAGGTAAACTAGCTGGGACGGACTGTGCAGTTTCCCACTAGCTCTTCCTTCTCTCTAGAATCTTTTCTTTTCTTCTTTTTATTTTTACTTGGCCTAAAGGCATTGAACGCAATGAAATATCCAGGTTTAATGCATAGGGAGTAGTTAATTTTCTTGGGGATTATATTTGTATTCATAATTTGGTACATGTTTCATGAGATTCCTTATATCTACGTATTTCTAAGTGTTTATGATATTATTTTTGCTTGTTCTTCACATTCTTGTTAATTTCATGAATTATACACTAAGATGGAACACACCGTAGTTGAAGGATGAGCAGCTTGGGTTTGTTGAAGGATGAGGGAAAAGGAAAAAAACAAAATAGGGCTGAAGAGTGTTCTCGACCAGTAACTTCCAAAATCCCTAAAGAAGCTAAAAGTCAAGGAGTGGAAGAAAAAAAAATTTTTGAAGAAGAAAAAAAAGTTTTTGAAGAAGAAAAAAAATGTGTTCAAATTCGAATTTCAGCTCTAGAGAAAGGAAAAAAATTGTTTGGAGTGAAAAAGTGGAGGAGAGCGAGAAGAAGGTCAGATCTTGGAGTTCTATGATCAAATCTAGCTCAGCGGAGATTCAATATTACCAACCCGTGGAGATAGATGGGTTGTTTATGGGTGAAATCACCATAGAAGAGGTGGAGGAAAGCTCAAAGCAATGGGAGACTACCATTATGTGCAAGATTTTGGGCAGCAACCCACCATTCAAAGTCAAGGAGGGGGTCTTTTTCGAATTTGGGGAACAAGAATTAACAAGGTATGGCTTCTATATTCAGGATTTTTTATGGTTAAATTTCAAATTAAGGAGCATAAAGGGGCTATTTTTTAGAAAGGAGTGGCGTTCTTGAATGGGAAACCCATTTTATTGAAAGATTGGAATGAAGAAGGTGTGATTGAAAAACATAATGTTATCCCGATTTGGATTCAGCCCCCCGGATTGCCATTCGAGTACTGGAAACATAAACTCATAAGCAAGATAGTAAATCTACTTAGGAAGCCTTTGAATCTTGATAAAGCAACACAAGAGAAGGAGAGGCTGGATTTTGCAAGGGTGCAAGTTGAGGTGATGATAAGTGATACCCTTCTGGACAAGTTGATTTACCTTAATGAAAACAAGGTGATTGTTAGCCAGAAAATTTGTTTTGAATGGAAGCCAACTAAATGTGGAAAATGTGGGATGATTGGGTATAATGAGAAGATGTGTAGGAAGAAAAATAAAGCTGAAAAAAGTTAAATCAATAGGAGGATTAATGTGCCAATTGGGAAGATTGTGAATGAATATGAGAATCAAGATGGAGTGAAAGATGTTAAGGGGTAGTAAGGGGAAGCTAAAGAGCAGCAATGGGAAGTTAAAGGGTTGCAAGGGGAGGAGATTGAGTTCAAATGGTAGAGAAAGGAATAAGGGCAATAAGGAAGAAAGAAGAAGACCTAAGGAGTTCAAGGAGTGAAGGAAATGGGTATACTCTCTTATCCGACCCTCCTTATGAATAGTAGATTTGCTTGTTGGAATGTAAGGGGTTTGAATAAATGTGATAAGCATAGAAGGGTGAGAAACTTTTGTATGCTTAATCATATAGATTGTTTGGGGCTGTTGGAAACTAATGTAAAAGAAGAAAACGAAAAAAATGTGAGGGAGAATAGGGCTTGGTTGGGAATTGATAACAAATAGGAATGTTGTAGGGAGGAGAATTAGCAACGTTGGAGGGTTTATTTCTATGATATGAAGGTGTTGAATGTTAGGGATCAATGGATGGATTTTGATGGGTTGATTAGGAGCAATAACATGGAATTCTTCTTGACGGTGGTGTATGGCCATAACACCATTGAAAATAGGAAGCTAGTGTGGGAGTTCCTAAAGGGGCAAGGGAGTAGAGATGATAAACCATGGCTGATCATAGGAGATTTTAACTCTCCTTTGGATTTTGGGGATAGAGAATGTGGGAATGAAGTTGAAGAAAAGGAAGTCTTAGATTTCCAATGGAGGTTAGTTTGTTGGTTGAAATTAAAAATATTGGCCAAACATTTACTAGGTGCAATAGAAGGGAAGTGGGGGAGTTGATAAAAAGCAAAATTGATAGGGTTATTGTAAACCAAGAGTGGGTAAGGAGGCTTGGCCAAGCCTTTTGTGAGGTAAAACCGGACACACTCTCGGACCGCCATCCTATCATTTTGAGTTGTTATAAGGAAGACAAGAAGAGGAGGAGGAGCTTCAAATATTTCAATATGTGGGAGGCCTCACAACATTTCAAGGGGAAAATCCATGCAATTTGGAAGAAGGTGTGCACAATGAAGAAGTTTGGAAAACTTCTTGAAGACATGAAAAAGCTTTGAATAGGCTTAATAGAAGGGAGTTCTCTAGGATTGGAGAAAGGGTGGAGAAGGCTAAGAAGGAATGGCTTTTAGCACAAGAGAGGTTGAATGAAGAACCAACAGATGAAAGGAGGCAAAGGGTGGAATTTGATGCAAGGAAAGTGCTTGAAGAATTCGAGGATGCTGAATACAAAGTTCTTGCAACAAAGAGCTAAAGTGCAATGCTTAATGATGGAGATTGGCCTACTAAGTTGTTTTATTCTTCTATGAGAACAAGGAAATACGAGAACCAAATTTTGAACATAAAGGAGGGGAGTAGATTACTATCCAATCTAGACCAGATTGAAGAACATTTGAAGAAGCACTATGAAAGCCATTTGGGAGTCTATTGGGAGTCTAGACCAGATTAAAGGCTTGGAGGAAAACTTGGCTATTTTTGGTGGAGTGCTAAGCATACAACAGCAAGTATCCTTAATCCAACCAATTGGTGAAAAGGAGGTGAAGAAAGCACTTTGGGGGATTCATCCTAACAAAAGCCCGAGGAGAGATGGTTATACAAGCCAATTATTTTGGAGCAATTGGGAGATAATTGGAGGAAGTATGGTGGAAGTCATACAAAGTTTTTTCAAGGGAGAAGAAATTCCAAACTCATTGAATCAAGCTGTGATATCCTCGATCCCAAAGGTGAGTCAACATCAATTTTCAAGTGTTGCTCCGTACTTTAAAAAGTGATAACCAAAGTAATTTGTGCAAGACTTTGTGAGGTGCTGCCTTGTTTGATTATTGAGAATCAAAGTGGTTTTGTGAAAGGTAGGCACATATCTCACAACATTCTTTTAACACAAGAATTGTTGCATAACTACAATGTGGATAGAATGAAGAGAAGTTGTGTTGTTAAAATAGATATTAGCAAAGCCTATGATTGTATGAGCTAGAAATTTCTTGTTAAATGGCTTGAGGCTTTAAAGTTCCCCGGGTTGATGATAGATTGAATTAAAAGAAGTACAATGAAGTCATCTTTTTTCTTGGTTTTGAATGGGAGGTATTCTGAAGGATTCATGGGTAGAAGAGGAGTTAAACAAGGGAACTTCACCCCCTTGTTGTTTGTTTTGAGCATGGAGTACCTTACAAGAATGATAGCAAAGTAGTACAAGAAGCAGCACATAGAATTCAACCAAAGATGCAAAAAGGTTGGTGTGCATACTTTGTTGTTTGCTGATGATTTACTTTGTGGAGCAAACCAAAAATCCATGGAGGGTGTAAAAGGATGTTCGAAGAGGTTTATGGAGGTCTCAGGTCTTGCAATAAGTGAGCAAAAATATAGAATTTATTTTTCTAGAATGGATGAAGAGAAGAAAGACTTATTGGCTAGAGTGTTAAGTGTAACAAGAAGGGATTTTCCTATGCAATATTTGGGGCTGCCTTTGTCTAATGTGAAGTGAAGGAAGCAAGATTGTGGGAAATTTGTGGTTAAAATTAGAAGAAAATTGCATAGTTGGAATTCAAGTGTTCTTTCTTATGCAGAGAAGGTGTAATTGATCAATTCAGTTTTACTAAGAATTGATGGTTTTTGGGCTAGTATACTAAGTATACCTGAGGGTGTTCATGAGGAGATTGTGAAAAAAAATTGAGTTTTTTTGTGGGAAAGAGAAGAAGGGAAATGGGGCTATACTCATATCTCTTGGGACACAATTTGTAGAAGCAAAATATTTGGAGGATTGGGGTTTAGAGGTCCTTCCATTTGGAACAAAGAAGCACTATGTAAACAACTGTGGGAATTAAACTCAAAGAAAGATATTCTTTGGGTTACGTGGATTTAAGCATATTACATAAAGGGTGGAAGTCTACAAGGAAGCAAAGGAGGGTTAAGTTCTAGTTGGCATTGGAAGATGTTGTGCATATTGAAAGATTAACACTTTCGAACTCTTGGGAGTTGTTAAAACAAGGAAGGCAAGTTGAAGACAAGGATGGTGTATGATGAAATGAAGGGAGGAAGCAAAAGGGACTTTTATGCAAAGGTAATTTGGCACAAAAACATTTTACCTAAGCATAGAATTTTCCTATGGATTCTATTGAAGGGAGGGCTGCCCACGGTTGATAGATTGCAAAGATTTGGGATTTTGAAGACACAACAAAGTTGTAGTTTATGTGATGAGGTGGATGAAATAGTAACCCATTTGTTTTTGAGTTGTACATACACTAAGGGGTTGATGAAAATCTTGAAGTTGAGGGATATGAGCAACATAAGGCAAGTAAAAAGATGTTTGTTGATGATGGTAAGAAGAAGGCAAGACTTGAAGTTGATGAAGCTTACTACTGCCTTGTATAGAATATGGAATTAAATGAACAAGAGGATCTTTAGCCAAGAAGATTTAAAGATGGAGACCTTGGCTACCCAAGTTGAAGCCGAATGTATATGGAGGAGCAAGAAGAGATGGAAAGAAAAATTTGAAGATGTGCTAGATAGAATAATTAAGAGCTGGTTGTTTGTTTTGTTTAATTGGTTTTAAATAAGAAGTTTTTATAGGGGGTTTTTGCTTTTAAAGACTAGGAGTTATGGCAAAAAACTCTTTTGGTTTGCTTTGATCTATATACAAAACTTTCATCAAAAAAAGATAGTAAGTCCATTTGGGAAGCCTTTGAATCTTGAAGAGCAACACAAGAGAATGAGAGGCTACATTTTGCAAGGGTGCAAGTTGAGGTAATGATAAGTGATACTCTTCCGGACAAGGTCATTTACCTTAATGATAACAAGGTGATTGTTATCCAGCAAATCTATTTTGAATGGAAGCCAACTAAATGTGGAAATGTTAGATGATTGGCCATAATGAGGAGGTGCGTATGAAGAAAAATGAAGCTGAAAAAAGTCAAATCAATGGGAGGATTAATGTGCCAATTGGGAGGATTTTAAAAGAAGATGAGAATCAAGATGGAGTGAAAGATATTAAGGGGCAGTAAGGGGAAGCGGGGAAGCTAAAGAGCAGCAATGGGAAGTTAAAGTACAAGGGGAAGAGATTGAGTTCAAATGGTAGAGAAAGGAATAAGGGCAGCAAGGAAGAAAGAAGAGGATCTAAGGAGTTCAAGGAGTGAAGGTAATGGGTATACTCTCTTATATACGGCCCTCCTTATGAATGGAATGTAAGGGGTTTGAACAAATGTGATAAGCATAGGAGGGTGAAAAAATTTTGTATGCTTAATCATATAGGTTGTTTGGGGCTGTTGGAAACTAAAGTAAAAGAAGAAAAATGAAAAAAGTGTGGGAGAGAATAGGGCTTGGTTGGGAGTTGATAAAATCAGGAATGTTGTGGGGGGGGGGGGGGGGGGGGGGAATTTGGCTAGGTTGGAGGGCTGATTTCTAGGATATGAAGGTGTTGAATGTTGGGGATCAATGGATGGATTTTTATGGGTTGATTAGGAGCAATAACTTAGAATTATTCTTGATCTTGGTGTATGGCCATAACACCATTGAAAAGAGGAAACCAATGTGGGAGTTCCTAAAGGAGAAAGAGAGTAGAGATGATAAACCATGGCTGACCATAGGAGATTTTATCTCTCCTTTGGATTTTGGGAATAGAGAATGGAGGAATGAAGTTGAAGAAAAGGAAGTCTTGGATTTCCAAGAAGTGATGGAGGCTAGTTTGTTGGCTGAAATTAAATTTATTGGCCAAAAGTTTACTTGGTGCAATAGAAGGGAAGTGGGGGAATTAATACAAAGCAAAATTGATTGAGGCATTGTAAACCAAGAGTGGGTAAGGAAGCTTGGCCAAGCCTTTTGTGAGGTAAAACTGAACATACTCTCGGACCAATCATATCATTTTGAGTTGGCATAAGGAAGACAAGAAGAAGAGGAGGAGATTCAGATATTTCAATATGTGAGAGGTCTCACCACATTTCAAGGGGACAATCCAAGCAATTTAGAGGAAGGTGAGCACAATGAAGGAGTTTGGAAAACTTCTTGACGATATGGAAAATCCTTTAATAGGCTTAACAGAAGGCAGTTCTCTAAGATTGGAGAAAGGGTGGAGATGGCTAAGAAGGAATAGTTTTTGGCACAAGAGAGGTTGAATGAAGAACCAAGGGATAAAAGGAGGCAAAGGGTGGAATTTGATGAGTGCTTGAAAATTTGAGAAGGCTGAATACAAGTTTTTGCAACAAAGAGCTAAAGTAAAAAGGCTTCATGAGGGGGATAGGCCTACCAAGTTTTTTAATGCTTCTATGAGAACATGACAATACATGATCCAAATTTTGAACATGAAGGAGGTGAGTAGATTACTATCCACTATAGACCAGATTGAAGAACATTTGAAGAGGCACTATAAAAGTCATTTGGGAGTCTATTGGGAAGCTAAACACTTGGAGGAAAACTTGGCTATTTTTTCTGGAGTGCTTAGCATACAACTAGAAGTATCCTTAATCCAACCAATTGGTGAAAAGGAGATGAAGAAAGCACTTTGGGGGATTCATCCTAACAAAAGCCCGAGGAGAGATGGTTATAAAAGCCAATTTTTTAGGAGCAATTGGGAGATAATTGGAGGAATTATGGTGGAGACTGTACAATTTTTTTAAGGGGGATGAAATTCCAAAATTCTTGAATTTCCAAAGGTGAGTCAACCTCAATTTGCAAGTGATTATAGGCTTGTTGCTTATTGCTCCGTACTTTATAAAGTGATAACCAAAGTAATTTGTGCAAGACTTTGTGGGGTACTACTGCCTTGTTTGATTAGTGAGAATCAAAGTGCTTTTGTGAAAGGTAGGCACATGTCACGCAACATTATTTTAACACAAGAATTGTTGCATAAGTACAACGTGGATGGCATGAAGAGATGTTATGTTGTTAATGTGGATATTAGCTAAGCATTTAATTGTATAAGTTGGAAATTTCTTATTAAATGACTTGATATTTTAATGTTCCCCAGGTTGATGATAGATTTGATCAAGAGAAGTAAATGAAGTCATCTTTTAGCTTGATTTTGAATGGGAGGTATTCTGAAGGATTCATAGGTAAAAGAGGAGTTAAACAAGGATCTTCACCCCCTTGTTGTTTGTTTTGAGCATGGAGTACCTTACAAGAATGATGGCAAAGGAGTAGAAGGAGAAGCACGTAGAATTCCACCAAAGATGCAAAAGGTTTGGAGTGCATACTTTGTTGTTTGCCAATGATTTGCTTATCTTTTGTGGAAAAAATCAAAAATCCATGGAGGGTGTGAAAGGATGCTTGAAGAGGTTTATGGAGGTCTCGGGTCTTGCTATAACTGAGCAAAAATCTAGAATTTATTTTTCTAGAATTGATGAAGAGGAGAAAGACTTGTTGGCTGGAGTGTTAAATGTAACAAGAGGGGATTTTCCTGTGCAATGCTTGGGGCTGCCTTTGTCTAATGTGAAGTGGAGGAAGCAATAATTTTGAGCAATGGGTGGATGAAATTATAAGAAAATTGCATAGTTGGAATTCAAGTGTTCTTCCTTATGCATAGAAAGCTCAATTGATCAATTCGGTTTTACTAAGTATAACTGGCTTTTAGGCTAGTATACTAAGTATACCCGAGGGTGTTCATGAGGAGATTGTGAATAGTTGTAGAAGTTTTTTTTGGGGAAGAGAAGAAGGGGAAAGGGGTATACTCCTATGTCTTGGGACACAGTTTGTAGAAGCAAAACAATTGGAGGGTTGGGGATTAGAGATCCTTCCATTTGGAACAACGCAGAACTAAAGGGTGGGACTTAAACACAAAGAAAGACATTCATTGGGTTAGGTAGATTCAAGCATATTACATAAAGGGTGGAAGTCTACAAGGGAGCAAAGGAGGGGTAAGTTCTAGTTGGCATTGGATAATGTTGTGCGAATTGAAAGATAAACAATTCCAAATCCTTGGGAGTTGCATAAATAAGGAAGGCAAGTTGAAGACAAGGATGATGTATAATGAAATGAATGGAGGAAGCAAAAGGGACTTTTATGCATTGGTCATTTGGCACAAAAACAGTTTACCGAAGTATAGAATTTTCCTATGCATGCTATTGAAGGGAGGGCTGCCCACGGTTATATATTGCAAAGATTTGGGATTTTGAAGACACAACAAAGTTGTAGTTTATGTGATGAGGTGGATGAAACAACAACACTTTTTTTTGGGTTGTACATACACTAAGGGGTTGATGAAAATCTTGATGTTGAGGGATATGAGCAAAATGAGTCAAGTAAAAAGATGTTTGTTTATAATGGTAAGAAGAAGGCAATACTTGAGGTTGATGAAGCATACTAGTGTCTTGTATAGAATATGGAATGAAAGGAACAAGAGGATCTTTAGCCAAGAAGATTTGAAGATGGAGACCTTGGCTGCCCAAGTTGAAGCTGAATGCAAATGGAGGAGCAAGAAGAGATGGAAAGAAAATTTTAAAGATGAGCTAGATAGAATATAGAGCTGGTTGTTTATTTTGTTTGGTTGATTTTAAATAGCATGTTTTGATAGAGCTGGCTAGGAGTTATGGCCTAAAAAATCTTTCGATTTGCTTTGATCCACGTATAAAACCTTCATAAAAAATGAGGATTCTGCTAACGGCCCGCGCCAAATGAGAAGGACCGTAGATCAGAGGTGCAAAAATGAAGCTCCATACGATAGGCCGCACCAGACGACGCAGGTCGCACCTTGCATGCCCGAGACCGATCACGTGCCCCGCTCTAGCACGAGGCATGCGGCCCGTGCAAGATCTAACGGACCGCTCTGGCTCAAGGCCACATCAATAGCACAGACCGTGCCACCCGCAATGGTCCATGTCAACGGCAGCTGACTAGGGTTTTGGCCTATTTTGGGCCTATTTTTAGGCCCAATCCCCTACTCCTATAAATACAACTTTAGTCTACTAGGGTTTCATAACTTAGAAGTCCTAGTTCATTTGGAGATTACAGAGCAACTTAGAGAGAGAAACACTACTTCTTCTCTCTAGGTTTTTTCTTTTCTCTTTTTATTTTGCTTTGCTCCTAAGATGTGAAATTCAATGAAACATTTGAATTCCATGTCTAGGGAGTATTTTCTATAGCTTTTGGATAATTTGCATCCATGTGTTGATTATGATTTTGTGAGATTCATTAGATCATCCTAATTTTATGTGCTTATGATATTATGATGGCTTGTTCTTGAATTGTTATAATTGCATGAATGATACACTCCATTAGCACACACTCTAGTCTACATTCATATTGGTGCAAATATTAATACCCCTCGAGGAAGAGAAATATGGATGTGAGATGGGTAGCGGGTTCCGAGCCACATGGGTGTGTTCACGTAGGTCTTTTCCTAGTTTTACCATTACAATGACAACACACCAGTCTAAGCTGGAAAATTGGTCTGAAGGGTTACGAGTAGAGATAGAAAATAGTAGTAAGCTAGGGTTGTAAGAGGTCCTAGTTTCATCGATAAGGTGCTTACCTCCATTTGCCTCTTTATAAGCCTAGGGGGTAGAGCATATGTGGTATAGTGCCCGAGATATAATCGTACGGGGGAGAAACAGATCTGCGTAACGGTTGGACTGTTGTTGCATTCCCCTAATTACAGAGGTGGTACCGATGGAAGATACCCTATATGACAGGTATGGGAAGTGTTGATCATCAACCACACCACGTGTTATGAGCACTAGATTAGGTTGTTGATGTCTTACATGTGATTGAATCGAGGATCAGAACATTTAATCAACCATGTTACGCAAATATTCCCCAGGTGTCTGTTTATTTAGTTTACTTGCATGTTATCTTTCACGTTCATAGTTGTTAATTGAACCCCCTCCCGCCCCATTTTACTATACTATCTATTCCTAGCAACACTGACGGATTGACAACCCGTACGTGGTTATGTTTAATTGATTATTAGGCCCTAGAATCTCTGTGGACATATCCGAACTTGCCACTAATTACCCCATAGGTAGCTTAGTTGAGAGTTGGGTGCATAACTATAAATTTTATCTTTAGCCCCCTCATAAGCCCTTCCCCCACCCACTCGGGTTAATTTAGCTACAACTTAACAACCTTGAGTGGAGGCAGGTCACTAAGCCTATTATAAAAGTAGGAAATTTTAAAATATGAGGAGTCGCCAATTTAGCTCATACAAACATTACTAAAAAGTGTGGCGATCTCGACATGTTTTCAATTCCTATTTATCTAGGTGGTATGATAATTCAGAATGTTATGATTGACCTTGGAGCTTCCATTAATGTTATCCCCTATATCCTAATTGAAGAGCTTAGGGATACTAGGGTGATAGTCCAATTAACCGATCATTCCAAAGCTATCCCTAGGGAGTTAGTTAGGGATGTCATGGTTAGAGTGGGCTATCTTGTTTTTTCGGAAGACTTCTATGTCCTCGATGTGATGCACGATGGAGGTGCACCCTTAATTCTATTGGGGAACCATTTTTGAAAACATCAAGGACAAAGATAGATGTCTACTAAGGAACTTTGATCCTAGAGGATAACATAGATAAGGTCAGTTTTAATATTTATAAATCTAAGCATGAATCCTTAAAGTTCTCTCTTGCATGCTATGGTATATGCCTTTATGATGAATTATATTAATTTGATGAATCTTGCATGAGTGATGATGATTAGAGTCTTTGTTTGATTTGTGAGGGAAAGCATATATTGTTGAGCTTTGATTTTGATGACAATGTTGATGACATGTATGCCTTGCATGATGTTAGTGTTAATCTTCCTATTGCGGATTATTTTTCTATAGACACTAACATGCAGTGGGTTGTGGAGTGTGACAAGGAAGTAAAACCTCCTAGACCACCTCACAAACCCAAGGAAAAGGCTAAAGATTCGGCATTATCTTAGGGTGAACATGAATCCCCGATTGTTGAGAAGGAGCACAAAGGTCAGCATGATGCTTTTGTGGAGATCTCTCCACAAAGATATCATTGTGGGTGGAGTCGTGGATGGCGACTCTGAAGACCCAATAGTAGATTTTTTCTAATTCTAGATACATGTAAAATAAGTCGTGATGACGACAATAAAAATATGGTATTTTTCTTTGTTCTGGTGTTTTAATAATTAATTTTTTGCATGTTTTTGTGTATGTGGAAAAGGTTTTGTTGATAATTCTAGTTTTCATTAATCTAAATTCAAATCTTTTGGTTTTGGTTAAAGGAAATGGTGTTTGGTGTAAAGTGTTAGAAAACAAATGTGCAGGGGAGCACACGAGCCATGTATGGCTCGTGTAGGAAGAATTTGCACGAGGCCTTCATATGGCACGGATGTGCCATTCCTTGTGCCAGAAAGAAATCACTACATTCGGGAAAAATGCAAAATTTTGGCAAAAATAAAACTTTGCCAAAATAAATATTTTTGCCCCATCAATTCTACAGTTTTCTTCTTCCCCAAATTGGTTAGTGCCATTGGTACTACACCAAGCATTAACACCTTTTTTGAGCATGAATTCATGAAGAATTTAACCTAAATATTTCCATTTTCCCCCAAACCATTACCACCTTCTTTTTGCTCTCTCCTAAACAACCCACTTGTGGAACATTATTGATTGTCTGGAACATCTTCTCATTTCATTGTAGATCACTTAACTCACCCCTATAACTTCAAAATACCCACCCTCATTTCATAATAGGAAAATTTTTACTTTTGGGCATTTTCTCTCCAGAGAGCACTCTTTGCTTTTTCTTGTGTGATCTTTATCTCTTAGCCTCTAAATTTGGGCAATTCTCTGAAGTTTGTGTTTACTTGATTTCATTGGCATGATTGTGTTATATGGGGAGGAACTTGAAATTCAAAAATTTTGAATGTTTTGTGGGAATATGTGAGTTATGTGCATGATCTTAGATTGAACTGTGTGTGGGGGAGGATTATGATTCTTTAGTTGAGATGACATGATTTTCCAAATGTTGGATTTTTAGGAAGCATGATTCTTGTTAAGTTATTTTGATGCATAAGCCTTGTGTATTTTGCCATTGCCATTTCCTCTTATGTTGTGATAGAATGGGTCATAAGAGGAGTAGACCGGAGAAAGGAACTACTTCCCGAGTTGATAAGGGGAAGGGTTGGGCCAAAGTTGGGAGACAAGAGCCAAAAACACTCATGGCTCCTACTCCCACCATTGTTGATGACTTTATGGGGTTGACTAACATTTCCAGGGGTGGGACTCAGAATTGGAAGAATCTCAATAGGCCAAAGAGGGCAATCTTGGAGACCAAGTTTGCATGCAAAGAAACATTAGTGGCACTAGGCCTACTCGAACCCGTCACCCACTTGCTAGGTTGGATAGGCCTAGAAGGCTTTCTTAAGATGCATTCCAAGACGTATATTCGTTGGACTTTGGAGTTCTTGGAAATCGTGGAGCAAACATCGGACAGTGACAGAAGAAGAACCATCACATTTCACTTAGACAACAAGGAGTATTCAATGACCCATAGGGAAGTCGCAAGAGCGTTCAGGTGGAAGTATGGGAAGGAAGTTCCGAAGACACATAGACAAGGTCTTTCAATCTCTCTGGGCAGTTTTCGGAGGAACTTGGGGCATGGATAGGGATCATTCAGGCAAGAGTACCGCAATAGTCCACCCAACTTTGCGGTATATGCACTGACTCCTCCTATCTATGGAAGTTCTATGTCATGGAGAGATCTCTCAGTGCCCTAACAGAGATGTGCAAATTCTTTGGGCTATGACTCTGGAGGGAAACTTCTACCTCAGCTTGGTGGAAACATTCGTGGAAGAGTGCATATTCAGGGGGAAGAAGAGAGCCAAAAAGATACCGATCGGAGGAATAATCAGCCTTCTTGCATAGTACCTAGGACTTGAGCCACCTCCTTGCTTTGCCTTGGCGAATTCGAGTCGTTCGGGGACAAGGTTTACCATGGAGAAGTTAGCAAGAGCTTCTATCATCTCCACCATCACTACGAATTATCGATTTGTTTGGCTATATGGTGGCGCAACATGTGCAACTTCATGGTGCTTCCCCAACCCCAACGCACAGAAATCACTCATGATACTGTTTTGGAGGATCCCTTCATAGCTCCTGATCTGATCTTCGAGAAGGCTTTCAACAACACCTTATCAGCCCTGGATGTGGACATTGAAGAAGAAGATGGTGGGAACTCCCCTAAGGTGCAACTTACCCGAACCAACCTATCAGTGGATTTCTTTGATAAATTTCGTACATTTGGGGAATAACTCATGAGTTCAACCCAAATGGTGCAAGAAGTTAGTCAAGTGATAGGTGGTATGAGCTTATAAATGGAGGAGTTTGGGATGAGGCTTGATCTATGGATGAAACCATGGGAGCTTGGGGAGCTAGGCTAGATTCCATCGAGCGAGAAGTGAAGGAAGAGTTCGCCATAGTAGATAAGAGAGCCGATGTACAAGAGGAGGCCATGGAGTAATTGATTGAGAAGATGTATGCCCCGAAGCTAGAGGGCTTCCTTGACCACATTCTGTATGAAAGGCAAGAGTTCGGGCAATAAGAGAGAAGAAGAAGGCGTGAGACGAGGCGCATGAGAGTGGGCCCTTTGGGGTCCCAAGAGTAAGTGCTTACCACTCTCCCTACTCCACTTTTGATTTTTACACTTTGTATGATGCATTGGGAACAATACAAAGTTTAAATGTGGGGGAGGGAGTAGTTAGGCACTTAGGAATTCTAGAAAAATGTCTTGGTGTTTGTTTGTTTCTTTATTCTCCATGTAGTATGAAGCCTACTTTGGGGAATTTTGTGCTACACAAAAAAATTTAAAAAAAATATACCTGGTAAAAATAATTTGCTGCTAGTCTCACACCACTCCATGCCTCCTCTGGCGTCTTTTCCTTCACTGCAGATTTTGGGCTTTTGTTTTAAACATGTACACACCACTTCACAGCTTCAGGCCAAAACATCTTTGGAACTTTCTTCTCCATTAGCATTGAGCGAACTGCATTCATGATTGTTCTATTCTTTCGGTCAGCAACCCCATTCTGCGGTGGAGTATACACGATTGTCAACCGCCTCCTTATGCCTTGATTCTTACAAAATTCTTCAAACTCAGTAGAGTTAAATTCACCTCCTCTATCAGTTCTCAACTAAGAGACGTGCATACCAAGCTCCTTTTCAACACCAACTTTGAAATTCTTGAAAGCAACGAATGTTTCTGATTTTTCATGTAAAAAATAAACCCAAGTTTTTCGTGAAAAAATCATCTATAAAACTTATAAAATACCTTTTATCACCATGAGAAGATGAGCTGATAGGTCCATATAAATCAGAATGCACAAGTTGAAGTTGTTTAGTTTCTCTCCATGAACTCTGTTTTGGAATAGACTCCCTGTGTTGCTTGCCAACCAAACATGTTTCACACAATTTTTTCGGAACCTTGATAAAAGGCACACCATTTACCATCTCCTTCTGAGTAGGGTTCTCAAACCCTCATAATTCAAATGGCCAAATCAACGATGCCATATGTGCGACTCTTTCTCAAAAAACAACTTCAGCTTTAAGACACATAGAATTTACATTCGTCGCCATAGATGCTAGCCAATAAACATTCTATTCTTACTCATATTAGACTGCATGATTGACCCTCTCATAGGGTGATAGATTTTGCAAATTCCTTTCTCAACTAAAATAAACAAACCCTTCTCCTGGAGTTGTCCCATACTCAACAAATTACTCTTTAACTCCGCGATGTAATACACATTTGAAATTACCTGAGAGATCCCATCCACTTGAAGTGGTACAGCTCCTTTTGCTACCACGTCCATCCTTGTCCCATTTCTAAGCTTTACTGACGTCTTGAATCTCTCATCCATATCCGAGAACCACTTTCTGTTTCCAATCATGTGATTTGAGCACCCGAAATCAAGAAACCGAATTCTTCTCCTTTGGTCTGATCAAAGCCCACTTGTGTCAACAACAACTCTTCCTCCACATGTTTAACAAAGTTTGCATGTTTCTCCTAGTCCGAACATTCAAACTGATAATGCCCCAATTTGTGACATTTAAAGCATTACACCATTGCTTTACTCTGAAATGACCTTCCTCTTCCCTTACCTTAACCTCCTCGATACGAGCCTCTACCCCTTCGTGCCCTGTCATCGAAGGCAACTCAGAAGGCATGCTTTCCTCTTGAGCCCCCCTGTAGTCTCTGCTCTTGTATGAGCAAACTTCCATGGAGCTCATCAGTAGTCATGGAATTGATATTGTTTGACTCCTCAATCAAACAAACAACAAAATTGAACTTAGGAGTCAAAGATCTTAGAATCTTACTCACCACTGTGGCCCGGTGTATTTCTTCACCATTAACCTTCATCCTGTTCACTAAAGTGAGAGTTTGTTCCATGAAGCTATCAATCTTTTCTCCTTCCTTCATAGTCATCATCTTCCACTCCTTCCTTAATGCCTGCAACTGTGCTCTCTTCACCTTGGAAGATCCCTGATACTTCTGTTTCATCGAATCCCATATCGCCTTTGAAGTTCTCTTGTCAAGAATGGTCTCCATATTCTCTCTGTCAATAACTTGAAACAGAAAGTTCTTGATTTTCAAATCCTTCAATTTTTCTTCTTCAACACTCATTTTCTGCGCTTCACTAGCTGCAGAAGTCCCAATTGCCGCCGGCGGAATCCCTTCTTCCACCAGCTTCCACATTTCTTGGCTTCTCAAAAAGTTCTCCATCATCATCGACCAATGGTCATAATGACCATCAAATTTTGGAGTCACAAACTTCTCTGCGGTTGCCCTGCTTCTCTCTCTCACTCTCCTAATGTTAATCAGATCTTTTCACGACTCTGATACCAAATGTTGAAATCAGAACTGAAAAAGCTTAAACTTAGTAAAGGAATGTGTGTCTTATTCATGAAACCAAATGACTTACAGAGAATGGAAAATAACAAATATCAGCCTTACAAGGCTATATTTCAGCACCTAAAAAACAATCCTATCTTCCCTAAAGAATAGGTCTTATTGAAACAAAAATAAGACTTAGTAAACATAAGCAAAAATAACTGGACTAACCCAACATTTTGCGCCTCAGATTTACGTCTAACTTCATCAAAATTTGATGGACAATATTTTTGCCTCGATCCGCCGACAACCATTTGGCTTCGTCGTCCATCGTACACCGACATCTTCTTCCATTGTTCAACATCTCCGACTAAAAGCGGTAAATCTTCTAGCGTCTCCTGCTAAAAGCGGCGAATCGTTCAGTGTTGTCTATCAAATTAGGTTGGGAAGACGTGTCTCAGACGTCTCCGGCGAATCCGACCTTATTAGTAATTGATGTTCCGCTCCATCGAAGGGACGGAGTGGAGCGTACAGTGGAGGAAGGCACTCTTTTTTTTAGCATATTTTCAGCACCCCTACACTTCAAAGGTTCTTCTAAAAAGGACACCGAAAAACAATAATTATGCCTGGATCCCTAATTTTGATTAGCTCCTATTTTTTAATCCTGAAATCTCTAATTAGTCCCTCATCTTACATGGTCTCGCATGAGACCGGCTCATCGTAGATATAGCAGATGTCCCGAAGGAAACTGATAGAAAGATAAATTAGTGAAAAACTTGGAGAGATTACAGAAAATTCAGTTTTTGCATGAATTATTTATTTTGGGCAGGTGAATACATAAAAATGCGCCAGTTACCTTATTTATTTGATTGAGAGTGTAAAGACATCCACACACGACACGCGATGGTCAATCTGTAGAAGAAAAAAAAGAAATATATGAGGGACCCACACTCATGTGCCAACTGTATCAAACATTCACTAACTCATCCGTCCTCCTGTTTCCAAATCCCGACATTTTCCTCCATCCCCGCCGCTGTTCCGAAAATTATCCAATGCAATTAGAGTGACCCATAGCTCACACAAAACCCTACCCCACGCCACCATCATTCTTTCTCTCTTCTGAAAGCAGAAATGAGAGAAATGACATGGATGCTGGTGCTGGTGTCTGCGGCTCTTCTGCTCGCCACTGTTGAGTCGCAGCCCAGCGCTGGCAACGATGCTGCGGTAATGCTGCTGCTAAAGAAAAGTGTCAACCCGCTGAGTTCGCTCGGGTGGGGCGACTCGGACCCCTGCAAGTGGCAGCACGTTCAATGCGACTCCAACGATCGGGTGACCCGGATCCAAATTGGGAATCAGGGCCTCACCGGCTCCCTCCCACCCAACCTCAACAACCTCACCGCCCTCGAGATTTTCGAGGTTTTCCAGAACAATCTCAGTGGCCCCGTGCCCACCCTATCCGGGTTGACTTCACTCCAGCGGGTCATGCTCAGAGACAACCAGTTTACCTCCATGCCCCCTGATTTCTTCAACGGTATGACCTCTTTGCAAACTGTGATATTAGATAACAACAAAATGTTTTCGCCCTGGCGTATTCCTGATAGCATCAAGAGCGCATCTTCGCTGAATGTTTTTAGTGCTACGTCAACCAACATTGTGGGCCCCCTTCCCGAGTTCTTCTTCGGGGACTCCTTTCCAGGCTTGAAAGAGCTTAAGCTCTCTTTCAATAGTCTCGAGGGAGGCCTGCCTCCTACTCTTCCGCAGTCTTCTATCATGGTTCTATGGTTGAATGCCCGGCAGGATAGTCCCACCAAACTGAACGGAAGCATCGCTGCTATTCAGAATATGGCCCAACTGAACGAAATTTGGTTACACGGGAATTCCTTTAGTGGCCCGTTACCTGATTTTTCAGCACTTGTGCAGTTGCGAAATGTTAGTTTGAGGGACAATCAGTTCACTGGACCAGTGCCCCAGTCTTTGGTCACTCTCACCTCTTTGTTGATGGTTAACTTGACTAATAATTTGTTGCAAGGACCCACCCCCAAGTTTGCTGACTCTGTTCATGTAGATCTCGATGAAATGACTGGTAGGAATAGTTTTTGTTTGGCTACTCCTGGAGTCAAATGTGATGAAAGGGTTAGTGATTTGCTCGATGTGGCTAGAGACGTGGGATATCCGACTCAGTTTGCATCCAATTGGCTAGGGAATGATCCCTGTGCCAACCCCTCGTGGATTGGTATTACTTGTCTAAATAGGGATGTTGTGGTAGTGAATTTCAACAACATGAAACTCACTGGGACTATTTCGCCCAGCTTCTCTAACATTACCAAATTGCAGAAGCTCATTTTGTCAAATAACAATCTCACGGGGACTATTCCAAGTCAGCTAACTAGTTTGCCTAATCTTAAAACCTTGGATGTGTCCAACAATCAGCTGTATGGTAAGGTGCCTACCTTTGCCAGAAATGATGTGTCTGTGATAACCACTGGGAATGTGAATATCGGAAAGGATGCTCCTCCTCCGAGTGGGGATCATGGTGGTTCTTCTGGTGGAAGTAGTAGTGGTAGGAAAAAATCCTCTAAAGGGCTGATTTTGGGTTCAATCTTGGGAGCTGGTGCTGCTATTGTGTTTGCTGGGCTGTTGGTTTTCTTCATTCATAGATCGAAAAGTAAGGGTTCGAGTAGAGTGCAGGCTCCAAGCCCCGTAGTTATACATCCTCAGCACTCAGGTTCCGATCAAGATGCAGTTAAGATCACCATTGTGGGTCCCAGTGTTGGTGGTGCAACGAGTGAAAACTACAGCCATGGCAGCAGTGATACCAGTAATATTCATTTTGTGGAGACTAATGGTTTGAAGATACAAATTGAGGTTTTAAGGAGAGTGACTAAGAATTTCAGTGAGGAGAATATATTAGGAAAAGGTGGTTTTGGAACTGTGTACAAAGGGGATTTGGATGACGGGACTACCATAGCTGTGAAGAGAATGGAGTCTGGAGTTATGACTGATAAGAGTTTTGAGGATTTCCAGTCCGAGATTGCAGTTGTCACAAAGGTTCGGCACAGGCATTTGGTTGCTCTTCTTGGATTTTGCTTGGATGCTGGTGAGAGGATACTTGTATATGAATATATGGCTCAGGGAGCACTCAGCAGGCATCTGTTTGATTGGAAGGAGGAACAGCTGAAACCCCTTGATTGGATGAAAAGGCTCATCATTGCCTTGGATGTTGCTAGGGGTGTTGAATATTTACATAGTTTAGCTCAGCATAGCTTTATTCATAGAGATCTTAAACCAGCCAATATCCTCCTGGGGGATGATCTGCGAGCTAAAGTTGCAGATTTCGGGCTTATTCGGCTTGTGCCTGATGGAAAAGCTTCTGTGGCGACTAAATTAGCTGGAACGTTTGGCTACCTTGCCCCTGAATATGCAGGTAAATTTGACCCCATTTCTCTTTTTGAAGCATGTAAACTCATGTTTTCCCCCCTACTTGGCTCTAGTGTGATAATTTGTCAAATTGCTTGCTCCATTGATAGATATATTCATGCATTGTGAGGTACATGCTTTTTAGTTAGTTTTAAAATGGATAAACGTGGAAATTGTTTGTTGCTTATGAATTTTTTAATAAGAGATCCATTACAATGTAATTTCTGTTGAATGTTGACCATAAATCCATACTTGCCTTTTGTTTTTTTTTTTAAGGCATCAAAGGAATTGGCCTTTCAGTTGCATTACATGGTGACATTCATTGCTATGATTTATTATACTAGGTAGACTGTCATTCTATTTAGGATGTTACTCTGATGGCATTGAAACCTAAGCAAGATAACCCTGGTTGGGATTGCACGTATCTTTAACTTTTATAGTTTCCATTTTACCAGTACTAATTCTCACTACAGTTCGGTTGTGGGAGTCTGATGCATTGGTGGTAGAAACTTTTGTGTTGACTATACAATTGCAATTTTTATTTAAGACTCTGATAGAATACAATCATTAAATCACTTGGCGCATATAAAATCTAATCTGATAACACCACTCTAAATGAATATTTCTTGCATGACAGTGATGGGACGTGTTACTACCAAACTTGACGTCTACAGCTTCGGGGTAATTCTAATGGAGCTGATTAGTGGAAAAAAATCCTTGGATGAAACCTTCCCAGCCGAAAGTTCTCATATTATCTCTTGGTTCCGCCGCGTACAGATTAGCAAAGAGCTCCATAAAGTTGTTGATCCTACAATTGAACTCAACGAAGAAACTCTTGCTAGCATGCATAAAGTTGCCGAGCTGGCTGGCCATTGCTGTGCTAATGATCCTCATCAGAGACCTGACATGAGCCATGCAGTCAATGTGCTTTCATCCCTCACCGAGATGTGGAAACCTTCAGAAACTGATCAAGATGACCCGTATGGAATCGACTATGACATGCCATTACCACAGGCAGTTAAGAAGTGGCAGGCTTTGGAAGGAATGAACAGTGTGGAAAACTCGTCTTATTTTGGAAGCAATGATAATACTCAAACCAGCATACCAACTAGACCATCTGGCTTTGCGGATTCTTTTACATCATCAGATGGAAGGTGATTAGTACAGAGGTTGAAATCGACTGATCGCATTTTATAGCTTGAATGTAGATTTGGTTGGTTCTTGCACCCACCCAGCCCCATCCCTATGTACCGTTCTTTCTATCCTTTTCGCCCTTTTTTGTTTGTTTGTTATATGGGCGTGCTTATATTCTGATTGCTAGAAGTCTTATGAATTGTTTTGTTGCCAGTTTCACCGTCAGCCAGGCTGCTGTTTTTGTTGAATCTTAACAGCTGAATTAAACGTTAGAAGTTGCCGAATCTGAGGTCCCATAATTATTGGCATATTTGTTTTTTTATGGTTTTCAATAATCACGTTTGATCGTTCAATAAAATGCTCTCAGAAAAACCTTTGGCCAGTTCTCGAAGAACTGACCAGGATCCTAACCCTCATCTTCATTTGTTTTTTCATCCTTGAGCTTGGGGCTGTGATGGTGGGCAGAAATTTGACAGATGAGCAGAGGCAAGAGGTTGCCCATTTCCTTCTCCAAAACATAAAAAAATGGGCAAATAAAACACAGTTTGCGAGTTGAGGCAACAGAAAGAAGGGCTGTGTCAATTAGAACCATCAGCATCATTTGGTCACGAGTGAAGCAACAACTGGTTAATGGTGAACCAGTGAACGCCCGTTCAAGAAGACATGGACGGTGTGGCCCAAACAAGAAGCCGATCAGTCTTGATGCCTTAATGGCGATGCCATTGAGGGATAGGCAAACCTGCAGGAGCATAACAGGAGGTTTACACGTGATTAAGAGCACAGTCCAAAGAGCAATAGAAAACAAAGAAATGCGGAGCCACACTAACGTTGTTCATCCATGCTTGACACAAGCATGCAAAGAAACAAGTTTGGAATGGTGCCTAACCAAGTTAGAATGCAACATAATGCTCAAGGACATACACAATGTCATTCACATTGAGGAAACATGGTTCTATATCACAGAGGCAACAACCAGGTTTATTCTAGCCCCTAATGAACCAGAATCATACAGACTTGTTCAAAGTAAGCATTACATTCTGAAGCTAATGTTTATGTGTGATGTGTATAGACCAGTAATAGATATGCATGGTAATGTTCTTTTCGATTGGAAAATAGGGATCTTTCCATATATGGAGTACATAGCAGCAAAGTACACAACAATGAATAAGCCTAAGGGTACCCTGGTTCTAACACCCATTCAGTTAATCAATAGAGACACCATTAGGCATAAACTGATTTATGAACTCATACCAGCCATAAAAGCAAAATGGACACCTTAGGCAAGTAAAGAGATATTCATACAACAAGACAATGGGGAATGACCCTGAATTTTTAGTCGCAACCACCTCAGACGAGTTTCGTATCCAATTAGTGTGCCAACCTACCAAGTCACCTGACCTAAACATTCTGGACTTAGGGTTTTTTTTGCCTCAATACAAAGCCTGCAATGCCAGAACCCTAGTACAACCCTAGATGGTTTATTAGATGCGTTGAATGATGCTTTTGAAAGAGAGGACCCTAAAGTAATAGACAAGATTTTCCCGAGTTTCCAATGTGTCATGGTAGAAATCATGAAGTGCAGGGGTGGGAATGAATTCAAACTGCCACATGTGGAAAAAAATCGTCTAAGGAGGTTGGGATTGATTCCAGAAAACCTAATTGCGGATCCAGAGCTGGTTAGGAGATGTTTACAACATCTGATTGGGATTGGAAGGACCGGGAAGGTTAGGGATCTGATCCTACGTATGGAACTAGCTCAATGTAGGAAGGTTCATCTTATTTTTATAGTGCTTCTAGAATTAGTTCTAGAGTAAACATACAATGTATTTTGTGAATATATGTTTATAGGGCAACCTTGTAAAGGCTACGATGACTGAAATCCATTTTGAATGTAAGCTTCATTGAAAAGACTAAGGATGATGTGTGGTAAAAATGGAGCATGTCCAGAATATTCAAACAATGTCAGGTCAGTCACACACAATCAATTTCAACAAACTAGGGACAAACATCATAGGCTGCCATCCTAATGTTTTTAACAAAAGATGGTTGCTGCCTAAGTGTTTAATTATAATTAATGTCATCAAATGTGGCTATCAACTAGGTAGGATCACAAACACATATAGTTTCAGTGCTTTTTCTAATCACAATCATGCCCGCTAAGTTTTAGATCAGTTCATAGACTAATAAGCATGGCTGCATGTAATATTCATTCATCACAGCTTCATCATCAACAAGGGACAAATATCACATACGGAACACATAGTTTACATGCAAACCGTGAATTATATAATAGATCACATATTATTGCTCAATTCACAGCCCCAAATCAGAAACATGCCAAGTTAGGTTCAATGTAAATTAAACACACATAAGCAAGGTTGCATATTTAAATCAAATCATGCCAAGCCAAGTTAAGTACAATATATTAACACACATAAGCAAGGCTGCATATTTAGATATTCTGTATAAAATATGATTGTTGCCTCAGCAACAAACATCACCATCATGCACACCAAAAGACACAGAGTTGGCATAATGTTTCATGAAACTAAAAAAAGCATAATGGAACAGGAGAGACACAACCTGATTGCAGTGATGGAACTGGCCATACAACAACACTTTATCAAAGTTTATTGTCTGATAATTTTTTTTCCTTATCTGATGACTCAGGCCCAGGTTCAGCCAAATACTTTTCACCATTTTCACACGGATGACGTTGCAATGTCTTGCTTAATCCATGGTGTTTCAGTTGGTTCGCGTTGCAAACTCAGAATCAGATCTGAGCCACTGTCTAAGAGGGAATGTAACTCAAGATTGGGATTCCCAGATGCAGAACTTGGATCTAAACGGGGCTGTGACTCAGCATTTTGTATCTCAGAATTAGATTATGGGTGTGGGTGGGACTGTGACTCTAAAATGACATGTACATATTCTGATTCTTCATCGGATAGGGGCTGTGACTCAGTCCAATCGGTGAGTAATAAATTAATATGACTGAAATGCGTAGCTATGGACCAGTTCACCGAACATGTTTTGGAATTGGTCCAAGACAACCGATCGTTTTCTTGAACATGATCCAGTGAGGGCTGTGAGTTTATAAAACATGGACTGAGAGTATGACTGGGATCTGTAAGTGCGTTAGAGTCAACATCATTCAAGGGTTGGCTGGGGGCTAATGGTTCCTGCCCCTTTAAATCTCTGTCCCTATGTGCCATTGATAAACACACAAACAGATGGCTGAGGCTATTGACAACTTCGCAACAATTAATGAACAGATGAGAACAAAAAATTATCAATAGAGGCTAATGAACATAGACTATTGACATAAATTAATGAACGGATGAAAACATGAGCCATTGACAACTTCACAGAAATTAATGAACAGATGAGAACAACAAATGAACAACAGAGGAGAAGAGAGGCTAATGAACAGAGCCTGTTGATAGAAATTAATGAACAAAGGAGAACATGGGCTATTGAAAACTTCACAGAAACTAATGAACAACAATAAATGAACAAGCTATTGACAACTTCACAACAATTATTATCCAAAAACATAGATCTGTAACAGAGGAGTAATCAAATGTAGCCAAAACCACATATCTACAACAGAGTACACATAGACCATATAATGTAAGGGGGAAAATAACAGATTCGGAATAGAGATGACATGCACATCTATAGAACGAAAAAATAATGCTTCATTAACTAAAGGAAAGCATAATGTACAAGAATTAAACTTGGTTGACTAGAAAATACATTAACCAGACAGAAACCCTAACAAATCTGGGATTACAGCCAAAAAATGGACATCAAATATACAGCTTACGATTCAACCTGACTTTAAAACATCAACACAGGACAAAATCATGCATAAAACAATCAACCTATGCTCAGGCTTTGTAAACAGCAACAAAAGTTGGATTCAAGTCAAATTTGAAAAACCCCAAATTTGAAAAACATAAATCCTAATTTTTGAAAGTGGATACCACAGATCTGAGATGAGTTTTCAATTTTTCTCCAAAAACAAAAGCAAGAAGCTCTGAAACCCTAATCCACGAACACAATACTATGAAGAATGTGAAAAATATTTCAAAGAACTACATAAACAGAGGCGAGAAACCCAATTCTCAGAACGAAAAACCACATATCCAAAAAAATTCTTCAAGTTCTCGAAACCCAAGAGCAAAAATCGATTAAAGCCTAATCGGTCAACACTAAACAATGAAGAACACGAAGAATAACAACAGTATGAATATAAACAGAGGCAAAATGAGGTAAAGTGAAACGAAATGGGAGAGGAGTGGCTAGGGTTTGAGGGATTGGGAGAGAAAGGAGAGGAGTGTTGTGTAATAAATGAGATATCTCAGTTGGTTGAGAGAGTAAAAGTTGAGAGCAATGGAATTCTGATGGTTAAGAGCAATAATGGAGCAACGGGAAGAGTGAAATACAAAGGCATGTGATAATGTCAGGAGTGGGATCCCTTTTTCAAAATAATTCATACGCCTCCAACCCAAATGCCAACACATGTAAATGGAGAGAATCTCTCCTTAATTAATCAGCCATTAAGGTTGTAAATAAGTAGTGGCCCAGGGCAATTTCATCTTTTTATTAGGAGTCAACTTGGCTGAATTTGGTAAAGCTAATCTTGTGCAATTTAGATAGGGACAACTCAAAATAGAAAGTGTGCTGTTTAACCTGGGACGGAGTGATTAATTAAAATTGAATTTCGTTAATAAATTTATTAAATAATTCATTTTTTTTCATTCTTGTATATATATCATCTTTCGTTGTAAGAAAATAAAATTAATTTCATTTTTTTCAAGAATTTTTTTAAAAAAAATTAACTAAAAATAAGGCAAAGTCTTGGGAAAGACCGTCTTTCCATAAGCTTATCGAAAGACAAGGTTTAATTAGAATAATAAAAGGTAAAATGTCTTAGTTGCAATATTAAAATTTTATCATACAAAATGTAGTAGTTATAAAGTTTATAACTCGATTCATGCATCCCGAAAATTTTATGTTAATTTTTTCTAATTTGAACTTTAAACCTTGGTCTTTCCATGACTTATGGAAATATTTTCTTTCAAGAGACGGACTTTAAAAATAAACAATAAGAGAAGTTCATTGTTGAAAAATTATAAAAAAAATATTACATTAACAAAAACCAATTACTCCCTCTGTTTTGTTATTTATGGCACACTTGCTATAAATTGATATTTTCTTTTATGTGTCACTCTTTCCATTGTTGGCAAAATTCTTTCAATTTCATCCATTCATTATACTTTTTACTTTCTACATTCAATTTCGTCCACTCATTCTCTTCACCGAAATACAATCACCTAAACCTATGGTGCTATAAATAGAAAAACAGATGGAGTATAATGACCAAAAAAATTACTTAAATTACTTAAATAATAAAATATTGATCTAGTCCGAACAATTATTACAATTTGAAAATCAAAATATTGATCTAGTCTGACCAATTATTACAAATAGAAAACTGAAATATTGATCTAATCTGACCAATTATTACTAACAGAAAATGAGTTAAAAATAAAAAGGACAAAAGAGTACAAAAGGTGGGCTCTTTGGTGGTCTCTTAGCAAGAGACCATGGAGTTTTCGGCCATTTTCGGTCAGACCACCAATGTGGTCATTTTCGATCTCTAGAGCAATCTTATAAAATTAAGAGACCACCACTACACACGTTCTTACATTGGCCTCGCTTCCTTTATTTTCTTCTACAATTTTTTGGTAACCACCCAAAAGGTGGGGGTTATATGAGGTTCCCAAACCTCATCTAAAGAGAGAATGTAATTTATGAATTCTGAGGACCATGTGAGATGAGATGGAAGTTAGTAAATCAGGATTGTTTACGATTCAAAGTTCTCATGCCATTGCCATCCTAATGAGGTTAAGTGTTGGAGTTGTTCAAACAGATAATGGTTTTGAGGAGACCCACACTACAGTTTTTTGAGTGTCGATGAACTGAAACAATTCTACACCACACATAAAAGTTGTGATGTCGCCTATCGCACACAACACACATAAATGATTCTACTGATTTACAACATGTACAACAGGTAGTGGTGTCAATTCGGATCATCGTGTTGGATTCGGATCAGGTTGAAAATAGTTTGTGTTAAAACAGGTCGGGTTATAGTGTATTAAATTTATTTTTGGATCGGGTCGGGTTGAGTTGGGTTCCTATCGTGTTGGGGTAAAACATGTCAGATTTTTTTCTCAGGTCGGGTCGTGTTGGGTTCGATTACACTCGTGTCCGGTTACTATCGTGTAATTTCTTTACTCGGGTTAGGTCAGGTTGAGTCTCGTGGTGTAAATTCGGGTCATCGTGTCGGGTTGGGGTCGGGTTGAAAATAGTTCGTGTTGAAATAGGTCGGGTTATAACATGTTATATTTATTTTTTGGATCGGGTCGGGTTGAGTCGGGTTCCTGTCGTGTTGGGGTAAAACGTGTCAGATTTATTTTTGAGTAGGGTCGTGTCGGGTGATTGCACTCGTGTTGGGTTACTATCGTATGATTCGTATCATTTCCTTACTCGGGTTAGGTCAGATTACTATCGGGTTTGGTCTGTTAGGGTTATATTTAGGTCGAGTTGGATTATGTCAGGTTTTTTACAGGTCTGGCCATTTCTTGTAGGTTTTTGTACTGGAGTTTTATTCAAGTTAGGTCATGTCAGTTTATCAAGTTTCATATTGGATTTGGGATTTTGGGTATATTTTGGATCTAGTCATTATACTACTCGACTAAATTTAGGTTGATTCACATTCTTATAGTTACAATATTATTGGTTTATGTTCATTGTAACATGTAATTTTTATTTACAATTTATTAAAATCAATGTTTAGTCGATCTTCTATATTACTTACTCAAAATCATGATTATGATTAAACACCTCTCTTTATCTTAATATTATTCATTGACTTTATAAACTTAATCGTAATTTTGCATTTTGCTAAAGTTTATGACGAGGTGAATTTATGTAATTATATTTGTAGATTTTTAATAAACATAAATCTCACTTTATTCTCATAAATATGTCCAACCAATTTATTAGCCTAACATATAACCAAGTTTATTTAGTTCCATATTAATGTGAGTAGACTTTATATAGTTACATTGTTAATGAGTTTTACACACTAAACTGTATCCCTATATAAATATATATATATTGTGTATAACTAACAGAAATCACAAATCAACACTTGGTTATATATATATATATATATATATATATATATATATATGTATATATTATTTTTCACATAACTATATATTTTATCTAACAAAGCATAAGTTTCATTTGTATAGACACTAATTTAAATTTAATATCTAATTTAAAATAATCATTTAATTATGACTTTTTGTAATAACTCATAAAATGGTTTATATACATCAATTGTCTTTTACATTTGTACATATGTCTAATGATTATTACATTCACATATAATGATAACTGATGTAACTTTTTATGACTATTGTTGTCTTAATAAGTGAAAAATATATTTAAAAGTAACATACACGGTAATTTTCCAGTTATAATTACATATAAGGTATAATTGTATAAGTTATAAGTAACATATACGGAGTATATGATTTTCCTTTGAACTAGATGTTATGATTGTAATGCAATAATGCAATGATATAATAATGTATAGATGTTACGATTCTAAATAGCATTCTTAATCATTTACCTGCATTCTTACATGAGAAGTTGATTGAATTTGAATAACTGCATTTATATCTACACTTATTACCCTTTATACTTTTTTTTATAAACATTTCCATTTATAACTAGTTTGGCACTAATTAATTTATCATTAGTTTATATTTCACAAATAAATTAAATAATACTTTATTTCAATTTTTACAGTTTAGCATATCATTAATTAAATAAATTTATGATTGAGAATTCATAACAAAGCTTAAATAATTTAGAAAAAAAGAAAGATAAAAAGCTGAATTAATTAGAAAAAATAAATAATAAAAGAAATTAAATTAGGTGAAAAGGTATTTAAACAAATGAGAAAAGAAGAACAAAGTAGAGCAAAATAATCTCACCCGTTGATTTCAACTAGAGTTAATCTGTAGCGTTAAATGCTTTAGGCCCTTAGTATAAAACCTTTTCAACGTTTGTGTCTCTCCCTGAAACCCTATTTCTGTGCCTCTCGTCTACTCTGTGCCTCTCGTCTCTGCTCTGTGCTCATTGCTTTATCAAATTCCCTTCTCATTGCTTTATAGAACTCCCTCTGCTCTCTCTCTGCTCTGTTCTCATTGCTTTATCGAACTCCCTCTGCTCTCGTCTCTGCTCTACCTTTGTTCTCGTCTCTGCTCTCCCTCTCTTTTCTTTTCTTTTTTGCTTTGTGCTATTGTTCGCATGCTATTTGTGCTTGTTGATTTTATTTGTGCTTGTAGATATCAGATCTGAAATTTTGGTTGATTTAGAAGTAATGTAATTAGGGTTTTGTTGGAACCTGTTACAATTGTGGTTCTTATGCATTCGTTTGTGTGTTTGTCTAGGGAAAGGAATGATTTTTATTTCCTTTTAATGGTTCTGATATGCTATATCGCTTGTTCTGATAGAATGGAATCTTGGGTCTACAAAAAGTTTGAGTTTTGTTTATGTTGGTGGGAACTGCTTCTTACGAGGTTTGGATTTTTGAAACGCTTAGGTTTTTACTGGGCGTTTGTTTGGGAATTTATGTAGGGTTGTGTTATTCTGTGAAACTTGAATCAGAATTTGATCTTTTGTACCAAGTTGGAGGCTGTTGTTTTGTTGTTTAATGTTAATGTGATAGCACTCTAAATGTCTGCTTGTTAGGATTTAACCCATGCTATTAGTGGGATTTGCCACAAATTGGTTTTTAGTTCATTTGTATGCTTGTGATCATTTTAACTTGTGTCATGATTATGCTGTTTCTTAGTTTAGTGAATTCTACTGCCTTTTTTTCAAGTTAATGATACTGAATAATACTGAATCTTACTGAATGTTAACTTGTGTCATGATAGTGAATGTTAACTTGTGTCATGATTGTGAATGTTAACTTGTGTCATGATACTGAATGTTAACTTGTTTCATGATACTGAATGTTAACTTGTGTCATGATACTGAATGTTACTACTTTTTTTTTCAAGTTAATGATAGTGAATGTTACTGAATGATACTAAATGTTAACTTGTGTCATGATACTGAATGTTACTGCCTTTTTTTCAAGTTAATGATACTGAATGTTACTGCCTTTTTTTCAAGTTAATGATACTGAATGTTACTGAATGTTAACATGTGTCATGATATTGAATGTTAACTTGTGTCATGATACTGAATGTTACTTCCTTTTTTTCAAGTTAATGATACTGAATGTTAACATGTGTCATGATACTGAATGTTAACTTGTGTCATGATACTGAATGTTACTGCCTTTTTTTCAAGTTAATGATACTGAATGTTACTGCCTTTTTTCCAAGTTAATGATACTGAATGTTACTGAATGATACTGAATGTTAACTTATGTCATGTACTGAATGTTAACGTGTGTCATGTTAACTTGTGTCATGATACTAAATGTTAACTCGTCTAGACCGATTTGTATGCGAAGATCGATTTATTCTGATTGTATAGTTGTCCGAAGCTTCTTTTCTTGTTTTCTCTTTCCTGTTTGCTTTCTAAAAAATATGGCTTGTTTATTAACTTGCTCAGATATGTGTGCTTCCTGTTTATGTTAGGATCTGTTTATTTATTGCATGTATATTACTTGGCTCAGATCTGTTTTCTTTTTTAAAAAAAATTAGAGACATGTTTAGTGGTCGTGTTCATGCTGTTTGTTGTTGCCCTAGTTGAGATAAGTCTGTGATAAGTCTGTATGAGTTGTGGTTATGGAGTTTGGTGTTGCCCTGTTTACTGAATGTCTTACTAATGTACTGTTGGGATTTCTAAAAATACTATTGTCACTTTTTTGGCTACTCCCTCGTCTTTCTCCATGTAGATATCGGGTCTGAAATTTTGGTTTGATTTAGAAGTAATGTAATTAGGGTTTTGTTGGAACCCGATACTGAATGTTAACTTGTGTCGTGATACTGAATGTTACTGAATCTTGTTACTGAATCTTTTTATGCAGGTGGTGATGGATGAAACTTCTAGATCCTTTGAAGTTAATGCTGAAAGTTTCGTGGACTTAAATTCCCAGGTAGGTAACAATGTTGTGGAGGATATACCAGTTGATGACAGTGATTGGAAGATTTTACTAAAGCGTTCAGAGGTATGGGCCCACTATAATTTTTATAAAGAAGTTAAAGATGGGGTAACTCTATTGTGTGCTCGCTGTAAGTTTTGTTGTATGACATACCCCGCTGAAGGTAAAGATGGTACTGGAAATCCAAGAAAGCATATACAGGTTTGCAAAGGTAAAGGTTTATTAACTGAAAAGGGGTGTTCAAATTCAGCTGCATTTGATCAAAAAATCTATTGTGAATTATTTGCACGTGCCATTATTTGTCATGCGTATCCATTGAGAATAGTCGAGCATGAGCACCTTAGGAAAATGCTTACCTATTTGAACCCCAATGTGATACATGTGTCTCGTAATACGATGCTTAAGTATTGTATTTCAGAACATGAAAAGTTCAAATGCGAGTTGCTTAAGACTTTGACTACTGATGTTCCCGGTAGGATTAGTTTTACATGTGATTTATGGACTGCTTGCACTAGTCATGGTTATCTCACACTTACCGCTCATTATGTCGATAAAGATTGGATTCTTAGGTCTAAAATACTGAATTTTAGATATCTTGAGCCTCCTCATTGTGCTGCCAATATTAAAAATTTTGTGCTTGATTTATTAAAAGAATGGAAACTTGAAGAAAAAGTTCTATCTATGACACTAGACAATGCCCGGTGTATGGATAATATGGTCAACTCTTTGAAAACTGAATTGAATAATATGACACCTCTACCTTGTGGTGGAAATTTTTTTCATATTCGTTGTTGTGCTCATGTACTGAATCTTTTTGTTCAATCTGGCTTGAAGTGTGTTAATTCTAGTGTTTGTAAACTACGTAATATTGTGAAATTTATTGATGGGTCTGATTCTAGGATTACATCATTTGAACGAGCTGTGGCTGAAGTTAGGTCTAATTTTTCATGTAAATTAATACTTGATGTGTCAACTCGATGGAATTCTACATTTTCAATGCTTTATAAAGCTTTACAAGCCAAGGAACCATTAAACTATTTTGTTGTCTGTAATATGAATGTTGTGGATAGATTGGATGATGAGGAATGGGAAACTATTGGAAGTATTTGTGAGTTTCTTGAACCTTTTTCTTTTATAACTAATTTATTTTCTGGCTCCTCATACCCTACTGCTAATCAGTATTTTTTGAACATAATTATGATTGAAGAAAATTTAATGCGAGGGCACTTGGATCCAAAACTTAATGAAATGGCTAAATCCATGCTTGATAAATTTCAATCTTATTGGGATAGTTATTCTGTAATTCTTTCTGTTGCTGTTGTTCTTGACCCTCGTTACAAGTTACAATTTGTTGCTTCTATGTATAGTCGTCTCTATGTTGACTCAGAGTGTCAAGTAAAGGTAAATCAGGTTAGGCTAGCTTTAAAGGATTGTATGATTATTATTCATCTCTATCATCCACTTCTAATTCTTCTCGTCAAGTTTCATCTACTTCTCCAACAAATGAAGCGATAAGTTCTTTTCGACCCATTAAAAGGGCTAACATACTACAGGTTTAAGTTTTTCCTTGTGAATTATTTGTCCAGGTTTTTGTTTTGTACAATGTACTTAAGTAACTTTTTGTTGTTGCTACCAGGAATTTCAAAATAGTTCAGCCGCAACGATGACCTCTCAATCTGAAATTGAGCATTTTTTGTTAACTCCACTTGAGCTTAAACATGTTGATGTTGATCATGATGATTATGATGTCCTTAAATATTGGCAAAGTTAACTTGTTAGTTATCCCGTGCTTGCTGTTTTGGCTAGAGATGTTTTGACTATTCCGATTACTTCGGTGCTTCCGAGTCAGCTTTTAGCATGGGAGCACGTACTTTGAACAAATACAGATCTGCTCTCTTACCAAAGAATGTGGAAATTTTGGTTACAACTCAAAATTGGCTGCACGCATATGAGGAAATCGAAGAGAATGTTCTTGAAATAGGGAATGAGCTTGAAAATGAGTCTTCTTCTTGAATCTTGATCTATGTTGTCATTTGCAATTTATTTGAAGTCAGTGCCCTTACATGTGATGGTGACTTCATTTTGAAGTTGCCCATATTGTATTTGCTGGTGATGACTTATCTGCATAGTGACAACTAATAGTGGGTGGTTTTGGTAGGTCTCTTGTGCAAAGATTACTAATATGTTGTCATTTGCAATTTATTTGAAGTTATTTCCCTTACATGTGATGGTGACTCTTCCATTGTGAAGTGATGCCCATATTGTATTTGCTGGTAATGGCTTCTATGTTTGCAAATTGTCAACTAAGAACTCTATGATGAACATTCTTGTAATAAACCTAGGAAATTTTCCTTATGGTTAATTACTGGATTTGAGAGCTTCATATTAAACTACTAAAAATAGTCATTATTAATTTGTTGTCTACTATAATTTTTCTTTCTTGTTTTTGTAGGTGAAATTGTGGGCTATTGGAGGTCATTAATGAGTTCTGCGGTTGTAAAGGGTTCTATAATTCTTTGCTATGCAACACAGCATTTGAATTCTTTGATATGCTCTTGTTTCCTTGCTTTTTGTTTCATTATTGACATTTATGAATTCCAAAGTAACTATATTTGGTTAATATGAAGGGAGGATATATCTGATATATCTTTTACATCAATTATCTTTTATATTTTGGTTAACTACATTTGTACAATTATCGGTTCCTAATGTTCATAAGGGAGTATATATTTGAACTGTTAGTTTTCCAATAACTATACTTGTGTGGTTCGTGCATCATCGCAAATATGCGTCCTATTGTCAGTTCTTACCTGTTCAAGAAAGTGGTCCAAGATACAATTCTAAATCACAAACAAAAGGCTAAATATGTTCAATTTAGAATGCAAAAAAAAGAAAATCCAATATACAATTACATATCATAACAAAGCAACCCATTAATTAAATTCAGTATACATAAAAGCACCCTTAAATATAATTTTAAATCACAAAAAGCATCCCAATATGTTAATTTTAGGATGCAAAAAACCGTTCTAATATGTTAATTTTAAGATGCAAAAAGCAACCCAATATGTTAATTTTAGGATGTAAAAAAGCGATCCAAAAGTATATAATATGACGCATGAAAGCAACCCTAAATCTTATCTATAGTGTCGCTTATAGTTTTATAGGGTTATTTTGTTAATTTATCGGGTTGAATATTGTTCAGGTTGATTGTGAGCCAAGTTGAATCGTGTTGGGTTGAGTCTGATCGTGTCGGGTTTGGGTGCGGGTTAAGTTTGGTCGTGTCGGGTTCGGGTTCGAGTTAAGTCTGGTCATTTCGGGTTCGGGTTCGGGTTAGGGTTAGGGTTAAGTCTGGTCGTGTCGGGTTCGGGTTCGGGTTCGGGTTAAGCCTGGTCGTGTCGGGTTTGGGTTCGTGTTGATATCTCTCAGGTCGGAATCGGGTTTCAGATTAAACTCGGTCGTGTCGGGTTCATATTGGGTCGATCTTTCTTGGGTTATAATCAGGTTTCAGGTTGAGTTCGGTCGTGTCGGCTTATGTTCGGGTTGATATCTCACGGGTTGAATTCATTTTCGGATTGATTCAAACATTTCGGTCCATGTCGGGTTTTCAATTTGGGTTAGGGATTGACAGCTCTAACAACAGGGAGTTCCGAACGATTCCAATTCAAAATTAGAACCACTCTAGAACAAAGTGGTACCACGAAACTCCACAATAGGGGGGTTTCAAAGTGGTTCCACAAATATGGAACCGCTCCCCCGGTTCCTCATAAGTGGAACCGTTCCCACTGCCCAATCCGTCAGAAGATTCACAGAACCCATGTGCATACTGCTAAGCAGAGTTATTCTGCCTCTTTTGTCTCTTCAAGTGAGACATGTGGCATCCAGTGATTGGCCCACGTGTCATGTTGGTCCAAATTTCTTTAACTTTATGTTTTTTTATTTTTTTATTTTTTATTTACAAATTAATAAAAGCAAAATCATATTTAAAAATTTAATTATAAAAAAATAAGTTTAATTTAAAATTAAAAGTGTATTATTAAATTTCACATTTTTGGTAGGTAAATTTATTTAAATTAAATATTAAAGGTATAATTAATGAGTATGATAAAGAAAATCAAGTGAGTTCCATATTTGGTTGCAACATGGTTTCAACTATTATGGAGAGAAAATTAGAATGATTTCTTTGTGATTTCAATTCATAAGGTGGAAGAGAAATTGAATATTTAATAAATTGAAACCATAAAAATAATTACAGAGCGATTTTACCATTGTACATTGTCTAACGATTCTAGTGCATCATCATTTGAGAAGGGACTAACTAACAAGTTATTCAAGCTATGATAAGATGGTTGAGTCCTCTTGGCATAGCAGCATTTGAAGTGGAGTACAATGCTCATATAACCCTATGTTTTGATGGTTTGTGCTAATATGACCCTGTGAAGTTGGAAAGTGCTATTGTAACTCTGTGTTTTGCTTGAATGTGCTAATATAACCCTGGAGGCCTGAATTTGACCGAAAATACATGAAATGACTACTATACCCCTATTTTAAAAAATTAAAATTCAGAACAAGTGGAAGGGCAATTATACCCTCATGGTATAATTAATCATTTTCTAGAATTTCTTTTTCACTCTCTTCTTCCTCTTCTTCATTTCTGGATTCCATTTCTGGATTCACTCTCTTCTTCATCTTCTTCCGCCGCTGCTCCTCCTTGTCTCCTCCGCCCACGCCTTCTATCTCCCCGGCGTTGCTCCTCGCAATTTCCAGACAGTAAACTCCATTCTTTATCACACACATCACACACACAAACACTGTACCAAAATGATTCTGTCCAACTTCCTCATTCTTTCTGCTCCAACACCGTAGTTCTAATTGCCAGAATGACCACCACCGTAACAAGGAGTATACCATCACCATCCGAAATTATTTGGCACATTTTACTTTCAGATGTAAATTGTTTGGGCGGAGTACACCACCACCACCGTTGCCTCAATCCAAATTGATTACGCCGAACTGATTTACCCTATCAATCTCACGTGCACCAGGGAGAGGTGGCGTTTTAGCAGCAGTAGCTAGTTCGAGAGGCGTGGCATCAAGCTTCTGCGGGAGTATTCACCGGTGCTAGGGTTTGTTGGGGTAGCGGAGGTGGTGAGGCGGCGAGGTGAGGCAGCAGTGGTGGTGGTGGGACGAGGTGGTGGCAGACTCCAGTGTGCTCTCCAGATCTAGTATACTTCTCATTATTGTCTGGTGATGGTTCATTTTCAGCGGCGGTGGCAGAGCAGCGACGGTGGCGGAGCAGTGATAGTGGTGCAGCGGTGGAGCAGTGGCTATGTTGTAGAAAAGAAGAAGAGGTAGGGGTAATTTTGTCTTTACATTTTTAGTTTTGAGACCAGGGTTATTTTAGTCTTTTTAGTTATGGTCAATGCCAGAAAATGCCAAGTCAATGTCGGAAACATGCCAAAAGGTTATATCGACGCTTCTGATGCAAAACACAAGGTTATATAGGCACTTCTGATGCAATACACAGGGCTATAGTAGCACTTTTCAACTTCACATAGTCATATTAGCACAAACCTCCAAAACATTGGGTTATATCAGTATTTTCCCCTAACTTGGGACATTCGTAGAACTCAAACGGTGAGAGAGAAAGAGTTTGTTGTAAGTCAAGGGAGACAAGAACATCAGATTCGTACGTTTTGCCATCGTTAACAACTTTGTGAAATTCACTGATACATGAATCTCATTTGTGAAGCAAATTCATGATGAAGATTTGTAAATCACAAAGGGGTATAGGTATGTTAAATTAATGTCATTGATCTGCACCTATGCGCATGTGTTAATCAATGTATTTAACACATTATTAGTATCTTTTGTATGATTGATTGTTATATGTTTAGTTGGGTTTACATCACAAGGGGTTTAAATAAACTTTGTTGGTTTTCTTGTCTAATTTTTTTGTTTTGTAGATTTATTTAGATGCTATGTCCTTACGAGCATCTAGATCTTATTTTTTGAGTTTCATTGTAGATCACTCATAAGCACTTTAGAGCAGAAGGCCATTCGAAAGAATGGTAGTAAATATTTGAAGGCCATTCGCAAGGATGGTAGTAGACCGAAGGCCATGCACTTAATCATGGTAGTAGATGGAAATGCGCCAAAGAGAAAGGAGTTGAAGCCTAGACTACTTTGAAGACTGGCATGACCGTGCTCTTCTGCATGACCTGTGTCAACCAATATGGTGGAGCGGCTAAGTGCTAGCATGGGCCATGTCCGTTTGCATGACCCGTGCCAAGCAGGAAGTTCATGCGACTAAGTAAAGGCACGGGCCGTGTACTTTTGCATGCTCTGTGCGCCCTGATGATTGAGGATTGAAGACCCAACCCACTCCCCACATTTTTTACATGGTTGTGCCACCAGAAGATGAAGAATTCAGCTCCAGTTCGTGGTCCGCAAGGATCTGCACGGGCCACACCGCTTAGATGATCAAGACATCCTTCCAGCATGTAGCCTGAGGGATTTGCAAGGCTGTGACACTCAGTTGGCTAGAAAACCCCATCCAGCCGGTGGCCCGTGTGCTATTGCACAACCCGTGCCACCGCATCAGCCTAGGGTTTCTCTAGTTTTGGGCATCTTTAAGGCCCATTTCCTACCTACTATATTAAGAGTCTGTGTCTACTAGGGTTTAGTAGTTTAGAAAGAGAAACATTAGTTGTAATTTCTTTTTTCCCCTAATTTTCTAAGAGTAGATAGAGAAAGAAAGGGAATAACCCTTCTCTCTTCTTTTAATCTTCCTAGTTTTACCCAAGAGCATTGAATCCAACGGTAAAATTGGGTTCAATGCTTAGGGAATAGTTTATTTTCTTAGGGATCTAATTTGTATTCATGTTTTGGTAGTGATTTTGTGAGATTCTAGGTCTCCTTATCCTTTTATGTTTATGAATATCAAGCTTGATATAATCTTTATGTTCTTGTTAAAGGCATGATAGATATCCTATAATACACCATAGTTATATGTTTCATGTATGGTGCTAGGCTTGTTTGTCCCTTTTCGGAGTGTCCACTAGGGTATTTGTGGGTTTGTGAATCCTTGACCATGTGAGTGTATGCATGTAGGTCATGATCACCATTCCGATGAGCTGACACTAGTCGACTGGAAGATTGTACCCTGATAGGCGAGAGCATCATAGTTTGTAGCAACTAGGGTTGTAGTATAGCGACCATGGTTGTTTCAACCCTAGAGTCATCATCATGAGATGTCAATCCCTTTCCATCTACGTAGGCCTAAGGATAAGCGTTCATAGTGGAGGCCCGAGATGTAATTCCTTAAGGGAAAAAAGAGTGTGTAACAGTTGGACTGTTTGATGCACTTTCCTAATCACGGAGGTGATGTTGATAGAATAAGACGTGGGCACCTTTGTGTGATAGACATTGGGAATTGTTGACTATCAACCACACTATGTGACATAGATATTGGGATAGGTTTATACATCTTGTATTTGATAGAATCTAGGGGATCAAAGTCTTCTACCAATCATGTTACGCAACTGTCCCTAAGTCTTAGCTTAATATAGTTTAATCTCTTGCTTTGCATGTTTTGTAGTTTATTGATAATCGCCCCCCCCCAAACCATGTTTGCAACATTGACTATTCCCAACACGCAATCAGAGTGATGCCCGATTGTGATTCTAGCATAGTTAACTTTTGAATCCTAGCATCTCTGTGGACGACCCCAAACTTACCACTAAGTAGTGAGTATGAGAGAAAAAACACAAATTATTATCTTTGGTCTTGCTAGCGCTCTCCGGGTTAGTAAAAATTCTCCTGTGAAAAATGATTGTGTTATTAGCGACTCCGTGGAGTGCAGATAAATTTTTGCACCATTGTTGGGGATGCTGGTTTAAAGATTTGATTGTTAACTTGCATTACTAGTTGGTAGAGTAATTAGTTTTTTTTAGCTTTAGTTGGTTATTGTGTTGAGCTTTTTCAATAGCTATTCCAGTTACTTTTATTAAGTTTGCTAGTGTTTTCTTTTGGGACGGGTAGTGTCTAGTTTCTTGTTTATTGTACATACCCATACCATGAACTTGAGAACTTTACACTATCTATCAAAAAATGTAGGTGGTTAGAGAAAGAGAAGTAGGAGAACTAAAGGAGAGATTCCACAAGGACCGACTGTTTTTGTTGTTGAAAGAGTTGAGGTGGTGGAAGACAATCGAACGCTTAGGGAGTTGATGGCTCCAAATCTTGAGAGTCAACCCATTAGCATAATTTTCCCACCTTTGCCACCTAATGTCACTTGTGAGCTAAAGAGCAGCATGATACAGTGCTTGCCCACTTTCTATGTGATGACCAGAGAGGACCCAAAAAAGCACCTCTCGAAATTTCATTTGGTTTGCACCAATGTGAAACCACTAGAGGTGTCGGAGGAGGACTACAATCTGAGGTCATTTCCTTTTTTGCTGCGAGACGCAGCTGAGAATTGGCTCTATTGCCTCCCACCGGGCTGCATCACTTCTTGGATGGACATAAAGCGAATATTTCTTGAGAAATACTTCCTGGCTTCAAAGTCTTTGCGTCTGAAGAAGCAACTGGCGAACGAGTCCTTGTAAGAGTATTGGGAGAGGTTCAAGCAGTTATTAGCTAGTTGCCCCTATCATCCATTCAAAGAAGGTGATTTGGTGTACTACTTCTTTGAAGGCTAATGCAATGAAGACATGCACATGGTGAATGTGGCATGTAACGGTTCTATAGCAAACTTTCGCCCCCAAAGATGCAATGTCACTATTTGAGGAAATATTCAATGGTATAAGGCAGTTTGATACCCGATCTTGTATGAAGAGTTTAGAGGAGCCCGCTTATTCTCCCAAGCTTGAGGAATAGGTCCAAGCGCTTACTTCCATGATGAAAGAGTTTATGAATGGGAGAACGTAACAAGTGAAGGTGTGCAATATTTGCTATCTTGATCACCCGACTCATACATGTCTCTGCAAATGGTAGACAACTTTGAGGAGGTGAATGACTTAGACTTTAATGGTGAGAATATGCAGTTTGATAGGGAAAAACACAACAAGGGTTCCGAGGGAACTTAGGTGGAGATAGACAAGACCCCTATGCAAACTTCTTCAATCCTTGATATCGCGATTACCCAAACTTTCAGTGGCACAAGTACAACCAAAGTGGCACAAGAGTACAATTGAGGTGGACCATCTCAACCCTACTCGAGGGGAGAAAGGTCTTTCAACACCAATGCACCATTGTACAAGTCGGGCAAGAAGGAGATTCTTGAGGCAATCGCACAATTCACAAAGAAGAGTGACGTGTTTGTGGAGCAAACGATAAGGGAGACTGTGGAACTTGCCATAAGATCCTTTTCAAGTATTAAGAACCTTGAAGTGCAAGTTAATCAAGTTGCCACTTTGGTGAGCTGGCTTAAGGCAGATTCCGGCAAGCATCGTCCCAACCCAAGGTTAATTAATGAAATTTGAGTGCCTTGAAATTAAGAAGCGAGAAGGAGGTACGCGAGGTCAAGAAGGGGTTTGTGCAAGAGGACGACAAAATTGTGGAAAGCGACAAGACCAATCTCGAAGAAGAAGAGATAATGGCTAAGGAGGAGCTCTCAAAGGAGCTTCCCACCACCGAGGCAAGGGTCAACCCTCCGCCCCCATTTCCAGGTGCTCTACGAGGAAGGCCAAAGGTAGCAACCGACGAAGCTGAAATTTGCCGAGTCTTCGAGAAGGTTGAGGTTAGCATTCCAATTCTTGATGTCATTGACAAAGTTCCTTCATATGCTAATTTGTGGAAAAATGCTTGCTCTAAAAGAAAGAACAAACCAACTAGGAAAGTAGGTCAATTGGTAATAGGGGGAGTGGCCACTTTAGCTCACAAGAAAATACCTAAAAAGTGTGATAACCTTGGAATGTTTTCAATCCCTATTTCTTTAGGTGGTAAATTGGTGAAGAATGCTATGATTGACTTAGATGCCTCTATCAATGGTATCCCATTTAGCCTACATGAGATTCTTGACATAGGTGAGCTTTGGAATACTAGGGTTATTGTCCAACTAGCCGACCATTACCAAGCTAGCCCTAGAGGTATAGTTAAGGATGTTATGGTTAGTGTAGGTAATCTAGTGATCCCGGTGGACTTCTATGTTCTTAATGTAGTGCACGATGGAGGTTAACCCCCAATTTTATTGGGGCGACCATTTTTAAAAACACCAAGGACCAAAATAGATGTCCATTTGGGAACACTAACCCTAAAGGATGACATTTACAAGGTTGGTTTTGAAATTTAAAAGTCAAGGCATAAATCACCTATTTCTCCTCTTGCATGCAATAACCTAACCTTTTGTGATGAATTTGTTCAATGTGATAAATCTTGCATGATTTATGATGATGAGTGCCTTGATGATATTGATAAGAGAAAATATGCCTTGATTTTTATTGTGAGAATGATGTTGATGACACCTAAGCCATGCATGACTTTAGTGATGATATTTCTATTATGGATTGATTTTCTATGCTCACTAACTTGCAGCAGTTGGCGGAGAGTGGCGAGGGCTTAAAACCTCCTAGGTCACCTCTTAAACCCGAGAAAATGGATAAGGTTCAACATTAGTTAAGGATGGAAATACACTCCCTATTTTGGACAAAGAGCATTAAGGTAAGAGGGACACTTTGTGGAGGCCCTTCCACAAAGATGTCATCATGGGTGGAGTCGCGGACGGTGACTCCGGAAACCCAATGGTAGGTTCTTCTTGATAAGGTGCATGAAAAATAAGTTCTGAGGATGACAATAAATATATATGTTATTCCTTGTTTTGTTTTAATATTGTCAGTAGTTTAATTTTTGCATGTTTTTTTACAAAGGAGTTTTCGCAGAATTCTGGTTGATTGTTGCATCCTAAATTGAGTCTCGTGTTTTTGTTTAGAAGAAATTAGGATTTGGGTGAAAAAGTGTTAGAAATATGAAGGTGTTGGGGAGTATGGGTTGTGTAAGGTACATGGCCCATGTAAGATGAGCCGGTATGAGGCATTTATATGGCACAGGTCGTGGCATACCTTGTGCCAGTCAAGAAAAACTACAGTTGGGGGAAAATTTGTAGAATTTTGGCAGAATTAAATTTTTTCCACAACAAGCACTTTTGCCCCATTAATTCCGTAGATTTCTCCTTCCAAAGTTGGTTAGTGTCAGTGGTACTACACTAAAAATTAACACCCTCTTTGAACATTAATTCATTAAAGCTTTTACTCCAAAATTTTCAGTTTTTGCTTAAACCATTACTACATCTTTTTTGTCTCTCTCCTAAACAACCCACTTTTATAAGATCTTTGATTCTCTGAATCTGAATTCAGAGTACCTTCTCCATCCATAAAGGTCATTTAACCCACTCCCGGTACTTCAAAAAAAGTCCCCCCTCACTTAATAACTTGAGGAATTTGAAAATTGGACATTTTCTCTCAAGGGAGAGCATTCTTGCTTCTTCTTGTGCAATTTTCAGCTCATAGCCTCCTATTTTGGGCAACTCTTTGGCCTTTGTGTTTACTTGGTTTCTTTAGCATGATTGTTTTGTATGTGGAAAGCATGAAGTTTGAAAATTCTTTGATATTTTAAGGGAGTATTTGGGTTATATGCAAGCTATGTGTTGAACTAAGTGTGGGGGAAGGGTATGATCCTTGTATTCAGATGACATGATTTTCCATGTGTTGGTTGTTTAGGAAAGATGGTTCTTGTTAAATGATCATTGATGCATATGCTTGTGTGTTCTTGCCATTAACATCTTTCTCTTGTTGTGTTAGAATGGGTCATAAAAGGAGTAGGCCGGAGAAAGGAACAACCTCCTGAGGTGATAAAGGGAAGAAGTTGGCTAAGGTTAGAAAACAAGAGCTGAAAATTCCCACACCTTCTAACCCCGTCATTGTTCTTGATGAGTTCATGGGATTGACCAACATTACCGAGGTGCGGCCTGGAAATGGAAGTACCTATATAGGCCAAAGAGGACCATCATGGACACAAAGTTTGCGTGCAAGAAGACCTTGGTAGCACTAGGCCTACTCTAGCTCATCACCTACTTTCTAGGTCAGATAGGCCTAGATGGCTTCCTAGAAATGCACTCTAAGACATACATTAGGTGGACTTTGGAATTTTTGTCAATCGTGGAGCAAGCACCATACAGTGATAGGAGGAGGACCATCGCATTCCACTTGGACAAAAGGATTACTCAATAACCCATAAGAAAGTCGCTCGAGCATTTGGGTGGATGTACTGGAAGTAAGTTCCAAAGACTCACCGACAAGGGCTTCCGTTCTTGTTGAGCAACGTTTGGTGGAACTTGGCGGGAGTGGATATGAACCATTTGAGCAAGAGTACTGTAATAGCTCACCCGACTTTGTGGTACATGCACTAGCTCCTATCTGTGGGAGTTCTTTTCCACAGGGAGATTTCTCAAAGCCCCGACGGAGACGTGCAAACCCTTTGGGAGATAACTACGGAGGGGGATTTATACCCCAACTTGGTGGAGACTTTCGTGGAATAGTGCATAACTACATGGAAAAAAGAAAGGTGGCAAGATACCTATATGAGCCATAATTGGGCTTCTGGCGCGATACTTAGGACACTCAGCACCCTCTCTCTTTGCGGTAGCAAACTTAGGTCATTCGGGGACAAGGTATGATCTACTTCATTATGTGTGCATTAACCATTGCATTTGTCATATTTTTTAGCTTTTTTTTATTTGATGGGTTTCTAGTGTTAGATGAGTTTACGTGACAAGGGGTTTAGATGGCCATGTTTGGTTTTCTTATCTAAATCCCACGTTTTGTAGACTTAATTGCTACTAATGGACATCTTGTATTCACGGGCTCCTTGATATTCCTTGTGATCATCTCTAGCAGGTCGCCCATGGTTACTTTGTTTATATTCTATGTGAAGGTCATTCGTAAGGGCGGTAGAAGATATTGAAGGCCATTCGCAAGGACGGTAAAAGAGACGAAGGCCATTCACACAAGAATGGTAGTAGATGAAGGCCACGAGCAACAATGCGTGGTAGAAGGAGATTGAAGCCAAAGATAGGTGGCAACGGAGTGCAAAGCGGCCAACGAAGAAATGGTGAATCATGGTCTAATGAGTTGTGCTTAATTCTAAGAACGATCCGAGAAAATCAGCCTTCAAGGATGGCTCTATTGGATAAGTTTTCTCGTGCATTACAAAATTGACTACTAAAACTCTCAAATTGGACTAACGTTTCATCGGTAGCGAAGGAAACAGGTTCAGCCGACTGAGGCACAAACGGGTCGATGCGGGCCATTCATGGTTGGCACCAACGGCCTGCATTAAAGAAGCAGCCCCGCACCAAGAAGATTAACACCTATTGCGTGACCCACGCCAGATGCCACAGGCCGCCAGCACGAGACTAAGTCCCACTCTACACGATAAAGTATGGGCGCGTGACATCCCATTTTCGATGTCTCACACCATTCCAAGTCTAAAATACTAAGCAGCCGGTGGGGTGTGGGAAATCACCCGGCCTGCGCTAAAGTTTCAAAGTGGAGCACCCTTCCAGACCATGGCCCGTGCCACCGGCCATGGGTACGTATCAAGAGCCTCAATTTCAGCACTCTGATGGCACCCCATTCTAGACGATGCGACCAGCGCCAGAGGGACGACGCGACCCACGCCAGACTCTATGTCTCGCATCACTTGAAGATCTGCACCACTCACCAGAATGGGAGCCCTGCGCCACATGAAGGTGTGTGACCTACGCTAGATCTCGCGCCCCATGCCAAGGAGAGGCCACGGGCCACACCATCTATGACGCCCCGCGCTGGGTGGCGGCTGAGCTAGGTTTTACCCTAATTGGCCTATTTTGGGCCTTTTTAGGCCCAATCTCCTACTTCTATAAATATAGCCTTAGTCTACTTGGTGAAAGAGGTTGGATTATTTTTGTAATTAGGAGAGAAACTTAGAGAGAGAAAAACTCTCTCCTTTTCATTTCTTTATTTTGCTTTGATCTTAGAATGGATCAAAGCCTAGGAGCATGGTTGGATCAAAGCCTATGATGGATCCTAGGATTTATTTTAATTCTATATCTATGGAGTAGTTTCTATAGTTTGGGGATAAATTGTAGGAGCATGGTTTGATTTAATTGTTTTGTGAGATTCTATAGCTCATCTTAATTTTGTGTTCATGATATTATTGTGATTATTCTTAATTATTTGAATTACATGAATAGCACACCACATATAAGCACACATTTTTGGCTATATTCATGAATGGTGAAAATATCAATGCCCCTATGGGAAGAGAAACCTCGATGTTAGAATGGGTAAGGGAGTACGTATCCGCGTGGGTGTGTGCACAAGGGATTCGAGTTTACTCTGACTTATTTTCCATCGCACCAATCTTGGCTGACTTCGTGGTGGAAGCCCATGACGTAGTTTCACGGGGGAGAAATAGACCTACAAAAATGGTCGAACCTTGTTGTACTCCCCTAATTATGATGACGGTGTCGATGGAGGATTGCGAGTGCACCCACTATGACAGGGATAGAGAAGTGTATGCCTTCGGCCACACCATGTGTTATGAACACTCTATTAGGTTTGCCTTAATTTCCATGTGAATGAATCGAGGATCGAAACATTAAATTAACCATGTTTTTCAATGACTCCCCAAGTGCTTAGTTAAATAGCTTGTTTTACTTTTTAAATTTTATGCTTGGTAGTTGCTAGTTTGAAAAACCGAAACCCCCCCCCCCCCTTGCATGTTTTCTTTACCCGTTATTCCTTTCACTCAAATAGATTGATGACCCGTATGAGGTTGTGTTTTTTATTTATATTTAGACCTAGCATCTCTATGGACAAACCCAGGGCTTATCGCTAACTACCATATGGGTAGCGTAGTAGTGAGAATGGGTGAAAACTATACATTTCTATCATTTGACCTTCCCACGAGAAAGCCTCTACCTGGGTTACTTTGCTACAATTAACAACCCCGGGGGGAGGCAGGTCAAGGTACACCATGGAAAAATTAGCAAGGGTACCAATAATTGCCACCACCACCTCAAAGAATCGCTTTATTTGGTTATACGGTGGTGCCTCGGTTTGCAACTTCATGATACTTCCATAACCCGAACACACATCACGTGTCTTTTGGTTCATGCCGTCGACTGGAGCCTTATTTTTCTAAGTAAAATGGTATGGGCTGTGTGATCCTTCACACCCCGTGGGCTGGTCTTCATATTTGGTACTTGAAACAACACTGACCGTGTGAAACAGCACGGTCCGTGCCAATTCTTAGTCATTTTTTGAGTGAATTTGGAGAAAAGGGACACGGGCAGTGGAGGTTGGCATGGTTCGTGCTAGGGGCTATGCCACGACCTGTGTTCTTGGCATGGTCCATGCTAAGCACCCCTGGCACGGGTCATGCTAGGCTGGCTTCGTGCTACATGTTGGGGATTGTGCCAGTCTATGCTTGCTCGTGCCAGTCGGTCAGCCGGTGGGTTGGTTCAGCAGATTGATGCCTTCTTCCATTATTGACCTCTTTGAACTTCAATTCTACCTTTTCCGGCTCAACTCCATCTACTACCACACTTTTTCATGTAAACCTAACTAAAACTTGCAATCAACTAAGTAAAACATAGTAACAATAGTGTCGAATTCATTGGTTAATGCATGCAATGCGGTGCATATCAATCTCCCCACACTTAAACCCTTACTCGTCCTTGAGTAAATAAAAACAAGAAAAGATCTAAGTGGAATGTAGCATGCAAAGATAAGTTAGCCAATTCATTCAACTTATTCCCAAGCTGCCCCAGTTCCCCCAAAGAAGTAAGAATCTCACAACTCTCACACTCCTCGAAAATGCTAGAGTAACCTAACCACACACTTGTCCCCGATAACGGCGCTAAAATTTGACACGCCTTACCTCGGAGTCATTAATCAAACCTGAGCTAAGGGTTGTGAAAAAAGATAAACATTTGTATTCTACTCCCAAAATTACTACTAATCTACCTATAGGGTAGATAGCGGAAAGGCCAAGTTTTTCCACAGAGATGCTAGATGCCTAAAAATCAACTAAACATAGCCACATATGTTTCGCCAATCCATCTATGTTAGGAATAGCTAAATAATGCAAAATAGGTTTTTTTTGGGGGGGGGGGGTTTCTAATAAAAACTACAAGCATATGAGATCACACAATATTAAACTATATAGACTAGCACTTGGAGATTATTCACATAACATGTTTGGTGAAATGTTCTGATCCTCAATTCCATCACATAAACCTATTCTAGTGTTCATAACACATGGTGTGGTCGATGGTCAACACTTCCCCATACCTGTCATGTTGGGTGCTATTGTAACTTCCACTAGCACCGCTTCCATAATTAGGGGAATGCAACAATGGCCCTACCACTGTGCAGATCTGTTTCTCCCCCATATGATTACATCCCGGGCACTACCCCACGAATGCTCTATTCCTAGACCCTAGTTTATAGAAAGGAAAAGGGAAAATAGGCACCTTATCGATGGTTCTAAGGTTGCTAAACCCTAGTTTTATATGAAATTCTATCTCTACCTGTAACTCTTTGGGCCAACTCGCCAGCTAAGACTAGTGTGATGTCATCGTAATGGTAAAACTTGAAAAAGACCTACGTGCACACACTCACGTGGATCCAGACCCTGCTACCCATATCACATCTAGGTTTCACTCCCCAGGAGGTATCGATATATGCACCAACATGAATGTAGACTATGGTGTGTGCCAATGTTAGTGTATTATTCATGCAAATTAATAAGAAGAGAAAGTCTTAGGAAAGGCATCATTTCCATAAGCTTATGGACAGTTTACAATGGTTTTTACATTAAATTATGTAATTATTTATAAAATTTAAATATTGTATTTTAAAATTTACAAAAGTAATAATATGTATTGATGTGAAAATATAAATATATATGATAAAACATATTTTTAAAAATTCTATGATTAGCATGTTATCTTGCTTTGCAAGTTGTTGTCTTTTAAATTCGTAACTTAGGAAAAACCAACCCCCCCCCCATTTACTTGCTTTTATTTTTATATGTATACGTATATGTATATCTAGTAAGTTATCCGCTCTATATGTTTAAACCCTTAAGAAGATCCCTCTTCTCGTGGATGACCCCGACTTGCCATTATTTACTTAGTTGTAGATAGGAGCATTTAAGGCTTAAAAATATTAACTTTGAGAGGTGCGGCGATGACCTCCCAAGTACAAAAATGAAAATGGACTAGTTGAAGTAAAATGCAAGTGCAAATCCTTTGAAGTGTCAGGTATGCTTTGCTTTCACATCCTTAGAGTATTGCACCTCAACACTATCACTGAAATCCTAGAGAATTACATTCTCAAAAGGTGGAAAAAAAGTCCCAAACATAAATATGAGACAAGGTTCTTGGGCAAGGAAAATTGTAATTAGAAAACATCAATGGTGTAATTTTATGGTGGAATCATATGCCCTGAAAATGACAACAATTTAGTTCTTGGTATAGGATATGTAAGTACGCAAGAAAGCAAGAGTGTGAAACACCACACATAGTAAACTAAGGGAACACTTCGCGAGAGCCAACTTCAAATAACATCACAAAGATCACAGACCTTACAAGGGGTGACTTCGTATAACACATTGCAGAAACCACGAGCTAGGGACTATGTCTCCCGATAGCATATACATCGACATGACCAAAGGTGGACACGAACAACTAGGAATATAAGGGAACTGACCCCTATAAATGAAAACCGAATGAAAGAACCAAGGTAAGTAACAACAATAGCATTTTTAGCATTCAACTCCCTATATTGACTTTATCATTGAAGATTCTCCACCGGATACAATCCGGGAGACTCTTGTAGAAATCCTTCTGGTAGCTCAAGGTTATTATCTTTTTGGGAACTTAAACCACATCACTGGTGTTGTCTGTGGGGACCTAAATATCTGGTTAATTCACTACAAGAAATATGGTCTTTTGTGACATAAAAATTGTGTTGTTTATCCTTCATTTAGTGCCGCAAAAGGTATTTGCGACACATTATGCTTCATTTTATTTTCCGTCACCGTAGTAATTGAGGTATTCTTTGTCACTCTTTTTTTATTATGACACAAAAAATAACAGAATTTGTGTCACTTTGTTATTTTTCACATTGGATTTGCGATGCATTACACATTATATAATTTTTGTGATGCAAGCATATTTGCGACACCTTATGCAACATTAGTTGGCCAAAGGCAGATATTATTGGCCAAAGATGGCCAAATAAACTTCTCCTAGCCATATATTATTTACCAAAGATGTTCGAAGAGGTAAACAACCACATCCAGGCTTGCCACCAATGTCAAAGGCATGCACCAATCACCCACGTCTCCCATGAAGAAATGATGAATATTAACATCTCCTGGCCATTTGACAAATGGGGGGATCAACTTGGTGGGACCTTTTCCAGAAGCCCCTGGTAACTTTTGGTACCTGATAGTGGCCATAGACTACTTTACGAAGTGGGTTGAAGCTGAAGCCCTGACCGGCATAGAGGGAAAGGCAGTGATTGGGTTTTGCTGGAAGAATACCATATGAAGATTCAGGATCCCTCAAATGATTATAAGCGAAAATGGTGCTCAGTTCATAAATGACCCATTCAAAAGCTGGTGCGACGAGTACAAAATTCTCCAAATGGTCACTAGCGTCTACCACCCCAAGCCAATGGACATGTAGAGGTCACCAATCAAACCATTGTCAATGACATTCAATCGAGGCTTGAAGGGGCAGGCGGGAACTGGATTAATGAGTTACCCAGCGTACTTTGGTCGTTCCGAACAATGAAATCTTCTGCTATGGGAGAAACTCCATATGGTTTGGTTTACGGTTCCAAAGCGGTCATTCCAGTGGAGATAGGGCTTCCTACCTTTCGAAGGTTTTCTATAATCAACAGACGATGGGAAGATAATCACAAGCAAAGCCGCTTGGACCTGGACCTTCTCGAAGAAAAGAGAGAGAAGGCAAACCTCCGTGAAAGCAGGGTCAAAGAAAGGATTAAGCGGTATCACAACCGGAGGGTTCAAAAAATCCATTGTTCCAAAGTAGACATCATGATGAGGAGGAACGATAAGAGTCGCAGAGAGCCGAAGGGAAAGCTGTCAGCAAACTGGAAAGGACCCTTCCGAGTTTTTGAAGCCAGCCCGGGATGCAGTTATGAGTTAGAAACCCTCAAAGGTGAAGCGATTCCATGCAGATGGAACGTTTCAAACCTTAGGAGGTATTATTCTCCAAAATCCCCATAGGCTTGGGAAGGTAGAAAAATGGCCTACTTAGAGGCACCTTTGGGTTGGAGGAGAGCCTCGTTTTGATAGCATTGTAAGCTGAGAGGATTCCTATACCTTTGGCAATTTTGTATCAGAACGCGTTACTTTCAAACAAATTCTTGGTTTCCATTCTCCTAAAATCGAAGTAACTCATATTCGAAGGCCCAACAAAGCTCCATCGAGGGCTCGACAAGCACCCAAGGCACATACCTTGTAAAATATTTGGAGGGCCAACAAAGCCCCATCGAACACGCAACAAGCACCCAAGCATAAACCTTGTAAAATATTCGTAGGGCCAACAAAGCCCCATCAAACGCACAACGAGCGCCCAAGGCATAGACCTTGTAAAATATTTGAAGGGCTAACAAAGCCCTAATTGAACGCGCAACAAGCACCCAAGACACAGATCTTGTAAAATATTTGGAGGGCCAACAAAGCCTCATCGAACGCACAACAAGCGCTCAAGGAACATACCTTATAAAATATTCGAAGGGCCAACGAAGCCCCATCGAGCGCGCAAAAAGCACCCAAGGCACAAACCATGTAAAATATTTGGAGGGCCAACGAAGCCTCATCGAATGCACAACAAGCATCCAATGAGCAGACCTTGTAAAATATTCAAATGACCAACAAAGTACCCTCGAATGCACATCAAACACACAAGTCTTAGATCTTGTCAGTTGCTCAAAAAGTCAGCACAGTTTGATGAAAGACTAGTGGGAAAAAAACAAGTTAAAGAAATTTAGTGTGGGGGCAATTTCCCCACATAAAAAGAAAAATGCTCTGACAATGACAAAGAGAAAAAGGTATTATTTTTACAATACTAGGTCACCAAAGCTTACAAGTACACAGAAATAAATTATAACTATTTTACAAAGTAGGAAAACTTCCAGGGGCCCATACGCTACTGGCCTCCGGATGGAAAATACAGGAACCCTAAGACCTAACGTATGGGTCTCATAACTAAGGTTCTTCTTTATCGTCGAGGGACCGTGGTCGGCTTCAACTAGCAGTGTTACCTCCCCTGCTGGACGAAGAACCTTTCCCTTGACCAGTGCTGCCAATCAAGTTGCCTCCCTTGTTAGTTCTCCAAGTCGAAGCCGCGGGAGGAAGGGCTTCACATGATCCTGAAGTCTCGCCTCTCCTGAGGGGGGCGGTACAGGAACTCGATGCACTCATTTTCATTTTTTGCACCCTGTCCAGTCACCTCCATGCACCCTTCGAGCATCTGGTCTGTGTCGAATTTCGAATGGTTCAAATTCATGCATTTGAGCATAAAGGCTCTAGGCTTCCGGGTATCTAATCTGCATTGGAATTCTTGAAGCTCAAATATGCTTATAAAGAAGATAAGGGGTTCAACCTTTGGGATTACCTCAATTTCCACAGCTCAAATTCATAGCTGGAAGATGAGGGGTTCAAATTCATAGCTGGAAGCGGGAAAGTCATGTGGGATTACCTCAATTTCCATAGCTCAAATTCAAGGCGGAAAGTGTGAGAGTCACGAGCATGATGATGAATCTCTACTTTTGGGGCGCGTCAAGTCCCTGTTGGATTTCACGCGCGCACTACTTTCCCTATAAATGCCTTGGGTTTGTGTCCCCCATGCGGCACTTTTACCCATGTAGTTACTTTTTGCATGGCGGACCAAGGTAATGATTACCTTTTAATGTCCTCTATATGTAACAGGGCTTTCCACTGTTCTCACTTTACTTTTAGTCCCAAATTGCTCCCAAGTTTTAGAAATCCTTTTTTCTGTTCGCATAATTTTTCGGCGATCTTTCTCAGAAAGCTCAAGTCCTTTTTCCAACCACTCTACCAGTAAGTTCCCTTTCCTTTAACCTCTCATTTCCATTTTATAATGTCGCAAACACCATCATTAGGGAAGAACTCTATTCCGACCTATTTCCCGATCATTTCTACCACCGATGGCATAGAAAATGTCACCTTCAGGACTTCGGTGATGTTCCTTCATCAGCGGCCGATTCTCTTCCAATGGCTTTGGAGGCTGAGGGAAGTTCTACTAGTTTCTTAGCGCCGCCTCAAGGTTATTGTCGGAAGTGGGTTTCTTCGAGGTCCCGGGTTTCGAGTTGGGCAAGAGTTTAGGAGGACAAGGTGTGTCATCCCTATTTCTTCAAAAAGATCCTAACTCCCATCCTCGAAAGCCCTCCACACCCTGTGGATCCGAAAGTTGCTAAACTGTTGAAGACGCTACCTCTGTGGGTCCAGTTTTGAAAAGATTTACAGTTGGAGGTGCTTTGAGAAGATGAAAATCTGAGGGATACAAGGCCTGGTCGGTGCGCAGTCTATGACCATTAGTTTCAGTTTGTTCTATGTTTACCCTTGCCCCCCATCCTATCTCATCTTCTCACGGAGCACTGGATAAGTCTGGCCCAAGTGTATTTGAGCGTCATTCTCGTCATGTCCTTCCTAACTCGATGTAACAACTTAGGCATTGAGCCCCGCTACGAGGTCTTTTGATCTCTATACTATCTCTCCGGATGTAAAGCTGTGGTGCATTTGGTCGACGGTCAAGACACAGAGCTTAGAGGGATCGTAAGCATGTGAAAAAAATTCTCGAACCATCCTGTAAAATCTCTTCTAACTGTAAAGGGTGGCACCTATCCCCCATTTACATGTTCGAGAAAGAGACTGAGGAGTACTATGTACCCAACTGGAATCCAAAGCCCAAGTTTGAGAACCTTTCCATCTATGTTGCTCTGGAGGATGTGATAGCTGATAGAGATTAGCTGCTGAGTGACCCCCTTGATATTTCGAGGACTTTCAGCTTCGTCTGGCTAGATGAGGTATATGATTGGATCTATCACCAAAAACCAGTCCTGATAGAACCCCTTCCTCCGACGGAGAATGTGAAGCCCCCTTCCGGCAAGGGGAAGAAAAAGAAAAGTTTGAAGGATAAGAAAGGGGAAGGATCCGAGGGCGATCAACTGAAGAAGAAGCTATTTCCTGCAGAAGAGCGGCTATCTCGAAGCAATCAACAACTTCTTGCATTGATGAAACACTTTCACTTTTGTACAGCAGACCAAGATTGTACCAAGCTGACGGGTTTGTTCTCTCCAGCTGAAAAGCATCGGACAGAAAGCTCTTCACAACTGGCATCGATTTCCCTCTCATTCTCGCAACATAATAGCCACGGATATCAGACTTGAAACATGGTCAGGTTCCATGTCCAATGCAGTTTTGAAGAACTTGAGTGCTTTGCTCTTCATACCCCTAGCTTTATAAAGAAAACCTAAACGATGAAAGTTAGAACTCATACAAAAACCTTCATTAATGTTGTTTTACCACATTTGGCCTAAGACAATGGCAGTCCACAGGTTTCAGAATAGCTTTCATATGATTTCTCCTTCTCCTGTTTCCCACGTTTTGCCAAAGATAATGGTGATTTGTAGGTTTCAGAACAACTATCATATTATTTCTCATGGAACTCGAATTCTTCTTGGTGGCTGATACTGGTGATTCCCATGGCAATGTTACGAGACCGGGTTTCCCAAAATCGAGCCTGTGGAGATCGTAGCATTCGGCTAAGGATCGATGTGTTCTGTAAAAATCTTCTACTAGGCTGATGAGCTGAGGTCTCTTCTTGTAGTACATCTATGCTCATTGGGCAAAGGAATCTGCATTTTCTTCGATCAGTTTCAGCATGGATCTCGTCTTCTCATCCAGTTCTATCACAACAGGAGGCAAATAGTTTAAAAACATGAACAGTTTGGGAACATTAACGGAGAAGGAAAGAGAAGAAATATTAAAACATCAATGGGAACTTGAAGGTGTGGGAAAGACACCAACTATTGACTAACACTAAGTTATGTTATCCAGAACTGATTTAATTTTGTATGAGAGGAACTATGAAGACAATATCTACATGTCTATGAAATAACATGTTTGCATCAATTCAAAAATCAGTTCATGCTAGATGCTGTCTCCAAGAGTTAAGAAAATATTGAGCTATAGGTAATTAGTTGGCTCACAACATCGACAGACTCAGCTACAACAGGAAGAACACTCGAGAGCGTAAATGAGCCCAGCTTCAACTCAGCATTCCCCATTTCCCTCAACATCTCCCCAGCTTCTTTCCACTTCCTAAAAATGTCCTCCAATAACAATATTTCACGATACAACATTGTGCACTGGCATTGTTTCAAATACTTTTCGAACACAATCTTCATCACATACATTCACGCTTCTGTCAAGACTTTCATCAAACACCATCTTAGAATACATGTTCATGAGCGCATTCACAGTGAAAAGATCGAAATCCAGGCCGAGCCATTTACAACCAAATGTACAATTACCTTGTCAATCTCAAGTAAATCCAAGTTCATGCCTTCTGTGCACTCTATTGCGTACAACATTACGTAATAGCCGCACTCCCAATTTTGTGCTTGTTTCTTGTAATGTTTTAAACTGCATAAAATTGGTAACGTATAGAAACACATAAATAAATATCTTTGGAAAACAAATGAAGCAATTTATGCATATTGTACCTTGATTTCGACCACCTGAAAAACTTTTTTCACCATCTTTGCTAGTGTCCTTCATAGCGGACTCCAAAATCGTGACAAATGTGTTTGATGGTTGTAAGTGCAATGGATCCATCCAATACACACCCTTTTTTTCCGGGGTCCATTGGATGATTGTTACTTTAGGGGAAACTGGTCATTAGTAGCAGACCCCCTATACGTTGATCCTATCCAATGTAGTGTTAAGTACTTCTCATGTGATGCAAGGATTTTAGGTAAGTTGAAGACCTTTAGCCTTAAAGTTCTACCTGTAGATTCTCACATTGTCTATGAGATGATTGCTCGATGCTTAGTTCCCACATCCAAACATGTCTCCTAGCAAACTATAGTGCCTTGATGTTATTTTATCTCATAATTGAGGGTAAGAGAATAAACCCAGGGGCGGCGATATTTAGGCACATGCTTTATGTTGGCACATTGACTAGGGTAGTGAAAATCCTCCCTTATGGGAATTCGATCACAAAAATATTGAGGAATGTTGAGGGGTTGACAATCACCGGCGAGAAGAAAGCATTGAAATACTTTGACAAGACCTATTTTGAAAATGGGGCGACGATGTTAGTTGACGGAAAATGGTACTACCGAGATGTAGAACAAGGGGAACCGAGAAAAAGGCCTAGAGTTGATGATGGTAAATGAATTCTTTTGTTTGATTTTAGTTTCTACATGTAATGAATAATTTATTAAACATATTTATTTCTATGTGTTTAGAACCCGTAGACTCGGGGTAGGCCTAACTCGTGTGCGAGATTATTACAATTGGGTGCATAAGGAGTTTGCAAAAATGAAGGCCAAGATATTGAAAATGGAGAAAAGAAAACGAGCGTACGAATGCCATATCACTTCCACCCATCATCTCCATCATGATCGGTCAACATATACGGGTGATCTTGAAGATGACTTAGAGTCGCAATTACCATAGAGGCAATATTTATGATCTTGATGGTTTCCATTTAATGAACAATTGAAGATTGTTGAATTTTATTTGGAGATTTGTTATGTAGACTTCATTGCTATGACATATCTATTCGGAGTAGGCTAGTGGTGCTCCATTGGATGATTACATATTAACTATGGTTGCTTTCGTGGTCAATCATTGTATGGATTATGATTTCATCTTCCATTTTGTTACTCATTAAACCTAAAGAGATGCCAAATTTTAATCGAATCCTTAGTCACACTATTTTGAAATAAATTGTGAAAAAAAATACAATTACAAAGAAGAATTTTTCTACTTCTTCTTTTTTTTCTTTTCCTGGTAACCTTTTTAGCCTTCCTCCGTATACGACTAACCATACCACAGATGTCCACCCAAATTCCCACATCATAATCATTGCGGCTGATGGAATAATTCAAGATTTGTTCGTCCTCCTCAAGCAGGATAGCATCATCTATTCTAACACCCGCTGCATTGTGACCAAATCCGACTATTTCTTCAGCTTCATATTCTTCAATGAAAGCGCATTTTCCTTCCACAACAGTCTCCCACCAAGGATCAGATGGATCCCTTACATAAAAAACCTTGCACACTTGAGATGCCAATATGAATGGATCTTCTCGCTAACCAATTCGACTCTTATTGACAAGGGTGAAACCGAAATCCTCGATCTGTTGCCCACTGTTGAAATCAAATCACTGACATTTAAAAATGGCTTGGTAACATAGTCAAGCTCCCAAATATCTGAAATTGTTCCAAAGTAACACTGATAAGTGTACATAGGATTATTACCACTTCTATTATCGACATGAAAAGCTTCTGACACAAGCAAAACTCCGCTATTCTGAGACACGCCCTTATCGTCCACTGATTTTGTGGCAAAATTAAAACCATTGACATCGTACCCTCCATAAGAAAGTATGGTACGAAGTGGTCTACGAGCCAACCATTTAACTGTTAATGGGTGATCCCCCACTGATACGCGATCAAGCAACCACGATGCAAAAGTCCTTCTGTGTAATTGTAGGACTTGCGCTTCATTGAAATTGAGGTTACCCACTCTGATGGCATCCATGTGAATTTCTATATATGGGACGTTTTTGAGATTGCAAAGAGCATATAGATGGTCAGTACATAAATCTTCAGCATTCAGACTCAAAATTTTCCCTTCCCAAACCCTATGATCTTCCAACCGTCACTCATGTCTATAAGTTGGAACCCCAACCGAATCAACTTCATTCATGGAATCAATACAAAACTCTATAGCCTCATCTACTACATACCATTGTACAATACTTGCATCGAGTTTGTACCGGTTCCTCACAAAATGTTTTAATATTTTCATATACCTCTAGAATGGGTACATCCACCTAAGAAACACTGGATCATAAAGCTTTATCTGATGCACAAGATATACACACAAGTGGACCACTATGTTGATGAATGATGGGGGAAAATACATTTCCATCAGGCATAACACTTCAATGATCATTATCTGCAAACGGTCCAACTTCGACACGCTAATGGTTTTGCTACAAATGGACTTGAAAAACAAACATAGCTTCGTAATGAACAGTCTTACATGGGATGGCAATGAAGATAGAATTGCAATCACATTCAATTCCTGCATCAGATTGTGACAATCATGAGACTTCAACAAGCCAACCTCAATTCCTCCACTGAAACACAAGAATGTATATTGGAAGAATATGCTGGTGGGACCTTAACACTACTAAGGGTCTCACAGTATGATTTCTTCTCTCTTCGTGACATAGAATAGCAAGCACGCGGCAAGTAACAATTGTCACCCAAACTAACTGGTCCCGAGTTCTTCTTAATTCCCATCTCAACCAAATATAACCTAGCCTTAAGCCCATTCTTCTCAATGTGCATGACATTGAGACAGTGTCTAACATCTAAATGCTCCTAATAAGGCAATCTAAAGAAAATTGAGCATTTCTTCCAACTCCTATCCACCGGCACTTTACGCATCTTCTTCCCAAAGTCATTGGGAAAATTCTTCACAGTTTCAAATATCTGAGTGCCGGTTCATTCAACCGGTGCTTTTCTACCCTTTACTTCCCCATTGAATCATTTTTTGGCCAATTGCCATGGATGATCCCCCAGAAGAAACCTACGATGACCTTGGTATACAGTTTTACAACCATGCTTCAACTGGTGGTAATCAATCTCCTTGTCATGAAGGAAAAGCAAAGTAACATTTAACTGGGTAGCCGGGAAAATTACCATAAGCAAGAAATCATTAACAGTGCAAAATAACATCGCTTTCAACGTAAAGTAATCATCAACACTACCGTCATATGTCCAAACACCCTCATTGAATAGGGTCAATAAATGCTCGACAAAAGGAGCAAGATAGACATCTATGTCATTACCCAATTGCTTAGGACCCAAAATCATCACATATAACAATACATACTTACATTTCATTGTCAGCCATGACGGAAGATTGTAGATAACCAACATAACTGGCCAAGAGCTATGTGTACTACTCGTATTACCAAATGGATTCATTCCATTAGTACATAGGTTGAACCTCAAATGTCTGGGTTCTTCACCAAACTCGGAATAAAGGGCATCAATTTTTTCCATTGCTTATCATCCGACGTATGTCTAATGACATCATCAGCCGATCGATCCATCTCTGCATGCCAACGCATCAATTTCACATCTTTCTTACATGCAAACAACTTCTACAACTGTGGTACAATAGGGAGGTACCACATCACTTTTTCCAGTGTCTTTTTCTTTGTTTTAGTTACCACTTCCGCACCCACCAGAATTGCACCCCCTCTTCAATTTGTAGCGAGACTCACCACATACCTGACATGTTTCTCGAATTTCATCTTCCTCCCCCCCCCGTACAACATACAATCATTCAGGCAAGCATGGATTTTTTTTCAATTCCAATCCCATCGGACAAAGAACTTTCTTCATTGCTTAGAACCTACCTGGCATCATGTTACTTGCGGGGAGCAAATCCCTAAGCAATTCTAGAGTGTCTTTGATCGACTTATCGATCTACCAAATTTGGCTTTCAAATTCATTATCCTCAGAGTCGCACTAAGTACTAAATGTTTAAAACCGTTGTACAATGATGTCTCTTTGTCGTCAAGTAACACTTGTAATACTTTGGGGTTGACTTTGAACTCTCTTTCAATATCCTCCACCATTTAGTCAAATTCCGCATTCCCATCTCATTCATCTTCCACATTTGTGTTACTCAAATCATTCGTCCTAGCCATTTCTCCAACTTCCTCATGCCAGACCCAACGAATGTAGCTAGTTTGAAACCACTTCACTATGAGATGTCCCCGCAATTTTTTCCTACCTAGAGACACTTTTTTTACAATCTTTACACGAACACCAGGGTCGTACAACACCATTCTTAGAAGCATCCTCAAACACAAAAGTGACAAATATTTCAATCAATGACATGTAATCGGCTAATTTTCTAAGATCGTTACCAATGAGTTCAATGCGGTCTATTATCCTACAAGTCAACTACAATGGATCCCATTAGCATTATTACAACATTGATCATAACCCACCCCTATTTAACCTAACTAGAAACCTTAATTTTAGATGTGTAAAATTCTAATTTCAAGATAATTTTAAACAATATATTTGGAAAAAAAACTCCTACCATGTTCAATGGAAAATTATGCTCCTCGATGTATATATTGAATTTACTTCTTCATTAATGGATTGTGAAAGGGAGTAAAACCTTATGAATGTTTTTGTATTCGTAATTCAAATAAATGCCCGATTTTTTATATACACAACGCGATTATGAGCTTGGAACCCACCTTCATATAATCATTATCCCCGCAATATTGTTCTGAGTTTGGAAACGGGCCCCGGATCAAATTTTGAGTTTGGAAAGGCGATTGTCTTTTCATAAATGCCGGATGAAGCCACTTCCAGACTCGGAAGGGTAATCGGCTCGCCCTTGTAACGATCTCGGAACCAGTCCATTTTAAAGGTGGTTGGACACAACCACCTTTAACTAACGTTTATTAAAGGCGGTTATTTGAAAACCGCCTTTAAAACGTGGGTGCTGGTCTGGAAAGAAGGTTTGGAGTTTGAAACCGCTTGACCAAGGCAGTTCCGCATTTTTTATCCCTGAACCGCCTTTAATAGGCTTGCCTCTACTAGTGATGATTCTCAGTTGAGATGAAAATGACACAAAATTGGTCCGAGCAACATTATTTTTTTCATCTAGTTGCAGCAACAAGGCCTTTCATGTATCCCACCCAAATATCACCTTTGCAGGTCCTCTCGTAACTATTTCTGTTATGACATTAATTTTAATAGATGAAATCAGTAAAGACATTCATAAATTGTATACGATAGTAATCACGTTAACATGAGAATTTCCAAATACAAGTGATTTGATAAACTAAAGAAAAACAGCCATCATTCAACATTTATAACATGAATTTCTATAAATAGCTCAAATTTAAAACATCAAGAACAAAACAGTGAACATTTTGAACTTCCAAAAGATCAACTTGAATTATAAAAAAGAGTGAGTCTCCTAACATGCGGCATGTACATAAGATTAAGGACAAGCCAGAGAGACCCATTTGTAATCGACGTAAATATAACAAAATTCGTGGTCATAAGGTTTTAGCAGGGTAAATTATCATCTACCTCTTTTATATCCTCAAGTCGCTAGAGTTGATTCCTCATAAATTGTCGTCATTGCCGGAGCTGATTCTTCCTCTTCCGGTGCCAGCTCCATGGCCAACACTCCCCAGAGCGTCAAGATTATGCTTCGGCTTGTTATGAATTTTTCTTGCTTTAATAAGCTTTCATTGTCGGAAGAACCCCAGATTGGAATGTGTTTCCTTCTCTGATGAAATCATGCCTGCATTTGAGGGACTTAAAGCTGGGACAGAGCGTTCACGCGTGTGTGATCAGGCTCGGCCTGGATATCGATCTTTTCACTGCGAATGCGCTCATGAACATGTATGCTAATATGGTGTTTGATGAAAGTCCTGACAGAAGTGTGAATGTATGTGATGATGATTATGTTCGGAAAGTGTTTGAACCAATGCAGGTGCACGATGTTGTATCGTGAAATACTGCTATCGGAGGAAATTTGTAGGAGGTGGAAAGAAGCTGGGGAGATGTTGAGGGAAATGGGGAATGCTGGGTTGAAGCCGGACTCGTTTACGCTCTCGAGTGTTCTTCCTGTTGTAGCTGAGTCTGTCGATGTCGTGAGCCCACTGGTTACCTATAGCTCGAGATTTTCTTGACTCTTAGAGACAACATCTAGCATGAACTGATTGTTGAATCGATGCAAACAAGTTAATTCATAAACATGGTAAAGCGGAATCAATCCCCATTGTGCGATTGGTAAGTATACATATGCAGTGTTTAACTAAAAATGAAGAATAAAAAGTCATACACGGTACAACTAATAAGTACACACTGAATACTAACTAGTGCTACATATAAATATAAAAAAATGTAGCTCTTAATTCAAAATGACAATCAATAACAAATGAAAACAAAAGGTCATACACAATACAACTAACAAATACACGCTTAATACTAACAAATGCAGTTCCTAATTCAAAATGAAAAATCTATAGCAAATGAAAATAAATAATCATACACAGTACAACAAACTAGTACATACTGGATACTACAAATGCAACATATAACTAAATAAATGCAGTTCCTAATTCAAAATGAACAATCAACAAAAAAATGAAGATAAAAAGTCACACACAGTATTATTACAACTAATTAGTACACACTGATACTAACAAATGCAATATCTAAGTATAAATATGGAACATATAACTAAAATGAACAATCAACAACAAATGAAAAAAAAAAGACATTCATAGTACAACTACAAAAAATTAGTACACAATGATACTAACAAATGCAAGATCTAAGTATACATATGCAACATTTAACTAAAAATATACAATCAACAACAAATGAAAACAAAAAGTCATTCACAAACAACTACAAGTACACACTAAATACTAACAAATGCAATATCTAAGTATACATATGCAACATTTAACTAAAAATGAACAATCAACAACAAATGAAAACAAAAAGTCATTCACAGTACGACCACAAGTACACACTAAAAACTAACTACAATATCTAAGTATACATATGCAAAATTTAACTAAAAATGAACAATCAATGAGAAATGAAAACAAAAAGGCATTCACAGTACAACTACAACTAATTAATACATATTGGTACTAACAAATGCAATATCTAAGTGTACATATGCAACATATAGCTAAAAATGAAGATAAAAAGTCATACACAGTACAATTACAACTAATTATTACACATTTATACTAACAAATGCAATATCTAAGTATACATATGCAACATATAGCTAAAAATGAACAATCAACAAGGAATGAAAACAAAAGGACATTCACAGTACAACTACAAGTACACTCTAAATACTAACAAATGAATCTTAACATATGCATACTAAAAAACTTACAATCTTATAAACTTAGACATATTTCAATTTACTCGAGACTTAGTGTCATTCTCATTACAACTAATTTGTACACATTGAATAGTATATAATGCAACACATAACTAAACAATTGCAGTTCCTAATTCAAAATGAACAATAAAAAATAAATGAAAAGAAATTGTCATGCACAATAAACTAACTATTTCACACTAAATATTAACAATTGCAACATATAACTAAACACATGCATACTATAACGTCTCAACCACTGTACGTCGACATCTTAGTCTCATCGAAATGAGCCTTCTCAATCTCGTCGATCAGAATAACTGCCTATGGCCTTCTGCGAACAGTCTCTGTCAGCTGGCCTCCTTCTTCGTATCCTACATAGCCATGTGGGGCTCCTATGAGCCTTGAAACTGTATGCTTCTCCATGTACTCACTCATGTCGATTATCACAAGTGCTTCCTCGGTATTGAACATATAGGTTGCCTGAGTCTTTGCCAATTCTATCTTGACAACACCTATTGGACCCATGAACATGAAATTCACAATAGGCCGATTGGGATTTGAAAGGCCAGTGCGAGATCTCTGAATAGCTTCTACTGTAGATTTTACAGCAGGCTCTTGACCAACAACTCTTTTGTGGAGCACTTCTTCCTCCAATCTGAATATTCCTCCAATCAAGTAAAATGAATCTTAACATATGTATACTAACAGATTGAAATATGTCTCGAGTAAACCAAATTAACACATTTAAATACCAAAAAATTTAATACAATATAGAAGAGAACCTAATGTAACACACTAAGCCAAAACAATTGTAGTCATAACCTACATACAACAAACACTAAACCAAGACGAGTACGGATGTCAATTAGATTAACAAAATTAACAAAAACTTTTCAGCAATTTAAATTAACACATCATAAAAAACAAATTGGCATATGTTTCAGGTAATTCAAACTAACATACATACTCTTACCAGCACTTAGAAGAAATTCAGAAACCGTAAACGCTGCAATTACCTTTTCTAGGCAACAGAGTTGAAGTGGACGTAAACTCTGCAATTAGACATAAACAATACAGTTTAGAAATCTAAAATGTAACAAATGAATTGATCATTGATTACTTACAACCTCAACAGAATGAATCAAAACAAAATTCGTGTATGATAGCAACCTTTTCTAGTTTGATTGGATGGGGGTTGAAATATTTGACTAAATGTATAGTATTTGGCATATACTCCCTCCATCTCATGACACAATTATTTTTTTACGGTCTTTGTTTTACCGTTAATATTCATAGCTACATATAATAATTAAACATATAAAATTGATATTTAAAAAATAGATATTAAGATGAATCTAACAAGATCCCACATGATATTTTTATTATGTATACATTAATTTTATTTAGGGTCAAAGTTATTTTAATTTGATTTGGAAAAAGAAATTGTGCCGAGTATATATATATATATAGACTCATACATGACAAAGTCTTGGGAAAGACGGTCTTTTCATAGGTTTATGGAAAGACAGGGTTTAATTAGAATAACAAAAAGTAAAAGGTTTAAGTTGCAATGTTAAAAATTTAGTATGCAACATGTAGTAGTTATAAAATTTATAACCCGGTTCATACAACCCAAAAATTTTATCTTCATTTTTTCTAATTTACACTTTAAACCTTGGTCTTTCCATGACTTATGGAAAGACCGTCTTTCAAGAGACGGACTCCTCATATATATATATATATATATATATATATATATATATATATAGATACCAAAATTTCAGTACTAGAACAAATATAAAAAAATTTTAAATAGTGAATAGTAGTGAATAGTAAACAGTAGTGAACCGTGTACAGTAATTAGTGAACAGTAAAATTAGTGAACAGTAAACCGTATAGTAAATAGTAATCATGAATAGTAATAGTGAATAGTAAAACCGTAGTAAAATTAAGTAAGATTAAAGAGTAAATAACATAAAAGAGCAATCAAGTACTGGAATGAATAATTTTTAATTTGGAATAACTTACGAATGAATGGAATGGGAATGGATGAGCTTTACAAGGATGAGGATGGGAGTTAAGGGATTCAGGAGGTGTATGCTTACAAGGTTTACAAGGCTGGGGACTCAAGTATGAACGTTGAGCTCAGAGTGGAGAGATTGTAAGATGTACAAGAGGGGGCGATAATTCAAACGTGCCTTTGAATGAAATGAAACTTCCTACTTATAGGCATGAGATTCTAATCTATTACATAAGATTGGATAAAATTTTGAAGTCCGAAATAATCTGGTCCTCTGCTTTTCTCTATTGAATCTGGGCCTTTGCTTTGAATTGGAGCCCACCACTTTCTTCTGTCTGGTTGATTGAATATAGTGGAAGCTGGGATCCACTTCTGCTGCTTCTTTGAATTATTGGGTTCAATTTCTGTGGATGCTGGGATCCACCACTTTTGCTTGTCTGCTGCTTTGTGCCGCAGTGGAGTGTGGGTCCCTCCACTATCTTCTGGAATACGTCATTGCTTACCTCACTCAGAGGTTAAATGGATCTTGACTGTCTTGAAATAGATCATACATTTGACTGTCTTCAGTTTTAATGGGGTTTTTCTGACTTTTGAGTTGCCTGTAAAATGCTAATTTTTTTTAAGATCTTCATCTTGCTCAATTGCTGAAATCGGAGATCCTGGAATGTGTTTTGGTTGTAATATTTGCTGAATTTGTGTTGGGCAAGGAATCCGCTGAATTGGTGTTGGTTGAATGATTGTTGGAATAATGGAAGTACTACCTTGTTTTGGTGGAATTCTAAGTTTCTCTCATGTTTGTAAATAATGAGTGACTGTTTTAGGAGAGCAAAATTCTGGATTATAGCTACCCCACCATTTAATTTTATACTGTCTAACTAAGGAGAAGGGTCTATTTGGATGAATAGGTTTGATTTGGAAGCTCCAAGCAAATATCCAAGGAACTCGAAAAATGGCTTGAAATAAAATGTCTTTTTCGAAAGGTTTGATTTTGCTTAGTGTTTTAGTGCTGAGGGTCTGGAATGTTTGAAATCTTTCTAATATGGGCTTTGGGTATATGTCCGTAGATGGCCCAAATCTGCACCACCAATCAATAAACCATACTGGAATATGATTATTGAATGTTTGGTGAAAATTAATAAACCATGAATGATCAAATGACCTGATAAAGAAAGCTCTATACCAGGCTGTCATGTAATCAGCATAATTAAATCCAGTGGGGAAATAATCAACTGAAAAAGTATTAAGGGAATGAATATTGGAGAATTGATGAGGGCTAAGAATTTGTTTGATATATATTTTGAGTAATCTATCCTACTAGGGTCATATTTATTTGGAATATGTTGGATGTCAATGGACTGGGTATCTACCAAAATAAGTTCATAATATTTGCTGAGTCTTATGGATGTCATCAGCCATCCAGGGAGAGGAAGGTAAAAAGAGATTTGAAACAAAAAATTTTACTTGTGGAATATCTGGTTCAGATTTAAAATGAGTAACTATAATATGTTCAGGATTGGGTTTATCAAAATAAGTTTGAGTTTTGGAACCTGATGGAAATGATTTGGTACTAGGTAATGGAGTCTAATGTAGAATGTAACATGGAATGGGGAGTTTGAGCTATAGTGGAATATGTCAATGGGGGAAAATTCTGAGAAGGAGTGATTGGAGTTAATGGTTTTGGAATGGTATAATCTTTTGCTGATCTTGAATTGGAAGAACTGGAAGAACTTAAATTTTTACTCATGATGACCTGTAAGAAATTCTCTTGTTAGAAAATCTGGAAGAGAATTATCCTTTCCTTTGATAAATTGAATATCAAAATCGAATACTGATAAAATAGCTTGCCATCTGACAAAAATTAAAATTTGTTGTTCATGAATTTTATTTCATGCCATTTTTCGAGTTCCTTGGATATTTGCTTGGAGCTTCCAAATCAAACATATTCATCCAAATAGACCCTTCTCCTTAGTTAGGCAGTATAAAATTAAATGGTGGGGTAGCTATAATCCAGAATTTTGCTCTCCTAAAGCAATCACTCATTATTTCCAAACAGGAGAGAGACTTAGAATTCCACCAAAACAGGGTAGTACTTCCATTATTCCAACAATCATTCAACCAACACCAATTCAGCAGATTCCTTGCCCAACACAAATTCAGCAGATATTACAACCACAGCACATTCCAGGATCTCTGATTCCAGCAATTGAGCAAGATGAAGATCTTCAAAAAAATTTAGCATTTTACAGGCAACTCAAAAGTCAGGAAAAAACCATTAAAACTGAAGACAGTCGTCAAATGTATGATCTATTTCAAGACAGTTAAGATCCATTTAACCTTTGAGTGAGGTAAGCAATGACGTATTCCAGAAGATAGTGGAGGGACCCACACTCCACTGCGGCACAAAGCAGTAGACAAGCAAAAGTGGTGGATGCCAACATCCACAGAAATTGAACTCAATAATTCAAAGAAGCAGCAGAAGTGGATCTCAGCTTCCACTATATTCAATCAACCAGACAGAAGAAAGTGGTGGGCTCTAATTCAAAGCAAAGACCCAGATTCAGTAGAGAAAAGCAGAGGACCAGATCATTTCGGACTTCAAAATTTTATCCAATCTTATGTAATAGATTAGAATTTCATGCCTATAAGTAGGAAGTTTCATTTCATTCAAAGGCACGCTTGAATTATCGCCCCCTCTTGTACATCTTACAATCTCTCCACTCTGAGCTCAACGTTCATACTTGAGTTCCCAGCCTTGTAAACCTTGTAAGCATACACCTCCTGAATCCCTTAACTCTCATCCTCATCCTTGTAAAGTTCATCCATTCTCATTCCATTCATTTGCAAGTTATTCCAAATTAAAAATTATTCATTCCAGTACTTGATTGCTCTTTTATGTTAGTTACTCTTTAATCTTACTTATTCACTATTCACTATTTAAAAAAGTTTTTATATTTGTTCTAGTACTGGGAAAGACCGTCTTTCCATAGAGTTATGGAAAGACGGGGTTTAATTAGAATAATAAAAGGTAAAAGGTCTTAGTTACAATATTTAAAATTTATTATGCAACATGTAGTAGCTATAAAGTTTATAACCCGATTCATACAACCCAAAAAATTTATGTTAATTTCTTCTAATTTACACTTTAAACCTTGGTCTTTCAAGAGACGGATATATATATATATAGGGAGGGGTTCTATGCACTCCCTTATATTAACTCAAATCTACACTCAAAAATCCTGACCGTAGGATCACATCAGATCAAACCTCTTTTATTTATTCCATTGGTTTGATCTGATGTGATCCTACGGTCAGGATTTTGAGTGTAGATTTGAGTTAATATAAGGGAGTGCATAGAACCCCTCCCATGCAACAACAACTAAAAGATGGTAAAATCAACAATTACAAAGCTCTGGGGGCAATTGATCCTCACTTCCAAACCTCTTATAGATCATAGATTCATTCACTCGTTCATTCACATTTAATGCCTATGGGGAATGCTATCACTTCCATATCGAAGATCAACATTCATTTCTTCTTAAGAGTAATTTTCAAATGCAAACAACGACATTTTGCAAACCTCATTGACAGTCACTTTAGACAAACAACGCCTAAAGGTATTTCATCAATGACATTTCACACGAAGAACCATAGATTTGATAACAAACCAAACATAAATCAAGCTAAGACAAAGATGCAAATGGTGAAAAGCTAGGGTTTCTACAGTGGCGAATCGAGGAAGAGAAGAAGTAAGGAAAGAGAAAGGATAAGTGCTTATAATACAAGAAAAAGGGCGAAAGTATTTTGGCCACCCGTTCATTGCGACTTGTGACAGGGTTTCTACAGTGGCGAATCGAGGAAGAGAAGAAGTAAGGAAAGAGAAAGGATAAGTGCTTATAATACAAGAAAAAGGGCGAAAGTATTTTGGCCACCCGTTCATTGCGACTTATGACAGGTTCATCGCGAGTCGCGATGGGCACCCAGAAACAACATATGGTTAATTCTTCTTCTTGTCTTCTAGCCTTCACACCATTTCACTTTTCTTCAAATCTTCAAGTCTTCAAATCTTCAAAGCTAGTCTTCAAAGTTTCGCTTAACTAAACCTGTAGTCAAATAAAATATATGCAATATATAATAAACATGTACATGTGTAGTATTAAGAAATATGTACAAGTCTAGTATATGAGAAACAAATGCACATCGTAGGTTAACAGTTACTAGTTCTAGGCTAGTTAATAATGCTTGTAATTTGATAATCTGAATGTAAACATACCTTTTTTTTGTCAAAATTTGGCTTTGCTTTTGCACATGTTTTTCCATGTCTGCTTCTTCTCTCCTCCATCGTTTAATTGTTTGGTTGAAGATTTCAAATAATTGAGTGAGCATAGTTATTTTCTTGGCATTTTGAAGGATAGGGCATTGTTGGTACTTTCACTTCCTTGTGATGATAGAATGCACGCATAGAAGATATCTTTGTTGAATGTTGTGCTCCATTTTTCACAAATATTGACAACCATTGAAACCATGTGTGATTTTCCAGCTTGTAGTTAGCAATCATGGAGTTCCATTTCTCTTCAAAATCATTTGGATCTGCACATCCTTTTCTACAATATAGTCCAACGTGTTTTTAAACGATTTATCTTTCTTCAACTTTCCATAATGTTGGATTGATTTTTTTTATGTGCTATAAGCACAATCTATGTATATTTTTTTTCTTGGTGACCTGGAAATATTGTACCAAAAATGAAATTTGTAACGATTTCAGGATACATGATTTTTTAAAACTAATTTTTCATATAAGCTAATTTATACATATTGTAAGCTAACATATGCAGTTTCTAACTGACCATATTCAATGTTCAGTTCTATAAGTGACAAATTTTCATAAGTAACAATTTCACAATACCTGATATTTTTAAATGACTAAGCATGCTTATAAGATAACTCATACATACTATAAGCTAACAGATGCAGTGTTAAATGACTATATTCAGTGTTCAGCCTTGTAAGTAACAAAATTTTCAGAAGTTGCGACAAACCTCATGCATTGCTTTTCCCATTGCAAGATCTTTATCTATGAATATTGTGACGGTTTCCTTTCCTTCCATTGCTTCTGGTGATTGTTGATTCCAACTATTGGCACACAAATCAAGTTATACTTGTTTGTTCAGTATGTAGTGTCAAATATGGTGACATCCCCATAGAGTTTGTAGTCCTCCAGCATCATTAAATCTCTCCAAAATACCGCATCTAATCTTGTCTCTTCATCAAATTTGACTTTGAAGAAGAAATCTTCGTCCTTGTCATTTATTTCCAAAAGTGTGTCAACAACTTTTTGAGCATCCACTTTCAATTTCTTTCATCCCAAGCTGACTCATGAAGTTGAGGTAGTCTTTTATCGTATGCCCTAGATTTTCTTCTCCACCAGTTTCAAAAGTCATGTATATGTATCCTACAGTTGGTCTTAAATGTGCTTGTTCCATTGATGTAATGATTTTCCCTTTATCATCAGTAAGCCTCAGTTTGCTCTCACTGAGATACTGCCATACTGGTCTTGTTAACTCGGTTGTGTCTTGATGATGTTGAGTTTTAATCTTTTCGGTTGGCCTGCACAAGAGCACTTGTATAGTATTTTTCGCAAATTTGCCTTTTACTGTTGAGTCGTTGACAGTCCTTGTAGTTAAAACCAATAGCATTTGTTTGTTTTGGGTGCAAAGCATATGTATTGCTTCCAAATTTGTTGCTTTTACACCGGTAAGAATTTCAGTGGCATCTATTTCGTTTAAGTTGGGTAAATATGCATCTGTGTCGAACAATGTACTATTCTGAGCACGATAATACATACTATTTTTTAGTGTAGCATATGCAAGGTTTAATGTATGTAGCACATGTTGTAAGTAGAACAATGCACAAGTGTGTGAAAGTTCAAACTAATAAATGTGTTCTCTCTGTTTCGTGTACTATATTAGTTACTAGTTAGTTGTAAGATGATATATGCACATTATATTGAAACAGAAAAAAGTCTATACTTCAAGTTAAAAACTACTTTGTGACATAATTTTGTAATTAATGAAAGGATTTTACATTATATAATTTAATACATGTTTTATTGTGAACAATACATGTTTTAAGTTAATAAACACACAAGCTATACGGAAGTTAATAAACGCACAAGCTATACGGAAATTTTCAACAGCATATAGTTTGTGGTGCAAATTTTCCAAATGTTCATAGCAGCAGAATTCACACATTTAGAAGTTTCAACAAGAGTTTCAGTACTTAGATAGCAAATCAACAGCATTACTTCAATTGGATGTGAGCAATTCATACCTTGGATATTATTAGGCGAGATTTCATCCTCTTGCAACTGAATTTCATTCGTTTGGAATTATAATTCAGTCGTTTCGATTGTATATTTTACAATAGGATTCGATTGAATCAGATTTGCTTCTCTGAACAAGGATGTTGAAATTTGTTTGGCTCCAATCGCACCTTTGTGCAGTTGTTGGGTGTCGAAAATTTTCATCACTGATTTTACTGGAAATAAGCCGGTCTTAGGAAGAAAAGTGCGATTTACAATAAGTCATCGGCAAAAAAATGGTGAAGGATTTTTGGTTGGGAGAAGGCAACGATTAGCAGCTTCGATTTGTAGAGAATGAGAAAAAAACCAGTGATGGCGAAGTTTTTGAGGAAGAAAAGGAATTGATGACCCAATTGTTTTGTTATTACCCGCGTTAATGAATCAGGTTGACCCGCCAAAAATTACACTTGTTCTTTATTTGCAAGTTGCTCCCTTCCATAAACTTATGAATATGCCCGCTGCCATGAGACCCCTCTAAAATGATATTTTAAAATTGTGATAACAAATCCAACCAAATTACATATCATAATAATGTTACATATTAATGTACTTTTGTAATAATTGATTATGTGGATTGACAATATACAAGATTTAGAAAGGGAGGGAACACAAATTTGAGATATTACATTGCCAAGGGCAACAAATGTCTACCAAATCATGCACATCACACTTGCTAATTAATATTTACATTCAGATGGGAAAATGGAAACAGAGGCCATAATCCAGAGTAATCAGTATCTTCCACTTCAGCAGCAAAAACCTACAATCCCCTATTATTACACATCCACGGCATTCTGCTACTGCTATGACTACTTCCATTAACAAATGATTAAATCCGCCAACGTACTGTAAACTATCATGCAAGTCAACCATATTCACAACATTTCGTGCTATTCTTTTCTTGTAAAAGCACGTACGGCCTTGGAAGGTTGCAAGAGTCTGCACATATCAGCTGAGATTGGAGTTGGCATAAGAGACACATCTAGGAACCATGAAACATCAAAGAATCTTATTGTGAAAAACACATCCACGGAGTATGGTAGTATTCTACTCACTGAATAAGGTTGCCATGATACAGAGGCTGTGGTGGATAAATGTACACTTGGGCTGGGAAGATAAGGTGGTCTTTCACATGTAGAAAGGATTGCCAGGATCAAAGGTTGTGGTTTATATCACAATGGTCGCTTCTAAAGAGGTACTTAACAAGTGCAAGTAAAGAAACCCATCCAAAATAAGACAAGCTGAAGCCTGAAGCCAGCCTGAAGAAGGGCCAGTATATAAAGAGCAGTCAAAGTTTCAAAGTTCCACGGCTCATTTACTAATTCACCATTATAAAATATTTCCAGATTGAGTGTTGGCTGCGTAACTCTTTTGGCAAATGCAACTTTCTTTCTAACGGCCAAAATATGATGGGAGGCTATTTTCTCGCACGGGTCAGAATTTTGATGGCTAACAAGGATAATGCAGACACTAGCAATGAATGCAACACTTACCAATTTAGTTTGAACTCTTATCTTTGTGGTGGAGACTCTGGCTCAGAACCACATACGGAGGAAAAGGAAATGGTGTCTTCCTTTGGTATCGCAACAAAGTTCAATGGAGCAGTGGAAAGCCTTCTCATTTCCTTAAAGTATCCATTTTGACGCCCAGTGTAGGAATGAGGTGTAAGGAGTTCTGGAGTTGCACTCCCAGCAGAGTTTCGACGAGGTGTAGGAGTCATAGAGCCATTGCCATTGGCACGGTAACTATTTGACGCTCTGAAACTGCTGCTTCTTCTAGGGCTTGGCTTAGAGCCAAATATGGCTTCCTTCTCCGCTAGCAACATATCTTGGAGTTTTTTTTGGTCCTTCAGAAGATAAAAGGGTACTCATGTTAAGATCTACTTCAGTAGGGCATGATTGTCCTTTTTAATGCACAACAGAGTGCCTCAAATCTGAGTGTGTATATTTGACATGATTATTGGGGTATACAACAAAACCTCAACTCCATTACGCAGGTAAGCTAAATGGACCATATATTTGCCATCATGATAAGTCAAAATTGTGTATTCTAACAAATCATCAGTGACAAACAAAATTTTATTCAGTAAAAAAACATTATTGGTTAACAGTAGACAATATTCTTAGAAGATTCCTCATCGCTTCCCCCTTTTACTAGAATTAATAGTTATAAAACCCAAAATATTTACACTTGACAGGCAAAAATTAAGACGTATAATCTCACCCTAGCTCGCTTTTTCTCCTCTTCTTTTTGCTGTCTGGTTAGTTTATAATCCTCCAATATTGATACCAGCCGCACCTATAAGGAATTTCATAATATATATTAGATAACAAGACTTGTCAAATTTCTACCTTCACCAAGAACAAAAATATAGATAGAGATAACTATGATCAGTAGAGTGACTCACCCCATCATAAAGAAATAACTTCCTTTTCTCATCTTCCCAAGCCAGGGTCTTGCTAATGAGACTGTCAACCATCACTGCACAGATGTTGCTAATCACATCAAAAGATATCATCAGTGCATGCAACAAAACACACAATTCCGGAATGATCATAGATACCTGGAATCTTATTGACCATCACTCGAGCTCGTTCTGCTCGTTTTAAATTAATATGGGCACCTCTACCAGCACTATAGCGATTTTGATCCTAATAATCATCACTACCAGTCAGAATATGGCAAGCAGAAGTACCTCAATGATTCAGGCTCCCAAAAATTATATGAACCATTGGAAAAATAAATAGACCACCAAGAGAAGAATTGTCTGTCATGTAAGTACAACCATTAGTATTTTGAAGCTTACCCGATTGTAATCTTCCAGCCAGTTCTCCTCCACGCACGCAGAAAGCCATCTTCCAATCCTCTCTATGATTTCTTTACGGCTAAAAACTTCATCCCTTGCTCTGCTAATCTGTGTTTCTATGCTGGATAGGAGTTCACAGGGATCTAAGAGACCTATAAGGAAAATAACTTCCATATTAATGATCTAAAAGATGTACAATAAGAAGTTCCATATAATTTCTTGCAAATACAAGATTCTAGATGTTTTATGCGACAAATGCAATACCAGAATCAATCATCGCATTAGCTTTATCAGCTGCTGTGCTTGAATCAGGTTGAATATGGGTTTCACTGCAGATATCTTCCAACTCTTGCCTCCTCTTTAAGACCAGCTCTTTCATCCTACTTGCTTTCAGTTTAGTAAGCCTCTCAACTTCGGTGAACGTCTATCAGATTTGAGAAATAAATAGGGTTACACAAACCAAAATTATGAAGATAATTCGAACGGAAATCAAGTATGAATAACCAGCCGGGGTCAGGGTCACACCTGTTGTATTACATCCAGTGACAATGCCCCTGGCTCAACTATTTCTGATTCTGCTGAATTGACAATTAAAGTTATCCCTGCGAAGTTAACTTGCTCTTGCTTCATAGTATCCATCAAACTCCATAGTTCATACAACGAAGCAGCTACATCTTTTAGCTGCAATATTGATGATTGTTAGTAAGAGATAATTAAGTCTAGAAAAATAGCTTTCAGTATGCAAAAGCACCTTTTGAAGTCTGACTTTTCTTTCTGTTTTTAACTTTAAGATAGTTCGTTCTAAGCCTTCTAATGTGGTGTCACTGATATTGGTACTTTGTTCCAGAATGCTTCCATGTAGAGTTGGATGAACTTCACCAACAGTTTTGCTGAAATCCAAGCCAAGTACACCACATAAGGTGTGCACCTCATTGACAGACTCCAAAACGTTTTTGAGGCGTTCAGACTGCCAAAATTAAAAGAAAAACAAACAAACCAATAAATGGTACACCAATTTGCCAATGTTCTCATTAAAATTTGTTTTCTAACATAATAGATACCAATAAAGATTTTTTCAAAAAGGGACTGTATTTTCAAATGATGAAGAAGATTTTCTACACTGTTAATAAATAGCAAAGTTCACAGAAACTAAAATTCAATTCATCAGAGCCAGCCAGAAAGGCTTCAGTCTCCTAGTTTCTGCAATTTAAGGAAATGAGGAACACTAGAGTTCAAAAACATGAGCGATTTCACTTAATTATCAACAAGTCTCAGACAGCTTCAAGGAAACAACATTAAAAGTCATGCTTTTGAGGAAGTACCGAGGAAACTGAACTTATTTTTTGTTCACATTGGATGGTTGCCACATATTTCTTCAAACTAGTAAACATAAAAATGTCTGAAATTGCCATTTGGAATGCATACCTTTTCCTTTTGGAGAGTACAAAGATTAGTTTGATATTCTGAGAGTTTTCTCAGTGACAGGTCCCGTTCTTCCAGATTTGTGGAATTCACTGAATTGTTAAGTTTGCTGTATCCAGATATCTCAGCTGATATCTTCTCAATTTGAATTCTAATTTCAGTAAAATGTTTCAACCGCTCTTCTCTTTTTATTTTCAGATCCTCAACCAGAGGTGCGATATATGCAAGCTGCTCTTTCAAAGACGATCTCTTCTCCAACTGGATCTAAACAATGCAAAATACTTGGTTAGTTTTAACAACACATATCAACTAAGTAATATGGATGTGAACGGTGGAATCGATGAATATTTTTTCAACTAAAGCTCCTTTAATTTAACTTTAGTGCGAAAGCAATGGTCCCTAGGGATTCAACCTCAACATGTGAACTATGTAACTACACAAGCAACAGTTCCTGGAACTCAACAAGATCCAATGACAACACCCATAGAACAGTGTGTCTCAGCCATAAAGAACTTTCAGTTTATGCACATTCGAAAGAAATTAGCACACGAAGCTAAGAAAAGCTCATGCAGCTGGTCTTACGAAAGAAGGTAATCGGGTGCTTCCGCCATCCCAGATAAGACAAAGTTGCTTGTCTACTGGTCATTCAGCTAAAATTAGCTAACTTCAATCATTAAATTAACATTCATATAGATAAGAATACTATATCTACTGCATATTTTAAAATATAAATTTCAATTACTAAGTAACTATGTAAAGTCAAACAGGCAACTTTGATTGTGTCGGAGGGAGTACGTGATACTTCTGAAGTTCTGATGCATGCATATTACTGCATGAGGGAGCAAATGGCATCAACTTGAGTCGAAATCATAACACAGGCATTCACAGAGATACATCTTCCACGCTGAGAGAAGAATCATTTTATAGTTTTGAATAAAAAGATTATTACCGGAGAATTAAGGCTGGCTTCACCGAGACAGGCCGTAAGGGTAGCGAGCTCGGCCTCCTTGGCAGCAACAGATTGATGAAGACGTGCCTTAGAGTTGGCAGTCTCATCAACCTTTCTTCTATAAACCTGGAAGCACTCTCTCTCCATATCCAACAGCATACGGTCCTTATCACTTTCTGTCTCGCCAATATCTGCCCATAATTGCTGCTCAACATAATACACTCCATAATTGTTACAAGATTCATCATCTTTAAACTAATAGAGGAATCATAGTACTCCAAAGAAACATTGCAGTTATAATCTCAACAAGTTGTAAAATTATGTTTCCATTGCTTCCCTGTCCCACACTAATATTGTCTCACCACCGGTCCCACTAATAACTACGAAAATAGTTATTAGGTATCGTCAAAATAACTACGAAAATAAAAGATATAAAAACAAAGAAATTGGATTTAATGGAAATTTTCGAAATAGAGCCAAACGAAAGTAAGACAAACATCAATGGATAGTACAGAATTAATATAAATGAAAATAGGACAATTTCAGAAACAAGTGAAAGGAACAAAGGATGTTGGATTATATAACTAACATCAACGTAAAACGGAATTGAAATTCTTACGGTCTACCAGGTCGTGACCAAGTTTCCTGTTTATTTAATTTTTGTAAAATACTCAAAGTTTTAACAACGGACTGTAGAGGGCTCAAACGAAGGGAGTTTGTAAAGCGAGTAGTATGTACGAAAGCAGAATGGAGGAAATACAAGCAGAGCAAAAAGTGCGTGCAGTAAAATTAGAGTGATGATGTCACTTTGAAGAAAAAGCTTTTTCCACCGACAGAAGATAAGATAAAGAGACATACCTCAAGTTCTTCGAGCAACACACTGCAGGAACTAATGCTACTTCTCTCAGAATTGCCGCCAAATGACATCATTGAATTCCCACTTGAAGAAAGAGGCTTGTGAGCCTAAGTCAAACTAAAACTTGCCAGAAGAGCAAAAGGGTAACCCCATAAGCAGATCTGAACCTCTTGCTTGAAAAAGGGCCTTAAGCTTTGAAGCATCAACAGTTCCCACCAAACACAGGGGAAAAGGCACCAACAACTAGGCAATAATTGTTTTTTGTAGTTGGTGTTTTGGAAGGAAAGTGATCTGTTCTAAGTAGGTATAGCAGCCAACCAAGTGAAGTACATTATACAAAGAAAGAATAACAGTCTGTAGTTGGGACTACAAAAGGACACCAACCAAATGCTGACTAAGTAAATGGGTGAGAGTAGTAACCTCTAGGGTAAGTGAATGGATCTGTGGAGTGGAGTGGAAGGAAGAGGCAGATTTTTCGAGCGAGCTTAGTGTTGTGGAATTCACAGGGGCGGCATCCTCGGGGATTAGGAGTATGAGTATTAAATACTCACGGGAACAATGATTAAAATACTTCCTCAATTATTATGGAATCCAGTATTATCTACAGCACCCTAATCATTTTAAATTTTGTTAATTACACAATAATAGTCTACCAACTGCTTTTCTTTTTCTTTTAAAGTCCTCATTTATGTCGGTTAGCCACTAATCCCAACTGGTAATTGTTGAGAAAATATTTGTATTGGCTGCGTGTCACTACTCCGTTATGCAGAGCAGGAATGACAATGAGGTGGGACAGGTACGGATTATAATCTCTTCTTATATTTGTTTTATTAATGATGGAAAGTAAAACTCACATATAATTACTCAAAATAATTACAATATTAAAATTCAACCTCACCTATTATATATTACCTAAAATTCAGCTCCGTCCCATCACCAATTTTGATCTTTATATCCAAATCAAATCATATAATTCACCCCTCTGTATTTCCATAAAATACCTAAAATTTTACTTTAAATTAATATTTTTAATACTCCATCCGTTTCAACTTAAGTTACACACTTTTCATTTTAGATGGTTTAGCCTCAAATTGCAACCTCTGAATTATTTCCAAATTTACCTCATGTGATCGCCTGTGAATGGACGGAAATGCCCCTACAATTTACCTGAAATACAAATTGTAGAATTTTGATTAAATGCTAATTAATGTGAGCTCTTTTTATCTTCTTTATCTTTCTCATTTACGTGTTCTCATTTCAACCTTCAATTATTAGTCTCTCTCTGCTTATTTCTCCAATTTTCCTCTCATATCATCCGCCTGTCTCTAAAATTTCGAAGAATCCTTTTCCTCATCCCTTTGGCGCATCTTAGAGTTCTCTCAACCCTTTTTCTCTTTTTTCACGTGTTTCTAGCATAATTAGATTGCTAATCATTGTTGCTACACTGTTGGTCTTGGATCTAGTAAGTTCATGTTCTGTTTTTATAAACCCTTGAACCTTGAAACATTTTCTAAAACCAAATTAGGGCCACAATTTGATGTTTTTTGTTGTGGGTTTTGGTGTTTTTTAAACATATTTTCTTGTTTGTTGCTTGAGTCTTGGATGGGATTTGTATGAATTGATGTGTTTTGTTTTTGTGATTCTTCTCTACTTTTATTTTTGGAAGATAAGTTTATGCGGTTGATTTCTCTGTTCTTGTAGTTGTGAATGTCGTTATTTTACTTGATCCGATTGAATAATGCTTAGTCGTTAAATTTCCAGGATTTTCATTTATGATGTTTTATTTTTCTAGATCTGTAATTACACAGAGTCCTAGAGATTTTAGTGTTCTCTTTGTTGGGTGTTTATTTTTTTCAATTTGCATTGTTGTGTTCTTGATGGGTTTAATTTATTTTTATTGTGTTCTTCACAGCTTGTTCCATGTGTTCTCATCTTGTTGAAGAAGATGAAGTTGCAGAATGAAGATGACAAGTTCTTAGCCAAAAACTACACTCTATTGATTTGTAATCAAGGTTAAATTTGTAATTTATAGGGTAAGATTAGTGTGTAATATTGTTTTAATTTTCTATAATCCATCACTATTTCTGCTGATAGCAGTTATTTTTTTGCCATTTCAAAGCATGCCTTCGTCAGTTTTTTCACTGCAGAAAATTTCACCTAAAATTTTTCTCCCTGCAGTATAGTTTGGGACAGAGGAAGAAATTTACATGAAAAGTTTAATACTATTTACGTGAAAGAGAGTCTAAGAAAATGTGATCTTTCCATAAGGTTATGGATAGTCCACCATACGTGTCATAATTTTTTATAAAATTTAAATATTGTATTTTAAAAGTTAAAATAAGTAATAATATGTATTTTAATATAAAATTATAAAAATATATAATATAAAAATATTTTAAAATTTAAAATTTAAAATTTAAATTTTTTTAACTTTAATATGTAATTTAATAAATGCAGTGTATATGATTAAAAATAAGTGAAATGTCCATAAGTTAGACAGGTCCCATGTCAGGAATGTCAGGAGATCCACTTTACATAAAAATATTATAAGTAAAATATGATTATTATAAATAAATAATAGTTTATTATATAAAAAATTAGTGTGTACACAGCGGGTATAGTGGTATGAGGCATGTATGAACAAATATCCATGTTCGACCCACTATCTATGGCGACTATCATTTTTATACTCACACTCGCCCATTGGGGTGGATGCGGGGTGGATCTCTGCCAAAATCCGCCCGACTGTCATTCCTATTCTGTAGCCCGCTACAATTCCTACAAGTATCGACATATTAAAGTCAGGTTGATACATTAACCAATGCATTCGACACAATAGTTATCATGTTTTGCTAGTTTTAGTTAGGTTTACACGATGAAGGATTTAGCTGACCATTATTGGTTTCCGTGTCTAAATCTAGAGTATTGTAGACTTAATTGAAGCTAATGGAAACGTTATATTAGCGGGCATTTAGATCTTCATTCATGATTTCATTAGTAGGTTGCCCGTGGATAATTTGTCACCATTTTGTTGAAGGTCATTTGTAAGAATGGTAGTAGATATGAATCTCACGGGCTTATAGTCTAGTAGTAGATGGAAGTTAAGCCAAGAAAGGCAGGTTTGGAGTTCAAAAGGTCAAAGACAAAGGAAGGTATCAACCAGACGAACCAGCCGATCGGTTGATCGGCCGGCATGAGACCAGACGTGCCGACACGGACCCCAGCTGCACTAGCATAGACCCAAGGCTAGAACGGTCTGTGCCATGGTTCTTGGTGATGAACAAAGTGCAACGTCACACATTCAACCTTTGTCCATACAATTTTTTTTTTATCATTGTCCATAATCAGCCATAATCTATGATTTTTTTCTCGATTGTCATCGAGGAAGCAACCTCCAAGGAGTTTCCACCACCCGAGGCACGGATGACAATCCCATCACCATTCCCAAGTGCACTAAGGGGGAGGCCAAAGGTGGCGATAAACGATGCAAGCGTCTGGAAAGACTTAAAAAGGCTTAGGTAACCATTTCAGTCCGAGATTTGATTGAACATGTGCCATGATATGTTAAATTTATGAAAGTTGCATGCACTATAAAGAGAAATAAACCAATTAGGAAGATAGGACACTTGAAAGTGAGGGGAGTCTCCGTTTTGAACCATAAGAATTTTCCTAAAAAATGCAATGACCCCGGGATGTTTTCTATTCATATCTCCTTAGGTGGGAAGCTAGTTGAAAATGTCATGATTGACCTAGGAACATCTATTAATTTGATTCCATATAATCTTTATGAAAACCAAGATATATGTGAACTTAGGGACACTAGGGTGATTGTCCAAGCTAGCCCTCAAATGTTAGTGAAGGATGTGATGGTTCAGGTTGACAAGTTGGTGTTCCCGGTGGACTTTTACGTCATTGATCTTGCGCACGATGGAAGTGCACCCTTAATACTATTGGGGAGACCATTCCTTAAAACGTCAAGGACGAAGATTGATGTCAATTTGGGAACACTAACCCTAGAGGATGATATTGATAAGGTGGGATTTGACATCTACAAATCTAGGCATGATTCACATAACTCATTTTTTGTGTGTAATGGTGTAGCCTAATTTGATGAGCATTTGATTAGACCTCTCCACAATGATGAGACCCAACTAAGATGCATGAAAAATAAATAAGTTGTAAGGACGACAATAAATATACAATATTTCTTTTTTCTTTGGTTTCGTGATTTGTGGAAGATAAATTTTGCATGTTTTTTGTGTGATGAGGATTTGGAGATGAAACTCTTGTTGATTTGTAAATTTGAGTTCAAGTCTTTTGATTTATTTTAGGATGGAGATAGGTCTTGTTGGGTGGCAAAGTTTTTCGACAAAGAGGGAAAAACTAAGGAAAAAAGGGGTCAAAATGTTGGCAGTCTCGTGTCGGGGTTCATAACGACTCGTTCCACGAGATACGACTCGTGCACAGCACCCCAACATGAGGGAGTCTTGTGCCAGGGCTAAGCATGACCCATTCCACAACATACGTCTCGTTTCACAGCCCCTCAGCTCGAGGGGGTCTGTGTGGGTGCTCTTAACACGAGGGTACACGTGTCGGCACCCCATTTAAGCTATCAAATTGGACCAAATATGCATATTTTAGAAAAAAAATAAATTTTAAACTTTAAAAAGTGTATTTTTGGTTAATAAATTTTGAAATTTCCTTATTCCTTAGTATTTTTTATGTAAACATTACTTCAAACATCTCTTGTGATTAAATAGATTGGTACTTTTGTCCCCTAGATTTGCAATTTTCAAAATTCCATCCTTATCTTAATTGTACCTCCCCTTCTTGTCACTCCTTTGCTGAAATTTTAGATGCTTGGTACATTCTCCCACCTAGTTGAGTCATTTGACACATTCAAGCTTTTCAAGAAACACTCTCTCACACATTCTCTTGGTGAACTTGGAAAATTGGAGCTTTTCTCTAAAAAAAATTAGCATTTTTGCTTCTTCTTGTGTGGATCTTTCAACTTTTATTTTCAAATTTGGGGTAATCCTTTGAACTTCGTGTTTACTTGCTTTATTTAGTATTGTGGTGATATTGTGTGAAGCTTGGATCTTGAAAGTGAGTATGTTTTTGAAAAATTGTTTGGGTTATGTGAATGATCTTGTGTTGAAGTAAGTATGGGTGGATTGATTTGTTATTGTGCTTTAATGATATGATCTTCATTTGTTTTGGTGATTTAGGAGGAATGATTCTTGATTTCATGATCTTGTTTATGGGTTGATATGATTTTCCATGAGTTTATTGTTAAAAAAAGAATGGTTCTTGATTAAACAACCTTTATGTTGAAAATGGCATGATTTGGAATGAATAGGTTATTTAAGATGAATGTTATTTTTTAATGATATTAAGGGGCATGCCCTTGTGTATTATTGAATTACCACTTTCTCCTTATTGTGATAGGATGCCTTAAAAAAGGAATGGGTTGGAGAAAAGGACACCTTCCCGGGATCAGAAATGAAAGAAGTTGGCAAAAGGTGAGAGAAAAGAGCTGGCAACTTCCCTTCCTCAGAACTCCGCATTTGTGACGGAGAAGTTCATAGGGCTGACTACCATTTTTGGGACTACAACCCAGAGGTGGAGGTACTTGAATGGACCAAAGAGGACCATTTTGGAGATGGGTTTTGCGTGCAAGGATACTCTAGAGGCTCTAGGCTTACTCGAGCATGTTACCTACTTGCGAGGTCGGATAGGCCTAGAAGGTTTTCTAGAAAAGCATTCGAAGACTTATATCCGGTGGACCTTGTAATTTTTGGCAACTCTATGGCAAGTTACGGATGTCGAAGGACGGAAATCAATCAAATTCCATTTGGACGACAATCACTCTAAGCAAACCACACCATATAGGTATTTCATCAACGACATTTCACACGAAGGACCATAGATTTGACAACAAGCCTTCTACCAAAGACATAACCGGAATTTGTCACTTTCCTAACACTTTAATCATACAAACACTTCCTATTCTCAAACACCCCATGGCATAAATGAAGTAAAACATAGCATTAAGAAGACATGAATATTAAATAACAAAAGCTTCATGAACGAGTGAAACAATGTATTCATTACTTTAACTACTTGTTGTGAAGATAAATCTTCTATCTTTCTTAGATAGTAGTTTACAAGAGTAAATTCGACATCTCTTGTCAAACCTCACCAATGACTCTCTTAGTTGAAACACGACTAAAAGTATCCCATTGATGACATTGAGCACGAAGAATCAACAAGCTTGACAACACTTAAAAACACTACATTGTGTCTAAGCAGTTAACCAATTCATGCATTTACACAAGATTAGTTAAGAATGATCGACATTCATAGACTTATCTCATTTTATACCTAAAACAAACATGACAACGAGTTCAACATCATCACATTCATCTAGCAATTATCAACACATCAACATCATTTAGAAGCTCTAACTCATGCTCTTGGATTCCACATTAAAAGAGGGGGAAAATTAGATACTTTCTCTCAACCCTAATAAGCAATCATACAAGCAATTCATATAATCAAACTTCCAAAAAAAATTAACGCCATTAACAATCCGCATTCAAAGCTCAATAAAAGCACAATAGAGAAAGCAATAGATAGATAGAAATGATTCTCAAGACATTAGCAAGGAAGTATCAATCAATTGCTCCTAAGTACAAAACTAAGCTAGATAATCAAAACCCATAATATAGAACAAAGATCTACAAAGAAAGAAGAAGAAATGGAAGAAAATGGTGACAAACTAGGGTTTTAGAGCCCCTAAGTCGGGCTTAGAGAGTTGGGGAAGAAGGAGGTGAAAAACTATTTATAGTACAAGAAAAAATGGAGTAAAAAGCAAGTTGCAAAGAAATTATCAATAGCTGCGATGCCTTCGTCGCGAGTCGCGACCAGATCAGGAAAATTTTGAGCTCTTAGGTCAACATTTCGTGAGTCGCGACGAAAAAAAGTCCCATTTTGTTTTGCTTCCTCCGGGTAAACCGTTGATCCATTTTGGGAATTCTTGTAGTCGATTTTATAGTACTTGAGAAGAGGAATCCAATGGCACCACCCTTGGAGGCTGATTCTTCTCGGAAATTTTCAAAACTCTGCTTCAAAACATAGATCATTCTTCACCCTTTGCTTTGCTCTCCTTTCTTCACTTTATCTTCTACCACTTTGCGAGTGACCTTCCATCTTCTACCATCCTTTCGAATGGCCTTCACTAAACCACTCCTAAGTACTTATGAGCAATCTACAAATTAAGCTTACAAAAAGGAATCTAGATACTCATAAGGACCAAAAATCCATTAGACTAAACATAGGTTACAAAATGAAGGATTTAGATATAAAAACCAAAAATGACTATCTAAACCCTTATCATGTAAACCTACCTAAAACTAGAAATCTTACAACAAAAAGATAACAAAAAAAATGTTAAATGCTTTGGAAATCTTACATGCATTTGACATCTCATCACACATTTCTTCCACAACTGGAGAGCACCGCCGAGATGAGATTGGAAGATTTATTTCTAAGCCTGACCCACGATTCGAGAAGAAGTTCTATAAGATTATATCTAACTTGGAGATAGAGATCGATGATGAGATTATCGGGACTTCATCTAGAGCGCCACCTAGCCGCATCCACCTAACCACAGACCTCCTTGACCACTTGCGCAGTCTTGGGGAACAACTTGCAAGTTCTACTCAAGTTGTGCTAGAGGTCGACATTGCGGTAGGACGTTTGAAATCACAAATGGAGGAGTTCAGTGCTAGATTGGATTCCATGGAAGCCACCATGCAATCTATGGGGTACATGGAGAAGGTAGAGACTAGGTGAGTGAACGAAAACCCTTCGGGGCCACAAGAGTAAGTGCCATTATTTTCCCAATTCTACTTATGAGTTCCACTCTTTTCATGATGCATTGAGGACAATGCATGATTTAAGTGTGGGGGAGGGAGTACTGAGAACTTAGGAGTTTTCATCTTGGGGTTCCTTTCTGTGTTTTTGGTGCTGATTTTTTTTGGGATGTTTTGGATGCAAATTTGGTGGCGTGACTTGCTTAGTAGCATTCATATTTTATCTTGGGATAGTATGAAGCCCAACTTTGGGGAATTTTGAGCTACACCAAAAAAAATTGGAAAAAAGTGAAAAAATGAAAAGAAATATACCCGGCTAAGTTGGAAACCCGAAAGGGCAACTTAGGCAACAATGGGAAAATCCTGGACATGTCGAAAGGCCTGGGTAAATATGAGAGGCTATGCCCAGCTAGGTTTACGAACCTAGGATAAAATGAGAGGCCGTGTGGAAAAAGGTGAGAATGTAAGCTCAACATGTGTGAAAGCTAGGATGAAAATCAAAAAGGGCTCCTAGAAAAATTGAGAGAAAATGGAAACTACATTGATGATTCTTTATCATCATCTTTGGTTGTAACTAAGTTGAGAATCTAGAGTTATCCTTAGTTACAACCATGTCGACGACCTCTTGGATTTCTTTGGTGTTTTTTTGGCAAAGACTCTTGGATTTCTTTTGGGGAACTATTTGGGAGAGTATGCTAGTTCAACACTCATCATTCTTGCTTACCTTTTTCTTCACTATATTTTGGGTGGTTAGGTTACTTTAGGATCTTCGAGGAGTGTGAGAGTTGTGAAACTCTTACTTATTTTTGGGAACTAGGGTAGCTTGGGAATAAGTTGAATGCATTGGCTAACTTACCTTAGCATGCTACACTTCACTTCGAATTTTTCTTGTTTTTATTTACTTGGGGAAGATTAAAGGTTTCAGTATATTGGAGGGGGGTCGATGTGCACCGTATTGCATGCGTTAACCAATGTATTCGGCATAATATTGGCTTGTTTTACTTGTTGGATTGCTAGTGTTAGTTTGGTTTACACGACAAAGGGTTTAGATGGCCATGTTTGATTTTCTTGTCTAAATCCCAAGTTTTGTAGACTTAATTGATACTAATGGACACCTTGTATCCACATGCACCTAGATATTCCTTTGTGATCTCATTAGTAGGTAACTCATGGGTATTTTTCACCATTTTTGTATAGAAGGCCGTTCGCAAGAACACTAAATGATATCAAAGGCCATTCGCAAGAATGGTAGAAGATGAAGGACACGGACTCTAAAGCATGGTAGTAGAAGGATCGAGCCAAAGAAAGGCAGATTTGATGTTCAAATAGGCCAAAGAAGAAATTGAAGAGTTGTGGTCCGACAGTTGCACAAGTTCTGGGAAAGATCCGAGGAGAATAAACCTTTCATAGTGGCACCATTGGATTTTTCTTCTTGAGCACTATGAAATTGACTACAAGAACTCTCAAATCGAACCAATGGTTCATCTGTAGCGGAGCAAAAAGTCTACCGGCCGAACCAACCACGGGCAGCACAGACCGTTCATGGCCATCACGAGGCTCAACCACGCACGTCCCGTACCACGAGACATGGCCCCTGTTAGGGGCCTTTGGCATGAGCCTCGTGCTGGCTATGAACGGTTTGTGCCAAGCCCCAACACAGACCGTGCCAATCTTAGCGCCAGCACAAGGCCAAGTCGGTCAGCACGGGTCGTGCCAGACGCTGCCCCTCGCACCTATTGGGGATGCTAGGGTTTTTGGCCTATTTTGGCCCTATTTTTAGGCCCAATCCCCTACTACTATGTATATAGGCTTTAGTTTAGTATGGTTAATGTATTAGATCAGATTTTGGATTTCAATAGTAGCTTAGAAATCCTTTTCCTTTTGGCCCAATCCTTTTCCTTTTTTAAAATCTTTATTTAGCTTTTACCCAAAAATGTGGAATTCATTGTAATACTTGAATTCCATGTTTAGGGAGTAGTTTAATAGATTGGGGTTGTGTTTGTATTCATGATTTGAAATTGGCCTTTTGAGATTTAGATTTTCCTATCTTTATGTCCTATGAATATTTGTGCTTGAACTTGTACTTTCCAATATTGTAGGATCTATGTTATGTCATATTTGTATAGTTTCCCATTAGATCTATGAAATAATTGTATTCCTCTAAGAGGATTGATATAGCATTGGGAGTGAAGTTACGAGGAATGGTCTGCGGCGTCACTGGACTAGATTGAACTCCCCAATTTACGGAGACAGTTTGATACGACATTGTGGCAAGTACCACGTGTGGCGGATGGGGGGTAATACCAGGGGCTATCTCCACACTATGTGACATAGGCATAAGATAGGTTTATATGTCTATATGTGAATGAATCCCTTTATCAATCATGTTACGCAAATACCTCCAAGTGCCTGTTTATATAGTTTAATCGTGTGTTATCTTTTATCACTACTAGGAGGACCCCCCATAGACACCAGTAAAAACCCCCTTATAGAACAGTAATTTTCCTAGCTTGGATACCCGTGCCTAGTGATGTGGTGCAAATTGGATACTTATTAGCACTGGTACTGCATACCGGTGCAAAAAATGAGTACCGGTACGTTATGTATCATGCTCAAAAATGTTTACCGGTGTATAAATTAGCATCTCTAGGTACAGATAATGGGCAACGATATTTAGGATATGTGACCGTGCTTATTTCACAGCACCTGTTTGGATGTGTTCCAGTGTATTAAAACCTGAAGAAGGTGCTCAGAAATTGAACTGGCAAATGAGAGATTAGCACCGACAAATTGTTTTTGCATTGTTCAATTTTGAGAACCGGTAGTAGTTATACACTGGTGTTTTTTTCCCTGTTGTTTTAGAATTGGTAGTATAAAATTTTGAACTGGAAATTTTTTCAGTGGTATCGTTTCTGATATTTACATTTTATGTGCAAATTTAGTACTTTTTTGGGTCACTTTTGTGCCATTTTATTATCAAGAGCTTGTGTTTTACCTTGAAATTTTCTTAGGATAGGTAAGAGAAAATTTACGCTCTTTTACCTCTTCTAAGTGAATTTTGCGTGACAAAGGAAGAACATGGAAGCTTGAAGACCAGAGGCCATTAAAATATCACTTTTCAAAAACTTTGAAGACTTGCTTCGAAGACACGAAGACTTGAAGACCGGAGGCCGTCAAAGACCATTTTTGAAGACTTTCTTCAAAGAGTTGAAGACTTGGAAAATGAGAGGAATCATTGTGAAGATAAGTGTTTACCACAAGAAAAAGAAAAGAAAACAAGGTTAAGTTCTGGCGCCCGTCGCGAGTCGCAACAAACCCGTCACGAGTCGCGACCAATGGGTGGCCAGAACCTAACCTTATACTTTTTGTACTATAAATAGCACTCACTTTCCTCTCATTCACATCTCTTCTTCCTGCATTTTTGGTACGGTTTCTAACCCTAGTTTCTACCATTTTTTATCTTTAAATTCTCTTGTACTGTGTTTGGTTTGTTAGCATTAATTAGTATGAACTCTTGTAGCTAAATCTAGTTCTTGGGAGCAATTGATTGAAGCTTCCAAACTTATGTAGTAAGATTCTATATTTGCTCATTTATGAACATTTATTGGAGAGCATTTATTGTGTCATTAATGTTGTGTTTACCTCATTTATACCATGGGTTGTTTGAGTATATGAAATGTTTTTAAGATTGAAATGTTAGAGTGTTAGGAAATTTGCTAATTTCTTAACTCATTTGATATGAAATCCAAAAGCATGGATTTAGAACTTCTTGTGTATAATGTGTGGTAATTCTTGCTAGATGAGTATGTTAATGTGGATTGTTTTCATATTTGTCATATAGATGCAAAGAAGGGTTGAACCTTGAATGTTGTTTGTTCTAAGTTTAACCTAATAAATGTTTTTTTTTGGTTAAATGATTATGTCTTTGGTAGAAGGCTTGTTGTTATCAAACCTATGGTCCCTTTGGGTGAAATGCCATTGATGATATACCCCTATGATGTTGTTTATCCTTGGTGATCATCAATGAGGTTTGCAAATGGTCGTTGTTTGTCTTTGCAAACTACTCTTAAGGAGGAATGAATGTTGATCTTTGAATGAGAAGTGATAACATTCCCCATAGACAATAAATGTAATTGAATGAGTGAATGAATCAATGAGCTATAGGAAGTGTGGAAGTAGAAGTCGATTGCCCCCATGGCTTCTTTAATTATCATTTACATCGTATCTTTAGTTGTATTGCATGATTAGCATAGTTCTCTTGCTTTGCTAATTGTTGACTTTCAATTTGATAACTTAGGCTTAAAAACCAACCAAACCCACCATCCCCTTGTTTACATGCTTTTATATGTATCTATGTATGTATATGCCTAGTATATTTTCTCCTACATATGTTTAAACACTCAAAAAGATCCCTTTTCTTGTGGACGACCCCGACTTGGCATTATCTACTTAATTGTAGATAGAAAGCATTAGGGCTTAAAAGTATTAACTTTGAGAGGTACATCGACGACCTCCCAGTTTCCAATAGCACCGGTATCCAATATTTTTTTTGCACCGATATATTAGTTCACGTACTATGTTATAGCACCGGTAAGGAATTGAGAGTGTAACTGATGATAATATTTTAAAATTTTGCATGGTTATTTTTGTTAATTCTAGTGCCATCCCGTATCAACCACGGGGAAAAAATATTATATTAAATCCCCTAGAACAGTTAGAATTTTTTAAATACTGCTATTGATGTAAATATGAATGAACGCATTTTAAAAGAAAAGAAATCATGAAATGTCAATGTTAATACTCATGAAATATTAATATACAACCCATGCCATATCAATCAATAACCCACAAATCCCCATCACCGATCCACACATATCAATCAATAAATTGGTTGGGATTATTTTTTGCCTCTTTTGCATACATATTAACCCATGCCTCACACCATTTTCTTGCCACCTCCTAAATTTTGTAGGCGTTGCACTGGCCTTGGTTCTCGGGAAAATCTGTGGTTCGATTAGATCAAATGTCAGTGAGTATGACGGGGTTACTGCAATAGATGACAGACACATATTATGTTATTTGTTTCAGGGTTTCGATACTTACATCAAGTGGATTCTTGGAAGTTGTCGTCAGAGCAAGCTCCTTTAGGAATCACAAGACATAGTAGCCGCATTCCCAGCTACTTCCTTGTTCTCGGTGCTAAGATAAAATAAAAGAATCGATAATGTAAAATTAGTGTACGAAAAGAAGAAAAAGTATAACGTATGTGTAACTATTTATGTTAAATACTTACGTTAATGTTTGTTATCTCCCAGATGAAATCGGGTGAGGGTTCATTCTTCCTCTCTAACCTCCCATATTTAAATGGAAGCTTGTGATATATTTATTTAAAATATTAACTTTGGACATACCATGGGAAAAAAGTAGGCTAACTGAATGGAAAATAATACCTGGAAAGAACTTGTTTTGCAGTGTAATCTTCAGGCTTAATACCACCATTTTGTGTGTCCAATGTGAAGACATGGTTAGTATCGGGACAAATGAGGATGAGGAACCAATGCGACTTGCGTTAGTAGTTAACAAATTAATCTGTAAGTTAAATTTTACTGAATTGATATTAATTTAAACTTTATTGTATTATTTATGACCTCCTGAGGTAAGGAGCCATATAATTGGTGGCGTCTGATCCTTTCATCGTTCCCAGATGAGGGCAAGCTAGTTATTTATGTCACTCTCCTAAAACAAGTTGTCATTTCTTCTAGTGTTTGCGATACAAAACAGGGTTCTGCCATTGTTCGTAGCCTCCATTTTACTCCACGGGTGCCTGTTACCACACAAGTCAATTAATGACAGGAATATGTTAACGAACAAGAAACATGAATTGAATTTTTTGGAACCTACCCTATCCACAAATCCAGTTGTGCATTCAAGATCCATGTCATTCCATGACAATTCCCGAGCTTGCCTCCAAAATCCAATAGTAGCTGGATGCAAATGGCAATTTTACATGGTTTGGCAAATGTGGATACAGGAAAATGGTTGTAATACACAACCTTCCCCGTTGCATTATTTCCCTTTTTCTTCTCATTGCATAGGCCGATGAACTCCCTCATAATTGGATAATCCCTTAAGGCGCAGTTGTTTTTAATCTGCATGTAGTTAGTAAAAAAATGTGTTTAGTGATATGTAAATTTTACAAATAGAATATTGGATATAGTCATGAGCTATGATAGCATTACCAATTTTAACGGCTTGGTAGGTGTCGTGTCCTCCCCCAGGCCTGTAACTTGTGGTCGAATCGAAAGGCTGCGTGGACAAAGTAGTGAGAATGTAATTTGAAAAAATAATTACATTCAAACACTTAGAATATGTAAATAATAATAAAAATATATTAGGAACTGTTTATTTGAGATACCTCATCATTGGGGACTTCAAGGAATTCACATTCTTTGTCCACAGAGTCGTTGACAGACACGTCCGTCTCTTGTTCGTCAGGGGTATCCAAATCCTGATTGATCAAAGTCATTGACCAGTCAACGACATGTCCAAGAGCTTCTCCGACATTAACGAATGCGTGGTTGGAAGATGGAAAGCTCTCTTTGGCATGGAACACTGGCTCAGTTACTCGTACACGAGTGATTCGACTTGCTGAAGTATGGTTGTGGCGCTTTCTTTGGAGAAAACTTTGGCTACCAATGCCCTTGACCCGTATAATTGCTTCATGAGCAAAGTCATCCTCTTCCCATTCTGTCATTGATCGTAGAACTTCGTTTGTTAGATAATATTTAAACTACAATTGGTAATAAACCAACTATTGATGAACTAAATAATTAAGAATTGTAATCCATTTTTTTACCTCCTCATCGCTTGTAGCACCATAAGATTTTATTTGGGCTGCACTTACTTGGCCCAATGCAATAATGAAAGACATGGGATCATCCAGGCCCACTTGTATTTGGACTCCTCCTGCTAATGTGATCCCCTTGACTAGCTGCTCAAGGTATGCCACCATTGCCTTCACCATTGGTTAGTCTGTAGTTTGCTTCTTTCGGATTGCCGGAGTGGGGGACAAGCTGCTACCGTATTTTCTTTAGTTGTGGGACAGATGGGGTACGGAAACATCTTTTGGGAGGTTGATTTGAGTACCCCTATACCTCCGCTGGATATCTTGATTTCCAGTTTCCTTTATCAGTATGCCCTCCCCGTGTTGGAGGACCAATGTGCATTTAGCAGCCTCCTCGTTCATTCTTTTATACGATGGGGGCATAATGTATAAACATTAAACATTTTTTTTAAATAATAACAACATGAAAAGTAGAATATAAACATTTGAAGGACCAATTTATATGAAAATACTTACAATATTTTCTACAACGGCTTTATCGATGGGATTAGTGTATGTGGTTTTGTCTGCCATCTTGATGGACTCGAGGTACACCAAGGATCTGTCCACATTAAACTCTATGCTCTCTTGCTCATTCTCGATCTCCTCTTCTACCAACCCCTGCACAACCAGTTTCACTCTCTCTTCTTCTTTCTTTTCTCGATTATCTTAGCCCAAGGGACCCGGTGACCGCTCCGTACAGTCTGAAGTGTGTAAACATTTTCCTTTGAGTGCTCACTATTCGTGGCACTTAATTTCTATCCAAAACAAACAAATTTATTTTAGTATAGTGTAATCGATACAAGTAGTAAAAATATATACTGCAATGTGAAGACACAAATGTTGAAATACAGTTTACCTTAAATTCTAGTGTTGTTCTCATTTTGTAGAATTTGTTCCACACCTCTTCGTCCATCCATTTGTACTTGTCCCATGGTTAGTACTTTAACTTAGGTGTGCCGGCTGCCACCTGATGAATGAATGTTTTGGCAACTTTTAATTTCCAATTGCGGTGGGCATTGCCAGCTGCTACGTCTGCTCAAACTCAAAGCTCGTCTGCATTGGAAAAAAAGATAAAATCAGAAAGTTAGCTTGTAGTAAAGGTCAATTTTAGGGAAGTAATGTTAGCTAATATAACTGTAAAAAGGAAATAAAGTAATATATATTATGAAATTTGCTTAACAAGATGTAATTCCAAGCCTTCTCCTTGGTGTCACCAGGGATGTTATTCCAGTGCATGTGTGTCTCGAACTTGATTCGCCGCCAGAATGCATAGTTACAGTATGCAGTCCACACAATCCAATTCTTCGTGCAAACCATGTCAGACAGGTTGAACCGTACCGGTACCCGTTTCCTAGCCTTCATCAGCATAAATGATTGGCATGTGGATTTACCACACTTCTTGCACGAAGATTTAATTTCAAACCTGTCGAAGTATATTCTATGCACCTCCCAGCCATGAAAACATTGTCTGTTCCAACGTCCTTCACGTTCCCCTTTTCGACTGCTGGAGATTCTTCATGTTGTTTGGAGGCTTGAGGCTCTACATTGGCCAGAGGCTCTTCAATTGTCTCACTGGGTTCCTTGATTTGTAATCTTAGTGAAACAATGGTTGTGGGGGTTTGAATATCATCTATGATTGGTATGATTATCTTTGTATCGTTCACAACTTTTGGTGCTGCCTAACCCCTCTTTCTCTTTCCATTTGGAACTTGTTTTTTACCCTTGGGAGGCATCTAATATAGGGCCACCAAATGAAATGTGTGAGAACCTAACAATCGATACAGAGGAATTTCACAATACACAACTATTTCCACACAATTTGTAAATTGACAATCACAATACACATATCACAAACATTTCATAGTCATTATTCACAACTTGGAATTCACTTTGTCGAATCGCTATTATGAAACACAATTTGCAAATCACAACTCACAATCACATTAAAAATCACGTTACACAAATCACAAATCACAATCACAATCACATTACAAATCACAATCACATTACAAATCACATTACACACTTGGAAAATCATAAATCATAACTCAACGGAATCACAAATCACAAATCACTACTCAAAAATCAGAAATAACTACACACAATCACATTACAATGGAATCACATTAAAATGACAACTCACAATCGCAATCACATTACAATCACAATCACATTTCGATGGTGGAAACTGACCGTGAATAAGGTGGGAAAGAATGGAATACCATGGGAATTGCTTGTCCGGTGGAGGACCGGCGGAGGTGTTCAATATCACGCTGGAGGTAGTCAATGTCAAGGCAGAGGTTGATGTCTCCTAGGGGAGGACCAACCGTGAATGGTGGTTTCTGGTCAATCAATTAATGCCAGATGAGTGGATCAAAAAATGACCATGGGTGAATGGTGAGAAGGAATATAAGCCCGGGGACTTACGACAGTGGTGGAGGAGAAGGAAAGGCCTGAGAGTGAGGGAACTTACGGAGATGGTGGATGGAGTGATGGGTGGTGGTAGAGGGATAAATGAGTAATGGTGGAGGAGAAGGAAAAGCCGGAGACTCAGGGGACCTACGGTGGTAGAAGGAGTGACTAGCGGTGGTGGTAGATTGGCGGACTTACGACGGAGAGTGAAAGATAACCGGTGATTAGTCAGGGGAAGCGGAAGCGTCTGTGGAGGGGATGGTTGTGGAAGTGGAAGCATCTATGAAGGGGGACGAGGGTTTTTATATGTTGGATAATAGCACCGGTAGCTAAATAATACTGGTTCCTATAAGTGGTCAAAGCAGTTGCGTGAAGCTGGTTTGAATATATTTTTTATTTAGAGCATTGGACAAAGAGCAATGCGGTAAAAACCTTTCTAAGTGTTGAGAACCGGTAAGCCAAACTGGTGCATTTTGTTACAAAATACAGCTGATGGCAACTACTTTGTTAGTATTTTGGGGGCTACCGCAATCTCTTGTAAACGCACAAAGTTTAGACGGTATCGCATCCACATTGCAACGATTATAAAACCAATTAACAAACGTTGCAGAATTCTCAACTTACAATTGGTTCGATGGCCAATCAGGATAGAGTTCTTCCAACATTGACATGTGCTCCTCAACATACATTGCAGTCTCACTACTGTTACGCAAAACATAGAGATGAACTTTCATCAACTCAGCATTGGGGGTTTTGGGGGGCATCCTATAGATTGACATAGAGGCATTTTATCAAACGCCTTATTGGCAATGGAAATTTACCAAAAGTTCATCCATATTCGAATTACATGATTGTACCGATGACTATAAAAATAAGGACATATATATGAAGATATGAAGAAGAGCTTGTGTAGGTTTAACGACGCACGGTTTGATGGTTTTGTTGTACTAGACTTTATTAATAGCACCGGTATTAACCTATAATACCGGTGCTGAATTTGTAAAGAAGCTTGACGCAACAACTTTGAATGAATTATAATTAATTTCCAAGGGGACCAGAGAGCAACTCATCGTATTTTTGTCTAAGTGTTGAGCACCGGTTTACAAACTGGTGCATATAAACCTCACATACCGGTGCTATTTTTGAAAGGTAGCCCGATGCAGCTGCTTCAAAATCATTTTAATTATTTTAGGTTGGACCAGGGAGCAACTCAACATTTTTTTGTCTATGTGTTAAGCACCGATTTACAAAGTGGTGCCTATAAACCTCACATACATGTGCAAGTTTTGAAAGGTATCACAACGGAGCGGCTTCAAAATCATTTTTATTATTCTGGGTTGGACCAGAGAGCAACTCGTCATTTTTTTGGCTAAGTCTTGAGCACTGGTATACAAACTGGTGCCTTTAAACCTCTCAACCGGTACAATTTTTGAAAGGCAGCCCTATGCAGCTGCTTGGAAATCATTTCTTTATTCTGGTTTTGACCAGATAGAAACTCCAAATATTTTTTGTCTAAGTGTTAGCACCGGTATGTTACCAGTGCTTATACTCTTTTTTTCTAGTACTCTGCTTCAAAACAGAGCAAGTACCCTAGTCGTAGCGCCGATATTTAATATTTTGACCGGTGATAATAATAACTAAAAAATTGATTTCTTGCAAAAAATGAAGTAAGAGCTACAATTTGAAAAAAAAAAGTATTAATGACCACTAAAAATATAGTCAGGGCACGAACTGGTACAAAAGGGTAGAAAAGTGATTGATAAACCAAACCTACCACCATATTTTTTCCTTTTTCAGGACAACATCACCACCCACAATATGACCATTCACGTCCACCCACAATCCATCCCCTCATGATCACCTATTTACGAGTGGTCCACCAATGTCTCCAAACTAGGGAATGCAGACGAAAAATTTGCAATGTCGGATTTCACAGGAATTCCCATTTCAACTTCAAAAAATATTTCTTCCCATTGAGTACAACATGCCACTTCTCATTGCTTAGGTCTCGGATATAAAACACCTGGCAAGCTTGAGATACTAGCTTCAGACACCTGGCATTCTCGTAGCCCACTCGATTCAAGTCTACAAGCGTAAAACCCATGGGCATCTCGGTACGTACCCCGAAACCATTTTCAACCCATCCGCACTTGAACACTACCACTTTAAACTCAACATAATCCAACCCCAAATCTCCTGTTGACCCCATAAAATGGCATGGCAACAATGATAGGTTTTTGGTCTCTCTTGCTCATTGATACATGAATTCAAATTCCACAAAAGCATCGTTATTCTGAGTTGTGTTCTTGCTATCCTTGGACACTGTAGAAAAACTGTATCTATTGAAATCATAGCCCTGATATCTCCTTAGCTTGCAACCCGGTGTCCTTGTAAACGCACAAAGTTTAGATGGCATCCTGTCCACATTGCAACGATTATAAAACCAAAAAATGTTGCAGAATGCTCAAGTTGCAACTGGTTCGACGGCCAATCAGGATACAGTTCTTCCAACATTGACATGTGCTCCTCTACATACATTGCAGTCTCACTACTATTACGCAGAACATAAAGATGAACTTTCATCAACTCAACATTAAATTGTGTTTATTGGGTACCTTTCGTACGTGGGATCCCAATTTTCTTACCACTGTACACATGCTGGGGGTACACATCCTTGTCAAATTTTCAATACTCAATGATCTCCTCCGTGACATACCTCTGGACAATGGTAGCATTAGGTCGGCATCAAATGTGTACATTACCCTTAAAGATCTTCATGTGCCTCTCAAACGGGTACATCCAATGCATCCCAATGGGACTACATATTTTAATTTCCCTGAAAACGTGGACAACAAGATAGACTGATCTGCTTAATTATGTGTGCGTTAACCATTGCATTTAGCATACTTTTTAGCTAGTTTAGTCGGTGAATTGCTAGTATTAATTGAGTTTATGTGACAAGGGGTTTAGATAGCCATGTTTGGTATTCTTGTCTAAATCCCGCATTTTGTAGACTTAATTGGTACTAGTGGACATCTTGTATCCACTGGCTCCTTAATCTTCCTTGTGATAATCTTTAATAGGTCGAAGACCATTCATAAAGGCAGTAAAAGATATTAAAGGCCGTTCGTAAGGAAGGTAGTAGAGACGAAGGTCATTCACACTAGAATGGTAGTATATGAAGGCCACAAGCATCAATGCACGGTAAAAGGAGATTGAAGCAAAAAATAAGCGGCAATGGAGTTCAAAGCGTTCAACAAAGAAATGGAGAATCGTGGTCCAATGAGTTGTGCGTAAGTCTGAGAACGATCCAAAAATATTAGCCTTCAAAAATGGTTCCATTGGATTTTTTTCCTCGAGCACTACAAAATCGCATGCTAAAATTCTCAAATCGGATTAACGGTTCACCCATAGCAAAGGAAACTTGTTCATCCGTTTGAGGCATAAATGAATCGGTGCGGGCCATTCATGGTTTGGCACCAACGGTCTACGCCAAAGGAGCTGCCCCACACCAAGAAGACCAACAAGAGGATAAGGCATGGCCTGCGCCAGATATCACATGCCGCCACCACAAAGTGAAGACCCCTCCATGCGGTTAAATATGGGCACGAGATGTCCCATTTTTGGCATCCCACACTGTTCCAAGCTCAATATGCCAAGACCAGCCGGTGGGGTATGGTAAATTACACGGCCCATGCCAAAGTTTCTGAGAAAGAACCCTTCCTGACAACGGCCTGTGCCAATGGCCATGAGCACGGATTAGAACCTTCATTTTCAGCACCTTGATGGTGCCCCACACCAAATGATGCAGTCCACGCCAAGGGGTAGATGCAGCCTGCGCAAAGCCTCGCGCTCTACACATCTTTAAGATTTGTGCCTCGCACCAGATCCGACGCCCTGCGCCATACGAATAGATGTAGCCCATGCTAGGCCTCGCGCCTCATGCCAAGTACACTCCACAAGATGCACCATCTGTGATGCCTCGCCCTGTGCGGTGGCTGAGCAAGGGGTTACCCTATTTTGGCATGTTTAGAACCTATTTTTAGGCCCAATCTCCTGCAACTATAAACAAAATCTTTGTCTACTAGGTTTTCATCAACCATATCACATATCTCATATCCAAGAGTAGCTTGGACACTTTATCCTTAGTAATTCATCTTTGTAGTTAGGAAATCTCTCTTTTTCTTTTCTTTCTTTTGCTTTGATCCTAAGATGTGAAATTCAAATGTTTATTTTAATTCCATGTCTAGGGAGTAGTTTCTATAGCTTGGGGATAAATTGTAGTAGCATGGTCTAAATCTATATGCATTTTGAGATTCTTTAGTCTTTCCTATTTTTGTGTTCATGATATTATTATGAATATGCTTCATTATTTGAAATGCATGAATAGTACACCACATATAAGCACACACTTTGGTCTATATTCATGTATGGTCCAAATATCGATGCCCTTTGAGAATAGAAACCTGGTTGTTAGAATGGGTAAGGGAGAATGTGGGTGTGTGCATGGGGGATTCGAGAATGCTCTAACTTACTTTCCATCGCATCAGTCTTAGCTGACTTCGTAAATTTTTCTGAGAGGTTCCAGGTAGAGATTTTGTCAAACTAGGGTTGTGAGATACCTTAGATCATAGATAAGGTGCCAACGACCCTTGGGCATAATTGATAGGACCCGAGGGAAGTAGTGCATTCGTGGTGGAAGCCCGAGACATAATCGTACGGGGAGAAACAGACCTACAACAATGGTCAGACCTTGTTGTACTCCCCCAATTATGATAGCATGGAGGGTTACGAGAGCACCCACCGTGACAGGAACAGGGGAATGTAGGCCATCGACCACACCACGTATTATGGAAACTCTAATAGGTTTGCCTAAATATCTATGTGAATGAATCGAGGATAGAAGCATTAGATTAACCATGTTTCTCAATGATTCCTAAGTGCTTAGCTTAATTAGTGTACTTTGCTTTTTATTTTTATGCTTAGTAGTTGTTAGCTTGAACCCCCCCCCCCCCCCGTTGCATGTTTGTTTTACTAGCATCTCTGTAGACAAACCCAGGGCTTTCCGCTAACTACCCTCTAGGTAGCATAGCAGTGAGAACAGGGTGTAGAATATAAATTTCTTATCTTCTTACCAAAGCCTCTGTCTGGGTTAATCAGCTACGATTAACGACCCCGAGGGAAGGTAGGTCAGAATTTTGGCACCGTTGCTGGGGATGCTATGAGTATAGGTATCAATTTAATCATAATGTATTATTAGAGTAGCTAGTATTGCTTTTATCCATTTCTTGTTCTATTTGCATGATGTTCGAAAAAGAAAATTTGGAAAATTTCCACAAAGAGATTTTTGAGACTTTGTATTTGTTATCCTGTTTGAACGATTTATTTTGTTATACTATTCTTGTTGAGCTTGCCTTTTCTAATTTGAATGGGGATACTACACCACGGTATCTCATGTCTAAAGTGCAGCGGGGAAAGAAGCCGGTTAAATAATTAAAAACTCCTAAGCCTTTTCCAACCCCCAAATTCAACAAGAATGTATCCAAACTTGAGAAGAATGGGTTTACTTGGTCCATCGCTCCAAAGGTAAAAGGTAAACCTAGGATAAGGTGGTGACCCACTCATCATGAAGTGATATTGGTGGTGTCAAGGATGGTGATTCCGGTGACCCAACAAGCCGCTCTTTTTAGTCTTGAATGATTGAGGGAAAAATAATTCGTGAAGAAGACAATAAAGAAACAATGTTTTTATTTCAAGAAGTAGGTTTCTTTAAATGTTTCTGAAATTTTTGGGATGAGTTCGAGTTTTGGTGGAATTTTTTAAAGGAAATTTTAGTCATTATCATTTGTGTGGAACAGTACTACTCGGGTTTGTAATGTCTTTGGATGCAGATTGAAAAGAAAAGTCATTGGAGAAAGATGGGCTGATGGCCTGCGCATGAGTGCTTGGCATGAGGCAATGCTTTGTGCCTAAGTGCTCGGCGTGAGGCTATGCTTTGTGCCCAGGTGCTCGACACGAGGCTAAGCTTCACTCCCAGATGTTTGGCGCACCCTTTACTTTGCGCAAAGGTTAGCCATCACGAAGGTGATGTGGCCGCCACATCACCACAGAGCACGAAGCTGGCATAGAGTGGCACAGAAATAGCGTGTGGGCGGTGCGGATCGACACGCGCCCAACACTGATGCTAAATATTGGCGTGAGGCTCTCCCTGGGATCCGTGCTTCCACCCACCTCACCCAATCCTAGCCTAGCCTAACTCATATTTAAACCCCTAGACCCATAACCCTCTTCTATACCTACCTTCTACTCTACTCTCCTCCTCATAATACAACTTCTCACTCTCTCTCTCTCTCTCGCCTAGAATCCTCAAGCTGACCCTCTCTCACTAAATCAACCATAATTCTCTCATTTTCACCCAATTTTCCCATACCATATATCAAAATCTTCCTCTTTCCATGTTCTATCCAACTCACTAAGCTTTTATGCCAGAAATCCCATAAATCCAAGCAGTTTGTTTGGAGAAGATTCGGCCGAAATTGGTATTTTCTCCGGAGAGCTAAACTTTTGGTCTTGTTTAGGAGCATTGGAGTTTCTTGGACTCACCTTAGGAGAAGTGGTGCATAAGCCTCAAGTGAAGATTCCACCACACTCACCATTCGAGGTAATTTTGGAAGAATTTAGCTTTATTTTAGGATAATCGGATTGGTGTGTTTACTACTGCATGCTTGTGAAGTTTTAACGACTAGTGGTTGATAGATTTATTTGGGAGACATTATTCTGTGTTGGGGTGATTGGGAGAAGTATCTTTTGCAATATATTTCCTGTGGTTAGCTACTATATTCTCTGAAAGTATGCCTCATGTTGCAAGAGAGAGGGGTGAGTCCAGTAGGCAATCCTATATGGATTTGACTACTTCGACTAAGGCCCATAAGGAAAAGTGGGGCTAGCTTATGAACCGCTCTATTTTAGAGATCAAGTTTGTAGACGAACATTCAAAGTGCTAGGGGTGATTTTCACATAGTATGGGTGTTCTTCCCTTTTTCTTATTTCAGATCTGGTAATTCTCTTTTGAATTTGCCATCCTCACACCATGAGGAGATCTAACACTAAGAATAAAGGGAAAACACAACAATCAAAGGAGAGAAAAATGTTTTTGAAGGAGGAGGTGATCAGCTTGGCTTTGTTGAAGGATGAGGGCAAGGGAAAAAACAAAATAGGGCTGAAGAGTGTTCTTGACAAGTCACTTTCAGGCCCTAAAGAAGCTAAAAGCCAAGGAGTGGAAGAAAAAGAAGTTTTTGAAGAAGCAAAAAATGAGTGTTCAATTTCGAATTTCAGCAGCTCTAAAGAAGGGAGAAAAATTGTTTGGAGTGAAGAAGTGGAGGAGGAGAGAAAGAAGGAGGTCAGATCTTGGAGTTCTATACTCAAATCTAGCTCGATGGAGATCCAATATTACCAACCCGTGGAGATAGATGGGCTGTTTATGGGTGAAATCACCATGGAGGAGGTGGAAGAAAGCTCAAAGCAATGGGAGACTACTATTATGTGCAAGGTTTTGGGCTGCAACCCACCATTCAAAGTCATGGAGGGGTTCTTTTTTCGGATTTGGGGAAGAAGAATCAACAAGGTATGGCTTCTAAATTCAGGAGTTTTTATGGTTAAATTTCAAAGTAAGGAGCATAAAGAGGTTGTTTTGGAGAAAGGAGTGGTGTTCTTTGATGGGAAACCCGTTTTAATGAAAGATTGGAATGAAGAAGGTGTGATTGAAGAAACTAATGTTATCCCGGTTTGGATTCAGCTCCCCGGATTGCCATTGAAGTATTGGCAACCAAAACTCATAAGTAAGATAGTAAGTCCACTTGGGAAGCCTTTGAATCTTGATAGAGCAACACAAGAGAAGGAGAGGCTGGATTTTGCAAGGGTACAAGTTGAGGTGATGATAAGTGATACCCTTCCGGATAAGTTGATTTACCTTAATGAAAACAAGGTGATTGTTAGCCAACAAATCTGTTTTGAATGGAAGCCAACTAAATGTGGAAAATGTGGGATGATTGGGCATAATGAGGAGGTGTGTAGGAAGGAAAATGGACCTGAAAAACGTCAAAAAAATAGGAGGATTTATGTGCCAATTGGGAGGATTGTGAAAGAAGATGAGAAGTAAGATGGAGTGAAAGATGTTAAGGGGCAGCAAAGGGATGCTAAAGAGCAGCAAAGGGAAGTTAAAGGGCTGCTAGGGGAGGAGATTGAGTTCAAAATGGTAGAGAAAGGAATAAGGGCAGCAAGGAAGAAAGAAGAAGATCCGAGGAGTCAAGGAGTGAAGGTAATGGGTATACTCTCTTATCCGACCCTCCTTATGAATAGTAAATTTACTTGTTGGAATGTTAGGGGTTTGAATAAATGTGAGAAGCATAGGAGGGTGAAAAACTTTTGTATGCTTAATCATATAGGTTGTTTGGGGCTGTTGGAAACTAAAGTAAAAGAAGAAAACTAGCAATAACTTGAAATTCTTCTTGACGGTGGTGTATGGCCATAACACCATTGAAAAGAGAAACCAATGTGGGAGTTCCTAAAGGGGCAAGGGAGTAGAGATGATAAACCATGGCTGATCATAGGAGATTTTAACTCTCCCTTGGATTTTGGGGATAGAGAAGGTGGAAACGATGTTGAAGAAAAGGAAGTCTTGGATTTCCAAGGCGTGATGGAGGCTAGTTTGTTGGTTGAAATTAAAACTATTGGCCAAATGTTTACTTGGAGCAATAGAAGGGAAGTGGGGGGAGTTGATACAAAGCAAAATTGATAGGGGCATTGTAAACCAAGAGTGGGTAAGGAGGCTTGGCCAAGGCTTTTGTGAGGTAAAACTGGACACACTCTCGGACCACCATCCTATCATTTTGAGTTGGCATAAGGAAGACAAGAAGAAGAGGAGGAGCTTCAAATATTTCAATATGTGGGAGGCCTCACCACATTTCAAGGGGACAATCCAAGCTGTTTAGAGGAAGGTGAGCACAATGAAGGATTTTGGAAAGCTTCTTGAAGACATGGAAAAGCCTTTGAATAGGCTTAATAGAAGGGAGTTCTCTAAGATTGGAGAAAGGGTGGAGAAGGCTAAGAAGGAATGGCTTTTGGCACAAGAGAGGTTGAATGAAGAACCAAGGGATGAAAGGAGGCAAAGGGTGGAATTTGATGCAAGGAAAGTTCTTGAAGAATTGGAGGAGGCTGAATACAAGTTCTTGCAACAAAGAGCTAAAGTGAAATGGCTTCATGAGGGGGATAGGCCTACAAAGTTGTTTTCTGCTTCTATGAGAACAAGGCAATACAAGAACCAAAATTTGAACATAAAGGAGGGGAGTAGATTACTATCCAATGTAGATCAGATTGAAGAACATTTGAAGAGACACTATGAAAGCCATTTGGGAGTCTATTGGGAAACTAAAGATTTGGAGGAAAACTTGGCTATTTTTGGTGGAGTTCTAAGCATACAAAAACAAGCATCCTTAATCCAACCAATTGGTGAAAAGGAAGTGAAGAAAGCACTTTGGGGGATTCATCCTAACAAAAGCCCGGGGAGAGATAGTTATACAAGCCAATTTTTTAGGAGCAATTGGGAGATAATTGGAGGAATTATGGTGGAGGCCGCACAAAGTTTTTTCAAGGGGGAAGAAATTCCAAACTCTTTGAATCAAGCCGTGATATCCTTGATCCCAAAGGTGAGTCAACCTCAATATGCATGTGATTATAGGCCTATTGCTTGTTGCTCCGTACTTTATAAAGTGATAACCAAAGTAATTTGTGCAAGACTTTGTGAGGTGCTTCCTTGTTTGATTATTGAGAATCAAAGTGCTTTTGTGAAAGGTAGGCACATATCACACAACATCCTTTTAACACAAGAATTGTTGCATAAGTACAATGTTGATGGCATGAAGAGAAGTTGTGTTGTTAAAGTGGATATTAGCAAAGCCTTTGATTGTATAAGCTGGAAATTTCTTGTTAAATGGCTTGAGGTTTTAAAGTTCCCCGGGTTGATGATAGATTGGATCAAGAGAAGTACAATTAAGTCATCATTTTGCTTGGTTTTGAATGGGAGGTATTCTGAAGGATTCATGGGTAGAAGAGGAGTTAAACAAGGGGATCCTCTATCCCCCTTGTTGTTTGTTTTGAGCATGGAGTACCTTACAAGAATGATGGCAAAGGAGTACAAGGAGCAGCGCATAGAATTCCACCAAAGACGCAAAAAGGTTGGTGTGCATACTTTGTTGTTTGCTGATTATTTGCTTATCTTTTGTGGAGCAAACCAAAAATCCATGGAGGGTGTAAAAGGTTTCTTGAAGAGGTTTATGGAGGTCTCGGGTCTTGCAGTAAGTGAGCAAAAATCTAGAATTTATTTTTCTAGAATGGATGAAGAGGAGAAAGACTTGTTGGCTGGAGTGTTAAATGTAACAAGAGGGGATTTTCCTATGCAATATTCGGGGCTGCCTTTGTCTAATGTGAAGTGGAGGAAGCAAGATTGTGAGCAAATGGTGGATAAAATTAGAAGAAAATTGCATAGTTGGAATTCAAGTGTTCTTTCTTATGCAGGGAAGGTGCATTTAATCAATTCGGTTTTACTAAGTATAGCTGGATTTTGGGCTAGTATACTAAGTATACCTGAGGGTGTTCATGAGGAGATTGTGAAAATTTGTAGATGTTTTTTGTGGGGAAGAGAAGAAGGGAAAATGGGTTATACTCCTATCTCTTGGGACACAATTTGTAGAAGCAAAAATTTTGGAGGATTGGGGATTAGAGATCCTTCCATTTGGAACAAGGCAGCACTATGTAAGCAATTGTGGGATTTAAACTCAAAGAAAGATATTCTTTGGGTAAGGTGGATTCAAGCATATTACATAAAGGGTGGATGTCTACAAGGAAGCAAAGGAGGGGTAAGTTCTAGTTGGCATTGGAAGATGTTGTGCAAATTGAAAGATAAACACTTCCAAACCCTTGGGAGTTGTTTGGACAAGGAAGGAAAGTTGAAGACAAGGATGGTGTATGATGAAATGAAGGGAGGAAGCAAAAGGGACTATGCAAAGGTAATTTGGGACAAAAACATTTTACCTAAGCATAGAATTTTCCTATGGATCCTATTGAAGGGAGGGCTGCCCATGGTTGATAGATTGCAAAAATTTGGGATTTTGAAGACACAACAAAGTTGTAGTTTATGTGATGAGGTGGATGAGACAGCAACCCATTTGTTTTCGAGTTGTACATACACTAGGGGGTTGATGAAAATTTTGAAGTTGAGGGATATGAGCAACATGAGGCAAGTAAAAAGATGTTTGTTGATGATGGTAAGAAGAAGGCAAGACTTGATGTTGATGAAGATTACTAGTGCCTTGTATAGAATATGGAATGAAAGGAACAAGAGGATCTTTTGCCAAGAATATTTGAAGATGGAGACCTTGGCTGCCCAAGTTGAAGCTGAATGCAAATGGAGGAGCAACAAGAGATGGAAAGAAAATTTTGAATATGAGTCTATATAGAATATAGAGCTGGCTGTTTGTTTGATTTTAAATAGCAAGTTTTGATAGGGGTTTTTGCTTGTAAAAGTCTAGGAGTGATAGCCTAAAAAATCTTTTGGTTTGATTTGATCTATATACAAAACTTTCATAAAAAAAAAAGTTTGTAGACGAACAGACCCTTAAGGATCTCAAACTCTACAAACTTGTCCGGAGATTGCTAGGAAGGATAGGTATGAAGGAGTTTACTACCCTATCTATCCCCACCTACACTAGGTATACACTGGAGTTCCTGGCCACTATCGAGAAGTTCCGAGATGAAAAGGGAAGACACTGTATTAGTTTCCATTTGGGAGATAAACCTTGTACCTTGACCTACAATGAGTTGGGGTAAATCTTCAAATGGAAGGAGCAAAGGAAGGTCTTAGGGTTCAAGGAGCCAAACACATGTAATCGGCCCATATTTTGGAGTGTTATCACCAAGCAGATTAGGAGTAAGAATAGCAAGATCAAGGACATAGTGCACCCGAGACTTAGATTTGTGGCAAGGCTTTTGACCATGATAGTTAGCTGCCATGGGAAGGCCACCGCTCTGATGAGGATTTCACGATTCTTCTATAGTCTATGTGCACAGGGAAGGCTTGTCCCAACTTGGTAGAGGAGTTTACCACTAGGAGTATGGATTAAACTTTCTCAGCTGCCCGCACTGGAAAGATCTCGATGGGAGGAATGGTTACATTTTTGGTACAATACTTCGACCTCTTTGAGAGTGATGACATGAGGGAAAATCCAGGTGTAGTATTTACACTCACTTTATCAGTCATGGAAGAGGCAAGGCTAATAAAGAGAGAGCATGGTTCCATTTTTTAGCTATACAAGGGGGAAATTCCCGTGTCTTCCCAAGAGTGAGATCCTTGACCCTGACGTAGGTTTGGGGGGCAGTATTGGGAGAGCATGACCTGGGAGATGAAGGTCTTGAGGAGGAGTATAAGCAGATAGAGCAGGGTTCCGGAGTAGCCCGAGCACCAGATTCCACCTATTGAGCAGCCATCTCTGTCTCATGCTATGCCACCACCTATTGACCACCCACTAGCACAACCGCCACCCTTCCATCCGCTATCAGGAGTTCCACCCCCCTTTTCCAGGGCTGATCGACATGCACGAAGAGTCCTTGGGAGGTCGTCGTCGTACCTCTCAAAGTTATATGTTTATGCCCTAATTCTTCCTATCTACAATTAATTAAATAATGGCAAGTCGGGGTCGTCCACGAGAAGAGGGATCTTTTCAAGTGTTTAAAATTATATAGGAGAAAACATACTAGGAATATACATATATAGATACATATAGCATGTAAAAAGGGGGGGTTTGGTTGGTTTCTTATCCTAAATTATCAAATTGAAAGACAACATTTAGCAAAACAAGAGAACTATTCTAATCATGCAACAACAACTAAAGACAAGATTAAAACAACAATTAATGGAACCTTGGTCCCAATTGACTTCCACTTCCAAGCCTCTTATCCATCATTGAACATGCAACCTATTTACTACTTTCACTACTTGTTGTGAAGACTAAACTTCTACCCTTCTCAATTAGTAGTTTGCAAGAGTGAGTTCGACATCTCTTGTCAAACCTCACCAATGACTCCCATGGTCAAAACATGACTAGAAGTATCCTATTGATGGCATTGAGCATGAAGAATCAACAAGCTTGGAAACATTTATAAACACTACACCGTGTCTGAGCATTTAACCAATTCATGCATTTACACAAGATTAGCCAAGAGCGATTGACATTCATAGACTTCTCTCATTTGCTACAAGAAATAAACATGATAAAGAGTTCAACATCATCATATTCATCTTGCAATTATCAATCCATCAACACAATCAAAAGCTCTAAATCATACTCTTGGATTTCCTATCAAGAAAAGGGGAAATCGACCCATTTTCCCAAACCCTAACAAGCATATCATACAAGTACTTCATATACTCAAGCTTTCAAGAACATTAATGACATTAACAAACACATTGAATGTTCCATAAATGCATAATAGTAAGTGTACCAAATAGGCTACAATTTGTTCTTAAGACATGGGCTTGGAAGCCTTGGTCAATTGCTCCCAAGAACTAGATTTAGCTACAAGACTTCATACTAATTAATGCTAACAAACCAAACATAATACAAAAGAAATCAAAGATGAAAATGGTGAAAAACTAGGTTTAGAACAGTACCAAAATTATAGAAAGGAGAAGATATGAATGAGAGCAAAGTGAGTACTATTTATAGTACAAAAATGATAAGGTTAGGTTCTGGCCACCTGTGTGTCACAACTCGCGACGAGAGCCAGAACTTAACCTTGTCTTCTTTTCTTCTTCTTGTGGTGAGCACTCATCTTCACAATGATTTCTCTCATTTTTCAAGTCTTCAACTCTTTGAATAAATTCTTCAAAGTCTTCAAAAGATGGTCTTCAACGGCCTCCGGTCTTCAATTCTTAAATTTATGAAGCAAATCTTCAAAGACTTTGAAAAGTGATCTTCAATGGCCTCTAGTCTTCAAGCCTCCATGTTCTTCCTTTGTCACGCAAAATTCACTTAGAAGAGGTAAAAAAGCGTAATGTCTCTTTTACCCCTCCTAGGAGAATTTCAAGGTAAAACACAAGTTCTTGATAATAAAATAGCACAAAAGTGATCCCAAAAAGTACTAAATTAAGCACGTAAAATTGACACATCAAACATCCGCACACTTAAATCTTATTTGCCCTCAAGTAAGAAAAGATTCAAGCATACGAAGGAATTGATGTATCCACATCCTAACTACTATTCCCCCAAGTCAATACCTCTCAAAATTCTCAATATCACACATCCCAATGTTAAGGTCAAATGAGAAGTTTCCCACAACCCCCATTCCTAAATCTACCCAAACCATATCAACCTAGCAATTCAGTGATACCTCTAAAACATTCCAAAATCTCAAATTGAATATCCCAATTCCAATGGTACAATGTGAGGCTAAAAACATGCATAAATTTCAATCACATGCTCCACGTTATACCAATATATACCCTAAAAATGAAGTATATTAATGATCAAGAATTTCACAACTTACTTTGTTTTCTCCTGCTAAATTCCCATTCCTAAGAGGTTCTCAAGATGTCAAGCTACCCAATCCATCCATATGGCCACGACAACTTTATGACTCAAATGCTGGAAAATGAGTAAACACATAAAATTTTTCTTTTTCTCTCTTTCTCTCTTTTGCCTAGGAGCCCTTTCGGGTTTTCATCCTAGCTACACATCATGTTTCTTTGACTTACATCTCACATTTTTCTACACATCCTCTCATTTTTTCCTAGGTCTCCCTTTCGGGTTTTCAACCTATCTGAGCCCCCTATGTTTCCTAAGATGCCCTCTCGGGTTTTCAACTTAGCGGGATTCTTTTTATTTATATTTCTTTTCTTTTTAAATATTTTTTTTCATGTTTCTCCAATCCAAAAAGTAGCAAATTGCTTTGAAAATGTTAAGGCTATGAAAATTATCAAAGCTAACATCATCCAAGTACATCAAATGAAAAGCGTCCCAAAACAAAAGGGAAAATAATATCCAAAACAAAGCAAAAGAATTGTCCAAAAGTAGCGAATCTAACAAAATATCTCCAACCCCAACCGTGAAATCAGTAGATACCCCTCCCCACACTTAGAACACTACATTTCCCTCAATGTAGACAATTAGGGAAAAAGCGTACAAAGAGAAGTATGGAAAGGGCAAGGATATGATGCTCAGAAATCACTGTTGTGAGGAAGAAGAGTCACCATCAAAATAACGCTACTGATAATGAGCCAGCCAATCAGTGCTCCTCTGCCTCCTAGCTCTCTGCCTCTCAGCTCCTGGATCAGGGCCTAAGACACCGCCTTTCTGGGACTACATCTCATGGATGCGAGCTGATAGGTGATCAATCTCCTCATCCATGTCGATCAAGCTATGGAAGACAAACACGTTGTGCTCTAATATCATGCTATCTTGGTGGTGAAATCTATCCTACATGGTCTACATCATACGCTCATACAAATCCAGTGGAGGATGGGAGTGGTGAGGTGGAACATAATCCTCCTGCATAGGCTTGGTCTCTGGTGGAGGCTGCGGGGAATGTTGCTCAGAGAAAGGCAGGCTGCTATCATCGCACTGCATGAGGAGTCGGGTGAGATCACCAATCTGCACGAGGATTTGGGTGAGACTGCCAAGTCCGCTAGGGGTGTACAAACCCCAGCTTCATCTTGTTGGGCTGAGAAAGTGCTATGAAGGTGACCTTCCTGGCGCCATATAACCAATGGAATACCCCCATGGCCCGGGTGGCACTGAGCATCTCGAATCAGACTAACCTCTCAGCAGTGATAAGGTAGGAAGTGCACCTCCCTAAGCACGGAAAGTCAGCCGTGGAACCAATTCTAGGTACTCTGCCAAGAGGCCTATCATACCTCAAACCATAATCTTCCCCTTCAACTTCCCTGCCACCTCTATATCCTCTTCATCCATAACTCAGACCATAACCCATATCCCAGTCCCTCACTCGTCAAGTGTCATAGGAAGTGAATGTCATTGTCTAGCACATTCGTGGGCTCCGCTGAGCAAAGTACCATGCTAGACAAAAGTTGGTGCATATAACGAAGTGCGGGGTGGATGATGACACTGCTCTTATCGTGGGAGTTCTTCGGCCTCATGTTGATGACACTCCAGAATTGCATGGCATCCGCAATCGATTGTTCCTGGGCATGTGGGTCCAATATCGCCCGTATCTCCGCAGTGTCCCATCCGAAAGCTTCCTCAACCTGCGAGACGGTTATCTCTCAAGATATATCATCTAGGTGGAAGGTGATGTACCTCTTGCACAGTTGGTCATCCCTCATGCTGCATATCGTAGCCGTGGATAGGAACTCTAGTGTATATTGCCGGTAAGAGGGGGCACTCTTGCTCATGAAACCCTTCATCCCCCCTTTGGCGAGAAGGCATCAGACTGGCTGGGTGAGCCTAAGAGCGACCAATGTTGGCATGTCTACAAAAATTATCTCCTTGAGCTGACGGTTGGCCAGGGCCTTTCATCTCTCCGCATAGGACCCGGTGATCCAGGTCAAACCTATGTACCTATCAGGAGGAGAAGGCATAAGGCTCGACTCCAGAGCCGGTGGTGGAGGCGGAGGTGGAGCGACGGTGCGCCCACCTTGTGGAGGAGCCCTAGGTCTCTTGGTAGGAGCCATATCACTCAAATGCTTAAGAGGAATAAAGAAGGAAGCCCACAACCAATTTGAATTCGGATTGCCTAAAATCACAAAACCCCCAAATTCTAGGGTTTGTGTTCTTCAAAATTTTATAGTGATTTGTAGGTAGAGATTGGGAAGATGTTGGATTGGGAAGTGGTGTAGAGCTTTGTGGGTAGCAGCGGTGAGTGGTGGCAGGAAGGAGGTGGCGCGGCTGGAATGACAGGGAAGATGAAAGGAAAATGGGGAAGGAATGAACATTTTACTTGTTGCCCATTTTTTAAACTCTATGAATGACCATCGTGAGGAGTGACCTATTCATCGTGAGTCACGACGAGTAGGTCAAAAGGCGCCTCAGGTCAAGATTCAAGTTACAACTCGCGACCACTCTGTCGCGACTCGCGATGGTCCGTCGCAACTCACGATGGTCCGTCGCCTGAGAGTTCCATTTTTTAGCAAAAGCTCTGATTTGGTCGCAACTCACGATCACTTTGTCGTGACTCGCAATGGGACCATGTGACCCACGACAAGGCAATCGCAGTTCACGAAAAGTGGAGGCTGAGGTTCAAAATTTCCACCAAAAACTTTTGAGCCCGTCATGACTTGCGACGAGGTGGTTGTAACTCGCGACGGGCTACCCATCTAGTACTTAGAAATTTTTTTCTAGATTTGACCTCTTGTCCAAGTTTTTCCTTCTTGACTCCAAGCATTTCTCCCTTCAAAATTCCAATGCATTGGTTTCAAATTGCTACAAAATCATAGAAAAACGAGCCGTTAAAAGCACAAATAAAAACAATGAAACTAATGAAAAAATTCAAAACCAAGCAACATCAACGGAAAGTCACAAATGACGACCCGGATGATAAAAACCAAGTATTTTTTAACGTCGTAGGCATGACTCATTCCTCTTCTTCTTACTCACAAAATGAACCGAGATGATCGATTTCCTTTCCTCGATCTGGGTCAAAACAATCGAGATTTGCATCACCCCCAACAAAACCTTCTTCAAGTAGCTTAGGGTTTCTTCATGTTCCCTTAATATCTCTAACAAATTACATTTTTTCCCATGGTGATCTCAAGCACGTGAGCATTCATGGGTTTCTCTTTTTCTCCAAGAGATGAACATTTAAGAGCTTTCGGTGGTGGCTTGCACTCTTCCACCAAAGTCTTCTCAAGAGAAGGAAGGAGAAACACCCTCACTGGCTTACCCGCAGACACACAAAAAGTGTTGGATGCTGCATTCCCAAGAGTGCATTCACCATTATTGTTGTCCTTCAAGTTAGTACTAGCAACATTTGAAATCAAATCATCACTCAAAAGATCATCTATGGTAATATTTAAGGAAATACCATCTCTGGGCTCAATTACATCCTTCTCTTCGTCATCAATAACATGAATAGTTTGGCAAGAATGGTATCTAATAGGATGATCAATGGAATTATTAATGTCAAATTCTACCTTCCACCCCTTAAATTCCATGGTCAATGTTCCTTTATGCACATCAATTATGGTTCTTGAAGTCTTTAGAAATGACCATCCTAAAAGAATAGGTGCACTATTGTCACCTCCCATTTCAAGAACACAAAAGTCTGCAGGGAATGTCAAAGAATCCACTTTTACCAACACATCCTTCACAATACCTTTTAGGCATGTGCTAGAGTGATCGGCTAGTTGGATAACAACCCATGTTTTGTGCAAAATGCCTAGATTTAGACTGTTATACAATGAATATGGGATCACATTAATTGAAGCACCTAAGTCTAACATGGCCTTGTTAACACATTTGCCTTCTATCTCACAAGGGATTGTAAACATTCCCAGATCATCATATTTGGGGAGCATTTCATCATTGAACACGGTGGAGACATATTCACTCTTCAACTTCGTTTTCTTACTTTTCAATTGTTGTTTCCTATTGATTGTACACAATTATTTAAGGAATTTAGCATACCTAGGAACTTGATTTAGAGCAGTTAAGAGTGGAATATTTAACTTGTATCTACGAAAGACATCGTAGATGTCCTTTTTGTCCTCCTATCCTTTAATGCCTTTGGAAACGGTGGTTCCGGCACATAGATAGGGACTTCCGCCCTCTTGATTTCTCATGAGGTGGGGATGAGGTATCTAGATTTAATCCCGATCTTGGCACAAATGTCTCCACATCTATTTCTTCTTCTTTAGTCCCCTTGGCCAACTCCTCAGCCTTCTTCTCATGATCTTCTTCTTTCTCAACCTTCCACTCAACAACAACCCTTGCTTGGGGCTCTTTCACTTCCCTTACACTTCTTAATAAGATTGCACTCACATTTTGTCGAGGGTTGATCTCCAGTTGGGAGGGAAGTTTTCCTTTTTCTTGGGCCTCCATCCGATTCACCACTTGAGCTATTTGGCTCACTTGGGTTTCCAAGTTCTTGATGCTCACCTTGGCTTCATCTTGAAATTTTTTTCTTTTCTCTGTGCACATGCCTAACCGGTGAATGGCTTGCATCACCTCATCTTTTGTTAACCCTGAGCTCTCCCCTTGGTCTCGGGGTTTGTCTTGGAGCCTTTGAAATTATTGTTGTGGTGGCTTATATTGTTGCTGAGGAGGCTGATACAGTTGAGGGTTTTGGCTTCCTTGAGGTTTTTCAAATCGGAGGTTTGGGTTATTTTGGTACCCTTGATAACCTTTGTAGCCTTGGTGACCTTAGTAGCCTTGTCCACCTTGATATTCTAGGTTGCCTTGGTAGCCTTAATTTCCTTGATACCCCATGGCACTCACCTCCTAGACATAGTCCTCTTGAAAAGTAGGGCAAGTGTGTGTAGGATACGCCAAGTAACAAATTTCACATGATTTAACATGGGTGCATTTCCAGGCTTCGTCATCAATGATTTCACCATAGATTCAAGGGCCGAGACATGGTCCTCGAGCTTCCCACTATTGGAAGAGTCACTTGCAAGCATTGGATTTCTCCTTCTCAAATCGGCCCTTGAGCTAAAGTTCCTTGATTCTTCCGCTAGCTCCTCATACAATTGCATAGCCTCAGATGACGCCTTGTTCCCAAGGGGCCACAAGAACTCCTCATCAACCTTTGATCCTCATCAAGAAGACCATTGTAGAAGTAATAGACCAAATACTCCTCTGAATAACCATGGTAAGGACAACTTGCGAGAAGCTTCTTGAAGCTATCCCAATAGTCGAAGAGAGATTCTTCATGCCATCGGAGGATGTTACTTATGTTCTTCTTCAAGGAGGTGGATCTCGAGGCCAGGAAGTATTTGGCTAGAAACTTTGTTTTCATATCAAGCCAACTCTTAATGCTCTTGGGTGGTAGGTAGTGGAACCAATCTCTTTCACCATCCCTTAGTGTGAACATAAATGGAAATGCCTTCAATTCATAGAAGTCTTCATCCACTCCATGGGGGACCGTACCACCAAATAAAAAGTGAAATTCGGTGAGGTGTTTGTTTCCATTCTTCCCTTATCTACCAAGGAAGATGGGTAGCATGTTTATAAACCCGGTCTTTAGCTCAAAGTGTCCGTTCAGTCCAACCAAGGGATACTAAATGCACATTGGTTTTGATCGAGTTTGGGGGCCATGATGTCTCTTAACAATGCTTGCCCCAAAGGAATCTCCCTTCCTTGGAGAGGAGGAGCTCGCCCTTGGCGTGGAGGATGTTGAGGTCCTCCTCCCGGATGCTCATCTTCATGCCCATGCTGATGCTCTATAGAATTGGAATTATCCACAAAATGGTCACTAAGAGGGGTGTTATTCACACTTTCCAAAGAAAGCCTCCTAGCCTGTCTCAAATTCAACTCTAACTCGGGGTCGTAGTGTAGGGGTTCTTGTGAAGTGGATCGCATACGAACCATACACCAATAACTCAAACAATACGTCTCCATGCCAAGCGAAAATGGAAAGTCAACTAAGAAATAAAAATAAAAGCAAACTAACAAATATTTACAACTAGCACATAATCACATATAATATGCCTAAACACTTAAAAATAAATGTCTCTTCCCCGGCAGCGGTGCCAAAATTTGGGAGGTCATCGACGTACCTCTCAAAGTTATATTTTTAAGCCCTAATGCTTCCTATCTACAATTAAGAATATAATGGCAAGTTGGGCTCGTCCACGAGAAGAGGGATCTTTTCAAGTGTTTAAAAATATATAGGAGAAAACATACTAGGCATATGCATATCTAGATACATATAAAAGTATGTACAAAGGGCGGGAGGGGGACCTATTTACAACTTTCACTACTTGTTGTGAAGACTAAACTTCTACTCTTCTTAGTTAGCAGTTTGCAAGAGTGAGTTCAACATCCCTTGCCAAACCTCACCAATGACTCCCGTAGTCGAAACACGACTAAAAGTATCCCATCGATGGCATTGAGCATGAAGAATCAACAAGCTTAGCAACACTTATAAACACTACACCTTGTCTAAGCATTTAACCAATTCATGCATTTACACAAGATTAGTCAAGAACGATCAACATTCATAGACTTCTCTCATTTGCTACAAGAAACAAACATGACAAAGAGTTCAACATCATTATATTCATCTAGCAATTATCAATCCAACAACACAATCAAAATCTCTAAATCATACTCTTGGATTTCCTATCAAGAAAAAGGGAAATCAACCCATTTCCCAAACCCTAACAAGCATATCATACAAGTACTTCATATACTCAAGCTTTCAAGAACATTAATAACATTAACAATCACAATGAATGTTCCATAAATGCATAATAGTAAGAGTACCAAATAGGCTACAATTTGTCTTAAGACATGGGCTTGGAAGCCTTGGTCAATTGCTCCCAAGAACTAGATTTAGCTACAAGAGTTCATACTAATTAATGTTAAAAAACCAAACATAATACAAAAGAAATCAAAGAAGAAAATGGTGAAAAAATAGGGTAAGAACAGTACCAAAAATGCAGAAAGGAGAAGATATGGATGAGAGGAAAGAGAGTGCTATTTATAGTACAAAAAGGATAAGGTTAGGTTCTGGTCACCTGTGTGTCGCGACTCGCGATGGGTGCCAAAACTTAACCTTGTCTTCTTTTCTTCTTCTTGTGGTGAGCACTCATCTTCACAATGATTTCTATCATTTTTCAAGTCTTCAACTCTTTGAAGAAAGTCTTCAAAAGATGGTCTTCAACGGCCTCCGGTCTTAAAGTCTTCAAATCTTCAAAGCAAGTCTTCAAAGTCTTTGAAAAGTGATCTTCAATGGCCTCCGGTCTTCAAGCCTACATGTTCTTCCTTTGTAGTGCAAAATTCACTTAGAAGAGGTAAAAGAGCGTAAAATACTTTTACCCCTCCTAAGAGAATTTCAAGGTAAAACACAAGCTCTTGATAATAAAAGAGCACAAAAGTGATCCCAAAAAGTACTAAATTATGCAAATAAAATGGACACATCAGTCCTTCCATTTTACAAGGCATGGCGCTATAAGTGCCCATAAACATAGCATATCCTCTCATTATCAGGATTTCTCGGAGCATAGTAGGCATGGAAGCCAGAGGTCGCCTCCATATTTTGAGCCTCACAGACATAAATTTTCAGGCTATTCTCAGCAGGGAGCTCACTCATGTTAGCATTCTCAGTACAACCCCTTCCGAGAGCATGGGTCTCGAGGTTTTCAATCTGCTGCTTATTATTCCATGTGGGCTCAGACACCATTAGAGTACCAAACGGAGTGGGACCTATCCTTGGAGCATTCAATTTGGGGTTAGACAGGATTTGGCCACCGCTAGAGCTCACCTGGATGGCCATCACTGGGACTCGGTTGACAGATTTAACAGAGTTGATGGTCAGCTACATTATCTGACGGAAGGCATGGGAGCACTCCGTGATGGGATCATGGACATTAGTGACAGTTGAGGAGTGCAGGCATATGTGAGTGCTACATGGATCCTGCGCATGGGCAAGGGAAAGGAGCCAAATGTCCGAGGAGGGAGTGATCTTTCATATGGCTCCAACCTTTCTTTCACTTAGTTACTTGCATTAGAAATAATGCAAGAACTAAGAGTGGGGAGGGATTGGAATATCCTCTATTATGGTATCCCCTTTGCTAGTACCTTTTCTAACCTATGTTCTATCGTGTTGGATATCTTGATGACTATATTTTTCATGTTTTTGTTTACTTCCCTCATTGAACTCTTTGTTATTTTTGTTGTGAGGGCACCTTTTGTAGTGTTTTGGGATGTTTTGGGATGTTTTTGGTGGTTTTTTTATTTGATCTTATCTTTTGTAGTATGAAGCTCACTTTTGGGGTACTTTTGTGCTACACCAATTTTTTTTTTGAAAAATGAAAAAAAAAATACAAAAACCAGGACAAGTTGAAAACCCAAAAGGGCGACTTGGGTAACATTAGGAAAAGCCCAGATAGGTTGAACGACCTAGGCAAAAATAAGAGGCTAGGCCTAGCTAGGCTTATAGGAAAAAAATGAGAGGCCATGCGGAAAAATGTGAGAAGTGAGTACCCTTTATGTGTTAAAGCTAGGATGAAAACCCGAAAGGGCTCCTAGGAAAAATGAGAGAAATTGAGAGAAAACAAAAAACTAGGTTGAATGCATGCTTCCACAGGTGATTTTTTTTCAGACGGCTCTTTGATTGCTTTTGGGATCAATTTAGGAAAAGTAAGATAGCTTATACACTTATCTTTTTGGCTTACCTTTTTCCACACTTTATTTTGGATGGTTTGATTACTTATGTTTTTCGAGAAGTGTGAGAGTTGTGAGATTCTTACTCTTTTGGGAGAAATAGGGTAATCTTGGAATAAGTTGAATGCCTTGGTTAACTTATGCTTGCATGCTACATTTCACTTGATTCTTCGTCTTGTCTTCTATTTACTCGAGGATGAGTAAGGGGTTAAGTGTTGGGAGTCTGATCTGCTTCATTATGCGTGCGTTAACCATTGCATTTGGCATACTTTTTAGCTATTTTTATTTGATAAATTGCTAGTATTAGTTGAGTTTACGTGACAAGGAGTTTAGACGGCCATGTTTGGTTTTCTTGTCTAAATCCCGCATTTTGTAGACTTAATTGGCACTAATGGACACCTTGTATCCACGGGCTCCTTGATCTTTCTTGTGATCATCTTTAGTAGGTTGCCCGTGGGTATTTTTTGTTTACATTCTATGTGAAGGCCATTTGTCAGGATGGTAGAAGATATTGAAGGTTGTTTACAAGGAAGGTAGTAGAGACGAAGACCATTCACACTAGAATGGTAGTAGATGAAGGCCACAAGCATCAATACATGGTAGAAGGAGATTGAAGCCAAAGATAGGGGGCAACGGAGTTCAAAGTGGCCAACAAAGAAATGGGGAATCGTGGTCCGATGAGTTGTACTTAAGTATGAGGATGATCCAAAAAGAATTAGCCTACAAGGGTGGTTCCATTAGTTTTGTATTATCAAGCACTACAAATAGACTACTAAAAACCTCAAATTGGACTAATGGTTCACCCGTAGCGAAGGAAACTAGTTCAGCCAGCTGAGGCATAAACGAGTTAGCGTGGGCCGCTCATTGTTTTGCACTAATGACCCACGCCAAAGGAGCTTCCCCAAGCCTAGAAGACCAACACGAGGCTAAGGCATGGCTCGCGCCTGATGCCATAGGCTGCCATCATGAAGTGAATACCCCTTCACACAGCTAAGTATGTGCGCGGGATGTCCCATTTTTGGCATCCCATGCCGTGTCCAAGCTCAATATGCCAAGACCAGCCGCCATGGTGTGGTAAATCACATGGTCTGCGCCAAAGTTTCTGAGCGAGCACCCTTCCCGACCATGGCTCGCGCCAATGGGCATGGGTGCGGGGTCAAAACATTCATTTTCAGCACCTTGATGGCGCCCCGCACAGACGATGTGGCCCATGCCAGGGGGTAGACGCGGCCTGCACAAAGCCTCGCTCCCTGCACCTCTTGAAGATCCATGCCACACACCAAATCTGGCACTCTGCACCATATGAATGGACTTGTCCCACACCAGTCCTCTTGCCCCATGCCAAGGACACTCCATGGACTGCACCATCTGTGAGACCCCGCGTTGGGCACGACTGAGCTAGTGTTTACCCTATTTTGGGCCTATTTTTATGCCCAATCTCCTACTACTATAAATAGAGTGTTTGTCTATAGGTTTTCATTTACCATATCTCACATCTCATATCCAAGAGTAGCTTGGACACTTTATCCTTAGTAGTTCATCTTTGTAGGTAGGAGATAACTCTCTTTTTTTCTTTTTCTTTCTTTTGCTTTGATCCTAAGATGTGGAATTCAATTTTTTATTTAAATTCCATGTCTAGGGAGTAGTTATATAGCTTGGGGATAAATTGTAGTAGCATGGTCTAAATATATACATATGCTTTTTGAGATTCTATAGTTTTTTCTAATTTTGTGTTCGTGATCTTATTATGATTATGCTTGATTATTTGAAATGCATGAATAGTACACCACATATAAGCACACACTTTGGGATATATTTTTATATTGTACAAATATCGATGCCCCTTGGGAATAGAAACCTGGTTGTTAGAATGGGTAAGGGAGAACACGTTCACATGGGTGTGTGCACGGGGGATTCGAGAATGCTATAACTTACTTTCCATCGCACCAGTCTCAGCTAATTTTGTAAATTTTTCTGAGAGGTTCCGGGTAGAGATAGCAAATAGTAAAAAAACTAGGGTTTTGAGATACCTTTGATCATAAATAAGGTGCCAACGACTCTTGGGCCTAATTGATCGGACCCGAGGGAAGTAGTGCATTCGTGGTGGAAGCTCGGGACGTAATCACACGGGGGAGAAACGGACCTATAACAATGGCCAGACCTTGTTGTCTCACCTAATTACGATGGCGGTGTCGATGGAGGGTTGCGAGAACACCTTCTGTGGCAAGGACGGGGAACTGTATGCCATCGGCCATGCCACGTATTATTGACACTCTATTAGGTTTGCCTAAATATCTATGTGAATGAATCGAGGATAGAAGTATTAGATTGACCATGTTACTCAATGATTTCCCAAGTGTTTGGCTTAATTAGTGTACTTTGCTTTTTTACTTTTATGCTTAGTAGTTGTTAGCTTGAAAAACCACCCCCCTTTCATGTTTTCTTTACTAGCTATTCCTTTCGCTCGTACAGATTGATGACCCGTACGAGATTGTATTTTGATTGATATATTAGACCTAGCATATCTGTGGAAAACCCCAGAGCTTGCCACTAACTATCCTCTAGGCAGCGTAGCAGTGAGAACATGGTGCAGAATATAAATTTCTTATCATCTAACCAAAGCCTCTACCTAGGTTAACTAGCTATGATTAACAAACCCGGTGGGAGGCATGATGGAACATAATGTCAAAGAATGTCAGGGGGAAATACTTTTCAAACAAACATAGCACAAGTATCCCCTCGTGTTCCAACTCATCAAGTTGTTTCTGCTAATATTCTTACGGCTACTTGAGTTGAAAAAGAAACACATATGCATGATGAAAAATCTCACCTCATCATCCATGACACCATGAATAACCACAGTTAAGATTTGTTTCATCAAGACGTGACAATTATGGGATTTGAGAGCAATAGGACTCAAATTATCATTCACATACCGACTTACATTACAAGAGTAGCCAGATGGTACCTTGATTCCCCCAATGCACTCATAAAATGACCTCTTTTCGCTAATAGAAAGATTGTATGGGGCTGGTGGTAGGTACATTCATTTCCTTTCACCTCTGGAGGTAAATCAACTCGTATACCTAGTTCAACCAGGTCGTTCCATGGATTCAAGATGTTCTTCATCTTATCGGAAATGTTAAGTAGAGTGCCAATTAAAAATTCACACACATTCTTATTTATATGCATCATATCCAAACAATGGCGAACTTTAGAGTATCCCAATTCGACAAATCAAAGAATATTGTCCTTCATTTAAGGCAACCACTTTAGATATCTTTTTTCCTAGAACAACATTTAGTTTCTTCACCTTGCTGTAGATGGCAAACCCACTCAATATTCTAGGCACCTTCCTCCTTCCCCCCCCAACAAAATAAGTGTCGTCATCTCGTAACTTGTGCTATGATGGGAGGAATTTCCTATAACCAAGATACACAGTCTTCCGACCATTTTTTAGCTGTGTAAAATTAGTTGCTTCGTCACACACAAGACATGCCTTGTGACCCTTAGCAACGTAACCCGAAAGATTACATAGTCCAAAAAATCATTTATTGTTTAGAACAACATGGCCTTCAAATTGAACTTTGTCCCACGATAACCATCAAACACATTAACACAGTCCTACCACAACGGCTTCAAATTTTCAATGAGTGGGGCTAGATAAGTATCAATGTAATTTCCAGGTTACCTCAGACCTGAAATCATTAATGGCCTCAAAACATATTTCCTCTTCATGCATAGATAAGGAGGAAGATTTTAATTACAAAGCATAACAGGCCATGAGCTATGTTTCGATGAAATGTTGCCAAAGGGATTCATACCATCAGTACACAAAGCCATTCTCAAATTCCTGGGTTCAGCTACAAACTTAGGATGCCTCTTGTCAAAATTCTTCCAGTGATCCGCATCTGCTGAGTGACTAATGATATCATTATCAACACAATCCCTATCCTTGTACCATGTCATGTTTTTCGTATCCACAGCATTCTTGAACAACCTCTTCAGTCTGGGGACAATTGGAAGGTACAACAGGCATTTCGTAGGGACCCGTTTCCTTACCTTGACAATAACTTCTTCATCCACAACCTCGTTTCTTCTTTGCTTATAACGAGATACCTTGCATACAGAGCAAAGCCTTTGCTTTTTCCAAATCATCCCTATACAAAACACAATCATTGGGGCTTGCATGTATATTTTTATACTCCATTGCCATTGGGCACAAAATTCTCTTCGCATAGTACAGGTTGTCCGGTAAATCATTTCCGGCGGGAGCTTCTCATTCAAGAACTTTAGAAACTTATCCATGCTAGTATCGCTCTACAAACCAACGCCTTTCAAGTTAAACAACTCTACCAAACATGACATTATAGTGTCTTTATTCTTACAACTAGGATACAACGGTTTGTCCTTATCATCTATAAATTTTAACAGAACCTTGGGCCTTTGTGTCCAATTTATGTGCATAATTTATTAATTTTGGGATCACTTTTGTGCTTTTTATTATCGAGAGCTTGTGTTTTACCTTAAAATTCTCTTTTACTTGAATTTTTCCTGAAAAAGGAAGAACATGAAGGAATATTTGAAGACTTGCTTCAAATATTTGTTGACTTGAAGACCAGAGGCCGTTGAAGATCATCTTTTGAAGACTTTGAAGACTTGCTTCAAAGATTTGAAGACTTGAAGAATGAGAGGAATTATTGTGAAGAAGAGTGCTTGCAACAAGAAGAAGAAAAGAAGACAAGGATAAGTTCTAGTGCCCGTCGCGAGTCGCTATGCACAGGTGCCCAAAACGTAACCTTATCATTTTTGTTCTATAAATAGCATTCTCTTTCCTCTCATTCATAACTTCTTCTCCACCCGATTTTGGTACTATTCTAACCCTAGTTTTCCACTATTTTCATCTTTGATTTCTTTAGTATTATGTTTGGTTTATTAGCATTAATTAATATGAACTCTAGTAGCTAAATTTAGTTCTTGGGAGCAATTGATTGAAGCTTCCAAACTTATGTAGTGAAATTCTCTATTTGCTCATTTATGAACATTTATTGGAGAGCATTTATTATGCCATTAATGTTGTGTTTTGCAGGGGTTGTTTGAGTATATAAAATGTTTGTATGATTGAAGTGTTAGGGTGTTAGGAAAGTTGCAATTTTCTTAGCTCATTTGACATGAAATCCAAAAAGTATTGATTTAGAAATTCTTGCATATAATGTGTGGTGATTCTTGCTAGATGGGTATGTTAATGTGGATTGTTCTCATATTTATCCCATAGATGCAAAGAAAGGTTGAACCTTGAATGTGGTTTGTTCTAGGGTTAACCTAGTAAATGATTTGTTTGGTTAAATGACTCTGTCTTTGGTAGAAGGCTTGTTGCTATCAAACCTATGATCCTTTGTGTGAAATTCCATTGACGAAATACCTCTATAGTTTTTTTCCCTAGGGTGATCATCAATGAGGTTTGCAAATGGTTGTTGTTTGTCTTTGCAAAATACTATTAAGAAGGAATGAATGTTGATCTTCAAATAAAAAGTGATAACATTTCCCGTAGACAATAAGTGTAATTGAATGAGTGAATGAATCTTTGATATATAGGAAGTGTGGAAGTGGAAGTCGATTGCCCCCAAGGCTCCATTAATTGAGTTTTAATCATCTATTTAGTTGTTGTTGCATGATTAGCATAGTTCTCTTGCTTTGCTAGTTGTTGTCTTTCAATTTTATGACTTAGGACCAAAAACCAACCACCCCCCCCCCTTTTTACATGCTTTTATATGTATCGATATATGCTTATATCTAGTATGTTTTCTCCTATATATGTTTAAACACTTGGAAAAATCCCTCTTCTCGTGGACGATCCGGACTTGCCATTATCTACTTAACTGTAGATAAGAAGCATTAGGGCTTAAAAATATAACTTTGAGAGGTACGACGATGACCTCCCAAATTTTGGCACCATTGCTGGGCAAGAGGCATTTATTTTTAAGTGTTTAGGCATATTATGTGTGATTATGTGCTAGTTGTGAATATATGTTAGTTTTCATTTATTTTGATTTCTTAGTTGATTTGTCATTTTCTCTTAGCTTGGAGATGTATTGTTTTAGTTCTTGGTGTATGGTTCGTACGGGATCCTCTTCACAAGAACCCCTACACTACGACCTCGAGTTAGAGTTGAATTTGAGATGGGCTAGGTGGCATTCTTTGGAAAGTGTGAATAACACCTCTTCTGGGGACCATTTTTGGATACTTATAATTCTATGGAGCATCAACACGAGCACAAAGATGAGCATCCGGGAGGAGGGAATCAACATCCTCCTCTCCAAGGAAGAGCTCCTCCTCTCCAAAGAAGGGAGATTCCTTTGGGCCTAGCCTTGTTGAGGGATATTATGGCTCCCAACCTTGATCAACAACAGATATGCATTGAGTATCCCTTGGTTGGACCAAATGGGCACTTCGAGCTAAAGACCGGGTTCATAAACATGCTACCTATGTTCCTTGGAAAGCAAGGGGGAGAATGCCAACAAGCACCTCATCGAGTTTCACTTTTTGTGTGGTGGTATGGTCCCCCATGGAGTAGATGCAGATTTTTATAAGTTGAAGGCATTCCCATTCACACTAAGGGATGGTGCAAGAGATTGACTCCACTACCTACCACCCAAGAGCATCAAAAGTTGGCTTGACATGAAGATGAAGTTTCTAGCCAAATACTTCCCAGCCTCGAAATCTGCCACTTAGAAGAAGGACATAAGTAACATCCTCCAATGGCATGAAGAATCTCTCTTTAACTATTGGGAGAGGTTCAAGAAGCTTCTCGCAAGTTGTCCTTACCACAGCTATTCGGAGGGAGATTTGGTCTATTACTTCTACACTGGTCTTCTTAATGAGGACCAAAGATTAGCGAGGAGTTCTTGTGGTGGTATCCTTGGGAACAAGACTTCATCAGAGGCTATGCAATTGTATGAGGAGCTAGCAGAGGAGTCAAGGAACTTTAGCTCAAGGGCCAATTTGAGAAGGAGAAACCTAATGCCCGCAAGCAACCCTTCTAATAGTGGGAAGCTTGAGGACCAAGTTTTGGCCCTTGCTTCTATGGTGAAATCATTGATGACCAAGCCCAGAAATGCGCCACATGTTAAATCGTGTGAAATTTGTTATTTGGCACATCCTACGGACACTTGCCCTACTTTTCAAGAGGATTATGTCGAGGAGGTGAGTGCCATGGTGTTTCATGGCACTTTACAAAGACATTAACGAAGTCTTTCATAGGTGTGAGACAAATATCCCTCTTTTGAATGCTATTGAACAAATTCCAAGCTATGCCAAATTTTTGAAAGAGTTATGTGTTGTAAATAGGAAACAAATTACAAAGAACAAGCTTAAAAATGGGAAAAGTGAACATGTCTCCATTTTGTGCCAAAGAAAGTTACCCCCTAAATGTAGCGATCCCAGCATGTTTACAATCCCTTGTATGATAGGGAATACACATTTTGAAAAAGCAATGCTTGACCTAGGTGCATCAATAAATGTGATTCCTTACTCTATGTATGAAAGCCTCAATCTTGGTACTTTGCACAAAAATGGGGTGGTGATCCAACTAGCCAATCATTTTAGTGCATACATGTGTTGGTTAGGGTGGATTACTTAATATTCCCCATGGATTTTTATGTCCTTGACATGGAGCATGATAAACATGCCACCCTATTTTTTTGGGAAGGCCATTTTTAAGACCTTTAGGACCATCATTGATGTGCATAATGGTACCCTCACCATGGAGTTTGATGGGATTAAAGTAGAGTTTAACATAATAACTCTATGAGGTATCCTCTTGAAGAATATTCTTGCCATGCTATTGATTTTGTTGACGATGTTGTGCAAGATGTTTTTGAATTAAATGGTGACGATTCCTTGTTAGTTGCTTTGGAAAATGATTTTGAAGATGCATGCCTTGTATATTCCATGAGTACTAACTTGAAGGGAAAAATCGAGGAATTAAGCATTCTTGAGGAAGTGGTGCCAAGTCTTACCCCTCTAGTTTTAGAGGAACCCGAAGAACCAAAATTCCTTCCGTCACTTGTGAAAGCTCCAGTGATTGAACTTAAACCTTTGCCAAGTGACCTTAAGTATGAATTTCTTGGGGAAGGGATCCTCCCGGTTATCATTTCAAGCAAACTCACCAAAGAATGAGAAGAAAAGTTGATGATGGTGTTACGGGATATTAAGGAAGCAATTGGACGGACTATTTTCGATATCAAAGGCATAATTCCATCCATTTTCATGCATAGATTTTTTTGGAGGAAGATGCGAGACCCGTACAACAACCCCAACGCCGTTTGAACCCACCTATGACGAAGGTGGTAAAGGCGGAAATCCTCAAGTTGCTCCAAGCGGCATGATCTATCCAATCTCGGATAGCAAGTGGATGAGTCCAACTCAAGTAGTACCCAAGAAGAGTGGGGTGATGGTAGTCGAGAATGAGAAGGGTGAAATGGTTCCCACTCGAGTTCAAAACGGGTGGCATTTTTGCATTGACTACTGGAGGCTAAATGCGGAGACCCGGAAGGATCACTTCCCATTTCCATTCATTGATCAAATGCTCGAGAGGTTAGAAAGCCACCCTTTCTATTGCTTTTTAGATAGGTACTCAGAGAATTTTCAAGTAGTCATTGCCTCGGAAGACCAAGAAAAGACCACGTTCATGTGCCCCTTTGATACGTTTCCTTACCGGGGTATGCCTTTTGGGTTTTGTAATGCCCCCGCGCCTTTCCAAAGGTATATGGTAATAATTTTCTCATAATTTGTTAAAACTTTGTTGAGGTATTCATGGATAATTTCACCATTCATGGTAATTCTTTTGACAACTGTTCAGCAAATTTAACACAAGTTCTTAAACATTACATTGATACTAATCTTGTGTTAAATTTTTAGAAGTGTCATTTTATGGTAGAGAAAGACATTGTCTTAGGCCATGTTGTCTCCTCTAAGGGTTTTGAGGTTGACAAGGCAAAGATAGACACGATTCAAACTTTGCCTTATCCTACTAATGTGCGAGAAGTGCGCTCTTTTCTTGGCCCTGCAGTATTTTACCTCCGGTTCATCAAGGACTTTTCAAAGATAGCATCTCCTTTGTGCAAGTTTTTGCAAAAGGAGGTGGAATTTATGATGGATGAGGGTTGCAAAGGGGCCTTCGATACATTTAAGGAAAGGTTAGTCTGGACCTCTATCATACAACCCCTGGATTGGTCTTTGCCTTTTGAGATCATGTGTGATGCTAGCAATTACGTTGTTGGAGCAGTGCTTTGTCAAAGGATGGAGAGAGCGCCTCACGCCATCTACTACGCATCCATGTCTCTCAATGAGGCCCAAAGAAACTACTCCACCATAGAAAATGAGTTGTTAGTAGTGGTATTTTCTTTGGAAAAATTCCGATCTTACTTGCTTGTTACAAAAGTTATTGTGTACACTGACCATGCTTCTCTTTGTCACTTGATGAGAAAGAAAGAGGCCAAGCCGAGATTGATTAGGTGGATCCTACTTCTGATTGAATTTGAGTCGGAGGTGCGAGACAAGAAGGGCACGGAGAACCTTGTGGCAGATCATCTGAGCTAGTTGCTACCATGCCAAGATGTGAGGTAAATTTATCAATGAAGGAGCAATTACGGGAGGAGTTCCCCGATGAACAACTGTTCGCAATTAGGGACCTCCAACTGTGGTATGTCGACATTGTAAACACTCCTGTCTCCAGTAAATTTCCTCCTCATTTTTCTAAGGCCCAAAAAGATAAGCCTAAAAAGAGATGCCAAATGTTATGTGTGGGATGATCCCTTTTTGTGGAAACATTGTGTAGACCAAGTTGGTAGGAGATGCATCCCTGATAATGAAGTGTATTCAATTCTCACCTTTTGTCATTCTTATGCATGTGGTGGTCACTTTGGAGCTAAAAGGACCGCTAGAAAAGTCTTAGAAAGTGTTTTTTATTGTCCTACTTTGAATAAGCATGCATACATATTTTTTAAGGCTTGTGAAAAGTGCCAGAGAGTAGGAAATATCTCATCTAGAAATGAGATGCCCAAAAAAGCCATTCTATATTGTGAAATCTTTAATGTTTGGGGTATTGACTTTATGGAACCTTTCCCTAATTCTTGTGGATTTACATATATTCTTATTATCATTGATTATGTGCCAGAGTGGGTAGAATCAAAACCCACTAGGACTGACGATTCTAAAGTGGTTGCAGAATTCCTGAAAGATAACATCTTCTCTAGGTTTGGGGTATCCCGAGCCTTGATTAGTGACCGAGGCACCCACTTTGGCAACCAGACCATAGAGGCACTCTTGAAGAAATATGGCATCACTCACAAGACATCCACCGCCTATCACCCACAAACTAATGGGCAAGCCAAAGTTTCCAATTGGGAAATCAAGTTCATTCTTCAAAAAATGGTTAACCCTAACAGGAAGAATTGGAGTTCTCGGTTGAATGACACCTTTTGGGCATATAGGATGGCTTACAAGACACCGATTGGTATGTCACCATACCGGTTAGTGTTTGGTAAGCTCTGTCACTTACCGGTGGAAATTCAATATAAGGCTTACTGGGCAGTCAAAGAATTCACCCTTGATATAGATGAGGTCGGCTTGCATAGAGAGCTACAATTGGAGGAACTAGATAAGATCTGGAGGGAATCCTATGAGAATGATGAAATCTATAAGGAGAAGACAAAGGTGTGACATGACAAGAGATGATCATTAAGAGGGAATTTGACGTGGGTCACAAGGTTCTCTTATTCCAATCCTGCATTCGCCTATTTCCCAGTAAGTTAAGGTCCCAATGGATTGGTCTTTTTGAGGTGGTAAAGGTATTCCCACATGGTGCGGTGGAAATCCTAGATTGAGCTAAGTCCAATACATTCAAAGTCAATGGACAACATTTGAAACCTTACCACGAGAATTTTGTGCTGGTGAAGGGAGAAAATGTTGATCTCCTCGATCTAGTTTGTGAGTAAGCTCAAAGAAAGGCGAGTGACTCATGCCGATGACGTTAAATATACTTGGTTTTGATCATCTGGATTGTCATTCATGACTCTTCGTTGATGTTGCTTGGTTTTGAGTTTTTGTCGTTAATTTCATTATTTTAATTTGTGTTTTTCACGGTTTATTTTTCCATTATTTTGTAGAAATTTGAACCCAAGGCATTGGATGGATGAAGGGAGAAATGCTTAGTGTCAAGAAAAGAAGGAAAGGCTTGGACAAGGGGATGAGATTGAAAATATTTTAGTACCAGGGGGTAGCCAGTCGCGAGTCGCAACGGGCTCAGAAAATTTTGCCAAGTTTTGAGCCCGCATCCTCTACTTTTTGCAAGCTGCAATAGCCACATCGCAAGTTGCAATAGTTTGGTCGTGAGTCGCGACCAAATTAGAGGTTTTTTTGTTGAAAGTTGAGCTCTCAGACTCCACTTTTCGTGAGTTGTGACAGTCCCATCACGAGTCGCGATGGACCGTTGTGAGTCGCGACGAAGTGCTCGAGAGTTGCAATGGACCATCGTGAGTCATAATGAAGCGCTCACGAGTCGTGACAAGGTCGTTGGCCATGAGTTGTGACGGGCGTACAAAATAGTTTTAATACAGGCAAAACAAAAAATTTTGCTTAAAACACCATTCTCCCCTTCATCTTCTCCGCCGCTCCACCGCTCTACCACCTTCCAACTACCACTCGCTGGTGCCCACCCCTAAAACCACCAAACAACCACCACTTAACAAATCCCCAATTCATCTTCCCAATTTCTACCCATAAATCACCCTAGTTTGTTGAAGAACACAATACCCTACAATTTGGGGGTTTTGTGATTTTTAGCAATTCAGATTTAAATTGGTTGTGGGCTTAGTTCCTTCTTCATCCTAAGCATCTAAGTGGTACATTTCTTCACTTTCTTGAGCTTCAATTGTGATTATGTTGTATAATCTATTTTGTGGGATGTTGTGTGGATTATGTGGGATGCCTTAGGAATTTTGATTGTTGGAACATTGTAAATTATTTTTGAATATATTATGCTTATGATTTGGTTTGATGGGGATTGTGTGAATACATTGTGCTTATGGTTTGGTTGGATGTGGGATAACATTATGCTCACTTTGATTTTGTTGATTTGCTTATGTTGGTATTGTGTTTGCATTGTGTTCATATTGTTGCTTTGGTTGAGAATTGATTATGGCTTGTACTAGACAGTAAGCATGTTGGCTTGATTAGACATAGTTGATATTTGGATGCAATGTTATTATGCTCAGGATAGTTTGGTCGTGGCACTTGGATGTTAATGTTATGAATGTCCTAATGGTTTCCAAACTAGTTAGGCATGACTTTGATTATGGGATTAGCATATCGGATGTTTTACTATGTGAGAACCTAATGAACTTGAGATAATGGGCATGTTGAATATGACATGGATTGTATATGCAATTGTGGTTAGGACTTGAACTAGTTGGCTTGGATTTGATTTGGTTTGTGATGTTAGAAAAACTAGTTTAAGGTTGAGTATGATTTTGTGATATTGCATGTATATGTATTCCTGTGTGTTTGACGTGTTTGCTGTAGTTGTTATATATGACCCCTACCAAGAGACCTAGGGCTCCTCCACCAGGTGGGCGCACCGCGGCTCCACCTCCGCCTCCGCCTTCGTCTCTGTCTCTGGAATTGAGCCTTGTACCCCCTCCTCCTGATAGGTACATGGGTTTGACCCAATTCACCGGGCCCTATGCGGAGAGGTGGGAAGCCTTAGTCAACCGCCAGCTTAAAGAGATGGGTTTTGTTGATGTGACCACATTGGACGCTCCTGGTCTCACCCAGCCAGTCCAATGCCTCCTCGCCAAAGGGGGGTTTGAGGGTTTCATGGGCAAGGTGCCCCCTCCTACAGGCAATATACACTGGAGTTCCTAACCACGGTCAGGATATGTAGTATGAGGGATGGTCAACCATGCGACAGGTACATCACTTTCCACCTAGATTATATATCTTGAGAGATGACCATCTCGCATGTTGAGGAAACATCTGGATGGGACACTGCTGAGATACAGGCGAGGCTAGACCCACAGGCCCAAGACCGATTGATTGAGGCAACATGCAATTCTGGAGTATCATCAACATGAGGGCAAAGAACTCCCATGACAAGAGTAGTGTTATCATCCATCCCACACTCTGTTATGTGCACAGACTTTTGGTCGGCATAGTGCTTTGCTCGGCGGAGCCAATGAATATGACGGACAACGAAATTCACTTCTTATGGCACTTGACGAGTAAGGGATTGGGATATGGGTTATGGGTTGAGCTATGGAGGAAGAGGATTGAAGAGGTGGCAGGGAAGCCAAAGGGGAAAATTATGGTTGGAGCCATGATCGGCCTCTTGGCGGAGTACCTAGGATTGATCCCACCAACTGGTTTTCCGTGCTTAGGGAGGTGCACTTCCTACCTCATCACTGCATAGAAGTTGGTGCAATTTGAGATGCTTAGCACCACACAGACCACAGGGGTATTTCATTTGTTATATGGCGCCAGGAAGGTCACATTCATGGCACTTCCTCAGCCCAACAAGACGAAGTTGGAGTTTGATACACCCCTAGTGGACTTGGAAATTCCACCAGACTTCTTGTGCAGAGAGGACTTTCAGTGTGAGCTCCATGACCTTGGTCCAGAGCCCTTGTCCAGCATGATGATATCAGCTTGCCTTTCTCTGAGCGACAGCAGTAGGACTCCCTACAGCCTCCACCAGAGACCGAGCCTATGCAGAAATATTATGTACCACCTCACTACTTCCAGCCTCCACCCGATTTCTATGAGCGTATAATGCAGACCATGCAGGATGTTTTCCATCACTAAGACAGCATGATACTGGAGCACAATGTGTTTGTCTCCCGGGGAAGATCGACATGGATTAGGAGATTGACCACCTATCGGCCCGCATCCATGAGATGCAGTCCCAGGCAGGTGGTGTCTCAGGCTCTGATCTTGGAGTAGAGAGGCGTAGAGCTAGGAGGTAGAGGAGCCCGGATTGGGTGGCTCGTTATCAGCAGCATTATTTTGGTGGTGGTTCCTCTTCCTCACAGCAATGATTTGTGAGCATTATATTCTTACCCTTTCCATACTTCGTTGTGTATGCTTTTTCCCTATTTGTCTACATTGAGGGCAATGTAACATTCTAAGTGTAGGGAGGGGTATTTACTGATTTCACTACTGGGTTTAGGGATGTTTTTCTAGACTTGCTTCTTTGGATATTTCTTTTGCTTTATTTTGGATATTTTTCCCTTTTATTTCTGGGGATGCTTTTCTTTTGATGTACTTGACGTTAGCTTTGATATTTTTCTTAGCCTTAACATTTGGAAAGAACTTTGCTACTTTTTGGATTGGAAAAACATGAAAATTTTGAAAAACAATAGAAATAAAAAGATCCTGCTAAGTTGAAAACCCAAGAGGGGCATCTTAGGAAACATTGGGGGTCTGGATAGGTCAAAAACCCAAAAGGGTGATCTAGGTAAAAATGAGAGGCTAAATGTGCGGAAAAAATGTGAGATGTGAGCTAAAGAAACATAATGTGTGGCTAGGATAAAAACCCGATAGGGCTTCTAGCAAAAATGAAGGAAAGAGAGAAAACTGTTATGTGTTAACTCATTTGCCGGTGTTGGAGTCATAAGGTTGCGGTAGCCATGTGGATGGATTGGGTAGCTTGACATCTTGAAGATCTCTTGGGATTGGGAAATTTAGCAGGGAACACGGAGTAACTTATGAAATTCTCGATCATTAATATACTTCATTTTTAGGAGGATATATTGATATTAAGTGGAGTATGTGATTGAACTTGATACATGCTTTTAGCTTCACCTTGTACCATGGGATTTGGGATCGTCAATTTGAGATATGGAGATGATTTAGATATATCAATGAATTGATAGGTTTATATGGTTTAGGTAGATTTAGGAATGGGGTTGTGGGAAAATTCTCATTTGACCTTAACATTGGGATGTGTGGTGTTGAGAGTTTTGTGAGGTGTTGACTGGGGGGAATAGTAGTTAGGATGTGGATACGTCAATTCCTTCGTATGTTTGGATCTTTTCTTACTCGAGAGCAAGTAAGGTTTAAGTGTGAGGAGGTTTGATGTGTCCATTTATGTGCATAATTTAGTACTTTTTGGGATCACTTTTGTGCTTTTTAATTATCGAGAGCTTGTGTTTTACCTTAAAATTATCTTAGGAGGGGTAAGAGCGAATTTCACTCTTTTACCTCTTCTACGTGAATTTTTCATGACAAAGGAAGAACATGAAGGATTGAACACCGGAGGCCATCGAAGATCACCTTTCAAAGACTTTGAAGACTTGTTTTAGAGATTTGAAGACTTGAAGACTGAAGGCCATTGAAGATCATCTTTTGAAGACTTGCTTCAAAGATTTGAAGACTTGAAGAATGAGAGGAATTATTGTGAAAAAGAGTTCTTGCCACAAGAAGAAGAGAAGCAGACAAGGGTAAGTTCTGGCGCCCGTTGCAAGTTGCGATGAACCTCGCAATGCACGGGTGGTCGAAACCTAACCTTATCATTTTTGTACTATAAATAGCATTCCCTTTCCTCTCATTCATAACTTCTTCTCCACCCGATTTAGGTACTATTCTAAGCCTAATTTTCCACCATTTTCATCATTGATTTCTCTATATTATGTTTGGTTTGTTAGCATTAATTAGTATGAGCCCTATGGTAGCTAAGTCTAGTTCTTGGGAGCAATTGATTGAAGCTTCCAAACTTATGTAGTGAGATTCTCTATTTGCTCATTTATGAACATTTATTGGAGAGCATTTATAATGCCATTAATGTTGTGTTTTGCATGGGTTTTTTGAGTATATGAAATATTTGTATGATTGAAGTGTTAGGGTGTTAGGAAAGTTGCAAATTTCTTAGCTCATTTGACATGAAATTCAAAAGCATTGATTTAGAATTTCTTGTGTATAATGTGTGGTTGTTCTTGCTAGATGAGTATGTTAATGTGGATTGTTCTCATATTTATCCCATAGATGCAAAGAAATGTTGAACCTTGAATGTGGTTTGTTCTAGGGTTGACCTAGTAAATGCTTTGTTTGTTTAAATGACTATGTCTTTGATAGAAGGCTTGTTGTTATCAAACCTATGGTCCTTTGTGTGAAATGACATTGATGAAATACCTCTATGGTGTTGTTTTCCTAGTAGGGTGACCATCAATGAGGTTTGCAAATGTTTGTTGTTTGTCGTTGCAAACCACTATTAAGAAGGAATGAATGTTGATCTTAGAATGAGAAGTGATAACATTTCCCATAGACAATAAATGTAATTGAATGAGTGATTGAATCTATGATCTATAGGAAGTGTGGAAGTGGAAGTCGAGTGCCCCCAATGCTCCATTAATTGTTGTTTTAATAATCTATTTAGTTGTTGCATAATTAGAATAGTTCTCTTGCTTTGCTAGTTGTTGTCTTTCAATTTTATAACTTAGGACCAAAAACCAACTACCCCCTCCCCCATTTACTTGATTTTATATGTATCTATATAAGCTTATATCTAGTATGTTTTCTCCTATATATGTTTAAAAAATTGGAAAAATCCCTCTTCTCGTGAATGATCCCGACTTGCCACTATCTACTTAATTGTAGATAGGAAGTATTAGGGCTCAAAAATATAACTTTGAGAGGCATTTACGAAAAAATCTTATTCATCAAGAGTGTTAAGCAACATTACAATGTTCAAACTTACAAGATATTTATAGCAACATATCATTCCATACATATTCCACCATAAGTGATAAATCTAAACAAAACATGATGTACCTTCAAGGGAATTCATTTGGGAGCATTCAGTGTCTTCTTCAACCCCAAATTGCCATTAATGAGCTTAAAAACCCTATTCTATTCTTTTTTTACCCGATCAAAATAGTTGTAAGTGAGCATTTAATGCATCAATGCACCGGTCCAAACCACTAATACCAGTGCAAAAAGTTTAGTTGACATAATTGCACCGGCAAAAGGATCGAATCTAAAACATAAATGCCGAACCAGTGCATAAATTTGTCCCATTTCCCGTGTTTTTCAAATCTTCACACAAACTCATCGGTACATACGACCGGTGCTCTAATATTTCCCGCTTTTTTAAAATTTGAGCACTGGTACAACTCCACCGGTATAGATTTTATACTGGTGCTAAAACATTCCCCTCCATTTTTCCCAAAGTGCACCGGTCTGCTAACTTTACCAGTGTAGATTTTAAGATTTCCCACATAAATTTTTGAACAGCACTGCTTTTTTGCACCGGTATCCAACGTACCGATGCTTAAAACTTCCAAACAATTCTTTTTTACATACATAGGCACTGGTGTTGAGCACCGTTATGTTTTGTTCTATTTCAGTTAACTTTTAGGCACTAGTTTTTTTATTCATGAATGCATTTACCAGTGTAAAATGTGTTTTTTAGCACTGGTACATTTCAACTGGTGCCTATGTACCTATTTTCCAGTAGTGTACGTTCATAGTTGTTAATTGAAAAAACCAAAAACCCCCATTTTACAATATTAGTTATTTCTAGTACACAGACGGATTGACAACTCGTTCTTGGTTGTGTTTAGTTGGCTATTAGACCCTAGCATCTCTATGGACAAACTCGGTCTTGCCACTAACTACCCCATAGGTAGCTTAGTAGTGAGTTTGGAAGCAAAATTACAAATCTCTATCTTTGAACGCCTTCGTTCAGGTTAGCTACGCTCATTTAACGACCCCGGGTAGAGATAGTTCAAAAGACCAACCAAAACTACCAAATGAAAACAAGAACATGACACTAACTACTCAACCAACAACCTCTGCAAGTTAACAACTAAATACTTAAACTAGCATCCCCGGCAGCGGTGCCAAAATTTGATCCACACTTCACGGGGTCGTTAAAGACTGTAAACCTTACGGAGATGGATTTTAACCCAATGAGCTTTTCACAAACATAAAGATTTTGTATTGCTGCTCCCGTTCTTACTACTAAACTGCCAAAGGGGGTAGATAGTGGCAAGACCGGGGTCGTCCACTGAGATGCTAGGAATTTAAAAGGTTATCTATGCAGAGCCACAATTGGGTCATCAATCTAATCACATGTCAGGAATAGCTAATGTTGCAAAATAGGTTTTTTGGGGGAGGGGGTTTATCTATCAACTACAAGCATGTGATACACAAGAGAGTAACTATATAAAGCCAACACTTGGGGAATATTTGTGTTACATGACCGGTAGTATATTTCAATCCAAGATTCAATCAAATACAAGATATACAAATATATCCTAATACTTATGCCACATTGTGTGGTCGATAGTCAACACTTCCCCCCTATATGTCACATAAGGGTGCTCTTGTATTCTTCTATCGGCACTGCTTCCGTAATTAGGGAAGTGCAACAATGGTCCTGTCTGTTATGCAGATCTGTTTCTTCCCCATAGTATTACATCCCAGGCACTCCACTATCAATGCTTCTCCCTAGGCATATAGAGACAAAGTGATAGGCACCTTATTGTTGACTCTAAGGTTGCAACGACATAGGTTGTATTACGCCAACTCTAGTTACTACTAAATTATCTCTATTTGTAACCTTTCGGGCTCTTGTCCATCTTAACTAGTGTATGGTCATTGGAACGGTGACTCGATGAACCACATGCATACACCCATATGGTCCCGGACTCTCAATCCCCCTACTACATCTAGTGACACTCCCCAAGGGATATCAATAAATGCGACAACATGAAAGTAGAATAAGGTGTGTGGCAACATAGTGTAACAATAATGCAATTAACAAGAATGTAAAGAAAAAGTCAACATAGTGTTTATAAGCAGCATATAAGGATATGAAGATCTTAGAATCTCACAAAATAACTACAAAGTCATAAATACAAATATAAATCCCCAAGCACTACAAGTCACATGACCTATTACTTCACTCCTTTTACCTTGGTTTTATTGTTAACACCAAATAACCAAGGTAAAAAATTCTTTTACCTCGGTTACTTATTTTTTCAAAGTAAATAATATTTTTTACCTTGGTTAAAAAATAACTGAGGTAAATAATAGATTTTTAACTTCAGTTATTATAATAACTTAAATAAAATTGGCTAAAAACAAAGTAAATAATATTAACAAATAGATTGCGACGTTGCATGTGATGTATTGAAATTGTTGCCGATATCGTGTGTTCTATCGTTGTCACTGACATAGCATGCGTTGGACGACCGACGTTGCAGATAAGTAAAGATAGAACTTATAGATGATAAAGTTGAGACAGATTGACTTTGACAAGAAATGAAGTATTATTTTGAAATTTAATAAGGTAAGTTTTTGGTAATGTAAATGGACAATTAGTTTATTTTATGAAAATGAAAGATTTCAGTCTACAGAAGTATTTTTTTCAATGTTTTTGAATTAAAACATTGTCGAAAATGATGTTGATGGTACGGTTGAATTTTTTAAAAAAAATCATGCTCATATCAAATTGCACATATAGTCCGTTACATATTGTTCAGAGAAGGTAGTAAAATTATTAGAAAAAATATTAATCATGAAAATATCCTCACAAATTAATTAGTACATAAAAGTTTGAATATTAATAATAATTGTCTTAGTTCCAATATTAGAATAGAGATTACAATAACCTCAGTACGCTCAAATTACGATAACCTTGAAGGCAATTGCCCCCTAGCTTCTCTGATCTCAAAGAACAAGGCTTCCCAAATGTGTAGCTGTTGCCGGAAAGGAACTTGGCGAAACCCTTCGGGACATGGCCTTGTTTTTCCCTTGCCCCGAGTAGTTCATGCACCACTGTGTCCCGTAGCACCTCAACACAACGGGGGTCTTCTCATTCAGAAGAAGTGGTACAATTTCCCTCGGGATGTACTAAATAAAAAAACCAATAATCATTATCAATATATATACATGCAATTAAAAACAAATAGTATTAACTGAGAATCAAATAATTTCATGCTTTTAATTATTGGCTAGTTTTAGTCCATACCAAAGTTGGGGTTTTCCCAAAGTTCTACTGCTTCAAAGTACAGTGAAAACGTGGACTATCACGAGTCATTGTATGGTGTTCAAGCTCGAACACAATAGGTTCGGGGTTTCTCCATTGTGCAGAGAACTGTATTAAAACAAAAAATAATAATTTTGATAAAGTATACAAATGTATTAGTGTATATATATGTAAAATGGTAAATTACCTAGAAAAGAGTGTGATTTAAGGATCCTTCACCAACCATTGATCATGAATATAAATTGAGCATGTTTAGGGCAAACTAGCCTTACAAAAACAACATGCGACGTTGGCCATATATTATAGGAACATATCAGTCTGAACTAGTGTCTTAGTCGACATGTACCAGCAATGTCGCCAGTGAGTCGGCAGGACCATATCATGACCGACGAAGAAACAAGATTGCCGTAAGAAATTTAAATTTAACTTAAATTCCTACATGGGACGTTGTTAATACATCAGTATTACCAATGGATAAATCGAGACGACTGCGATGTCTCATGCACAACTTGAAATAAGAATGTGCGAAGTCACACACCATTCACATTACCCGAATGACGTTCGACTATAGACCGAATTCGCATGCATCAGAGACAACAACAACAAAAAATACAAAACCCCACAAAAATTGATGCATTAAGAAGACAAAATTACACAAAGACATCCTAAAACAAACCAGAACATAATACCTAGGTTTACATGTAAGAAAACTTAACACTCTAACAAATATGAGTAAGAACTAGAAAACCAAAAATACAACCCATACAAAAAGCATAGATTAACATGGTGAAGTAACAATTACAAAATTTTAGGTACTACAAGAGTAGAAATTTATACCTTTGTCAAAGGAGAAGAGGAAAGGGGTGGAGACACTCTTGGTATTCACGGGAGAAATTGGAAATGAAAAGGCTAAACTGATTTTCAGGGACCCTTTATTTATAGCCATTTTGAAACGATGTCATTTTGGGACCTTGTGTTGTCCACTAGGGTTAGTGCAACGTCGCACCTATATCGCTTGAATCTACATATGACCGACTATGTAGCGATGTTGCAGGATTAAATGGGCAGAAATATTGAAGTCCTCTAGCATAACAAATGAGCCCGTCAAGAATCAGTACGAATATTTTCATCCGTAAAACACTAAAATACGGCAACATAACATTATTTGGTTGTGTGAACCGTTTCAGTCCACCCCCAAAGGAAATAGTCAGTGAACAATTTGAATGTATTAACAAAGATTGGTGAACCCAAATATTTGCTATTTTAAGAATGGTTGAAACAAATTAATCATTACACACAAGTCTTTTATAGTTTTTTTTATGCATGATCGTAACATAAAATTTTTGTTTTATATGGTAGGATATATATCAATGATTCAATAACATAAAAATAACATTCAACAAATAGATTCAAGATTAATTTAGATAAACATCACCTTCAACAATATAGTCTTAGTGTTATAGTTGTTTGTCATAATTTGTTACAAATTATAGTACTAATAGGGTAGAATGATGACATTGAATACTATGGGCGCAGAACCATCAACCAGCTCGAAGTAAAGCATGTCCCCAACCTTCTGGTCCTTTGCATGAAGGAACTCGCTAAAACCCTTTGGGATCGGGGTTTTTTGCCTCATGTTCCTCGAGTAGTGCATGTGATACTCTCTTCTGAAGCACCTTAAGATAACAGACATCTTGAACTTTAGTAGGAGCAGCTCGATTTGGCTGGGGATGTACTAAAGTATAAACTTCAAACCAAAGTTAGTATATATGAAATAAACTAAAGAAAATTTTAATGGAAAATATAATAAATGTGTAAAAAGGATGGACTTACCGAAATCGAAACTGGACCAAAGTTCGTCTAGGTTAACTACGTACGAAATGCGGTATGATATCGCCGAATAAAGTCCGCACACAGTTCTCATCTGAATCTCTACAGATCTCCATTTGGTCAATGAAATTAGTAATAGTTAAGTAAGAATATTAAATAATTTACGTTCTAAACAAAGTATCGCTCACCTCAATTGGTATACGACTACTCGAACCTTCGCTGCCAGTCATTATTCCTGAAAATCATAATGTTACAGGTAAAATGTATAATGCTACATACTTGGTCTGATTGAAATTGGTTCAATTAATTGTTTGAGTCGTAATGTATATGCAACGTCGCAGACCTATTTGTATATCCGATTAGTTAACCGAGATAAGTATGATGTCTCATTCCAAGATGAGAAGAAAAAATATGAAAGTGTGGCATCACACATCAATCGTATAGACGAATGTGGGAACTACGGATGAGCGACGTTGCATTAAAACCCAGCAGGAACATAAAAAGAAGAAGAAAACCAGAGAATTTATAGGTTCTAAGCGAATGTAAGGGACACAAAATCGAACGAAAATATTGGAATGAAATGTGTAAACTCTAGAACCCTAATCCATAGGAACTTTGAAATAAACAACATAGAACATATAATTCACACCATTTCTATGAAAAATAAGAAATTGAAAGAAATATAAAGAATCTAAAAACCATACCTTTGAGAAAAGTGGTTGAAAGACTGATAGAATTCGAGGGAAAGTTAAAAAGTTTGAAATGATTTATGAGGTGGGCTATATATATAGTTGTTTAGAACCCATGTGAAATTCGTTCGACTAGTGCAACGTCGCACCTTAATCGACCCTACAAATATAAGTGATGTGCACAGTATTGCATGTGTTAACCAATGCATTCAACATAATAATTGGCATGTTTTACTTGTTGGATTGCTATTTTTAGTTAGGTTTATCCGACAAAGGGTTCAGACGACCATGTTTGGTTTTTGTTTCTAAAACCCGAGTTTACAACAATTCAAGAGCTTAATCAATTCCTCACCAAAACATCAACAAGTATCTGATGATGAAGCATCTCCATGTTCAAATTAATTGAGGTAGCTTTTCATACATTCAATGTTAATTTAGAAATTTAATTAAGATACCTTCTATATGTTATTTTTCTCATTGATCAAAATAGTTATATTTTCATGATGTATGACGATTGGGTTACATGTTATATAGTGTACACTGTTTTTGTTTCCGAGATGATGTCGTGTTTGTAAGGAATGAGAAAAAATGCTTAGATTAGGCCTGATTGTGTACAATAATTAATTATTCATATAATAAATACAATATGAATGTGCAACGTCGACCACTGCTAGTCAGCCTTTGTGATATACAACCGAATCAAGACCGACGATGCACATGTCATTAAAAAGCATGAAATATCTTGAATGTCCAACATCGCACGTAGGTCGGCCTTAGCAACATCAATCACTCTAGTTTTCGACGTTGCTTTTATCAATATTTTTTCAATGTTAACATTCATATCGTCTAAGTATGACTATATTATGTGTTTTTCATTTTAGGACTGCTTAATTCTAACATAAATTTTGGTTCATGTGTATAGGGTGTAATAGGACAGCGAGAGTTATTGATAGACTGTAGATGGATGACTTGTCATTTCACTAGTCTCCCTGACAATGTTAATGCCTTACAATGTAGACAATATGGAGGTTCAATACCGTTAATGTTCAAATATTATATCATCCTTATGTATTATTATATATTGTAACATGTATTTGTAATATATTTTATATTTTTGTGGATTTTAAAATGTCATTGTTAATTTTCCCACATGAATTGAATAACAATTGATTGTTGCATGATGTTTAACCTTTTGTAGAGTAATCTAGTACCAAATAACATGTAATAGGCCTCGATGAACGATTGCTAGTTTCATTAAATAATTAATATTATAATATTGTACCAAAAATGTTCTCTCCATGATTGATCTGCGATGTTGCACTTACCGGTGATCATGCAACACATAAGCGATGTCGTACTTACCGGTGCTCATGCGACACATAAGCAATGTCGCATGAAGAACCGACGTGTACTTTTTTTTTGCGATGTCGTATTATTCACTGTTCCACATCATCATGCACATGACATGGGTGCTCTACATCACTTGATATCATTGTTCTTTACAATGACATTGACTCAAATGATGTCACAGACTTTCCTCTTACATCGCGTATCTTGTTGGTATGGCCATTGTCGGTCGTCTTATATGTCGGCGTTATGCAGAACGATGTCATAGCTCTTGTTACCTATCGTTGGACTTAGTTCTATGAGCGACGTTGCACATAAAACATGCTGACATCGCTTGGAAATTTGGGGTAAAATATATTTTTTACCTCGGTCATGAACCAAAGTAAAAAAATACACATTTTACTACTACTACATTTACCTCGGTTTTTTCATGGCAGAAAACCGAGGTAAAACCCCCGGCGGAATTGGGGTAATAGGTATTGTTTCTTTTAGTGAATCTAAATCACTACTCCCTAAGCATTCAACCCAAATATTTCATTTGATTCAATGACCTTGGACAAAAAAGGGGAATTAAGCTAAGAGAGAAGGGTTAGCCCCCTTCTCTCTCTACCTACTCTTAGGAAAAACTAGGAGAATGAAAATAAAACTATCCAAACTTAAACCCTAGTAGACATAGGCTCCTATTTATAGTAGATATAATTTGGCCTTGAAAATGTCCTAAAAATAGGGCAATAAACACTTGCAGCAGCCGAGCACAGGTCATGTAATTACGCACGACTGGTGTTATAATACACGGTCTGCCGGCTGGGTGCTTGTCTCAGCATTCCTGAGCGTACGGTAGCGACATTCGTCATGGTTTGCAGGCTGGGATAACCTTCCTGAGCATTTGAAAGGCATGAGTTGTGTAGATCTTCATGGGCCACCAGTCGGATGAGTGATTTCCTCTTCCAAACAGTGTAGGCCATGTATATCTTTATGGCCCACCGGATGGGAGTCAATTTTTGGGTAAAATGATGGTGCGAGTGTGCCAATCTTCACACCACTTGGGCTGATCTTCACATGATAAATTTGAGTTGCACATACCATGAAATATGGCATGACCCGTGCCCATACTTAGCCTTGCAATGCTTCTTTGATGGCACTGGCCATGTAGAACAAAGTGACCCATGCCAAGATCTTCTGGCACCACCAATGTTGGCTGGCACAGTCCGTAAAGTTTTACACCGTCGTTCCAGTTCTTCACTTCTTGAAATTTGACTTCCCTTCTCCTCTCGGCTTGGTTCCATCCACTACCACATTTTGACTCGTGGCCTTCTGTCTACTACAACCCTTGCATATGGCTTTCTAATATCTACTACCATGCTTGCAGATGGCCTTCTACAAACTACTTTGAAGTTCTCATAAGTAACCTATCAATAAGCTCACAAAAATTGAATCTAGGTGCCTGATGTGCATCATTATAGCTTGGGGATAAATTTGTATTCATGGTTAATTTTGTTCTTGTGAGATTCTTTAGATTTTCCTAGTCCATTTGCTTATGATATTATGATGGCTTATTCTTGAATTGTCTAATTTGAATGAATGATACACTTCATTAGCACACACTCTATTACATTCATTTTTGTGCAAATATAATACCCCTCAAGAAAGAGAAACCAGGATGTGATACGGGTAGCAGGGTTCGGGTCCACGTGGGTGTGTACACGTAGGTCTTTTTCAAGTTTTACTGTTACAATGATAGCATACCAGTCTTAGTTGGTGAGTTGGTCCGAAGGATTATGGGTACAGATAGTAAATAGTAGTAAGCTAGGGTTGTAAGAGGTCCTAGTGTCATCGATAAGGTGTCTACTCCCTTTGCCTCCCTTATAGGCCATGGGGGGTAGAGCATTTGTGGTGTAGTGCCCGGGATGTAATCGTACGGGGGAGAAACAGATCTGCTCAATTGTCAGACCGTTGTTGCACTCTCCTAATTATGGAGGCAGTGCCGATGGAAGATTTGCAAGAGCACCCTACGTGACAGGTACGAGGAAGTGCTGACCATTGACCACACCACGTGTTATGAGTACTAAATTAGGTTTTTGAAGTATTAAATGTGATTGAAAACTCATTTGGTTTATGACCCTCACTTTGTTTTTGAAAACTTTCTTGGTTAGTTTGTTTTTGAAATGTTTTTATAGGTGTGAGGGCACCTTTTGTAGTTTGTTCGAGATGCTTGGAACACTTTGGTGGTGTCATTTTGTTTGATTATCTTCATGTAGTATGAATCCCACCTTTGGGGGCATTTTGTGCTTCACAAACAAAACTTGAAATTTTGAAATAAAAATTTAAATATATATACCCGGCTAAGTCAAAACCCCAAAAGGGAAACTTAGGAAACAATGGGAAAGGCCCAAATAGGTTGAAAAACTTATGCAAAAGTGAGAGGCCATGGTGTGGAAAAAGGTGAGAAGTGAGCTCAATTTGTGTGAAGCTAGGGTGAAAACCTGAGAGGGCTCCAAGGCAAAATGATAGAAACTGAGAGAAATTGGAAACCATGTTATGCATCTCTTGATTTGTCTTTGGTGGCTTCTTCGGAGGAGTAAGTTAGTTTTTCATATATCATGTACGCCTTGCATTTTCATTGGTATGATTTATTGGATATGTTACTTTAGCTTCTTTGGGGAGTGAGGTTTGCAAGAGTCTCACATCTTTGGGGGAACTGGGGTAGCTTAGGAATAATGTTGAATGTATTAGTAACTCTCTTTGCATGCTACTTGCCCCTTAGATCTTTGCTTGTTCTTGTTAACTCAAGGATGAGTAAATGTTTAAGTGTGGGGGAATTTATTTGCACCTAAAAGTATGTGTTATCTAATGCATTTAACACATTTGCTAGTATGTTTTGGATGGTTGATTGCTAGGTTTAGTTAGGTTTACTACTAAGGGTTTGGATGGCCATTGTTGGTTTTATCGTCTAAATCCCTATTTTTGTAGATTTAGTAGACCTAATGGACACTATGTCCTTACGAACGCCTAGATTCAGTTTTGTGAGCTTGTTCGTAGGTTGCTCGTAAGCACTTCAATGTAGATTTTATAAGGCCATCCGCAAGAGTGGTAGTAAATAGTAGAAGGACATTCACAAGAATGATAGTAGACAAAAGGTCACGAGTCAAAATGTGATAGTAGATGGAACCAATCCAAGAGGAGAAAAGGAGTCGAAGATTGGACAAGTGAAGACTGGCACGACCATGTTGTACTGCACGGGTTGTGCCAGCCAAATTAGATGGTGCCAAAGGGTCATAGATAAGCCACGGAGAACTGCACAGCCTGTGCCATTCAACGGTCTTGTGCGGCTAAGTATGCAGCACAGGCCATGCCATATTGCACGACACGTGTCCCTTGAAGTTCGAAATCCTAAGGCCAACCCACATCCCATGAAGATTGCACGACCGCACCATCAATTGCCCAGAAATCGACTCCCAACTAGCAACCCGTAAGGTTTTGCACGGCACGTGCCACTCGTAAGATAAAATCAAGCTTCCAGCCAATGGCCAGTGCAGTATTGCACGACCCGTGCAGTATTGCACGACCCGTGCCTGGTGGCCAGCTAGGGTTTAGTTGCCTTTTTGGGCCTTTTTCAAGTCCCAATTCTATCTGCTCCCTCTGTTCCCCTATAAATTTCTTAATTATTTTTTCACAATCTTCAATAAGCATGTTTGACTGTAAATATCTCTAGTTACCTATAATAGTGTCGCTTTAAAATTGATATTTAAAAATAGATGTTAAGATAAATCTAACAAATTCTCACGTGATATTTTTATTATATATAGATTAATATATATTTACGGTCAAAGTTTGTAAATTTTGACCCCCAAAAAAAATTAAGAAATTAATAATGGGATGGAGGGAGTACTATATAAAGGACCTATGTCTACTACAATTTAGGTGGGGCATTACATTTCATTTTCCTAGTTGTTTCTAGGAGTAGGTAGAGAGAGAAAGGGGCTTACCCTTGTCTCTTAGTTTAATTGCCCGAGGTCATTGAATCCAATGGATATATTGGGCTCAATGCTTAGGGATTAGTGATTTAGCTTGGGGATTTATATTGTATTCATGACTTGGTAGTTATTTTATGAGATTCTAAGATCTTCCTATATTTTAATGCTTAGGAATATTATGTTGATTTGTGCCTCACACTCCTGTAGAATTAATTGAAGCTAATGGATACATTTTATTCATAGGCACCTAGATCTTCATTTATGATCTTACTAGTAGGTTTCTCGTGAATATTTCAGCATCATTTGTAGATGGCTATTCGCAAGAATGGCAGAAGATATTAGAAGTTCATTCGCAAGAATGGTAGTACATAAAAGGCCCTGACTTTATAGTATGGTAGTAGGTGGAATTGAGCCGTAGATGGCAGAATTGAAGTTCAAAAAGTCCAAGAAAGAAAGACAACATCAACCAGCCAAATCAGCCGGCCAGCAGACACGAAGCCCAGCCCATGCTTAGGGAGTAGTTAATTTACTTAGGGATTATAATTTTATTCATGATTTGGTACATGTTTTGTGAGATTCTTTAGATCTACTTATTTCTATGTGTTTATGATATTATGTTGGCTTGTTCTTCATATTCTTATTAATTTCATGAATGATACACTAATATTGGAACACACTGTAGTCTACATTCATGTTGGTGCATATATTGATACCCCTCGGGGAGTGATACCTAGATGTGATATGGGTAGCCGGGTCTGGGTCCATGTGGGTGTGTGCACGTAAGTCTCTTCCGAGTTTTACCGTTACAATGACAGTGAACTATTTCAGCTGGCGAGTTGGTCTGAAGGGTTATGGGTGGAGATAAAATTGGTAGCAAACTAGGGTTAGATCATTGCGACCCTAGAGCCATCAATAAAGTGTCTATTTTCCTTTGCCTCTATAGGCCTAGGAATAAAGCATTCTTTGTGTAGTGCTCGGAATATAATCATACGGGGGAGAAACAGATCTGCACAACGGCAGGGTTGTTGTTGCACTCCCCTAATTATAGAGCTAGTACCGATGGAATATTACAAGAGCACCACGTGTTATGATCACTATACTAGGTTTAATATCATGTATGCGATGGAATTGAGGATCAGAACATTTCACCAATCATGTTACGCAAGTATTCCCTGAGTGTTAGAATTTATAGTTAAATTCTCGTGTGATTTTGCATGCTTGTACTTATTAGTTGAAACCCCCACCCCCAAAAAACCCTTTTTCGCAATATTTAGCTATCCTAACACATAAACGGATTGACAACCCAGACATGGCTGTGTTTAGTAAACTTTGGATATCTAGCATCTCTGTGGACATACCCGGTCTTACCACTATCTACCCTATAGGTAGCTTAGTAGTAAGTTTGGGAGCAGAATATAAATTTTAAATTTGATCTCCTTCACTTTGGATGCCTTCGCTCGGGTACTCATCATTTTAATGAACCCGAGTGGAGGTAGGTCAAAATTTTGGCACAGTTTTTGGGGACGCTAATCTAAAGGCTTGATTGTTAACTTGCATAGCTTGTTAGTTGAATAGTTAGTTTTTTTCCGTTGGTTTTTGCTGTTGAGCCTTTGTGATAGTGATATGTGTACTTGTAATCCTTTTGCTAGTGTTTCTTTTAGTTGGATTTTTTGGCTCCTAGTTTATGGTACATACCCGTGCCATGAACTTAGGGACTTCACACTATCTAACAGAGTACGCAGGTAGTTGGAGAAGAAGTAGGAGGAGAACTAGAGTGGGGGTTCCACAAAAGCCAATTTTAGTAGTAGAAGAATCAGTAGAGATGGCAGATGACAGCCACATTTTAAAGGATTTGATGGTTCCAAATTTGGAGAATCAACCCCTTTGCATCACTTTTCCCCCGTTGCCACCTAGTGTAAATTGTGAGCCGAGGAGTGGGATGACTCAATGCCGCCCAACTTTCCATGAAATGGCCGGGGAGGATCCAAACAAGCATCTCTCATAGTTCCATCTTGTACACACCAACATGAAGCCTTATGGAGTCTCAGGAAGGGACTATAACTTGTGCTCATTTCATTTATCACTTTGAGACTCAGCAAAGGATTGGTTGTATTACCTTCTGTCGGGGTGCATTACACCATGGATGGATACGAAAAGGCGCTTCCTTGAAAAGTACTTTCTGGCTTCAAAATTTGTGGGGTTGAAGAAAATATTTTCCAACTAGGAGGTTATCACCGTACCTCTCAAAGTTAATATTTATAAGACCTAATGCTTCCTATCTACAATTAAGTATATAGTGGCAAGTCAGGGTCGTCCACGAGAAGAGGGATCTTTTCAAGTGTTTGAACATGTAGTGGAGAAAACATACTAGGCATATACATATATAGATACATATAAAAGCATGTAAACGGGGGGTTTTGGTTGGTTTTTTATCCTGTGTTATCAAATTGAAAGACAATAATTATCCAAGCAAGAGAATCATGTTAATCATGCAACACAACTAAAGAGATTATTAAAATGATAATTAACAGAGCCTTGGGGGCAACCGACTTCCACTTCCAAACTTCCTATAGCTCATTGATTCATTCACTCATTAATTACATTTATTATCTATGGGGGATGCTATCACTTCTCATTCGAAGATCAACATTCGTTCCTTCTTAATAGTAGTTTGCAAAGACAAACAATAACCATTTGCAAACCTCATTGATGATCTCTCCCTAGACAAACATCATCATAGGGGTATTTCATCAATGGCATTTCGCCCAAAGAAACATAGGTTTGTTAACAACAAGCTTTTTACCAAAGACATAGTTATTTAACCAAACAAAGCATTTATTAGGTTAAACCTAGAACAAATAACACTCAAGGTTTAACCTTTCTTTGTATCTTTGGGATAAATATGAGAGCAATCCACATTAACATACTCATCTAGCAAGAATCGCCACACATTATACACAAGAAGTTCTAAATCCATGCTTTTGGATTTCATGTCAAATGAGCTGAGAAATTTGCAACTTTCCTAACACCCTAACGCTTCAATCATACAAACATTTCATATACTCAAACAACCCATGGTATAAATGAGGCAAAACACAACATTATTGACATGATAAATGCTCTCCAATAAATGTTCATAAATGAGCAAATATAGAATCTTACTACATAAGTTTGGAAGCTCCATTCAATTGCTCCCAAGAACTAGATTTAGCTACAAGAGTCCATACTAATTAATGCTAACTAATCAAACATACTAGAGAATTTAAAGATGAAAAATGGTGAAAACTAGGGTTAGAAATAGTATCAAAACACAGAATAAAGAAGAAGTAAATGAGAGGAAAGAGAGAGAGTACTATTTATAGTACAAAAAGGATAAGGTTAGGATCTAGCCACCCGTTGGTCGCGACTCACAACGGGTTCGTTGTGACTCGCAATGGGCGCCAGAACTTAACCTTGTCTTCTTTTCTTCTTCTTGTGGTAAACACTTATCTTCACAATGATTCCTCTAATTTTTCAAGTCTTCAACTCTTTGAAAAAGTGTTCAAAGTCTTCAAAAACGGTCTTCAACGGCCTCCGGTCTTACAGTCTTCCTATCTTCGAAGCAATTCAAAGTCTTCGAAAAGCAATCTTCAATGGCTTCCGGTCTTCAAGCCTCCGTGTTCTTCCTTTGTCACACAAAATTCACTTAGAAGAGGTAAAAGAGCGTAAAGTTTCTCTTACCCCTCATAAGAGAATTTCAAGGTAAAACACAAGCTCTTGATAATAAAAGAACACAAAAGTAACCCCAAAAAGTACTAAATTATGCACATGAAATGGACACATCAAACCTCCCCACACTTAAACCATACTCGCCCTCGAGTAAGAAAAGATCCTATGCATACGAAGGAAATGACATATATACATCCTAACTACTATTCCCCCAAGTCAATACCTCACAAAACTCTCAATATCACACATCCCAATGTTAAGGTCAAATGAGAAGTTTCCCACAACCCCCATTCCTAAATCTACCCAAACCATATCAACCCATCAATTCATTGATATCCCTAAAACATCTCCAAATCCCGAATTGACAATCCCAAATCCCGAATTGACAATCCCAAATCCAATGGTACAAGGTAAGGCTAAAGACATGTATAAGGTTCAAAACACATGTTCCACTTTATACAAATATATCAACCTAAAAATGAAGTATATTAATGATCAAGAGTTTTCATAACTTACTTCGTCTTTCCCCGCTAAATTTTCCACACCCAAGAGGTCTCAAGATGCCAAGCTACCCGATCCATCCATATGGCCACCACAACCTTATGACTCCAACGCCGGCAAATGAGTGAACACATAACATTTATTTTCTTTTTCTCTCTTTCTCTCATTTTGCCTAGGAGCCCTTTTGAGTTTTCATCCTAGCCACATGCCATGTTTCTTCGGCATACATCTTACCTTTTTCCACACATTTAGCCTCTCATTTTTTCCTAGATTGCCCTCTTGGGTTTTCGACCTATCCGGGCCCCCAATGTTGCCTAAGATGCCCTCTCGGGCTTTCAACTTAGTAGGAATCTTTTTATTTATATTTTTTTTCATTTTCAATTTTTTTCCAAAATTTCAAAAAATATTTATTTGGACTGGGCTCAAAGTATCATCTTTATTTGACTTCGCCTGATAAGAGGAAATACTAGGAATAGATTTATTGAAAAATTTGTACTTGAACAGAATTACATTGGGTGTTATTATTTTTTATGAATGCGTAGACTTGGGCTAAAAAGGGGGTCAAGTAGGCTTTTCACCCCAAGTGGGATAGTAGGGGACTATGTCGGATGACACCTAGGGCATGGACCATGTGTCATAGATGGAGGGTTACAAGAGTAATTCTACTGGGTAATTGTCCTTAACATCAGCAACGGAAGCAGATTTCAACTTGAGCTAGGAGCTGAGCTATGAAGCTAACCGGAGAGCTTCACTTGTGAAGAAAACAGTTGTAACTTCTCACAAGTTTGTTAAATCCTACAGTTAGATTAGCTGAGTATAAAGGTAGCTTAACAATAGGAGTTAGTTATCGGAATTGATCATTGTTGTTATTGGTTCTTGAAACCGAGAAGTTCCATTACTTTTCTCTTCTAAACTCAAGGTTACACTGGTGAATTTGCTATTAGTTCCTTTTTTTCATGACATTTGGTATCAGAGCGAGTATTTCCTCGGTAAAGCATGGTCGAGAGCACTCGTTTGAAGATCTGGGTGAGTCAATTGAAGGACCTCGTTGTGAGGGTGACGAATTCAGCTCATGAGTCGAAGCAATTGGGGATGGAATTGAGGCAGCGAGCTGAATTAGGTCAGAAGAAATAGGAGGAATTGGAGGCATCAATGCAAGAAGTGAAGGAAGATTTGACTACAAAATTTGAATCAACGATGAGGATAATGAACGATGTGAGGAGGGAGGTACAGTGAATAGCTGAAAATGATAACTCCAACAGAGGTAATTCTCAAACTCAGCCTATGATAGATTTTCCTACAGTTAATAATGTTCATAGAGGATCTGTACCGATCATAAATAATCCTAAGATCAGGAATAATAATGCTGAGGATTGGAGGGAGAAAATAAACCAACCTCGGGTAGAATTGACTAATTTCTTAGGTGACAGACCTAGGGAATGGGTAAGGAAGTGTAACGGGTTCTTTAACTACTATCATATAGGGGATCCTCAATGAGTAGAGACTATTGAGATTTATCTGGAAGGTAGGGCAGAGATTTGGTATCAAAGTGAGAGAAAGGTGAAAAACTTGAGTTTGTGGAATGATTTCTATGAAGTTGTGGTTAGGAGGTTTTCAGAGATTGGTGGTAGGGATGAGATAAAAGAATTTAACAAGTTGTATCAAGCTAGTAACACCCGTTCTTATCAGGAGAGTTTTGAAGAACTGAGATCAAGGATTATTAGTAAACATCCAAATTTATCTGAGCAGTATTTTGTGTCCAGTTTTGTCAGTAGGTTAAAAGAAGAACTATGACCTATGGTGAAGCTTTTCAAGCCTGAGAATCTTCATGATACTATAGAAATTGCTATTTTGCAGGAGATGAACTTAGAAGTAATGAATAAGAAGGTTAGAGGTTTAGTGAATACTATTCCTAATACTGCTAATCCCAGGCCATCAGTTTCTGCTCTTAAACCTGAAACAGAAAAAATATCCTAATTAGAGAGCTAATTCTGGGGAGAAGAAGTTTGACTCTGATTGGTTTAAGAAGATTTCACCACAGGAGACTCAGTACATGAGGGAAAACAACTTGTGTTACAAGTGTGGGATAATTTTGTGCCCGGACATAGGTGTAAATTCAGACAAGTGAACCATATATCAGCTTTAAAACACCTAGAACCTGGTGAGATTTTGTTGAAGAACAAGAAGATGTTGTGCCTGAAGTTGATCAATAACAAGAAGAGTTGTATTTGCAAGCTATTGGAGCTGAGGATAGAACTGATGGTATAGAGATCTATGGCACATTACAGAGTAGAGGAATTGACATCTTATTGGACACAGGTTCCACTAATAGTTTCCTGGATCCAAAACTGTTGGAAGAGGCTGATCTCAGGGTTGTTAATACTAAACCTTTTGTGGTAGCAATAGCTGATGGTTGTAGATTTTATGGTTCATATAAATGCCCTAAAGTAGAATGAAGTGTGAAACAGTTACAGTTTAGGTATGATCTTAGGTTGATGAAAATTGGAGGAGTTGACATGATATTGGGTGTTGATTGGATAACTTGTTACAGTCCTCTAACTTTTGATTTCAAAGCTCAACATATCTCTTTTTATAGCAATGGGTACCACTGGCTATTTACAAGGGGAGAAACCGAGGAAGCAACATCATGCAGCCCACTATGTAGCTAATCAGAGGGAACAGTTGAAGTTTGCAGAGGAGGATTTCAGAATGCATACAATAATGGGAGACAAAGGGATTAAGAAAAGGAAAGATTACCAAGAGTCAGATGATGTTGAACCTGGTCAGAAGATTAAGACACCTTATATTGGGATAATAGGAAGAGAGCAGGAGCATGACAAAATTTTCCAATAGCTTAACCCTTTAGCAATTCCAAGTGCCATTAAGCAGGTTCTAATCAACTTCTCTGATGATTTTATGATTCCTGAGACATTACCTCCAGAGAGGAAGATTGATCAACAGATTAATTTGAAGCCTGACTCTCAACCTTTCAAATTAAAACCTTATAGGTACCCTCATGCTTACAAGGATGAGATTGAAAGACAAGTGGAAGAGATGTTGAAAAATCAGGTTATTCAAGTTAGCACAAGCCCTTATTCATCACCAGTTATTCTAGTAAAGAAGAAGGATGCCACTTGGAGACTCTGCATTGATTATAAAAGATTGAATGCACTGACAATCAAGGATAGATTTCCTATTCCTATAATAGATGAGTTACTAGATGAATTGTTTAGATCGAAATATTATTCTAAACTAGATCTTCGAGCAGGCTATCATCATATTAGAGTGAGAGGTGTAGATATAGCTAAAATATCTTTTCAAACGCATCATGGTCACTTTGAGTTTATTGTAATGCCTTTTAGCTTAATAAATGCCCCAGCTACTTTCCAAGAATTCATGAATCAGTATTTGAGAAAGTTTGTGTTAGTTTTCTTTGATGATATTTTAGTATACAGTGCACTTTAGAGCAGCATGAATAACAGTTGCCAGTTGTACTTACTGTATTGAGAGAACATCAGTTGTATGCTAAACTCTCTAAATGTGTTTTTTCTCAAGATAGGGTGTAATACTTGGGACATGTAATTTCAGGTTCAGGAGTGGAAATGGATATGCAGAAGGTGGAGTGTATATTGAAGTGGCCTGAGCTACTGAATGCTAAACAGCTGAGGGGATTTTTAGGACTTACATGGTATTATAGAAGATTCATAGAGGGGGTATGGCTTAATATGAAAACCTCTACATAAGCTGTTGCAAAAAGATGGATTTAAGTGGTCTGAAGAAGCTTCTAAAGCTATGCAAACACTGAAAGAAGTAATGACAATGGCTCCAGTCTTGAGAATGCCAGATTTTACAAAACCTTTTGAAATAGAGACCGATGCTCGTGAGTTTGGTATGGGAGCAGTATTATTGTAAGAATAGAGGCCAATAACTTATATTAGTAGAGCTTTCTGCCAAATGAATAGGGGATTGTCCACATATGAGAAGGAACTGATGGCATTAGTCTTAGCTATTGATATATGGAGGCACTACTTGGCTGGAAATAATTCTATAATTAAGACAGGCCATTTTATAATTAATAATGTGGCTTAATATGCAAACCTCTACATAAGCTGTTGCAAAAAGATGGATTTAAGTGGTCTGAAGAAGCTTCTAAAGCTATGCAAACACTGAAAGAAGTAATGACAATGGCTCCAGTCTTGAGAATGCCAGATTTTACAAAACCTTTTGAAATGGAGATTGATGCTCGTGAGTTTGGTATGGGAGCAGTATTATTGTAAGAATAGAGGCCAATAGCTTATATTAATAGAGCTTTCTGTCAAAAGAATAGGGGATTGTCCACATATGAGAAGGAACTGATGGCATTAGTCTTAGCTATTGATATATGGAGGCACTACTTGGCTGGAAATAATTTTATAATTAAGACAGACCATAGAAGTTTGAGGTACTTGTTGGATCAGAAGCTAAACAATGCCCTTCAACATAAGTGGATTACCAAGTTACTAGGGCTAAGCTTTGAAATAGAGTATAAAACAAGTAAATCAAATGTAGTAACTGATGCCTTATTAAGAAATCCAGTTTTGATTGAAAGTTGTGAAGATCAGGAACAAAGATTGCAGCCTCTACATGGAAAGGAGATTATGGAATTAGAGGAAGAATGCTTGATTGATAAGAAGGAAGAAGAGTTGAAGGATGATCCCTCTGTATCAGCTCAAGAAAATCAGTACTATGAACTAGACAACAGTAATAGAAAGAGGGAAGGCTTTCAAGAGGAGCTTAACACCTTGTTGACAGGGATGTAACCATGAAAAGAGAGTTAGTAAGTTGGCACTGGAATCCGAGCAAAGTATGGTGGAAAAGCCTTTGGAGGCTTACAATAGAGTGAGTTCAACCTTTGTTCCACCGTGGATGACACAAATTGAAACAAGCTATGTAGGTGATCAGTGGGTACAAGAAATTATCACTAGTGCTTTACTAAAAAATGATGCAAGACATTAGTACACATATGTAAGGGGCTTATTAAAGAATGGAAATAGGATTGTGGTGGGAGCAACTGGGAACACTAGGGAAGAAATCCTCAAAAGTATGCATTCTTCTCCTATTGGTGTGCACTCAGGTCAATCTGCAAACATAAAAAGAGTACTCTTATTATTATTTTGGCCACAAATGAGGGAGCAGATTATAGACCTTATCAGAACTTGTGAATCTTGCCAGAGAAATAAGGTGGAGCACTGTCAATAACCTAGCTATTTACAACCACTTCCCATTCCTAACCAAACATGGACACAGATTACTATGGATTTCATAGAAAAACTCCCTAAATCAAGAGAGTTTGACACCATCTTAATGGTTGTGGATAGGTTCACTAAATATGCTCATTTTTTGCCTATATCTCACCCTTTTACTGCAGCTCAGATTGCTCAAGTATTACATAGTGAAATTTGAAAGTTACATGGTGTACCCGAGACATTAACATCAGATAGGGACAAGGTGTTTACAAGCCATTTTTGGCAAGAGCTGATGTCATTAATGGAAATTAAGCTGCAATTTAGTTATGCTTACCATCCTGAAACTGATGGTCAAACAGAAAGGGTAAATTAGGTATTGGAAAGCTATTTGAGATGTTTTTGTGGTGATAAGCCTAATACTTGGAAGGAATGGCTCAGTTCAGCACAGTGGTGGTATAACACCACTCATCATCACAGTATTAACATGAGTCCACATGAGGCATTATATGGGATTAAGCCTTTGCACTTCCTATTGGTACTTTTAGGGATGTTTTATTTTCTGCAGTTGGTGAAGTGATACAGCAGAAAGAAAAAATCAATCAATTGCTTAAACAACATCTTCAGAAGGCTCAAAGTAGAATGAAATATTTTGCTTATGCTAAGAGGACTGAGAGGGTTCTAAATGAAGGGGATCTAGTATACCTAAAATTGCATTAATACAGGCAGCATTAAGTAGCTCAAAGGCGGAACATGAAGCTGGCTCCCATATTTTATGGCCCCTACAAGATTCTGCAGAAGATAGGTAGAGTAGCTTATAAATTGGAACTACCAGTGGGGAGTAGAATTCACCCTATATTTCATGTCTCACTGCTTAAAAAACACCACAGCTCCATTCCTGTGCAACGTACTCAGACTCCTGAAACTGGTATAGATGAATTGTTGATTTTGGAACATTTAAGAGTGCTACAAAGAAAAGGGATGAGTAGATTATTCAATGGTTGATAGAGTGGAAACATCTACTTAAGGAGGAATCTTCATGGGAGGAGGCAGCCATGACCACTCAACAGTTTCCTTAATTCAAACCTTGAAGTAGAACCAGTCTTGATTCTTTTTTTATTAGCTTGTAGACAAGCTGGTTTTTAAGGAGTATGGATTGTCATAGTTGGAGGGTTAAAAGAGTAATTCTACTGGGCAATTGTCCTTAACATCAGCAACGGAAGCAGATTTCAACCTAAGCTAGGAGCTGAGCTGTGAAGCTAACCGGAGAGCTTCACTTGTGAAGAAAACGGTTGTAACTTATCACAAGTTTGTTGAATCTTACAGTTAGATTGACTGAGTATAAAGGTAGCCTAACAATATGAGTTATTTATCAAAATTGATCATTTTTATTTTTGGTTCTTGAAACCGAGAAGTTCCATTCGTTTTCTCTTCTAAACTCAAGGTTATGCTGATGAATTTACTATTAATTCCTTTGTTCACGACACCATGACCCAGGATCTTATAATAAAAGGCCCATAAGACACGGGCGGTCCTACTTACACGGTTTGTGCCACGTGAAGCTCAACCACAGTTTCCGCCCAATTCGGACGGTGCCACCTAGCACAGACTAGCTTAAATAACCACATCCAGTTTCTTCTTTCCTTATTATATTTCCTTAACACGCAGCCGGCCCTAAAATTCATCCAAAGTACCCAATTCTTGACCAAATCTCTCCAAATTTGATTATAGAATCTTCCTATATCCAACGTACACAAAACCCATAAAGATTCCAATCCAATAACACACAAAATTGGCCAAATTAGTCAAATCCCTAAGTTTAAAATGCTTCGAGTTTTTCTCCCAAAACTCAAAAATTAGGATAACTCTCCGTCATAGTGGGCTTGAGTCTACGACGAATTTTGCACGTTCCCGCAGATTGTGAGGTAATTTGGATGAACTTTGGGACTTAAATTGAAAGCTTTAGGTGTTTCGATTGTGAGTTTTGGTACTTTTGTTGTGGATTATTGGTTGTTATCGGTTTTGGGACTGATTGGATTAGAGTGGTTAGTATTATTTGGAGATAGGTTAATTTTGGTTGATTTTTGGGTTGTTTGAACCCTTATTGGTCTGTTTGGACTGTGGGGATTGGCTGGATTGTCTGTTTTGGTGTGATAATTTGAGGTAGTATTATTGTTTTGTTGTGACTATCTGTTAGATGTCTTTGGGGAGACATGGCGTATCAAGGTCTGTCGCATCTCCCACTCTCTACATGGGGTTTTTACACCTCGAGTAGTTGCACCAAGCACGGTGGGTGAATCTTCAGGGCCAAGCTGTGGTTGAGACCAGGTTCGCAGACAAGGGGGTCCTAAAGGGCCTCAAGTTGTACGAGCTAGTGAGTCGGTTGCTAGAGAGTATTGGAATGCACGAGTTTGTGTGCCATAGTGCTTCTACCTTAAGGAGGTGGACCCTCGAGTTCCTTTCCACGATGGAGAAAGTACGAAATGCTAAGGGGAGAATGTCATCCATTTTCACCTAGGTGATGTCAGGAGGACCCTCACTTACAAGACGGTGGTTGAGTACCTCAGATGGGAGTACTACAACAAGGTTAAAGGCCACGAGATAGATTCCTTGGCATTGTACTTGGATTCATTTTGATTCACCGTCACTTGAAGGTTGCAGGAGAATAAGAGCAAGAACTCCAACATCATTCACCCTGCATTGAGATATGCACCCTGCCCACTATTTTCTTACATGGGGAGGGCACCCTGTGCAGTCAGGACAACAACTGCTATACTACTTTGATCCATGGTCTCTAGAACTAGTTACCCATATGTTGTCTCTATATCCATCGATGAGTATTTTAAAGCATCTATGAGACCACTAGACGTATAATTATGGGAGGCATGATCACCCTCCAATCTTTGGGATTGGGTCTCCAGAAGGATCAGATGGATTTGGTTGGGCTCACCTTGTGCCAGTGACACCTTTACTCTAGGGGCCTTGGTTGAGGCCAAGATGCTTAAGATAGATGTCCAATAGTGTACTTGGTTGTATGGTGGGTTGGTTATCCACTTCATGAAGCTTCTGATGTTTCAGTTTTATATGGTTATTTTAGGACTTTTCAGACTTATTTTGGTATGTTTTTGTGCTATAAATCCTCTATTTTTCCTTAAAATTCTCTTAGGAGAATTAAGAGCGACTTTTGCGCTCTTATCACTTTTCTAGGAATTTTGTGTGATAGGAAAATCGATTGAGGATTTAAAGACCATGAAGACTACTTTTAAAGACCATGAATATTTGAAGACCATGAAGATTTGAACACTTGAAGAAGAGATGGCGACAACTTGGACAAGAAGAAGAAGGCATTGAAGGGCAGCCACTCCTGTATGTCGCGAGTCACGATAAATGGCTCTCCATATTCACCCTTTTGACTTTTTTTTTTACTATAAATAGCATCTTATCCTCACTCCTTCACACGGGTTTTACTTCCCGATTTGTGCACTTTAAAAACCCTAGTTTCTTCTATTTTTCATCTTAGATTATGTTTTAATTGTTGTTGATTGTTAGTATGAATTCTAGTAGTTAAACTTAGTCTTGGGAGAAATTGATTACAGCTTCTTGAGAACACTTTATGACCTATTTAATGCTTTAGCTATTGTGCATTTATGGAGCTTTGAATGTTGGTTGTTGATATCATAAATGTTGTTGGAAGTTTGAGAATATGAATTGTTTGTATGATTGCTTGTTAGGGTTGGAAAAAGTAGCTAAGTTTCTCCACTTTTGATATGGAATCCAAAAGCATGAGTTAGAGCTTCTAATGGTGTTGATGAGTTGATAATGGCTAGATGAGTGTGATGATGTTGAACTCTTGGTCATGTTTGTTTTATATAGCAAATGAGTGAGGGCTATGAACGTTGAACATTCTTGACTAATCTTGTGTAAATGCATGAACTAGTTCAATGCTTAAGACAAAATGTAGTGTTTATAAGTGTTACCAAGCTTGTTGATTCTTTGCAACTCAATTCCATTAATGGGATATATTTAGCCGTTTCTCGACTAAAGGAGTCATTAGTGTGGTTTGACAAGAGATCTCAAATTTACTCTTGAAAACTACTATTTAAGGACAAAAAGTAGTGAATATGTTGTAAGTTCAAGGATAGATAACAAGTTTGAAAGTGGAAATCAATTGCACCCAAGGTCCCGTAATTTGTGTTCCATTCTCATTTTTAGTAGCTTGTTGCATGATTAGCATAATTTCCTTACTTTGCTAGTTGTTTGTCTTTAAATTCATAACTTAGAAGAACCAACCAACCACCCACTCTCTTTACTTGCTTTTATATATTTATTTATATCTTTATCTACTCTAGTATCCACCTTATAAGCATAAACCCTCAAAAATATCCCTCTTCTTCATGGACTACCCCAATTTTTCACTATCTACTTAATTGTATTTAGCAAGCACTTTAGGGCTTATAAATCGTATATTTGAGAGGTACATCAACAACTTCCCAGCTTCCCCAGGAGCGCAGCACAACCTTTAGGAGGGGGAGCACAAAGGCAGACATGTTTATCGAGCCAGATGAGTGCTACCACGATGCATTCTTGTAGGAGATATTTTGTGAATATCTTCTGCAATGTTACTGTGCCCTAGATAGAATCCTTTTCCATTTGCGATTCTGTATATACTATATATATATATTGAACCCTTGTACCATCAATGAAATCACACCTTCATAATTTACATGGAAACAGAGCCTAAAATCCTAAGAACCCTAGAAACCTAAAATTTTTCTACCACATATAAAGTCGCTGTCGCCATGATCATCACAATCACCACCATCGAAAAGTTTAGCACTGCCACCTGCTGCTCATGTACCACTGCCGCTGCCAAAATGGATCCACTTGATTAGGTTATGATTGAAAACCTTGATATCGCCCCCATGTCGATCATTGATCTGCCGCTACCCATCAACGATGTCGCCAATCTGCTGCTGCTCAATGACAACGCCTTGCTTTTGTGCTTCACCAGCTTCTACTTATCATCGATGCCTAGACCTTCTCCGATTCCTAATGCCCTACTAGTGATTCTGCCATTCTGTCTGCATCACATCCGTACTATGTTTATCTATCAGATCACACAGGTTTGCTTATTTCTTCTGCGGTTTTGAAGGGTGATAGTTATAATTATTGGACTACTACTATTCATCATGGATTTAATTCTAGACATAAGCTTGGTTTCTTAGATAGATTCATCATCAAGCCTTTGCCCCAAGAACCTTTTTATAATATTTGGAGTAGTTTGAATTTTATGCTTATCAGTTGAATTTTCTGACCCTTGGTCAATCCATTCATTCTATTATCACTTATTATGACTCGGTTAAGGAGCTGCGGGATAATCTCCAGTAGCGTATTTCAGTCGGTAATGGCCCACGTATGTGTCAGATTCGTGCGGACATTTACAACTATTGTAAGAATGTCAGGCTGTTAACGCCAACTTTCGCAAATCCAAGAAGTTGTGGAATGATCTGCTTGCTTACATGCATCCACGAACCTGTGTTTCATGCCCTGATGCTGCTATGGTTCAGGTTGAATGAGAGAAGGAGATGGTTTATTAGTTCCTTATTGGTCTGGACGACAGCTATGCTACTCTTTGCTCTTATATCCTCGCACATGATCCATTGTCTTCACTCAACAAGGTTCACTCGCTTGTCTCTCAGGAGGAGCATCAGAAGACGGTCATCCTAGCCCGTGAATCTGTTAACTCAACAGACACCATAGCCTTTGCTGCACGTCGTCAGACATACTCTTCTGGTTCAAAATGAGCTGCCGCCACCCCGGGAAGCAACCGTGCCACTGTCATTGATTGTCAGTCTCTTACATGCACTCATTGTAGTCGAAAGAGTCATGATTTACTACTTGTTTCCGTATAATTGGTTATACGGATTGGTTTACTAAGAATCGACCCCCTGCATGAGGCCCAAAGTTTTTACAAATCCAAAGAACCACACCCCGCTCGCCCCGCCTACCCCACCGTTCTCCAGAGCCGCCCAGCCCATAGCCTCTACCACTCCACTAGTGGGCGCCGCCACCATGGTTACTGACTCTGATCGGTTTGCCTTATGTCTGAACTGTCCAAGAAGCAATGAAGTATGTTTTTAAATGTGTTCTCTAAGTTTAATCCTTCTGACAATGTGTTAGGTAAGATTATTTTACCTTGGAGTCTTGACACCGGTGCTTCCTACCATATGACCAGCGACAAGGATCTTCTTTATGATATTGAACATGCTAATAATGTTGATGTCATACTTCCTGATGAATCTGTTTCTTTTGCTGTTAAACATGGCAAACTCTGATTTAGAGATATCATTATGAATCATGTTCTATTTATTCCAGCATTACAATGCAATTTTTTATCGCTTGCCAAGTTAACTACAGCTTAAAAATGTATAGTTTGGCTTACCAGATAATTATGTGTATTACAGGATATCACGAGGATAGTGATTGGTGAGGGTAAACAACGAGGAGGGGTTTATTGGTTGCGCAGATTTGGAGTTTCACAGTCTACACAACCATCCTTATCCATTGCTGCATGCGAGGTCATTGTCGTACCTCTCAAAGTTATATTTTATAAGCACTTTATGCTTACAAATACAATTCAGTAGATGATGGCAAATCGGGGTCGTCCACAAAAAAAGAGGGATTTTCTTAAGCGTTTAAACATAAAAGGTTGATATTATGTTAGAAGTATATATATAGATATATAGATATATAAAAGCATGTAAAAAGGGGAGGGAGTTTGGTTGGTTGGTTTTCCTAAGTTATGAAATTAAAATACAAGATAACTAGCAAAGTCAAGTAACTATGCTAATCATCAAACAAACTAAGAAAAAGGGGTAAAAACTACAAAAGATAAAGCCTTGGGGGCAATTGATATCCATTTCCAAACCTCATGTAGATCATTGAACCATTCACTCATTCAAATACATTTGTTACCTATGGGGAATGTTATCACTTCCCATTCGAAGATCAACATTCATTCCTTCTTAATAGTAATTTACAAAGACAAACAACGACCATTTGCAAACCTCGTTCACAATCACTCTAAGCAAACCACACCATAGAGGTATTTCATCAACGGCCTTTCAAACGAAGGACCATAGATTTGATAACAACAAGCCTTCTACCAAAGACATATCAATTTAACCGAACATAGCATTCATTAGGCTAAACCTAGAACAAACCACATTCAAGATTCAACCTTTCATTGCATCTATAGGATGAATATGAGAACAATCCACATTAACATACTTATCTAGCAATCACAACACATTATGCACAAGAAGTTCTAAGTCCATGTTCTTGGATTTTCATGCCAAAGAGCTAAGGAATTTGTCACTTTCCTAACACCCTAACACTTTAATCAGACAAACACTTCCTATTCTCAAATACCTCATGGCTTAAATGAAGTAAAACATAGCATTTAGAACACATGATTTCTAAATAACAAAAGATTCAAGAATGAATGAACCAATCTATTCATTGGTTTAACTACTTGTTGTGAAGATAAATCTTCTATCCTTATTAGATAGTAGTTTGCAAGAGTGAATTCGACATCTCTTGTCAAACCTCACCAATGACTCCCTTAATCGAAACACAACTAAATGTATCCCATTAATGGCATTGAGCACGAAGAATCAACAAGTTTGACAACACTTGTAAACACTACACCGTGTCTAAGAATTTATCCAATTCATGCATTTACACAAGATTAGAAGTTCATAGACTTATCTCATTTGCTACCTAAAACAAACATGACAACGATTTCAACATCATCACATTCATCTAGCAATTATCAACACATCAACATCATTTAGAAGCTCTAACTCATGCTCTTGGATTCCACATTAAAAGAGGGGGAAATTAGCTACTTTCTCTCAACTCTAACAAGCAATCATACAAGCAATTCATTTACTCAAACTTCCAACAACATTAATGCCATTAACAGTTCACATTCAAAGCTCAATAAATACCCAATAGAGAAAGCAATAGATAGATAGAAATGATTCTCAAGACATTAGCAAGGAAGTCTCAATCAATTGCTCCCAAGTAAAAAACTAAGCTACATAATCAAAACCCATAACATAGAACATAAATCTACAAAGAAAGAGAAGAAAATGGTGAAAACTAGGGTTTTGGAGCCCCCAAGTCGGGCTTTGAGAGTCGGGGAAGAAGGGGGTGAAAAGCTATTTATATTACAAGAAAACAGGGAGTTAAAAGTAAGTTGCAGGGAAATTATCACAAGTCACAATACCTCCATCGCGAGTCGTGACCAGATCAGGAAAATTGTGAGCTCTCAGGTCAACATTTCGCGAGTCGCAACGGAAAAAAGTCCCTTTTTTTTGCTACCTCCGGGTGAACCGTTGATTCATTTTGGGAGTTCTTGTAGTTGATTTTATAGTAATCGAGAAGAGGAATCCAATGGTACCATCCTTGGAGGCTGATTCTTCTCGAAAAATTCTCAGAACTCTGCTTCAAAACATAGAACATTCTTCACCATTTGCTTTGTTCTCATTTCTTCACTTTATCTTCTACCACTTTGTGAGTGGCCTTCCATCTTCTACCATCCTTTAGAATGGCCTTCACTAAACCACTCCTAAGTGCTCACAAGCAATCTACAACTTAAGCTTACAAAAAGGAATCTAGATGCTCGTAAGGACCAAAAATCCATTAGATTAAACATAGGTTAGAAAATGAAGGATTTAGATATAAAATTTAAAAAAATAACTATCTAAACCCCTTATCATGTAAACCTACCTAAATCTAGCAATCTTACAACAAAAATATGAAAAAATAGATGTTAAATTCTTTGAAAAATACATACATTTGACGTCCATCACTGCATCAATGCATTCGCCTGCTTCATGGCATTAGTATTTTGGGCATCTGTCTTCTTCAGTGTTGTCTTCTATCACACCTATTTCTTTACTTACTAGTGATTTTATTAAAAAGAATTCCCTGCTGAGTCTATCATCGAGCAAAATAGTCTAGACATAGATTTCCTGTTAGTTCTGCTAAGGCTAGTCATTTGTTTGAACTTATACATTGTGATGTTTGGGGGCATTATGGTTCACCTTCATCTAGTGGAGCATTTTCATTTTTTACCATAGTTGATGATTATTCCCGAGTTGTTTGGGTTTATTTATTTGTTTCTAGGTCTCAAGTACCAATGAAGATGAAGAAGTTTTTTGCATGTGTTCAGACAAAGTTCCACCATCCCATTCAATGGATTCGGGCTGACAACGGAACTGGATTCTTGCCTCAGATAATATTTTTGAGAGAAGGGAGTTTGTTTTGAGAATTCCACAGTCTATACACCTCAGCAAAATGGGCGCATGGAATAAAATCATGGACATATTTTAAATGTTGCTCGTGCTCTTCGTTTCCAAGGTCATTTACCCATCGACTTATGAGGAGAATGCATTCTTACAGCTGCCCACCTCATCAATTGCACACCAATACCAGTGTTATATGGGTGATCACCTCACCAACTCCTGTATGATCGCGCACCAATTTATAGCCATCTCCATGTGTTTGGATGTCTGTGCTTTGTTTCTCAGCTTCCACAGCCGCATGACAAGTTTGCATCGAGAAGTCGGAAGTGTGTCTTTCTTGGCTATCCAGTTGAAAAGAAAGCATGGTTTGTTTATGACTTGGAGTCTCGTGTTGTGTTTTATAGTCGAGATGTGATATTTTATGGAGATTATTTTCCGTATGCACCAGTTTCTATGAAAGCAGTGCCTACTGATCCATTTCCCTTAGAGCCACCTGCTGCTTCTGACGACTTCATCCAGGAGCCGTCTGTTCAGGTGAAGCTAGAGACAGTACCATCATCGCCAGCTTGGATGTCGGAGACACCGTCTTTGACCGGTCAATGACCTGCTCATCCTGAGCCACAGCCATCTGTCACTGAACCACAGACGCTGCCACTGCCACTGCCACCACCTGCCTATCCGTCTCTTATCTTCGAGCAGCGGCTTGTTCCAGAGTAGCCACTTAAGCCTGTTCGGCCAGTTCGTCCTCAGAGTACTCATCTTTGTCAGCCTTTGGTTAAGCTGAAGGATTATATCTACAATGCTACTCACTCGATAAACTCCCTTTCTGCTGATCTCTCCTCACATGCTGCACTGTCCTCAGGTACTCATTACCCTATTGATGCACTGTTCTCAGGTTTTGCATTCTAGATTTTTAGCTGCAGTTACAGATGTTGCTGATCCAGTTACTTATGTTGATGCTTCTCGCCATCCTCATTAGCATGTTTCTATGTTCGACGACATTGAAGCACTCGAGCGGAATAATACGTGGGTTCTTTCTCCTCTTCTACCTGGTAAAAAGGCCATTGGATGCAAGTGGGTGTATCAGACCAAGTTCAAGTCTGATGGTTCAATTGAGTGCTACAAGGTGCGTTTGGTTGTTCTTGGTAATTGTCTAATTGAGGGCACTGACTTTAATGAGACATTTGCTCTTGTTGCCAAGATGAGTTCGGTTTGTCATTTCTTGGATGTTACTGCTATTCGTGGTTGGGATTTGCATCAAATGGATATTCACAAAGCATTTGTCCATGGTGATCTTGAGAAGGAGACGTACATGTGTTCGCCTCCAAGTTATACACTCCCGGCGCCCGATTTGGTTTGCAAGCTACGCAAATCTCTTTATGGTCTTTGGCAGGCTCCACGGAATTGGTTTGCTAAGCTTGATGCTGCTCTTCGACTCTTTGGTTTTTTTCAGAGTAAGGAAGATTACTCTTTATTTTCTTATCTCCGAGATGGTGTGTCTCTTCATGTTCTAGTTTATGTTGATGATCTTATTATTGTTGGTTCATCTCCTGAGATGATGTATAAAAGAAGTATATGTGCTCCTGTTTTTATATAAAGGATCTTTGTGCCCTAAAGTATTCCTTGGGCATTGAGATAGCTTGTCACCCTGATGACATGTTTCAGCGTCAACGGAAATATGTCTTGGATATTTTATCAGATACCGAGTTATTGGCAGCAAAACCTACTGATTTTTCCATGGAACAGCAACACAATTTAGCACGAGATGATGGTCCACTATTTGATGATTTGGTGCAATACAGGCGTCTCGTCGGGAAGCTCATTTATCTTACCATCACTAGTCCTAAGCTTAGCTATTCAGTTCATACCTTGGCTCAGTTTATGGAGAAACCGCGGCTAGTACACTAGTAAGCAGCCCTGCGCATTTTGCACTACCTCAATAGTTACCAGGTCAAGGTTTAATTTTGTCAGCTAAGATTTTTCTTCACCTTATCGTATTCTGTGATTCTGATTGGGTGGCTTGCCCAATTACTAGGAGATATTTGATTGGATATTTTGTGATGATTGGTGAATCTCCAATTTCATAGAAGATAAAGAAACAACCGACTGTTTCTCATTCTTCGGCTGAAGTGGAACACCGCGCTATGGCAGTCGCATTTTGTGAGTTGTTGTGGCTCTAATCTTTTCTTCCTTCCTTGGAAGTTGCACATCCTACTCCAATGTGTTTATATTGAGATAATCAGCCAATTTGGTGTTTCATGAGAGGTTAAAGCACTTCAAGATTGGCTGTTATTTTGTTCATAATTTGATTCTGTCTGGTGATGTTGTTACTTATCATATTTGTACTTCTAGTCAGCCAGCCAATTTTTTTACAAAGGCGCTTAGACGACGAACCTTTCAGACTGGCAAGTTGGGTATTTGGGATCCACGTGTTCTAACTTGGGGAGGAGTGTAGGAGATATTTTATGAATATCTTCTGCAATATTATTGTACATTAGAAAGAATCATTTTCCATTTGTGATTCTGTGTATAGTGCCTATATATTGTACCATTGTACCATCAATGAAATCACATGTTCATATTTTACAGTTCTACCAGCAACTAGGTCTACTTGTTGAGGAGCAGGTTCTGGGACAGGTTTAGGATTTTGCGCCTATTGATGCATATCCTGCACATTCTTAGCAACCATCACCGCAGTACTACCAGGGTGAGACCTCCAAAAATCCATCTCCACACAAAAATTGGTTAGGTTTTTCCCCATAATAGCCATATGAGCATAGGTCTATCCAATGAGCCTGCATTCTCCTTCTTCTCTAGAGCAACATTAGTACCATTTTCTAGAGTACGTTCCATTGCAACAGCCACAGCCAGAGTCTGGCTACGAGATGTTTCTCACTTTTGGCCAATAGCTCCAGACTCAAGGTGAGAATATCACTAGTATAGTCAACAACTTGGACAGGTATGTCCATGGGCTTTTTGGTATGAGAGAGATTGGCTGCTTAGGCTACATTATGGATGAGTATGGCTACCATTTATCCTCCGATGAAGACCAAATCTACTATATGCACCGGGATGCTAGACATAAGTGGTAGGCTTGGGGTGAGGAGCACGAGAAAATCACAGCCTCGATGCAGGCTACAACCATCAGTGGTGGGGCCCAGACCGAGGAGGAGTAGAGGTTGTGCGAGGAGAGAGGCGAGTAACTAGGTGCGTCAGTACGACCCCCCGTGATCAGGGCTAAGGTAGGAGGATTGAGGATTGGCAGTGTTTCCGAGTCTCCCTTTGACATTTTTGAGCTTCATTGCATGCATTGAGGGCAATGAATATACTGAGTGTGAAGGAAGGGCTTGGAAAAAACTTCATTTGATTTCACTTTGATAATGTCATTCCTTTATGTTGTTTTTATTTTTGACTTGTGTTTGTTTTTCGGTGTGAGGGCACCTTAGATATTTGTTTTGGTACGTTATAATGATTTGTGTGTTTTCTTTCTTTTGATGCAACTTGAAGCTCACGCTACAAGAAATATGACCTATTACTTTGCCCTTTTTACCTTGATGTTTTCTTAACCCCAAAAAATCGAGGTAAAAAGTTCTTTCACCACAGTTATTTTTTTGAAGAAAAAGGTATTTTTTACCTTAGTAATAAAAAAACTCAGTAAATAACTGGCTTTTTTAATCTCGGTTAATAAAATAACTAAATTATTTTTTTTAAGAAAAAAGAAGTAAATAATGTGATCGATAAGCATTCGATCGCATATGTTGTGTTGGAAGCATGAACGATTTCACTTTGACATCGCTTTTACTGATACGTTTAGCGAATGACTTAGCGACGTTGCATATATTTGATGAGACAAGTTAAAGTAAATAATTTGATGGTGATGGAAAAGAATAAAAAATGGAAATGGAAACACACATATGATGTTCAAATCAAATTAAAACACACATATCAACACGCAAAGTGAATCTTATGATGCTCAAATAAACAGTTTAATTTCTAGAAAAATAATAATCGTCAAAACATTCTCACAATTAGTACTTAAATTCGAATAACATTTGACTTAATTTAAACATAAAAGAGATTACAATAAACTCAATCAGCTCTAAAGTAATCAAATATAATTATGTGAACAAGAGTCAAGGATCGAGTCTCAAATGTAAATTATGTGATGCAAATACCCCCAATATCATCATTATCATACTTTATCTTGTCGTTTATATCTATATGCATGTAATTGTAGATTAATCCTTACAAACAAAAAAAACCCCATTTTATATACTCCCGACACACACATTTGGTGATACTTGTGTGTGAGTTACGTAAACTATCTTTTAAACCCCTAACCTTTTGTGGGCGACATCCTACCTTACCACTATCTACTTTCTAGTAGTTAGGGGGTGAGCAAAGGGCCAACTCTATAAATTCTCATCTTTGACTTGCTTGCATCTCGGGTAATCTAAAGATGACTCGGGGTGCCAGTGCTTCCAGATCTATGACCTTCTTGTTATATCCGGGATGACCAAACATTTTGGACCTCATGTCAAGTGGCTGATTCATACTTAGGTGGTTTGACCCTGAGCCAAATGTAGCTCGCGATTCGAATGCTGCAACTGAACCTTTTGGCAGCCTCCAATATCTTCCCTTGAACAATCTTTCCTGCTATACTATTTTCCAGTGGGAACTCACAAACATGTGGCCTTTCTTGATTACTTACATTATTCTCTCTCTCATTTTACTTAGGTTACCCGATGACGGAAGGAAAATCCAGAATTAAGAGAGCGGTCAGTCCAAAAGGACTTGGTAGGGCTCGTTGATAGCCGTAATGAAACTGGAGGGTATGAAAAAATTGAATCTATTGTTTGCATATTGTTGGGTTTTATGTTTGGGAAATCAAGAGTGCGGGGAATGTTTATTCTGTTAGGACCATGGGGAACCGAGTTTATGAGGTTTTTGCAGGTGTTAAATGTATTTCTAGTGAGGTAGAATGAAGGGGATATGACTACAAAATTTGTATTTGTAAACTCTGAATTTTCTACTATTCATGTTCTTAGCCTTGTAAGTTAAATTTTGAACTTTTTGAATTTTTAGCTGAAATTACTAAGATTTCATCATTTCCATCCATTTTATGTATATTTGGGTGCCAGGAATTACAAACCCAAAACTTGTTTAAAAGCCAAAATTTAACTAATGAAACGGAAAATAAAAGAAAGAGCAAAATTCATATATAACCTTATGTTTTGATCATAATGTCAATATGGCCCTGCAAAATCAATAAAAAGTGCTATTATAATCCTATGGTTTGCATTAGAAGTGCTGATATAACCTTTTAGCACTATTTCGATGTTGACTAGGTAGTTTCCAGCATTGACCAAATATAAAAAAACTAAACTATCCCTAGTCCTAAAACAAAAAATGTAATGACAAAAATATCCCTATGCTCTTCTTCTTTATCTCCATAACCACGGCCACTCCACCACTTCCACCGCCGACGCCACCTGCCATCGCCGCTTTTCTGCTGCGGCCTGTCGGCAGTACGGCAGCACGGCAGCTAGAATCTGAAAATTCACTGACAAAACCTGGGATTTAAAAAAACACAAAATCACCACATAAACAAAATGAATCAAAGCTTCAATAAAAATTGGCAAAATCCATCATCCACAGCCCTAGATAAACATCAAAATCAAAACTTTTCAGCAAATGCCATCATATTAAAGCCCAGATCTCACCTCAAATTCACAATCACACCACAAGCCCCGTCGTACTCCGTCAATAAAACCAGATCTGCTCCGTCGTGCTCCACCGTGCGCCGCCTCTGTTCTGCCGGAAACCGCCATTGAAAATGACGTCATATCATTATTTTTGGTCATCTCCTCGGAATGTCAACTTAGAAGAGGCCCTCTTCCTCTCTGGCACCGTTCCAGAGCAGGACCACAGCTTCCTGAAGTGGTTCAACTGGGTCTGATCCCGCCCAGACTGATAAAGGAGTCAGCGCTGTCGGCCAAGTTGTCTCCAGCCGATTCTACATCGACCCACCTAGTTTAGTGATGCGGTTGAACTGCATCCTCCCGGCCCAGATTCGGACCACCAGAGAGAGCATGGGTGGAGAGAACGGGGGTAGAGTTGGTTAAGGTTTGCTTACGGTGTGTTGTTGGTCAACAGAGAGAGAGCAGGGGTGGAGTTGATGTTAGGATTTGGTGAGGATAAAGCATTTGCAGCGATAAGATAATGGGAAAACGAATAAATGAGGTAAAATTTAGGTTGGAAAACTAGGGTAAAAGGTAAAATTGGCAGAGACAATGGGGTATAAAACCTAAACATCCTTTCACTTATTATGTTTTTTTATTTTAAAAAAAATTAAGGGTATAATCATCATTTCATATTTTTCAATTAAATTCAGACATCCGAGATTATATTAGCACATTTCAGTAAATTATAGAGTTAAAATAGCACTTTTGGATCTTAAAGTGTCATATTAACAAATATGACCAAAACATATGGTCATATGTACGAGACCTCTCACCTAGAAGCAAGTAGGATAGTACGTATCGTATCAAAATAAATATACATAATTAAGAATGTATAATAGAATATTAAATAAGAGTGTAATATTAAAATATTTATTTTATATTTAGGTTATAAAAATTATTTATAAATATTTTGTAATAATTTAAAAATAACTAATAAATAATAAATAGAGTAAAATGATTTTAAAAAAATAATAATCAATTAAGAAAAAAAAGAATAAAAGAATAAAGAAAAAAGGGCCATTTCAGCCCTTTCAATTAAAACATAGTTGGGCTAAAACTCTTTCAGCCCATGAACACAAGAACAAAGAAAACAAAAGTGAATAATAATTAATTAAAGAATTTTAAAAAAAAAAATTACAACAAGGGTGTAAGGGCCATTCATCCATTTTAATTAAAACACAATTTGCTCGGCCAAAGAAAGAATTGGAAAGAAAAAAAAAACAACGAAATACCTAAACCCTGGGAACTCAAAGAACGCAGGGTAAAAAAAACGAAGAAGAGAAACGAAAACAGAGAAGAAAAGAAAGGAAGAAGAAGAAGATAGAAGGTCGTGGAGTTTGTGGAAGACTGTAGGCGGCACAGGGATAAGGAAAAAGAGAGGAGAGGTGTCGCTGTAGGAGGAGTTATCAGCAAAAGAGAATCACAGCTGTAAGGAGGTACAGTAAAAATAGCGGCGGATTTGAAGGAAATTAGATTGAATTCACCAAAAGATTGGGATGCATCGATTCAATAGCCGCCTCTGTTCTAGTAAAATAGGGGTGTAGGATTTCATTTTTGAGCATCCTCAATTCCTCATTGAGAGGATTGCTCTGTTTTTCTTTTAAAGAATTTCAAAACACAGGTTTTGAAGTTGCTTTGCTCAGGAAAGAGGGGATCGCTTGGATTATAGGTTCTGGATTGATTTGTTTGAGAGCGGGTTAGGAAGCTTTTGGTAAGTTTTAGAAAAAAAATTATGTTAGAACTGATAGTGTTTAGAACCTGATGAATCTTGGATGAAGTTCTATTCTAAGTTCATTTGTGTTTATACAGACTGATAGTAGGATCGTTAATTAAGCTAAGTGAAAACTGAAATAATGAAATCTTGTCCGTGATCCTGTTTTAGTGTCTTATAGCTCAGATTATTGTACATATGATAGGCCTTGGATTGATCATATTGTATGCATATGCTTAGCTTTGATGATTTCATATGTCTATGTTAGTTTGTGTGATTCATGTTTGAGTTCTTCAGTTGCTACTAAAGTTCAGTTCTTACCTAGGTTGCTTTAATTCCTTATTTTGTTATGGATTTCATAGTTTTGTTAAGCACCGGAATCACTAAATTACACTCGTTACAACTACTAATCCTGTGTTGCTAATTTTTTATTTCGAGAGTAGTTGAATCAGTAGAATGAAATAGATTTAACTGTGATTTTGTAATTGTTGATTGGAATTAGTTTGTTAGAAGTCACTTTCACTCATCTGTGATTTGTGTTAAGCAGGCTTATGTTTTGATTGTATAAGATGAGCGCTCATGCTTTGATTGTATTAGTAACTTGTTCATCTATAGTGCATCCATTTTTCTTGATCAATACTACATGAACTTGTTGCCCGACTGCCCAACTGTTCCGGTATGGGTGCATATTTCTTTTCTATCACTTTGTTCAGTTTATTCCACCATTTTCTATGATTACTTTTTCATGTTTGATTCACTTGGTTTGTACGGTTCCTTTGGTTGGGTGGAATTCTCTGTGGTTGCATTGTGTAAGAACTAGTTTGAGTAGGACTCTGTGCATCTTTTGGTGACTGTACTTTCTAGTTTATGCATGGAACTTTAGCCGTGTATAGCGTTCATTCTTATTTTGGTAGTAATCAATGTAAAGAGTACAATATTGATGGGTGTACTATAAAATAATGCAGTCATTTTCGACTTTAAATTTGGTTGAACAGCACTTATGTATTCTAAGTCCTATATACCTATAGTATGGGAGTAGTTTTTTTTTAATGAAAATGTGCACTTATATTACCATCATATCCATGATTGCATGTTGGACTAGATTATGGGCATTCCTTACGACAATCTATGCATTTTTATGACATGAATGTTATGAAAAATCATTGCTAACATTACGATGCTCCTAACTAATCCTTTGAGACCAGGTGGAACAGACGGAAAATTGCTGGTGTGGGTGAGAACCATTTCGCAGTCTGTGCAGATGCAGATGTGAGTGACACCTATATTTCTAGCCTGTGTCATTGCTTCGTGTATGGCTATGAGCTTCGCTTGTATTGGTGTTGCCGCTTGTATTATGCGATATCCATGACCGCTAGAATTGTTTGATCCTTGTGCAGCGCACCATGCCGCTACTGCCTTGCCATCCTGTTTTCGAAATGCCGCATCTGTGTTGATGCACATCCAACCCTCATATTCCTGTTTCTTGTGACCATCCTCTGCGTACCATAGTAGTCGCATGTCTCCCACTTGTTACTCCTTTGGTTTGTCTGTTTGTGTCTGGTTCGCCATGTGTTCTAGTGCCATTAGTGATGAGTTCAGGTTAGCTATAACTGTCTTGAGTGAGTGCTGCCCATATCTCCCTCATAGGTTACCTTGATAATTGCTAGAATCATCTCAACCGATGGCGCTTGTTGTTCAATTGTTGCCTTATTTCTTGCACACCAAATCGCCCATATAATGATGCACGGTAGGTTTATGTCATCCTTTTCCGCCGCAGTTTTAAACTATTGTCGAAGCCATGGTTCCAATTGTAGTGGGGTTCCAAGACCAAAATCAAACCCCAGTCTGGATGTTCTCCATGCCCTTCGTGCGGTGTCACACTCGAGGATCATATGAGACGGTGTTTCTACCTGTTTGTGGCACATTTGGCAATATGATGATACCTCTATCTTTCTTGTTCTGAGCACCGGTCCTGTTGGTGCTGCATTCCGTACCAGTCTCCATACGAGGAACTTAACTTTCTCTGGTATGTTCAAATGCCATAGTGTCTTCCAGAGGTGTTGATTTTCCTGTGTGGGTGATTCCAAGGTGAAGGAGCATGGGATCTGGCTGTTCACCTTGTTCCATGACTCATAGTATCCGTTTTGACCGTGTAATTTCCGAGCCATTCCTTGTCCCAGAATTGGAAATCCTTCAGTCCTAATGGGGTGTATGGAATGTATATTCCTGCAATGTGGTTGACTATTTCTGGGCTAAAGAATAGTCTCAATAGAGGCATATGCCACTGCTTATCGCTATAGATCAGGTCACTCACCTTGAAGCCAAGTTGTGTTTCGTACCTGATTGGGTTGGTGTGATTCGGAATCCACTCATCCTAGATGTTAATATCATGCCCATTGACCACCTGCCATTTTAGGCCGCTCATGATGAGGTCTCTTCCCTACATTATGCCCCTCCAACCCCACGTTGAGCCTTGTTGCAGTTTGACCTTGTAGAAATCCTCTTTACTGCAGTACTTGCTGAGGAAGAATTTTGAGAAGAATTTGGTCAGGGTGATCCTTCCCATGATCGAGATGTCCCCAGTTTTCCATATGGATTTTTTTGCCTTTACTCTTTGGATTAATTTTCTGAACATTCCCACTTTAGGTCCATTGAAATCCATATCATGGCCAAGGAATTTTCCCTTTAGTAGGTTTGCAAATATTCTGAAGGTCTGGCTGAGTCGCTACTTTGTCGTTGGTTGTGCATTTGGGCTGACTAGGAGTGCAGACTTCTGAAAGGTTATTCCTTTGCCCGAGTAGGCTGCAAAGAGATTTAGTGTCCGTGCGAGTTTTGTTAAGCCTGCTTTTGAAATGTTGAAAAAGAGGATACAATCATCTGCAAACATCAGGTGTGAGATAGGTTGGACGGATCGGCCAATTTTAACACCTGGGCAGACACTTTGGAAACCTTCTGATGCTATCATTGATGAGAATGCTTCCTAACAAAGGATGAATAGGAATGGCGAGAGAGGACAACCTTGTCGTAGTCCCTGTTTTGGTTGGAAAGCTGTTGATATTCTTCCGTTGAGTTTAATAGAGTAGGAGGCGGTGGTGACACATGCCATGATCCACCGTATCAATTTCCTAGGAAAGCCCATATGTTCCATCATTTTCTCCAAAAATTCCCATGACACCCGATCATAGGCCTTGCTCATATCTATTTTCATTGCTGCTATCGGTTGTTTTCCTGTCTTCCTTGCGTATGAATTCAATTATTTCATGCGCTATAAGCGAGTGTTCAACAATGGATCCACCTTGAACAAAGGACGATTGGTTTCCTGAGATCAGGAACCCCATGAATTTTTCGATTCTGTTAGCTAGGATCTTCGCAATGATTTTGTATGTGACATTGCATAGGCTTATTGGTCGTAGGTTTGCTGGTTCCTTTGGACATCTCTTCTTTGGGATAAGGACCGGAGTAGTGTGATTCCACTCTGTTGGCATAGATGAAGTAGAAAAGAACCTCTGAATCGCAGTTGTTTCCTCCTCCCTCACTTCAGACCAGTAATGTTGGTAAAATCCTGGTGAGAGGCCATTTGGCCCTGGCACTTTCTATTTTCCCATTTGAAAAATGGCAGCTCTTATTTCCTGTGTGGTTACTGGGGTCTCCAGTGCCATCTGTTGACTATGATTGACCCATTTGGTTATGAGGTTTAGGATGTCCTGCATAGTCGACTGTCCAAAAGCATCCTTCGGCATTACAGAGTCAGTGAGAAAGATAGAGCTCACATGATTGTAGACTAGCTGTTGAAGGTTATCTTGCTTTGATATTCGAACTCTTGCTTTGTCCTTGAGTTGGGTTATGTAGTTTCTCCCCTTCCTTTTTTGCACCCATTTGTGGAAGACTTTTGTGTTTCTATCTCCTTTAAGCCACAGAGACTTGGCTCTCTATCTCCAGTAGTCATCCTGTATGGTGAGGAGTCCCTCCAGTTCTATAGTCTTGTCGCACATACCATCTGCATCCTTTTGTCTTTACTTTGCGTCAAGTTGTTATTTCACCCTTCTGATTTTGAACTCCAGCTTACCAACACTCCCTTCAGCCCAGTTGTGCAATCTAGTTGCAGCTTCCTATTGATACATGTTGTGGTATTGGGTGCCCGATCATTGTTTATGTCTCCTGATTGGCTTGCCATGCGCTAGACGGGCCTCCAGACGTGTTTTACCAGTTCCTTTGTCTGGTCATATCTTACCCACCATAACTCAAATTTCCTTACAGTGTGTTTGTCTGGTGACCTAACATTGTAGTGTGTATTGATAGTGAGTGCCCCATGGTCAGATCTCATGATTGTATAGTTTGTTAGGCTGTATTTATGGAATAGTGACATCCACTTAGCATTTGCAAACACTTTGTCTAGTCGTTCTAGTATCAGGTCACTACCTCCTCTACCATTAGACCAGGTATACCACTGTCCCTTGTGCATAAGTTCACTTAGGTTGGCTTCCTTAAGTAGTCCGTTAAGGTCCCTTGTCTCCTGCGATAGGACCAATCTACCACCATATATGTCTTCTCTGTTTATGACTTGATTAAAACCACCTGTGATCAGAACAGGTAGTTGGGTACCCTGTAGGACCACATGTAGGCAGTCCTACACTTGTTTCCTTTGTGGTCGGTCTGGATGCCCATACACAAGGATTAACATCCATTCCTCGCCCTTGGCGTTAGTGATTTTACAACATACAAAATTTTGGCAGTTTTTAACTACCGATACAAGGATCTCCACTGACCAGGCTACACAGAGCCCTCCACTTGATCCTATTGAATCTACCACTTCCCAGCTAGTGAAATAAGTTCTACCTAGCCACTTGCTAATTTTACTATAATCACACTTAGTTTTCATTAAAAATACAATATTGGGGTTAACTGATTGATGGCATTGTTTATGAAATTTACTGTCAGAGGATGCGACAGTCCCCTGCAGTTCCAACAGAGTAGATTCATGTACCTCTGGGTGGTTGTTCTGGACCAACCACCAAAATACCACAGCTTTCTTCTCCCTCCTCTTGCAACACTATTTGTATCACCGAATCAAAGATTCTTGCTGTGAATATAACTTGCTTGCCATGTTCCTCACCAAGTGCTAAGTCAAATTCCGTGAACTGGGATAGCGACCGATACAAAAGCTCCTGCTTCTGGTCCTATGTACATCTTCTCTTGTTAAAAATAATGCCACCTATCTCCTCCTGGAGGAATCTCTTCCTTTTGACACCCAACACTTCCGCCACCGACATATATTCTACAGACACCCATAGAATAGCATTTCTCCGTGTGTTGATGTGGCCAAAGTCAACATTCATCTTTTGGTCCACCAGATCTTGTGTGGCTATTGATTTTAGCCAAATTGTCGCACCATGACTGGTCCCCACATTTCCTTGTAACTCATCACCACCAATTTTCAACTTCCTTACTCTTTCCATATTATTTTGGATGAGAATTGTGGTATCCATTGTTGATTTGGATGGGTCAAGAGAAATTTTCCCTCTTCTGCCTGTTTTGCAGATAATTGTTTGAAATTTTCTTTTCCATTTGACTTCAGTTCGCAGTATTCTTTCAAAATTTGGCCCATCTTGTGTGTGATCTTCCTGGCCCAATTTCGAAACCTCTCCCAAAACCCATTGTTTTCCCAATCTTCTCCCATGATGACCCATTGGCCCTAATTTCATCCTGGCTTATCCTCTCCCCGAATCTTCCTCCCAGAGCCTCTCCCTTGGTTCCCAATGACATGAGATTCATGCCGTGTTCCTCGTCCACAAACCGGTCCCCATGGATGACTGATCGTTCCTCTCCATTTCCCCGTTCCGGATCTTCCTCCTGCCGTGTTCTACCTATGCTCTGAACCCACGGTTCCATATCGTAGATCGTTATTTGTCCCGCCGCAGGTATGTTCTCTCCAGTAGATCCACCCCTGGCGGCATCACCATTGTTTGATATTTTCCATGTTTGTTGGTGTTGAATGATATTGTTGCAGATCACTCGTTCATCTTGGTCATCTCTATCACCGATTTGTGTCTATTTATCTCCCGGTGTTGACACCATTCTACTGCCGATGCCGACTATGCAATTGTCATCCTTGTGAGTGGGTTCGACACAGCCCACCTCCACAGTGTTGATGTAACTTCCACCTTCAAATTGATCAGCAATGTTTAACAGTGTTGGTGACACACTGATACTCTGTTGGGTCGGTACAGGTACTATAATTTCTTGGGTTGGACTCTTCCTTTCTTTGCTGGTTTGTTTTGTTGGGTTGTTAACTGGCTGTGTGTGATGAGATGTTTGGGTTTGTTTTGTGGAAACTGATTGGGCTGTGGTACTTGGATTTACATTTTGGTTTTTTGGTTGTGCCTTTGTTGATGGTGGAGGTAGGATTGTCTTGTTGAGAATAGGATGGAATGATGGGTTATCGTTTCCTTGTTGGGTTGGCAGGGTTTGGGCTTAGTTTTATTTTATTTTGGGCTAAGGGATGTTGTTGACTTTGTTGTTGATGTTGACTTGATTGTTGTGGGCTATTTTGTATGCCTAAGGAATGAGTTGACCCAATAGAGCACATAAGTAGAGTTTGATCATTACCCGGGTCCCTGTGTATTGAACTGTCGGCTTGTTTAAGTGCTCCACTTGCTTGCATTGAATTCTCATTACTTTCCCCCGTGAAGTTCATCTGCTTTCCACACTTTGTCACATCTCCCTTCATATCCATTTTTTCCTTCCATCTTGTCTACTTAACTTCGCACACCTTTTCTTGCCAATCATACCTATCTTTTCATCATCATCCTCTAAGTGTAAATGTGGCTGTATTCTCGAGCCGCTTGATTCTTCGTTGTGTCTAGTTTGTGTGTCGATTGTGACTAGATCATCTGGCTCTGGCTCTTAGTCCGAGCTTAGGGCTTGTAGAAGTGATGTGCTACTGGGTTCATTAATTTGAACACCAATATTGCGACGTCGATGGCACACCTTGGTTCTTCATGCTCTCTTAAGTGTTTTGACCATCTTGGACTTGCCTTTCTCCAGCTCAGCCACTTTCCCTTTTTCCTTTGAATTAATTGTGGTAGGTAGACTATCTTTGAATGTGCTCTGGATACTCATCATGACATCCATCTCATCGCCGAGATCACCAAAATTAATGGTAAGATCCATATCAAAACTTGAGCCCGTCACTGCTTTGGTCTGAGTCAACTCCAAGATTTAGATCTTTTGAAAATACCCCGTTGGTGAAGAAAGGTTCGGTTACTTTTCCATTTGACAAGGTGAATTGTTTGAACTCCACCTTGTTGGTTGTGTGACACTATTCTGCTCCTGCTTCGGTGAATATGTATATTCTCCCACCGCTGATCATGTACTCTTCAGTTACGATTTCACCATCTTCACCCTCCACATGTCTTGTATAGACCATTGGACCCTCCGTATTTGATTGTTGCTGCTGGTAGATTTCTTGTGTGAATGGTGTTTAGTTAAGCTCACGCATTTCCACGTCGGAGTGTCTATTATGTGAAATAAGACCTTGACCAACCTCTTCCCAAAAATTGGATACTTTTGCTTTTGCAAGTCCCTGTATGTAAATTTGATTAATGTCACTCCTTCGAGTAGCCTCCTCTGGAGTTAGCTCTTCTTGGTCTTCTTCCGGGTCCTCCCTCGGGTCTTCTTCCGGGCCATCCTCTGTGTATTCCTCTGCTAGGTTTAACGTTTGCAAGTCTTCTGGGTTGTATGCCTCCGCCTCCCTCAGTTCTTTAGGCGTGGGGTAAAATTCTTCTTCATATTTAAAGCCGTCTAGAAATGTTTCGTCTGGCATATGCTGAAACATGTGTTTATTTGTATAGAAATGCTGTAGGGGAAACCTTGTGAACCTTCTTATCGGCATGTGCTTGTGAACCCAGACGACGGGTGGGTAGAGCTCCTCTGAAAGGTCTTTATAAATCTCCAGTTGTAACTCCGACCCGAGTGTTGCAAATCTTTCATCGATATGCTGTTCAAGAGCCTCCGCATTCTGCCAACGGAACTGTGGATAGGTATGGCCTAGAGCTCCACATCGTCGGCACCTTTTGTAGACTCTTTCATATCCATTAGTTATCCAAACCATTCTATCCCTTCGCAGTTTTAGCATGAACCCGGATATGAGTGCTTTCTGGACTGGCGTCCACACCCGGACACTTACATACTCAGCGTATTGTAGTAGCATTCCTCTGAAATCCACTTCTTCAATATCGCCAACAACGGATGCAAACTTTTGTATGGTACTCCTACCGAAATATTCCAGTGTGATCCCATAAATGTGGATTCAGATTAGTACTTTGGTGACTGTCATGTGTGACAGAGCCATCTCAGGGACTAGTCTGTGCAAAACCAACAGACCACCAACGATGTTCATAGGACCATTGTATAGTACTGTTAGGGGCTTGGAACGCTGTAGAAATTGGATAACATAGAATTTCCCATTCTTTGCGATGACATGTACACCTTCTCCCCAATAGTCTGATATGAAAAGCTGCATTCTTGTTAGGGAAAAATGGCTATAGTCGAGGAAATACCCTACTAGACTATCCTCCAGTAGCCTCTGGCCCTTTTGGTACTCCTCCTCTTCCGGGGTGAAAATGACTTCCCTTCTGGGTGGCAGTTGAGTCGCTCTATTGAATTCATCCCCGAAAAGGACATCTCTTTGATCCTTAGAGTTTTCTGAGCCATCACGAGACCCTTATGATCAGTGCTCTTCCCTAACTGTATTGGCCATGTTTCTTGTGAAAACCTTTCAGTCGGATATTTCTTCATATTGCGCTTTTATGTTAACAAGGACTGTTGTGAACGTGTTGTCTATGGTTTTGTTTGAATTTTTTGGGACTGGATGTTGGAATTGTGTTTGGAATGTGTTTTGTTTTTTGTTTTCCACATGAATTTGTTTCTTTGTGGGGTGTAGGATTTGTTAGGCTGAAGCTTGATGCTTGGCTTTGGGATTGTTTGGCTTTGAGAGACTACCGTGCAAGCTTGCAAGGTGAGTTCAGGGATAGATTTTGATATGGGATTAGTCTGTGGCTTTGGGATGGATTTGATGTTGTTTTGATGATGAACAGATATTGATATTGCTGCATGCTTCGCTTGGCAAAGGGATTAGACTTTACTCTTCTACTGTTGCTCTCAAATTGTTTAAGAAAGAATTTCGAGAATTTCTCACATAAGTTCGGGGAGTAGTTAATAACTTGGTTGTTTGAAAACTTATGTATTCTAGTCTTATATACCTAACCCATATAGGTAGGTATGGGAGTAGTTAATAACTTGGTTGTTTGAATATTCAGTTGTGTGAAGTTTTATGTCCATCAAATTTAGAAATGACTTAGATAGTTAATAGAAAAATAATGCAGTGATCTTCGACTCTAAATTTGGTTGAACAATACTTCACTACTGTTTTTTATTTTTAGTTTAATAATGAACAATACTTCACTTCTATTTTTTATTTTTAGTTTTTTAGTTTAATAATGCAGTGAGTCTAAGATTTCATAAATTGGGAATTAAGAGTATTAATGTTAATTTTTCCTTTCGATGTGCTAACTGAAGAATGATACAGAGTATTAATTATGTTCATCAAATGATCAAATATTAAATGGCTCCCTTCAAATTATATGTGGACTTCCCCAATAACCTTTTTTAAATTTTTAGTTTAATAATGCAGTGAGTCTAAGATTTCATAAATTGGGAATTAAGAGTATTAGTGTTAATTTTTCCATTCAATGTGCTAATGATACGGAGCATTAATTATGTTCATTAAATATTAAATGTCTCCCTTCAAATGATATGTGTACTTCCAAGTAACATGCGTTGTTTAATTTATATATGGAGTACAAATGTAACCTGTGTTGTTTAATTTATATATGGAATCAGTATCCGACACTTAATTTATGAGGACATGCTATTTATATCGAGGACATGCTATTTATACATTGCAAAGAGCTTTTTTGTTTTTTGAAGAACAATCACCCGCCAGCTTCGTAAGATGAAACTAGAGGATGTTTAGGTTTTCTTGGGTTTGTCTCATTCAATTCACTATTTTACATCCCTATAATATATTTGTGGTGAATTAGGTTGTTCATATTGATCAGAAAGCATATCTTTGTTGCGTCAGATTAGTGTTATTACAAGTTTTATTAGAACACGTTAATCGTTAACAATGTGTAAATTTGGTTGTCACGTAGGTTTGGATAATGATTAATGAAAGTGAAGGATATAATTGAGTGGAAATTCATAAGAAAAGGAATTGAAAAGTCCACATAGGTGAACTATAAATTGGGTTCATTTTAATCCAATCCTATGTTAAATAGGAACACCAGTAGAATCTTAGAAGTAGTTTAGGATTGTTAATTTAGAGTTTCAATTTAGTTATAAAAGAAATAGCAAAACTACAAAGACTATCCAATTTGTATGCTTGATAACAATTAAACAACTAATCATGCTTTATATATTAGCTAAATAAATATATTTCTTCCTAAAAAAAGATATTATTTAAGTTGTGTTGAACGTATATTGATAAAACATGTGGAAATTAAATAACGAAATTACACGAGCAATTTAACATAAGTAAGAATAATGAAATTGTATTAATTATTCATGCGTACAATTGGAAAGCTTAAAATACAATTAATAAGCATGTTTCAAACAATTACATATATCACATATTGATGGAGTCATGAGTACACTCGCTGTCCTTGAAATGAATGAGCCCCGTCGTGGACATCGTTCCCTAGGATAAAACCATCGAAGGTAATTTTAATTATTAAAATTACCTCGGAATCACACAAAGCCCGAAGGAATATCACCGAAAAAGACAGAGAAAGAAGATAAGACTCAAGTTTAGAAGTAGGGAGGAACTTGAGAATGGTGCGAGGTTTCTGTCTGACATAGAGGCTATATTTATGGATGTCTAAGAAACCCTATGGAAAGATACGCAGAAGATCTGATTCCCGTAATAAGAGAAAATATTCTCTAACTACCAAATATTTTACCTATATTTGAATAGCATCTGGAAAGATAATAATATCATATTCCTTATTATGATTAACCGCGTATCAAATCTCATATATTCCACACGTGATTCTAAGAATATTTTTTATGCGGTTTAGACTTTCTAGAGATTCCATACGATCCAAACGTATTTTAGACAGTAAAAAATTAGAGAAAACTACGTGCGAATGAATTTCCGCCTAAGTTTCCATTCTAAGAGTGACTCTTTGAGCATCCATATCTCATTCACCCTTTATCCATTTTATGAGTTTAAACAGTTGATTTTATAGTACTCGCAGAGGAGAATCCAAAAATAATACCCACTGACCCTGATTCAGTTCGAGCCCAACTCAAAATGAAGCCCAAAAGTTGACAAAATTCAACTTATTTTACAATAATTTTCCAACAATCCCCCACATGAATAGATATTGACGTGGAATCAGAAAAATCACGCCAGACACGGAGTTTAACTTGGTGATAGATTCATTTTGACGGCATAGATGCTGCATAGGATAAGTAGGTGTCACCCTTTGAACTTTCCCTTGAGAGTATACTTAGCCCACTGGTTAGGAAGTAGACGCGATGTCCTTGAACTTCCCCGACCGCTTGTGTGAACGACAATGCACTTCTTACAGACATCTTTCCTATCCTTTGTGCTTTCATCGGTTGTGTCTATTAATTAGGCCATGGCACACCCCCTAGTTCTGTAAGGCTTCTAAGGAATTGCGTCCTAACAATTCCCTTTCGAAGCGGCCACACTTCTCGCTTACATAGGTGATTCTCAGTGTAAGAGTAGTTCCGTAAACTATGCGCTCTTTCAAGTATCATACACTCGATGCAGTGAATCATTAAAAGCAATTTAATGCTTAACCTCCAATCACTTCACTATTTATTCATCATAGGAAATAAGACAGGAGGTATAAACCCCATATAGTGATTGCGATGGGTCTTTGCAGTTTAGTTGTCCCTTTGAACCTAGATCTTGGGATCTCCAGTCACATAGGTTGGATGTCCACGTACGTAACCAATCATTTAATGGACTTTAGTCCCATTCCTCTTGATGATGTTTCAACTATCCCTCGATTAAACCCTTTTGTCAAGGGATCAACTATGCTGTCGTTCCACCTTACATAGTCACTTGTGATCACTCCAGTTGAGAGAAGTTGTCTAATGGAACTATATCGTCATCGAATATGATGAGACTTCCCATTATATAGCATATTCTTAGCCTTACCAATACCCGACACACTATCGCAATGTATACATATGGCTGGCACAGGCTTTGGCCATCTAAGGCAACAAACTCGAATTCCATCATGGACCGAGTAATAACAGTTTGTTTAGAGGATTTCCACGAGATTGCTCCTTCACCTAGCATAAATACATACCCACTAGTGGATTTTAGATCCTTTATATCGTGTATCCAGTTTGCATCACTGTATCCTTCAACTACAGCTGGATAACTCATATAATGTAAACCATAATCACGAGTAAAATTTAGATATCTCAATACTCTAGTTATAGCCTTCCAGTGAGTCATACTGAGGTTACTCGTGTATCTACTCAACCTACTTACAATGTAGGTCTAGTACAACTCATTAGACATATCAGAATTTCAATGACTCTCCAGTACTTCACCTGATTAATAGCCTCTAATTTATTCTTTCGTAGATGCAAATTGGGATATATTGGAGTCATTGCCACCTCTGAGTCATTCTTGTTGAATTTCTCAAGGATTTTGTCTACATAATGAGACTGGGTTAAGGTGATACCATCAGAACTTCGGATGATCTTTATCCCTAAGATCACATCTGCCAGTCCCATATCCTTCCTGTCAAAACAAAAATTCAACATGTCCTTGGTAGATTTGATCGTTTTTTCATTACTGCCCACAATGAGCAAGTTATCTACATATAGACATGGGATTACATATCTATTTTTCGTGTCTTTCACGTAGACGCACTTATCACACTCATTATCAAGGTGGACATGGATTTTGCTGGTAAATTGGGGTCCAGATGAAATTTTGGATTCAGCGTGAAAATTTGATGCCTTGTCTTCATTAAATTTCCTCAGTTTGTGTTTGTGTTGGTAGTATGTTTAAACGATGAGTCTTTATCAAGTTTTGGTTGGCACTAGAAAATGATTACAAATTATAGCTTAAGGGATCATTTCTACACAGGTGACAATTTTGCAGGTTTTTCCCCCTGGAACGCTTGTTCTAATATCATATCCTCCATGTTTGGCAAGTAGGGTGATCATGTGAGTATTGCACCTCTAGAATGTAATAGTATTTAAAAAATGCAACTTGCAATAGTTTATATCATTACAGTGAATCTCGGAGGGTCCCATAAGTTGTCTTTAGGGTATACTTGTGAAGCAGCTCAACATCAAGAATCAAGATAAAGTGGATCAACAATTCAAGCCAACTCTTTTCTATGACAGGCATATCCAAGATTTCTCAGGTGAGAATTCAATGACCAATCTCCCAAGTTTTTCTTTTACCTGTGTTATTCTGAATCAATCTGTGCATTCTGGGACATTTCAAGATTGGGATTTGTCAGTTGAAAACAACTGAAAACAAGAAGAAGATTTGCTTACTGTTTGCTGAGGAGTTAGATGATTGGAGATGGATCGAAATCGCCTACAGTTTCTATGCTATCTAGGGGTGCTTCTTTCCTTAGGATAACCGTTGTTGCAGGGTCCATCCCTGAGCGGAAAGATAATCTCTTGTACCGTACTTGCTGTGTGTTTGGGCCGGATGAATTGTTGAGGGCGAAACTTGGGAAAGTAAGTACAGAGTTTGTTTGTGTGTGTGAATTCAGAAAAAAAAAAGTGTGGAAACAAAAACATTCTCGAAAACTTGATCCAGAGTTTATTTTACTTCTTGAAATTGGGTTTTTGAGGCGAGGGAATGTGAATAGAGACAGGAGTGCTGCCCTGCTTGGTCAGAAATGTTCAAACCTCGTTACCTTTCACCATTGAAACACTCTTTCTTGACTGCAAATGCAGTCACAACAGCTGTGATTAGAAGCACGGCGCTGACAAATATTATCAAGTAAGTTCCAAACATTTTCCCGCCTACTGGCTTTTTGTTGAAATTTACACAGAGAGCCTAGAAAATTAGCTTTTCTCTTGCATTTTTGAGCTTCTATGGGGGATATTGACGATCTTGGAGCCCTGAAGAATGAAGATATCGAAGCTATTGCGAAAATGTTACTAATTCAGCCTAAAATCTGCACGACCAAAGTCTTGTTTACTTCCAATTTTTACTCTCTAATGCTGTTAATTTGTTGTACATATGGGGTTAGCAAACAGACTGAAGCTTTTAATGCTGAGCTTTGTGATATCTATTGCCGGCCGGTGAGCCAACTTTTTTTGATGTCCTTAATTATGTATAACTAAAACAGTTGATGTTTTGAATTTAGAATTTTCATATATATGTCCTCCATTATTCCTCCTGAAGGTGAAGAACTTTAAGGAGATGAAGTCAAAAGAATTGTGAAATTCAAAAGCTCATTGGGTATTGATGATCCTGACACAGCCGCTATGCATATGGAAGTAACTTGATATTACTTCCTCCTCCCGTTGTACTTGATTCTTCATGTGGAATGGAGGGAGTATCTGTGTATTTTGATTTATAAGCTGAGGGCTTCTCTGTATAGGTGACTTTTTTCCCTTGGGAACCCTGATCTCTAAATCACGTTTCTCATGGTTATCTTGCTTGAATTGTGCAACAAGTACCGTGTTCAGGCTGTGATGCCATTTGGATGGCTTCATTTGTACCTCAGTGGTAGTGATTTTAGCAAAAGTTCAAATGCATCTTGCACAGCTGGATGAGCTGCGACAAGCTACTAAAACTGGTGCGGAAATGTGATTTTGGAGGGGAACGGCTGAGTGAAGCAGTAACCACCATGGTTGAAGCACGGGTTCGGAAGCAGAAGCAAATAGATTGCTCATCCTGAGGGCAAATAAACAAAGGAGGGCATCAGTGAAGGAGAGGACATCTCAATCTTTACTACGAAGGACAGCTCGAGAGAGAAACTATAAGGAGATTTTGTTTTCTCCGGGGAAGGATTTCGTGGACAAGATAGGACGTACAGTAAGATATTTTAGTTCATCCTCCTAATATGAAGAAGGTTTCCCGTTGCCTTTTACTTCAATGTCTACGCATGAAGTATCATTTTATATAAAAACCATTTACTTCCTCAAATCATGTTCATTGAATCTAAAGCAAGTTTTTGTATCTGAGCTTGAGATGTGGCTCTTCATATGAATAACCATTTAGTTCCTCGAAATATCTAGATTACTTCTTGATTCTTGAAATTCTGGAAATGCTGCTGAGAATTTCCAAGATTTGAGGGTGTAAAAACCTACACAGATTGATTTAAGTCTTCTATATCCAGTTACTTGTTAGTAGAAAAAGTAATTAGGCGTGTTACTTTGTTTACGTACATTTGGTTGGTTTACCTCAGGATTTAGAAGTTGAGATTCGAATATGTTCTGTGTATGTCTACATTTCAACCAAAATTCTTCGAGGTATTTTCCGGTGTGTGTTGGTTTTTTTTTTAATTTTAAAAATCATGATTATGCATCTATCAATCCAACTTTGGATTAGACCAACTAACCCTTTAGGAAATCCACAAAGAGAATTGAGCTACATTTTCTGTGATCACTTACGTTAAACATTAGATCAGTATACATAATATCATCAGGAGTATTTTGTACATAAGTTGCTGTTATATGATACAGTCCTTCTCCCTTAGAATGTATTTGATGTAATGTCTGTACAGGGAATAAATTTAAGGCCAACTGTGCCTTTGTGATGTAGTACGACTGCGTTTCTACAATTTTTTTTATCTGGTTACTATATAAAAGGAATACTTGGAAACGGCACGCTTGTACCAACCTTCGTCAGGAGCATAGTGGTCATTTCCAGGACAGGCCGAACGTGTGCCCCAGGCTGTGCTCTGAAGTGGCCGCCCAAAACGACATCGTTTTAGGCAACACTTTTGTCGTTTTGTGCATCCCATTTGTCAAAAGTTGCGGCGCCTCCATGTGCGGCTACACGTGCTGCTACACGTGCTGCCAGGTGGCCGACCAAAAAGGCGTCGTTTTGGGCACCCATTTGAGGGGTAGAGATCTCAGCCCTCGAAGGGATGGAGTCTTCTGTCCTCGAAGGGGTCCAGATCTCAGACCTCGAAGAGATGAATGCTTCTGTCCTCGAAGGGGTCTAGATCTCAGCCCTTGAAGGGATAAAGTCTTCTGGCCTCGAAGGGGTCGAGATCTCAGACCTCGAAGGGATGGAGTCTTCTGTCCTCGAAGGGGTCGAGTTCTAGGCCCTCGAAGGAACGGAGTCTCGTGTCCTCGAAGGGGTCGAGATTTAAGCCCTCGAACGGATGGAGTCTTGTGTCCTCGAAGGGGTCGAGATCTCAGCCCTCGAAGAGATGGAGTCTTCAGTCCCCGAAGGGGTCGAGATCTCAGCCCTCGAAGGGATGGAGTCTTCTATCCTCGAAGGGGTCGAGATCTCAGCCCTCGAAGGGATGGAGTCTTCTGTCCTCGAAGGGGTCGAGATCTCAGCCCTCGAAGGGATGTAGGCTTCTGTCCTCGAAGTGGTCGAGATCTCAGCCCTCAAAGGGATGGGGTATTCTGGCATCGAAGGGGTCGAGATCTCAGCCCTCGAAGGGATGGAGTCTTGTGTCCTCGAAGGGGTCGAGATCTCAGCCCTCGAAGGGATGGAGTCTTGTGTCCTCGAAGGGGTCGAGATCTCAGCCCTCGAAGGGATGGAGTCTTCTGTCCTCGAAGAGGGCTAGAACTTAGACCTCGACGAAATGGTGTTTCTGTCCTCGAAGGGATCGAGATCTCAGACCTCGAAGGGATGGAGTGTTCTTTCCTCGAAGGGGTCGAGATCTCAGCCATCAAAGGAATGAAGTGTTCTTTCCTTGAAGGGATCGAGATCTCACACCTCGAAGGGATGGAGTCTTCCGTCCTCGAAGGGGTTGAGATCTCAGACCCCGAAGAGATGTAGTTTTCTTTCCTCGAAGGGGCCGAGATCTCAGACTTCGAAGGGATGGAGTCTTCTGTCCTCGAAGGGGTCGAGATCTCAGACCTCGAAGGGATGGAGTCTTCTGGCCTCGAAGGGGTCAAGATCTCTGCCCTAGAAGGGATGGAGTTTTCTGTCCTCGAAGGGGTCGAGTTTTAGGCCCTCGAAGGGCTGGAGTCTTATGTCCTCGAATGGGTCGAGATCTTGGCCCTCGAAGGGATGGAGTGTTCTTTCTTCGAAGGGGTAAAGATCTTAGCCCTCGAAGGGATAAATTCTTCTTTCCTCGAAGGGGTCGAGAACTCAGCCCTCGAAGAGATGGAGTCTTCTGTGTTCGAAGGGGTCAAGTTCTAGGCCCTCAAAGGGATGGAGTCCTCAAAGGGGTCGAGATCTTAGCCCTCGAAGGGATGAAGTCTTCTGGCCTTGAAGGGGTCGAGATCTCAGCCCTCGAAAGGATAGTGTCTAATTTCCTCGAAGGGGTCGAGATCTCAGCCCTCGAAGGGATGTAGTCTTCTTTCCTCAAAGGGGTCGCGATCTCAGCCCTCGAAGGGATAAAGTCTTCTTTCCTCGAAGGGGTCGAGAACTCAGCCCTCGAAGGGATGTAGTCTTCTGTCCTCGAAGGGGTCGAGTTCTAGGCCCTCAAAGGGATAGAGTGTTCTGTCCTCGAAGGGGTGGAGTGTTCTGTCCTCGAAGGAGTCAAGATCTCAGCCCTCGAAGGGATGGATTCTTCTGTCCTGGAAGGGGTCTAGATCTCAGACCTCGAAGGGATGACAGCTTCTGTCCTCAAAGGGGTCTATATCTCAGCCCTCGAAGGGTTGGAGTCTTCTGGCCTTGAAGGGGTCGAGTTCTAGGCCCTCGAAGGGATGAAGTCTTGTTTTCTCGAAGGGGTCGAGATCTCAGCCCTCGAAGGGATGAATTGTTCTTTATTCGAAGGGGTCGAGAACTCAGCCCTTGAATGGATATAGTCTTTTGTCCTCGAAGTGGTCGAGTTCTAGGCCCTCGAAGGGATGAAGTCTTTTGTCCTCGAAGGGATTGAGTGTTCTATCCTCGAAGGGGTCGAGATCTCAGCCCTTGAAGGGATGAAGTATTCTGTCCTCGAAGGGGTCTAGATCTCAGACCTCGAAGGGATGGAGGCTTCTGGCCTCGAAGGGGTCGAGTTCTACTTCCTCGAAGGGATGGATTCTTGTGTCCTCGAAGGGGTCGAGATCTCAGCCCTCAAAAGGATGGAGTGTTCTTTCTTCGAATGGGTCGAGATCACAACCCTCGTAGGGATGAAGTCTTCTTTCCTCGAAGGGCTCAAAAACTCAGCCCTCGAAGGGATGGAGTCTTCTGTCCTCGAAGGGGTTGAGTTATAGGCCCTCAAAAGGATGGAGTCCTCGAAGGGGTCGAGATCTCAGCCCTCGAAGGGATGGAGTTTTCTGGCCTCGAAGGGGTCGAGATCTTAGCCCTCAAAAGGATGGAGTCAAATTTCCTCGTAGGGGTCGAGATCTCAGCCCTCGAAGGGATGGAGTCTTCTTTCCTCAAAGGGGTCGAGATCTCAGCCCTCGAAGGGATAAAGTCTTCTTTCCTCGAAGGGGTCGAGAACTCAGACCTCGAAGGGATGTAGTTTTCTGTCCTCAAAGGGGTCGAGTTCTAGGCCCTCGAAGGGATGAAGTCTTCTGTCCTCGAAGGGGTCGAGATCTCAGCCCTCGAAGGGATGGAGTCTTCTGTCCTCGAAGGGGTCTAGATCTCAGACCTCAAAGTGGTGGAGTCTTCTATCCTCGAAGGGGTCTATATCTTAGCCTTCGAAGGGTTGGAGTCTTCTGGTCTCGAAGGGGTCGAGATCTCAGCCCTCGAAAGGATGAAGTTTTCTTGCCTCAAAGGGGTCGAGATCTCAGCCCTCGAAGGGATGGAATATTCTATCCTCGAAGGGGTTGAGTTCTAGGCCTTCGAAAGGATGGAGACTTCTTTCCTCGAAGGAGTCGAGATCTTAGCCCTCGAAGGGATGAAGTCTTCTGTCCTCAAAGGGGTCAAGATCTCAGCCCTCGAATGGATGAAGTCTTATGTCCTCGAATGTGTCAAGATCTCAGCCCTTGAAGGGATGGAGTATCCTGTCCTCGAAGGGTCGAGTTCTAGGCCCTCGAAGGGTCGAGTTCTAGGCCCTCGAAGGGATAAAGTCTTGTGTCCTCGAAGGGGTCGAGATCTCAGCCCTCGAAGGGATGGAGTCTTCTGGCCTTGAAGGGATTGAGATCTCAGCCCTCGAAGGGATGGAGTCTTCTTTCCTCGAAGGGGTCGAGATCTAAGCCCTCGAATGGATGGAGTCTTTTTTCCTCGAAGGGGTCGGGATCTCAGCCCTCGAAGGGATGGAGGCTTCTTTCCTCGGAGGGGTCTAGATCTCAACCCTCGAAGGGATGGAGTCTTCTTTCCTCGAAGGAGTCGAGATCTCAGCCCTTGAAGGGATGGAGTCTTCTGTCCTCGAAGGAGTCGAGATCTCAGCCTTCGAATGGATGAAGTCTTCTGTCCTCGAAGAGGTCGAGATCTCAGCCCTCGAAGGGATTGAGTCTTCTGTCCTCGAAGGGGTCGAGTTCTAGGCCCTCGAAGGGATAGAGTCTTGTGTCCGCGAAGGAGTCGAGATCTGATCCCTCGAAGGGATGGAGTCTTCTGGCCTCGAAGGGGTCGAGATCTCAGCACTCGAAGGGATGTAATCTTCTTTCCTCGAAGATGTCGAGATCTCAGCCCTCGAAGGGATGGAGTCTTTTTTCCTCGAAGGGGTCGAGATCTCAGCCCTCGAAGGGATGGAGGCTTCTATCCTCGAAGTCTCAACCCTCGATGGGATGGATTCTTCTGGCCTCGTAGGGGCCGAGATCCCAGCCCTCGAAGAGATAAAATCTTCTGTCTTCGAAGGGGTCGACTTCTAGGCTCTCAAAGGGATGGAGTCTTGTGTCCTCAAAGGGGTCGAGATCTAGGCCCTCGAAGGGATAGAGTCTTTTTTCTTCGAAGGGGTCGAGATCTCAGACCCCAAAGGGATGGAGTCTTATGTTCTCGAAGGGATCGATATCTCAATCCTCGATGGGATGGAGTGTTCTTTTGTCGAAGGGGTAGAGATCTCAGCCCTCGAAGGGATGGGGTCTTCTATCCTCGAAGGGGTCGGGATCTGAGCCCTCGAAGGGATGGAGGCTTCTTTCCTCGAAGGGGTCGAGATCTCAACCCTCGAAGGGATGTATTCTTCTTTCCTCGAATGGGTCGAGATCTCAGCCCTCGAAGGGAAGAAGTCTTCTTTCCTCGAAGGAGTCGATATCTTAGCCCTAGTAGGGATGTGATCTTCATTCCTCAAAGGCATAGAGTCTTCTTTCCTCGAAGGGATGTAGTCTTCATTCCTCGAAGGGATGGAGTCTTCTGTCCTTGAAGGGGTCAAGATCTCAGCCCTCGAAGGGATGGAGTTTTCTTTCATCAAAGGGGTAGAGATCTTAGCCCTTGAAGGGATGGAGTCTTCTTTCCTCGAAGAAGTCAAGATCTCAGCCCTCGAAGGGATGGAGTCTTCTGTCCTCGAAGGGGTCGAGATCTCTTCCCTTGAAGGGATGGAGTCTTTTGGCCTCGAAGGGGTCGAGATCGCAACTCTCGAATGGATGGAGTCTTCTTTCCTCGAATGGGTCGAGATCTAAGTCCTCAAAGGGATGGAGTCTTTTATCCTCGAAGGGGTCGAGATCTGAGCCTTCGAAGGGACGAAGTCTTCTTTCCTCGAAGGGGTCGAGATCTCAGCCCTCGAAGGGATGTAATCTTCTTTCCTCGAATGGGTTGAGATATCAGTCCTCGGAGGGAAGAATTATTCTTTCCTCGAAGGAGTCGATATCTCAGCCCTTGAAGGGATGGGGTCTTCTGTCCTCGAAGGGATGGACTCTTCTTTCCTCGAAGGGATAGAGTCTTCATTCCTCGAAAGGATGGAGTAGTCTGTTCTCGAAGGGGTCGAGATCTAACCCTCGAAGGGAAGGAGTCTTCTTTCCTCGAAGGGGTCGAGATCTTAGCCCTCGAAGGGACGTAGTCTTCTTTCCTCGAAGGAGTCGAGATCTCAGCCCTCGAAGGGACGGAGTCTTCTTTCTTCGAATGGGTCGAAATCTCATCCCTCGAAGGGAAGAAGTCTTCTTTCCTCGACGGAGTCAAGATCTCAGCCCTCGAAGGGATGGAGTCTTCTTTCTTCGAATGGGTCAAAATCTCATCCCTCGAAGGGAAGAAGTCTTATGTCCTGGAAGGGGACGAGATCTAAGCCCTCGAAGGGATAGAGTCTTTTGTCCTCAAAAGGGTCGAGATCCCAGCCCTCGAATGGATTGAGTCTTATGTCCTCGAAGGGTTCAAGTTCTAGGTCATCGAAGGGATGGAGTCTTATGTCCTCAAAGGGGTCGAGATCTCAGCCCTCGAAGGGATGGAGTCTCTTCTTTCCTCGAAGGGTTCGAGGTCTCAGCCCTCGAAGGGATGAAGTCTGCTTTTCTCGAAGGGTTCAAGAACTCAGCCCTCGAAGGGATGGAGTCTACTATCCTCAAAGGGGTCGAGTTCTAGGCCCTAGAAGGGATAGAGTTTTGTGTCCTCAAAGGGGTCGAGATCTCAGCCTTCGAAGGGATGGAGTCTTCTGGCCTCGAAGGGGTCGAGATCTCAACCCTCGAAGGGATGGAGTCTTCTTTCCTCAAAGGAGTCGAGATCTCAGCCCTCGAAGGGATGGAGTCTTCTTTCTTCTCAGTGGTCGAGATCTCAACCCTCAAAGGGATGGAGTCTTCTTTCCCCAAAGGGGTTGAGAACTCAGCCCTTGAAGGGATGTAGTCTTCTGTCCTAGAAGGGGTCGAGTGCTAGGCCTTCGAAGGGATGGAGTCTTTTTTCCTCGAAGGGGTCAGGTTCTAGTCCCTCGAAGGGATGGAGTCTTGTTTCCTCGAAGGAGTCGAGATCTCAGCCCTCGAAGGGATGGATTCTTCTATCCTCGAAGGGGTTGAGATCTCAGACCTCGAAGTGATGGAGTCTTCAGTCCTCGAAGGGGTCTATATCTCAGTTCTCGAAGGGTTGGAGTCTTCTGGCCTCGAAGGGGTCAAGATCTCAGCCCTAAAAAAGATGAAGTTTTCTGGCCTCAAAGGGGTCAAGATCTCAGCCCTCGAAGGGATGGATTCTTCTATCCTCGAAGGGGTCAAGTTCTAGGCCCTCGAAGGGTTGGAGACTTGTTTCCTCAAAGGAGTCGAGATCCCAGCCCTCAAAGGGATGGAGTCTTCTGTCCTCGAAGGGGTCGAGATCTCAGCCCTCGAATGGATGCAGTCTTCTGTCCTTGAAGGGGTCGAGATCTAAGCCCTCGAAGGGATGGCGTCTTCTGTCCTCGAAGGGCTCGAGTTATAGGCCCTCAAAGGGATAAAGTCTTGTGTCCTCGAAGGGGTCGAGATCTCAGACCTTAAAGGGATGAAGTCTTCTAACCTCGACGGGGTCGAGATCTCTTCCCTCGAAGGTATGGAGTCTTCTTTCCTCAAAGGGGTCGAGATCTCAGCCCTCGAAGGGATGGAATATTTTTTCCTCGAAGGGGTCGAGATCGCAGCCCTTGAAGGGATGGAGGCTTCTGTCTTCGAAGGGATCTAGATCTCAACCCTTAAAGGGATGGAGTCTTTTGGCCTTGAAGGGGTCGAGATATGAGCCCTCGATGGAATGGAGTCTTCTTTCCTTGAAGGGGTTGAGATCTCAGCCCTCGAACGAAAGAAGCATTCTTTCTTCATAGGAATCGAGATCTCAGCCCTCGAAGGGATGGTGTATTTTGTCCTCGAAGGGATGGACTCTTCTTTCCTCGATGGGATGGAGTCTTCATCCCTCAAAGGGATGGAGTCTTCTATCCTCGAAGGAGTCAAGATCTCAGCCCTCAAAGGGATAGAATCTTCTTTCCTTGAAGAGGTCAAGATCATAGCCCTCGAAGGGATGAAGTCTTCTTTCCTCGAAGGAGTCGAGTTCTCAGCCCTCGAAGAGATGGAGTCTTCTATCCTCGAAGGGGTCGAGATCTCAGTCCTCAAAGGGATGGAGTTTTTTATCCTCAAAAGGGTCGAGATCTTAGCCCTCGAAGGGATGGAGTCTTCTTTCCTCGAAGGGGTCAAGATCTTAGACCTCGAAGGGATGAAGTCTTCTGTCCTCGAAGGGGTAGAGATCTAAGCCCTCGAAGGGATGGAGTCTTCTTTCCTCGAAGGGGGTCGAGTTCTAGGCCCTCGATGGGATGAAGTCTTGTGTCCTCGAAGGTGTAAAGATCTCAGCCCTCGAAGGGATGGATTCTTCTTTCCTCGAAGAGGTCGATATCTCAGACCTCGAAGGGATAGAGTCTTATGTTCTCAAAGGGATCGATATCTCAGACCTCGAAGGGATGGAGTCTTCTATTCTCGAAGGGGTCAAGATCTCAGCCCTCGAAGGGATGAAGTCTTCTTTCCTCAAAGGAGTCGAGATCTCAGCCCTTGAAGGGATGGGGTCTTCTGTTCTCGAAGGGATGGGCTCTTCTTTCCTCGAAGGGATGGAGTCTTCATTCCACGAAAGGAATGGAGTCTTTTATCCTTGAAGGGGTCGAGATCTCAGTCCTCGAAGGGATTGAGTCTTCTCTCCTTGAAGGGGGCAAGATTGAGCCCTCGAAGGGACAGAGTCTTCTTTCCTCGAAGGGACAGAGTCTTCTTTCCTGGAAGGGGTTGAGATCTCAGCCCTCGAAGGGATATAGTCTTCTTTCCTCGAATGGGTCAAGATCTCAGCCCTCGAAGGGATGGGGTCTTTTGTCCTCGAAGGGATGAACTCATCTTTCCTCAAAGGGATATAGGCTTTATTCCTCGAAGGGATGGAGTCTTCTGTCCTCGAAGGGGTCGAGATCTCAGCCCTCAAAGGTATGGACTCTTCTTTCCTCGTTGGGGTCTAGATCTCAGCCCTCGAAGATATGGAGTCTTTTAACCTCGAAGGGGTCGAGATATGAGCCCTCGAAGGGATGAAGTCTTCTTTCCTCGAAGGGGTCGAGATCTCAGCCCTCGAAAGGAAGAAGCCTTCTTTCCTCAAAGGAGTCAAGATCTCAGCCCTCGAAGGGATGGGGTCTTCCGTCCTCGAAGGGATGGACTCTTCTTTCCTCGATGGGATGGAGTCTTCATTCCTCAAAGGGATGGAGTCTTTTGTCCTCGAAGGAGTCGAGATCTCAACCATTGAATGAATGGAGTATTCTTTCCTCGAAGGGGTCGAGATCTTAGCCCTCGAAGGGATGAAGTCTTCTTTCCTCGAAGGAGTCGAGATAGCAGCCCTTGAAAAGATGGAGTTTTCTGTCCTCGAAGGGGTCGAGATCTCAGCCCTCGAAGGGATGGAGTTTTTTGTCCTTGAATGGGTCGAGATCTTAGCCCTCGAAGGGATGGAGTCTTCTTTCCTTGAAGGGGTCGAGATCTAAGTCTTTGAAGGGATGGATTCTTTAGGCCTCGAAGGGGTCAAGATCTCAGCCCTGGAAGGGATGAAGTCTTCTGTCCTCGAAGGGGTCGAGATCTAAACCCTCGAAGGGATAGAGTCTTCTGTCCTCGAAGGGGTTGAGTTCTAGGCCCTCGAAGGGATAGAGTCTTGTGTCCTTGAAGGGGTCGAGATCTTAGCCCTCGAAGGGATGGGGTCTTCTATCTTCGAAGTGGTCGAGATCTCATCCCTCAAAGGGATGGAGTCTTTATTCCTCAAAGGGGTCGAGATCTTAGCTCTCGAAGGGATGGAGTCTTCCTCGAAGGAGTCGAGATCTCAGCCCTCGAACAGATGGAGTCTTCTGTCCTCGAAGGGGTCAATATCTCAGCCCTCAAAGGGATGGAGTCTTTTGTCCTCGAAGGGGTCGAGATCTCATCCCTCGAAGGGATGGAGTCTTCTTTCCTCAAAGGGGTTGAGATCTAAGTCCTTAAAGGGATGAAGTCTTTTATCCTCAAAGGGGTCGAGATCTGAGCCCTCGAAGGGACGGAGTCTTCTTTCCTCAAAGGGGTCAAGATCTCAGCCCTCGAAGGGATGTAGTCTTCTTTCCTCGAATGTTCTGAGATATCTGGCCTCGAAGGGAAGAAGTATTTTTTCTTCGAAGGTGTCGAGATCTCAGCCCTCGAAGGGATGGGGTATTCTGTCCTCGAAGGGATGAACGTTTCTTTCCTCGAAGGGATGGAGTCATCATTCCTCGAAGGGATAGAGTCTTCTGTCCTCGAAGAGGTTGAGATCTCAGCCCTCAAAGGGATGGAGTCTTCTTTCCTCAAAGGGGTCGAGATCTTAGCCCTCAAAGGGATTGAGTCTTCTTTCCTCGAAGGAGTCGAGATCTCAGCCCTCGAAGGGATGGAGTCTTCTGTCTTCGAAGGGGTTGAGATCTCAGCCCTCAAAGGTATGGAGTCTTCTATCCTTGAAAGAGTCGAGAACTCAGCCCTCGAGGGGTTGGAGTCTTCTGTCCTCGAAGGGGTCGAGTTCTAAGTCCTCAAAGGGATAGAGTTTTTTGTCCTCGAAGGGGTCGAGATCTCAGCCATCGAAGGGATGGAGTCTTCTGGCCTCGAAGGTGTTGAGGTCTCAGCCCTTGAAGGGATGGGGTCTTCTTTCCTCGAAGGGTTCGAGATCTCAGCCCTCGAAGGGATGAAGTCTTTTTTCCTCGAAGTGGTCGAGATCTCAGTCCTTGAAGGAATGGAGGCTTCTATCCCCGAAGGGGTCTAGATCTCAACCCTCGAAGGGATGGAACCTTCTAGCCTCGAAGGGGTCGAGATCTCAGCCCTCGAAGAGATGAAGTCTTCTGTCCTTGAAGGGGTCAACTTCTAGGCCCTCGAAAGGATGTAGTCGTGTGTCCTCAAAGGGGTTGAGATCTCAGCCCTCGAAGGGATGTAGTTTGCTTTCCTCGAAGGGGTCGAGATCTCAAACCTCGAAGGGATGGAGTCTTCTATCCCCGAAGGGTTCGATATCTCAGACCTCAAAGGGATGGAGTCTTCTATTCTCAAAGGGGTCGAGATCTTAGCCCTCGAAGGGATGTAGTCTTCTATCCTATAAGGGGTTGAGATCTCATCCCTCGAAGGGATGAAGTCTTCTTTCCTCGAAGGGGTCGAGATATAAGCCCTCGAAGGGATGTAGTCTTCTTTCCTCGAATGGGTCGAGATCTTAGCCCTTGAAGGGAAGAAGTCTTCTTTCCTCGAAGGAGTCAAGATCTCAGCCCTCGAAAGGATGGGGTCTTTTGTCCTCGAAGGGATGGACTCTTCTTTCCTCGAAAGGATGGAGTCTTCATTCCATGAAGGGATGGAGTCTTTTTTCCTCAAAGGGATGGAGTCTTCATTCCTCGAAGGGATGGAGTCTTCTATCCTCGAAGGGATGGACTATTCTTTCCTCGAAGGGATGGATTCTTCATTCCTCGAAGGGATGGAGTCTTCTGTCCTCGAAGGGGTCAAGATCTCAGCCCTCGAAGGGATGGTGTCTTCTGGCATCGAAGGGATCGAGATCTCAGACCTCGAAGGGATGGAGTCTTCTTTCCTCGAAGGGGTCGAGATCTCAGCCCTCGAAGGGATGGATTCTTCTATGCTCGAAGGGTTGAGATCTCAGCCCTCGAAGGGATGAAGTCTTCTTTTCTCTAAGGGATCAAGATCTCAGCCCTCGAAGGGATGTGGTATTCTTTCCTAAAATAGGTCGAGATCTCAGCCCTCCAAGGGAAGAAGTCCATTTTCCTTGAAGGAGTCGAGATTTTAGCCCTCGAAGGGATAGGGTCTTCTGTCCTCGAAGGGATGGACTCTTCTTTCCTCGAAGGGATGGAGTATTCATTCCTTGAAGGGATGGAGTCTTCTTTCCTCGAAGGGATGGAGCCTTGTTTCCTCGAAGGGGTCAAGATCTCAGCCTTCAAAGGGATGGAATCTTCTATCCTCGAAGGGGTTGAGCTCTAGGCCCTCGAAGGGATGGAGGCTTCTGTCCTCGAAGGGATGTAGTCTTCATTCCTCGAAGGGATGGAGTCTTCTGTCCGCGAAGGCTTTGAGATCTCAGCCCTTGAAAGGATGTAGTCTTCTTTCCTCAAAGGGATGGAGTCATCATTCCTCGATGGGATGGAGTATTCTGTCCTTAAAGGGATGGAGTCTTCATTCCTCGAAGGGATGAAGTCTTCTATCCTCGAAGGGGTCGAGATCTTAGCCATTGAAAGGATGGAGTCTTCTTTCTTCGAAGGGGTCAAGATCTTAGCCCTTGAAGGGATTGAGTCTTCTTTCCTCGAAGGAGTCGAGATCTCAGCCCTCGAAGGGAAGGAGTCTTCTATCCTCGAAGGGATGGAGTCTTCTTTCCTCGAAGGAGTCGAGATCTCAGCCCTCGATTGGATGGGGTGTTCTGTCCTCGAAGGGTTCGAGCTCTAGGCCCTCAAAGGGATGGAGTCTTCTTCCTCAAAGAGGTCCACTGGAAAGGATGGAGTCTTCTACGCATTCGAGAAGTGAACTTTCAGGTGGAGGGGTTCAATTGGATGGGTTTGAGAGGTACCCATTCAAGATGTGAACTTCGAGCTAGAGAACCTTCACATCTCGAATCAGTACCTCTCGAACCCCTCCACTTTAACCCTCTCCACCCGAACCTGAACCTCTCACCATCTCCATGCTTCAATTACATGTATATATGGTACATTTATAGCTTCAATTAAAACTCTTTTAACATTCCTATACAATTTCTATAATAGTTATCAAGCTCACCGCACAACGCGCGGTGTAGCCACACTAGTAAGTTCAATTCTTTTCCGATTACTGGCTCTACTTCTATAATATGATATCGCATGTACTAATTTAGAAAATTTCCTAATTTCCTTTACATACTCTTTTTTTAAAGTTAACCCATAAGAATGGGAGGGATATTTATTAGGTTCCCCAAACCTGAAAACGCAAAAAGGGTTCTTTTACAATATGTTGCTTCAAAATTTATTTTGAAGACTTTGTACAAAAGGATAAATTGCTGCAATAAAAAATTGCCCGAACAAAAATCTACTTAGGGATATTTTGTCGATGATTCCATTTCCCATGTCTCCACCCCTCGTGTTACTATGGGTAAACGGCCAGATCGATAAAAAAGCTCTAAGTATGAAAAAGGAACAGGTTTCCATCTGTTGTTCGGTCTTGTCTTCACCGCCACCTGATTGTAGATTTTGACGTTCGAGACCTCCAGGCATGAGGTAGGATCTTGTAGGACTAGAGGCATGAGGTAAGATGTTTGAGGCCTCGAGGATGTTGGAGACCTTGAGGCCTAAGGCAGGATCTTGGAGGACTGGCAGCCTGAGGCAGGATGTTGAAAGCCTCGAGGCCCAGAGGTTGTTCGATGGCTGGAGGTATGAGTCTCGAGAAAGGAGTCTCGAGGTTTGAGACTGGAGTTTGAGGACTCGAGGCTGGAGGCTGAAGGCAAGTGTTCGTTTATTGGATCCTCAATGCTTGAGACATTCTAGTGTTGAAGTTGGAGTGCTCGAGCATTCTAGCATTGAAGTTCGAGGGCTCGAGGGACCAGGTTCGAGGGCACAAGGGACCAAGTTTGAGGGCTCGAGGGACCAGGTTCGAGTTCTTGGGGTACCTGGGTTCGAGCTCGGGGTCTCTAATGTTCGAGTGCTCGAGGCACCCAATATTCCACAAACTTTTAGTGATGAACTCTAATGTTCGGCAATCGCATTTGATCTGCCATGATTGCTGCTTTGACTCTCTGGTTGAGGTCCTGAGCTTGTAAGGTTGTGATCAGTTGGGTATCCAGGGTGATTGCCATATGTGCAAGTTCGTGTGCAACCTGATTCTGTTGTCTGAAGATGTGTTGAAACGTGGCTCCTATGTGTGCTGCATCATCATTGATCTGCCAACATAACTTCCTAATCTTCCATGGTGATACTTTCCTTCCTTGTAGTATATCTGTAGCCTACATAGAATCAGTTTTAATTATCAATGGGTGGAAGTTATTTAGCCTGCATAAGTGAAGGACTAATCTAATGGCCAAAAGTTCTACCTCTAATGGTGAGTCTGCTGATGGTATGCTATCTATAGCTGCCATTTTGACTATGAATTCCTTGTTTCTGACAATTATTCCAGCTTTAGAGTAAGATAAATGGGAGTGTGTAGCATTTGTGTTCAGTTTATACCCTAAGTCTGATGGTTCCCATTTATAGGCTCTAATGATTTTAGGTTTTGGTTGCTTCTGCACTGGGATTAGTCCTTTTAAAACAAAGGAATCACAATCTCTATATATAACCTGATGATGTACAGTACAAATATCAGCCAACATTCTGTTCAATTAAAAAATCAGGATGGTAGGATCATACACAGCTGAGCATCTATTTTTCCACACTATCCAACAAAGTAAAGATGGTAGGATCTGCGCAATTTTGTTTTTTTTTTGTTTTTGAGAAGGCTGTGTTCGACCAATACCTAGATAATTTGTCAAATATATGATCACATGTATGGTTATTTATTTCTAGCAAGTAAGCAGTATGTTTCCAAAGTTTCTCAGTGACCTGACATTTATTAAAAATACGATTAAGAGTTTCCTCGTAGTTAAAACAGAGATGGCATCTTGAAGCAACATTAATCATCATAGTTTGAAATATAATATCCACTGGGATCAGTTTATTAATTAGTTTTCATAAATATATTGCAATCTTTTGGGGTAAAATTGAGCTCCATACATTTTCCAGTCCTGACACATGTTGTTTCTTGTTCCTAAGCAGTTGATAAGCAGACTGTATAGAGAACTTATATGTAGTAGATGGTGTCCACACCATGTGATCCTATTTGTCAAAGAGCATAATAGAGTGTTCCAACTATGACATAATCAATGAACTGAAACATATGCTAAGTGACTGTATCAAGTGGTTCCTGTTTTCCGAGAAATCCTTAACTGTCATGTAAGGGCTGGGGGGTTCAGATTTATGGTTCCAGTTGTCAAGTAGTAGTTCTAGTCCAGTCCAGTTAGATGTCCAAAAATTACAAAGGCCCCAACCTATTATGACTCTAGAGTTTTCTACAGCTTTAGGACTTACTGCTAGGATTCTTTTCCATGGATCAGTTGTTCTACTAGATTTTGGCAGTGACCATATGAGCTGTGCCCATATACTTGACCCTTCTTATAGTTTCCACCATAGTTTCATTGAGAATGAATCTATGATTGCATGGAAATCCCTAAAATTGAGCCCATTTTCTAGCATAGGGACACACAATCTAGTCCAGGATCTCCAATATCTTTTAGGTGTGTCAGTTTCATTTCCCCCCCCCCATAGGAATTCAGAACAAATGGCTTCCATTTCAGAGATTATGTGACTTGTTGGGGCTGAGACACACCAGGTATGTTGTGGAATTGCTGTAAGGACATGTCTAATGAGTATTGTCCTCCCTGCCTGGTTTAGAAACTTGGAATTCCAGTTTGAGACTCTTTTGTTGAGTTTCTCTATTAGGTACTGGTAGTAAACATTTAGTTTTCTACCTTTATAGCATGAAACTCTCAAGTATGTGAATGTGAATGTTCCCTGGCTCATCTTTGTGATGTGTTTCACCCTATGAACTGTGATCGTGCTAGCCCATATACCTATGTAAAAGGCACTTTTCTGGTAGTTTATAACTTGTCCGGTGGCTTTTTCATAATGGTGTAGGAATTTCACGAAATTTAGGACAGATTTTTTTGTGGCTTTTTAGAAAATCACTGTATCATCTGCATATGATAGGTGTGTTAGTTTAAATCCTCCTGGGATCTGGAAGTAATCCAACAGTTCAGAGTTGAACATGATCTTCAGGCCTCTATTAAGTACCTCAGTTATGAGATTGAAAAGGATGGGGGATATGGGATCCCCTTGTTTCAATCCCCCGGTGGCCTGGAAAAAGCCATTGGGTTTACCATTGAGTAAAACTGAGAACCATGCATTTGATATATTTTGTAAGATCAGTTTCACAAAATGGCCATGGAACCCAAGTTTTAAAAGCAATGAATTCAACATTGGCCAGGAGACTCTATCAAAGGCCTTGGAGATGTTTATTTTTGCTATTAGGTTTAAGGCCTGGTTTTTCTTATCTAAAAATCTAACCATCTCATGCATGGTAAGTACATTATCACTTATTTCCCTCCCCTTAATGAAGGCAGATTGTTCTTTAGATATACATTTATCCACAACTAATGACATCTAATCTACCAGGATCTTTGAGCATATTTTATTTACAAAGTTGGACAGAGAAATAGGCCTAAAATCAGATAGTGCGTTTGGTGTCTCAATTTTTGGGATTCGGTAAATTAATGTACTACTGATACTCCTAGGTAGCAATACCACACATGAACTCCTTCACACGTGAAAGTAGATCTACATTTATAATTTCCCATGCATACCTGTAGAAGCTACCTAGAAAACCATTAGGACCTACAGAACTGTTAGGGTCAAGTCTAAAAACAATGTTTTTCAGCTTTTGCATTTGAATTAGCTTGATCATTTCACCATTTTCCTGTTCTGTCACTACTGTGGGTATGAATTCTAAATATCTCAACATGGAATTTCCTGATTTGTCGTTATTAGTATCAGTTAGCATGTTTTTGAAGAATTTTGCAGCATGATCCCCCAATTCTTTTTAATTTGTAATCCAGCTTCCATTCTCATCCTTAATCTTGTTAATTCTGAGTCTGTTATGCTTTTTTTGACAGAGTTATGGAAGAATTTAGTGTTGAGGTCTCCCTCTTTTAGCCAGTTGAGTTTCGCCTTTTGTTTCCAGAAAAGATGTTCTTCTTGTAACTTTTTGGTTAACTCTGCATTGGCTTCTAAGAGGAGATTTAGATCATTGGGTTCTTGATCAGTGTCATATTTAGCTTCAAATTCTTGGACCCCTTTTTCTACAATTTTTAGATTTTAAAAGATATTACCAAATGTGTTTTCGTTCCATGTTTTCAACTCCAATTTTAATTTCTTTAGCTTATGTGTAAATCCAAACATCTCCCATGTGTGGGCATGATTGATTCCAGTTAGCTTGTATTAGTTGCATTAATTCAGGTCTAACTGTCTACATATTCTGAAATTTAAAGGCCTTTGGAAATGTATTATCTTGTATGTTAGTGTATAAGATTAGAGGTGAGTGATCAGAGGGCATCCTGGCTAAAGCATGAACTGATATGTTTGGATATTTATTAAACCAGTGTAAGTTTCCTAATATCCTATCAATTCTTTTACAGATTCTATCCTGGCCCACTCTTTGTGTTCTCCTTGCTTGTCTTCAACCTCCTGTACCTAAGATGGAAATTGTTCAGTCAGTTTTGCTTGAGAATTTCTAAGATCCTGAAAAATAAGCAATTTATTTGAGGTTTGAAGGATATGTTTTTTGGCATTGATTTGAATGTCATTGAGGGACTGTCAGTTGCTGTGACTTCTTTTGGTTGTATCATTTGGTTCGGCACTGTGACAAATCATTTTGCTTGCATACTTTTTCAATGTCATTTCCTTAGTCGGGATGTCCTCCAAGTTTTCATCTTTCTTCTCTTCTGTTTCCTACAATACGTTGTCGACAGCATCCTGAATACTTCATCCTCCTCATTTTGCATTTTGTTTGTTTTTCTCCGTTGCTGTTGTGTGTGTCCCCTTGAACCATGTTCAAGGTCAGAAATTGGGTGCCATTGTTCTTTCACCTCTTTTGGGGCTCTTCTAACTCCATAATTGGTTGTTTTGTGCCCAATCTTTAGACATTTGGTGCAGTAGAAAGTATGGTATTCATATCGGATATTGTACCACTTGATATCTTTTGTAGAGCCAGGTCTTATTCTCTCCAGGAAGTCGCCAGTGAGATCCATCTCTACACATAGGCGTATTGTTGAAGGTCTTGTGTGGTTGATCGTTGGCTGATCTGCAAATATGAGCTCTCTTAGGCGGCTGGCTATAAGGGGGATCAAATCTTTGTGTAGATAGTATGCCGGCGGGAACTCATATGCTAGCCAAATTGGTACCACCGATGGTTCCTCCTTTACATCGAAATTCTTTGTCAACTTAAGGACCTTCATGATTATGCCTCATATGTTCCAATTCCTCTTGATCCAGCAACGTTGAATGTCTTCCTCAAGATCAAATTTGATGAACACGTGCCTTCGGTCCAGAGCTGTGATATTTGCTTCACTTTTGAAACCGATCCTTTTGAATTGTTACCGAATAAACTCCAGAGATGTCCCCTCCTTGCAAACTTGCCAATTGAATTGTGCTTGAAGGGTTCTGAGAGGTAATCTATAACATCTTCTTGGAAAAGCACATCTATCTCTCCTTTGAATTCGGTTATGGGGTTAAGTTTCAGATGCAGATTCTTGTAGAGATGAGATGGTGGTTGGTTTAGCTATTGTTTTTGGGTCAGAATGGAAAGGTATGATGGTGGAGGACTCTCGCCAGTGGGCGGAGCCGCCATGGTGCAGCGGTGAAAGGGTGTTCTTTGGTTAAGAATATGGACGTTAATGGTACTGACAAGTTAGGTGAGGAGTGAATGATTTTTTCGGTTTCTGTGTTATGGGTCTGAAGAGAGAGAGAGACCTAGTGAGAAGGCAGACAAAAAAATGGAGTGAGGAACGAAAAATATACTAGTGTAACTTGTGTAGAACGGAACGAAAAAAGGAAAGAGGAACGAAAAATGGAGAGAGGAACGAAAAATGGAGAGAGAGACCTTTACAGACTCTCATGCTGATATGAGTTTTACTTATATCATATGTTATAATGAAACTTGTGTAGAAAGGTAATGCCAAGAAAAACACTCAGAGGGATTGGTGGTCTATTTGGTGAATAGGAACCTACAACATGGTTCTCTTTAAAGCAGTATTTTCCTACCAATATACTATCTCTGTTTATATACTCATAAAAACAACATTGTACACCCACACGATCAGCCCAGTGGTTAGGCCTTTGGTTTCAATCCTACTACCGCGGGTTCGACTCTCGTCAGACACAGTGTGGGGATTTCTCCAAATAGAGGGGTCCCTTGTGGTCAACGAGTACAGTCGTGGATTAAGGGTCTGGCCTGGATGTCTACTGTGATTTACCTCCTCGATGATGGTTGTGGTGTCGGCATGGCCGGGGCCATGAGGGCGAGGGTATCGCCTTTTTTACAAAAACAATATTATCTTGAATCCTAAATGTCTTGTTTCGGTAAACACCTAATCTGAAGTTCTTTGTGTATATTTATCTTGTGATGTTCTTTTTTTGAAGCAAAGAGTCGGTTCCTTATATTATATTATCAGGTCTTGGTGGATAGAGACACCTATTACATGATGAGCCAAGTTATGAGCATTCATTACAACCGTTCTCGGAACTTTCATTATATGTATTCTAGTGAATACCATTGCTAACATTATGATACTTCTAATTAGTCCCTGTAGTCGTGGGGGTACGTTTGGGAAGTTATTAATGTGGTTCAGAGCCATCTCATAGTCTGTCCATACACAAATGTGTGTTGCCGCTCGGTTCCTTGCATCCGCTATTGCTTCATGAATTGCGATTAGTTAAGCTTAGACTCTAGATAAAACTTGGATGTTCTGCTCCATACCACGAGTTTCCCCTCTCCTACTGGGTTGCCTACCATGCAGCTGCAGCCATACAGTCCTGAGTTCTGAAGGCTGCAACTGTTTCAATGTGTGTCCAACTGGTATATGCCGGGTCCATGTGGTTTCCCTGTACCAACCATAACAACTGTATGTCGCCCACTTTTGCCTTCCTAGGTTCCATTGGTTGTAATTGATGGGTCGCTTGTTCCAGATGTAATTTATCTGAGTTGGGATCCGCTAATGGCTTTGTACCTATAAGGTGATGCTCAACTACTTCTACCTGCATGTCATTGATAATGGCTTGGATTGTTCCACTCGTACTTGTTGTTGCTCAAATGTGGCTTTGTTCCTAACGCACTAGATTTCCCATATAATGATGCATATGAGGTTTATGTCTTCGTCTTTTGGTGCTATCTTGAACCAGTATGTGACCCAGGCTTTGAGTTGGATTGGGTTCCCCTGCTGAAAATCAAACCCCAATCATGACATTCTCTAGATTCTTCATGCGAATTCACACTCGAGAATCATATGCGTGGTGGTTTCCCTTCCGAAATGACACATTTGGCAGATAGATGAGAACTCCGTGTTTCTTTTCCTCAGGGCAAGTCCTGTTGGTGCTGCATTTTGTGCCAGTCTCCATACCAAATACTTTACTTTTTCTGGGAGTTTGGAGTTCCACGGCTTCTTCCATAGGTGTTTATCAGGTTCATTGTTTCCAATCGACGATGAACCTGAAGGTTTGTGCCTATCTCTTGAGTTCCATGCCTCATGGTAACCACTTTTGATTGTGTATTTTCCAAGCCAATATTTGTCCCAAAATTGGAATTCCTTCTGCCCGAGAGGTTGTAGGGTTAAGTGAATTCCTACGATATTGTTTGCTAATTCTTGACTGAAGAATAATCTCAGTAGAGGCATGCGCCATTGCTTGGCATTATCAATGAGGTCACTCACTTTGAATCTGAGTTGAGGTAGCAGTTGCCTGTCATACCTTATTGGATTGTTGTGGTTTGGGATCCACTCGTCCTGGATATCTATTCCATGCCCATCGACCACCTGCCATTTGAGGCCAGTCTTAAGTAGATCTCTACCCCACATGATTCCCCTCTATCCCCACGTTGTGCCTTGTTTGAGTTTGACTGTCTGGAAGTCTTCATTACTACAATACTTGTTGAGAAATAGCTTAGAGAAGAAGGAGTGTTTGTTGGTGACTAGCTTCCAAGCTAGCTTTCCTAGTAGAGCCTGGCTCATCTGTTCTGTGGATCGCATCCCCAATCCTCCTTGCCATTTGGAGTGGCAGATTGATTCCCAGGACTTCCAGTGTATCCCCTTTCCAATCCGTATCCCCTGCCCAGATGAACCCGGGCATACCGCTTGAAAAGCGTGAGAGGCTATCATCAATGAGAAAGCTTCCTGGTATAGAATAAATAGGAACAGGGAAAGAGGGCATCTTTGTCTGAGTCCCTGTTTAGGCTGGAAGGCTGTTGAATTTAAACTGTTCAGCTTTATAGAGTATGAAACGGTTGTGACACATTTCATGACCCAACCTATCCATTTGTTGAGAAACCCCATGTGCTTCATTATCTTCTCCAAAAACTCCCATGATACCCGATCATAAGCCTTACTCATGTCAATTTTCATTGATGTCACTGCCTGCTTTCCTGTCTTCTTCTTACGAATAAATTCAATGAGTTCATGTGCTATGGCTGAGTTTTCAATGATGGATCTCCCTTGCATAAATGCCGATTTATTTCCTGACATGAGAAAGCCCATGAATTTCTTTATTATGTTGGCAAGGATCTTAGCGATGATCTTGTATGTTACATTGCACTAGCTTATTGGCTACAGATCTGCTGGGTGTTTTGGACATATGTTCTTTGGGATTAGAAAAAGGGTTGTATGCATCTACTCCATCGGCATGATGGAAGTTTCAAAAAACCTCTGTACCGCAATTGTTACTTCGTCCCCCACTTCTGACCAGTGGTGTTGGTAGAAACCCGGTGGCAACCCATCAAGCCATGGTACCTTCCATTTTCCCATTTGGAAGATGGTTGTTTTTATCTCCTGTGGGGTTACTGGACACCCCCTTAGTAATGAGGTTCAGGATATCCTACACAGTTGAATCTCCAAATGCATCTACAAGCATAATAGATTCAATTACAAAGACAGAGCTTACATAGTTGTAGACTAATTGTTGTAGGTCCTCCTGCTTTGAGATCCATGCCCCCATTTCATCCTTGTGCTGTGTTATGTAATTTCTTCCTTTTCTTCTCTGCAACCATTGGTGAAAGATTTTCGTGTTTTTATCCCCCTCTGTGTGCCACAGTGCCTTCGCTCTTTGTCTCCAGTAATCATCCTACATGGTGAGAAGTTCGTCTAGCTCTTTTTTTTGCGTGCATGCCGTTTGCATCTTTGTGTCTTTGCTTTGCTCCTAACTCCTTTTTACCCTCCTTATTCTATATTCCAGCTTGCCTACATTTTCTTTGGCCCAGTTGTGTACCCTTGCCGTGGTCTCCTTCAGCTTCCTGTTAAAACTCCATGCACTGGTGTGCTTTGTTGTTAGGGTTTTCCCTTGAGTTTGACTTGATGTACGTTGAACTGGTCTCCAGACCCGTTTTACCAGTTCCGTGGTGTGAAGATATCTGACCCGATAGGATTCAAAAGTTCTTGTTGATGTTTATTCCTTGGCCTACTTCTTGGGTGTGTGTTGATGGTGAGGACTTCATGGTATGATCTCATTATTGTGTGGTTGGTTAAGTTGTGCTTCTGAAACATCGCCAACCATTTAGCGTTAGCAAATGCTCGGTCTAGACGCTCCAGAATCATATCCCCGCCTCCCCTTCCATTTGACCAGGTGAACCATTGTCCCTTGTTTCTAAGTTCACTTAAATTTGCCTCTCTCAGTAGTCCATTAAGGTTCTTCGCTTCTTGCGAGTGTACTGGCCTTCCGCCTGACTTGTCTCCCCTATGTAGGACCTGGTTGAAGTTACCGGTGATGAGGACTGGGAGGTTGGTATTATGTAGTAGCAAGTGCAGAGTATCCCACACTGGTTTCCTTTAGGGTTGGTTAGGATGCCCATACACAAGGATCAACACCCATTCATTGCCCTAGGCGGTCGTGACTTTGCAACATACAAAATTTTGGCAGCATTTGACTACCGATACTAAAATATCTGATACCAGGCTATGCAGAGCCCACCACTTGCTCCTACTGAATCTACTACTTCCCAGCTAGTGAAATAGGTTCTTCCTAGCCACTTACTAACCTTACTATAGTCACACTTGGTTTCCATTAAAAAGACAATATTGGGGTTATAATGATTGATGTTGTGATTTAAGAACTTTATCGTTAGAGGATGCGTCAGTCCTTTGCAGTTCCAGCTAAGTAGATTCATGTACCTCTGGGTGGTTGTTCTGGACCAACCACCAAAGTACCGCAGTAATTTCCTTCAGCTCCTTGCAACACTGTTTGACCACTACCTCCCTCTCTTCCTGCCCCGTCCCAATGTCTTGGTCAATTTCTGGGAACATCAATATCGTTTGGTGCAGCTGCTCCCCCTCTTGTTCCTTTGAGCATCTTCTCTTGTTGAAAACAATTCCTCCTATCTCCTCTTAAAGTTGTCTCTTCCTCTTAAGTCATAGACCTTCAGCCACTGGCATGTATTCCGCCATTGCCCAGTGGATAGCCTTCTTCCTTGTGTTCATTTGAGTCAAATCTTCCATCACTGGTTGGTCTGTGGACTCCTGTGTGGCAGTTGATTTTGGCCAGACGGTCGGTCCCCTGCTGCTCCCAAGACTACCTTGCTTTGTGTCATCAACAATTTTCAAACTCCTTGTTCTTTCCATATTCTTCTCAATTAGAGTTCTAGTAGCGATTGTTGATTTTGTTGGAGCAAGTTTGATATTCCCTCTTCATCCCAATGATGCGGGTGATTGTCCTTGAATTTCCTGGCCCTTTAACATTATTGTGAATTGTAGAGTGGTCTGTGACACAAGATTAGAATTGGAGCTTTGGCCCATTACCATAGGCTCACTTTCATTCATGAAAATTGCCTTTCCCTTTTCCTCTTGGGTTTGTTCTTCATTGAGAAGATTAGAGGAGACCTCTTCCATACTTGTGCATCTTACTTCCTTCAGGTTCGGCCGCCAGTTTCCTTCCTCCGCCTTCTCCTTGGTTGTCGCTGCCATGGCTATGGTGTTGGACCTTCCCCACTCCTGATTTTGTGCCACCTACAGTTTCTCCATTTGGTCTCTTTCCGAATTAGCTTTGTCGGCAGTCTTCTCGATTGCTATGTTTTTCGGCGATGATAACTCTGAGTGGGGTTCCGAAGATGTATCATTGTCTCCAGTAATGACCTCTGAGTTGTGGTTTTTCACTTTGGCATAACTTTTTTTTATCCAGACAATGCAATTTCACCGTCGTCCGAGTATCCCGGCAGCAATATATCATTCGGCTGCGTAACATTTTGGGATGGATTGTCCAACATTCTAGCAGTAGTCGGCGGTGGATGCGATTGAAATGCATCGCTATTGTTGAATTGAGCTTTGGATGGAGTTGTGGCTCATCCCATTTTTGTAATTCTTATTTCTCCCACTTCATTTCCTTCCGCCGCCACTTCCACCGCACGATTAACTTGGGTGTTGCAAACCCATTGCTGAATAGGTACTGTGTTGTCTCCTTTTCCTTCATTGATTTTCTTCTGTTGATTGGTATCAGGGTGACTCTGAGTTGATGAGTTTGTTAGGCTTGTTGAGGTTGTGAAAAGGTTGTGAGTGTCTAGACCTTGATTCGTGTCATATGATCTGGTCGTAGGTAATGGTGAGGGCAGTATTTGTTTATTCAGGACTGGGTGGTGTGGGCTTGTAATGGCAGGTTTGTTATTTAAGTTGGTTTGGGTTGGTCTTGTGGTTGTTGGGTATTGGGCTGCGCTTTGGGGCTTGGATTGGTTATATTGGTTGTATTGGTTTGGTTTGTTTGGTGCACATGGGGAAATTGTTGGCCCAGTCTAAAGTAAGAAGAGGTTTCTGGAGTTACTTGTGGATTCGTGAGTTTGAAAATTTTCTAAGCCTGTTGTCAGCATTAACTCCTCTCTGCTGGCCTCTTCTAACTCCATCTCGCATTCAATATTGGTGATGTCGGCTTTCAATTCTTTGTTTTTCTTGTCATCATAAATGCTTGCTTCACCCTATCTTTTCTTACCAGCTATCCCATCCCCTTCATCATTATTCTCTAGCATTTGGAGCTGTTATGAGCCACTTGACTCTCCCTTCTGCCTTGTTGGAGCTTCCTTTGTGTTAGGATCATCAAGATCAGAATCCGAGCTTGTGGGTTGAAGGTGAGCAGTATTGTTAGGCTCATTTATTTGTATTCCACTTTGGCGTCGCCGAATGCGTGCTTTACCCCTCTCTATTCATTTTTGCAGGTTGGATGATTTGACAAACTTTGTTTTGCCTTTTCTCACCTCCACTGCTTTATCTTTCTCCTTCACATTGGCGGTCGTCAGTAGTCCATCCTTAATGGCACTCTGTATGCTCATGAAGAGATCAATCTCATCACCACCATCAGCAAAACTAATGCTGATGGCCATGTCAAAGTTGAGCCCATCCTTTTGGTCAGAGTCAAAGGTAAAGTTTTGATCTTCTAAAAATACCCCGTTGGTAAGGAAGGGTTCAGTGACTGTTCCATTGGCTAATTTGAATTGTCTGAGTTCCACCCTATTTTTGGGATGGCGGCCTGCAGATTCTTCATCGGCAAGAATGTACTTTCTCCCACCATTGACCATGTAGTTCTCCGTTACGATGTTGCCATCATCGCCTTCGACATGTCTTGTTCTAACCATGCCACTTTGTTGTTCCTGTTGCTGAACTTGTTGTGGGGAAGGTTGGAAGTTGAGTTCCTGCATGTCTGTATTCGAGTGTCTATTCGGTGAATTGAGCCCTCCTTCCTGATAATCATCCCAAAAGTTTAGGACTTATGGGAGATTTAGTAACCTTTCTCATGCTTTCGCTAGCCCCTGGAGATAGATTTAATTAATCTCATTTTGTCGGCTCATCTCAGCTACTATTGACTCCTCTTGTTCTTTATCCTGTTGGTTTTGGCTTTGAGGACTTTCTGGGTTATGCTCTTGTTCTGCCTCTCTTAGCTCCTCCGGGGTGGGGTAAATCTCCTCAACATACTTAAAACCATCCATGAAAGCCTCCTCTGGCATATGTAATAGCCTGTGTTCATTGGTGTGGAAACAATGGTGGGGAAACCTTGTGAACCTCCTTATTAGCATATTCCTGTGTACCCGAACATTTGGCGGATAGAGTTCCTCCGATAAATCTCTATAAATTTCAAGTTGCAATTCTTCCCCGAGGGTTGCAAATCTCTCATCAATGTGCTGCTCCAATGCCTAGATGTCCTGCCACTGACATTGTGGGTAGGTATGTCCTAGAGCACCACACCGCCTACACATTTTGTGAACTCTTTCATATCCGATAGAGATCCAGACTATTCTGCTCCTCCTTAGCTTCAGCCAAAAACCTAAAACCAGAGCTTTCTGGACTGGCATCCATACCTGCACAGTTACGTATTCTGCATGTTACAGTAGCCTTCCTCCAAAATCCACCTCTTCCGCGTCCCCGACCACAGTGGCAAACTTCTTAATGGTATTTCTACCAAAATATTCTAGTGTGAGACCATAGATGTGTATCCATATGAGAACTTTGGTAACTGTCATGTGTGATAGGACCATCTCTGGGATTAGTCTATGCAGGGCCATCAGTCCTCTAGCTATGTTCACAGGGCCATTGTGAAGCACTGCGAGGAGTTTGGATCTCTGGTTGAACTGAATGATGTAGAATTTCCCATTTTTTTGCTATGATATATACCCCTTCTCCCTAATGATTTAAGATGAGGAGTTGCATTCTTGTTAGTGCAAAATGAAGATAGTCGAGGAAGTATCTACGAGGCAATCTTCTAGTAGACTCTGTTCTCTGTGGTACTCTTCCTCCTCCGACCTGAACATGACACCCCTTCTGGGTGGTAACTGTGTTTCTCTGGTAAGTTCGTCTCCGAAGAGGACGTCCCTCCTTTCCTCCGAGTTTTCGGAGCCATCTCTTGACCCCTCTGACCAATGCTCCTCAGCAATTATGTTTGCCATCCTACTCTTTTACAGCTGGTTCGTTGATCTCTGGGGACGATGTACTGGACCTTGTACTTTTGGATTTTCCTTGTCTTATTTCGTTGGTAAATTTAATCTAGGTTGGTATCTGGGTTGTGGGATTTATGTGGATCAGTGTTAAAATTTTTGGATCTTTGATGTTTACACTTATGCATGTTCTTGTGTAGGGAACAGAAGTTGTTTGGTTGGCTTGTTGTTAACGGTGGAAGTGTATCACAGTAGCTAGCTAGAAGGGATTGTTACTGGTATTCAGAAAACTCCTTGTTTGGAGCTGTAGACAACATGTTTTGGGAGCTCTACGTAGAGAGAGAAAATTTTGTTGATTGAGTATATTTGTAATGTTCTATTAATTGACACTAGGTTAAGGTTATTGTTTGGACCGTGCGCAGCATTTGTACGTCTTTAGATAGATTGTCATTCTTGGATCACAATTCTGATTCCAATCCAATTAGATACAAATGAAGACAATTTTTTTTAAAAAATTAGGTGGGCTGAAGCACTTTATAATCTCTTAGATTGTACCAACTAGATGATTAACTTTTATATCTCTCCGATCTAGGCCCGTTAAATGGGTCAGGTGACCCGTTGGATAACCGTTACCCATATACTATTTTTATTTATTGGATAAGACTTATTGGATAATGACCCATTGTGTTAATGGATATAATTGGGTTGTAGTTATTGGGTTTAGTTGAGTTGGATAATGGATTATCCGTTGGATAATTTTGGGTGGGTCGAGTTGGGTTGGGTAATGGGTGACCCGTGGATAATTTCATATATAACAAAATTTTCACAAATTTGATTACGAATTATTTAATTTTTCCTTAACACATATAATCATTTAATCATTTTAGAAACGATCAAATTCTCAATTCATCGTATTTATCGATTTTGGTTCATGTCTTAATCAATTTTAATTTGAACCAATTAAAAATTGATAAAAGATCTTGACGAAAGAAGTAGAAGTAGTATTTAAGAAACTTTTACTAAATTTGAAAAATCTCCTCCATGAAATATGAAGATTTTTAAAAATATTTTCTTTTATTGAACATAAGAAAATAATAAATGAAATTCACATATTTGGCCACTTGAATAAATATTTCCTCATTTGTAGTTATGTACACGATTCAACCTATATCAAAAAATGATTAGAGTTAATCGTAATTTTTCACTCCAAGTAAAATGTTACGTGACTTATCCAGTTAAAGTTTAAATGGTTGAAAACACCAATTATCCATTAAGTATATACTGAATTATCCATTGGGTATATACTAATTATCCACTGGGTCTATACTAATTATCCATTGGGTCGAACTAAATGACCCATTGGGTATATGTCATTTATTTGGGTGAAACGTGAATTACCCATCAAGTCCGTGTTCTTTCTCAGTTCTCAGTTCTCACTTCCCAGTCTGCGTTTTGTTTCATCAGTCTGCATTTTGTTCATCAATCAGTCTGCATTTTGTTCATCAATCGGTCTGCGTTTTGTTCATATTCAAGTTCATAATATTATATTATGTAATATAATATTATGTACATTATATTATATTTAATAAAAATAAAAATAAAAAATATATAATATGTTGGCTTTGTAAACTCGACGAAACTAATGAACAATATTACTTGGGATCGAGCTCGAGCTCAAATACTGTACGAACTCGAATATTGTACGAAAACTCAAATATTGTACGAGATTGAGCTCGAATACTGTACAAACTCGAATACTGTACGAGATTGAACTCGAATACTATACGAGATTGAGCTCGAATACTGTACGAACTCGAATACTGTACGAGATTGAGCTCGAATACTGTATGAACTCGAATATTGTACGAGATTGAGCTCGAATACTGTACGAGATTGAACTCGAATACTGTATGAACTCGAATACTGTATGAACTCGAATACTGTATGAACTCGAATACTGTACGAGATTGAGCTCGAATACTGTACGAACTCGAATACTGTACGAGATTGAACTCGAATACTGTACGAGATTAAACTCGAATACTGTATGAACTCGAATACTGTACGAGATTGAGCTCGAATACTGTACGAGATTGAGTGCAAATTTTGTACGAACTCGAATACTGTACGAGATCGAATACTGTACGAACTCGAATATTGTACGAGATTGAGCTTGAATAATTTGTGAATTATAATTTGTATAATTTGTGAATTATAGTGAATATTTATGTTAAATATTACACATGCATTTATGGGACCCATGGAGATAACATAATATGTGACCCATGGAGATCAAAATTTTCCATTAACACAATTATTCTCATCCCGCCCAATCCCAAAAACTAATGAGTATTTAATACCCGATCCTATTGGATAATGACAACTTGTAACCCAAATCAGAAGAAAATATTGAATAATAACTTATTGGGTTAATTATATAATGATTTATTGGATAATGACTTATTGGATAATATACTTCAACTCATTGGGTCATATGAATATCTCATGGGTTATCCAATGGATTATCCATTTAATGACCCAACCCATTAATAAATGGATTAATTGGATAATGACTCATTGGATAAATACCCATTGAGTTTGGATAATGAATTTATCCAATTAACCCATTTTACGGGCCTACTCCGATCACAATAATCCTCTTGGTAGTTTGGGCGATAAAGAATTTCATTAATACTTAAAGTAGGGATGTCCTTCTAACCTCCTTTTTCATACTCCCTCTATCCCACTTTTATTTGCATTTATGTTTTTTTTATATTATTCTCTATCAAAGTTTAATCGCATACTACTATCGTATGTGATATATATTGTACAATTCATCATAATTAGTAATTTCTTAAATAACATGATAATAATTGCAGTATGATATAGTTAGGTTGGAGAAAATACATCTTGTGCATATCTACCTTATAATCCGGGTCACGTTGTCTAGTTAAAAAAAAAGAGTGTCAACATCTGTTCTTACAAAAATGAAAGAAAAACTGTTCATAAATCACAAGACAACTAAAATCTCAGGGAGCGAAGGACCATGGGCATTATCGGAACAAGTCGATCAAAAACTAATGAAGACTAAAAAGAATCACAATATAATTTAGTTGCAGTACAATATTATCATAAGACAACATAAAAAAAATGTACTTCGGATCGAAAAGAACTAAAATGGGAAAAAAAAATCCTTTAGGCAATACGAACACGGAATATCCTTAGAGAATGGAAAAGTACAAGCTGAAACTTGAACATAATTTAATAGCAGTCAATGACATCACTTCACGAATTGGTCGTTAGACCAACATATGTTTAGTTGCTTCCATTCTCTTCAACAATCCAGCAATCTCAGCTTGCATTCTTATCTTCATTTGGTAGTAATCACAATGAGAGTTTTCAAGAGTTTTCAGGTCCTCCAACCTTTTCCTCCGTTTTTCTTCAGTCTCCTGCATACACAGTTTAGCAAGTTTCTGAGCATACTCCTCTTCCAGTTTCTCCCCTTTTATCCTCATCATATGCCTAAAACCTTCTGCTTCTCTCCGTGCTTCATCAGCTCGGCTTTGAAACATCCTGGCTTCAGCTTCTTTCACAACCACAATGCTCTCCAAGCTGTCAAACCCATCTTTCTTCAATGGTTTCACCGACCACTCATCCTGAATAATCTTATCATCATTATTCATGGGAGACGATTTCACACCACTCTGGTATAGATCGACAGCAAGTAAATCTTTTCTGCCACTGGAGGAGCTCAATCCATAGAAGGAAGATTTTGGCACTACAGAGCTTAGTGGTGGAACATCATTCCTGGGAGTTGAGTGTCTCGGTATATCTTTAGTAGGAATATTAGAAATAGTATTGTCTGGATATGCATCCGTACCTAATATTATAAACAGCAGCAAAGGAAACTTGTTAGTTCAATAAATCAACAGCAGGAGAGCTTCTGCCACATCGATCTATAAGTTACAATCCAGTAAAAACATATCCTAATAGAATAAGGGATCAAGGACCAGACAGAGTTTGGAGTAAAATAATAAGGCATCATAAACCAGTTTTTTTACTTTGCCGTGAAAATATAATCCATAAAATATTGGCTCATGCAAACTCAAAAAAAGATGGAACTACTCTAAAAATGCAGAATGGAAATTTTATTTTGCTAAAAAAAAAGGTCATCCTGCATAGAAAATTAAATTTTGGATCACTCAAAACTCTTCAGCAGTTTTGTGGCAACATTATTTGCTTCTTCCCAAAATTGAGTGCAATTAATCATTCTACACTGGCCAGAACTTCTCATCTTATGAGAAATCACCTGTTGCACCTTTGTGTTTAGGCAATTTTTTTTCAAAAAAGAAGGGGGGGGTTCTCTCCAGGAAAACACGATCGGAGGACACCATATATTTACAAATTACAACATAGCTGTCACTAATATTCACTGAAAAAATGTGATGCTATTTAGTAGCAGTAAATATCAGGATCCAGTAAGGCCTTATCATCCTCAGCTGAGCGTAGGATTGGACTCACCTCAAGTGCAACATTTATTGCTGTAAAAGCCTCATCTTGCGTCCAAATAAAGAGAGAATTAAGGGTGAGGGGCGGGTAAGGAAATAAAGAGAAGAGATCGCCTGCCTGATTGTCTTGATAGGTATCTATATAATCATTATCAGAAGAATATGTATGCCACACCATGGGTCTTCTAGTTATCTTAACATATACTAGTAATTCAGTACACCAAGATTTACAACTCTATGCAGACACATTAACGACAAAGCACCAAGTAAATATAGGTACATTTTATTGCATGCGTAGGTAAATCCTTTTCCAAGATGACAGAATAAGAATGTTTGGAAGGTACGGAATTTGTATAGTGTGATGACAGATAACATGACTACATGCAGCTAACATAACATGACTATGTCCAGTCATAAATATAGACACAGCTGTTCAGAAGAAAATCAGTTTAACAAGAAAGAATGACCAAAGCAAAGAACAACTTACAGTTGAAAAACTGAAAGATGAAATTGCAAGCATCTGGAGGGGACATCATCTTGTTCTGCAGCTTGGAAAGTAGCTCCTCAGCCTTAACATGCAGCTCCATACCCTTTCTTTCCTCACTCCGGCGAAAGATTCTCCTAACACAGTCAAGCTCCTTTATAAGTGTTTCTAGGCCCCAATCCCGAGCACAGGAGAGATAAACATCCTTGACAAACCCAAACATCTCTGAAGCATGACCACAACCAAGACAGTTAAATTGCATCTCAGTCGTCCCAGAAGGGCCCTTCAAGCTAGGGCCAGGCCTTATCAAACTTTTCTCAATGCCACAGGTGGCATGGCACCAGTGAGAGCAGACATCACAGCCAACCCAACTGCAAGTGTTAGAAGCGCAGTCGAATTTGAGACAAACAGGGCACATGCATTCACTACAGAATCCCTTTTTGGTTGAGCAAATCTTACAGTCACAGTCATCAACAGGTAATAACCTCTTGCAGTTAACATTTCTACATCGCTCAAGTAAGAAAATATCAACCAGCTCAGCAGAAGGGAGGCAAATCTTGCTTGATAAATAGGCTCCAAGACCCATTTTAATTGTGACCAGAATGTCGAGCTGAAGCTTGTGAGCCTTTGAGAGAACTTCACTGGTAAGATCAGACCTTCTATCAAGCCTATTCTGAAGGGCTATCAACTCATCCTTTCTTTCAGGTTTTGCAATCAGGTTCCTCAAGTACTCCTTGGTTGATTCAACAGTTTCATCAGGAAGCTCCTGAATTATCTGAAACATGATTGGAATGGACTCGGACACAACCTCTCGTAGTAATCTCTCAGGCCTACTAAGCTGCTTACGAGCAGGAGTTCTTCCTCCATCCAAATTCTCAGAACCTGACTGCGCATCCCACCTTGGTCTCGCGGGCAGCTCAGATGGAAAAAATGAGACATTATCAGAGCTTCCAGCCTTACAGAAGCTGTTGCTAGATGTATCCCTATTTCCAAATCGATTCCCTCCACCAGGACCAGGATTGGCTAATGCCACAGTCCCATCCCCAATAGGCCGAAACCGGCTGTGGACTGAACCATTAGTTCCCTCCCCAGCATTCCAGTCCCTCCTGTGACTCCCGGTCGAATATTCATAATAATCTGTTGAATTCCGGGTAAGTGAGCAACTGGGATTGTGTGAATGAGGATGGGAATAGGAGTACGACAGGGAGGCAGCGGTAAAATCATTGGAAAATGTAGTAGTAGTCCTTGTTGGGTTATCATTCGAAGAAGGTCCACCCCTGATAGAATTCAACCGGGCTGGAAATTCACAATCCATTGACAGTGAAACGTCAGGCAGAGCTAAAGATAAATTCAGAGGTTCCATCCTGGGCTTCTTCTTCTCTTCCCCCTCATTTTCTTCAACTTCCCTCTTATAGGAATTCCCTCTACTCTCATTCAAACAAAGGAAATCCCTCTCGACCCACCTGTTACTTTCCTCATTCAGATCCTCAGAAACCACAACTTCTTTCCCTTTTTGAGTGCTTCCCTTTTTCCCGTTGTCACACAGATAGCTAAGAGTAAGCTCCTGGTAACCTGAATTTCCATTCTTCCTAGAATCACTCCCAAAACCCCCAAAACTGCCCATACTTCTTTGTACCGACGACTCCCCCAAATAATCAAGATCCCTCTCTAAAAACCCATTTTTCTCAACTAGGTTCTCGATTATTTCACTCTTTTTTTCTGAAACATCAGGGATATTCTCTCCCCCCTTCTCTGACTCGTTAGAATCCTCCTTTTCTTTCATCATCACAACTCGATTAAACAAGCTAAAATAAAATCCACCAACAAAGACAGATGCTCAGACTCTTCCTTTAGTTTATGCTGAGAAAGAAGAGGACTTACAGACAGAGAGAGATATAGAGGACAGTTCTGAAATTAAGAAAGAATCATCTCTTCCTCCCACGACTCCATGGCTGTCTGCGACTCCGCCGTTCCTTCTTTCTTTTTCTCTCTCCTTCTGTGTGAGTGCGTGTTTACTATTGTGCAATTTGCAACGGCTGCCTTTCTGTCTTTCTCCACTTGAATAAATTAATATATTTCTCCTCAAAAGAAACTCTAAGGTATTTATAACACCCCCTAAAATTTCAACTTCCCCAAGATTTTTGACTTTTTCAATCTTCTCTAAAATGCTCACAAAACAAGCTGAGGGGAATATTTGGTAAATTTGATGGATTGGGCGGATTGAAATTAATTACATTAATGGGAGTTTGACCAGGATAAAGTTTTGTATAAAATTATTTGGATGTTGCTATTTTGCACCACTCCAGTAGAATGTGGGTGAAAAGAATTTCGAAATAATAGATGTTATTAATTGCATCCCTTTATTGTTATTTATACCACATTTCAACATGTGGGTTAGTTTTACAAGTGGTGTAAATAAAGAGAATTGTTATTTGTACTGCCCTAATTAATGTTAATCAAATGTTAGTATTTTGATGAACACCTTTTTATTATTTTTTGATTAAATGATTTATTTACTTATTTTTAATTAGTTTTATTGAATGTGTTTAACTTTAATTTTATTGGCTTAATTATGCATTTGTTTATCTTTTATTTTTAATTCAATTTTTTTATAATACAATAATTTTTCCTATAACTTTATATAACAATTTTGTTGTGGTATTCCCAGTCAACCAAAGTAATTGCAGATCACCGTATATCTCCTTTTCCTGCAAAACAGATCCACAAAGTGATTTCGGGGAAAATATTCCAACGCTCAAGTCAGTATTTTCCTTTAGAGAATTAGAATTTCTTAGTCACTTACCTTAATCAGCGTTCTTATTCTTGTATTTATAGTAGATTATAGTTGTGGCTCCATGTTGTTAAGATTCACGATTGTGGGTTACATCGTGGTCCCTTTAAACCCGGTTCGTGGCTCACTTCGTGGCTGGGACCTGATCGTGGTCTCCGTCTTTCTCTGTTCGTGGCTTAACTCCTTCTGGTATGATTCCGCTTTTCTCGGTTCGCATCCAAGATTAGTCTGAAGCTAAGCTCAGGGCTGGGCCTGAAGTCCAACCTTATGTGGTTCATCGGCTAGGTATGCACTATAAGCCCTCTCTAGCTATGAAAACTTGGAAACACGAAGCGATGGCATTGCTTGTGGAATAAATGCGAATTGTTGTTGTATGAGTTCATTAAGCTCTAACAACCTATTCGTCATCAATATTACTCATATCGTTATCGCAAAGTGCTGCTTGTTTCTTGGCTATACTTGTGATCTTTTTTATGTTTTTGATTTTGAATATTGAAGTTTGAATCTTCATCGTCACTGTCGTCTTTGTGATGGACTAAATTATTGAGATTTTGTTTCAATGAACCGAGATTCTGTCCCTATTCTTCACTATATTGTTCTGATTTTTCCTGAGTTCCGTTATCGTTCCTTCCCTTAAATAAGGGATTTGAATCAATTGACTTAACCCCATCATCATTCAATGTATTGTCGACTCAAATTCCGCTGCCGTCTCGATTTTTGTAAAAGGTAACCCGCTTTTGTGGCAGACTATAATCATGATGCTTTTGGATTTATTGAACCCCTCATTTTTTTACGTATCTGTGTTAGAGTTTAAATACTAAAATTTGTTTCCTTGTTATCATATTATCAGTCATTCAATCATCCGTTTTCTCTGCTTCTTCCTAATCCTTTTGGGAATCAGTGTTCTTCATCCTCTATAAAAGTAAGTTTTTCTGGCTCTTTCTCCCCTTCCTTTGTATTATCTGCTAAATATTATAAAGTTTCTTTTCTTCTTTTTCTAGCGGCTTATCGTTTACAGTTGAATCATATTTTTTCCGATCATCTTCTCCTTTGTAACATCTTCTTTTTTCATTAAGCTTCTCGCCATAATATTTATATCCACGCTTTATAGCTCTAATTAGGGTTTTTATTTCAAATTCTAGGATTCAAGTCTATCCAAATTTCTTCTTCTAACCGTATCAATAATCTCGTAGAAGATGTCCCGGCTGATTATGTTCACTCCGATGAGGATTCTGTTCATGTTTCCGGTTCTTCCATCATTAGCAGTGTTTTGTCTGACCACTACCTGGAAGACGTTAAGAGTTATTTTCCTTTTGTCTTCGTTTAAGCTTCAGGCTCATGCTAACTCTGAGTGTGTTCGCACTCTTCCCACTGGCTACATGTCTTGTTATTTAGCGTACCTCAACTTTGGTATTTATTTCCCCTTCCTCAACATGTTGTTGATCTCCTTTCATCACACAAAATCGCTTTGTCCCAGTTTCTTCCTAAGGGCATTGCAATTATTATGGGATTCCACCATGTGTGTGAAAACGCAAATGCTCCTCTTTTAATATTGACTTATTTCGTAACTTTTATCATCTTTGCAAAGTAAAAAAAATCACCTTGGATGAGTTTACTTTTTACCCTGTTATTCCTGGTGTTGAGCTTGTCAATGGCTTTCCCAGTAATGTTGGTACATGACGTAAAAAATATTTTTATGTTAAAATAAATCAAGAATTTGAAGGGGTCTTTCTATCTTGGAACTATAATGTTCCTATGTATAAGCTTCCTAGTCCGGGAGTTTGTTATACTGCTAATTATGAGGTTGTGATAATGCTCCGAAAACACACACAATATCTTTGCCATGCTAATTCTGATACTGAAGGTGTTCTATTTGTTTTTTTATGTTGTTGTTTCACTATGTCGTGTCTTCCTTTTTCTCTTATTTTTTACATTACTTTAGTACTTTTGTGCGTTTGTCTGATCTATTCTGTACACTCATTTGTTGATATGGATCTAGCTGGAGGTGCTCCCAATAGGCCGCTTCTTAATAATGATGACAAGGAGATGGATGAGACTCGTGTCCACTCCAATGACGCTACTGTTAATGATATCCTCCAAGAGGATATTAATAATACAAACTCTCAAATGGTATCCACTAAGGGTAAAGAAACTGAGGGTGGAGAGGTGGGTGGTGTCCACGCTACTGGTGACTCTAAAGGAAAGAAAAAGAAGAGGGAGTGAACTGATTGGTCATCAGTTGTGTTGCTGCCTCTTGGGAAAAAATGGCATAGTATCCAGCCTCGTTCTAGGACTCTGCCATCTCATTGCTCCTATACAAATATATTTTTCTTGTCCTCCTCCTTTGGTCTACACATAAAAAATTCTTAGGTTGATCACGTGCCAAGTATTGGGGACACTTCTGCAATCCTATCTCTCTAACTAGTGGCAGTTGGATCGGTGTCCTTTCGTTATCTTGTACGGGTCTTCCCACTTTGGGATTAACTTTCCTTTTTTCTTCTGCTAAGCTTGCTTCATTTTTTTGCAGTACGAGATCACCGATTTGAAATTGCGTCTCTTTGACTTTCTGATGTTATGCTCTAGCCATCCTTTCTTTGTACTTTGCCTATGTGATCATTGGCCGTTGTCTTTTCTCTTCGAGTTCATCTAAATCCAACCTCATCATTTCAATATTATTGTTATCCTTGTATTCTTCCACTCGAAGTCTTAAGTTCCCAATTTCCACTGGTATCACCGCTTCATGGCCATAAACAAGACTGTATGGTGTTTCTCCCGTTGGCTATCGAACGGTTGTTCTGTATGACCATAGGGTATTAGGTATCTTGTCGATCCAGCCAATTCGCTTTCCTTTCAATAGTTTTTGGATACCCTGAACTATGCTCCTATTGGTTACTTCCACCTGACCACTTTCTTGAGGGTGAGCTACATATGTGAACATTTTTGAAATTACTAGCTTCGCGCACCATTCAGTAACTGTTTCACTTGTGAATTGTGTGCCATTATTTGTGATGATAGTTTGTGGCACCCTGAAGAGATAAACTATATTCTGCCAAAAGAATTTTCCTGTGACCTCTGTTGTGACTCTTCCCAATGGCTTTGCTTCCACCCATTTCGTGAAGTAATAAATAACCACAATTAGAAATCTAGCAATACCAGCACCCTTTGGAAAAGGTCAGACTAAGTCAATTCTCCATTTATCAAATGGCCAAGCTCCATAGATTCTTATTAAAGCAGCACGTGGTTTATGCGACAATGGGGCATTAAGCTGGTAACTTCTGCACTCGAGCACAAAGTTGTGTGCATCGTTAAACATGGTTAGCCAATAATATTCTTCCCGAATTATCTTCTTCACAATTGTTTGAGACCCTTGACGCGTTCCACATAATCCTTCATGCACTACTTTCAAAATGCTGCCTTCTTGTGATGGTCCTACACCTTTATCCGTGGAGATAATAAACCTTTCTTGTATAATACTCCCCTTTCATAAACATAGTTGTGAGATCGCAATTCCAACTTTCTGGCTTGTATCTTCTTCGCAATTGTTTGAGACCCTTGATGCATTCCACATAATCCTTCATGCACTTCTTTCAAAATGTTGTCTGCTTGCGATGGTACTACACACTTTATCCATGGAGATAAGAAACCTTTCTTGTATAAGACTCCCCCTTCATAAACTTAGTTGTGAGATTGCAATTCCAACTTTGTGGCTTGTATCTTATCTGTCTGCAACTTTCCCATTGCAAGGTAATCTATCAACGGTGTCATCCTGTTTACTTCTTCTGACCGTTGACACATTTGTTATAACTGTACTTCTAACTGAAATGACCTCCACTTTCACATCTTTGTGTTCGATTAATGGATCGAATCCGGTTGTCGCTAGCTTGCTCAAGGCGTCTGCTTTTGTAGGCTTACTTTTTGGTACATGTTAAATATCAAAGTATTTGAGTTAAGCAATGAGCTGACAAACTCTCCTTAAATACTTTATCAATTTCTCTTCTCGCACTTCGTAGTCTCCCTGTACTTGTTAGACCACTATTTGTGAATCACTAAAGCCCCAAACACTTTTGACCTTAATCCTGATTGTAAGGTCTAAGTCACATATTAATGCTTTATTTTTAGTGAGAGGGAAATCGAAACGAAGTGAATATTCGTGCTCTCCTCCTTCTGGATTGACTAGTAGCAATCTTGCGCTGCAACCTTTTTTACTAGATGCTTCATCAATGAACAATTTCCATGCAAAAATTTCCACTTGGATTTTCCTTTGTCGATTCCAAGACTTTTTTGCGTACCTGCCTCTCATGCATCTGCACTTGTCATCTCCGCAATGAAATATGCTAAGGCTTGTACCTTGATTGTTGTTCGCAGTTGAAATAAGATCTCATATTTCCCTAATTCCAGAGCCCATTTGGTCATTATACCAAATGATTCAGGCTTGCTCAGGATATTCTTGATTGGGTAATCAATATAAAATACGATCTCATGACTGTGAAAATAGGTTCGTAGCCTCATTCCTGAATATGCCAGAGCTACAGTTAATATTTCAACTGGCAAGTATACCCTTTCTGCACTTTGTAGTATTCTACTGATGTAGTACATTGGTACTTGTTTTTGGCATTCTCGCCCCACCAAAAATGACCCACAACATTTTTTGAAACCACAAAGTACATATATAGTGTTTCTTCAGGGATTGGTGCCTCCAGTTTTGGCAATGCTTGAAGCTACTCCTTCAGAGACTCATATTCTTTATGACTTTCCTCGCTCCAGCTAAACTTCTTGACCTTCTTAAGGACCTCAATTAGTGGGAAATATTTCTCTGCTACCTTTGAAACATATCTACTAAGTGATGCCAATAATCCCATTAACATTTGCACCTCCTTAATTGTTCGTGGTAACTATTGCTTGCATTTTGTCTGAGCTAGCCTCAATCTCATTGGAGGATATCTTATATCTTATGAATTTCTCTGCTCATACTCTAACTATGCATTTCTTGGGATTAAGCTTCATGCTAATTACACTCAGTATATCCAAAGTCTTATTCAAGTCTTGTGCGAAGTTGCCTATTTTTTTTGCTTTAGATGACCATGTCGTCAACATATGCCTTCATATTTCATCCTATTTGATTGTGAAATTCATTTCCAACCACTCTTTGATATGTTGCTCCTACATTTTTTAGGTCAAACAGATCTTCACATGGCCAAAAATATTACAAAGCTTGTTATGAAGGCCATTTTTTCTGTGTTTTCTAGGTTCATCAGTAATTGGTGATATCCCTTGTACGCATCCAAAAATCTCTTCGACTAGCTAATAAATTTTAGGCAAAGGATAACAGTCATTTGAGCATAGCTTATTTAGATCAGTGAAGTTTATACACATTTTCCACTCTGCATCTGCCTTCTTTACAATCACTGGGTTTTCTAACCATTTCAGGTAGATTACCTCCTTTAGAATACCAGCCTGAAGCAATGCTGGAACTTCTTCTTCTATCACTTTCTGTTTGTCACTAGCGATGCTTTGTTGCTTTTACTTGACTGGTTTGACCGAACCACTGATGTTTAGAGAATGGGTAGAAATTCATGGATCAACTCCTCCTATGTTCTATACACTCCATGAAAATGTATCTTTGTGACTTCACAAGTTTTGTATAACATTTTCTTTCTCCAGGTTTGGAAGATGCTTTCCTATTTTGACGCACTTAGAGGTGTCTTGTAATCCAAACTGACGACTTCAGTCTCTTCTCCCAGATCTAATGGAGGATTCGATTAGTTGAGCACGCCACCATCTTAGATAGTGCTAACTATTTTTTTGTTCCACATTCTTTCCTTCTTTCATCGCAATGACCATACATTGTATGATTGTTTGTTGGTTTCCTCTTACTGTTGTGATTCTTGTTAGGGTCAGAAACTTCATTACCAAATTATATGGAGACCATATTGCCTTTTCTGTATTTATCCAAGGCCTTCCGATGATAACATTAAATGAACTGGGTGCGACCATGACGACAAAGTCGCACATGATAGTACAGTTTCTATCATTTTCACCAATTGTAAAAGGCAGCCGTGTGTTACCCAAAGGTATCTCTGCTCGCCTCGTAAATCCTACAAGAAAGTCTAATGATAAAAATAATTATATTTTCTACAATTTCAATATTATTTGCTATTTTATTTTTTGTAAAAATAAATTTACCATTGTTTTAAAATAAAATAAAGTGAAGATCTCCTGCTAAATTGACTAACGGTTATACCAATCATTAAAAAAAATTACATTTTTATAGATATTAAGGGCGAATTATAATTATTTTTATGTTGAGGTTCGTTTTAAAAGGGTTTTCATAATTATAGGAATTCAATACAATAAATAAAAATAAATATTAAATCACACTAATGATAGAATGACCTCATCTAAAGATGAGTCAGTCTAAAATGAGACTTTATGAAAATAAAATAATTCTAAATAGTCACTTTTATTTCAAAATACACACATTAAAATCACAATAAATTAGACTCTTATCAATGCTACTTTAGCATAATGGTTATTATTAACGTAGCCAAGGGAAATTGCAACATGATCGTATGAATGTAGTGCACCAAAAAATATTTATAATTAATGACCTATTAAGCTTAGTAAAAAGATACATAGTAATAAAATTTAATTAAAAATTTCTTGATATATTTTAATCTTTTGTAAATTTTTTATTACTACTGATTAGAATGTATGAAGTAATAACTATATTCGATGGCAATAAAATTAGTAAAAACTATAAAAGATTAATTTGTCAAATATTTATAGCCATGAACATGCAACATATGAAGATTGATACACTTAAGAAAATACAGCATCAAAGTTAACTATCACGCTCGTCCACACGCTCCGCAATTTTAGGATTTCCTCTTGCTCGTTCTTCTTCCTCCGCCTCTCGTTCGGCGCCGCCGTTATGACATAGCCACCAGGAGCGCCTCCTTGATCATACACAACCGTAGTCACCAAACACACTGCTTCACCTATGCTACTCGCTAAACCCCAATCTACCACTTTGAGCCAATCCCATGACCAAACCCTAGATCAATCTGAGATCCTAATTGCTAGAGCTCCCCTCAATCCAAATCGTAGAATAGATCATTTAGGGGAACAGACCGGGTGCTGATTGCGATATACTTGAATTACCCCTACGAATGACGCTCATTGGGAAATTTTCACGGAGCAGACCGAAATTGGCCAAGCTTCGTCGCAATTTCCAAATAGCAGGGTTTCAGGGCCACACCAGCATTCACCTCCTTGATAATCGATAGGTAATGATCAATTTCTCACTAGCATATGATTATTACATATGTTGGATCTATAAAATTTGGAATTTTGGCTCTTACTCTATTAGAATCACAATATGGGATTTTGGCTCTTACTCTATTAGAATCACAAAATGGGAACCTACTTTAAACCCTAATATTGATTGCCCTATTGTGCCTATCTGGATTGCCCTCTATGGTTTACCTATACAATTCTTTAATACCCAAGTGATGATGGACATGTGCAGTATTATAGGACAACCTGTGAAAGTAGATAAAGCTACCCTTAAAAGAACGAGACCCCATGTAGCTAAAATCTATGTTGAAATGGACATAACCAAACCAAGATTGAACAGAATTTGGCTCAGTTTTAGGGGAATAGGATTCTGGAAACAGGTTGAATATGAAAACATCCCAGAGTACTGTTCAAAATGTTTAAAATTGGGCCACGGTATCTCTGTTTGTAAGTATGAACAGGTCCAATATAATTACATTCCTTGGAGATCTCAAGACAATGAAGTACATGATGGAAGGAAGCAAGGTAGGTTGGAAATGGCTATTCCTATCCATAAAATGCATCTATCCCTACAGTGCAGGAAGTTTGGAGGTATAAGAAATCAAGTTCCCAAAGGACAATCTCTCATACAGAGATTCAGGTAAATGTAAGCTCTAACTCTAATACTTAGGCTCATACCGAGGCTCTGCCTATCAACGACTCTACTGATTTACATATCTCAAAAATTCCCAACCCAATGGATAACAATTTAGTCAATCATAAAAATAAATCGGAGGAGGCTCAGGTCCAACTAAGCCAAATAAATTATCTAAATCAACCAACAGTTAGAACTGTTTCACTCACCCCTAATCAAACTATCACCCCAAATAACTCATAACCTAATACACAACCATCAGCAGAGGGGGAAAATCTTAATCTAAAAGAATCTTTTAAACTAACTGTTATTCTAGAAATCAGGGATAACACTTTTAACTGCCCTTCCCAAGATTTTGAAAGCACTATTATGAATCCCTCTAATAAAGACATCTCCTTAAAAAATATAGGAACTAGTGATTTTAATCACATTTCTGACAATATAGTTCTTAGGGATAGCCAAAAAGATGATTTCATTGAGATTAATGTGGGAATTTCACCACTTCTTTCATCACATAAAAAACACAAAAAGAAGGTGATCTTTAATGATGATTTGAATCAAACAAAGGAATCTATCAATTCAGGCTACAACTCAGAACCTGATAACCTGAATACCCACACTCAGGTTTCCCATGATATATTCCTTTCTGAGATGGTTGCTTCCCAAAACCGCTTTAATGTAATTTTAAAAGACTCTAAAAACATAGATGAAAAATCCACTACAAAGATAAGAAAATATAATAAGAAGGATTATTCATCTACCCCTAAAATAGTTAGAACCCATTCCACTTTGATTTCCAAACACTAGTTTTTAATGGATTTAAACCTATGTAGTTAGAATTTCAGGGGAATAGGTAACATAGCCTCACAGATTGGGGTTAAAGACATAATGCATGGACATAATTTATCTTTGCTGGCTTTAATTGACCATCCTGGATAATACTCAAATTGGCAAAACAACTTTTGAGCTCAGTTTCAAAAATAACTTTGCATCTGATGAATGTAAAATATGGCTATTTTGGGATGAAAATGTAAAGATTGACATTCTTTACACTTATAAACAATACACCTAGTCAGCCTTACTCACAGCTCCCTAACTAAACCATGTCATATTGCCTTTGTTTATGCAAAGCATTCTCAAAAGGAAAAATAAAAACTCTGGGAGAAGCTGTTGAAGTTCAAAAATCTACTTATACTACTGATAGGTAATTTCAATGTGATAGGAAATCAGACTGAATACATTGGTCAATCTACCCCCAAACCTAATGTAATTTCTTATTTCAATTCATTTCTTCACACTGGTGGTTTCACAACTCTCCCTATCTCAGGCAGTCTATTCACTTGGACTAGGATGAGGACTAAAGGTAGAGTTTGAAAGAGACTGGACAGAGGTATTGCTAACTCCAAATGTAGGACTGACTTCCCCTCATCACATATAAATGGGTTAGCCAGAACACAGTCAGACCACTTGCCTCTGATTCTCCATATCAAACCTGGCAACAGGTTTACCGAGCCCAAAGCTTTCAAAATTTTAAATTGTTGGATTAAACACCCAACTTTTACTAGACATTGTAATCAAGCCTGGGCAATCAGAACTCATCTTAAAGGAATGGAAAAATTCTCTTTTAAACTTAAAAACCTTAAGATGACTCTTAAGCTTTGGAACAAAAACACTTTTGGAATATTTTTGATAAGGTGAAAACCTGTGAGAAGAATTTCCTTAAAACTGAAATGGACTTACAAAATCAGGAAAATGCTGACAATCTGATTGCACATAACAAAGCTAAGGCAGACTTAACTCTAGCTTTAGCTCAGCAAGAAAGCTATTGGAGGCAAAAATCAAGATTAAAATGGCTAAAGGAGGGTGATGCTAACACCAAATTTTATCACAATACATTAAAAGCAAAGCATCACAGACAAAAAATTGCCTTAATCGGAGATCCTAATGGAATTTGGCTAGAAGGTCAAGAAGATATCGGTAATGTTGCTGTCTCCATCTTCTTTAACCTGTTAACTGATGATAATACCGATCCATCAGGCATCAACTCAACCGTTCTTCTTGAAAATATTCCCAAGATGGTAACTGGAAACATGAATCTCAACCTAATCCATCCAATCTCCATGGAAGAGCTTTATAACTTAGCCACTTCCATAGAAAGTGATTCAGCTCCTGGCCTTGATGGTTTTAATGGCAAATTCTTTAAAAATTACTGGAACATCATTAAGAATAACCTTTTGCAAGCAGTTCAAAACTTTCTAGATGGCAATAAAATCCCAAAAGAAATTTCTTCAACTCCTAAGGTCTCAATCCCAAAAAAAGAAGTCACTGCTTCCTTCAAAGATTTCAGGCTAATCAGTTTATGTAATTTCATAAATAAAATTCTCTCAAAACTGATTGCTAACAGGTTGAAACCCTTAATGCCACTTCTCATTTCTCTTGAACAATCAGCTTTTGTTCAGGGAAGAGAGTTAGCTAATAATGTCTTGCTTATACAAGAAGTCACTAACTTTCTAAACTAAAAAACAAGGGGTCATAACATCATCTTTAAACTTGACATGGTGAAAACATTGGACAGAGTATCTTGGAAGTTTCTATCCAACTTCTATTAACCATGGGATTCTCTAAAAAGTTGTTAAATATTATAATGAGAAATCTAAAAGATGCCTTCTTCTCAGTTCTGATAAATGGCAGCCCTAAAGGTTTTTTTTTCAACCATCAAGGGAGTTAAACAAGGGGATCCTCTCTCTCCCTATTTGTTTATATTGATGGCAGAGGCTTTAACAAGAAATCTTAATTTCTTATTCCAATATGCAAAATTGGAATATTATAAATTTCCTCAATCAGTGATTAAAGTCACTCATTTGTCATTTCCAGATGACACAGCAATATTCCTGAGATACTCTAAGGGTGGGATTAAAACTTTGATTGATTTTTTTAAAAACTTATGAAAATGCTACTGGACAGAAGATCAAATTTGAAAAATCCTCTTTTATTTTTTCCAAGCTTTCCACCCCAAGAGTTACAAGAATAATTCAAACTGAAACATGCATGATTGACGGGACTTTCCCTTTCAAATATTTAGGGTGCCCAATTTATCTTGGAAGAAACAAAAATATTTATTTTCAAAATCTACTGGAATCAGTTTCTTCAAAGCTTAACTCATGGAAAAATAAATCCCTAAATCAAGCAGGTAGGATGGTACTGATCAGGCTTTTTTTATCTGCTATGCCCTTTCACCTGATCACTGTACTTTCATAAAATCCCTAAAAGCACTATTGAAGCGTCAATATTTGCAAATATTACTTTCATGTTGACGCTTTTTGCATCCTTGACACTATTGATGCTTTTATTGACACTATTGAAGCGTCAATATTTGCATCCTTGACATTATTGAAGCTTTAAAAAAAACTATTTTTGCAAATATTGACGCTTTCATGTAATATTTGCACTATTGACGCTTTCATGTAATATTTGCAAATATTGACAATCTCCAGAAGAATTTCATAAAATCCCTAAAAGCACTATTGAGCTTCATGTAATATTTGCAAAATTCTTCTGGGGATTGTCAAATAATGAACATGGATGCAAGAAAGTATGGAAATCATATGCAAATAAGTGTTTACCTAAAGGTGAAAATGGTTTGGATTTTAAAAACATCTATACTACGGTTTCCAGTTTCTCCTACAAGTTGTGGTGGAAACTTCAACTTGGTAAATCCCTATGGTCACAAGTGATGTGGTCCATACTAGAAAACCATGAACATCAAAAAATTGGAAGAGAATCACTCAAGTCTCTGAGATGGCTATGAGCAATTCTTACCTTCAAGTTGGCTTAGGTGATGTTTCTTTTTGGTACACTAATTGGACACATTTGGGGACTTTGAGTTCTCTTTGGGAATCACCTGAACCTTTCCCAAAGGAAGTGGCATATATTAGAGGTTTCTTCTCTAATAAAACCATCTTTCTGAACAATATCCATCATGGTTTACCAGCACCAGTATTATCTAAGCTTCGAAACAGTAATCTAAACCATATGGACTGCCCTGATACCCTAATTTGGAAGCCATCAGAAAATGGACTTTTCTCAGTCAGGTCTGCATATGACCTGATTAGGAAAAAAGAAATGTGATCACATAATTTAAATATCTATGGTCAAAACAGCTGCCAAGGAAAATTATTGTCTTTAACTAGAAAGTGTTGAACAGATTGTTGGCAATGCCTGATGTACTTGAAAATGTTTCTTTTCATTTTCCATCAAAATTTACATCTTGTCAAAATGATTCAGATACAATCCATCATACCTTCAATGACTATTCAACAATTCAATTATTATGGCATAAGCTCCATACTATATTTAACCTGTAAAGGCTAAATTTTAACACATTATCAGACATGTTTTTCTTCTACTGGAACTTTAAACATCAGAATGTGAAGATAGTAAGCTTGGTTAGAATCTTACCATGTCTTGTTGTTTGGTTTGTCTGGAATGCAAGAAACAAGTATTTATATGATTCAATCAAAACAAACACTAAGCTAATTTTACAAAAAACCATTAACCAATTTCATGATATCTTCAAAGTTCATTATTTGAACTTTAAGTTTTCAGTTTCTGTTGGAAATACTACTCTTCTTTGTTTCCCTACATTTGCTAGGAAAAAGGAAAAGAAAATACTGTGATAAGGTAACTACTGCCTTGCCATCTGAAATTGAACTCGGATGGTTCTGCTTTAAAAAATGGAAGAACAGGGGGTGGGGTTATCATCAGAGATAGCCAAGATTTAATGAAACTGGCAGCTATAAAATATCTAGGCCAAGGCACAGGCCTTATGGCCGAGATCAAGGCTCTTCACTATGGATTGAAACTGGCGCAGCAACAAGGTTATACTGATATACAGGTAGAATGTGATTCTCTATTACTAGTGAAAATGGTAAGAAAGGAATACAGAGTCCCCTGGAAGATAGCAAAAGAAATCAGAGATGTACTAAAGCTAATGGCACAAGTTCAAGGAAGAATATCTCATGTCTTCAGAGAAGCTAACGGTGTGATTGGTGGTTTAGCCAAAATTGCAAATAGAAATCAGGTAACCTCAATCTTGAACTCCACAGCTTCCAAAACATATCCAAGGCCTCATAAGATTAGATGCTGCTTCACTACCTTATATTAGGTAGATGTAGATGGATGTTGGTACTGCTATTTTTTTATTGTTTTATGATTGGTACAACAAGATGGCAAACGGAAAGCAATGTTGCAGTGGAAGGAGCTTGGAAGGAGGAGCTCACAACAAAGTTGCACATCTTTCAATCAAATGTGTACTACAAAAGGATGCTGGTCATTACGCACTTCCAGTTTGAAGACTTAGTATTATACTTCAGGGGAAGTATAATGCAAGGGGCTAGGATGGGAAGCCACCTCTTTTTGCTAACACTTGGAGTGGAGGTTCTAGACCTCAAATCTAGGGGTAGGCCATTCCTTTTACTAACATGTGGGGGTGGAGGTAAAAAGAGTGGAAATTTCCAATATGGTGCTCTCATCTAATAGATTACCACGTTTTTCCAAGATGTATAGTCTTATGAGACATTGCACTTAATTGCTTTATTTTTAAGGTTAGGGGAGGGGAGCCTAATAAAAATCCCCCCTCGACTCGGTGGGTTTTATTTTAAAAAAGATTGATACACAGAATTTTTTATTGCACATTCGACTAGAAGGTAGGTGTAAGTAGCCATAGTCTTTCTATTTAACACCACAACACACCTATTCAATTTTGGGTGGTGCTATTTGCACCATCCTTTAGTGGAATGAGGGTGAAAGAATATTGAAATTTGTAAAAGGTAAAAAGGTTAATAGGTGGGATAGTGATATGACCTTATGTTTTGAAGGTTTGTGCTGATATGACCTTGTAAAGTTGGAAAGTGCTATTGTAGCCTTGTGTTTTACATCAAAAGTGCCGATATAACCCTGCTGTGGCACTATTCCGGTGTTGACTGACTAATTTCTGGCGTTGACCAAAATTTAAAAGACTAAACTACCCCTAGCATTCAAATTACAAATCTATAGACTAAAAAACCCTAGCATTCATCTCCAGAAGCATCACCACAACCACGCCGCCGCCGCCGCTCCACCACCGCCGCCACCGCCACCGCTCCACCACCGCCGCCGCCGCTCCACCACCACCGCCGCCGCTCTACCACCACCGCCACCGCTCTACCACCACCGCCACCACCACCGCCGCTCCACCACCGCCGTTGTCGCTCCACCACCACCACTACCACCATCACCACCGCCGCTCCACCACCACCACCACCACCGTTCCACCGCCGCACCACCACCACCATCGTTCCATCGCCACACCACCACCACCACCACTGTTGCTCCACCACCACCCCCACCACCGCTCCTCATCCACCACTACCACTGCCACCGCCGCTCCACCACCACCACCGCCGCTCCTCCACCACCACCACCGCTCCACTACCACCACCTCCGCTCCACCACCACCACCAACACCGCCACTCCACCACCACCAGCACTGCCGCCACCGCTCCACCATCACCACCACCACCACCACCGCTCCACCACCACTACCACCACTCAACCCTAGCTCTGCCACCACTGGTCCAAACCACCACCACCATCGCACGTCACTAGCCCTGCCACCACTCGTCCCTAGCCCCGCCACCACTCGTCCCTAGCCCCGCCACCACTCATCCCAACCACCACCATCACCACCGCTCGTCCCCAGCCCCGCCACCACTTGTCCCAACCACCACCACCACCACCGCTCAACCCTAGCCCCGCTACCACTTGTCTCTAGCCTTGACCCAGAAAAACCAAACCAAATACATCTCAAATCCGCTCCTCCGCCCAGAAACATAAACCCAAACTCAAGAACCGACCCAGAAAAGTAAGAAAATCGAGAAAATTGATCTAATTACATACCTGAAAGGAAGGACACGACGGCGGTGGTGGGATCTGATTACGGACGGCGGTGGTGGGATCTGATTGCGGACGATGGCGGTGGTATCGATGGGGAGTACAGTGAGTTTGAGAAGGAATCAGAACCAGGGCAGAGTGGAGGTGGTGGCGGCGGAGCGGAGGTGGCGACGGTGGAGCAGAGGTGGGGGAAGAATGAGGAGCGGAGCGGAGGTGACTGAAGTTTGTATAAACTGAAGCTTATACAAAACTGAAGTTACAATATTTAATGTTAAATGAATGAGGGCATAATTGTCCTTTCACTTGTTCTGATTTTTTTTAAAACAGGGGTATAATAGTTATTTCATGTATTTCCGGCTAAATTCAGGCCTCCAGGGTTATATTAGCACATTCAAGAAAAAATAGGGTTACAATAGCACTTTCCAACTTCACAGGGTCATATTAGGACAAACCACCAAAACATAGGGTTATATGAGTACTTTACTCTAATAGATACATAGGTGGTGTAAATAGAAAACTATGATTGTTTACACCTACCTTCTAGTCAAACGTGCAAGGAATATGTGTTTTCAATAAAAAAAAATATGTGTTGGGGCAAGGAATAGATGCAGCTATTTATTAAAATCATTTTGCCCCTCACGGTTAGCCACTTATTCTTCCAGTTGGATAACCTAGCATCTATACTCTCCAGAAGTGGGTGAAAACAGCAAATGGTTCATCTATCTATTTGGTGCTTTTGCTATTATGCATTTATGGGTATTGAATGTGTTTGTTGATATCATTAATGTTGTTGAAAGCTTGAGCATATGAAATTCTTGTATGAATTGCTTGCTAGGCTTTGTGGAATTTGGGTTAATTTTCCCCTTTTTCTTGTTAGGAATCTATGAGTATGATTTAGAGCTTTTGATTGTGTTGATGGATTGATGATTGCTAGATGAATGTGATGATGTCGAACTCTTCGTCATGTTTGTTTTAGGTAGCAAACGAGAGAGGTCTATGAGCGTCGATCGTTCTTGACTAATCTTGTGTAAATGCATGAATTGGTTAAATGCTTAGGCACGGTGTAATGTTCATAAGTGTTGCTAAGCTTGTTGATTCTTCGTGCTAAATGCCATCAATGGGATACTCTTAGCAATAAGGGAGTCATTGGTGAGGTTTGACAAGAGATGTCGAATTCACTCTTGCAAACTACTACCTAAGAAGGATAGAAGATTTATCTTCACAACAAGTAGTTGAAGTAGTGAATAGATGGTTTTACTCATCCTTGAAGCATTTGTTATTTAGCATTTGTGTATTCTTGATGGTGTGTTTCACTTCATTTATGCCATGAGTTGTTTGAGAATAGGAAGTGTTTGTATGATTGAATTGGTTAGGTGTTAGGAACGTGACGAATTCGTAGCTCCTTTGCATGAAAATCTATGAGCATGAACTTAGAACTTCTTGTGCATAACGTGTTGTGATTCGTGCTAGATGGGTATGTTAATGTTAAGTCATGTAATGAATGTGATAGAATGAGTGAATGGTTCAATGATCTACATTAGGTTTGGAAGTGGATATCCTTTGCCCCCAAGGCTTTTTTTTTATCTTTATAGTTTTAAACCCCTTTGTCTTAGTTTTGTTTGATGATTAGTATAGTCACTTGACTTTGCTAGTTATTTTTTCTTTTTACTTTCGTAACTTAGGAAAACCACAACCAACCAAACCCCCCCTCCATTTACTCGCTTTTATGTGTGTGTATATATTTACTCCTAGCATAATATCAACCATTTGTGCTTAAACGCTAGAGAAAATCCCTCTTCCCGTGGACGACCCCGATTTGCCGCTATCTACCTAGTTGTAGAAAGTAAGCAAAAAGGGCTTATAAATATTAACTTTGAGAGGTGCGACGACCGCCTCCCAACAAATTAAAAAGCAAGGGAGAGAGAGGGTCACCTTGTTTGAACCTCTTGTTGGCTTGAAAAAACCACATGGTTTACCATTTATTCAAACTGAAAAATAGCCTGAGCAATATTTTTCATAATGGAAGCAGCATAGGAAACATGAAAACCAAACTTAAGTAGAATGGAATTAAAAAAGACCAACTAACTCTATCATAAGCCTTAATTAGATCCAATTTAATCATACAGTTAGGTGATTTAGTCTTATTATCCAAAAACCTAGTCATTTCTTGCATCAAAATAACAGCATCTGCTATGTCCATTCCTTTCATAAAAGCTTATTGGTGTGGGGAAATGAGTTTATCCATAAATAGTTAGATTCTATCAGTTAGAACCTTAGGAAAAAAAAAATCTTATTTGTTACATTAGAGAGAAAAATAGACCTGCAGTCATCAAAAGAGGCTGGGGTTGTTTTTTTGGAACGATAGTAATCCAAGTACTACTAGTCCCATTTGGAATTTCCGAGTTTGTTAAGAAATCATTGGCAGCATTAACCAAATCATCAGCAATTATTTCCATGCCTTAATGAAAAATTTAGTCATAAATCCGTCTGGACCAAGGTTGCTATTTTTGTTAAGGTTTAAAAAAACTTTTTTAAGCCCCTGCTCATTTACTGGTTTAATTAGGATGAGATTATCCTCAACCGAGATAAGGCATGGAATTTGGCTCAAGAAGTGGCTGCAAAACTTTTTAGATGGTGTTGATTCTTTAGAAAGAAGGGAGGTGTAATACTCCACAGCTTCTTTTTCAACTAATCCAATGTCATTAATCCAACTTCCTTTAGAATTTTTAATCTTTGTAATCTGTAGCCTAGATCTTTTTTCCTTAACTATGTTATGGGAAAAAGAAGTATTATCATCACCCTTTAGAAGCCAAGTTACTTTAGATTTTTGTTTCCAGAACTTCCTTTGTTCATTGAGTGCTTTTATGAGTTCTGCCTTTGCCTTACTTACTTCAATTAGAGACTGTGTTGTCCGATTATTCTCATGGTTAATTTCCTTAGCAGATAGTGTATTTTCAGCTTTGGTAACATTTGTATCAATGTTACCAAAAATCGTTTTGTTCTAGATTTTTAGGTGTTTCTTAAGTCTGATTAGTTTTAAATAAAGCCCTAGCATTCCTGTTTGATGCAGTGACTGAGACCAATTATTTTTAACTAATTCCAGGAATTCGATCCTATTAAACCATGCATTTATGAATCTAAAGGGTCTAGGATTACTAGGAATGTTAGATCCAATTTGAAGAACAGAGACCAGTGGTCCAAAGTGTCCCTGATTAGGGTTTGGATTGAGGAAGAGGGAATGGCATTTATCCAGGATTCAGTATACAATCCTCTATCCAATCTCTTGGATGTTGGATTCCTTAACCTAGAGTTGGACCAAGTAAGAAGATTACCCACAGGATTGATCTCCCTAAGTTTTTTTGGAATTTATAAATTGATTGAATTCATTTATGCTACCAGATTTAGGGACTGGGGGTCCTTTTATATTCAGCGATGGAACAAATGGCGTTAAAATCACCTATGAGAATAGCCTTCGAAGTATTTAAAGATAAAATATAAGACCGTAATTTCTCTGTACCCAATCTGGTTCTGAGTCCATAGATAAAAATTGCCTCCATTGCAATATTTAGCTGTGGACTTAGAATTTTGACAAATAGAAATTGACCATGCTTTGAAATTACCGACGATTGAATAGAGAATAACTGAGAATAGTCAATTACCTCCATTGCAATAAGCCAAATATAAATTAAGAATAGTCGCTTAGGGGTAAAAACCTGTTCGTCACCTGTCTTTGCTGAGAGTTAAAAAAATGAGTTAGTAATTTTCTTGGTTTTGGGAGATTTAGGCACCTTACATGTGTGTATCCAAATCGTCTTTGGCATATACAACTCTACCTTGGCAGGGTTCAAAAGTTAATTTACTAAGTTACTGTATAGGTGAGGAGTTCTGTAGCTGGGGTATCTGCAAGGGGATTGTGTTGAGGTTATTAAAAGATGGGGATTTAGTATCCTTATAGGCTATAGGGTTGTTGGAGGGGTTGGTTGTAGCTTTTAGAATATTGAAATTTGGTTTCACCGAAATCTCTTAATTATTAGTATGTTCCAACATAACCTATCTAACTAAGTATGCAATAAAGTAAAGCATTAAAGACACAACACTTTGTTACGCAATTCAGTGAAATCCACCTACATCTGCGGGGCCTGGCCCAGTTCAAAATAAATTCACTAATTAGAAAGATATAGTACAAAGTACACCATACAAAATAATTATCTTTACTGATCAAACATGTGAATTTTGCTAGCTCCCCTAGCTACCGATCCGCCTTGATCAGACTCACTCTGACCTCGAAACTCATCGACTCTGGATCTCCTCCTCCCGAGGAATTAAGGTATACGATTCTAAACTTTTAACGGCAGGTCACGTATATTGGAACATAGAATTCTGGCTTTTTGCAATACTCTTGAAAGAATGAAAATTTGTGTGCAGATTTCTCTGTTTAATTCATGTATTGAATGCAGCCGTGATATCCCCTTTTAAAGCCATGAGCAGATAGGAACTCTCCATGATTATCTCCATAATATTCCTATTCCTTATCTGCTTCTTGAAGCATATCCAAATCCCATAAATAAAGGGATATTCCTTATCACAATATCTCCCATATATTCGATAGTATCAACACCATATTTGTAGGGATTTTCCATAAACCAACTATGCTTTTACACACCTATTATATAGCAGAATATTCAGATTTCCATAAATCACAAATACCATAATATTCTATCCTTTTTCCCGTTCAACTCTGTAGGCGTAAATATGTTGTCCGCATGTTCCAACATGGAAAGACTCCTGTTTCCAAATATGTTGACAAAATTACCAATTAAAATATTCAATGAATACCACTTGACTTTACAATCTCCTCATTTGGCATTTTGTGGACCTAACCAATTTGGTCATTAATATCACGACGAACACATAGGTCCTCACAAACTTTACCATGTTGGAACTTATGCAAAATGCTGAATCTGATATAAAAGAATACCAATTGAATACCAGAATTCCAGAATACCATCTACCATCAAAATAATACAAATCAGATTACAGCCAAAACATTCTCCCCTTGGTGACATGAAGATGCCAAAGGCACAAAAAATTGACATAAACTGAAAGCAGGTTCCCACTGGATGTGACACTCGATCTATGTTAGAACATAGATACATCGGAAAATCCTTCTCGTTCAGGAGCAGCAGCCCAGGCCTCCAGCTGCGCTTTCTCCTCCTTGAGTTTAGCTTTCTCTGCTTCCAGTGCTGCCATTTGAATTGCTATCGCTCCCAACCTGGCTTTCAGTACCACCAACTTGGCTGTTTTTTAAGCAGTTGCAGACGTAGAGACTTCAGGATTCCAAGGAAGATCATGGACGTGCCTTATACCAAAGGCCTTCTTGTTAGCCCGTAGGAGCTCCGTATCTATAATCACATCTTTCGCCTTCCCTTTCACCTTGGCACTCTTAGCCATCACATAAATGAAGCAGGGATACACAATAGCATGTTTTGCTTTTGGGGCTGTAGCTTGCCTCACTAGAGTCTGCTGTATAAACAACCCAAGGTTTACTGATTTTTGTGTTCGAACACAGTACATCAGTTTAGACATTTCTCTAGTCAAGGTAGTAGTGTTTGAGGATGGCATCCAGTTGTTTACCGCTACCTGGTACAGACCAAAGAATCTGGATGACAGACAGGAAGCTTGCGAATAACCAGTTTTAGGCCATTTGGTCTTGTATCCTTCTGAGATTACCTCTAGAATCTGATCATCTATCACTCCTAGATCATCTGGAAACACTCCCTCAAATTCTAGAATATACAACCCCAAAATCCTGTTTATCTTGGCTGTTGAGAAGTTAATGATCTTCCCCCTTACATACACCCTTTCAAACCAGGGAGAATCAGATTCTAAATTTCCAACCATCAAATTGGCGTACACTTTAATGACTACCTGTCTATTGTACTGAAGCTGTACAGTGGCAGACTTTTTCATTCCTATTAATTCCTAAAAATCAAAGAACCCACTAGCCCTGTATGCTTCTAGGTCTACAGGTCTCTCAGAGATCACTTTCCTATCTGCAAATACTTCTCCCATTTCTTCACAGTTTATATCAAAATAAGAGAATGACAGTGCTTCACTTACAGGCAGCGGTGGCACCACTTTTTTCTTAAGAGCTGTTTGAGATTTCTTGGCCTTTTTGGTTGGTGGAGAATCCTGAGTAGCAGTCACCTTTCTCTTGCCCCTAGCAGTTTGTACAAACTCATCTAACATCTCATCACGGAGTATTTCAACTCAGGTTTTTCCTCTGTTAGAACATACTCAGTATCTCTATCCCCTTCTTCTTCAGCAATCTATGTTCCAACATGCTAGTCTCCATCTGATTCACCTTGTCTAAAAATAGGCTCTCCAGTATGGTCTCCATCAGCATTAGCATCACCAGTTACCTCAACCTAGTCTTCACCTCCCATATCTTCATCATCAATCTCCATTTCCTTAATATATTCATCCTCTGCATCCCGTGTTCGAACATAGCCAACATTGTCCTCTTCTTCGCTGTCAGAGACTTCAATTATCACCGGTTTTCTCAGTTCCTCCATTCCCTGAGCAGCCTTAGAATAAAAAAATCCTACAGGCATTCTATCCGTAGACTTAATAACTTCCAATCCTGTTGCCTCAGTATCACTTATCTCCCTAATGCTAACATAGCTCTGGAAAGGAATAAATGAGTAGACATGAAATTTATCTGTCCCTGTACACTCCATATTTCCCCCTTAGAAATTTAATTTCATAATTCTCAATGTCCCATAAATTTCCAATATCACCGGACACGAATTCTTTGACATTAACATTCAAGAATTCTCCCTCTACACTTTTAATCTTGGTCAAATCTACTGTAGTTCTATTTGCTTCCAGCCATTCAAAAATCTCATCTACAGTATTGGATTCCATTCCAAGAATTATAAGAGTTGGAGGATCAGGATCCTTTACCTTCTGATATGGACCGTTTCCTTTGTCTCTGGAGTGTTCATCCTAACTGTCACCACCGAAGCTTAAACTTGCGGCTTCTACATTTTCTTCTCTTTGTTCAACATAGTCATCCTCCGGGGATTGAGGAGTTTCTTGCGTTTCTTCTTCAACTGTGGGAGAGTTGGGGTTCGAAGACATCTTTCGTCAAAGATTTGTTGCGTAGAGAAAATTTGTGGAGGAGTTTGGCAACAAGAATCCGAAAGAAACCAAGATGAGTGGGAGAGTGACCGAAAAGAGAGGGATTTGGAGAGATTTAGACAACTTTTAAACCAACACAAACTCTTCACTTCATTTCCTCGTTTGCCGCAATTTTTTTCTTTTTCCAAGATCAGCAATGATGCTTCTTTTCTCTCTTGTCAACTCAAGACATACCAACTTCCAACATACCATAACTGTAGACCTTCTATTTTTGTAGAAAAATTTTCCTTCTTTCTATTTTTTTGATTTTCTGAACAGAAATAAAACAAAATATTTACAGCTAAATAAAGGTAAGAATTACCTCAAATTTGACAAACACCTAAGTGTTGTCTGAGACTTTCGAAAGTTGCGGTGTCCAATGACTTTGTAAAGATATCAGCTAATTGCTCATGTGTTGGAACATAGACTACCACAACTTCCTTCCTTTCAACAAGATCTCTAATAAAATGATGCCTTATGTCAATATGCTTAGTTCAAGAGTGCTGGACTGGATTTTTTGAAATATCAATAGCACTTGTATTGTCACATAAGATCTTTAAAGGGCCTTGATGAATTCCATAGTCGTTCATCATTTGCTTCATCCATAACAATTGTGCACAACAGCTTCTAGCAGCAAGATATTCAGTTTTTGCAGTGGACAAAGAGATTGAATTCTGTTTCTTACTATACCAAGAAACCAGATTCGTGCCAATAAAGAAACATCCACCTGTAGTGCTCTTTCGATCATCAGCATTACCAGCTCAATCAGAATCACTGTACCTAATTAAATTAGAATCTTGATTCTTAGAATACCAGACACGATACTCAGAAGTCCCACTTACATATCCAACAACTCTTTTGACTGCAGTGAGATGAGACTCCTTTGGATCATCCTGAACACATATCCCTACACTGAGACGTATATCTGGTCTACTTGATGTTAAATACAATAGAATCCCAATCATTCTCCTGTATAACTTCTGATCAACTGTGACTCATTTCTCATCCTTGACCAGTTTGTCAGAAACCCCCATAGGTGTTCGAACTACTCGGGCATTGGTTAAACCAATTCTCTTTACTAGATTCAGTGCATACTTACTCTAATTTATGAACAGGTCATGTTTTTCTTGCTTAACTTACAATCCTAGAAAGTATGTGAGCTCTCCAACCATGCTCATTTCAAATTCAGCCTGCATAACTGCGACAAAATCCTATACCATAGATGGTGAAGTAGAGCCGAATACTATATCATCCACATAAATTTGAGCGATCAGAATTTTTGATGACTTATCAAGCACAAATAACGTGCGATAAACTCCCCCTCGAAAATAACCTTTCTTAAGAAGAAAGTTAGTAGTTATTCATACCATGCCCTGGGTGCTTGCTTTAAGTCATATAAAGCCTTCTTGAGGCGATACACATGATAAGGGTAATGAGGATTCTCAAATCCTTTGGGTTGTTCCACATAAACTTCTTCATTTACCACACCAGTTAGAAATGCACTCTTGACATCCATTTGATGCAGAGTAAAGTTCATAGAGTAGGCAATAGCAAGTAAAATTCGAATTGACTCTAACCTGGCAACTGGTGTGAATGTCTCATCAAAGTTAACACCTTCAACTTGTGTATATCCTTGGGCTACTAGTCTGGCTTTGTTTCGAGTAAAATGTCCGTCAGCATCAGATTTATTCTTGAAAATCCATTTTGTGCCGATGGCATTTACACCTTTAGGGTGAGGAGTGAGATACCAAACATCATTTCTTGCAAACTGACCTAGTTCTTCTTGCATTGCAGCAATCCAGTATTCATCCAGTAATGCCTCATTGTAATTCTTTGGTTCAATGAGAGAGATGAAACATTTTAATCCTACCAACTTCCAGTAATTCACTCAAGGAACTGATCTAGTACTCCGTGCCATTGATTCAGGTTGATCCTGTGTTGGAACATAGGATACGGAAGTGGGGAATGATGTTGCAACATGCTCAGTTTCAACTGATTCAACATCAGTCTGATCAGATGTTCCAACATGTGATGGATCTGCCATGCTAGGTTGGTGAGACTGTGTTGGAACATGAGTGTTACCTGGTTCATCTTCTATGTTATCTCTGACTTTTGTCCTTATTAAGAATCATCCAACATTTATAGACTCCATGAGTGTGGTTTTCCGATGGTTATAAACACATAAGCCTGGCTGTTCATAGAATAACCAAGAAAGATTCCAATATCACTATGATAATCGAATTTTGCCAATTGATCTCTGTCTCTGAGGATGTAGCACTTGCTTCCAAACACATGAAAGTATGAGACATTTGGGTTCCTTCCATTCCAAATCTCGTAGGATGTTTTGCTGGTGAATGGTCACAAATATATTCGATTAATTATACAGCAAGCTGTGTTAATAACTTCTGCCCACCATTTTTTGTGAATTTCTTTCTCGACCAACAAAACTCGAGCCATCTCCTGCAAGGTTCTATTTTTCCATTCTACAACACCATTCTGCTGAGGTGTGATTGGTGCAGAAAACTCGTGTTGAATCCCGAGCTCATCACAGAAGTCAGTGAATTGAGAATTTTCAAATTCTCTGCCATGATCACTACAAATTCGAACGATCTTCCCAACTGGACTTCTTTTTTCAGTCTGTAACTTTATCACCAGACTTTTAAATACTTCCATCATATCTGATTTTTCTTTTAGAAAAGCTACCCATGTAAATCTGGAAAAATCATCAACACATACAGAGATATACTTCTTTCCACCTATACTAGGTGTATTGACCGGACTCATCAAATCCATATGCAATAGTTCCAGATTTCTTGAGGTGGTTATATATTGAACTGAAGAGTGGGAGATCAAATTTGTTTACCTTGTTGACATAGTCCGCTCACAATTTCGCTCTTGCTTGTTAAGGTATGCATACCTCGCACAACCTTTACATTTGCAATTTTCACCAAGGTTTTGTAATTGATGTGACCGAGCTTCCTATGCCACAAAAATCCTTCATCCTGTTTTGAGATCATACATCATACTTCTTGTTCCAGCAAATAGCAATTATTTGATGATCGTATGCCTGAAAAAACCTTGGCTTCTCTGTGTTTCACTATGCATTTGTCTTTCTGGAATTCCACAGTTATATTGTCATCACACAATTGGCTTATGATCAGCAGATTGGCCTTCAAGTCTTCAACAAACAACACACTAGTGAATATTGGAAATCCTTCAATATGTAGTTAAACTTTTCCAACCACTCTACTCTTTTTTCCATTACCAAACGTAATATAACCGCCATCGTATGGTGTGATGTTTGTGAGGAATTCTTGAGTGACAGTCATTTGGCGAGAGCAGCCACTATCATAGTACCACGAATCTCTAGAATATGATATAAGCGAAGTATGTGCTACAAAGCATGTACCAGATAGTTTGACAACCTATACCTTTCTGACCATATTTGTTTTCTAGACTTTGCCTACGTTAGAACATACCAAGAGTTGACGTCCTGCCATTAGGTCTCTGATCAGTTTTTGGCAGTGCTCCTCTGTGTGGCCTTAATTTGAATAGTAGTTACAGACGAGAGGTTTCCTTTGATGAGGCTCGCTATACTTCCTCTTTACCTCTCAAATCTTTGTCTTGAGAGATACTGTACTCTTGAGTATCTATTGTGCCTCAGGATTGAGTGTGACTGTGTTATTGAGTGAATTGTGATACCCAATTCCGTGTCGATCTCTAAAGTTCTTTCCTATGTCCAAAATATCGTCAAGTTTTTTTTCCAGAGTTTAGCTTAGAAATTAACGCTTCAAAAGTCTCAGCTCTCTTGGTTGCTAACATTAGCTTTCCATTCAAATCTTAATTATCCTTTTTAAGTTCAACAACTTTCACACACAATTCTTTTTCTATTTTTGTTAACTGCATTTTTTCTTCCTTCAGTTCCTTGTTTGTGTCAACTACTTGGAGTCACATAGCATACATCTTTTCATAAGTGCTGTAGATTTCTTCATCACATACAGCGAGTCCATCATCTTCATCACTGGATACTTTATACGAGTCTATGTTGGAACATAAGGCTTCATTTCTATCTGATGTGTTGGAACATCCATCATCTGATGCATCATGAGTTTTTGCTCCAAATGCCACATAGTTACTTGTGTGTTCCTCTTCATCTTTGTCGTCTTCTTCATCTTCACTCCATGAGGTGACATATGATTTTCCTTGTTTTTTCGGGTATTTGCACATTCAGCTTGAATATGACCATATCCTTCACATTCTTTGGATTGAATTCGTCTAGGCTATTTTGGTTCACCACTTTGATTTCTAGAGAACTGCTGATTTCCTTGTTCAAATATCATCCCACCATTCTTGTGGCCTCGGTCTATTCCACCATACCTTTCCTGAGATTTCTTGTTTACTACTTTCTTCAGCATTCTTGAGAATTTTTTCGTGATAAGTGCAAGTTTGTCAAGCTCATCATCACCGTCAGATTTATGATTGTCCTTTGATGAGGATGTTTTGAATGCCAACTCCTTTTGAACCCTTTTTGTAGCCGGCTGAAATGTCATTTCATACGTCTGTAATGATCCCATCAATTCATCTAGACTCATGGTAGCTACATCTCTTGCCTTTTCTATTGCTACGACCTTCATTGCAAACCTTTTGGGTAGTGATCTCAAGGCCTGTTTCACCAATTTAGTCTCTTTGTAGACTTTTCCAAGTTGATACGCCATATTGGAGATGTCCGAGAGTTTTCCATTGAATATAGCAATAGTGTCATCTTCCTCCATCTTGAGTTCCTCAAACTTAGTAGCCAGCATATGTAGTTTAGATTCTCAAACTCAACTAGTTTCTTCCTGAACAATTTGAAGAATATCCCATGCTTTCTTGGCTTGATAACAGGTCGAGATGAGTTTGAACTGGTTTTCATCAACTGCAGTGAAGATAGCATTTAGTGCTTTTGAATTCGTCTAAAAAGCCTTGAGGTTATCAGGGGTCCAATTAGATTTGTCTTTAGTTTCTACTGCCTTTGGCTTGACTCTCATTCTTTTGCCTTAGAGCTTATATCATCATCTTCAGTAGGGTGATTTCACTCATTTTCAACATAGTACCATGCAAGTTCATCCAGTGAGTTGATGAAAACTCTCATGTGTGCCTTCCAATAATTGTAGTTGTTGCCTTCCAGCAGAGGTGGCTGAGACACCGAAGCTCCTTCTTTGGTTGCCATGGTAAAACTGGATCACACTTTCCTTGCCACAACCAAGGGAAAAATAAGTGACCAAGCTCTGATACCAATTGAAATTTGGTTTTACCGAATTCTCTTAATTATTACTAGTATGTTCCAACAAAACCTATCTAACCAACTATGCAGTAAAGTAAAGCATTAAAGACACAACACTCGGTTACGTAGTTTAGTGAAATCCACCTACATCTGCGGGGCCAGGCCCAGTTCAGAATGAATCCACTAATTAGAAAGATACAGTACAAAGTACACCACACAAAATACTTATCTTTAATAATCAAACGTGTGAATTCTGCTAGCTCCCCTAGGTACCGATCCGCTTTGATCAGACTCTCTCTAACCTCAAAACTTTTCGATGCTGGATCTCCTCCTCCCAAGGAATTAAGATATACGATTCTGAACTTTGAATGATAGGTCACGTATGTTGGAACATAGAAATATGGCTCTTTGCAATTGTCTCGAAAGAATGAAAATATGTGTGTAGATTTTATCTGTTTAATTCATGTATTGAATGCAGCTGTGATGTCCCCTTTTAAAGCCATGAGCAGATCGGAACTCTCCATGATTATCTTCATAATATTCCTATTCCTTATCTTCTTCTTGTAGCATATCCAAATCCCATAAATAAAGGGATTTTCCATATCACAATATCTCCTATATATTTGATAATATCAACACCATATTTGTAGGGATTTTCCATAAACCAACTATGCTTTTACATGCCCATTATATAGCAGAATATTCAGATTTCCATAAATCACAAATACCATAATATTCTGTCCTTTTTCCCGTTCAACTTTGTAGGCATAAATATGTTGTCCGCATGTTCCAACATGGAAAGACTCTCGTTTCCAAATATGTTCACAAAATTGCCAAGTAAAATATTTAATGAATACCATTTGACTTTACAAATATGACTAGTATTAGCAGCTACATGTATACCATGGCTGGGGTTCGAAACTGAGGTAAAAAGTACCTCTTTTTCTTTGGTTTCTAACCAAGGTTGGTAGTTTTACAGTGCGACTTCGATTAAGGCAATGAGCTTCCCCCTGAACAGATCAAATCTGCGACATCATTTGGGATGAAGTTGGCATCATCATTAATGCGATGTTGGTTGCTGCTGGATAGCAGGCGACTGGGGATCAAATATTGCGACATCGATGTAGACAATCTTGATATCTAATCGACAATGTTGCTCATCATTCAATTCGACATCACTCGCTGTGGGGGAATTAAGCCATTTCCATACTGATGTGGAACGTTGATGAGTTTGACGTCGCTTTATGTAATGGACGTCGGTAACCATGAATGATGTCGGTTTGTGCAACCTCAGTCATGCTCCATTTGGCACCGGTTCATGCAACGTTGTATTTTCATCGGTTAGACATTACATCTTATTAAAATATTTATTATTCAATGACACAACTTAGTGTTCGTCGGTAGCCGTTACATGTTATTAAAAAGCGATAAATCGTAAAATGGCTAAACGTCATATAAAAATATTATTGTGTTCATTTAATGTGTGATGGGAATGACGTGTTTAAAGCAACAAAACTATATTAACTAATAAAATACCATGATACAACAATATTGAAATATTAATATGAATTTGAAAAATGTATTGTATTGAACCACCATTTTCCACATTGTACGCTATTGTGAATGTGAAGGTGACTAGCGAATTGACAAGTCTGTTGAACTCCATTGACGACTCTCTTTGGGCCTATTACAAAAAATACACAGTAAAAGAAATGTAAGAATATGGCAGTTCCTAAAAGAATTTCACAGAATGGATTGAAACATAGATAACATTAATCCCAATTTGAATGAAGTATCTAATCTAGTCCCTACCGATGTTGCAAATTAGAGAAAACAATGTCGCAAGCATCGAATCAACAGCAACCTCGTTTTTATACTAATATAATCGTTAAAAAGTCCTTGACATATGCGAACTCGACCTTTGTTTGGTAACATTTTGCATGGAACGATGCAATGCTACTGAGGTCGCACAATCATACTCCATGGTCATATGAATCTTAGCATCATATCTCCCTCTTTACAAACAAGTCATTATCTTGTAGAAAAAATAACATACAGTATATAACATGCAAAAACAAGCAACATACATTCATGAAATTTCAAAATCATTAATCAATGAAGAAAAAAAATGTTCAATAAGATTATGACCAAATTTGTAGATGAACATGGAATGGGTAGAAAAATACCTCAAGCGATTTGAACCTTTAGAAGCTCCACCCTTGGATCTTGTTGATGTTTGAGAGATGCAATTTGAATGAGCTATCTTTAATTATTGTAAGTTGTGAATGGAATGGATGGTGTGTTAGCTTGAGGTGTTGGGTTTATGTTGTTGATGGGATATGAGTGTAAGAACTGAGTTTTATTTACTTGAAGTGGGGTTGGGGGGAAATTTTGGTTCAAATTTTCGCCTTAAATTTTCATTTCCCCCTGAAATTTTTGAACTTACTAACTTTGGCTTACGTTCCATCATAGTTTTGTTGGATGCGGGAAGCATGCAACGTCACACATATTGTCCATAGTCGATTTTCAAAAATGTGTGGTAAAATCCTGGGTGTTAACCGAGCGTTCCTTCGGTCGAGCAATTAATGGGAAAAATAGAACAGGATTGTCATCAATATTAAAATAAACAACAGTCAACCATCGATTTCTCCCAATTTTTCGGAGGTAACTATGTGCAAAATTTTTAAAAATACACTATCAGTCCAGAACCCGATTACGATTAGTTCGAAAAGAAAGTTTCAGATTTGAAGTTGAACTTATACTGTTTGAGTGTAATAAAGAAACGTGGACTAATCAACACATGCTTCCACAAGTTCTTCCGAATGACACCTTTTGTACTTGTAAGTAACGTGCTATAATTTATTCTAGGTCATGTGCTACCGCTTTAAAAATTTCCATGGATAGAATTCTATTACATTTTTATTTCCTAAAAAACATGAATATGAAATTTCATGCGATTCTATGTGGTGGAAAATATCGTTCTCATAACTCTTATCGTAGGGGTAGTAATGGAATACTAAGAAAAATGATGGACGATTACCCTGGTATATCCGTCCATAACCATAACGGAACATTGTGGTTGTCAATTGATGATTTGGTTGAGTGTATCTCCAGTTTAACATTTCAAGATCTCCCAATTTGTCGGAGGGACCTGTGTGCAAAATTTTAAAAAATACACTGTCAGTTCAAAACCTGATTACTATCAGCCCAAAAAGAATGTTTCCGATCCAAAGTTGAACTTATACTATTTGAGTGTAATAAATAAACTTGGACTAATCAACATATGCTTCCACAAGCTCTTCTGAATGACACCTTGTGTACTTGTAAGTAATGTGCTACAATTTACTCTAGGTCATGTGCTATCGCTTCAAAAACCTTTATGGGCAGAATTATGTTACATTTTTATTTCCTAAAAAACCATGAATATGAAATTTTATGCACTTCTATGCGGTGGAAAATATTGTTCTCATAACTCTTATTGTAGGGGTATAAATGGAATACTAAGAAAAATGACGAACGATTACCCTGGTGTATCCGTCCATAACCATAACGGAACATTGTGGTCATCAATTGATGATTTGGTTAAGTGTATCTCCAGTTTAACATTTCAAGTTCTCCCAATTTGTCGAAGGGACCTATGTGCAAAATTTTAAAAAATACACTATTAGTCCAAAACCCAATGACGATCAGTCTGAAAAGAAAGTTTCAGATTTGAAGTTGAACTTATACTATTCGAGTGTAGTAAAGAAACTTGGACTAATTAAAGTTCTTCTGAATGACACCTTTTGTATTTGTAAGTAATGTGCAACAATTTATTCTAGGTCATGTGCTAGCGCTTTAAAATTCTTCATGGGCAGAATTCTGTTACATTTTTATTTCCTAAAAAACCATGAATATGAAATTTCATGCGACTCTATGTGGTTGTTCCCATCAAACTAGCTAAATATCAATAAAGTTTATCGGCTATGTTAAAATTGATTCCCATCGAGCTGGACGTCTATAAAGTTCATGGAAATTTATAAACGACAATTCATAGTATATAATATACCGGTAATCGTTATTAAGGTCAGCCATGCTCATTTTGGTCAAATGCGGGCCTAGTTGTTTTGCTAGTGGGCCAAAATATTGAGGCCCACGTTAATAGGGGTCAATATCGATCTTATATTGATCATAAATGCGTATTCCCAATGGACTTTCGACGTCGCATATGCAGTTGGACTGTCATAGGCCTTAGCCTATGCTCATGGGCTGAAATGTTGAGGCCTACAAGTAGAGTACACAACGTCGGGCATGATTCGCTACCCCATCGATCAGATTGGCTTATGTGCGACCTTGCAGGACAGTGGGCAGAATACATAATGATTCATAACGAATATATATGGAGCCACTTCAAACATTCAACTTGTTGGATAGTCTCTGCACTCTCTGACCCTTTCTTCTCAAAGGTATGCTCTCTAGATTCCCTAGATTACTTTCTTTTTTTTTTGTAATTATCATTGAATTTGATATGCATATATGGTGGAAATTCCATAGTGTTATTTGTTTTTTGTTTTCAAATTTCCATGGCTCTAGGTAGTAGAAATTTGGGTTTGATGTTCTTGTTTGTTAACCAGATATAATTTTTTGTATTTAACCTATATCGTGCTCTGGTTTTTGTCTTGTGAGAATGGGTCTGTAACTCCTAAACGTGACCTCGGATGTACGTCGGTCATACTTCTTCTGGGACGAACCTTTAGCGACATCGGTTACACTTTTCGCTCTAAACCCTAGTAGCATACAATGTTGCCTTCTATTCGTTAATACCTTGGTTTTAACGATTGGTAGCAAACGTGTCAGCAACATAAAATTTGTGGGCCCCATAATATATTAAATTCACCTATTCTTATCGAATTTTAGGAATCATGTCTAATAGTGCTAGTTTGAGTAGACGTTCCCCGATTGAGGTTAGTTATTTGTTATTCTAATTTAAATTCCATTTAATTTTCTATTTTTTTCTAAGAATAATATTAAAAGTTTGAATGGTCAAAATGCAGATCCTTAGTGATTCGGATGTGGACCGTCATCCTAGGACTGCATCCGGGGAAGTCATTACACAATTTGTCCACACACTTACCATGATGAACTTCGGTTCTATTCTGATTTCGGTAACTTCTCCCTTGTTACACATGATGTATTATTTTTTCAATGCACTTTCTCTACAAGTAACTTTCATATTTACTAAATGTTGTTCTTTGTTTAAAAATCAATAAGTTCCAAACCACATTTTAGAGCTCCTACCACCGTATAAGACCCCCTCTGTGCTGCGGTGTAATGGAAGGGTGAATGAGATTCACTACTCAAGGCCAAGAAGTACAAGACCCTCACCTCTAAGGTGTTTGGAAAATTTCTTGACAAGGAGGAACTCGTGATTGGGGACACATTACTTTTTGAGGTGATAAATGGTGCTGGGCCCGTAGTTTTTAATGTAATCGTTCTTCCCCGTGGATTTGACTAATTATTGACTTTAAACATTTTTTAAAAACAAATGTATTCAAATTCAGAACAACATTTCTTGAATTTTATTGTAATTCTTGAATTTTATATCAAGAATTTTATTTATTGAATTTTATTTAAATGTTATTGAATTCATCATATTTATGTAACTCTGGTCCTCTCCCTCTTTCAACATATGTAACTCCTTCTCCCTCTTAGCAAATTGTTGTTGCAAACAAATATTGTAACAGGGGTTGAACTGTAGACCGCCTGCATGATGGGCTGTAATTATTAGGCCTATGCAATTCTGCGACATTGCTAAGTGGTCGAAATCATGTCTCTTAGTCTGAGTGGGGTGCGAAGTCATACAAGGTGATAGATGACACAATGGCTTCAACCAATGTCGATCAATGATCGATATCATATCACCCGAATCAATTCAGCATGCGACGTTGCATAATTTGAGGAGGTTCAAAATGACGTCGCTACTAGGTGGGTATAAATAGGGGAACCCTAACAAAGACTTTAAGCATTCGTCCACAAATTTCCCGCAAATTCCAACGGTCTCTAGCTTCTTTCCCTCCGTTCTCTTCTCCCTTGAAAAAAGGTATGGATTTTCTAATTCCCTAACACACATGTTTTGTAATTATTAGTTTGCAAGTTCGATTTGTGGTATGTGAATATGTTTCCTAATTCTTACTCTACAATTCAGTTAGAAAATGTTTTGGTATGTTTCCAAAGGGTTTAACTTTATTGTGATCTGTATAAACCTTCATTGTTTTTGGGTTTCTTGCTGTTGCTGCCTCTAAAGTATGCGACATCAATGTCTTATCTGTCACAACTTGGTATATGCGAAGATAAATCAACGTCGCATATTTATTTATTCAGTCACACATTTTTCACAATTTGTGACTTTGGTTATTGATCCTTCGTCTGTTCACTTTGACGAAGAAGGTCGTAAGGCCGCATCTATATGTCAACTAACCCACTACTTTGGACCAACGTGACCGAGCGAAAGATGGTCCTACATCGCACATTGCATTTTGTACCCTAGTTTTGCACTTAAAATTTTCACATATGATGCAGGACTAATGGCTATCGAAGGATCATCTAATCGACCATTTTTTTAGGTATTTCACCTATTTATATATATATATATATATATATAAACACTGGCTCATGGTTCACACTCTTAGTTGGTTTCTTCCTTTTCTCACCCCGTGAAGACTTCCCTTTCTATGACACACTCTTTTTCGGAGGTATCCTAACAACATTAAGGAGAAAGTGGTAGTGTGATAATAAAAGAAAAAAGGCATGTCCACAATATCATTTAACAAGATTATGCATGATATTCTCAACATGGAAGCTATTCAAACAAGAACATTCTCATTAAACAATAGATTCATGGAAATTCATATCAACCCATCAACAAGATCATGCAAACAATAGTCATACCTTCTAAATCACCCAACACATGAAGAACATATCATTCAAGCATAATAGCACATCAATCCACCTGAACTTTCTTCAACACAAGATTATGCATGTAACCCAAACTATTTCCTAAACAACATACACTCTTTCAATAATCATGCTTCACATAACACCACCACAATGCTAAAAAAAGAAAATAAACATGAAGTTCAAAGTATTACCTAGAATTTGAATCTAAGAGTTGAAAGATCTACACAAGAAGAAGCAAAAAATGCTAATTTCAGAGAGAAAAGCTTCAAATTTTTAAGTTCACCAAGAGTGTGTGTGAGTGAGTGTTTCTTGAAAAGCTTGAATGTGTTAAATGACTCAAGTAGGTGGAAGAATGTACCAAGGATCTAAAAAATTCAGCAAAGGTGATAAGGAGGAGAGGTACATTTTAAGATAACGATGGAATTTAAAAAATTGTAATTTAGGGGACAATAGTACCAATAAATTTAATCACAAGGGATATTTGAAGTACTATTTTCATAAAAAAATCCTAAGGAATAAGGGAATTTCAAAATTTATGAACCAAAAATGCATTTTTAGCTTAAAATTTATATTTTTCAAAAATTTACATTTTTGGTGCAATATGACAGCTCAAATGGGTTGACGACATGTATACCCTCGTGTCAAGAGTACTTTTGCCGACACCCTTGTGCCAAGGTTGTCTGACACGGCCTGTATCGCGTGGAATAGGCCGTGCCAAAACTTGGCACGAGGCCACTCATCCAGATGTTGTGACACGAGCCGTATCACTTGGAACGGCTCGTGCCAAATTCTGGCTTGAGGTTTCCAAAATTTTGACCCTTTTCCCTTAGTTTTTCCCTCTTTTTTCAAAAAAACTATGTCACCCATCAAGCCTAATTCCATCCAAACAAAATCACGAGACTTGAACTTCACATTTACAAATCAACAAGAGTTTAATCTAAAAAAATCCTCATCACAAATAAAAGATGTAAAATTTATCTATTTTAAATCACAAAATCAAAGCAAGAAGAAACACCGAATATTTATTGTCATCCTCAGTACTTGTTTCTTTTTCATGCATTCTAGTTAGAACAACCTACCGCAGGGTCTCTGGAATCGCCATCGGCGACTCCACCCATGATGACATCATTGTGGAGAGGTCTCCACAACGTGTCACCCTTACCTTTAGATGCCTTATTTTAAATGGAATATGAATTCCCAAATCTTACTAATGTTGAGTCCTCCGCTCTAACTTTGGGTTTAGGAGGGTTTTTATTCCCTCGACACACTACCTCCTAAACACTGCAAGTTAGTTAGCATGGCAAAACATTTCGATATAGATATACTATCACTATCATCATGCAATGTAGAGGTTTCAACATCAATATTATCAATGCCACATAACTCATCTACACATTCATTTTCATTGGTCATGCAAGAAGTGTTACATAGATCATGCTTATCACATAGGGTTACGCCTTTGCATTAAAAAGATGAGATAGAAGAATTTTTCCTAGACTTATATATATATATCAAATACAACCTTATCCATATTATCTTCTAGGGTTAGGGTTCCCAAATGGACATCAATTTCAGTCCTTAACGTTTTGAGGAATGGTCTCCTTAATAGTATTGGGGGTACACTTCCGTCATGCACCACGTCAAGGACATAAAAGTCTGCCAGAAACACCAACTTGCCAACCCAAACCATCACATCATTCACTAGCCCACGAGGCCTATCTTGGGAGTGATCGACGTGTTGGACAATCACCCTAGTGTCCCCATGTTCACCTATGTCTAGGTATTCATAAATACTATATGGGATCGCATTTATAGATGCTCCTAAGTCTATCATGTCATTTAAAACTATTTTTCCACCTAAGGAGATAGGAATAGTTAACATCCCGGGGTTGTCGCATTTTTAAGGAATATTTTTGTGGTTCAAAATGGCGATTCCCCCCATTTTTAAATGTCCTACCTTCTTAGTTGGCCTACTTCTCTTTTTAGTGCATACAACTTTAAGAAATTTAGCATATGATAGTACATGTTCAATAAGATCTAGGATCAGGATTGTTACCTCAACCTTCTCGAAGACCTTTCAGATGCTTGCATCATTAGTCGCCACCTTAGGCCTTCCCCTCAAATGCGGTGGGATGGTCACATGTGCCTCGGGTAGTGGTAACTCCTTGGAGGGTGTTTCCTCGACAACAATTTCATTCTCCTTGAAGTTTAACATGTTAGCCTCCGATACCTTATGGATTGATCCTTAGCAATGGTAACTTCTTGGGATTCATTCTTCGCCACCTCAAGGAATAATGAAATGGCAACACCTTCTTCTTGGACTCGCGAACTTCCTTCCTACTTATCAACTACAGTGCACTCACATTCCTTGGATTGATCTTCGGTTAGGAAGGAAGTTTGTTGGATTCTTTGGTCTCAAGTCGGATCACTGAGTGGCGAGTTGTCTGACTTGGACTTGGAGATTTTTGATACTCAAAAAGTTCTTATTTCCAAGATCTTCAATTTTGTGCCTTGTTCTTTCCGCAAAAACCTCATGCTTCTTCCCCAATTGACCAATGGCTTCTAAAATTTCATCTTGGTCCGACCTGTATAGAGAGGTGTGGTTATTAGAAGGACCCTCACCCTTTGGATATGGTTGAGGTGAAGCTTGACCGCCTCAATACCCTTGAGCTTGGTTCTTCTCCCTCCAATGAAAATTGGGATGGTCCCAGTACTTTGGGTTGAATGAGTTTGCGTAGGGATCTTGCCTTCCGCCTTATTGGTTCCCTTAGAACCCTTATTGTGGTTGGCCCCTAGCAAAATATTTCCCATTCCCATTGTTTTACTCCACATCGTTCACCTCTTCTAAGTCCTCCGCTACTTCTGGACACGCTTCAGTGTGATGGTCACAATTGCATAAGCCACAAACTTTGACTTGATGAACCTTCCCTCTTAAGAGCTCCTTCATTATTGAAGCAAGAGCTTGGACTTACTCTTACAACTTAGGGGATTAGGAGGGTTCATCCGAAACCTTAACCCTTAACCTTGTGCCGAACTGTCGCATTCCATTGGCTATTTCTTCAAAGAGAGCCATCGGATCCTTCAGGCTTTTGTTGGCAATTGATCCACTGCATGCAACATTCACCACCCGCATGTCTTCATTACATAACCCTTCAAAAAAATAGTAGAATAGGTATCCCTCCTTGAAAGGATGGTATAGAAAGCTAAAGTGATTCAGTAGCTCTTTGGGTGATATTAGATAACCGCTTCTTTAGTTCGATAAATTTGGATGCCGAAAAGTAATTTTCTGGAAATCTTCTCTTCATATCTATCCAGGAGCTTATATAACTGGTGGGTGAGTTGTAAAACCAATCCTTAGCCCCATCTTGAAGAGAGAATGGAAATTCCATAAAATTATAATCATTCTTTGAAAAAATTGAAGGCTTCATATATGTGCAGACTAGGTGGAACTCCGACAAGTGTTTGTTGGGATCTTCCCCTGCCATACCGTGGAAAGTGGGGAGACAGTGTATCATCCCGCTCTTCAATTCATAGTTCACATTCGGTAACAGTGGAGGGAAAGATATACACAATGGTTTACTCTCCAAATTTGGAGCCATGAGCTCCCTCAGTGTCATTTTATCTTCTGCCATCTCTAGTAGCTCTTCTACCACCAAAACTGGTCTAGATTGAACCTCTACTCTAGTTCTACATTTCCTCCATCTCCTACTACCTGTAAATTTGGAGCCATGAGCTCCCTGAGTGTCATTTTAACTTTCACCATCTCTAGCGGCTCTTCTACCACCAAAACTGGTCTAGGTTAAACATCTACTCTAGTTCTACGTTTCCTCCATCTCCTACTACCAGCATTTTCAATTGGGTAGTGTAAAACTCCTAAATTTGTTGCACGGGTGTGTACCATAAACTAGGAATTAGCAATACCCTACCAAAGAAAACACTAGCACACATGATTAAAGGTAACAAGATTACTATCACACAAACAATAAAAAAAGCAAACAAAATAAACAAAGAAAACCAAAAGAAATACTAACATGTTGCGTTGGGTGCCCTCTACTAACTTCATTCTTAGTCGATCAAAGGCAAGAGGTGTTATCAAAGTTAGAGATGGTGGTACGAGTCTACTATCACTCTCTAGGCGCTCATGTGTTGAGGTTGTCAGAGAAGAAGCGCGAGGGGAAGTTAAGGTGGCCTAACAGTCAATTAAACAAAACCATGTCTAGGTTGTCAGTCCGTACATGTTGCTAGAAATAGAAAGTATGGTATCAAGGGGGGGATTGGATATTCAATTAACATCTACGAAGCATAAAAGTAAAAAACATGCAAACTATATTAGCTAGACATTTGGGGAATATTTGCGTAACATGGTTGATTTAATGCTCTGATCCTCGATTCATTCACATGCAAGATTTAAAAAACCTAATTTAGTTCTCATAACACGTGGTGTGGTTGACGGTCAGCACTTTCCCATACCTATCACATCGGGTGCTCTTGCAATCTTCCATCGGCACCACCTCCGTAATTACTGGAGTACTGCAAGGTCCGACCATTTTTGCCGATCTGTCTCTTCCCCGTACGATTACGTCCTGGGCACTCCACCACAGATGCTCTACTCCCTACGCCTATAAACGAGGTAAAGGAATGTAGGAACCTATTCTATGACACTAGGACCTCTTACAACCCTATTTTGCTACTTTTTGCTATCTCTACCCGTAACCCTTCAGACTACTCCAAATAGTTACCTAAGACTGGTGTGTTGACAATGTAACAGTAAAAATCGGAAAACTCTTACGTGCTCACACCCACGTGGACCCGGACCTTGCCATTCATATCATATCCAAGATTTTTCTTCCCCGGGGGGTATCAATACTTGTACCAACATGAATATAGATTCGAGTATGTGCTAATGGAGTGTACTATTCATGAAATTCTAACACTCAAGAACAAGCCATAGTAATAACACAATCACAGTAACTAGGATGAACTAGAATATCACATTAGAATAAATTAACACATGAATACAATTATCCCCAAGCTATGGAAACTACCAAAGAAAGAAGATATAATGTTTCTCTCTCTATGATGCTCTACAAATTACAAATAAACTAATGCAATATAATCCAAAACTTTTTAACCCTAGTAGACTAAGCCTATATTTATAGTAGTGGGGGATTGAGCCTGAAAATAGGCCCAATATAGGCCAAAATGTGTAAAATACCTAGTTCAGCCACCACTGGCACGGTCTGTGCCGTTCATGAGTCTAGTGCCGGTGTGGGGTGCCAGATTTGGCATAACCCATTTGATCCGTGCTGGCGCAGGCCATCGGATTTGGCATGGGCCATGTCTCATCCTTGGTGCGGGTTGTGACGTCTTCTGAGGATCGTGTTGGGCGCAGTCCACTTTGTTTGTCGTGACCTATCATCAGATTGTTGTTTTTGCACTTCTGATCCAGGGGCTATTTCGTTTGGTGTAGGTTATCATCAAAATCCTTATTTTTCTTTGTATTTTGGCATGGGTTGCTCAATTCTTCACATCCTGTTGGCAGGTCTCAACTTTTGGACTTGAAAAGATGCAGGCCATCGAAAATAGAACTGCCCACTCCCATACTTAATCATTTTAGAGTGAAAATGAGAACTTGAGCATGCAACCCATTGAGATTGGTGTGGTCCATACTGAGCCTTGGCACGACTTGTGCCTAAGACTTTTGGTAGATACCGCATCATCTGGTGCAGGCCGTTGGTGCCACTCATGAGCAACGGAAAATACCCACGAGCAACCAACTAAGGGTGATTACAAAGGAAGATCTAGGTGCCCGTGGATACAAGATGTCTATTAGTACCAATTAAGTTTACAAAATGTGGGATTTAGACAAGAAAAGCAAACATGGTTGTGTAAACCCCTTATCACGTAAACTCAAATAATACTAGTAATCCAACATATAAAATGAACTAATTATTATGCTGAATGCAACATTTAACGTATACATAATGAAACACATCAGACCCCCCACGCTTAACCCTGTACTTGTCCTCGAGTAAATAAAGATAAGAAAATAATTAAGCAAAATGTAGCATGCATGGAAAAGTTAACCGATGTATTCAACTTATTCCTAGTTGACCCTATTTCCCCCAAAAGAGTAAGAATCTCACAACTCTCACACTCCCTGAAGAACCTAAGTAATCTACCACACAAAGTAAAATGTAGAAAAATGTAAACAAAGTAGATAAGTGTCAAGCTAGCTTAGTTTTCCCAAAATGATCCCCAAAAGCAATCAAAGAGTCATCTCCAAAAACAATACACCAAGAAAATCCAAGAGTCGTCGTCTTGGTTGTAATATAGGGATAACCCTAGATTCTTAACCTAGTTACAACCAAGGGTGAAGCAAATGTATCTTCAACCTAGGTTTTTTGTTTTCTCTAAATTTCTCTCATTTTACCTAGGATCCCTTTTGGATTTTCATCCTAGCTTTAACACACATAGGGTACTCACTTCTCACCTTTTTCCACATAACCTCTTATTTTTACGTAGATTTGTAAACCTAGCTGGGCCGAACCTTTCATTTTTACCTAGGCCTTTCGACCTATCCGTGCTTTTCCTAATGTCACCCAAGTCGCCCTTTTGGGCTTTCGACTTGTCCAGGTTTTTGTATTTTTTCACTTTTTTTTTTCAAATTGTTTTGGTGTAGCACAAAATGCCCAAAAGTTGGAGTTCATACTACAAAAGATAAGATCAAACAAAAAATTACACCACTAATGATCTAAAACAACCAAACCAATGCAAACTAGGAATCCCACTTAGCACGTCATACCACCAAGTAGACATCCAAAACATCCCATAACAAAGCCAAAACCCAAAATCACCAAAGGAATGTCAAAAACACAAAGGAAAACACCATAATGCACCGAGGAATCCCATGATGAAAACTACCTAAGTGCTCACTACTCCCTCCCTAATGTGCACCATTATGCATTCGTTAACCAATGCATTTGGTGCAATAATTGCTTTATTTTATATGTTGGATTGCTAGTATTAGTTGAGTTTACATGACAATGGGTTTAGACGGCCATGTTTGGTTTTCTTGTCTAAATCCCGTGTCATGTAGAATTAATTGGTACTAATGGGCATCTTGTATCCATGGGCACCTAGATCTTCCTTCATGATTATCCTTAGTAGGCTACTCGTGGTTACTTTTTGTTACATCTCATGTGAAGGTCGTTCGCAAGGGCGGTAGAAGATATTGAAGGCCATTCGCAAGGATGATAGAATATATCAAAGACCATTCACATTAGAGTGGTAGTAGATAAATGACATAAACATCTATTCATGGTAGTAGAAGGCTGGAACCAAACATGCGACATTGGAGTTCAAAACAGCCAAGGGAAAAATGGAGAATCATGGTCCGAGATTTGTGCCAAATTTTGGGAATGATCCAAGAATAATCATCCTTCAAATTTGGTTCCATTGGATTCATCTACTCGAGCGCTATAAAATCGACTACAAGAACTCTCAAATTGGACTAACGGTTCATTCGTAGTGAAGGTAAAAAGTTCAACCAGCGAAGCACTAATGGGTCGGCGCGGACCACTCACGGGTGGCACCAAGCAAGGAACCAACGGTATGCACCAGCTGATGTTGTCATGCCAAGGGTCTTTGGCATAGACTGTGCCAAGGCGTGGCAGACCACGTCCATCTCAATGGGCCGTGTGCTCAAGTGCCCTTATTTACTAAAAAATAGCTAAGTATGGGTGCAAACTGCCCCATTTTAGGTGACCCGTGCCATTTCAAGTGCAAAATGTCAAGACCAGCCAGCGAGATGTGGAGAATTAAGAGGGCGACACCAAAAATATTGAGAATAAGGTTCCTAAAGACGGACTGCGCGAGAAGACACTGATCGCTCCTGACGTCCTGCACCAGACCAGATGGTTTGCACCCGTGTTATGAACGGGCTACACCAAACACAGTGCTCGTGCCAATGTGATGTTAACGGTCTGCACCAGATCTGGCGGGCTGCTCCATCATAGATCGAGGTAGTGGCATGATAGCGCCATTACCGACGGTCCACACCAAGTGGTGTTTAGCTAGGGTTTCCCACGTTTTCACCTATTTTGGGCCTATTTTTAGGTCCAATCCCTTACTTCTATAAATATAGCCTTAGTGTACTAGGGTTAGAGACTTTGGAATTTTTTCATATTCCACTCTTGTAATTTGGAGAGCATTCTAGAGAGAGAAACATTCTCTCTTCTTTATTTCTTTCCATTTATTTTTCTTTATCCTATAGTGTGGAATTCATATCTTTATTTAAACTCCATGTCTAGGGAGTATATTTATAGCTTGGGAATAGTTGTATTCTTTTGCTAATTTATGCTTTGTAAGATTCTTAGTTCATCCTAGTTATTGTGCTTGTGATATTATTATGACTTGTTCTTAAATATTAATATTACATGAAAAGTGCACTCCATTAGCACATACTCTAGTCTATATTCATATTGTTGTAAATATTGATACCCCCCTGGGAAGAGAAGCCTCGGATGTGATATGGGTAGCAGGGTCCGGGTTCACGTGAGTGTATGCACGTAGGTCTTTTTTGAGTTTTACTATTACGATGACACCACACAAGTCTTAGCTGACTGTTAAGAGTAGTTTGATGGGTAATGAGTAGAGATAGTCAGAAGTATCAAGCTAGGGTTGTAAGAGGTCCTAGTGTCATAGATAATGTGCCTATCTTCCTTTGCCTCATTCATAGGCCTAGGGAGTAGAGCATCAATGGTGGAGTGCCCAGGATGTAATCGTACGGGGGAGATAAAAACCTAAAAAAAATGGTTGGACCTTGTTGAACTCCCCTAATTATAGAGGCGATGCCGATGGAAGGTTGCAAGGGCACCCGATGTGACAGGTACGGGGAAGTGTATGCCATCGACCACACTACGCATTAAGAGCACTAAATTAGGTTGTCTAAATCTTGCACGTGAATGAATCGAGGTTTGAATCATTAAACCAACCATGTTACGCAATTAGTTCCCAATTGTTTAGCTAATATAGTTCACTTGCCTTTTACTTTCATGCTTTGTAGTTGTTAGTCGAAAAACTAAACCCCATGTTTACCATACTGTCTATTCCTAACAACACGTACAGATTGACAACCTGGACATGGTTGTGTTTGATTGATTTTTAGACCCTAGCATCTCTGTGGACATACCCAGGACTTACCGCTTACTACCCTATCGGTAGCATAGTAGTGAGTTGGGTGCAGAACTATAAATATTATCTTTAACCTTACTCAGCCTTCGCTCGGGTTAATTAGCTACAATTAATGACCCTGAGTGGAGGCGGAGTCAAATTTTGGCACCGCTGCTCAAGATGCTAATTAGTCTAATTTTTAATTGGTATAACGTGTTAGTAGATTAGTTAGTATTACTTTTTTTTGTTTTATTTTGTTGGTTCCTGTGCTGAGCTTTTGTGATAGTTATCTTATTTCCTTTGGATCTTTTTGCTAGTGTTGCCTTTAGAAGAGTACTGTTAGCCCCTAGTTTATGGTACATACTCGTACCAAAAACTTAGGAGTTTTCCATTACCCGAATAATGATGCTGGTAGTCAAAAATGAAGGAAGTAGAGAGTTAGATTAGAGGTTCAATCTAGACTAGTTTTGATGTTTGATGAGCCGTTAGAGATGGCAGAAGAGAATAGAATGTTGAGGGAGCTCATGGCTCCAAACTTAGAGAGCCAACCATTGTGCATTACTTCCCCCCCCCCCCCACTACCTCCCAATGTGAGATATGAATTGAAGAGCTATATGATACATTGTCTACCCACTTTCCATGGGATGGCAGAGGAAGATCCCAGCAAGAACTTGTAGAAGTTCCACTTGGTGTGTACGAATATGAAGCCTTTAAGTGTTTTGGAGGATGATTACAATCTGAGAGTTTTCCCGTTTTCTCTTCAAGACGGAGCTAAGAACTGGTTGTATTATTTTCCCCTAGGATGCATAAGTTCATGGATGGACATGAAGAGGAGGTTCTTGGAGAAGTACTTTCCGGCATCCAAATCCACCGGATTGAAGATGCAACTATCTAATATCACCCAAGGGGCTACTGAGTCATTATATGATTATTAGGAGTGCTTCAAGAGATTTCTAGCAAGCTGCCCTTATCATCCTTTCAAAGAGGGACATATAGCCTACTATTTCTTTGAGGAGCTGTGTGAGGAGGACATGCAGATGGTGAATGCGCATGCAATAATTTGATAGCCAACAAAAGCACGAAGGATGTAATGGCCCTCTTTGAAGAAATGGCAAATGGGATACGTTAGTTCATCACACGATCAAGGCATTTCCTAAAGTATCAAAAGATTTGCAAGAAGTGAAAGCCATAAAGTACAACAAAAATAGACATTGATCGCAATTTGCTAGGGTGCAACAACAAGGGTTCCAGGGGAACCAAGGTGATACAAGGCAAGATCCCTATACAAACTCATTCAATCTAAGGTATCGGGACCATCCAAATTTCTGTTGGAGGGAGGAGAACCAAGCTCAAGTGTATAAAGGTGGACAAGCTCCACCTCAACCATATCCAAGGGGTGAAGGTCTTTCCAAAAACCACACTTCACTCTACAAGTCAGACTGAGAGGAGATCTTGGAAACCATTGGTCAATTGGGGAAGAAACTTGAAGTCTTTCCAGTTACCAGCAGACATTGTATGTAGTCCTTTTTAGTAAGATCATCATGTGGCTCTCACAAATTATTTGTATGGCTTATGACTCAGCACTTTACCAAATCATGAATCTAGCCACTTGAAATGAATGAGAAGAGCTAACAAATTCCAATATTAATACACATCTAGTACATTATGCATAATCAGTTTTCAACATCACGTTCTGTTCTTTTCTTTTTAAAGTAACAAGCACTTCAATAAAATTCTTTGAAATATACATGCCTATATAATGGAATACTGGCTCTAGAAATTAACAATATTCCAAGGCGATTGTTTCAGCAGTTGATGTAGTTAATAAGCTATATGAACATGTTTACCGACAATAAGTGATTTATTCTGCTAGCCTTTATACAATTGATGTTAAACTAAACTAGGGACTGAGTTTACTGTAAATATTTTTTGTTTAAGTGGTGGTTATATGATGTATATGGGTGTTTTTGAGAGAGCAAAACAACACTGCTTTTGATGCACTAGAACAAGGGTACGTGGTTCTGGTCGAAAATCAATTTTGTTGGAAACCAGAGAATTTTTTCATAGCCGTGTTTCCGGGCACCAGTGTAGATGAGCTATTTATGTAGCCTTAACTGGGATATGATTAACCTTTATATTAAAATTATTGGTACTTTTGTAGTGTGTTTTTGGATATTGTACTTTTCGCCTGCAGAAAGGTATAGGTGAAAACGAGAGTTTATACTCTACAGTTTGTCAGCATTCATTAATCTCTGATATCTCCATTTTGGTTTTAAAATTTTTTTTAAAAAGGTGTTTTTGAGAGTGTTGTATTTACTGGGGGAATTAGTAATAGTGTTAAAGGTAATCAAGGTATATGATTGATGTATTTTCTATTTTCCATACTTTACTTTCGTGGATTTGATTTGGTTTATTACTAATTAGTTGTTGAATTGATATAGACATGGAATTAGCTATTGTGATAATCTGAATAGTTTGAGACGTTTGTGTACTCTTCAGGTGTGAGATTCTTTTTATATTTTAAAACTAGCAACCATTTTTATATTTTAAAACTAGCAATCATATAACTTTTTATTTTGTTTGAAAGGTTTATTTGTACTGCATGTGTTCTTTAAGCTTGTGTGAATTTTGTGGGGAGTTTCAGGTCGGTTAGGGCACAATTTTCTTGATGGGTTATGGTAATATATACCATTTTTGAAGCTTGAATCTTGATGGATTAATGTTTTTTTAAGCTCTCTTTCTTGATGGCATTTTGTTTGCAATCCAGTTCTCCTAAATCTGATCTACTTAGTTTTGGGCATTTTATACACTTATCCAAACCATCAAGATGTTTGGGTTGCTTGCCATTTTTAGTTTGAATTATGAACTAGTTCTGAATCAATAACATTTTAGTTTTTACCGTAAAATCATAAATCTTTTTGCTGCGGGTTTAGAATGATTATGGAGTTGAATTCCTTTTGTTGTGTATTTGGAATTGAATTTTTCTCCCTATTCCTTTGTAGTTGATCATGGCACCTCCTAGTAAGAAATGTCGGATTGGGTCAATGTTGGATGCCGAAGTTGACGATACTACTAGGGAAAATGGTAGTGTTAATATGGAATCAACATGATCATCATCAGATAGCGATTTTGACATTTCAGACAGCGAATCATCGGATGATGGAGAACCTGATCAAACACAAGACAATGAGGGTTGTGTAAGCAAACAAGGTAATTTCATCGGTAGTTTGGTGATTGATTCAATTCTTTGTTTCTATTTTTGATTCAGAACGTAAATTTTATTGATGATGCATGAGATTTTTTCCAAAATATGTTCTTTCACTACAACTTTTATTGAGTTTTTCAAAAATACAAATCCTGATTACTTTAAGTACTAATTATTCACATAAATAGTTACACGAGGACAAGTGAAATTGGGATTTGAGTGGGGAACGGGAAAGGTTTTGTTGCTTCAACTAGATGATAAAAATCACGTAATTGGAAGCAATGCCGCTAGATTTTCATCCCAGTTAGGGGTATTGGGAAAATATGGAAACAAATTGCCCCTTACATATACAGATTGGAGGGCAGTGCCTCATACTCAAAAAGATATTGTCTGGGATGAAATTCAGGTACCATGTTCAGTTTAAGTTTTAACGTATGATGTTCTATTTTAATATGTACATTTCCACCACTTAATATGAAATTCATATTTTTTATATGTGCATTTCTATGTTTTGCTTGTAGGAGAATACAAATCTTGTAGACAATTGCAAAAGAAATTGTTTGAAAAAACTTGGAAGAATCTGGAAAGATTGGAAGAATAGAGTTAAAGAAAAACATTTTACTTCATATAAGTGCGAGAAATCTACTTTACTTTCTAGATGCCCAGATAGAGTGGAAGCTGATCAATGGCCTATATTGGTGAATTATTGGCTTTCTAAGAAAGCAAAGGTTAGCAATAAAATTTTACATAATCAAATGTAATTTCTTATTCAATTACATCTCTTTACTAAAATTATCAAACTAAATTTTTCCTCGGGTCATTTCACATCACAGACAATTAGCAAGAAAAATAAAAAATAGTCGAAAGCAAATCAAACTACCCCCTAGACTTGGAAGAAAGGGCATGGCCATTGTAAGAGAAGATGTATTGCACACAACAACTTTGTAGTAGTATTTTTTACTAAATTGGTTTTAATATCTATCCATGACATTTGTATGAAATATTTTCCATTTCGAACAGTTACGGCAAGAATCTGGTAAAGAACCATCCATGTTGGATTTTTTCTTACGTTCAAGAAAGGGAAAGTTTGGAAAACTGGTAGATCAAAGTACCGAAGAAAAAATAGTATGCAATCTTACTGTGATTTTTGTTTTTTGAATATTATTATCATGTTGTTATTGAATTGTGTTGCTCGCTAAAATAAGTGCTTTTTCTCTGACGGATGAATCTCTTCTTTTTGGTTGGCTTCATGAAATTGATTCGTAAATATATGTATATCTAGGTGTGTTTTTTTTCTTCATAATATGGTGCAGCTACGCATATTTCTGTGCAAGTTTGAGCCATGTATGGTTGTAGATGTGTTTTGTTTACTTTGTGTATATAGGTTTAGGTCTGGACCTCTATGTAGGTGGGTTCATATGTACATGGTGTGACTGTAATTGCTTTGTGTGGGTGCTAATATATTTTTTGAGTGCATGAATATTTTGATAGTTTGTAGTAGTATAAATGCTTTAATTATGTTTGGTTCGAATGTGATGTGTTTGGGGTCATATTTGTATGCCTATTTTGACTTTGTGTGGGTGTATGTATATTTTTTATATATTGCAGGGGTGTGGGTCAAAGTTGTTTATATATATTATCATTTTTCAGGGACGTTTGCTAGAACTAAAACAACTACCTGGGCATTTGAGAGATGATGTTGCTGCTAATAATGAGATTTATGAAAATGTTGTTGGGAAAGAAACACCTGGGTGTTTACGTAGTAGCACTGATACTTCAAAGGGAAAGAATTTGATCTTCACATCGAGGGAAGAATTCGATAAAGCAGTCCAACAGAAATCTACTGAAGAAGTAGCAAGTGTTCGAAAGAATTTTGAAAATATGTTGTCTAATTTTCAAAATGATTATTGTTAAAAAATGGAGATGCTTCAAACTCGGCTCGATACAATTGAGAATCAAAATACACATGTAAGTTCTCATTAAATTTTACATTCAAATATTTTAATGTAGTAATAACTATATGCTTTAATATGGGTTAGGTACCCGGGTCTTCAAATTCAAGATGCATATTAGCACTTAATAATGAATCATCATCTCAAGAGTTCAATAATTTGAAGACTTCTCAACCAAGCAACAAGTTTGAGGTATTGAAATTTACGTAAACTCATTCTTTTTATTTTATTGAATTAAGCATATATATTTTTAAATATTTTTCTTATCAGGTGAGTAAAGGGAAAAATATTTCAGAGGAGAACAACATAAATGTTGCTTTAGATGGCATATTATCAAAACCACAGGTATATATTATCTAGAATTAATATCAATATATTAAGTATGTTCGCAAAATATAATTTTGGTATTTTTTATTTGCTCCTTAGGTAAAAAATGTAGCACCAAGACAGAGCAAGAGGAAGGCAACATAGCTTTGGGTGGAACAATTGATATGTTTTTATTCTCGTCTTACCGCATTTTAGAGATAATATAAGTTCCAATCACGTTTATTAGTTTGGTGTCATGATAACTATTTTCAACATTCCGACTTTTATTTTTTAATATTGAAAATTTTAGAGATTATTTCTTATTGGGTATTTTTATTTTAGTGCATTAATTAAATATGCTATTTATATTTAAATCATTTTATTATTTAACTTTAGTGTAATATAATATATTTACTTCTAATATATTATTATATAAAATAATTATATACAGTTTTTTTAAAAAAATATAATTATTTAAAGTTGTGATCATTTATGTGTTGGAAATAAATGTGTTGCATCGCAATGAAATATTTTAACATACAGAGAACGCGACATAAATTCAACCAATGCTAATTAGTGTTGAAACCGATTATACTACACCAAATAGTGATGCATACTGCGATGTATAAATTATGACACAGTAATTAAGTGATGTCAAATATGTTGTATTATTTGTGACTAATTAACATTATTTGTCACAAATATAGTTTATGTCGTAATAATATAAGACACTTATGTGGTTATTACATGTGTTGTAAAAGAACACTTCACACTATTTTGCGTGTCACAAATATGGATGCAAATTACATGGCGGTAATTTAATTAATGTCGTATAGTATGTCACAAAGATACATGCGTCAATGTATGTAAATGTTGCATAATGTGTTGTGAATGCCAATGCTTCACTAAATGTAAATGTTGCATGTCATAAAAACACGTGCAACACTAAGTGCAAATGATGCATAATGTGTCACAAAAATACGTGCAACACTAATCGCAAATGATGCATAATGTGTCACAAATACACTTGCAACACTAAGTGCAAATGATGCATAATGTGTCATAAGAACACATGCAACACTAAGTACAAATGACGCATAATGTGATGCAAACATCAATGCAACATTAAAATTAAGTGTAGCAAAAAAGTCGCAAATTATATGACCTTTATACTAGCGATACAAAAAGTGTCATCTAATTTGCGTCACAATAAAAATATTGTGTAGTGAAAATACTACATGGGCAACCACAACACATTAAAAAGTGATACAAAAAGTGTCGTGAATGTCCTTTTGCGACACTATATTAGTGACAATGACACATTTTATATGTCGCAAAAGGGGGTGTTTGTAGTAGTGTTCATAACCTACCCCCACTTTGAGCTCAGACGGGTGAGGGTACCATTCCATTCACTCAGGCACAGGATGGGCCACATTCTCCACCACCTCTGATAGGACCCAAGTCGATGTAGGAGGACCACATGCACAATCAGTTTCCTCCACCACCCCTAGATTTCTATGCCCAGTTGATGTAGACAGTGGAGGATGGCTTCTGTGGGCAGGTTTAGCATAACCTGTTCATTTCGCGAAGATTGATGGACCAAGATGAGGAGATCGATCAGCTCGCATCCAGAGTCTGGGAGATGCATGTACATTTTGCAGGTCCCACTGGCCTTAATCTCGGAGCAGTCAGGCATCAGGAGCGGCATCAGAGGGATAAGGATTTGATGGCACAGTATTGACAATGCTATTTCGGTGATGGTGGTTCATCCTTACAACAGTGATTGTGAGCATAGTTTTCTTGCACTCCCCCACTTTGATTTTTATTGTTTTTGCCTTATTTTGTCTACTTTGAGGGCAATGTAGTGTTTTAAGTGTGGGGAGGGGATCTAGCACTTACTTCTTTCTTTTGGATGATTTTAGCTTGGATGATTTGGGGTATTTCTTTTGTTTTGGATGCTTTTCGTTGCATGTATTCTAAGGTTTTTGTTAGATTTGACATGTGGAAAACGTTTTGATACTTTGGATTGGAAAAACATGAAAAAAAGAAAAATTTGAAAAAAAGAAAATGAAAAAGAACAAAAATAAAAATAAAATCCACTAAATTGGAAACCCGAGAGGGCAATTTAGGCCTTATTGGGGCCCTGGATAGGTCAAAAAACCGAAAGGGCGGCCTATGCAAATATGAGAGGCTAAAGGGTGAGACGTGAGCCAAAGAAACATAATGTGTGGCTAGAATGAAAACCCAAAAGGGTTCCTAGAAAAATGAGAGAAAGAGAGAAAAAGAAAAAATGTGCTACAATTTTACTCATTTTCTGGCTTTGGAGTTATAAGGTTACGGTTCATATATGGATGGATCAGATAGCCTAACATCGTGGCACTTCTTGGGATTGGGTAACTTAGTGGGGAAAACGAAGTAAGGTATATGCTTCGTTTTTGGGATGATATATTGGTATAAAGTGAAGTATGTATTTGAACCTCCTATATGATTTTGGCTTCATATTGTGCCATGAACTTTGGAATTATCAATTTGGGACATAAACATGTTTTTATGGGTATTAGTGAATTGATAGGTTGGTATGGTTGGGTAAATTTAGGAACGGGGGTTGTGTGAATTCTCATTTGAGCTTAAATTTGGGATGTGTGATATTGAGATTTTTGTGAGGAATCGGTTTGGGGGAATAGTAGTTTAGGATGTGGATACGTGAATTTCTTTCTATGCTTGGATCTTTTCTTACTCGAGGACGATTCAGGTTCAAGTGTGGGGAGGTTTAATGTGTCCATTTTATGTGCATAGTTTGGAACTTTTTGGGATCACTTTTGCGCTCTTATGTCATCTAGAGCTTGTGTTTTACCTTGAAATTCTCTTAGGATAGGTAAGAGAAAATTTTACGGTCTTATGCCTTTTCTAAGTGGATTTTGTGTGACGAGGCAATAACATTGAGACTTGAACACCAAAGGCCATTGAAGACCATGATGCTCATCTTTTGAAGACTTGGAGACTTGAAGATTTGAAGAGAAGTGAAGTGGAGAGGAGGCTAGAAGACAAGAAGAAGATAGAAAACCATAATTTTATTTTTGGGCATCCACCGCAACTCACAAAGAACCTGTCGCGAGTCGCGAAAGACGGGTGGCCAGAATCACTTTGTCTTTTTGTTGTACTATAAATAGCACTTTATCCTTTCTCTTTCCACATCTTCTTCTCTCTGGTTTTCAATAGTTCTAAACCCTAGTTTTCAATAGTTCTAAACCCTAGTTTTCTTTACTTTTCATCATAGTTTCATCTTGAATTATGTTTGGTTTGTTGTTGATTATTAGTATGGATTCTAGTGGCTAAGTTAATCACTTGGTAGCAATTGATTGAAGCTTCCAAACCCATGTAGTGAGATTATCTATTTTGCTCATTTATGAACATTTATTGCCTACAATTTATTGTTCCATTAATGTGATGTTTTACTTCACTTATGCCATGAGTTGTTTGAGAATATGAAATGTTTGTATGACTGAATTGTTAGGGTGTTAGGAGAGTATACAATTTCTTATATCTTAGGTATGAAAATCAAAGAACATGGAATTAGAACTTCTTGTTGTACAATGTGATGTGAATCTTGCTAGATGAGTATGTTAATGTGGATTGTTATCATATTTATCATAGGATAGCAATGAAAATTTGAATGTCGACTATTGTTTGTTCTAGGTTTAACCTAATGAATGTTTTCTTTTGGTAGGATGCTTGTTGTTATCAAATCTATGGTTCTTTGTGTGAAATACTATTGATGAAATACCTTTAGGCATTATTTGTTTAAAGTGATTATCAATGAGGTTTTCAAAATGTCATTGATTGCGTTTGCAAATTACTCTTAAGAAGAAATGAATGTTTATCTTCGACATGAAGTGATACCATTCACCATAGGAATTAAATGTGAATGAATGAGTGAATGAATTTAGGATCTATAAAAGGTTTGGAAGTAAGGATCAATTGCCCCCAAGGCTTTGTCAATTGTTGATTTTATCATCTTTTTAGTTGTTTGTTGCATTATTAGCATTGTTACATTGCTTTTCTAGTTTTTTTTCTTTTAAATTCATAACTTAGAAAATCAACCACCCCCCCCCATTTACTTGCTTTGATATATGTATGTATATATCCATTCTAGTATCCACCTCATATGTTTAAACCCTTAGACAGACCGTCTTCTTCGTGGACGACCCCGACTTTACATTATCTACTTGGTTGTAGATAGGAAGCATTTAGGGCTTATAAATATTAACTTTTAGAGGTAAGGCGATGACCTCCCATTATGTGCGTTGGCAAGATGGGTGAGGGTTTGACAGTGACCCATTCCACGGCTAAGATTGTTGAAGGTAAGTACACTAGCCGATCTTGTTCTAGGCCTAAAGATATTAGCTCTTTAAATTACCTAAGGTTTTTGGTTTAAGCACAAGAATAGTCAACCATATTACATAGTGGAGGTTGGACAATAACTCATTCCACGACTAAGATTGTTGAAGGCCAATACGATAGCAGATCTGGTTCTTGGCCAAAAGATACTAGCTCTTTCAATTAAATATGTTTTTTAGTTTAAGCACAAGAATAGTTATCCTTATTACATGAGTGCGCATTTAACAATAGTTCGTTTCATGACTAAGATTGTTGAAGGCCAGTATGGTAGCCGATCTTTTTCAAAGCCAAAAGATATTGGCTCTTTAAACTACTCATTTAAACTACTCAAGGTATTTAGTTTAAGCACAAGAATATTCAACCATATTACAAGATTGTGGGTTTCAAAATATCCCTTTTGGAGGTTAAGAAGATTGAAGGCAAGATATATCCAATCTCATACGAGTCCTAAAGATTTACTAGCTTCTTTTATTACAAAGTGTGTTACTTTAAATCCCATGAATAGGCAACCTCATTACACGGGTGAGGGTTTTAAAATTACGCGTTCAATGATAAAGATTGGTGAAGCACAGTCATAGTCGATGTCATTTGAGGCTAAAATATTTCATTTCAAGCAATTACTTAGTATTTTCATTATAAGTCAACCATATTACACAATTAAGTGTTTGACGGTCAAGAGAACATCTCTACTCGTATACTTAGGGTCATCCTTTTTATTTCTAAATAAGTCAACCTCATTTCACAAGTAAGTGTTGGACCAATACCCATTCAATTCTGAAAAATTTAGAACGTCGCACAAATCTATATTAAAATTCTTTATTTTACCAATACTTTTATTATTAATTGTACTACTTAATACTTTTTTCATACTATATAAGTCGGGCCTAGCATTAGGGCTCGGATATATTGATTTTAGGCTAAAAGGCTCACCCACCTTGTGTGGCGATGCTTATATGTTGGATAGTTGTCGGTCATAACGACATGCATATGCAACATCGGGCGATGTGGTCCTAACCCACTACTGTCAAAGCCCATTTTGTTTCAACTTTTGGGCCGGTTGTACTATTTAGCCTAGTTTTATTGACTTACGAAGTCGCTAATATATCGGCCAACCTTTAGTTTCGTCAAAGTTGTCTGCGACGTTGCTAATTAACTATTCAAGTTACTCTGGTCCAAGCTCGCCAAAAATATTTTGGACCACGGGTCAAACCCTTGGCCCAGTATGTATCAGCGACATCGACTTTCATTATTTGTACATGTTGTCCAATGCAAAATGATTGGCGATGTCGCACAAGTGGTTGAAACAACACCGGTCACTTTTAAGTATATAAACTGCTCACCCTCAACTCACTCACATTCTCAACCTCGACGTCGCACCCAAAGCTTCCCTCTGGAAAAAATGGTAAAAAGACCGTTGGATCTCTACCCAAAACCACCAACAGGTGTATAAATTGACCAAAAATAGACGAGGAATTCTAGTTCAACAAATTCTTTGCCAAACAAACACAAGATCATCATAATAGTACATCAATCCACCCACACATTCTTCATCATTAGATCATTCACACAACTCAAACAACTTCTCAAAAACATACTCACTTTAAAGATTTAAGCTTCACATAATATCACCACAATGCTAAACAAAGCAAGTAAACATAAAGTTCAATGGATTACCAAGAATTTGAAGCTAAGATTTGAAAGATTCACACAAGAAGAAGCAAAAGTGATAATTTTTGAGAGAAAAAGCTCCAAATTTTTGAGTTCACCAAGAGAGTGTGTGAGTGAGTGTTTCTTAAAAATATTTAATGTAATAAATGACTCAATTATGTTGAATAATGTACCAAGAATCTCAAAGTTCAGCAAAGGAGTGATAAGGAGGGGAGGTACCATTAAGATAAGGATGGAATTTTTGAAAATTTTCCAACTTAGGGGACAAAAAGTACCAATAATCACAAGGGATGTTTGAAGTACTATTTACTTTTAAAAACCTAAGGAATAATGGAATATCAAAATTTATGAACCAAAAATGTATTTTGTTTTGCTTAAAATTCAGAATTTTTTAAAATGTGAATTTTTGGTAAAATTTGATAGCTCAAATGGGGTGCCGACACGGGTACCCTTGTGTTGAGAGCACCCGCACGAGCCCCCTTGTGACGAGGGTGTCTTGCAAGGACCATATCTCGTGGAACGGACTGTGCCAATCCTAAGCACGAGGCCCCCCTCGTGCCAAGGTGATGTGACATGAGCCGTATCTCGTGGAATGGCTCGTGCTAAGCCCTGGCACGAGGTTGCCCATATTTTGACCCTATTTCCTTAGGGCTTCTCTCTTTTTTCAAAAACTTTTGTCACCCAACATACGTATTTCCAACCAAATAAAATCACGAGACTTGAACTTAAATTTTACCCACCAACTAGAGTTTCATCTCAAAATCCTCACCACAAACAAAGGCATGCAAAATATATCCACTAAAAATCATGAAACCATAGCAAGAAGAAAGACTGTAATTTTATTATTATCCCCATGACATGTTTCTTTTTCATGCAGTAAAATCTAAACAACTTACCGTTGGGTCTCTGGAGTTACCATCGGTGACTCCACCCATGATGACATAATTGTGGAGGGGTCTCCACAATGTGTCACCCTTACCTTTAGCCTCCTTGTTTGTCACAAAAGATGAATTCCCACACCTTACTAATGTTGATTTCTCCACCTTTACTTTGGGTTTAGGATAAGGTCGAGGGGTTTTTACAACCTCGACACTACCTCCTAAACGGTGCAAGTTAGTTAACATGGAAATGCATTCTGATATAGATATACTGTCACTAGAATCATGCAATATAAATGACTCGTCATCAATACCATCATTGGCAAGGAATTCATCTAAGCATTCATTCTCATGGGTCAAGCAAGAAGTGTCACACTGATCATGCTCATGAAGTAAGGTTACGCCTTTAAACATAAAAGATGAGTTAAGTGAATTATGCCTAGACTTATAGATAACAAAGTATACCTTATCAATATTATCCTCTAAGGTTAGTGTTCCCAAGTGGACATCAATATTCATCCTTGACGTTTTAAGGAATGGTCTCTGATGTGTCCATTTTAGATGGTTATTTTAGGCTTTTTAGGATTAGGTTTTGTGCAATTTTGTGCTCTACATGTGGCATTTTGCCTTGAAATCATCTAAGGAGGGATAAAGGCGGCTTTGACGTTTTTATCACTTTTTAGATGATTTTGTGTGATTTGAAGATTTGAAGACCTTTACATTTGAGCTTTGTGAAGATTTGAAGAAGTGAAGAGATGAAGAAAGGAGAGCAAAGCAACGGATGAATGATGATCCAGGGTTCTCAGAATTTTCCGAGAAGAATCAGCCCTCAAGAGTGGCACCATTGGATTCCTCTTCTCGAGCACTATAAAATAGACTACAAGAACTCCCGAAACGGATCAACGGTTCACCCAGAGGAAGCAAAACAAAACAGGGCTGGATTTCACTGCTGGTCGCGACTCGCGATGGAACTGGTCGCGACTCGCGACGACAGCACGAATCCAGCTCTGCAGCAGCGTTTTTTCTCTCCTTTTTCTTCCACTATAAATACCTCTTCACCCCTTCTTCTCCACAGCTTTTGGCCCCTGTTTTGGGCCAAAACCCTAGCTTTTCTCTTCTTGTTTTCTTAGTTTCTATGTCTTTTGTTGTTCTAGAGTAGTTTTTGTACTTGGGAGCAAGGATTGAAGCTTCCATTTCTATGTAGTAAGGAGCATTTATATCTATCTATTTGGTGTTTTTGCTATTGTGCTTTTATTGTGCTTGAATGTTAATTGTTGATGCCATTGATGTTGTTGAAAGCTTAAATGAAATACTTGTATGAATTGCTAGCTAGGGTTTGGGGGATTTGGGTTAATTTCCCCCCTTTTCTTGTTAGGAATGTATGAGTATGATTTAGGGCTTTTGATTGTGTTGATGGATTGATAATGTGCTAGATGAATGTGATTGATGTCAAACTCTTCGTCATGTTCGTTTGTGTAGAAAACGAGAGAGTTATATGCTCTTGGATGAATGTGCGTTGCACGTTCATCCAATCTCGTGTAATTGCATGAATTGGTTAAATGCTTAGTCACGGTGTAGTGGTCATAAGCATTTCCAAGCTTGTTGGTTCTTCGTGATTAAATGCCACCAATGATACCTTGAGTCGTGGTCGCGACAATGGGAGTCATTGGTGAGGTTTGACGAGAGATGTCGAACTCACTCTTGCAAACTACGAACTAAGAAGGATAGGAGTTTAGTCTCCACAACAAGTAGTTGAAGTATTGAATAGATGATTTTAACTCATCCTTGAAGCATTTGTTATTTAGCATTTGTGTATTCTTGATGGTGTGTTTCACTTCACTTGTGCCATGAGTTGTTTGAGCATAGGGAGTGCTTGTATGATTGAATTGGTTAGGTGTTAGGAACGTGACGAATTCCGTAGCTCCTTTGCATGAAAATCTACGAACGTGAACTTAGAACTTCTTGTGATTTATGTGTTGTGATTCTTGCTAGATGGGTATGTTGATGTTGAGTCATGTAATGCTATATGATAGAATGAGTGAATGATTCAATGACCTACATTAGATTTGGAAGTGGATATCCATTGCCCCCAAGGCTTTTTATCTTTGTAGTTTAAAACCCCTTTTCTTAGTTTTGTTTGATGATTAGCATAGTCACTTGACCTTGCTAGTTATCTTGTCTTTTTTACTTTCGTAACTTAGGAACAACCAACCAACCCCCCCCATTTACATGCTTTTATGTGTGTGTATATATATCTACTCCTAGCCTAATATCAACCATTGTGTGCTTAGACGCTTGGAAGATCCCTCTTCTCCTTGGACGACCCCGATTTGTCGCTATCTACCCAGTTGTAGAAAGTAAGCAAAAAGGGCTTACAAATATTCTTTTACATAGGGGGCGCGACGACCTCCCGCCTGTCAATATGGCGCCGTTGCCGGGGAAGAGGCATTTATTTTTAAGTATTTAGGTGTATTTGGTTGTGTATTGGCTAGTTGTTTTTATTTTCCACTACTTGGTGGTTGTTTTTGTTCGGAGTAGGTATTGCTTGCGTTCTTGGTAATTTATTTTATCGAGAATCCTTGCACTATGATTCCGAACTTTTGAAAAAAAAAATTTAATGGAGCGTCTCACCTTGAGGGAACTCATGATGAGAAGAGAGGCTCAACAAGCAAGGTTTTGTAGGATGTGTCGTACCGACCATCCTACTGAATCTTGCCCTTTGTTGAGGGAAAAGCACGATGACCGAGAAAGAACCCTTGGTTTTCAAAACCATGGGTACTATGAAGAGTGCTATCAAGAGGTTGGAGATGTTGGTTTTCAAGGGCAAGAAGCTCATGAATGCTATCTATACCACGACTCTTACAATCCGGAATGGAGTGGTAGTCCGGATTGGTGGTATTAGAATGAGCCGGAAAACCAACACTACGAGCAACCTAGTTGGCCATCACCACCCTATACCATACCCCAAAACCAAGCCCAACAAGGAAGTTCAAGTTTGACACGTGAGGATGTCTTAAATACCATAGCAAACTTGAACTCCTTTACTAGTGAGGAGCCGGATACCCAGCTCTCCTATAGTGTTGAGGCCATTGAGGGGCATGCGAGGAACATATTAGAGGTATTGGCCCGCATGGAAGCTCGTGATTCCGAAAATACACCATCCCAACTTGAACTCGATGACTCGGTGAGTGAGGTCACCAATAAAAATGATTTTGAGTTTGAAAGGGATGAGGAGTTGGTTGTAGAGGATAGAAAAATGGAGGAAGAGGTGATAGTGCTATATCCATTAGCATCGTCACCCCTTCTCCCACCTAGTGAACCAACTCCACCATTTTTGGAAGTTTTGAGGGAAACGAGAGAGGAGCCGAAAGATTATCCCAAGCTCCCTAACCACTCAATTCCCTTTAAACCATCTCCACCTCCACAAAACTTTCCTCTTGAAAGTTTTGTACCCCCACCTCTCGACTTTTGGAAGCTCATGGTGAAGGGGTTCAAGCCTTCACCATACGGATAACATTAGGGTCGTGTCGACGACCTTAAAAATACGGAGCTTCGTCGTGCCGACGACGTTAAATAAATTCGGCATTTCTTTTAGTTTTTGTTTCTTAGTTTGTGTTTCTTAGTTTGTTTGTGTTGTTGTTTTCTTTTGTTCTTTTTATGGCATGTTTTTCTGTGATTTTGTAGCGACATGAAGTGCATTGCAATGAAGGAGATGAAGGAACGAGATCAATGAACGAGGGAAGAAAGCTTGGACAGTTGGTAAGAAAATGAAAACAATTTTAAGCCTGGGATACCCTGCCGTCGCGAGTCGCGATGAGCTTCGTCGCGAGTCGCGACGAACAGGGGAGAAAAATCCACTCCCAGCACCAACTTTCCGTGAGTCGCGATGACCTCGCGATGCTCGTCGCGAGTCGCGATGAGATTCGTCGCGAGTCGCGACGAGCTCAAAATTTTTGGGCTCTCGGAACCAACTTTCCGCGAGTCGCGACAGACTCGCGATGGGCCATCGCGAGTCACGACTAAGAGGTCGCGAGTCGCGACGTGATCAGAAAATTTTTCCAAAAATTATGCTCCCGGCCTCTACTTTTCGCGAGTCACGACGAACCCGTCGCGAGTCGCGATGAAGTCTGTCGCGAGTCGCGACCACTTCAGTCATGAGTCGCGATGAAAATTCCAAGTTTTCAATTGATCTTAAACATTGCATGATTCTTCCTTCTTCTCCACCCAACACTCCCAAGAACCACCACATCTCCACTCATTCTCAACCATCCGACATATATTGGCATATGAACATTCTTGCATCTTTATAGTACATTTGTTGATTGTAGTATGCCGACTACATCATTGTGATCGTAAGTGCATATCCTATAATGATGCTTGTATACATGTCAATATATGTTGGATATTTTTCATGATTATTCTTATAGTGTTGGTTGAGTGTGATTTGGTTGTTCTTTGAAAATACTATGGTTATTAACTCTTGATGCTAAACCTAGTATTACATATCCTTATGTACTTGTGAGTTTAATGTGTTCTTCGTGGTGTTAGTCTTGATCAAACGGCGCCATGGAGACAATGCTTTTCTCGAGGGGTGAGTTCTTCTACGGCATCTTTGCTCACCCGTCCGGTTCCGACACCTATTTCGGGACCATACAAGTGCTTGGATTGCGCCATATCACCGGCGAATTGCGGAGACACGGGTGTCATGCTACCCCCTTACCTTGATTTTTATTATTCTTGCCTTATATGTTTACATTGAGGGCAATGTAATGTTTTAAGTGTGGGGGAGGGGTTAGAGGAATCATATGCATGCTAGCTTGTTTTGGAATGCTTTTTGCTAATTTTCATTGGAAAAACATGAGAAAAAAAATAGAAAAACAAAAAGAAAAAAATATATATATAAAAATATATATATATATATATATAGAAAAATAAAACCCGCTAAGTTGAAAACCCGAGAGGGCAACTTAGGCAACATTGGGGGCCCGGATAGGTCGAAAACCCGAAAGGGAGGCCTAGGCAAAAATGAGAGGCTAAAATGTGCGGAAAAAGGTGAGATGTGAGCTAAAGAAACATGATGTGTGGCTAGGATGAAAACTCGAAAGAGCTCCTAGGCAAAATGAGAGAAAAAGAGAGAAAAAAAATTCTAAGATTTCACTCATTTGTCGGCGTTGGAGTCATAAGGTTGCGGTTGTCACATGGATGGATCGGGTAGCTCAACATCTATAGACCTCTTGGGATTGGGTAGCTTAGTGGGTTAGGAAACGAAGTGTGGTTATGAAATTCCTTATCTCTTTCTACTTCGTTTTTGGTGGATATATTGGCATTAGATGAAGTATGTGCTTAAACCTCTTAAATGGTTTTAACTTCATCTTATGTCATTGGACTTTGGGAATATCAATTCTGCGCTTTGAAATATTTTTATGGGTAGTGAATTGATAAGTGGTAGGTTTGGTTAGATTTAGGATTGGGGATGTGTGTGTGAAAAATTCTCATGTGAACTTTTATTTTGGGATTTATGATATTGAGAGTTTTTGTGAGGCTTTGTTTGGGGGATTAGTTTAGGATATGGCCATATGAATACCTCCGTGTGCTTGGATCTTTTCTTACTCGAGGGCGAGTAAGGTTTAAGTGTGGGGAGGTTTGATGAGGCCATTTTATGTGGTTATTTTAGGGTTTTTAGGATGTGGATGTCATTTCCTCCGTGTCCTTGAATCTTTTCTTACTCGAGGGCGAGTAAGGTTTAAGTGTGGGGAGGTTTGATGTGTCCATTTTATATGGTTATTTTAGGCTTTTTAGGATTAGGTTTTGTGCAATTTTGTGCTCTACATGTGGCATTTTGCCTTGAAATCATCTAAGGAGGGATAAAGGCGGCTTTGACGTTTTTATCACTTTTTAGATGATTTTGTGTGACAAGGTGATTTGTTTGAAGACTTTGAAGATTTATCTTTGAAGATTTGAAGATTTGAAGACCTTTACATTTGAGCTTTGTGAAGATTTGAAGAAGTGAAGAGATGAAGAAAGGAGAGCAAAGCAACGGATGAATGATGATCCAGGGTTCTCAGAATTTTCCGAGAATAATCAGCCCTCAAGAGTGGCACCATTGGATTCCTCTTCTCGAGCACTATAAAATTGACTACAAGAACTCCCGAAACGGATCAACGGTTCACCCGGAGGAAGCAAAACAAAACAGGGCTGGATTTCACTGCTGGTCGCGACTCGCGATGGAACTGGTCGCGACTCGCGACGACAGCACGAATCCAGCTCTACAGCAGCGTTTTTTCTCCCCTTTTTCTTCCACTATAAATATCTCTTCACCCCTTCTTCTCCACAGCTTTTGGCCCCTGTTTTGGGCCAAAACCCTAGCTTTTCTCTTCTTGTTTTCTTAGTTTCTATGTCTTTTGTTGTTCTAGAGTAGTTTTTGTACTTGGGAGCAAGGATTGAAGCTTCCATTTCTATGTAGTAAGGAGCATTTATATCTATCTATTTGGTGTTTTTTCTATTGTGCTTTTATTGTGCTTGAATGTTAATTGTTGATGCCATTGATGTTGTTGAAAGCTTGAATGAAATACTTGTATGAATTGCTAGCTAGGGTTTGGGGGATTTGGGTTAATTTCCCCCCTTTTCTTGTTAGGAATGTATGAGTATGATTTAGGGCTTTTGATTGTGTTGATGGATTGATAATGTGCTAGACGAATGTGATTGATGTCGAACTCTTCATCATGTTCGTTTGTGTAGCAAACGAGAGAGTTATATGCTCTTGGATGAATGTGCGTTGCACGTTCATCCAATCTCGTGTAATTGCATGAATTGGTTAAATGCTTAGTCACGGTGTAGTGGTCATAAGCATTTCCAAGCTTGTTGGTTCTTCGTGATTAAATGCGACCAATGATACCTTGAGTCGTGGTTGCGACAACGGGAGTCATTGGTGAGGTTTGACGAGAGATGTCGAACTCACTCTTGCAAACTACGAACTAAGAAGGATAGGAGTTTAGTCTCCACAACAAGTAGTTGAAGTATTGAATAGATGATTTTAACTCATCCTTGAAGCATTTGTTATTTAGCATTTGTGTATTCTTGATGGTGTGTTTCACTTCACTTGTGCCATGAGTTGTTTGAGCATAGGGAGTGCTTGTATGATTGAATTGGTTAGGTGTTAGGAATGTGACGAATTCCGTAGCTCCTTTGCATGAAAATCTACGAGCGTGAACTTAGAACTTCTTGTAATTTATGTGTTGTGATTCTTGCTAGATGGGTATGTTGATGTTGAGTCATGTAATGCTATATGATAGAATGAGTGAATGATTCAATCACCTACATTAGATTTGGAAGTGGATATCCATTGCCCCCAAGGCTTTTTATCTTTGTAGTTTAAAACCCCTTTTCTTAGTTTTGTTTGATGATTAGCATAGTCACTTGACCTTGCTAGTTATCTTGTCTTTTTACTTTCGTAACTTAGGAACAACCAACCAACCCCCCCCCCATTTACATGCTTTTATGTGTGTGTATATATATCTACTCCTAGCCTAATATCAACCATTGTGTGCTTAGATGCTTAGGAAGATCCCTCTTCTCCTTGGACGACCCCGATTTGCCGCTATCTACCTAGTTGTAGAAAGTAAGCAAAAAGGGCTTACAAATATTCTTTTGCATAGGGGGCGCGACGACCGCCCGCCTGTCAGTCTCTCCAATAGTATTTGGGGTGCACTACCATCTTGCCAACCTGAACCATCACATAAAGGATGTAGAAGTCCCACGTCAAGGATGTAGAAGTCCGCCAGATACACCAACTTGCCAACCCAAACCATCACATCCTTCACTAACCCTCGAGGGCTAGCTTGGGAGTGATTGGCAAGTTGGAAATCACCCTAGTATCCCTAAGTTCACCTACATCTAGGCGATCATAAAGATTATAATGAATCACATTAATGGATGCTCCCAAGTCTATCGTGTCTTTTTCAAAAAACTTCCCGCCTAAGGAGATAGGAATAGAGAACATTTCGGGGTCGTCGCATTTCTAAGGTAAATTTTTATGGTTCAGAACAGCGACTCCCTCCAATTTCAAGTGTCCTAACTTCCTAGTTGGTTTATTTCTCTTGTTTGTTAATGTGAATTTTAGAAATTTAGTATATGATGACACATGTTCAATCAAATCTAGGGTAGGGATGGTTACCTCGAACTTTTCGAAGACTCTTCGGATGCTTGCATCAATTGTCGCCACCTTTGGCCTCCCCCTTAATGCACTTGGAAATGGCAGTGGAATGCTCACTCCTGCCTGGTGACAGGCGCGGGCGGTCGTCGCGCCCGCCCGCCAAAAGATAATTTATAAGCCCTCAGTGCTTACTTTCTACAACTAGGTAGATAGTGGCAAATCGGGGTCGTCCAATGAGAAGAGGGATCTTCCTAAGCGTCTAAGCACACAAATGGTTGATATACTAGGCTAGGAGTAAATATATATACACACACTTAAAAGCAAGTAAAGGGGGGGGGGGGGTTGGTTGGTTGGTTGGTTCCTAAGTTACGGAAGTAAAAAGACAGGATAACTAGCAACGTCAAGTGACTATGCTAATCATCAAACAAAACTAAGAAAAAGGGTTTTAAACTACAAAGATAAAATGCCTTGGGGGCAACGGATATCCACTTCCACATCTAATGTAGTTCATCGAATCATTCACACATTCCATCATATAGCATTCATGACCCAACAATCACACACCCCATCTAGCAAGTACCACAACACACACACCACAAGGAGTTCTAAGTTCATGCTCGTAGATCTTCATGCAAAGGTGCTACGGAAGTTGTCACGTTCCTACACCTAAGCAATTCAACCACACAAGCACTCCCTATGCTCAAACCACTCATGGCACACATGCAGTGAAACACACCGTCAAGAGTACATAAACGCCAAACAACAAATGCTTCAGGAATGAGTTTAAATCACCTATTCAATACTTCAACTACTTGTCGTGGAGATTGAACTCCTATCCTTCTTAGTTCGTAGTTTGCGAGAGTGAGTTCGACATCTCTCGTCAAAACTCACCAATGGCTCCCGAGTCGCGACCACGACTCAAGGCGACATTGGTGGCATTTAGCACGAAGGACCAACAAGCTTGGCAATGCCTATGACCACTACACCGTGACTAGGCATTGAACCAATTCATGCAATTACACGAGATTGGATGAACGTGCAACGCACATTCACCCGCGAGCATATGACTCTCTCGTTTGCTACACAAACGAACATGACGAAGAGTTCGACATCAATCACATTCGCCTAGCACATTGTCAACACACTAACACAATCGAAAGCTCTAATTCATACTCTCACATTGCTAACAAGAACAGGGGGGAAATTAACCCAAATCCCCCAAACCCTAGCTAGCAATTAATCCAAGCATTTCATATCATCAAGCTCTCAACAACATCAATGCAATCAACAATTAACATTCAAAGCACAATAATTGCACAATAGCAAAAATACCAAATAGATAGATATAAATGAGTTCTTGCTACATAGATAGTGGAAGCTTCAATCCTTTGCTCCCAAGAACAAGAACTACTCTAGAACAACAAGAAAAGACATAATCAAACTAAGAGAAAGCTAAGAAAAGAAAGAAGAAGAAAAACCTAAAAATGGCGCCCAAAACCAGAGAGAAGCGGGCTCCAAGAACTGGAGAAGAAGAGGGAAAAGAGATGGTATTTATAGTGCAAAGAAAATAAGAAAGATTTCTGGCCGCCCGATGGTCGCGACTCGCGACGGAGTTCGTCGCGACTCGCGACGGTGTCGCGACGGCAGCCACAGTTTTGCATTGTTTCTTTGTCTTCTTCATAGCCATCCCTCTCAATCTTCAAGTCTTCAACAGCTCCAAAATGGTCTTCAACGGCCTCCGGTCTTCATGTCTTCGAAGTGATTATCCCAAAAGTCTTCGAAAGTATAGTCTTCAATGTCTTCCGGTCTTCGTTGCTTCCGTGTTCTTCCCTTGTCACACAAAATCCACTTAAAAGAGGTAAAAGAGTACAAAGTTGCTTTTACCTTTCCTAAGTGAATTTCAAGGTAAAACACAAGCTCTCGATAATAAAAGAGCACAAAAGTGATCCTAAATACTACTAAATAATGCGCCTAAAATGGACACATCACCTGGGGTGGTGGGATATCCTTGGAGAGTGCTTCCTCGACAAAAATCTCATGCTCCTCAAAATTGGTCTTGTTGGCCTCCACGATCCTATCATCTTATTGCAAAACTTCCTTTTAGGGCTCACGAACCTCCTTTCTGCTTCTCAACTTAAAGGCACTCACATTTATTGGATTCACCTCTGGTTGTGATGGGAGTTTACCGGACTCTTTGGCTTCAAGTCGGCTTATCGAGGTAGCGAGTTGCCAACTTGGATCTCAATATTTTTGATGGCCAAGAAGGCTGTATTGGCAAGGTTATAAATTTTGTGCATGGTTCTGTCCGCGAACACCTCATGTGTGTTTCCTAATTGGCCGATGGCTTTCAAAATTTCTTCCCGGTCTGACTTTTAGAGAGAGGTGTGGTTGTTAGAAGGATCCTCACCCTTAGGATAGGGTTGAGGTGGACCTTTTCGGCCTTGGTAACCCTGAGCTTTGTTTTCCTCATTCCAAAGAAAGTTGGGATAGTCCCAGTACCTTGGGTTGAAAGAGTATGCGTAGGGGTCTTGCCTTGCATCTCATTGGTTCCCTCAGAAACCTTGTTGTTTCCCCTTAGCAAACTGTTACCTATTCCCATTGTCATACTCCACTGCTTTCACCTCTTCTAAGTCCTCCCGCTACTTTTGGATAAGCCTCGGTGCAATGGTCGAGATTGCATAAGCCACAAACCTTGACTTGGTGAACCTTTCCTTTCAAGATTTCCTTCATCATCAAAGAATAAGCTTGAACTTTCTCCTCGTACCTGAGAGATTGAGCTGGTTCATCCAAAGCCTTCACCATTGATCTCTTACCAAATTACCTCATCCCGTTAGCCATCTCTTCAAAAAGAGCCGTAGCATATTTCAAACTCTTGTTTACAATTGATCTGTTACACGTAGTGTTCACCATCCTCATGTCCACATCGTACAACCCCTCAAAAAAGTAATAAACAAGGTTCCCTTCCTTGAATGGGTGGTATAGACAGCTTTCCAATAGTCTCTTGAATTGCTCCCATTAATCATACAATGATTCATTTGTGCCCTAAGTGATGTTGGATAACTAATTCTTTAATCCCACAGTCTTGGAGACCAGAAAATTCTTCTCGATGAATCTTCTCTTCATATCCATCCAAGAGGTTATACATCTGAGAGGAAGGTAATACAACCAATATTTTGTGGTATTTTAAAGTGAGAAGGTAAATGGCCTTAGGTTGTAGTCATCCTCCGAGACACTTTGGGGTTTAATATTTGTGCAGACGAGGTGAAACTCGGACTGATGTTTGGTAGGATCCTCCCCTGCCATCCCATAGAAAGTGGGGAAGGGAGACAGTGTATCATCTCACTTTTCAATTCACGGATCACGTTGGGTGGCAATGGATGGAAGATACAAAAAAGTTGGTTCTCCTGATTTGGAGCCATAAGCTCCTACAACGTCCTATTTTTTTTCGACATCTCAATTGGCTCCTTTACTACTAAAACGGCTTCAGGTGGAACCCCTACTCTAGTTCTCTCTCTCTCCTCTTTCTCTTACTACCTGTGTTCTCTGCAGGCTACTGTAGAATTCCTCACTAGGAATCAACAATAGCCAACTAAAATCACCACTAGCAAATAGGGTTAGATGTAACAAGATCACTATCACAAAGGCTCTACAACAAAAACAAATAAAACAAAGAAAAAAAATACTAACTACTCAACTAACACGTTATGAAAATTAACAATTAAACTTTTAAACTAGCATCCCCGGCAGCAGCACCAAAGTTTTGACTTGCCTCTACTCAAGGTCGTTAGTAGGTAACCCAAGCGAAGGCGTTCCAAACAGACCAAAATGAATGAAAGGGATGTCAAATATTAAATTTATATTCTGCTCCCAACCTCACTACTAAGCTACCTACGGGGTAGTTAGTGGCAAGAACAAATTTTTCCACAGAGATGCTAGGGTCTAATAGCCAATTAAACATTACCACTTATGGGTTGTCAATCCGTTTGTGTGCAAGGAATAGCTAACATTACAAAATGTGGGGTTTTTGGGTTTTTTTCAATTATCAACTACGAACATAAAAAATAACACGAGATTAAACCATATAAACAGGCACTTGAGGGTATTTTTGTACATGATTGATATATGATTCTTATCCTCGATTCATTCACATCCAAAGATATACACCTATCTTATACCTATGTCACACAGTGTAGAGATAGCCAAGTATTTCTCCCCGTCTGTCACACGGTACTTACCACAATGTCATATCTCACCATCTCCTTAAATTGGGAATGCGCTCTAGACCAGTGATGCCACAGACCATTTCCTGTCACTTCACACCCAATGCTAACGCACCCCTGATTAGAAGAATACAAAGCCCGCCTAAAAGGGAAATTCCTCACATAGATCGCAACTGTTAGGTATGTGCATTACATCCCAGACACTCCACTGTAGATTTCAATCCCTAGGCCTAGAGAGGCAGAGGAAAAGACACCTTATGATGACTCTAGAGTCGGCACAACTCTAGTAGCTACCAAAAATTATGCTTATCTAACGTGGTAAGCCAAGAAATTATCCTCGTTGGGATTTGCCTAATTGACCGTCCAATATGTGTTTTCTCACACAACTAGCCAATTAGAATCATGGAATAACACATATAAGATTTTTCTCTAAAAGGAAATGAATGCACTCATCTCTTCAGTGTTCTTTACCTACTTTACAATTCTAACACTCCCAAGATAGAAATGGAGCCTAACACAATTTTACACTAGCATATATACAATGATGCATCTTCATAATAACATAGCATAGATCTAACAACAATAGAAAGCCCTAGTTGAAGCACAAATATTCATAGGACTATGGATAGTGGAATCTTGAATCTCAAAATGTCGAAATGAAAACATGCGTACTAATACAACCCCAAGTTGATTAAAATACTCCATAAACATGGAATTCAAGTATTTCATTGAAATCTACATTGTTTTGGCAAAAGCAAAATAAAGAAAAGAAAGAGAAAGAACCTAGAGAGAAGAGAGAGTATTTTTCTCTCTCTAAGACACTCTTAAAGCCCAAAATCTAATCTAGTCCACTAAAATAAAGTATACTAAAGGATATATATATATAGTTGTAGGGGATTGTGCCTTAAAATAGGGCCAAAATGGGTCAAAACCACTAACCAGCCACCACTAACACGAGGCACATCACCCGACATGGCCCATGGAGCCAATGTGGCCTCATGTTAGTGCGGCCTATCGTTCATGGCATGGCCCATACAGCTCTTGCTTGCACGGGACACCGGGCATGGCATGACCATGCATGCAAGGAATGTCATCCGGCATGGGCCATCAACTTGAGCTCCATTTTTAGCTTTCTGATTCGCACCCTGTGTCGTTTAGCATTGGCCATCAACCGAACCTTCATTTTGCTCAGTTTCTTGGCATGAGCTGCATCATTCTTCACACCTCGTGTGCTGGTCTTAACATTTGTAACTTGGAATGGCATGGGTTATGTTAAATGGAACGGTATGTGCCTATACTTAGCCAAATTTAAGGTGAAATGGGGACCTGAGGACACGGCCAGCCAAGATTGGCACGACTCGTGCTTGAGCTTGGCACACGGCCCATGTGGCATGGAACAAGCCATGTGTGCTTGGTCTTGTGTTGGCCATGAATGGCCCGTGCTACCTATTGCTAGTTTGGCTTACTGACTTCTTTGATCTGCTACGGATGAACCGTTGCTCCAATTTGAGAGTTTTTTTAGTCGATTTCATAGCGCTCGAAAAGAAAAATCCAATGGTACCATCCTCAATGGCTTATTTATCTTAGATCATCCACAAAAATTTGTGCAACTCTTGGACAACAATTCCCCGTTCTTCCTTAGCCTCCCCGGACACTCCAATTCCGCCTTGCTTTATCTTAATCCTTATACCACTACACTTTATGGTCTGTGGCCTTCAATCTACAACCATTCTTGAAAATGACCTTCAATATATTCAACCATCCTTGAGAAAAGCCTTCTACACAAAGATGATAAAAAAAAGTACCCACGAGCCACCTACTAATGAGATCAAAAATAAAGATCTAGGTGCCCATGGATACCAAATGTCACTTTCTATCAATTAAGTATACAAAATGTGGGATTTAGACATGATAACCAAACATGGAAAGTTAAACCCTTTGTCGTGTAAGCCTAACTAACATTAGTAGTCCAACAAGTAAACTAATCTAATTAATATGCCAAATGGTCAATACATGCAATACGGTGCACCTCACGCAACCATGGGGGCAAGTTGGAAATCATTACCATCATAGGCTCGAAACTGTGATTTGTGCTCATATTACTGAACGGATTTATTCCATCCCTGCACAAGCCAAACCTCAAGTTACGTGGCTCATTACCAAAGATGGGAAAGGCTGCATCTATCTTCTTCCATTGATCACCATTGTCCGGATTACTAATGACTTCAGGATCAACCACTATTCGATCTACATGTCAACTCAAATTCTTTGTATCCTTAAGATTGTCAAACAATCTTCTCAATCAAGGAATTATAGGTAGATACCAAAAAACCTTGACCGAAGCCTTCTTCGTCTATCAATTTCCAATTTATCGATCAATATCCTTCTCCTTCAATTTGAACCTATGAGCAGTGCATTCAGGGCATTCCTCTGCATTCAAGTGGTCTCCCCTATACAAGATACAATAATTTTGAAATGCATGTATATTTTGTTGTAGTATTCCCAATCTGACCTACTGACCGCGGTTCACCAAGATGTGCCTACAAAAGAGATCCTAGAGGTAGCTCCAGGGAAAAGACTCTGATGCTCTAGTCTACCTGCTTCTCCAGAAATCAAGTCTTTTCAGTGTAGTTGCACTTACCTCTATTATGACCTCTCCATTTCTTTTATAGTATATTATGAACGTGGCTCCACCTTTCTTGGGTTTACCATCATGTGCTTGATCGTGGCTCCGACAAGGGCTGTTTGTGGTGTGCACATGATTATGTCTTTGCTTTTCACAATTCGTAGGTTGACTTTGTCTCAGCTCGCATCGTAGGTTAGCCTCGAGCCTATTTTCGGTTTTGGGCTTGCGGGCTAGTATTTGGGCTAGGTAGACACCATAAGCCCCCCTAGGCATGAAGACTAAAAGAAATGGAGTAATTGCATCAATTGTGGTTTCAATGCGAACTGATGTTGTTCATCAATAAATTGTTCGTCATATAATGTTACCTTTGTAGTCATTGCAAATTAATGATTTCTTTTTTGGCTATACCTCTGTCCTCGATCCCTCTTCTAATTTGAACTTTTGAATCTTTAATTCCTCGTCCATGTTATGTTTATGATAAGGCTATTTGCGAAGATTTTGTTTCTAAAGGCCGAGATTCGATCCTAATTTTTTGCTATTCCATTCCAAAATTTTTTGATGTTTATTCTTGTTTTACCTCTTAAATTGGGAATTTGAAAACAATATTTTAATCTTGCTCTCATTCAGTGCGGTGTCTTTTCACATACCGCCACCGTTTCAATATGTGCAAAAGGTAACTTGCTTTTATGTCAGATTATTATTGCATTTTTTGAACTTATTGTCTTCCTCGATCTTTTCATTTATTTTTTGATATTTAAGTATCTCGTCTCATTTTTGTTTCAGTTATGTTCCTCTGTTTCCCAAGCTTTCATCTCCTCTGATCATCTCTAGGTTTTTTACGTATCATTTTCCCTCATTTTCTGTAAGAGTATGTTTTGTCCTTAACTTAATCTCTAATTTCTTTGCTGCATGTTCTTGACTTAATAAGGTGTATTTCTTCTTTGATTTCGGAAATTTTAGTACTTTTTACTTTTCCTATGATTTTCCGGTCATCTTTTGCGACGTGTCTTCTGTTGAGCTTTGCTGTGAAAAAACTTATATATGCAGTCTTTAACCCTAATTAAGGCTGTTATTTCCAACTCTAGGGTCCTTGTTTATCCACACATCTTCCTCTAACTGCGTCGAGTCTCCCGTAGGAGATGCTCACACCAATGGGGATTCTCTTTATGTCATTATATCCTCTACCATACACAATATGCTGTCTAGTTCATATTTAGATGACTTGAAGAACTATTTCCCATTTTTAACTCCTTTTAAGCTTCACACTCCTGCGAACTCTGAATGTGTTCACACTCCTCCGCCTTGCTATATATCATGTTATTTAGCCTATTCAAACTTTAGCCTTTTATTTTCCTCTCCCTCAACATGTGGTTGATCTTCTCTATTCGTACAAAGTAATGTTGTCCCAATTTCACCCCAAGGGCATCACTATCATAATGGGGTTTCTTCATGTGTGTGAGAAAGCGGACATGCCTTTCACTCTTGAGTTGTTTTGCAACTTCTATCATCTTCGAAAAGTGAATAACACAGTAAATGAATTTACCTTTTATCATGTGTTTGTCGGGGTTGAGCTTGTGAGTATTTTCCCTAGTCATGTTGGTCTTTGGCACACAAAATATTTTTTTATAAAGATAAATCAAAATCCCAAAGTGGCTGTACCTTCTTAGAACTACAAGGTTCCCAAGTCTAACTTCCTGGTTTGAATGCCCGTTTTACTATTGAGACGAAAATCATGGTTACACTTTGTGATCATACACAATATCTCCACCAAGCTAACTCTGATGTTGAAGATGCTTTGTTCGTTATTGTTTTAATGTGTTTAATTGGAATTCTCTCTTATTTTTTACAAGCAGTTACTTTTTTTCATGTTCGTTTGATCTATAATATAATGTTCATTTTATTTCAGACATAGATCTAGCTGGAGGTGATATCAACAAATTGTTCTTTGATGGTGACGATGAGAAGGTGGGTAAGACTATTATTTAGCCTGCTAGTGCTGCTACGAGTAACACCCCCTGGCAGGGTGCTAACAGGATGGGCCCTATTAAAAAGGGTAATTCTACTAAGGGCGGGGATACAAGTGGCCATCGCTCCATTGGTGGGCCAAAGGAGAAGAAGTACAAGAAGGATATGAATGATGGACCCTTATGACATTCGCTTCTTCTCGTGAAAAAAGGGGTGTGGTAATCAATCTCATTCACAAACTTTGGTGCGACCTGAGAATCTGCTTGCGGAGGGGATGATATATGATATTCTCTCCAACCTCTATTTTCCCAACACACTGGTTGTGGTAAGTTTGCGGCTAAATTTCAGTGACCTTCGCTATATGTTGATATTTTGCATGTAAAATTTCAACTAACATTGTTCCATGTGTTTTTGTTTTGTATGGTTGGTGAAAGCCTTTAGCTTACGAGTTCTAGGGGTCACTAGCATAGTTCGTGCCAGCAACACAGACTGTGCCATAGATTTCAGCATGAGGAAGGGGGGGAGGTTCGTGCTAGGTGCCCTCAGCACGAAGGGGGGTTTGGTACTCTCAACACGAGGGTACATATGCTGGCTCTCCATTTTAGCTGTATATTGGGCCAAAAATGCAGATTTTTGAAAAAATAGTTCAAGAAAAAAAATATTTTTGGTTCATAAATTGTGAATATTCCTTATTCCTTAGGATGCTTGATGTAAATAGTACTTCAAAACCTCCCTTGTGCATAAATTGATTGGTACTTTTGTCCCCTGGAGTTTGTAATTTTAAAAATACCATCCTTATCTCATGTGTACCTCCCCTCTAAATCACCTCCTTTACTGAAAAATAGATTCATAATGCATTCCCTCACCTATGTGAATCATTTAGATCATTCAACTTTTTTGGACAAGAGGGTTTCTTGGACCGCTCACTTATCTACTTAGCAAAATAGGCCTAGAAAGTTTCTTGGATAAGCAATCCAAGACTTACATTTGGTGGACATTGAAATTCTTGGCAACATTGGAGCAAGTGACAGATGTAGATGGAAGGAGAGTCGTCCACTTCCATATGGATGACGAGGAGTACACTATGTCTCATCGGGATATTGCCCAAGCATTCGGGTGGAAGTATGGGAAAGATGCTCCAAGGACGCACCGACAAGGTCTTCCGTTTTCACTTGGAAAATTTTGGAGAATCCTATCAGCAATGGAGAAGAAGCATCTATGCAAGAGCACCGCCATTGTCCACTTAATATTGCGTTATGTTCAGTTATTTTTGTCTATGGGAATATTTTGTCACGAGGAGTTTTTGCAATTCCCAAGTTTGGACTTTCATATCCTTTGGGCAATAGCTCTGGAGGGGAAGTTCTACCCCAGCATGGTGGGCGCTTTTGTGCAAGAGTGTTTAGCAACATGAGAAAAGAAAGGTGGATAGATCTTAATGTGAGGCATGGTAAGACTTTTAGCCTAACACTTGGGTCATCATGCTCCTACTCCATTCTCATTGGCGAACCTTGATCGTTTGGGGATGCGATAAACCATAGAAAAGCTAGCCGGTGCTACAATGATTTCCACCACCACTTTGGACAATCAATTTTTACGATTATATGGAAGCACTACAATCTGCAACTTCATGGTTCTATCACAGCCGAAGCACGCTGTTACAACCATGACACTCTATTGGAGGACTTATATCTAGCCCCCGATCCATGGTTTGAGAAATATTTCTATAAGATATTATTATGCCCAAAGATAGATATTGATGAGAAGGATGGTCAGACTCCATTTAGAGCACAACCTAGTCGAACTCACCTACTCGCAAACTTTCTTGCCCAATTGTGCATTTTTGGGGAACAACTTGCGAGTTCCACCCAAATTGTACAAGAGGTCTATCACGCGGTAGGGGGTGGAGTTGATATTGGAGAGGTTCGATACTAGGTTTGATTCTATAGAGGGCACTATGCGAGTTTGGGGATCCAGATTGGACTCTGTAGAGTGGGAAGTGAAGGAAGAGTTCACTATTATGGATGAGAGGGTGGATGATGTCTAAGGGGAGGCCATCAAGCAATTGATCGAGATATGCCACATGTCAAGGCTTGATGGTTTTTGGGATTTTGTTCCCATCAAGAGACAAGAAATGCAACATGAAGAAATGAGGAGGAAATGCAAGACTAGGCACTTGAGGAAGGACCCTTTGGGGCCACATGAGTGAGTTTCACTATTTCTCTCTTTCTCACCTATGATTCATATTGGCTCATTGCATTAGGGACAATGCAAAGTTTTTTATTTAGGAGTAGTGAAACACTTAGAAATTTTTCATTTTGAGATTCCTTTGTGTTTTTGAATTTTTGGTGTTGATTCATTTCTCGGATGTTTTGAATGCATTTGGGTGGTGTGACTTGTTTAGTAATCTTGGTAGTTTGTTTTTGGGTAGTTTCTTTAGAAACTTTTGGTGGTGTAATTTTTTGTTCTCTTATCTTTATGTAGTATGAGGCCCATCTTTGGGGAATTTTGTGCTATATTAAACAAATCTGAAAAAATTTTAAAAAATGAAAACAATATATACCCAGCTAAGTTGGAAACCCAAAAGGGAAACATAGGAAACAATGGGAAAAGCTTGTATAGGTCTAAAGGCCTAAGTAAAAAAAAGAGAGGTTTGCGAACCTAGGAAAAATGAGAAGTCATGTGCAAAAAGGTAAGAAGTGAGCTCAGCATGTGTGAAAGCTAGGATGAAAACCCAAAAGGGCTCCTTGGAAAAATGAGAGAATTTGAGAGAAAATGGAAACTAAGTTGAGGATTCTTTGGCGTTATCCTTGATTGTAACTAAGTTCAGAATCTCAAGTTATCCTTAGTTACAACCAAGTTGAGGATCTTTTTGGATTATCCTTGGTGGTTTTTTGGCAACGACTCTTGGATTGCTTTTGGAGGACTATTCGCGGAGTAAGCTACTTCAAAACTCATCATTTTTTCTTACCTTTGTTTTTCAAATGATTTTGGGTGGTAAGATTACTTTAGCATATTCGGCGAGTGTGAGAGTTGTGAGATTCTTACTTCATTGGGGGAACTAGGGTAGCTTGGGAATAAGTTGAATGCATTGGCTAACTTATCTTTGCAGGCTACACTTTGCTTAGATCTTTTCTTGTTTTTGTTTACTCGAGGACGAGTAATGGTTTAAGTGTGGGGAGGGGTTGATGTGCAGTGTATTGCATGCATTAATCAATCAATTCGACACAATAATTATCATGTTTTTCTTGTTGGATTGCTAGTTTTAGTTAGGTTTATACGATAAAGGGTTTAGAAAACCATTGTTGGTTTTCGTGTCTAAATCCCAAGTTTTGTAGACTTAATTGAAGCTAATGGACACGTTGTATTCATGTACATCCAGATCTTCATTCAAGATCTAAAAAGTAAGTTTCTCAAGGATATTTCGTCATCATTTGGTTGAATTCCATTCACAAGAATGGTAGAAGATACTTGAAGGTCATTTGCAAGAATGGTAGTAGACATAAAGGCCACGGACTAATAATGTGATAGTAGGTAGAATTTGAGCCAAGAAAGGAGGGATTGAAGTTTAAAGAGGCCAAAAATGGAGGAAGGCACCAACCGGTCAAACCAGTCAGTCGGTCGACCGGCGGACACGAGACTACATGCACCGGTACAAGGCCAGCCGCATCAGCACGGACTGTGCCAAAGTCCTCAACACAGACCATGCCCGTTCCAGCTGCCTGTGGCCTTCTTTCTCCGTTTCACTAAAATTTATTACTATTTTCAAACAACTCAATCTTTCTTCTTCTTATCCTTTTCCTAATGCGTCTGTGAATCATTGATGTGATTCATTATGCGTGCATTGACCATTACATTCGGTGTAATAATTGGTTCATTTTATATGTTGGATTCCTAGTATTAGTTGAGTTTACATGGCAAGGGGTTTAGATGGAAATGTTTGGTTTTCTTATCTAAATCCCGCTTATTGTAGACTTAATGGCACTAATAGATAACTTGTATCCATGTGCACCTAGATCTTCCTTTGTGACCATCCTTAAGAGGTTGCTTGTGGGTACTTTTCGTTACATTCTATGTGAAGGTCATTTGCAAGGATGGTAGAAGATGTTCAAGGCCATTCGTAAGGATGGTAGAAGAGGTCAAAAGCCATTCACTTTATAATGGAATTAGATGAAGGCTACATACATCATCATGGTGGTGGAAGGATGGACCAAAGATAGGCGGCATTGAAGTTCAAAACGACAAAGGAAGAAAAGGAGAATCGTGGTCCAAGATTTGTGCCGAATTCTGGGAATGATCCAAGATGAATCAGCCTTTGAAGTTGGTTCCATTAGATTCATCTCCTCGAAAACCATAAAATTGACTACAAGAACTCTCAAAATGGACTAACGGTTCATCCGTAGCGAGGGAAAGAAGTCCAGCCGGCTGAATCATCAACGGGTTATCACAGACCAATCATGGTTGTCACCAAGCAAGGCACCAATGGCCCGTGCCACTCTATATATGGCCTGCGCCAAGGGCCTGTGGCATGAACCGCGCCAAGCGGCAAAAGTCGTACAAGACCATGGCATGGACTAGCCAATCTCAATGGCCCATGTGCACGGACCATCCCATTTCAGACGGCCCGCACCATTCCAATTGCAAAATATCAAGACTAGCACATGGGATGTATCCCCACTTTCCATGGGATGGTAGGGGAGAATCCGAACAAACATTTGATGGAGTTCCATATCGTCTACACAAATATTAAACCTCACAGTGTCTAGATGGATAACTACAACCTGAGGGCATTCCCATTCTCACTTCAAGATACCACAAATTTTGGTTCAATTACCTTCCTCTCAGATGTATAACCTCTTGGATGGATATGAAGAGAAGATTCCCTGAGAAATATTTTCCAGCCTCCAAGTGTTATTTATTAAAGAAGCAATTATCAAACATCCCCCATGGCACAAATGAATCATTGTATGATTACTGGGAGTGATTCATGAGACAGTTGGCAAGATGTTTGTACCACCCATTCAAGAAAGGGAACATGTTTTATTAATTTTTTGAGGGGTTGTGCAATGAGAACATGAAAATGGTGAACACCACGTGTAACCATTCGATTGCAAATAAGAGTCTGATAGATGCTATTTTTGAAGAGATGGATAATGGGATGAGGTAATTTGGTAAGAGATCAAGGGTGAAGAATTTGGAAGAATCGGCTCAACTCCCAAGTTAGAGGAACAAGTCCAAGAAACTCTTGAAAGGAAGGGTTCACCAAGTCAAGGTCTATGGCTTATGCAATCTCAACCATCACACCTAGGCTTGTTCACAAGTAGCGGAGGACTTAAAAGAGGTGAAAGTAATGGAGTAAAAAATGGGAATAGGAAACAGCTTGCCAGGGGGCAACAACAACAGGGGTTCTGAGGGAACCAAGGAGATGCAAAGCAAGACCCCTACGCGAACTCTTTCAACCTAAGGTACCAAGACTATCCCAACTTACGTTAGAGGGAGGAAAACCAAGTTCAAGGGTACCGAGGTGGACAAGCTTCACCTAAACCCTATCCTAGGGGTGAGGGTCCTTATAACAACCACACCTCTCTCTACAAGTCAGGCCGGGAAGAAATTTTGGAAGCTATCGGCTAATTGGGAAATAAGCAAGAGGTGTTTGCAAAAAGAACAAGGCCCAAAATTAGAAATATTGGCAATAGAGCCTTCTCAGGCATCAAAATTCTTGAGATCTAAGTCAACAACTTGACACCTCAGTAGGCCAACTTGAATCCTAAGAGTCCGGAAAAATTCTCTTCCCAACTGGAGTTCAATCAAATAAATGTGAGTGTCCTTAATTTGAGAAGCGGGAAGGAGGTCTGTGAGCCTGAAAAGGATGTTTTTCAAGAAGATGATAGGATCGTTGAGGCCAACAAGACCAATTTTGAGGAGCATAAGATTGTTGCCGAGAAAGCACACTCCAAGGAGCTTCCACTACCCAAGGCACGAGTGAGCATTTCACTGCCATTTCAAAGTGCATTAAGGGGGAGGCCAAAGGTGGCATCAAACGATGCAAACATCCAAAGAGTCTTTGAAAAGGTTGAGGTAACCACCCCTATCCCAGAGTTGATTAAACATGTGCCATCATATGCAAAATTTCTAAAAGTTGCATGCACAAAAAAGAGAAATAAACCAACTAGGAAGTTAGTACACATGAAACTAGGGGGAGTCACCATTTTGAACAATAAAAATTTACCTAAGAAATGCGACGACCTACCCCTAAATGGTCTCTATTCCTATCTCCTTGGGTGGGAAGTTACTTGAAAATGTCATGATAGACTTTGGAGTATCCATTAATGTGATGAGTCATTTACATTGCATGATTCTAGCGATGATATATCTCTATCGGAATGACTTTCTATGCTGACTAACTTGCAGTGTTCAGGTGGTAGTTCCTAGGGTGTAAAAACCCATCGACCTTCTCCTAAACTCAAAGTTAGGGTGGAGAACTCAACATTAGTAAGGTATGGGTATTCATCTACAAATTATGGAGACCCCTCCACAATGATGTCATCATGGGTGGAATCATCGATGGTGACTCCAGAGACCTAACGGTGTTTCTTCTTGCTTTGGTTTCATGATTTTTAGTGGATAGATTTTGAATGTCTTTGTTTGTGATGAGAATTTTGAGATGAAACTTTTGTTTGTGTGTAAATTTGAGTTTCAGTCTTGTGTTTTTGTTTGTATGTAAATATAGGCTTGTTGGGTGACAATATTTTTCGAAAAAAAGGGGGGAAATATTAAGGAAAAAAGGGTCAAAATATCGGCAGCCTTGTGCCAGGGATCAGCATGAGCTGTTCCACGAGATACGACTTGAGTCACATCACCATGCAAATGAGGGGGCCTCGTGCTTGGGATCGGCACGCTCTGTTCCACGTGATAAGGTCTGTTCCAATCACCCTTGGCATGAGGGGGCACATTTGGGTGCTCTCAACACGAGGGTATCCATGTCGGCAACCCATTTGAGCTGTCAAATTGTACTAAAAATGCGCATTTTCAAAAAATCTGAATTTTAATAAAAAATAATATTTTTGGTTCATAAATTCTAAATTCCCTTATTCCTTAGAATTTTTAATGTAAATAGTACTTCAAACATACCTTGTGATTAAATATATTGGTACTTTTTGTCCCCTATGTTTGGAAAATTTTAAAAATGCCATTCTCATCTTAATTGTACCTCCTCTCCTTATCACTCCTTTGCTAAAATTTGATATTCTTGGTACACTCTTCCACCTAATTGAATCATTTAACACATTCAAGGGTTTCAAGAAACACTCACTCACACACTCTCTTGGTGAGCTAAAAAAAATTGGAGCTTTTTCTCTAAATAATTAGCATTTTTGCTTCTTCTTGTTTGGATCTTTCAACTCTTAGCTTCAAATTTTGGGTAATCCTTTGAACTCCATGCTTACTTTATTTGTTTAGCATTGTGGTGATTTGTTTTTGAAAAGTTTTTTGGGCTGTGTGAATGATCTTATGTTGAAGAAAGTGTGGGTGGATTCATGTACTATTATGCTTGGATGATATAATCTTCATGTGTTGTGGTAATTTAGGAGGGATGATTCTTGAATGCATGATCTTGTTGATGGGTTGATATGGATTTCCATGGCTTTGTTGTTTAAGGAGAACGGCTTGAATAGCCTTTATGTTGAAGAATAACATGATTTGAAATGACTAGGTTATTTTGGATGAATGTTCTTTTTGAATGATATTGATATAGTGGGGCATGCCCTTGTGTATTAATGCATTACCACTTTCTCCTTTTTGTGATATAATGCCTTCGAAAAAGAAATGGGTCGGAGAAAGGGACACCTTCCCGGGGTGAGAAAAGGAAGAATCCGGCTAAAGTTGGGAGAAAAGAGCCGGCAACTTCCCTTCCTCGCAACCTCGCATTTGTGACGGATGAGTTCATGGGGTTAACTACCATTTCCTAGGCTGTAGCCCAGAGGTGAAGGTACTTGAATGGACCAATCATGACCATTTTTTAGATGGGTTTCATATGCAAGGATACTCTAGAAGCTCTAGGCCTACTCTATCCTGTTACCTACTATCAGATAGGCCTAGAAGGTTTTCTAGAGAAGCATTTGAAGACTTATATCCAGTGGACTAGGGATTTCCTGGAAACTCTATGGCATGTTGTGGATGCGAAGGGATGAAAGGCCATCAAATTCCATTTGGACGAAACATGATACATGATAACACAGAGAGGTGTTGTCAAGAAAGGGAAAAGGAATATCCCTTTCATAGGAAGAGAATCAGGGGTGCAAGTCACACCATTTCAAGAAACTCCTTTGAAAAAGTCACGAAAGGAAATATGGCGAGCGAAAAGGGAGTTTAACCTGCCTCCACTCTGGGTTGACAGTAGCTAACCCAAGCAAAGGCATTCCAAACATACCAAAAGGAATGAAAGGGATGTTAAAGATAAAATTTATATTCTGCTCCCAAACTCACTACTAAGCTACCTATGGGGTAGTTAGTGGCAAGACAGGGTTTTTCCACAGAGATGCTAGGGTCTAATAGCCAATTAAACACAACCACGTATGGGTTGTCAATCCGTCTCTTTACTAGGAATAACTAACATTACAATATGGGGGCTTTTGGGTTTTTCAATTATCAACTACGAACATAAAAGATAACACGAGATTAAACTATATAAATAGGCACTTAGGGGTATTTGCATACATGATTGATATATGACTCATATCCTCATTTCCTTCACATTCAAAGATATTCACCTATCTTATACCTATGTCACACAATGTAGAGATAGTCAGGTATTTCCCCCTGTCTGTCACACATGGTACTTACCACAATGTCGTATCTCACAGTCTCCATAGATTGGGGAATGTACTCTAGTCTAGTGACGCCGTAGACCATTACCTGTCACTTCACTCCCAATGTTAACGCGCCCCCACTTTGAGGAATACAAAGCCCACCTAAAAGGATAATACCGTGTGTAGTTCGCAACCATTAGATATGTAGTGAATTCATTACATCCCAGACACTCCACTGTGGATATCAATCCCTAGGCATAGATAGGAAGAGAAAAGACACCTTGTGATTACTCTAGAGTCGGCACAACTCTAGTCGCTATAAGCAATCACATTTATCTACGGGTTAAGCCAAGGAACTCTCCTAGTCAAGATCTTTTGAATTGATTTCCCAACATGTGATTTCTGACACAGCTAGCTAATTAGAATCATGGTATAACAGATATAAGAATTTTCTCTCAAAGGAAATTAATGCACTCCCGGTGTTCTTTACCTACTCCACAATTATAACACTCCCAATATAGCAACGAAGCCTAGCATGATTTTACACTAGCATATATGAAAGGATGCATCTTCATAATCACATAACACAGATCTAACAACAATAGAAAACACAAGTTCAAGCACAAATATTCATAGGACTAATGATAGGGGAATCTTGAATCTCAAAAGGTTATAATTAAAACATGCTTACAAATACAACCCCAAGTTGATTAAACTACACCCTAAATGTGTAATTCACGTATTGCATTGAATTCCACATTTTTGGGCAAAAGAAAAATAAAGAAAGAAAGAGAAACAACCTAGAGAGAAGAGAGAGTGTTTTTCTCTCTCTAAGCCACTCTTGAAATCTAAAATATGATCTAGTCCATAAAGCCTAGTAGAATAAAGGCTATATATATTAGTAGGGGATAGGGCCTAAAATTTGTCCCAAAATGGGCCAGAAACCCTACTCAGCTACCACTGACACGAGGCGCATCATCTGACACGGACCATGCTGCCAACGTGGCCTCGGTTAGCCCAACCTATTGGTTATGGCACGGCCTGTACGACTCAAGATGGCATGGCCACCAAGCTTGGCACAGTTGTGCTAGTGCGGGGCATGTCATCAGGCGCAGGCCGCCGACAGGAATTTCATTTTTAGCTTTCTAATCTGCACCTCGTGCCATCTGACACGGGCCGTTAACCGGATCTTCATTCTGCTCACTTTCTTTGCATGAGTTGCATCACTCTTCACACTGTGAAGACTAGTTATGACATTTGTGACATGGAACAGCATGTGCCATGTGAAATAGAATGGTCCGCGCCCATACTTAGCCAAATTTAGGGTGAAAAGGGAATCTAAGAACACGACCCGCTGAGATCGGCACAAATTGTGCTGGAGCTTGACACGGCCCATGTGACATGGCATGGCTTATGCTTACTGCCCCTGAAATGGGCCATGTAAGTCGGCCGGGTTGAAGAAGCAATTGTCGAACATCACCCAAGGTGCTACCGAGAGTATGTATGATTATTGGGAATGCTTTAAGAGACTACTAGCTAGTTTTCCTTACCACCCCTTCAAGGAGGGGGATTTGGTGTATTACTTCTTCGAGGGGCCATGTGATGAAGATATGCTGATGGTGAATGCCACTTGCAATGGTTCAATAGCGAACAAGAGCCCTAAGGATGCAATGACCATCTTTGAAAAAATGGTAAATGGTATGTGGAAATTTGGCACTAGATCGAGGGTAAAGGTCTTGGATGAACCCACGCAGTCACCTAAGTTGGAGGAGCAAGTTCAAGCTCTTGCTTCCATGAAGAATGAGCTTTTGCGGGGAAAGTAAATTAAGTCCAAGTGTGTGAAGTTTACAACCTTAACTATAACACCGAATCGTGCCCCAAAGTCATAGAAGATTTACAAGAGGTGAAGGAAATTGACTACAACAACCGTGAAAGACCATAATTTGCTAGGGGTCAACCACAAGGGTTTCGAGGGAACCAAGGAGTGAAAGGGAAGACCCCTATGAAAATTCATTCAACCCGAGGTATCGAGATCATCTTCATTTCCGATAGAGGGAGAAAAACCAACCTCAAAGATACCGAGGTGGACAAGCTCCACCTCAACCTTATCCTAGAGGTGAAGGCCCTTCCAAGAATCATGCTTTACTTGTCGGAACGGGATGAGATCTTGTAAGCCATAAATTAGTTGGAGAAGAAACATGAAGTCTTTGCGGAGAGGACAAGGCAATATATTTAGGACCTTTGCAGTAGAGCTTTCTTAAGTATCAAAAATATTGAAGTTCAAGTCGGGAAACTTGCCACCTCGGTAAGCCGACTTAAATCCAAGGAGTACGAAAAACTACCTTCCCAACCAGAGATAAATCCCAGGAACATAAGTGCACTTAAATTAATAAGTGGGAAGGAATTTTGTGATACCGAGAAGAAGATAATGCAAGAGGATGACAAGGTAGTGGAGGCTATAATCAACAGCAAGAAGAATATATGTAAAGTCATAAGAACTAGGGAAATGTCCCATAATGTCAATACCCTAAACATCAAAGATTTCACAATATAGAATAGGCCTTTGGGGCATTTCATTCCTAGTGGAGATATTTCCTACTCTTTGGCATTCATCACAAGATTTGCAAAAGGTGTATGCATGCTTATTCAGTGTAGGCCAATAAAACCCACTTTCTAAAACTTTCCTAGCGGTCCTCTTTGCTCCAAAATGACCGCTACATGCATGAGAATGACAAAATTCAAGAATTGAATGTACTTCATTATCAGGGACACATCTCCTAACAACTTGATCCGCACAATGTCTCCACAAAAAGGGATCATCCCACACATAATACTTAGCATCACTCTTTAATTTATCCTTTTGGGCCTTAGAAAAATGAGGAGGGAATTTACCAGCGATAGGAAAATTTACAATGTCAGCATACCACGGTTGGAGATCCCTAATGGTGAACAATTGTTCATCAAGGAACTCCTCCCATAGTTGCTCCTTCACTGTGGGGTTTACCTTAATATCCTCGCATGGAGTCAACCGGCTAAAATGATTGGCCACAAGGTTTTCCGCACCCTTCTTGTCTCGCACCTCCAATTCAAATTTGCTCAAAAGCAGGATCCACCTAATCAATCTTGGCTTGGCCTCTTTCTTCATCATTAAATGAGGAGGCGCTGCATAGTTAGTGTACACAATAACTTTTTTACCAAGCAAGTAAGATCAAAATTTTTCCAAAGAAAATACCACTGCTAGCAACTCCTTTTTGGTGGTGGAATAGTTTCTTTGGGCTTCATTTAGAGATATGGATGTATAGTAGATAGCGTGAGGCGCTCTTCCCACCCTTTGACCAAGCACTGCTCCAACGGCATAATCACTCGCATCGTACATAATCTCAAAAGGCAATGACCAATCCGGGGGTTGTATGATAGGGGTCGAAACTAACCTTTCCTTCAATATATCGAAGGCCCCTTTACAAACCTCCTCCATCACAAATTCCACATCTTTTTGCAAAAACTTGCATAAAGGAGATGTTATCTTTGAGAAGTCCTTGATGAATCGGCAATAGAACCCTGCATGGCCAAGAAAATAGCACACTTCACGCACATTAGTAGGATAAGGCAAAGTTTGAATTGTGTCTATCTTTGCCTTGTCAACCTCAATACCCTTAGAGGAGACAACATGGCCTAAGACAATGCCTTGCTCTACCATAAAATGACACTTCTCATAATTTAACACAAGATTAGTATCAATGCAGCGTTTAAGAACTTGTGCCAAATTTGCTAAACAGTTGTCAAAAGAATTACCATGAATGGTGAAATCATCCATGAACACCTTGACAAAAGTTTCAATAAATTCTGAGAAAATGCTTACCATACACCTTTGGAAAGTTGTGGGGGCATTACATAACCCGAAAGGTATACGCCAGTAAGTGAACGTACCAAAGGGGCACGTGAAGGTGGTATTTTCTTGGTCTTCCGGGATGATAGCCACTTGAAAGTACCCCGAGTACCCATCCAAAAAGCAATAGAAGAGGTGACTTGCTAACCTCTCAAGCATTTGATCAATGAATGGCAACGGGAAGTGATCCTTCTGATTTTCTGCATTTAGCCTCTGAGTTTTAATGCAAACGCGCCACCCGTTTTGAACTCAGGTGGGCGTCATTTCACCCTTCTCATTTTTTACCACCGTCACCCCACTCTTCTTGGGTACCACTTGAGTTGGACTTACCCACTTGCTATCCGAGATTGGATAGATCATGCCCGCTTGGAGTAACTTGAGGATTTCCGCCTTCACCACATCCATCATAGGTGGGTTTAAATGGCGTTGGGGTTGCTGGACCAGCCTCACATCTTCTTCTAACAAGATCCTATGCATAAAAGTGGACGGACTTATGCCTTTGATGTCGGAAATAGTCCATCCAATTGCTTCCCTGTTTTCCCGTAACACCACCATCAACTTTTCTTCTTGTTCTTTGGTGAGCTTGCTTAAAATGATGACCAGAAGCGTCTCCCCTTCCCAAAGAAAAGCGTACTTGAGGTCAATTGGCAAAGGTTTAAGTTCAATCACCGGCGCTTTCAAAAGTGACGGGAGGAATTCCGGTTCCTCGAGCTTCTCTAAGAGTAGAGGGGGAGGTTTTGAGAGACTTGGTTTCAATTCTTCAAGCAGGTTCAAATCCTCAAAGCTTTCCTTCAAGTTAGTGCTCATAGAGTATATATTGTGGCATCATCACTATCACATTGCAAAGCAACTAACAAAGAATCAACACCACTTTGTTCAAAAACATCATGCACAACTTCTTCAACAACCTCTAGAGCATGGCAAGCATGTTCTTCACTAGGATAATTCATAGAGTCATTTATGTTAAACTCTACTTTTATTCCATCAAATTCCATGGTGAGGGTACCTTTATTCACATCAATCATTGTCCCAGAGGATTTCAAAAATGGCCTCCCCAGCAAAATCGGGGCGGCATGTTTATCATGTTCCATGCCAAAGACATAAAAATCCACAGGAAAAACTAAAGAATCCACCTTAACCAACACATCCTCGATAATACCTTTAGGGTATGCAATAGAACGATCGGCCAATTGGATTACCACTCCGGTTTTGTGCAATGTACCCATGTTGAGGTTTTCTTATAAAGAGTAAGGAATCACATTTATTGATGCACCCAAATAAAGCATAGCTTTTTCAAAATGTGTATTTCCTATTATACAAGGGATTGTGAACATGTCGGGATCGCTACATTTAGGGGGTAGCTCTTTTTGAAACAAGGCGGAAACATGCTCACTTTTTCCATTTTTCAACTTATTTTTGGCCCTTTGTTTCCTATTCACAACACATAATTCCTTGAGAAATTTAGCATATCTAGGAATTTTTTCAATGTCATTCAAGAGTGGGATATTTACCTCATATCTACGAAAGACTTCGTAGATGTCCTTGATGTCCTTGATGTCCTTCTTCCTCCTTTTGTCGTTCAAGGCTTCTGGGAATGGAGGTTCCAGTACAAATGGAGGGATCTCCACCATCTTTGCTCTTTTGTGAGGAGGAGATGAGGGTTCTAGGATGAAGGTTTACTTTGGTCTCGGTGCCAATGTTTCCACCTCAATTTCTTCCTCCTTTCTCATTTTGGAAAATTCTTCGGCCTTCTCCTCATGGGCTTCTTCCTTCTTAATCCCATTTTCAAACACCTCAATCCTCTTAGGCTCCTCTTCAAAAATTTCACTATCCGGTGAAGTGCCAACCTCTCTACCACTTCTCAAAGCGATAGCACTTGCATTTTGTCGAGGGTTTATCTCCGGTTGGGAGGGTAGCTTACCCTTTTCCCGGGCTTCCATCCGATTCACCACTTGAGCTATTTAGCTCACTTGAGTTTCCAAGTTTTTTATGCTAGCCTTGGCTTCATCTTGGAATTTCTCACTTTCTTCCGTGCACATGCCCAATCGGTGAATGGCTTGCATCACCTCATCCTTTGTTAGCCCCGAGCTCCCTCCTTGGTCTCGAGGTTTGTCTTGGAGCCTTTGGAATTGTTGTTGAGGTGGCCTATATTGTTGTTGAGGAGGCTGATATGGTTGAGGGTTTTGGCTTCCTTGAGGGTTTCCATACCAGAGGTTCGAGTTATCACGATTTCCCGAATTATATACCCAATTTTGGTACCCTTGATAACCTTGGTAGCCTTGCTTACCTTGGTAGCCTTTCCCACCTTGATATCCTTGGTTTCCTTGGTAGCCTTGATTCCCTTGATAGCCCATGGAACTTACCTCTTCAACATAATCCTCTTGCAAAGTGGGGCAAGTGTCCGTAGGATGCGCCAAGTAACAAATTTCACATGATTTAACTTGTGGTGCATTTCCTCCAGGCTTTGTCATCAAAGATTTCACCATGGATGCAAGGGCCGAGACTTGATCCTCGAGCTTTCCACTATTTGAAGAGTCACCTACGGGAATTGGATTTCTCCTTCTAAAATCGGCCCTTGAGCGTTTCTCAATTTTTCCACTAGCTCTTCATATAATTGCATGGCCTTGGAGGATGTTTTGTTTCCAAGGGTGCCACCACAAAAACTTCTCACTAACCTTTGATCTTCATCAAGAAGGCCATTGTAGATGTAATAAACCAAAATCCCCTCCGAATAACTATGATAAGGGCAGCTTGCAAGAAGCTTCTTGAACCTCTCCCAATAATCGAAGAGAGATTCTTCATGCCATTGGAGGATGTTGCTTATGTCCTTCTTTAAGGCGGCGGATCTAGAGGCTGGAAAGTATTTGGCTAGAAACTTTGTTTTCATATCAAGCCAACTCTTAATGCTCTTGGGTGGTAGGTAGTGGAGCCAATCTCTTGCACCCTCTCTCGGTGTGAAAGGGAATGCCTTCAACTTATAGAAATCTTCATCCACTCTATGGGGGACTGTACCACCACACAAGAAGTGAAACTCGGTGAGGTGTTTGTTGGCATTCTCCCCTTGCCTACCAAGGAAGACGAGTAGCAAGTTGATGAACCCGGTCTTTAGCTCAAAATGCCCATTTGGTCCAACCACGGGATACTCGATACACATCGGTTGTTGATCGAGGTTGGGAGCCATGATGTCTCTCAACAAAGGTTGCCCCAAAGGGCCAAAGAGAGGAGAAACTCGCCCTTGGAGAGGAGAATGGTGAGGTTCCCCTCTTGGATGCTCACCTTTGTGCTCGATTCGATGTTCCATTGATGAAGATGTATCCGCAAAATGGTCACTAGGAGGGGTGTTATTCACACTTTCCAAAGAAAGCCTCCTAGCCCGTTTCAAATTCAACTCCAACTCGGGGTCGTAGTGTAGGGGTTCTTGTGAAGAGGATCGCGTGCAAACCATACACCAAGAACTCAAACAATACGTTTCCAAGAAAAGTGAAAATGGCAAATCAACTAAGAAATCAAAATAAAAACCAAACTAATAAATATTTACAAATAGCATATAATCACACATAATATGCCCAGACACATAAAAATAAATGCCTCTTCCCCAGAAGCGGCGCCAAAATTTGGGAGGTTGTCGTTGTACCTCTCAAAGTTAATACTTTTAAGCCATGTTGGCAAGTTAATGGCAAGTTGGGGTCGTCCACGAGAAGAGGGATCTTTTCAAGTGTTTAAACATATGTAGGAGAAGACATACTAAGCATATACATACATAAATACTTATAAAAGCATGTAAACAAAGGGGGGTTTTGGTTGGTTTGATCCTAAGTTATCAAATTGAAATAAAACAACTAGCAAAGCAAGAGAACTATGCTAATCATGCAATACAACTAAAGATAAGATGAAAATAACAATTGACGAAACCTTGGGCGCAATTGACTTCCAATTCCAAACCTCTTATCCATCATTGAACATGCAACCTATTTACTACTTTCACTACTTGTTGTGAAGGCTAAACTTCTATCCTTCTTAGATAGTAGTTTGCAAGAGTGAGTTCGACATCTCTTGTCAAACCTCACCAATGACTCCCATAGTCGAAACATAACTCAAGGTATCCCATTGATGGCATTTAGCACGAAGAATCAACAAGCTCGGGAACACTTATAAACACTACACCGTGTCTAAGCATTTAACCGATTCATGCATTTACACAAGATTAGTCGAGAACGATCGACGTTCATAAACTTCTCTCATTTGCTACAAGCAACAAAAATGACAAAGAGTTCAACATTATCATATTCATCTAGCAATTATCAATCCATCAACATAATCAAAAGCTCTAACTCATACTCTTGGATTCCTATAAAGAAAGGGGGAAATCAACCCATTTCCCCAAACCCTAACAAGCATATTATACAAGTACTTCATATACTCAAGCTTTCAATAACATTAAAAAATACATCCAATGCTCCATAAATACACAATAGTAAGAGTATTAAATAGTCTACAAATTGTTCTTAAGATATGGGCTTAGAAGCCTTAGTCAATTGCTCCCAAGAAATAGATTAGCTACAAGAGTTCATACTAATCAATGCTAAACAACTAATCATAAAACAAGAGAATTTCAAAGATGAAAATGGAAGGAAAAGGGTTTTAATGGCCTCTGGTCTTCATTGCCTCCGTGTTCTTCCCTTGCCACGCAAAATCCACTTAGAAGAGGTAAAAGAGCATAAAGTTTCTCTTACCCCTCCTAAGAGAATTTCAAGGTAAAACACAAGCTTTCGATAATAAAAAGAGCACGAAACTGACCCAAAATAGTACTAAATTATGCACATAAAATGGACACATTAAGGGCACAAGAAGATACGAACCGCACCTGAGGCCCTGCACCAGACCAGACGGTCTACGCCAAAAGAGCGGCGCGGACCGCATCAAACAAAACACTTAGTGTCCGTGTCACAACGAGCTGCACCAGACATAGTGCTCCATGCTGAAACGAGGATAGTGGTCCGCACCAGATCTGATAGGCTGAGAACGAATTGAGGTGGGGCACGGACTGTGCCATGAGCGATGGTCTACGCCGAGTGGTGTCTGAGCTACGGTTTCCCACTCTTTGGCCTATTTTGAGCCTATATTTAGGCCTAATCTCGTACTACTATAAATATAGCCTTAGTCTGCTAGGGTAAAAGACTTTGACATTTTTCATATTCTACTCTTGTAATTTGGAGAGCATTCTAGAGAGAAACAATCTCTCTTCTTTCTTTCTTTCCTTTTTATTTTTATTTGATCCTGTTATGTGGAATTCAAATGTTTATTTTATTTCCATGTCTAGGAAGTATTTTCCATAGCTTGGAGATAATTGTATCCATGTGTTGATTTATGCTTTTGTGAGATTCTTAGTTCATCCTAATTATTATGCTTGTGATATTATTATGACTTGTTCTTGAATTGTTACAATTGCATGATAGTACACTCTATTAGGACACACTCTAGTCTATATTCATTTGGTGTAAATATTGATACCTCGGGGAAGAGAAACCTTGGATGTGATATGGGTAGCAGGTTCCGGGTCAACGTGAGTGTGTGCAAGTAGGTCTTTTCTGAGTTTTACTGTTATGATGATAGCACATTAGTCTTAACTAACTATTAAGAGTATTTCGATGGATTACAGGTAGAGATAGCCAAAAGTAGCAAGCTAGGTTGTAAAAGGTCCTAGTGCCATAGAAAAGGTGCCTATCTCTCTTTGCCTCATTCATAGGCCTAGGGAGTAGAGCATACGTGGCGGAGCACCTGAGATGTAATCGTACGGGGGAGAAATAGGCCTACAACAATTTTCGGACCTTATTGTACCCCCCTAATTACGGAGGTAGTGCCGATGGAAGGTTGCAAAGGCACCTGACGTGACAGATACGAGGAAGTGTATGCCATCGACAACACTATGTATTATGAGCACTAAATTAGGTTGTCTAAATCTTGTATATGAAGGAATCGAGGATCGAATCATCAAATCAACCATGTTATGCAATTATTTCCAAAGTGTTTAACTAATATAGCTTACTTGCTTTTTTACTTTCATGTTAGTAGTTGCTAGTTGAAAAACCAACCCCCACTCCATTTAATGTACTATCTATTTCTAGCAACACGTACAGATTGACAACTCAGACATGATTGTGTTTAATTAAACTTTAGGCCCTACCATCTCCGTGTACATACCAAGGGAATACCGCTAACTACCCTTTCGGTATCATAGTAGTAAGTTGGGTGCAGAACTATAAATTTTATCTTTGACCTTACTCAGGCTTCGCTCGGGTTAATTAGCTACAATTAATGACACTGAGTGGAGACAGGTCAATTCCTACCTTCCAAAGAAAAAACCAGGAGGTTAATGATGAGCAGTGTCGCTTGGACTTGGACCTTCTCAAAGAAAAAAGGGAGAAGGCATCCCTCCACAAAGCCAAGTTCAAAGAAAAGGTTAACTGATATCATAACCGAAGGTTCCAAAAAATCCAGTTTTCCCTAGGAGACCTCTTAATGAGAAGAAATGAAAAAAGTCGAAGGGAGCCAGAGGGAAAACTGTCAGCAGACTACCGAGTCGTTGAAGCCTACCCCAGAGGGAGTTACGAGCTGGAATTCCCCTGTTGAAAGCCTACTCCGGTGCAGATAGAGGGTCGCCTCATTCTTCCAGGTATAGTTTTCTGCACCTAAGGGGCCTTCAAAGGATCTACTGGAGGAAGGGGCTTAATCAAAATTAGTTCTTGATTGTAGACCCATTGCCCGGAAACCTCTTCTGGCCAAACATAGCTAAAGTTCTTCAAAATATTTAGGGAATCACTCAACAATCTATCCCTGTCCACTACCACATTGTTTGTAGTGGAGTAATTAGCTATTTTCTTGAACTTGGGCTTCGAATTCCACCCCGGATATAATAGCTCTCGGTCTCACTGTCAAACGTGTAGATAGGAGGTTTATGCCAATCTCGGCAGTTTGAAGAAATCTCTAAGGGATGGTTAGAGAACCTATTGATAATGGTAAGGATCTCCCTAATTTTTGTTCCCCCATGTTCCACGGCCTTGCTACGGGAAAGATAGTATATGGACCTAAATAATTTGTAGCCAGGGGTGATTCCTAGCTGATAGCAATGGGTCATGAACGCCATAACATAAAGTATGACATTCGAATGAAGTTGGGACAAACTGACTTGGTGTTCCATAAGAAGACTAGAGAGGATAAGGGGAAGGGGAAAAAATACCAAATATGAAATGGCACTCGTAAACAGTGCATCTACATGGCCTCGTATCCCTAAGGTGTTTTTCTTCTCAAAAGAACTCCAATCTCAAGTCGTCTAGAACCCTAATCACATATTAAAGGGTCAATAACAGATGAAATATCTCCTTAGGGATTAGCTGGGGTTTTCAAATCAGGGGTTAATATTTCCTAATAAATAAAAGGATAGCTCTTCTCATCCTTCTGGCTGTTGGCTTCCATCAAAACCCTCTCCTTCGATACCACTTATTTCTAGCAATAGCCTGGAGGCAGCGGTGGACAACTCGTTGGATTTCCTCTGTCCCCTCTGATGGACAAACTAGGGCCGGTGGTCAACGATGGGACGATGTCGGAATCTTGAAGGCAGGAGCTTTCAACACTGCCGGTGGAGGATCAGGCCAAAAAATAGGTCGGGATTAAGTTCTTTACCCCCAATGGTGTTTGCAGTATTTTCTAAAGAGAAAGAAAGGACTAAGTAATGGTAAACTTACTGGTTTTGGTCGGAGTGTTTGGTCGGAGCTCTCTAAAAATGTTAGCGAGGGAGGACAAGTGCTAAGATTTGCTCTAAGTGAAAAAAGGAGTTTGAAATTTGAAGAACGATTTGGGTAAAAAAATACTTAAGGTGTAGAATATGAAGATAAATTCACGCCCTCAGGTTCTAACACAGATTACAAAGTTGAGGGTCGAACCCCCCAACAAATTAATCCGCTTTAAGGACAAATTCAAAGATAACTTGGAGGTCCCAAAACAGCCCTAGGAACGAACCCCCAAAGTACTATAGGGGCTCAAAATCGTACCCTTGAGGCATTGTGGGGACTTGGAATTCATATTCCTGCTCAATAGTGAATTCGAAGCAATCTTATCGAAGGGCAAATCACCAAGTTCATTGGGGCAGACCCAAATTCTAACCCAGGGGATGAATTTGAGGGCCGAACCCACAAATTTCATAGGGTTATTAATAATGTATTAATTTTTACTGGGTCCAAGTGCTTAGTCTAGCCGGCCCAGGTCTTCTATTTTACCCCTTAGGTAATATCTTTTGGTACGGTCCAAGGGGAAGAGCACTTGCATCACAAGCAAATAAAACAGTTACCCTACTTGAAAACATATGTAAAGGCTAGAAGTAACCCTACAAACTCAACTATTCATTCCTAATTGCAATACAATTTTTTAACTTGATCGGTAGAGCCTCTTCCCCCTGGAAACCTCCAGGGGTTTTGTCTTGCAGATTCTAGCCACAACGGCAGTGCACGCGGCGGCGGTAAATTGAGGTGCATCACCTCCTACTAAAATACTGGCCTCTTGCACAATTTAGGTAGAACTCACAAGTTGTTTCCCAAAAATGAGCAATCGGCCAAGGAAGTCCACGGGCAGGTAAGTGTGACTAGGTGGACCTCTCTAGATGGAGTCTCACCATCCAAAACCCCCCGTCTAAACAATTTAGGTGAGTGCGCGGGTAGGTTTGGAAGTGGAAATCAATTCCCCCAAAGGCTTTGTCTTTTGTAGTTTTTACCCTTTTTTTCATAGTTGTTGCATGATTAGCATAGTTACTTGACTTTGCTAGTTAGATTGTCTTTTAATTTCATAACTTAGGAAAATCAACCAACCAAATCCCCCCCCCCCATTTACTTGCTTTTATATATCTATATGTATATGTGTGTGTGTGTGTGTGTATGCTTCTAGCATAATATCAACCTTATATGTTTAAAAGCTTAAGAAAATCCCTCTTCTTCGTGGATGACCCCAACTTGCCATTATCTACTTAGTTGTAAATAGGAAGTAGTTAGAGCTTATAAATTTAAATTTGAGAGGTACGGCTATGGCCTCCCAAATTTTGGCGCCGCTGCCAGGGAAGAGGAATTTATTTTTAAGTGTTTGGGTATATTTGGCTGCATATTAGCTAGTTGTTTTTATTTTTCGTTCCTTGGTGGTTGTTTTTTTTCGGAGTAGGTATTGCTTGAGTTCTTGGTGATTTTTTATTGAGAATCCTTGCAATATGATTTCAGACTTCTGAAAAAAAAATTTAAAAAACTGGAGCATCTCACCATGAGGGACCTCATGGTGAGAAGATAGGCTCAACAAGCAAGGTTTTGCATGATGTATCATTCTGACCATCCTACCTAGTCTTGCTATTTGTTGAGGGTGAAGCACTATGAGGGGGAAAGAACCCTCGGTTTCCAAAACCAAGGGCATTATGAAGAGTGCTACCAAGAGGTAGGAGATGTTGGTTTTAAAGGGCAAGAAGCTCAAGAATGGTATCCATACCACAATTTGTACAATCCGGAGTGGAGTGGTAATCCGGATTGGTGGTATGAGAATGAGCCGAAAAACCAACAATACGAGTAAAATAGTTGGCCATCACCACCTTATGCCATACCCCAAAACCAAGCCCAACAAGGAAGTTCAAGTTTCACACGTGAGGAAGTCATGAATGCAATAGCAAATTTGAACAACTTGACTAGTGAGGAACCGGACACTCGGCTCTCCTCTAGTGTTGAGGCCATTGAGGGGAATGCGAGGAGTATATTAGAAGCATTGGCCCGAATGGAAGCTCGTGATTCCAAAAATACGACATCCCAAGTCCAACTCCAGGATTCGATGAGTGAGGTCACCATGGGAAATGAGTTTGAGTTTGAAGAGGATGAGGAGTCGGTTGTTGAGGATGAAAAATTGGAGGAAGAAGTGATTGTGCTACATTCATTAGCATCGTCACCCCTTCCCCCACCTAGTGAACCAACCCCACCATTTTTAGAAGTTTTGAGGGAGATAAGAGAGGAGCAAAAAGACAATCCCAAGCCTCCTAACAACCTAACTCTCTTTAAACCATCTCCACCTCCACAAGACTTTCCTCTTGAAAGTTTTGTACTCCACCTCTCTACTTTTGGATGCTCATGTTGAAAGGGTTTAAGCCCTCACCATATGGATAACATTAGGGTTGTGCCCACGACCTTAAATATACGGAGCTATGTCGTGTCGACGAAGTAAATAAATCCAGCCTTTATTTTGGTTGTTGTTGTGTTGTTTTTATTATTTTGTCTTGTTTTTTTACGGTGTTTTTTCTGTGATTTTGTAGCATGAGAAAGGGAAGAAAGCTTGGAAAGTGGGTAAGAAAAAAAAATTCTTCCAAAGTGCTGGGAAACCCTGTCTGTCGTAAGTTGCGACGAACAGGGGGGGTAATGAATTCCCAGCACCATTTTTTCACGAGTCGCGACATAGCCATCGCGAGTCGCAACGGAATCAAAAAAAATTGGAAGAATTGAGCTCACAGACCCAGGATATCGCGAGTCGCGACAAGGCATCGCGAGTCGCGACCAGTACTGTCGCGAGTCGCGATGGAGAAGCCAGCTTTTTAACTGTGCTTAAAAACTGCATAATCGTCTCTTCTTCTCCACCAAATACTCCCAAGAACCACCACACCTCTCCTCATTCCTCCACCATCTTACATATATTGATATATGAAGATTCTTGCATCTTTATAGTACCTTTGTTGATTGTAGTATGCCAACTAAATCATTGTGACTATAATTTCTATATTCTATAATGATGCTTGGCTATGTGTCGATATATTTTTGATATTTTTATTGGCTAATCTTAAAGTGGTGATTGCATGATGGATTGGTTGTTCTTTGAAAATACTATGGTTATTAACTTTTGATGCTAAACCTAGTTTTACAAATCCTTATGTACTTGTGAGTTTGATGTTGTTCTCTGTGGTGTTAGTCTTGATCAAATAGTGCCAAGGAGACAACACTTCCGCTCCCCCCTCCGACTCTGAAACCAATTTTGGGACTGATTCCATACAAATACATGGGATTGTGCCGAATCACCGGCGACTATGTGGAGAAACGGGAGTCACTCTACCTTTTACCTTGAGTTTTATTGTTCTTTCCTTACATATTTACATTGAGGGCAATGTAATGTTTTAAGTGTGGGGAGGGGTTAGAGAACTCACATGCATGCTAGCTTGATTTGAAATACTTTTTGCTACTATTGATTGGAAAAACATGAGAAAAAGGAAGAAGATTTTGAATTTTTTGAAAAAACAATAGAAAATGAAAAAGAAAAAAATTAATTAAAAAGAAAACCAGCTAATTTGAAAACCCGAGAGGGCAACTTAGGCAACATTGGGGGCCCAGATAGGTCGAAAACCCGAAAGGGCGACCTAGGCAAAAATGTGAGGTTAAATGTGAAGAAAAAGGGTGAGATGTGAGCCAAAGAAACATGATGTGTGACTAGGATGAAAACCTGAAAGGGCTCCTAGGAAAAATGAGAGAAAGGGAGAAAAAGGGAAAATGTTATGATTTCACTCATTTACCGGCGTATGAGTCATAAGGTTGCAGTTTTCATATGGATGGATCGGGTAGCTCAACATCTTGAGACCTCATGGGATTGGGTAACTTAGCAGGTTGAAAAACGAAGTATGGTTATGAAATTCTTGATTCTTTTATACTTCGTTTTGGTTGATGGATTAGCATTGGGTGAAGTATGTTTTTGAACCTCCTATATGGTTTTGACTTCATTTTGTGTCATTGGATTTTTGTTGATATATTGGTATGAAGTGAAGTATGTGCTTGAGCCTATCATATGGCTTTAACTTCATTTGTGTCATTGGACTTTGGGATTATCAATTCGGGACTTTAAAACATTTTTATGGGTAGTGAATTGATAAGTGGTAGGTTAGGTTAGATTTAGGGATTGGGGTTGTGTGTGTGAAAAATTCTCATTTCAGCTTTTATTTTGGGATTTACGATATTGAGAGTTTTTGTGAGGTTTTGATTGGGGGAATATTAGTTTAGGATGTGGATATATGAATTCCTTTGTGTGCTTGAATCTTTTCTTACTGGAGGGCGAGTAAGGTTTAAGTGCAGGGAGGTTTGATGTGCCCATTTTATATGGTTATATTAGGACTTTTAGGATTCACTTTTGTCCACTTTTGTGCTCTAGATGTGGCGTTTTGCCTTGAAATTCTCTAAGGAGAGTCAAAAGCAACTTTTAATCTTTTATTACTTTTCTAGAGGATTTTGTGTGACAAGGCAATTTGTTTGAAGACTTTGAAGAATACCTTTGAAGATTTGAAGACTTGTATTTGAGTTTTTGAAGACTTGATGAATTGAAGATAAGTGAAGTGAAGAGGAGGACTTGAAAAAAAAAGAAGAAAGAAATCAAGATGCTGAAACTAGGCACGGTCGCTACTCCCAATGGATTGGTCGAAAGTCGCGACAGAAGGGTGGCCAGAAACTTTCTTACTTTTTTGTACTATAAATACTCACATTATCCTCCCCTATTCAACACTCTTCTTCTATGATTTTCCGGGTTCAAAACCATAGTTTTTCCTTTCTTTCTTTTCTTAGTTTTTGTAGGTTAATCGTGTGTTTTCATTATCTAGGTTAATTTAATCTTGGGAGCAATTGATTGAGACCTCCTTGCTAATGTCTTGAGAATCATATCTATCTATTTATTTCTTTTGCTATTGTGCATTTATTGAGCTTTGAATGTGAATTTTTAATGGCATTAATGGTGTTGGAAGTTTAAGCATATAAATTGCTTGTATGATTACTTGTTAGGGTTGGGAGAAAGTAGCTGATTCTCCCCTCTTTTAATATGGAATCCAAGAGCATGAGTTAGAGCTTCTAAATGGTTTTGATGTGTTGATAATTGCTGGATGACTGTGATAATGTCTAACACTTTGTCATATTTGTTTATTGTAGAAAATCGGAGAGGTCTACAAGTGTTGAACGTTCTTGACTAATCTTGTGTAAATGCGTGAATTGGTTAAATGCTTAGACATGGTGTATTGTTTATAAGTGTTTCCAACCTTGTTGATTCTGCGTGCTCATTGCTAACAATGGGATACTTTTAGTCGTGTTTCGACTAAGGGAGTCATTGGTGAGGTTTGACAAGAGATGTTGAATTTACTCTTGCAAACTACTATCTAAGAAGGATAGAAGATTTATCGTCACAACAAGTAGTGAAAGTAGTGAATAGATTGTAGATTCAATGATAGATAAGATGTTTGGAAGTGCAAATCAATTACCCCCAAGGCTTTGTCTTTTGTATTTTTTGCCCCTTTTTCTTAGTTGTTGCATGATTAGCAAAGTTACTTGACTTTGCTAGTTAGCTTGTCTTTTAATTTCATAACTTCGATAAACCAACCAACCAAAATCCCACATTTACTTGCTTTTATATATATATATATATATATATATATATATATATATATATACACACACTTCTATTATAATATCAACCTTATATGTTTAAACGCTTAAGAAAATCCCTCTTCTTTGTGGAAAACCCTGACTTGCCATTATCTACTTAGTTGTCGATAGGAAGCATTTAGGGCTTATAAATTTAACTTTGAGAGGTACGGCAATGACCTCCCACTAACCAAGGGCCTTACAACCCTTACGGGAAGTTGCCTATGTACTCAATGCCTCCATGGATAAATTCTGGCTACTTAGGTACTTTGCCTGCATACCCAATTCCACATGGAGGAAATGATTGAGGATTGAATTTGATTAGAGTGCAGTAAGTGTTGATGGTAGACGCCGGAGATTCATTAAAAAGAGAAGTAGATAGGTTGATTGGACCAATGGGTCAAGTGGCTGGATCACCCTTCAATTCGGTGATAACTAGGGTTCAATTGTCGATGGATGTAAAGTTGGTGGAAGGACTCCCAACCTATAGTGGAGATTCGGATCCTCGGGAGTTCATTCAGACATTCTTAAGTCTAATGAATTCAAGGGATTTGAAGAAATATAGACATGTAAGTTGTTCGGAAGTTACCTTCGAGCAAAGGCTCAGGAGTGGTTTAATAAGTTGTCGAGGGGCTCTTTGCACTCATATCGTTATTTTAGTAGGGCTTCATTGAGTCAGTATGCTCAAATGAAAAAGTTCACTAAAACTCTGTTGGATTTGTATCAAACAAAATAGAAGATGGGGAGAGTATAAAAGCCTTTAAACACTGATATGTTGATGAGAGCTTGGGTAGTAGAAACTATGGAGAATGAGGTAATTGAAGTTGTATAAGAAGTTGAGCACAAATACTCCTCGAACTTAGCAGAAGCTTCAAGAGGTTGTGGATAGCAGAGAAACCCGCAAGGAATAATGATCCTCGAGGGAAGAAATCGGTTGAAATAGTTAGGCCAAATTTCAAAAGATACACACCCATAGTGCCAGCACCCATGGGCAGGTCTCCTGCGCAAATCTTGAGTATACATTGAGAGATGTTTTGGTTACCTCCACCTATGCAGAATTCACAGAATGTCATGAGGGCAAGAAAAGCCACGAATATATATTGCAAACATCATAGGGATTACGTCTATGACACGAATGATTGTGTACAGCTAAGAATGGAAATTGAAAGGTGCAAAAGGGATGGATGGTTCCGGAACCTTGGACCTTAAAATAATAACAACACAGAGCATCTGAGGCCCAAGAATGATCATGGGTGTACTAACAATACATGAGAAACAACCAGAATAATGGAGGAAGAAGAGATAGGAGACCTCGAGATCAAGAGATTCGAGGTTGAGAATAAGAGGGGAGAGAAGAGAGGCCGCAAGAACAGCGTGCGGATAACCAGGAGAACAGATGCGGTGATAATCCACCGATTCGTAGGGTGATCGATGTGATTTATGGAGTTGTGGGAGAAAGGTCTTTAAACACTGTCATGAAGGCTAATTTGCGCAAGACCCCTGCAGGAGAGTCGCGACATAAAAGGTAATTTTCTTATGAGACAATATGTCAATAACCTTTTCGGAAGCAGATGTGGTTCCAAATCAAACACCGCATGCTGATCCAATGGTGGTATCGGCCGTGATTGGATATTCCTTAGTGAAAAGAGTTTTTTCGATGATGGAAGTAAAGTTGAGATAATGTTCGTTGATTATTTCAATCAGCTAGAAATAGGACGGAGCAATTTGAAAAAAATTTCTCCCCCCCCCCATCCGGCTTCATGAAAAATACCATATTTCCTTTGGGAGAGATCACCTTGTCAGCCGGATACCAGAAGGAGATAAGGGGGTAAAGAAAGACTGTTATTTTGTAGTTGTTCATGCGTACTCGCCTTACAATGTGATTCTTGGAAGGCCATGGATGTGCCAGGCTCGAGCAGTGTGGTCCTCGTACCATTTGATGATGAAGTTCCCAACAAATAAGGGGATAGCTTTGATCCTAGGAGATCAGGAAGTAGCTAAAAGTTGCAACCTTCTGGCAGTAGGGGGCAAGGAAGATGGACGATATGGCTTTGGTGCATGGAGAAAGTAAGCCTCACGGATACTGAACAAATGCAGGTTCGAGATAGGGTACAATGGCTGTAGGAAAATCAATGTCGAAAGATGTTAAGGGAAAGCTAGGAGGTTTATTGGCGTAATATGGGGACGTTTTTTCTTGGAGTACCTCGGATCTTACCGAGGTACCCTCAAGGTTAGTAGTTCATAAGTTAAGCATTGACTCGACAATTAAGCCAATCAAGCAAAATAAGAGAATATTTGCACCCGAGAGGGTGGAGGCCATCACGGTAGAAGTGGAGAAATTAATGAAAGCGTGGGTGATTGAGGAAGTATTCTACCCAGAGTGGTTGGCTAATCCAGTGATGGTCCCCAAACATGATGGAACTTGGTGGATGTACATTGATTTTACTGACTTGAACAAGTGTTACCCCAAGGATAGTTACCCCTTGCCACCAACTGACAACCTGGCAAAGGCCATTGCAGGGTATCAAATGTTTGCCTTCTTTGATGCGCATAGGGGGTCTCATCAGATATTGATGGCAGAAGAAGATAATGAGAAGACTTTGTTTATAACTGATGTGGGCACATATTGTTACAAGAAAATACCATTTGGGTAAAAGAATGTAGGGGAAACTTATCAAAGGTTGGTGAATAAGTTGTTCAGGAAACAAATTGGCTGAAATATGGAGATATATGTTGATGACATGGTTGTGAAGAGTAAAAGATACGATGAATTCCTGGCAGAAGTGAAGGAAAACTTCGAGGAGCTTCAAGGTGCAAATTTAAATTTGAACCAATCCAAATGTGTGATTAGAGTGGGGTCTTGAAAGTTTCTCGGATTCTAGGGCGACATACGAACAACTTGCCATAAGCTTACATGGGCGCAACTTGCGAATCGCTGCATATTTCCAGGTGCTCCACCTTTAGTTCCCTAGCCAAATGTAAGCCGGTAATCAAAGCTTCATATTAAGCTTCATTATTTGATGCTTTGAACGCGAAATGTAATGTGTATGGATAATCATTGCCCTCGAGACTGGTGAGCAGCATCCCTGCTCCACTTCCTCCAGAGTGTGAAGAACCATCCACATACAATTTTCTGACCTTCTTCTTTTGAATGCCCCCCTCGATTTCTATAGTCTCCGTAGTCTCCACTAAAAATTTTGCTAAGGCAATCCCCTTTTATCGTAGTTCTGGGCTGAAATTGTATGACGTGTTCCCCTTGCCCTACAGCCTATTTAATCATTCTCCCCAAATCTTCTGGCTTTAAGAGGATCTGCCTAAGGGGATGATTGGTAAGCACCACGTTAGTATGTCCATGGAAGTATGGGCGCAACCTTTGTTCAACATGTGCTAACGCTAAAATCAAACGTTCGAGGGATGTATACCTTGTTTTTGGCCCCTGTAAGGCTTGACTAACAAAATATATGGATACTTTTGTTTACCCAGAAGATCACGGTTGTATATCATCCCCTAAAAATGGTCAAGTAGAGGTGACAAATCGAACAAAGGTGAACGGAATCAGAGTAAGACTTGAGGGAGCTGGAGGAAATTTGATATGCGAATTGCTAAGTGTCTTATAGGCTTACACAACATCTAAATCTTCTACCACAGGGGAAACGCCTTATAGTTTAGTCTATGATTCTGAAGCCGTAGTTCCAGTCGAGATATGGGTGTTGAGTCCAAGAATGGTGGCGGGATCCAAAGGGGAAGTTAATGATGAGAACGGGCATTTAGATCTTGATATAGTGGAAGAAACTCGAGAGCTGGCATCTATTCACGAAGCTAAATTAAAAGAAAGGGTTAAATGCTATCATGATCGAAGAGTTAAAAAGGTCCAATTCAGCCCTGGAGATCTAGTTATGAGAAAGAATGAGAAAAGTAGTCGTGATTCCGAAGGAAAGATGGCTGCTAGCTGGGAAGGACCTTACAAAGTGGTGGAAGCATATCCTGGAGGCAATTATGTCCTCAAAAAAAAGGGTGGTGATCGAGTGCCCAAGGGGTGGAATATTACTAATTTACGGAATTATTTCCAGCTTTAAAGACCCAAGCCACCTCGTATTAAAAGGTTATTCTTGCCTATGATCACTCATTTTCTATTCCATGCATGCTTGATGAAACTTGATTTATCTCTTGCGAGACCATTATTGTTTTCTCAAAACAATTATCTGTTTATGTATTTAATAGAGCTAAAGGCCTGAGAACGGTTCTATGATTAAGACATTCAAGTTGTTAACATTGTTGTTGCTCTTATTGCCTCTAGAAGAGTATCGATTGTATGACAAGCGCTGCAATAAAAGACATGAGTCGCATGCTGATAAGCAACACTCTCGAAGACATGAGTTGCATGCTGATAAGCGGCACTCTCTAAGACATGATTTCCATGATGATAAGATGCACTCTCGAAGACATGAGTCGCATGCTGATAAGAGGCACTCTCGAAGACATGAGTTGCATGCTGATAAGCACCACTCTCGAAGATATGGGTCGCATTTTGATAAGCGATGAGTTGCATGCTGATAAGTAGCACTCCTTGTAATAGTTCCAGCTTTGTATGCCATGCGCTACGACTGATTAATCAGGATGAAGGTTGATAAGCTTTATGATGAATGAGAAATTCCACATGGCAAACAACGCTCTTTATGCCACACATAATGGTGGATAATTGAGTGACATGCTAATAAGCTACTCGATTTATATCTTTGTTGATAAGCAAATTTCAAATTAAAAGTCGTATATGTGTGCATTTCTTACAATATATACTGAGTTAACAATATAATACATGATGAGTTCGTCATGTTCATACTAAACAGTATTGCTATAAAAAATGTTACCTATTGATATATGAGTCAGGAAGGATAAATTACAACTACATTATCAAGCACTCGGGTAACCTATTTTCCTTGGGCTAACTTTCTCAATTCCCCTTCAAGTTGCTCGAGTTCTTCCTTCTTAATACCAGCTGCACGCTGAAAGTCACGCTCGTGTTCCTCTTTGGGATACTCAGCTGGATCTATCATGATCTTGGACCAAGAGCATTTTGGTAAAGACCCATCTCCTACGTCCTTTGCTTGGAGGTCCCTATCTCTACGATGTTTGCTCGTGGATCATTTTGTAGTTTCGCTCGAAGATCTACGGTTGTTATCACCTTTTTTTAGCAACAAACTTGTTAGATCTTCGCCCTCTCGAAGGGGGGTAAGCCTTGTGCAATTCACGTAACTCTCGCAACCATTCCTGGCATCAGAGGCTGCTCTCTCGTTAGGGGTTCCTTTTGCGTGCACCTCACAATCCACAGTCCAATGTTTGGATTCCCTGAGTAGAAATCTAAGCAGAAACACATTATCTATAAGTTTCGGATAGGTGACACGGTGGTACAGGCTATGGCCTCAAAGGCTTACTGAATACTAAAAGAGTGAATTAGAAAAGGAAAAGGAATATTGTACAACAGCAGATAAATTAAACACTAAGACACCTTCGGATATTCAAGAACTCAGAGTTCTCAGATGTTACTTTGAAAGGGGACTCTCGAGTGAATTTTTTTGGAGAAGATTGAGGTTTGACTTTCCTCTCGATAGTTCTTTTTTCATTTCTTGATCATCATAAGTTTGCCCTTGGAAGTCGAATGTTGTGACCTCAACAGTTTTCTCCTTTTTATCCTTTCATAGACATATTTTTCGTAAACCTCGCGCGGCCAGATCTGGCCACCTACCGTATTGTCCGGGCTAGAGAAAGCAGTATAAGAAAGGGACGAGGCTAATAAACAATCCCTATCACTCAGATAGTCGGGACAAGTAAACTTCTCTTCTCTCGAGGCCTCGACTGTAACATCAGAGTTCCATTGGGAGACCTTATACCTATTATAATCGAAGGTAAGCCTTTTCCTAATGTCCCTCCACTTGTCGAAATGGTTAGAGATAGTGAAGGCTTTCGGTTTTCTTTGCCTAATTGAAAGTGTGATGATATTATCTGATGACCTACCGTTGAAGGTTGCGCTATACAGAGAATGGAACAAGTCATACTCGGACTCAATCTCAAGCTTATGGCACTGCATCATAAATAACATGTAGTTATTATCACATTCGGGTGAACTTGGGCAGGGCTCACCTAAAAATCCCTGAGAATTTTTTAGAACATCGAAGGAAAAGGGAAACAGAGCCCTGGCCGAGATATATGACCAACCTTCCCTTGGGAGGATTGTCGAGGGATCCCTCAATTCCCAGTAATTTTAAACCAACACCAGGAGAGATTCTTTAACCAACAGGCAACGAAGATAATATTTGTGTGATTGACCAAGACCCCTCAGGAGCTGGGGGCTCTCGAGTCTACTCATCCCCATCTTCGAGGGTAAGAGATAGTTCTATGCGGACACAACCCTCCTCTCCTTCAGGTACCCTCAAGGGGTTTCCATCTTCATGAACGGGAGTACTAAACTCGATATCCCTGAGATGAGGTGACCTTCTCTCAGAAGATTTCCCTGCACCTGCAGGTCAAACATTCGGGTATTCCATGGGGGCATATTGATAATCAGAAACTCTGTGGGAATATGGTCAGTACGGCCGCAATTGTCGACATGTGTGTAAGAGCATTCGATATCGCTAAGCTCCAGACCAGAATTCAACTTTCTAGGCGACTCAACTGCCCCCCCCCCCTTTTGACCGAATCTCACTAGATTGCTCTCTCTCAATAGACTCCTCACTGGAAATAGCCATTATGAAAGGGAAAACGGAAAAGGCTAAGATGAAAAGTTAAAAGAACTTACTGGTAAGAGAACAAAGGATGAAGGGAAGTGAGAAATCGGAAGAGATTGGAGCACTGTGAAAGTCTTCTGAAAATACTTGAAAATAAATGAAGAGAAGTGGGGGAAGTAGGCAGTTAAGAAACCTGAAACGGCGGCAAGATAATGACTACCTTGGGAAAACTAAATGTTTGAAAAGGCGTGAGAATATTGTCATACCTTTTAGAAAATGTGATGTTTACGCGCACATCTTTTCAAATTCAATGGAAGGTACAGATAAGAAAACTTAACACCACCTCGAGGCTAGAGATGATAAACAAAGGGTATTACGAACCTAAGAGCTCGACCCTTTGGTTCATCATCTTGAGAGTCTTCGAGTTACTATATCGAAGCTTCGTAGTCTCGAGGGTGTCTTTAAGTTTTCTGGGGTTTTTTATGATGGTTTAACCTAGAAAAAACCCAAATAGTGTATTGGGCCTATTTTGGGCCCATAAAGGCGTCAGAAATAGATAGACTAAAAGGAACGCATTTAGTGGTAATTAAGAGTTATAATTGGGAGCAAATACTCCTAAGTTATACAGTATAAATACCCTATATGTATTAATTATTATTCATTCATTTTTTATACAATATTCATACGTTTTGTTGACTTGAGCATTGGAGAGTTTTTCCTGTGACCTCTCGAGATTTTTTAAGGGACTCATCTGATCAGTTTCCAGACGCATCACTGATAATAGTTACTTTGTGCTTTATATATTTCTGAATACTTTTGCGCTGTAAAGTGGTTGATTTTCCTCCTGGTTGGTGTGTTTGGCCTGTAGGATTAGCAGTGATTTTGTGCTTTATATATTGCTGAATACTTTTGCGCTGTAAAGTGGTTGATTTTGCCCCTGGTTGGTGTATATGGCTTTTAGGATTTTGTGGGGGCGGGGTCTGGGATTTTGGACTGTTTTCTTTCTGATGTGGTGATTTTGTGTGAGGTACAGGTTTGTTTATGGCTGGGCTTCAAACTGTGGGGACTTGGTTTGCAACATAAAATGCAGAGAATGTGATCCGGTGGTGCTGATTCTCCTTGTTTGGAGCTATTGTGTTGGGAATAGTCCGTGTTTGGAACTGCGGACCGAGAAAACCTTGGAAGCTTTCTAACTTAGAGAGAAAAACCTTTTTTCAAAATACTAATTGAATTTGTTTCAAGTATCAATTATTTTTCAAATGTTTTACTTAGCCTCAGTCAATGAAATGATTTATGTGAGGTTAATTCATTCATGTTTCTCACATGGACGGACCATTTAGGAGGTCGTACTAGAAAACATAAACTTCAACTGGCCAAGCACCCATAATATAACCGCAAGATTCGCAGCAAGGATTAGAGAACAGATATTCACAACTGCACATTCCTTGTGCTTCTCCATCAGTGACCAGGTCCCAGCAGCGAAAGGAGGAAGGTCCTATAATGACCAGAACACTCCGAATGAACGGCGTCATTCAAACTTTTTCCATGCTTTCTATGGTATTCTGCTTTGATGTACAGCATGTCAATCTCAGTCCTTGTCACTATTATTCGAATTAGTGTTGTATCATTGGTTCCCATGCCCTTCATTGCCTTGTGAAGCTCCTGACGTACAACATAAAAAGCACAAGTGTAAATATGATTTCAAATACTCTATGTATGAAGATTTCGTGAGGGTAGCCTAGTCCTATGAAATTGAGACTTGAAGTACACAAAAATTGAAAAACTATGAGGATAGTCCATCTAATGACCAGATCTTAGTACTGGAAGACATTTTCAAAAAAACGAGCAAGAGATTCAGAGACAACTTTCAGAAGGTAAGAGCTTCATCGAATGAGAAAAAATACCTTTGCAAAGTACTTTGCAGGGTTCTGAGCACACTGCAAAATTGTCACCAGTGCAAACTCAAAGAGCCCAGATGTTTCCTTCTTAATTGCCTGCCACATACAATTTGAAAATGATTCTAGAGAAGCTCAACTGTGGATAACATTGAACTGACAAGATCACCTTTTTCAGTGAGCCTCCATACATGTTATGGTAGGAAGAATCAACAGCAGACAGATGGGCCTTGCTTCTTTCACTGAAAATGTGTATGAAAGTCTTCTCATCAGTTCCCAACTTCTTCTCCCCAGCTTTAAAGAGCTCCTTAGCATCATAATCAGACATTGCTTTGTCAACCTCCGGGCCTTCATAGCGCGACTTAGTTATGTAAGCCAGCAGAAGCTACAACCATCACGTAAATAAGGAATAATGTTTAAGAATATAAGTATCTTTTTCAATGCAAATAAAAAGTATCTTAAAAAATAAAAAGATTGCTAAACATTGCCAGACGTTCATATGTCAAATTTCTAGTTCAGAAACTTGACAGCTGCTTAGGGAACATATGTTTTTTCACAGAGAATCTGAAAGTAAACATGTAAAGGGAACCTAGTTGCAAAGACATGAATCATGATTCAGTACTGAAGATGCCTAAAACCCACTCCAAAGGTATTGCTTTAAAGCACTACAATGGCCCTAACTAGACTTCTCACATGATGATTACAAAGACTGGAATAAGGGACAGTAGCGCTGAAAGCCAAGCAGGTATGTTGAAGAGCAAAACAAAGAAAATGAATACAGGTATTGGTGTAAATTGACTGAATAATAAGAAAAACATTGCAAATAAAAAAAATAAAAAATGAAAATCATGATGAGAAAATAAACAGAAGTGCCAATTTAGTCCAGAGCTCCCATGAACAAGTTAGAACAGTCGACTGACTGGTCTAAATGGCTCATATGATCTGTAGAGGTAACTGAATTATTAACTGTAAAAATCTCTTTTTTGTGGGGGTACCAGCTATATATATAAAATGTATATAAATACCTTTTTGTGATCTCCAGATGCTTGATTTTCGATGTCATGTTCCAAATAAGCACCAAACAGTGAATAGTAAATTTGTTTGAAATGGTGTATCTGAGATGAATTCCGGGAGCAAATAACTTCAGTGGCTGCTCTCAGATCAATATCAGTGCGGAGAGACCGGCCTACTAAGGTAGCGTCACGCCCTGCTGGGTCATGGAGCCAAAGTGACACTGCTCGCTGCAAGTATTTACCAATGGAAGAGAAAGATAAGTCAATACCACAGTACATGCAAAATGACTGCATTTTTCTCCCTATTTTTTTTGTCTTTCGTGTAGAATCTTCTTCGTTGGATTCTGGTTTCATCTTAGATACTGGGATTTTGCTACAGAGTAATTTCTGTTACTCGCTCAAGACTCAACAAAATGACAAACCAAGACATTTAAGTACTTTTCTAAGTAGGAGGCATAGATGAAAGAAAAGATTTGCTAATTTACCTTTACATCACCGTTAAGCTCTGACGATATACGTTTGCTGAGTTCTTCACCATACATAGTTTTATATTCATGCTGAATCAGCGATCGCTGTGTTGCATCTCGATGGGCAAGAATGTGAACAACAGCTGCAGTATCACATCCAAATCCTAACATAAAAGAGCTTTAGTTTCCAGAGAATCATAGGTAATATTACCCATATACGACAAAAGAAGTGGAGAAAATACTGCTGATGAATAATCAAATAGAGACCATTCACCATTAACACAAATGTATTTCCATGATTATTCAAAAGACAAGCTTTTGAAAAAAGTAGAAAAAGAAAAGCTGGCTACTCAGAAGTAGCATATGGAGAGAAGAAAGGCAGCGGAAAGGGATTGAAAAACTGCATCCATCTCAACTCATATATCAGAGACCCAACTACTATTCAACCTGTATTCAGTTATATAAAGTGAGAAATTTTGGACAACTAATACATGCTACCCTGTCTTTTTCCAAGAAATGCTTAAATCTCAACAAGATATCTTACAATGTACTATTTCTGAAATTTAGTAAACATGATCAATGTTTTTTTAATTTCCATCATTGCGGACACCAACTCAATAACTCTTCCGCATTAGAGTCTAAAAAAACTATAGAATCCAGGTCACAAATTCCCATAAGAGAGGCATAAAAAACTGTCATTACAGTGATAGAAAGAAACAGAACGCTTTGGAAATCTCAAACTACTTTTTTTCATACTTAAAAAATTGTCACAATTTTATACTGTGCATCATTCTAATTTCAGCGAAATGGATTCTTGTAAGGCAAATACAATCAAAGTCAGGCCCTCTTCTCCTAAGTTTATCTGCAATTCAGTTCAATTCAATTTTGGCGGTTCAGCCGAAATTTGATTTCATGAAATTTAACTTAATTTAGTCATATTGTTACTATATTTCGATATACATATTTTGAGTTCTATTCAATTCAGTTGGGTAAAATAAGCTCAGGAGAACAAGGTCTTAGTCATTCTCAAAATGTTGGCTTAAATTACTACACTCCATATCCAAAACATCAGAAATTTTAAGGTTATGCTGTCTATTAATCTGTATTAATAGGTTCTGCTCATCCACGAGGCTACCCAGAAAGGCTTTGGTCTCTTAACATCTGTTTACCTATACAGCAACAAACCACAAATAACTGCATAGTCTAAGAAACATTTCCAGTGCATCAAACTTCTGCAGCTGAAATCAGAAATTGACTAATTCTACAGATCTTGGCGCTCAGTAAGTATTAGTACCGAACTAGGAGAGGAATTGGTTTACCAGCTCAGCTCAAACATTTATGTAGGGCACTTGATAATAATCAAATTGCCTCCCTCTCCCAGCTTCACATTACTTATCAAATGAAGCAACCTAATGCCTTCCTAAAAGATCACCACACAATCTGATTAACCAGAGTTGTCGTGTTTGACTATACAACAATGACAAACAACTAAGCATTTATCCCACTATGTAGAATTGTCTGTCTATAAGAATTTTATATTGTCATTGTGTTCTGTGAAAGTTGAGCCACATTGGACCTTTGTTTTAGTGATTCTCTATTTTGCGGGTGTCTTACTCAAACAAGGACATCTCAGGTATGTTGGCGGAGCGGTGCTTACGAGCAAAACTGACTTATTTTAAAAGCAACAAAAACCATCCATTGCTGTTCCCAAATAATAGTGCTTAGCTTATAAGCATTAATGCAAAGTAGCTAATAAGCCCTGGCAAACACACTCTAAGGCTCTCCAAAATACATGTTCAAATCACCCCCTATCTCATTTCTTTCATGAAAAGTGGGGCTATACCCCACACCAGCTTTGGTTCTAGTAACCCTTTTACTTTCAATTCTACCATAGACACTAGGGTGCTGGCTGATCCTCAAGAACAAATTAATGCAATATACATTCGGATATGGAATGCAGGTTCACCGAGGACATCACTAACCTAGCGGTAATTTACAATAAAAAAGATAAGCATTCGCTGCCCCTTACCTTTTTCAATAAATGGAATATATACAATCATAAACGCAGATGTGTTGGCAAGACGAAGACGTCTAGACAGTAGAGAACCATCAATTAACAAACTATACAAGAGAGAGGAAGACCTAAAACAGCATCCATATACAGTGGGATTTTGGATCGAGGTTATGTATTTGTCAATTAGAGTGTGATCTGTAAATGGAAACATATGGATAATCTTTTTCCTCTCCGTTTAGGCACACAACAAAACATTCTGATCCATCGGTCAGACAGTACAAACATGAGAACAAATAAATCAAAGCCCCAAAATCAAGAACAAACCAGGAGAGGAAGGAAAATGAAAACTCCCGTAAGAGAAATTCAACAGATCCAACACACACGATATTTCTGAATTCAAAATCCAATAAAAAACATTGCAAATTACTGGTTACCCTTGAAAGCTTTGTACAGATGCATGGCGTCATCGCGGGGAGTAGTTAGAGTTGGAGGAATGGTTAAGGTAGACATGGCTCTACAATTTTCTTCCTTGTTTCCGACTTTGCTCTTGTAAGAGTAGCGTTTCCAATTTAAAGGGGAAAGTAGGATGGCACCGCGTTGAATTTCGATGGCACCGCGTCGGATTAACTATGGGTTGAATGCACTTTAGTCTTAAGTGAAAATGTTACTCCCTCGGTCCCAGCTGAATCTGCACACTTTTTGGTCAATTTTCTCAAGACACGTTTGATCATAAATTTCAACTAGTATATAGATACCAATATCATCACGTGAGATATTATTGGATTCTCTGCATGCTGTATTTTCTAAATATCAAATTTTAACACACCGTTAATATACGTAACTAAAGTTATCGTTGATCAAATATGACCTAAGAAAATTGACCAAAAAGTGTGCACATTCGGTTGAGACGGAGTAATATTAAATGTTGTTTAAAAAATGGCATAATTCCTCTATTTAGCTATTTGGACATGCAGTTAATTCCTCTATTTCGCGATCAGTGGTGCACTTAAATTTAAAAAACCTTCTTTTGATTTTTACACATTCCAAATATAACCAAATTTAAACTATTATCATTAGGTCATTTTATTTTTTACATTCATTCAATTTAATTTACTTAAGGGTCCTTCCCTGGAAAGATGTTCTTTACATAATCTATGAAAACACCAATGTTTAAATTGCAATCGTAAAAAATTAAAATAAAATATTTGGGTTGCATCAATAGGATCATAAACTTATAAGAGTTCGACCGTCTTATCACGAGACCAGGGCAGATTTAGTAACATTAGATATATGAAATAGGACAATCTCCAAAATGGAGTTAAATCATATTTATTATGATTTGGGGTATATTCTAAAAAATTTACTGAAATCTAGGGACTGAATTGCAAATTAATGGGAAAAAATCAGAATCCTTCGTCTTCTCCAATTTATGTTTGCTTCGTCGTCGCCGTTTGGTTTTCCCAGTCACCGGAGAACTCTATTTCGGAGCCTGGAGCACTAATTTCGATGGGGAGACACCTATCTTTTACCTCAATTCGCAGTTCTAATTTCGAGTTTTCCGGTGATTCGATGGTAAAATTTATCCCGATAGGAAATGGGTGCAACGCGACCAGACCGGGAACAAAGAGAAGAGACTGAATATTGGTCAAATATGATCGGAGGAGGAGGTGGCACGGCGGGTGTCGAACATCGATAATTTTTGGAAAGGTTGAAGAGGGGGAGAGGCTGACGGGTTAGTTGGGTTTCTCCCTGGTCTTGCAATCAGTCATGCTTTCATGTTGGTTTATGAATTTCATATATTACATCCCCAATAGTCATGCTGCGTGACATGACTGTCACATTTAATGGTGTTGTCCATAAAGAAGCTAAAAGTGGAATGAGAAAGGAAATGATTAGGGTCACGATCCTAAAGTTGGATTTCTCTGATGTGTCTTAGAGGAGAGTATACAATTGTCCCAAATACTGGTTCGTTTTAAATCATCATACTCTGCTGATACAACATCCAGAGTCCTAATTATCCCAAATGTTTGTTCTTTTTAAATCATCCTACTCTACTCTGTTGATACATCTAGAGTCCTACTTTGTTGATGCAATCACAAAGATCATCCATCAGGGCACAAAACTAAGTAAAAATTTGGGTAAGAAGAAAAATAAGAAGCTACTATTAGAATGAGAATGTTTCAAATACAACAATGGAGGAACGTAGTGTGGTGATAGAGTGCGAACTCACTCTTTTGGCCATTTTCAAGTTTACGTGCATGATTTCGTTCATGCAACTAGAAATTGGGGTGTATGAGATACTGGAGCTGTACATGTAATAAGAAAAAGTAGAAAGACGACTCTTCAACTGTGCGTGAAGAGACCGCTTGAATTCTCCACTTGAATTGGCGATTCTTTACATGCACCATCTAGACTAACTTTACTGATCTTATACAACAAGTAATAATAACCAGCTTGTAGTAAGTAACATCAACCTAAATAAATAATATATCAATATATAAACTTAAGAGATTGAGTCTTTCGTAAAACATTAGTGATCCTTATCTGGGAGATATAACATCATATCATCATAATAATACCTCTATCTAAACTTCTAAACCTACAAGTATGTAACTCTATATGATGATGTTTCAGAAGACTTTTATTTATCGATGCTTTGCATCTGTATTTCTTCTTGTTGAAGAAAATGTTTTCTCTGCAAACTTTGTATTTCTTCGTGATGAACAAAATCCTTTCCTTGAGTTTGAGTTTTTCTTTCATCAGAATGAAAAATTTTACATTCTTTCTTTATCATCGCACCTGAAAAAATGACAGTACAATAAGCAAAACTTGACCAACTCAAATCATTGAAACATTGAACACATACCACTAAGCCCCCATAGTAGTCACATAGTTCGCTTTTTGAAACAATCCATTCAAATCATTGCACAATCATACTTAAACATTAAAAACATCACATGTCGTCCGGCAGCACCAATCAACATAACTTGAAACATTAAAACATCATAAAAATATCACAGTAGACCAAATATATTCAAAGCATTGCAAATTTAACTATAAACAACATATCATTGCTAAATCAACCTTAAACATTTAAACATCACAATTGTAGACCAGCAACCCTAATCAAAATAATTAATGCAAAATCACTATTTGAAAATGATCGATTCACATCATTGTAAAATCAACCTTAAATGCTTAAACATCACTCCCATACACTCTCAGACGATAAGTTAAAAGAATTATTACAAAATTGCTATTTGAAATACTTGTAATGATCAATTCAAATAATTACAAAATCAACACTAAACACTAAAACATCACACCCTAACCACCCCTACACTAGAAACACCGATCAATATATGGACAAAAAATATAACATCATTTAAAAGTTAAAATTTTAACATTACACCTCTCAACATCAAAAAAGGATAACAAAACATATAACATAATTCACAAATCGTAAGACATTCAAATTCAACCATAAGACATCAAATAAAAACCACAAAACATATAGCATCGATAAAAGGTTGTAATATATTATAATGAAACCTTAAATCATCAAATAAGAATAAACATATATATAGCCTCTTTCAAAAGTGATAAAATAATAGTATGAAACCTCAAAACATAAGTAAGATAACCACACAATTTAACCAAACTTCATAAAAATTAATTCATCCAGTCAAACAATTAAAACATCATAAATTTTATCTCAAACTTATAACATCATATATATAAAAAAAAATATCATTGTGAAACCTTAAAACATACAAAATGTTAACAACATATATACCATCAACTAAAAATAGTAACACGCGAGCAAAAAATATTGAAACATCAAATGAACAGAGCGTAAAATGACCTGGTTGAGAAAAGGTAAAAGCCCCTGCAACCATTAAAAAAATTGTGTAGCTTGTGTAGACCGCAGAACTTGCGATATCTTCCATTATATATACACAAGAAGTTAATATTAGTGCATCAATCACAATAATCAGAACTCTACAATAATTCACCAAGGGTTCACACACAAGCTAAACTCAATTAGAAAGCCACAACCTACAAGGATGTATAATTGATTAAATCGATCAAACGTGAACACTCACCTCGTTGAAAATATGCCAGCGAACTTGTTAAGACAATGAGAGTGGTGTGAATCTGCTGGATTTTCTCGATAATCTAATCTCTAACTACAGAAATCGAAAGATCGGAGAAATTTTTCGGCTCGTGGCAACGATGGCAACGACGACAATGTGGTAATGGTGACGAGTTGGTAACAGCGACGTTGGCGACAAGGAAGTTGATGATGCCATTTTCTTCTTCTCCTCTCTCGTTCGACGAAGGAATTGAGAAAAATAAGAAGATCACAACCATCGATGTATATTTGGGAACATAATTTTCCAATCAGGATGTTAAAGCTCCATACTTGCAAGGAAAATCTCATAAACATCATAAAATTACAAATAGTAGCCCACCTCTATTTTATATGTTAAGTTTTTTATTTTAACCCCCGTCTCACGGTGAGATGACTCGTACTATACTTTGTCTACTTATAAATATTGCACGTTCCATAATAAATTTTGAATATTGCAACTAAAATCTTTTACTTTTTTTATATTTCTAATTCAATATTGGCTTTCCATATGCATGTGGAAGGACGGTCTTTCCCAAAATTTTATCTTTACTTAATTGACATCTTATAAATTATCGTGTTATAAAGTGAAGTGTCATTATTAAACCATCACTATTTTTTCCGGTCCCTATTTTACTTGATGGAGGCCAAAATTTGTGGAAGATGACAATTCGCCCATGATACATTTAAATTCCAAAACCAATCACTCAATAATAATTTTTTTTAAATTTAAATAAATACATTAACATTTCTTCTACGTTTGTTCCATTCACGAAACTCTCAATTGCACTCAAAATTCATGTTTTTATTGTTTATAAAAATGTAGCGATGGAACAAGTACACTCTATACTTCATTTCTAAGATGTTTATTTAGATTTTTAAGTAAACATTATTAAGTATTGATTAGTATTAAAAATAAGAAAAATATGATTTTTTTAAAGAAAAAAATATTTAAAAAGTGGTCGGACACATTGATGTGTCCGCTCTTAGTGGTCGGACACGAGATTAGTGTGTCTACCCAAATGACTGGACACACTACTTTCGTGTCTGGCCCTAACAACGAACACATTACTACCAGTTGGAATCAAATTTTCCGAGCAAGATTCTAGTGGGCTTCATTCACCGTTTGAACTGGAATAACAGAGTTTTGGCTTCGTTTTCGCGAGTGCTATATCGGAGTATACTCATACGTTAAATTCGTGTTCCGTTTGAATGAGAAATGATGGGCTCAGAATTGATTACTTAAAGAGTAATATTTTGGGTTTGTGGTATATTAGAAATATCACACTGGAAATGAGAAGGAAATAGGTCTAGTACAAAGGCTAGTATGAAAATACTAGGTTTATCAACTAGTAGTTTAGGAGACCTCAACTCAAGACCACACGTGCGCGGTTCAGGACGGGTCGAGCTTTCTCGAGAATGTTCGGTTCGAGTAGGTCATTTTAGACTTTGATTTTTGAACCGGTCAACCCTGCTACTTACAGAGGCGTAAATCACTCATGGTCTTCCTCCCTTTTCATTACAGCATGTGGAATCCTCCCTTTAGAATTGAAGAGGCATAGACTACTCCACGAATGGCTCCTAGCTGTTAGTGCTCTTCTGCCTATAATAGGCTGCCTCTAGCCTCATTCTAAAACGCACAATACAACATATCCTCCTTTCTTATCCTTCCTCTGTTCTTCGTGTACTTCGTGTTCGTTCATCGAGTCTGAGAGTAAGGCACCAAATTGGTTCGTCGGTGATGTGGTAGCTTGTTCAGGCGGCTTCTTCGCTGCTCACCTCTATAAGTTCCTCCATATGCAAAGACAATCCCAGAAATGACTCTGGGAGAATCCCTCTGATGATCAAGTCAGTCATCTCTTAAAGAAATAGGATTTCTCTGAATGGTAGCACTTACCTCAACTTCTTCTCCATTTGATGTATTTATAGACTAGCCCAATCGTGCTTCCTTGTTTTTAGGGACAGAGATCGTGGGGTACATCACGATCCCACTTTCTGAGTTTGTGGTCTTCATGGTCTGCGTTTGTTCCTTATTCATTTACCCACATTTTTGCGTGCCCCTAAGTTCTCAATAGTTTGGGCTAAACCGAGTTTGTTGAACATTATTGGGTTGGGTCTAGCGGCTGGTAGCATTACTTGTTGGACCATATATACACCATAAGCCCCCCAACCATGAAGCCAATGCCTGTCGAAGCAATGATTGGTTTCCTAAGCTGCGTAGCAAACTTATTCCTCGCTTTGTGTGTAATACGTTGTAATATGTTCGTCTGAGCTGCAATGCAAACCATTTTTTGCAGAGTGTTAATTGCTTCATGGCTGTATGTTACGACTTCCTGGAATCATGCTTCCATTTTAAAAAAATTTTAACCTCTAGCCATATCTTATCTTCATGGGATCTATCCATTGTAATCTTGTGACCGGGATTCACTCCTTCGTATTCATTTGTTAGCTTCGCAATTTGCTCAGGTCCCGTTTCGACTACTGTGTCTTATAATTACTTTGAATTTAGCATCTCGAAAATAGCTCCCATTCAGAGTATTTTCTCTATCATCTCCTCGAGAATCGAAAAAGGTAATGCACTTTACGTCAGCTTTGTCATGATTGCGCATTATTCTTTTTATTTGTCATGTAGCATTCCTTCTTGTATTTAAATTCTTACGCAAACCCATGCCTATTCATCTTCTTCCTTCATCTATATTGCTCCCAATCTCTTCTCGAATCCCACACTATAATAGTAAGTTTATTTTACATCCTTCCTTCCTGCTCTTCCTTAAGCTTTTAGCTTTTGATTTGTGTACTTGTGCATTTTGTATCATAAGTTTGTTTTGATTATAATTTTCAAAAAATTTGTGCTACCCTTCCCATCACTCTGTTCTAGATTCTAGCCGGACTTGTTCTTCTTAGTTTTTGTCCTTTAATTGATGCCGCCCTTCGTCTTGATTTTAGGGATTTTGAATTCATCAATGTCTTCTTCTAACAACCTTAGGATGTCTTCTCCTAACGTTCGTGAGCTTAATATTGATTTCGATGAAGATTCCAACCACCGTGGAAGATCTTACGCCATTAGTAGTCTCCTCACAAAGTCCTATGTTGATCAATCCCCGCCAAAATGCTAGTGTTGTCACTTTGAGAAGTGGTAAAGAGGTTAACTCTCCCCCGGTTGATGAAGTTGTTAAGGGTGAACCTAGAAGGCTTGAAATTTTTGAGAATGAAGTTGAGGAAGAAAATGAGGATGTGGCCAAGGAGCAAGTAAGGAAGGGAAAGAAGAAGGAAGAGGAGATCACCGTTGAGAAATCAACCTCCATTCCCGAACCTTCATCCCCTCCTTACAAGAAGGCAAGAGTGATAGAAACTCCCCCATATGTGCTAGAACCACCGTTCTCGAAAGCTCTAAAGGACAGACGGAGGAAGGAGTCCAACAAAGACATATACGAAGCCTTTCGTAGGTGTGAGGTAAATATCCCTCTTTTTAATGCTATTGAAAAAATTCCTAGCTATGCAAAACTTTTGAAGGAATTATGCGTGGTAAATCGGAAACAAAGAACAAGTTTAAAAACGGGAAAAGTGAACATGTCTCCGCTTTGTGCCAAAGGGAGTTACCCCCTAAATGTAGTGATCCCGGCATGTTTACAATACCTTGCATGATAGGGAACAAAAATTTTGAAAAAGAAATTCTTGACTTAGGTGCATCAATAAACGTGATTCCTTACTCTTTGTATGAAAGCTTCAATCTTGGTACTTTGCACAAAACTGGGGTGGTGATCCAACTAGCCGATCGTTCTAGTGCATACCCTAAGGGTATCGTCGAGGATGTATTGGTTAGGGTGGATTCCTTAATATTCCCTGTGGATTTTTATGTTTAAGACATGGAGCATGATAGATATGCTGCCCCAATCTTGTTGATAAAGCCATTTTTTAAGACCTCTAGGACCATCATTGATGTGCATAATGGTACCCTCACCATGGAATTTTATTGGATTAAAGTAGAGTTTAACATAAATAATGACTCTATGAAGTATCCTCTCAAAGAGTACTTTTGCCATGCTATTGATTTTGTTGACAATGTTGTGTAAGATGTTTTTGAATTGAGTGGTGATGATTCCTTGTTAGTTGCTTTGGAAAATGTTGTTGAAAATGCATGTATTGTATATTCCATGAGTAATAACTTGAAGGAAAGCATTGAGAAGTTAAGCATTCTTGAGGAAGTGGTGCCAAGTCCTACCTCTCTAGTCTTAGAGAAACCCAAAGAATCGGAATTCCTTCGGTCACTTGTGAAAGCTCCGGTGATTGAACTTAAACCTTTGCCAAGTGACCTCAAGTATGCATTTCTTGGGGAAGGGGAGATACTTCCAATTATCATTTCAAGCAAACTCACAAAAGAATAAGAAGAAAAATTGATGGTGGTGTTATGGGAGAATAAGGAAGCAATTGGATGGACTATTGCCGACATCAAAGGCATAAGTCCCTCCAATTGCATGCATAGAATTTTGTTGGAGGAAGATGTGAGACCCGTGGACAACCCCAATGCCTTTTAAACCTGCCTATGATGGAGGTGGTAAAGGTGGAAATCTTCAAGTTGCTCCAAGCAGGCATGATCTATCCAATCTCGGATAGCAAGTGGGTGAATCCAAATCAAGTGGTACCCAAGAAGAGTGAGGTGACGGTGGTAAAAAATGAGAAGGGTGAAATAGTGCCCACTCGAGTTCAAAATGGGTGGCGCGTTTGCATTGACTACCGGAGGCTAAATGCGGAAACTCGGAAGGATCACTTCACGTTGCCATTCATCGATCAAATGCTCGAGAGGTTAGCAAGCTATTACTTTTTGGATGGGTGCTCGGGATATTTTCAAGTAGCTATCGCCCCGGAAGACCAAGAAAAGACCACTTTCATGTGCCCCTTTGGTACGTTTGCCTACCGGTGTATGCCTTTCGGGTTATGTAACGCCCCCGCAACATTTCCAAAGGTGTATGGTAAGCATTTTCTCTATATTTGTTGAAAACTTTGTCAAGGTATTCATGGATGATTTCACCATTCATGGTAATTCTTTTGACAACTTTTATCAAATTTGGCATAAGTTCTTAAACGTTGCATTGATACTAATCTTGTGTTAAATTATGAGAAGTGTCATTTTATGGTAGAGCAAGGCATTATCTTAGGCCATGTTGTCTCCTCTAAGGACATTGAGGTTGAAAAGGCAAAGATAGACACATTTCAAACTTTTCCTTATCCTACTAATGTGTACAAAGTGCGCTCTTTTCTTGGCCATGCAGGGTTTTACCGCCGGTTCATCAAGGACTTCTCAAAGATAGCATCTCCTTTGTTTAAGTTGTTGCAAAAGAAGGTGGAATTTATGATGGATGAGTATTGTAAAGGGGTCTTTGATACATTGAAAGGAAGGTTAGTCTCAGCCCCTATCATACAACCCCCGGATTGGTCTTCGCCTTTTGAGATCATGTGCAATGCTAGCGATTACACCGTTGGATCGGTACTTGGTCAGAGGGTGGGGAGAGTGCCTCACGCTATCAATTACGCATCCATGTCTTTCAATAAGGCCTAAAGAAACTACTCCATCACAGAAAAATAGTTGCTAGCAGTGATATTTCCTTTGAAAATTTTTTGATCTTACTTGCTTGGTACAAAAGTTATTGTGTACACTGACCATGCAGCACTTCGTCACTTGATGATGACAAAAGAGACCAAGCCAAGATTGATTAGGTGGATCCTGCTTCTGAGAGAATTTGAGTTTGAGGTGCGAGACAAGAAAGGCACGGAAAATCTCATGGCTGATCATCTAAGCCGGTTGCCACCATGCCAAGATAGTGAGGTAAATTTATCAATGAAGAGCAACTACGGGAGGAGCTCCCCGATGAACAACTGTTCGCAATCAGGGACCTCCAACGTGATACGCCGACATTGTGAACTTTCTTGTCTCCGGTAAATTTCCTCCTCACTTTTCTATGGTCCAGAAAGATAAGCTAAAAAGCGATGCTAAATATTATGTGTGAGATTATTCCTTTTTATGGAAACATTGTGTAGGCCAAGTTGTTAGAAGATGCATCCCCGATAATGAAGTGCATTCGATTCTCACTTTTTGTCATTCTTATGCATGCGGCGGTCATTTTTTAGCTAAAAGGACCGCTAGGAAAGTTTTGGAAAGTGGTTTTTATTGGTCTACTTTGAATAATCATGCATACATATTTTTTAAGGCTTGTGACAAGTGCCAGAGAGTAGGAAATATCTCATCTAGAAATGAGATGCCCCTGAAAAAGCTATGCTATATTGTGAAATCTTTGATTTTTGGGGTATTGACTTTATAGGACATTTCCCTAGTTCTTATGGCTACACATATATTATTCTTGCTATTGATTATGTGTCGAAGTGGGTTGAAGAAAAACCCACTAGGACTGACGATTCTAAAGTGGTTGTAGAATTCCTGAAAGATAACATCTTCTCTAGGTTAGGGGTACCCCGAGCCTTGATTGTCGGACTATAGAGGCACTCTTGAAGAAATATGGTGTCACTCACAAGACATCCACCGCCTATCACCCACAAACCAATGGGCAAGCTGAAGTTTCCAATCAGGAAATCAAATCCATCCTTCAAAAAATGGTTAACCCTAACCGGAAGGATTGGAGTTCTTGGTTAAACGACTCCTAGTGGGCGTACAGGACGACTTACAAGACACCAATCGGTATGTCACCATACAGTTAGTGTTTGGTAAGCCCTATCACCACCGGTGAAAATTTAACATAAGGCTTACTGGGCGGTCAAAGAATTCAACATTGATATAGATGAGGCCGGCTTTCATAGGAAGTTACAATTGGACAAACCAGATGAGATTTGGAGGGAATCCTATGAGAACGACGAAATCTATAAGGAGAAGACAAAGGTGTGATTGTGCAACATAGTTGATTTAATGCTTTGATCCTCGACTAATTCACATGTGAGACATTCTCAAACTAATCTAGTGCTCATAATATGTAGTTTGGTCAATGGCATACACTTCCTTGTACCTGTCTTGTCAAGTGCGCTTGCAACCTTCCATCAACACTGCCTCTGTAATTAGGGGAGTACAACAAGGTCTGGCCCTTGTTGTAGGTCTATTTCTCCCCTGTACGATTACGTCCCGGGTGCTCCACCATGGATGCTCTACTCTCTAAGCCTATAAATAAGGCAAAGGGAATTATCTATGACATTAAGGCCTCTTACAACCCTAGCTTCCTACTTTTCACTATCTCTACCCATAACCCATTGGACTACTTTACGTAATCAGCTAAGACTAGTGTACTGGCAACGTAACAATGTAAAACTCAGAAAAGACTTCTGTGCACACACCCACGCGGGCTTGTACCCATAACACATCCGAGGTTTCTCTTCCCCGGGGCTTATCAATATTTGCACCAATATGAATATAGACTAGAGTGTGTGCTAATGGAGTCTACTATTCATGAAATTCTAACATTCAAGAACAAGTCACAATAATATCACAAGCACAATAATTAGGATGAACAAAGAATCTAACAAAAGAATAAATTAACACATGAATACAGTTATCCTCAAGCTATGGAAACTATTCCCTAGACATGGAATTCAAATAAAGATTTGAATTCCACATCATAGGTTGAAAAACAAATAAAAAAGAAAGCCAGAAAGAAAGAAGAATACTTCTCTCTCTAGAATGCTCTCCAATTTACAAATGAACTAATGAAAAATGATCTAACTCTCTTACCCTAGTAGACTAAGGCTACATTTATAGTAGTAGGGGATTGGACCTAAAAATAGGCCCAAAATAGGCCAAAAATGGGAAACCCTAGTTCAACCGCCACTAAGCGCGAACCGTCGCTAATGGTGCATTCTATGCCGCCACTTACGTCTGTGCTGGTGTAGCTCGTTTGGTCCATGCTGGCACAGGGCGCTGAATCTGGCACGATCCGTACATCTCCTTGGCGCGTACTGTGGGATCTGGCGCGACCGACGTGGGTTGGCGTGGTCCATCTTCTGGAAGATCGTTTGTTCAGTATTTTTGGTACAACTCGCTTAATTTTTCACGTCCAGTCGGCTGGTCTTGACATTTTTCACATGAAATGGTGAGGGCTATCCAAAACTGGATGGTACGCGCCCATACTTAGCCATTTTTAGTGAAAATTAGAACTTGAGCGGGCGGCCCATTGTGAATGGCACAATCCGCGGCGATCCTTAGCAATGTCTGTGCCAAGGACCATTGGCACAGACCACATCATCTGGTGCAGGCCATTGGTGCCTCTTTTGGTGCCGACAACGAGCGGTTCGTGTCCACCTGTTCGTGCTTCACCGGCTGAACTTCTTTCCTTCGCTACGGATGAACCGCTAGTCCTTTCTGAGAATTCTTGTAGTCTATTTAATGGTTCTCGAGGAGAAGAATCTAATGGAACCACTCTTGAAGGCTGATTTCTCTTAGATTGTTCCCATAATTTGTCATAACTCTCGGACCCCGATTCTCCATTTCTTCCTTGGCCATTTTGAACTCCAATGCTGCCTATATTTGGCTCTATCCTTCTACTACCACGATGTAATGTCTGTGGCCTTCATCTACTACCATTATAGTGTGAATAGACTTTGACCTCCTATACCATCCTTGCAAATGGTCTTCGATATCTTCTACCGTTCTTGCGAATGCCCTTCACATAGAATGTAACAAAAAGTAACCATGAGGGAACTACTAAGGATGTCACAAAGGAAGATCTAGGTGCCCATGGATACAAAATGTCAATTAGTACCAATTAAGTCTACAAAATGCGAGATTTAGACAAGAAACCCAAATATGGTCGTCTAAACCCCTTGTCACATAAACTCAACTAATACTAGCAATCAAACATATAAGATGAACCAATTTTTACACAGAATGCAACGGTTAATGTACACATAATGAAGCACATCAGACCCGCCACACTTAACCCTTTACTCATCCTTGAGTAAATAAAGACAAAAAAAAGAATTAAGCAAAATGTAGAGTACATGCATAAGTTAACCGAGACATTCAACTTATTCCTAGATTACCCTGTTTCCCCCAAAAGTGCAAGAATCTCACAACTCTCCATTTCTCGAAGAATCCTAAGCAATCTAACCACCCAAAGTAAAATGTGGAATAAGATAAGCTAAGAAGATAAGTGTCAAGCAATTTTACGTTTCCCAAAATGATCCCCAAAAGCAATCAAAGAGTTGTCTCCAAAAACAATCCACCAAGGAAATCCAAAAGTCATCGACTTGGTTGTTACATAGGGATAATTCTAGATTCTCGACCAAGTTACAACCAATGATGAAGCAAATGTATCATTAACCTAGTTTTTTTTGTTTTCTCTCAATTAATCTCACTTTGCCAGGAGCCCTTTCAGGTTTTCATCATACCTTTAACACACAAAGGGTACTCACTTCTCAGCCTTTTCCACTCGGTCTCTCATTTTTTCCTAGGCTCGCAAGCCTTCCTAGGCCTAGCCTCTCACTTTTACCTAGGCCTTTAGACCTATCCGGGATTTTTCCAATGTTACCCAAGTCACCCTTTCGGGTTTTCAACTTGTCCGGGTTTTTGTATTTTTTTCATTTTTTTTCAATTTTTTTGGTGTAGCACAAAATGCCCCAAAGTTGGGCTTCATACTACAAAAAATAAGATTAAAACAAAAATTACACCACCAATGATCTAAAACATCTATCCCAAGAGGAACAAGGAACCCTACCTAGCAAGTTATACCACCAAGTATCCATCCAAAAGCATCCTACAACAAACAAAAACCAAATTCATCAAAGAAATGTCAAAATCTCCCAAGAAAAACATCAAAATGCACTGAGGAATCCCAAAATGAAACCTCCCTAAGTGCTAACTACTCCCTCCCCCATACTTAAACCATGAATTCTCCCTAATGCACAAAAACCATGTAAAAACATAAGCGAGATTGGGGAAAATAGTGATACTCACTCTTGCGGCCCTGAAGTGCCTTCCTCCTTGTACCTCGTGTTGTCCCTCTCAATGTAACCAAAAGATTGATTTGTAGCCTCCATGGAATCCATCCTTTTGCTAATCCCCTCTAATTTCATCCTTATACCACCTATCGCATGGATGACCGCTTGCATCACTTGGGTAGCGCTTGAAAGATTTTCCCCAAGGGATTGCAATTGGTCACTGATATCCGTAGATAAGCGAGATCGGCTAGGAGGTGCCCTCGAAGAAGTTTCACCTCGGTCTCCTCTGCATCTATCTCTGGGATAGCTAGAACTTAGTAAAAACTACCTCTTAGAATGTGGGTCAGGCTCAATAAATAGGTCAACCAAACATGTGTCATGGGTGATGGGGGAGCGCTCGGACTGAGGAAGTACCATGAAGCTATAGGTCCTTGCCCCGCCATAAATCCACACAAACCGATTCTCTAACACTGTAGGTCCCACCATGAATGCCCTGGCAAACTTCTCGATATTGTACTTTTCCCCGATCGTCCCAAGTTGGCCAATGCATGCAGAGTGATCGGATACCCTATATACTGTGCCAAGATCCCTACCATGCTGCCCTGTCACATTGGGTGCCCTTGCAACCTTCCATCGATACTGCCTCCATAATTAGGGGAGTAAAACAAGGTCCGACTGTTGTTGTAGGTCTGTTTCTCCCTTGTATGACTACGTCTTTGGAGCTCCACCACAGATGCTCTACTCTATAGGCCTATAAACGAGGCAAAGGGAAGTAAGAACCTTATTGTTGTGGTATTCTCCAATCTGGCTGGTTGATCCCGATTAACAAAAGTGTGCCTACAAAAGAGGTCCCCGAACTGGTTCTTGGGAAACAAGTCTGACGTTCAAGTCAGTAATCTCCTTTTTCAGAATCAAGCTACTTTAGTTTAGTTGCACTTACATGTATATGTGACTTCTTTGTTCCTTTATAGCCTATTTTGAACGCCGCTCAGATTTTCTCGGTTTTGCTATCATGTGCTTCATCATGACTCCGAGAAAGATGGTTCGTGGTCGACGACTGGCCATGATCTCTGCTTTTTGTGGTTTGTGGGTTGCCCTATCTCTGCACGCATCATGGGCTAGTCTTGGCCTTACTTGCAACTTTTGGCCTACGGCCCAACCTTTGGGCTAGGTATACGCCATAAGTCCCCCTAGCCATAAAGACTAAAAGAAACAAAGTAATGTGTGACTTTGTGGTTTAAATGCAAACTAATGTTGCTCGTCGACAAATTGTTTGTCCTTTAATACTACCTTTGTCGTCATTGAGAAGTGACGTTTGCTTTTTGGCTATATCTTTGTCCTATCTTTGTCCTCGATCTTCCTTCAAATTTGAATTTTTTAATTTTGAATTTTTGAATTTTGAATTCCTCGTGACAAGGCTATATTTGCGGAGATTTTGTTTTGAAATGCCGAGATTTGATCCCAATATTCGTTATTCTAGTCTGTATTTTTCTGATGTTTGTTCTCGCTGTACCTCTTAAATGAAGAATTTGAAATGTATATTTTAGTGTTGCCCTCATTTAGTGTGTTTTCTTTTCATATATCGTCGTCGTCTCGATATAAGCAAAAGGTAGCTTTCTTTTTGTGTCAAATTATCATCTTTGCATTTTCTGAACTAATTGTCTTCCTTGATCTTGCCATTTCTTGTTGATACTTAAGTCTCATTTCTCATCGTCAGTTTAGTTTATCTCTTCTGTTGCCCAAGCTTTCATCCTCTTTGAGCACTCCTAGGTTTTATGTGTATCATCTTCATTAATCCTTTTCAAGAGTAAGTTTTGTCAGTAACTTTATTTCCAATTTCTTTGCTGCATATCCTAGACTTGATACACTGAGATTTTTCTTCAATTTTTGGTAATTTTAGCAGTTGTGTTTCTAAATATTTTCCGGCCATCTTCTCTGGCTTGTTTTCCGTTTGATCTTTGCTCTGAAAAACTTGTGTCCACGATATTTAACCCTAATGAAGGTTGTTACCTCAAACTCTAGGATCCTCACCCATCCATATGTCTTCCTCTAACAGTGTTGAGTCTCTCGTAGAAGATTCTCACTCCAACGAGGATTTCGGTCATATCACCGGATCCTCTACCATACGCAATATGCTATTTGGTTTGTATTTAGATAAGTTGAAGAATTATTTCCCTTTTCACTTCGCGCTCCTGCAAAGTTCGCACTCCTCTGCCTGGATATATTTCATGTTATTTAGCCTACCTAAACTTTGGCCTTTATTTTAATCCCTGAACATGTGATTGAACTTCTCCGTGCATACAAGGTTGTGCTATCCCAATTTCACCCCAAGGTATTGCTATCATAATGGGGTTTCTTTAGGTTTCAGAGAAAGCATATATTCCTTTCTCTCTTGAGTTGTTTTGCAACTTCTATCATCTATGAAAAGTTAAAAATAAAGTAATGAATTCACCTTTTATTCTATGATCCTTGGGGTTGAGCTTGTTAGCGGTTACCCTAGTAAGTATGTGGCGTACGAAATATTTTTTTATAAAATTAAAACAAACTCCCAAAGTGGCTATGCCTTCTTAGAACTACAAGGTTCCCAAGTCTAAGAAACCTGGTCTGAGTGTTTATTTTACTGCTGAGATGGAAATCGTGGCCACACTTCATGCTTATACTGAACATCTTTGCCATGGTGACTCTGATGCTGAAGGTGTTTTGTTCGTTATTTTTTTAATGAGTTTGATGAGTTTGATATGTATTCTCTCTTATACTGAATTATATTTTTTTATTGCGTTCGTTTGATCTATCATTTCCCTTTTATTTCAGACATGGATCTATCTGAACGATAGATTGACAAATTGCTTTTTAATGGCAATGATGAAGAGGTGACTGAAACATTTATTCAGCCTGATAATGCCGTTGGAAGCAACACCACCCGACAGGTTGGTAACAAAAATAGCGCTGGTAATAAGGGTAAGTCTTCTAAAGGCGGGGAGACAGGTGGTCACCGCTCCGTTAGTGGGCATAAAGAGAAAAAGCACAAAAGGGATATGAGTGAAGTTCCTCCAGGACATTTGCTTCTTCCCGTAAAAAAATGGTGTGGTCCCAATGCATCTCACCCTCAAACTTTGGCACGAATTGAGGATCCTCTTGTGGAGGGAATAATATTTGACATTCTCTCGAACCTCTCACTGCCTGATACACTACCTGCGGTAAGTTCGCGGATAGATATTAGTGGCTTTTTGCTATACTATGATATTTTCTGTGTAAAACGTTGATTAAATTTGTCCTTTGTGTTATCATTTTGTATGGTCGGTGAGAGTCTTCAGATTGCTAGTGAGCGACTTTCTAAGTTTGCCCCTGTTGATGAGTCACTTGTGGAGAAGTATAGGGCACAGGAAACAAAATGTGCAAATCTAGAAACTTCCCAGAAAGTCGCTCTGGAGCGTGTGAAGATCGTTGAGGCAGGAATAACTAAGCTTCGTTCTGAGTTGGAGGAGATGCGTACCCATGAACCTGCTTCTCCTAACTACCCTCAAATTTTGGTAGCTTGGCATTGCAATACTAAGTCTTTCTATAAGTTATTTGAGGATGTTTCGAGTAATGCTTGCACCGTTGGGTATTGCGAGGTTGTGAAGGATTAACGCGAGTGGAATCCAACCTGTACACTGAAGAGTCTGCCCACACTGAAGAAGTGGACTGAGACATTGGAGAAGCGAAAGGCAAAGCTGAACAAAGCTTTTATTGAAAAGATTGTTAATGGGGGGAATTTATATGCTTTGCTCTTGCATCTTTCCAGCCTTCCCTGTCTTTCTTCTGTGGCTGAACTAGAGTGTTGTGAGGTGGATTACTTGAAGGATCTTCCATTTAAATCTGGCATTGTTGCTCCAAATCCTAACCCTAGTGCTAGTGTGGCTGCTGAGGGTAACACGAGCATTGAGGCCCCCGTCCAGTAGCCAAACCAGGAGCTCCCACTCAGCCACCAAGCAAGGAAGCCACTGCTGTCATTGTTCAGCCTTCGCCTACCTCTACCTCTGAAGTCAATTAATTCCTAGTGATTTTATTTTTGCTAGATTTTGAAGTGTAATTTGAGAAAATATTGTGGTGTATGGTTGTACTATTTGTGTGATTGGGATTATCACTGCTATTTTATCATTATTTTTTTACAGCCTCTCATTATACCTATTTATATGCAGTTCAATATTTTGATTGATCGTAAGTTTTTGAAACGTCTTGACTTTCTTGGATATAGCAATCATTATTCTGATCTCTATGAATTTTCATCTTCTGATTTTTAATTCCCTATTGGATTGATTTGTGCCTCTCAGCCCTTCACTAAAGAATATAAAGATATTGTGTCTTCTCGCTTCTGTCATGTGGATTCACTTCCATTATGCCTTGGGTGACAACTCCCTATTTCCAATGCATCAGCGTCTACATTTACAGAATGTCTTTGTACTCAGTATGTTTCTGATGGTTACAATGTTGAATCACTCAGCAAAGATATTGTTTATAGGCGGCTAGATATTGAATCTGTTGTTTTGTACATGCAGTCTCTTAATCTCCCTATTCGCATCTAGGAATGGGCATTGTCTCTAGGTATTCATATGAAATACATGCTCTTAGTTATTAATGATATTGAAGTAAAATGGAGCAAAGATGTGAAAGACACCCAGGATGTTGTGCGTGATTTGCGTTGGATTTGTAATGAGCAGAATGGTCTTATCCACCGTCAAAAGTTGGCTATGGTGAGGATGCTTCGACAACAGAAAATAATAGGAATTATGCTGCTTGCAAGACTCACGAGGCCCATGAGAAGATGTTGATCATTGATAAAAAAATGTGTTCATATTGATGATATGTTCGACAAGTTGAAGAAAAAGCAGAATGAGTGTGATCACTTAAGTTCTTCTGCACTTGGTCGGCAAAGTAAGTTTGACAAGCAGTTTTATATAAACACACAAATATGAAGTGAAAATGAGCAACTTCGAGCTCAGTGTAATCAGCTTGATTCGTTAATGCACCAACTCGAGCACACTTGTGTTGATTACAAAGATAGACTTCAAGCTCTCCCTTCTTCATCCCATGAAGGTACTATCCATGGAGATCTCATTGTGGGAAGCGGTAATCAATGGATCAATTTGTCTGATTCCATATTCTCAGCTTAGAGGATGAAGTGCAGAATTTAAGTACCAAAATGAACCGGTATAAGGAGACCGTTAATGCGATGATTATGCAGCTGGACTGTGAGAAGTGCTGCCCAATCACCGACATCAAGGTGTATTATGCTAGGTATCTCGGTCATATGGAGTGAAGGGGTGCAACACGCCATCCTGCTAATTTACACATGAAATGGCAAGTTGACCGTATAGTTAGCGAGGAGCATGAGGATGAAGAAAATTGGCATAGGGCTGAGCACCTCTATCGCGAAGCTGAGCACAGTTATCATTGCGGTGGTTCATCTTTTTCTAGTTCATCATGAGTGTCTCACTACAAGAGACAACACTTTTTACCTCTATTTTGGAGGGGTTTTTACCTCGGTTTTTAGCCCCAGACAACTGAGGTAAATATAGGCGTCGTAAAAAGTATACTTTTTACCTTGGTTCAAAATGGAGATAAAAAATATTTTTTACCTCGATGTTTTTAAAAAGAACCGAGGTAAAAAGTGAGATGAGGACAGAAGGTGTTGTGGGGTTGCAACGTCAAAATGCAGTAAAAAAAGTAAAATGATCATGGTGCGAGGTCGATAGCTATTTTTCAAGAAATAAAAAAACTACCAAAGCATAATCGACGTCGATTCCGCTTTTGTTGGTTCACAGTCAACAAGAATTTTTCTACCAGATCTATAGCTCTCAGGCTAGCCAATATGGAAGAACAAAAGCACTAAAAAAACTATCACTCAGCACTGATTTAATTAAATTTAAATCAACAAAATACAAATATAGTACATAGATCTACAAAGAGAAACAGAGGGATGATTTTAGAAAAATAAACAAACACATTTCCATTGCTATTAGTGACAGAGTAGTTGGCGGGAAGCGGCGGAGAGCACTGAAGAGCAGCGGAGCAGCTGGCAGAGAGCGACGGAGTAGCTGGTGGAGACGGCGTAGACCAGCAGAGTAGCTGGCGGAGATTGGCCAGTCAAAGGGAAGCAGCTAACGGAGAGCGGCCAGGCAAGGTGGAGTAGCTGATGGAGAGTGGCCATGCAAGGGGGAGAGCTACTGGCGGAGTAGGGGCCAAAGCGCAGGTTAAGCAGGCCTGGTGCCAGTGGAAACGGTGGAGAAGCTCATCGGAGTAGTGCCAGTGCCAGTGGCGGCTATAATGGAGGGTTTGGCTTAACCGTGGAGAAGTTTTGCAGAGTAGTACCGGTGCTGAAGTGCAGGGTAGAGGAGGCATAAATAAAGAAATATTAAATAGATGATTTTTTGGTGAAATGTTGGAAAGCGCTAGTACGTGTTCTAGAGTAACTTAGAGTTTGTTACATCAAAGTAAATCACAAAAGATTACAAATATAGTCTTGTGCATGTTTATTGATAAATAATATGTTACTGACTTGGAAAGTACGATTGGGATGTATAGGGTAGCATCACGTTCGAGCGGAATTCAATTTGGAGTTACGAGTAAAGTTTTTACTTTTTGCACTTAGGTCCCTCCAAGAAAGTTGGAAATGTCGAATGACGAAATTGGAAACATCAAAATTCAATTCAATAGTATACAATTGCAATTTTGCAATTTGGGCATAGATGGGTGAACGGAAGGACCTCGAAAGTTAACATTGATTACTTCTACACAGTCTTGAAAATTTACACTCTGGCCCAAAATTGTGTTATCCTATAATCCATTGCTCCGAAAAACATTATTTCTTATTATTCTTGCATAAGTATGGAAATATTAAATAGGTGAATTTTTTGGTGAAATATTGCAAACCGCTAGCACATGTTCTAGAGTAACTTAGAGTTCGTGCATCACAAGGGTGTCTGCGAGAGATACATGCGACATCGATATGCCAGACTAGCGTATGACGTCTGTCATTTCATATATGTGAGTAGTATGTACGATGTGGATCACAAAAATAACTGGTGATATGTGTGCGATGTTGGTGATATGTGTCTGGGATAGGTATGTGCGACCTCGGTCACATAAAAAACTGACGTAGGTAAACCATACATGCATGCGATGTCAGTCATATCTATCTAGGATAGGTATGTACAACCTCAGTCACAATAATAACCGACGTAGGTAAGACAAATATGTGTGCGACATTGGTCATATATGTCTGGGCTAGGTATGTGTGACCTCGGTCACAAAAACAAACGACACAGGTAAACTAGACATGTGTGCAACATCGGTTATGCTGACTTTTTACCTCAGCTTTTAAAAAACCTGCGGTAAAAAGTGTAATTTTTACCTCAGTTGTTTTTAATAGAGGAAAAAAATATTTTTTACCTAAAAAAAACCAATCGAGGAAAAAGAACTTTTTACCTCGGTTGATTAAGGTTAAGAAAAAAAATCGAGGTAAAAGGCGCAAAGTAAAAGGTCTAGTTTCTTGTAGTGTCTTGGAGTAGATATAATGTGATGATATTTTCCAATGATATTGTTTTCATTTCATCTTTTGGATGTTGTGGTTATCCCTTCTTTTATATTCAGTCTTCACACTTTTGAATGCTCTTGACTGTGTAGTTCATTTTTCTTCATAAGACTTGTTTCTCGCATATCCATCTTTTTTTGTTGAGTATTTTAGCTCTGTTTATTGGGAAGCCGCAAGATCTATAGCTTTATTTAGTCGCTTCATTGTAGGCATATCTTCCATGGAGAAAGTTCTATGCTTTCTTTGTTGCACGATGCTGCACGATCTATAACTTGCTTTAGTCGCTACATCGTAGGCATATCTGCCATGTAGCAAGATCTATTGCGCTTTATTGTGCGAAGATGCGAGATCTATTGCTTACTTTTGTCGTTGTAGTTGAGCCAGGTTTTCCTGGTAGCAAGATCTATAGCTTGGTTTTTATTGATAGTGCAAATCCGCAAGATCTATGGCTTGATTTTGTCGCTTTGTTATGGGCATATCTACCTTATTGCAAAGTTCATGACTTTATTTTGTTTGTATTTTGCAAAGAGGGAAGTTGAGTGAGGTTCATAAATAAAAATTATGCCACTATCATCCTGTATTCGTATGTCAAGAATTTGTAACTCAGTTTTGTGAATACAAAGTACTGCGGTCTAAAAAGAAAATATGGTGCTCCAAAATATTTATATTTCGATCACATCACTTTCAACATAGAACAAAGGAATGAACACTCTCAATGATTATATCATGGTTTCTATACATAAAAACTAGGACTTCATGTCTCTCTGTTGAATTTACATATAAAACTTTCTTAAGTTGACTATGTGCCAAGTGTTAGGAACGCTGCTACCATCCATTCTCTCTAGCTCGTAGCAGTTGGATCAGTGTGTCTTCGTTATCTTATACGACCCTTCCTACTTTGGGCACAACTTTCCTTTTTTTTCTCAGCTACGCTAGCTTCATTATTCCTTAACACCAGATCACCAATCTGGAATTGTGTTTCCTCGACTCTCTGGTTGTAAGCTCTGGCTATCCTTTCCTTGCACCTTGCTTCCTTGATTGCCGGTTATTGTCTCTGTTCTTCAAACTCATCCAAGTCAAACCTCACCATCTCTGGGTTGGTGTTCTCTTTGTATTGTTCAACTCGAAGGCTTAATTATCTGATTTCAACTAGTATTACCACTTCGTACCCATATACCAGAGACTGTATGATGTTTTTCCTTTTAGTTCCCACATTGTAGTTCCATAAGACCACAAGGTGTTGAATATCTCATCAACCCAGCCTGATCGCTTTCCTTCCAATCTTTCTTGATGCCTTGAACGATCGTTTGATTTATTACCTCTACTTGCCCATTCGATTGGGGGTGAGTTACAAAAGTGGATTTCTGCATATTTCAAACACCATTTTATAAATATCCCACTTGTGAACTGTGTGCCATTATCGGTAATGATGGTTTGTGGGACTCTGAAGTGGCAGACAATATTCTGCCAAACAAAGTTTCTCGCTGCTTCCGCTGTGACTCTTCCTAAGGGCTTTGCCTCTACCCACTTCGTTAAGTAGTCGATTGCCACAATTTAAAACTTGGAACTGCTAGCACCTTTTGGAAAAGGTCCAACAAGATCAAGTCCCCATTTATCAAAAGGCTAAGCTCCATATATTCCTATTAATGCTGCTTACGGCTTGTGTGATACCAGAGCATTTATCTGGTAGGTTGTGCATTTAAGTAAAAAATTGTGTGCATCGTTGAACATGGTCAGCCAGTAGAATCTGGCTCGAATGATCTTCTTTGCGATCGTTTGAGATCCTTGATGTGATCCGCACAATCCTTCATTCACTTCTTTTAAGATTTCTCCAACCCGTGATGGTCCCATGTACTTTATCTATGGAGATAAATACCCTTTATTGTACAAAGTTCCATCTTCATAATAATAGTTGTTGGATCGCATTTCTAGCTTCCTGGCTTGTACCTTATCTATCGGTAGTTTCCCCCTATCCAAGTATTTAATCAATGACGTCATCTAGTTTACCTCCTGTGCTTGAACGGTTGACACCATTGTTCTCGTTGTGCTTCAAACCGGAATGACTTCCACTTTCACATCTTTGTGATCAGCTAAGGAATCAAAACCTATTGTGGCTAACTTTCTTAAGGCGTCTACCTTCATGTTTTCAGTTCTTGGGACGTGTTGGATATTGAAGTAATCAAGGTGAGCGATGAGTTCACAAACCCTGGTTAAGTATTTCATCAATTGCTCTCACACTTCGTAATCTCCTCACACTTGTTGGACCACTATCTGTGAATCGCTGAACGCTCGAACACTCTTCACCTTCATGTTAACCATGAGGTCTAAACTATATATTAACACCTTGTACTTTGCTTCATTATTGGTAAGATAGAAATCAAAGCGAAGCGAGTATCTGTATTCTCCCCCATCTGCGTTAATCAACAACAATCCTGCTCCACATCCTTCCTTGCTAGATGCTCCATCTATGAACAGTTTCCACGCGACGTCTTCCCATTTGGCTTTTCCTTTGTCTTTTTCAAGAAACTGTTGCGTTTTCTCCTATTGCACTCCCACGCTTGTCATTTCGGCAATGAATTAGTGCTTTCAAAGTTGGAAGTGTCTGAAGTTGGTTCTTCAGTGATTCGTATACTGATTGACACTCTGTACTCCAGTTAAACTTCTTAGCCTTCTTAAGGATTTCGAACATTGGGAAGTGTCTTTCTGGTACTTTTGACACAAACCTACTGAGCAAAGCCAGCGACCCCATCAAGATTTGGACTTCCCTCACTGTTCGTAGTTGAGGGAGGCTAACAATTGCTTTAGTCGCTAAATAGCTTTGCTTTATCAATAAAGAGCAAGCTATAAATCTTGGTGCCAGGAAAACCTGGCTCAAATACGACGACAAAAGCAAGCAACATATCTTGCGGCTTCATACAATAAAGTGCAATATATCTTGCTACATGGCATATATGCCTATGATGTAGCGACTAAAGCAAGCTATAGATCTTGCAGCTTCCCGCAACATAGAATTAGTAGATCTTGCTCCATGGAAGATATGCCAACAATGCAGCAACTAAAGCAAGCTATATATCTTGCGGATTCCCAATAAACAGAGCTAAAATATTCCACAAAAAAATGGATCTGCGAGAAACAAGTCTTATGAAGAAAAATGAACTACGCAGTCAAGAGCATTCAAAAGTGTGAAGACTGAATAAAAAAGAAGGGACAACCATTGTTCGAAAACCTCAAAGCATTTTGTTCCATGAATTGGTGCTTTCAAGGTTGGAAGTGTCTGAAGTTGGTTCTTTAGTGATTCGTATATGACACTTTTTACTCCAGTTAAACTTCTTAGCCTTCTTAAGGATTTCGAACAGTGGGAAGTGCCTTTCTGCTACTTTTGACACAAACCTACTGAGCAAAGTCAGCGACCCCATCAAGATTTGGACTTTCCTCACTATTTGTAGTTGAGAGAGCTTAACGATTGCTTTTATTTTTCCCGAGTTAGCCTCGATCCCCCTTAAGGAGACCTTGTATCCTGGGAATTTACCAGCACCAACCCCTATGTGCACTTTTTGGGGTCAGGCTTCATTCTAATTGCTCTTAATGTATCCAGGGTTTCTACTAAGTCAACCGTGAAGTCACCTACTCACATACTTTTTATGACCATATCATCCACATATGCCTCTATATTGCGCCCAATCTGTCCATGAAACGCATTATCAACCACTCTCTGATACGTTGCTCCCACATTTTTCAATCTGAATGGCATCTTCATGTAATAGAATATCCTAAAAATTGTTATGAAGGAAAATTTTTTTGCATCTTCACTGTTGATCAATATCTAATAATACCCTTTGTAGGCATCCAAGAATGCGAGGACTTCGTATCCTGAGATCGCTTCTACGAGCTGATCGATCTTTGGTAGGGGGTAGCAATCCTCTGGGTATGCTTTGTTTAGATTAGTGAAATCTATACACATTCTCCACCCAAGTCTGCCTTTTTCACCATCACCGGGTTCGCTAGCCATGTTGGGTATATTACCTCCTTTATAATCCCAACTTGCAACAACACCTTTACTTCATCTTCGATTGTTTTTTGTCTATCACTGGTGAATCTTCTCTGTTTCTGCTTAACTGGCTTGATCGAATCAGCAATATTCAAAGAATGAGTTTCCATACTTGGGTGAACTCCTCCCATGTTCTGTACATTCCATGCGAATGTGTCCTTGGGATCTCTTAGAATTTGTATCACCCATCGTTTCTCTTGATCTGGAATACATTTCCCTACTTTGGCACATTTTTACGCATCCTTGTCATCTAGAATGCCATATTCAGTTTGTTCCCCTATATCTGTTAGGCGATCCACCTGGTTAAGTGAGTCATTTTTGGTGATAGCACTGACCATTTTTGGTTTTTCCACTGTTCTTTCTGCTTTCATTGCGAAGACCATACATTGCCTGGCGGTTTGCTGGTTTCCCCTTATCGTTGCAATACCTGTTAGAGTAGGGAGTTTCATAACCAAATGGTATGGAGACCATATTTCTTTGGCTCTATTCATCAATGGCCTACCAATAATGGTGTTAAAAAAACTTCTAGCATCCATGACAATGAAGTCACAGATCATAGTACAGTTTCTCTCATTCTCCCTAATTGTTACAGGCAATTGAATATTACCAAGTGGTGTATCTGCTCATCTTGTGAATCCTACGAGTGCGAACGTGGATTTCTTCAAGTTCACTCTGTTGAATCCAGGTCTGTCAAAGCAGTTCACAAAAAGGATTTCTACCACACTTCCATCATCAACAAACACTCTATGAACCATTGCATTCCCAATTTTAGAAATAATAACCATGTTATAATTGTGTGGCGAGGCATTAGGAACATAATAGTCCACTTCGCTAAATGTGATTGTTTCATCAATACGCAATCTTTTATCCAGGATCTCCTGCAGAGTTGAATACCCGGCCTTAGCTTTCCAGGCATTATTTGATACAGATTTTCTGTTGATCCATGAATGGAGAAGATAATGTTTTATGGAGCTTCATTAAACATGTCTTCTTCATAGTCTACCACAAATGTCATCTTTTGATTTTCGCTCTGTTTTTTTGTTGTGGACTGTGTTTTGGCCATAGAGCTTCCTGCCTATCTCACTTTGTTGTATCTGCTACTGCCTATTTCCTTCTTATATTGTCAAAGATAACCATTTCTCAGGTTTTCTTCTATTTGCCACCCTTAATATCTGCAATACTCGATATCGTGACTGTGATCCTTATGGAAAGAACAATAGTATTCTCTTAATCTTTTCTCTGGGGGTGCTGCCATTGGCATTGGTTCGTGGAATAGATCTTTGTTTGTCAGCTAGGTCTCTCTTCGCAATTTTGTTAACGGTGTCTCCTGGGACAAAATGCTTTGTGTTCTTGCTTCTCTTCCTTTGAAAGCAATGTTTACTTTCCTCTTCTTTGCCATTTTTCTTTGTGAGTCCTCTATTACTCTCTTCTCGCCTCACTCTCGCTCTATTTTGCGATTATTGGCTTCCTCGGTTCGCATACTGTTTTATCATTTTTTGTAGGTCTCTTGGGTTCTCTGGCATGTTTTTGTTGGTTCCTTATAGAACTCTCCTAATCGCATGCCCCCCTGTGAATGCACCTAAAGAAGATTGGAATGCTAAATCCCTCACTTGCAGACTTTCTATAACGAACCTGCTGTGTATTCTGTCAAACTTTCATCGCTTCGTTGAGCTATATTGTTCAGATTTGCAATTGTCTTGGTGAACTTCTGCTTCTGGTATAAATAACCCAAAACTAAATTCGATTGATGTGCCCAAGATGTGATGCTTCCGCCTGGTAAATCTTCATACCATGTGATTATTGCTTCGGATAAAAATATGGGGAACGCCTTACATGCCGACTCAATTTTGGCATCATGGAACCTCATGCTATTACTAAAGGAATGCAAGAATTCCTTTGGGTCGGTTGTCCCATCGTAGATTTTGACATGTAATGGTAATTTGTATCCTTTGGCATCTTGAAGTTGCGAAGATGTGGTGCAAACAGTGACTTGTCAGCATCATCTTTTCGCAGTTCGTGGGCTGCCACTATCTCTGCTCACATCGCGGGCTGGTCTTAGGCTTGCTTGCAACTTCAGGCATGTGGCCCAACCTTTGGGCTAGGTATACCCTACTTATCTATGACACTAGGGTCTCTTACAACCCTAGCTTGCTACTTTTCACTATCTCTACCTGTAACCCATCAGACTAATTTATGTAATCAGCTAAGACTGGTTTGCTGGCAACGTAAAAATGTAAAACTTGAAAAAAAACCTTCGTGCACACACCTATGTGGACCTGTACCCGTACTCTTCTACCCATAACACATCCGAGGTTTCTCTTCCCCAAGGGGTATCAATATTTGCACCAACATGAATATAGACTAGAGTGTGTGCTAATGGAGTGTATTATTCATGTAATTCTAACATTCAAGAACAAGTCACTATAATATCACATGCATAATAATTAGGATTAACTAAGAATCTCACAAAAGCATAAATCAACACATGAATAAAATTATCTCCAAGCTATGGAACTACTCCCTAGACATGGAATTCAAATAAATATTTGAATTTCACATCATAGGTTGAAAGAAAAATAAAAAGGAAAGAAAGAAAGAAGAGAGAATGTTTCTCCCTCTAGAATGCTCTCCAAATTACAAATGAACTGAAAAAATGATCTAACTCTCTAACCCTAGTAGACTAAGGGTATATTCATAGTAGTAGGGGATTTGGCCTAAAAATAGGCTAAAAAATGGGAAAGCCTAGTTAAGACGCCACTTGGCGCGGTCCGTGCCTCCACCTACTCTGTGCTGGCACATCCCATTTGGTCCGCGGTCACGTGGGGCACTGGATCTGGCGGTCCGTGCCTCTCCTTAGCGAGGACTATGGGATCTGGCGCATCAAGTTCCTGGCGTGGTCCGCGTCGATTGGCGCGACCTATCTTTTGGAAAGGCATTTGATCAGTATTTTTGGTGCAAGCCACTCAATTTTTCACATCCCACCTGCTAGTCTAGACATTTTGCATTTGAAACGGAGCAGGCTGTCAAAAATGGGACGGTCCATGCCCATACTTAGCCATTTTTGGTGAAAATTGGAACTTGAGCGTGCAACCTGTTGAGATTGGCGCAGTCTGTTTTGGCTCCATCCTTCTACTACCACGATGTAATGTTTGTGGCCTTCATCTACTACCATTCTAGTGTGAATGGCCTTCGACTTCTTCTACCGTCGGCCTTCACATAGAATGTAACGAAAAGTAACCACGAGCGACCTACTAAGGATGATCACAAAGGAAGATCTAGGTGCCAATTAAGTCTACAAAATGTGGGATTTAGACAAGAAAATTAAACATTGCCGTCTAAACCCCTTGTCACGTAAACTCAACTAATACTAGCAATCAAACATACAAAACGAACCAATTATTACGCCGAATGCAACGGTTAACACACGCATAATACATCAGACAGGCCTACATAGGGATTATGGTACCTCCATACCCATGTCCACCTAAAGTTTTCATACACATACCAGCCCCATTACACATCGTGGGTACAACTTTAAAATCCACCCACTCCATCGGGTATTATACAAAATACATACCGACCCCATCAACCACTTGGGTCTCCCTACCTACTTCATACCTATTGTATTCATCGCACTTACTTCCCAAAAAATAGCTAAAATCCATTTTTATAGTAATTTTTATATTAAAATTAATAAATGTATTTACATGAAAATAGTATAGGTAAGGTATGTTCAATATGGATAAATAATAATTTATTTTATATCAAATTAGCGGGTATATAACGGATTTAGTGGGGTGGGACAGATATAGACTAATATCAAACCCTACTCACTACCCATTGCTGGTATGATTATCACACTCATGCCTGCCCCACCCTCACCAAAACAACCCCATACCCATCCCATTGGGGCGAATGCGGGGCAGATCTCCACTAGAACCCTAGGCATACAAATTAACAATCGCAGCTTTAGTTCAGAAGAACGTGGAGCGGTTCAGAGAATGTGGAGCAGTTTAGAAGCCCGTTTTGACTAACTAAAAGATAGGAACAATCATGGATAAAGTAATTTCGGATGCACATTAAAACCAACTTGACTGAAAGGTTAAAAGAATTTTTACCATATTAGAAACTTTTCAAATTCATTTTAACCAAGTCAGAAAACACCTCGCCTTGCATCGTCGTGGGCGGTCGAGCGATAGCGCCGTGCGTTGGGGGGGCCTTTATTCCTCTTGCTCACTCAAGGTAGTAGTGAAGCATTTCCATAATTAAACTACACTCATTCCTCTTAAACTTCCCATGTAGGACTAAGAGTAAAGACATAGTTTTTCTTTTTCCTTCAAAATTGATTTTGGGCTGATTGACTCATTTGCATTACTAACAATTTAGGTGTTATATATAGAGAGTTTTCATTAGAGATTCAATGTGACATAATAAAATAAAATAGATTGAATCTCTAATGCTGCTTTCAGATGAACAAAATAGATTAAATGTTATATGTCCAATGCTGCCTTCAGAACTACAAATTTAATATGATGTGTCAACAATTAAATGGTTAGGACTTTAACTAAGATGTATAAAAATAATAAAGTTTGGCCAAAATTAAATACAGTAAGATATTGATGACCTCATTTTGACCTTGAAAGAATAAAAAATTCATTTAAACGGGTCACATTTAAACGGGTCACTTAACATTAATGACACGTACAATTAATGTCTATCATTAACTCTCTTATATTGGACATACTTTCCTGTCCCACTTTAAAATTCTGAATTGCTTTTACACAAATTTTAAGATAATTCAATATGACATCTTTTAATGGGGGATAAGAGTGAACCTATAAAAATGAAATAAAAGGAAGAATTATGACTGCATACAAATTTTATAATGAGACATTCCAAAAAAAATTAAAAAAAATTAAAAAATTAAGGGAAAGTCTCAGGAAATGCGGCCTTTCCATAAGCTTATGGACAGTCCTCAGAGGCATTTGCCTTAAATGTTGTAATTTTTAATAAAATTTAAATATTGCATTTTATAAGTTAAAACAAGTAATAATATGTATTTGGAGGTAAAAATATAAAAATATATGATATAAAAAAATATTTTCAAAAATTTTAAATTTTATATGTAATTAAAAAAATACAGTGTATAAGGTAAAAAATAAGTGGCCTGTCCATACGCTATGGACAGGCCGCCCTGTCAGGAGACCTACTCAACAAAATAAAGTATGAAGTTCAGCGTGGGAACCAGTCGAGTCTGTCCAGATATGACGTGATTGATACTTGGATTGGATTGGAGATGCTAACCTCTACAAATCCGAAATCATCCGTCGTTCGTTGATGGGATCCGAAACAGAGCATCCACGTTTCATTTTCCGCAACTTTCTCTCTCCAGATGTTTGCGAGGTTACTCTACCATCATTACATATTGCTTTGTAATCCTCTTACAGTTATCATCATCGATTCATCAGTGATGCTTATTTAGTATTTCAGGAGTTGAAATTTATACACAAGAGCTGTTGCACTGTTGGATACAGACCCAATGTGTTTTCTACCACACTTTCTCATCTAGTCGCCACGAATTCTGCTCAGCTCATCATGCCTTTCGTGCCCATACGAGGTTTTTCTAGTTTATCAGACCCTCAACTTATTATGGTTTATTATCTTGTTTTTTATGTTCTGGGATTTCTTTTTCTCTCTAATGAATGAAGAGAGGTTGAAAGAAAAAGTGGAAGAGTGCTTTGACTGTCAGTTTGAGTTGGTCGTTGAATTCACTGGCCTCATAAGGTTAGGCTTTCCCTAGTCTCTCTTCATCCAAATTAGCTTTCTGGTCCATTAATGTGTAGAATTGTGATGCCAAAGTTTTTAGATATGTTTCACATATTAATTTCATTATATGCCCTTGGTTATTTCATGGCCATGATAATCTATGTTGGCCATCAATATATATAATTGTGGAGAGAACATAATTGCTTTTTGATTTTTTACATGTGAAGTTCTGCATGACAGTTATAAATATCACGTTTCATATGATTTCATGACTTTTGTTTATCTAGTGATACTGGAATAGCGGTGAAACGGTTTTATTTGTCTCAGTTCATGGAATATGGATACCATGCTAATTGACTGTTCCTCTCAAAACTTTCACGATGAGCTAGCTGGACTAGAGGAGCAAGTATTGGTTGGCACAGTGATGATAATAGACCTTATCTAAAGCAAAGAGCCTTTGCGGTATGCATTTTTGGAACTGGGATTGGGATTTGGGAAGCTGGACAATGGCCTAAATATCTGTCCCAATGTTATTTACACCCGTTCATTTGAAAATAGTGGGATGTGCTTTCATATTTATCATCCATTTTATGGTTATCTCACAATCTCCTTGTATTCATTGTCTGAAGGTAGTTTGTTATTTGACTAGTTACGAGGAGGGCTTCAGTGGAGGTCTCTTTCACTTTCAAGATGGGGAACCCTCAACCATTGTGCCCATGTCTGGAGTAAGACTTTACTTGAAATTTACTTTGCTCTTTCATTGAGTAGAAGATCTAGAGTCTAAACAGCAGCAGCAGGGCCTAGCTAAAAGTCTTCTCTGTTAGAGAATGCCACTTTTGTCGGATGATTAGATGTTTCGTTTCATGCAATCGGGGACTTAGAGAATTTGGTATTCTTTCTCATTAAACTAAAAGTAAAATAATGATTAAAAGGTTCCATATCCCAAATATGGCTGGTGAAAGGGTTTACTTGGCTTGGGGTGGTATTTCCTTTTTTGTTAAATATATGTGACACACTTGGAATGGATTAATCATTACTTCATCTTTTCAGGATGTTTTGATGTACACAGCTGACTGTAAAAACATACACTCTGTTGATGAGGTGACTATCCAGTTCCAAACTTTGTTATTCTTCCAATTTTCCTTCTACACACTGTGTATTACTTCCTTTGATCGTCATTCTTTAATATGCCTATTTCTGTATAGAAAGTGATTGTCGATCCCTAAAGTAATTTGATATTGGTAGAAGATGAAGGATTGCATGATCAAACTCCAATGTGGTGATTATGCTTTTAAACCTAGAAAAATACCTTGGACAGGGAAGACTTAGCAAACACTTCAAGTGCTATCAGTGAACTTAGAGTAGGGATTTAAGTGCAGAAAATAACACTAAGTTGAAATGTATAACTTTGCTGAAGTTCACCCCCAAATACTTATGTTAATTTAATTGGACTTCCATGGCCTACAGATTAAATAAAAACTAAACACTACCATATTTCCTGCCCAACTAGTAGAGAAAGAACCTTTTAGCCTTAAGATAAATAAAAAGATCAGTACATTGGTTTCAGTGAACTAGTGTCTGAGGAGAACAGTACAGCTGACATGAAGATGTATTTTCATCTCCTGGTATCTTTCTTTGAGACTCTGTGACCAATTGAAATCGAGCCTTTCATGGCCTTAAGATACTGTTTGGTTCACTCTGAAATTATAGACAGCTGGAGTAGGGACTTTCTTTTTCTGTACTGTATGTGTAAATGGTCTGGATGTTAATTATTAGTCAGGCTTTGCCATTTTGTCCTGATAGTCATGTAAACTTTTGTACTTGAACTCAATCCTTGCAAGATTTCAGCATTATGCTTTCAACTAATATTCACTTTTAATGACCCATTTTTTTTGTTTATCATCATTGGCTTCTAACTTCATTCTGTTCATAAATAAAGGAATCTGTAAGAGGCTATTAATTTTTAATGCCATAGGACATGAAGATGTTTGCTTTGAGGGTGAAGAGAAAAATTAAACTCACATGAAGTTTTATTTCCATTATCATTCACTTTAAACTTATATTGTGATCATAGTACTTGTATCCCATTGTTTGGAGACCAAAGTTTTGATTCAAGTTTTTTTTCAAGAAAACTTTCATACTTTTGCCAACCTGATACACTAAAATGGATTGGGCTATCTGTGATTTTGAATGCATTTACAGTACCAAACCCATTCTCATTTGTGATGCAACTTAAATACATGAAAATTACAAATAGCCCCTGTGAGGTTTGGCTAGTGTATGAAAATGAGCCTTTGTTTCGAAAAAGTGGAATACAAAGGACTACACAATTTAATTTTTTCTGGAGAAACAACCCTACCCTTAGTTGACTATTAAAATAATAATTAACCCCTGAGATCTGGCTTATGTGCATGATTTACTGTCATTTGAAAACGTACATAATGGATTTTTTCACTTGCTGACAGTTAATTTTCCAAATTACTACCTGATTAAAATGTATGTAGCATAAATGCTTTCTCTAAAAGATACAATCGTTACCTCTACAAAGGCAATAGTATAATTGCAGCTACACCTTTGAGTCCAAACATTTCGATGGGACAAACATACTTTGATGATTTTGCTCAAATTTTGCTCAGACCAAGGATGATGGTGGCGGCCAACTATGTTTGCCCTATTGTAGCATTCTCGATATACACCTAATAGTTGTAGGCCGTAGCAGCTGTCCGGTCACGTACTCACCATGATACTGTTTTTATTGAAGTTGTTATTTGACTATTTTCTACATTAAGCTGTCATAATTTATTAATATTATGTTGACCACACTTTGAGAAGAATAACAGTCAACTACTACTGATCACGAGGTTGCTTCTATAGTTTTTTGGAATCTGGATCTAGTTTGTATATAAGCCACACCTTGGGGTGTTGCTTTATATATTGATTGTCAACTGACAGATTATTTTTTCTTTTCCTGTAAATTCCAACTGTGGAGAATATGTTTTGTAGTTATCCGACAACAAACAAGTTTGGTTTCTTCTTCAAAGCCAAACATAGGTGGATCATATGTAATTTTCACTATGATAAAAGAGTACAATCTTTCCTTGTTATTCAAAACCTCAGAATGTAGTTAATCTTGCTGTGACTTTTGAGATATGATTCTGTTAATTTTCCATATACGTTGCTTGAAAAGGATTTTTGGTTTGTCCAACAGTGTCCTGTTTTAAGTGTCCAGAACATGAAATGAGCTATGTTTTATCGTTTGTTCCACTTATACCTTATTTTAAATTACTTAAGTTAGGGTATGAAAGGTATTTCGTAGAGGATAATTCTAATTTGGGTAGGGAAATTGTTGAGAAATGAGAGTTTGTTTTCAGTATGGAGATTAATGCAGCTAGAGTTTGTTGTTTTCATTCTTTATGCGTGAGATATCATGTATGCTAATAATTCAGTGTGTTTCTTGGTCTTTCTCGTCATAAATTTTGATTTCCTATAACGGTTTTATCTTTCATTTTAATTCTCCACTTTTGAAATTTACAATCAGATTACCGAGGGAGAAAGAATCACATTAACTTTGTGGTTTAGCCGGGATGTGTCTTACGACGAAGATTCAAAACTGCTATGGCTTATCTCTCAATGTTCACTGGACTCATGTATACCAGCACCAGCATCCAAGTACATGTACTGGTTTCCTCCAGATGAATCTCAGGCATTTGAATCTGGTTTTGACATTCGTTGTGCAAGATTGCAGTTACTGGGACTAGATCTCTATACTTCTGATGATAACATACTAAATGCAACAACAAATTCATCTTGCGATTCCCTAGATTTACTGATAGGACCATTGAGTTTAGCATGTGGAACCGAGCTCTTTGAAAAGGAGTTTGTCAATATCATGCATGCCCTTCAGGTAATCCACTCATCTGAACAATGTAAATTTTAAATTAGCTGATAAGGTCAATTTTGGGTGTTATGTTTTTAATCAAGATCAATATACACTTTTATTGGCTGATCCATTATAATTGTGTTCCTTCATCTAGCAGGTGGTACAATTTTACTGCTACAGGCAGTCATTATTTCGAACTATCAAAGTCAAAGGAGTTTCACTAAATTCTCAGTCACATTTGAAAGCACGCAAAGAGAATGAAAATCGTCCCAGACTAGTGGTTCTAGAAAATCTTCACCAGGCAGAGACATTTAATGCAAGTTTGAATCGCGGAAAGAACTTACAAGTTGCATTTGACTCGGTTAGTGTATCTGTTGCATATCTTGAATGGGAAGTTTACACTGCTGAGTTGCACAAGAAATTGGTTCTGAGTCTTCCTCGATGGAAGGAACACGGATCTGTGTTTGATTGTCCAATTGAAAATTTTGGTGAAACTGTGTAAAGTGCACTCATGGCTAGTAAACTTAAATGGCCCTGGTTCCTCTAAGCCTTAGCATAGCATATGAGAATGTTTCATGCAAAATTGCATCTCCATAACTTATATAGCAGTAGAAAGCAGTAGAAAGTAGCAGAGTGTCGAAAGTTTTATGAGAACCTTGCATCTCTTTTAAAGTTATTGTAAAGGCTGAATATTTGATGCATTGACTTATTGATCAACATGGTTTATATAAGTTACAAGAATAAGAATAAAAAGTAAAGTGAATATCATCTATCAATCCTCTCAATCACATTCTATTACACATATTAGTCATCGGTCTCGTCTATCCAAACACCCCTATCAAGCAAAGTGTTGATGTTTAGAAACGCTAGGCCTGAGATACAGGCCCAATTCGGGTGCAGGAAGGAATGGGGGAAGCCCCAGTGCAAGTGCGGCTAGTTCAGTCGGGTCCAAACCAAGGTGGGAAGGACAAACCGGGAAGGCGCGACTTGTGTGCGGTACGTGCAAAGGGAATCATGTCCTTGTTGATTGTCCAATAGAGCAGAGGATCACTGTTATGTTACTCGAGGACTTGAGACAAATCAAGGAGGCACTAAACGAGGTAGTTAAGGAGCAGTCGGCTGAGGAGTTTGGGCTCGACGAACCATGCTCCATGGGAGCGTTGAGTTTGCGGTGTAATTCCTTGGTGGGATCAATAGAGCTTGGGTGATTTAATTCGTTAATGGAGCCATAGATCAACTGGGTGGTTGCTGCAGTGCAAGCAAAGAGAGCTGCAGCTCAATCAAGCAGAGCGGAGAAGGCCGCACCTAAACTTGACAAACCTGAGATTGTCCGTTTGAAACCAGTGCGACAAACGAATGGAGCATTGAAGCATATGGACTTATGCGCCAGCTAGCCATCCGAGCAATGGTTGATATGGAAGCTAGCCATGTGCATGTCTTTGGGTCAGAGGCATCAAGATTGGGGCTCACGTTAGAGAAAGCTGTGGGCGGGATGAAGATTGTTAACAGTATAGCTCAACCGTCACTAGGTGTTGTAAGACAATGCTTGGTCCAGGTTGGCACCATGAAAGCCACAGGGGATTTCCATGTCGTTAAAATGGATGACTTTGGTTTAGACCTCGATAGAGAAAGATGAGTCATCATTCACATCAGCAACCCCTTGTTCCACAAGGCAGGACATTCCTTCGATCGTCGATCAAGGAGTGGGTGCTATAAAATCAAGCCAGCTCAAAATGGGACCGAAAAGAAGCCGAGGATCACAGTTAAATCAAAGTACACCAGCGCCAACAATTAAACCAACCCCTTTCTTAAGGCAGACGTGTACAAGACAAGTGTGGGTAGCAAATTACCTTGCAGAATTGATGGCTCCGAGGATGTTCGCTGAATTGAGTGAGGGAGAATATTACGGGGTCGGGCTTATCACCGAACCTCAATGCAATCCCATGCCCGCATGGACGCCAAAATCGTGCCGAGGTCCCGTATCGCTCAACGTGTGTCTGCGAACCGGTCTCCCTAAACCACACTGCACACACCTTTGGGTCATCCAATGCTGACTGCCTAACCGCTCACGGCCCGTGATGTCCCCCTCTGAGCCCGCGACATACTGTGCACAATGGCCGAACCGTTCGTGCCAAATGACCGTGTGCGTAGCGCCCGATCGCCCGCTAGGCCAACACACTAAGTGTTGAGTCACGGCCCAAGAAAACATGTCCCAAGCTCCTTGCCCTAGAAGTCTTCTCTTTTACTTGTAATAAACTTAGCTAGTTAGATTAGCTTAGTTTCCTTCTTTAAGGTCAAGGTATGTGTGCCTATTTTCTTTGGCTTTTTTTTTGCCTTTGTATGCGGTACTTATAATAACTTCCGTACAACATATATGTGGAGTACTGAGCTACCCACATCTGGTTACCTTTTTGCAATATATTAAAAATGAGCATTTGTTCCCCAGTTGTCGAGCCTTGTATTGCATTTGTGACTTGTGTGTGTGAAGCCTTGTTCCTAATCTAAAATCGTGTGTGTATTTCCGTTGCATACTCGTCCACGCCCCTCTAAAGGCTTTGTGTGCTGAGAACAACCAAGCTGAGTGCGACGAGTGTGGGGGTAGTTGTGACACTCTAGTATGGCTAGGCTGCACGGTTAACCCCTCTCAGAGGGAGACTTGTGACACCGCATCAGCATAAAGGGCACCCGGCTGGTGCGGACCGTGCCATTTTTCACCGACCATGTCCAACGACACTGGCCGTTCCAGAGCCGGCAGACACGACTGTGCTTGACAGTACTAGCCTTTCTAGGCCCAGCCGGAACGACTGTGCCATTTTGGCTGCTCGTGCCATTTTCAACTGCCTTTGTCGTTTTCGGCTGCTAGGATTTTTGGTCTATTTTGAGCCTTTTTCAAGGCTCAAATTCCCAACTTTATCTATAGGAGCCTTTAGTCTTCTATGGCAAAACAAGTAGGCATAATGTATGTTTTTCCTCTCTCTTGGTAGGTAGAGGAAAGATGAGAGTTCTCTCTCTCTCTAGAGTACTTCTTTTCCTTTCATTATCTTTATTTTCTTTATCTTTCATCTTATTTTCCTAGGTCTATGGCATCTAACTCAATATATTCCATGGATCTATTTCTTAGGGAGTAGTTAATCTAGCTTGGGGTAGTATATGTATTTATGAATTGATTGTGGATTTTTGAGATTTGTAGATTCTTCTATCTTTATGTATTATGAATATTTGTGATTAAACTTATGCTTTCCACTATTGTGAGATTTATGCTATCCCATTATTATGATGCATCCATACATGTATGGTAGTGTAAAATTGTGCTAGGCTTCATTGATATCTTGGGAGTGTCAGAATTGTGGAGTAGGTTAAGAACACCAGGGAGATGAGTTCATTCATGTCCCCTCGAGAGAATATTCTTCTATTTGTGAAATCATGATTTTAATTGGCCAGTTGTGTGAGAAATCACATGTTGGGAGGTTGATTCGGCAAATCACGACGAGGGGAATCCCTTGGTTTACCCCGATAGTATAGCATGATTGTTTGTAGCAACTAGAGTTGTTGATGTGCTTCATTATGCATGCGTTAACCATTGCATTAGGCATAATAATTGGTTAGTCTTATATGTTGGATTGATAGTATTAGTTGTGTTTACGTGACAAGGGGTTTAGACGGCCATGTTTGGTTTTCTTATCTAAATCCCGCATTTTGTAGACTTAATTGGTACTAATGGACATCTTGTATCCACGAGCACCTATATCTTCCTTTGTGATCACCTTAGTAGGTTGCTAATGGTTACTTTTTGTTACATTCTATGTAAAGGCTGTTCGCAAGGGCGGTAGAAGAGGTCGAAGGGGATTCACACTAGAATGGTAGTAGATGAAGGTCACGAACATCAAATCATGGTAGTAGAAAGATGGAACCAAAGATAGGCGGCATTGGAGCTCAAAACGGCCAAGGAAGGAATGGAGAATCGTGGTCAGAGACTTGCACCAAATTCTATGAATGATCCAAGAAGAATTAGCCTTCAAGGTTGGTTCCATTGGATTTATCTCCTCGAGAACCATAAAATTGACTACAAGAACTCTCAAAATGGACTAACGATTCATCCGCAGCAAAGCAAAGAATTTCAGCCGGCGAAGCATAAATGGGTCAGCGCAGACTGCTCAAAGGTGGAACTAAGCAAGGCACAACCGGCCCGCACCAGATGTCATGGTCCGTGCCAAGGCTTAGCACGAGGCTACAGGCTGAGAAAGATCCCACTGCCAGCGCCAATGAGAGGCACAGATTGCACCAGATCTCGCGACACACATTAGCGCGGATCAAATTAACCACGCCAGATCTAGTGCCCCAGTGCCAGCATGACCTGAGGCGACGATGTGGACTGCGCCCTCTACGACTGTCCGCACCAAGTGGCGGTTGAACTAGGGTTTACACTTTTTGGCCTATTTTGGAACTATTTTTTGGCCCAATCCTCTACTACTATAAATATAGCCTTAGTCTTCTAGGTTGAAGAGTTTGGATCATTTTTCATTAGTTTACTTGTAATTTGGAGAGCATTCTAGAGAGAGAAACATTCTATCTTCTTTCTTTCTTTCCTTTAATTTTTTCTTTGGTCCTATAATGTGGAATTCAAATATTTATTTGAATTCCATATCTTGGTGTAGATTTATAACTTGGGGATAATTGTATTCATGTGTTGATTAATAATTTTGTGAGATTCTTGGTTCATCCTAATTATTGTGCTTATAATATTATTGTGACTTATTTTTGAATGTTATAAATGCATGAATAGTACACTCCATTAGCACACACTCTAGTCTATGTTAATGTTGGTGTAAATATTGATATCCCTAGGGGAAGAGAAACCTCAGATGTGTTGTGGGTAGCAGGGCCCGGGTCCATGTGGGTGTGTGCATATAGGTCTTTTTCGAGTTTTCCTGTTACAATTACCAGCACACTGGTCTTAGCTGACTATTTGGAATAGTCTGATGGGCTACATGTAGAGATAGTGAAAAGTAGCAAGTTAGGGTTGTAAGAGCTCCTAGTGTCATAGATAAGTTACCTTCCTTTGCCTCGTTCATAGGCATAGGGAGTAGATCATCCGTGGTAGAGTGCCCGAGATGTAATGGGGGGGGGGAGAAACAAATGTAGGCAACAGTTGGACCTTGTTGTACTTCCCTAATTACAGAGGCAATGCCGATGGAAGGTAGCAAGTGCACCTAATGTGACAGGTACGGGAAAGTGTATGTGATCGACCACACTAGGTGTTATGATCACTAGATTAGGTTGCCTAAATCTTGTATGTGAATGGATCGTGGATCGAAGCATTAAATCAACCATGTTACACAATTTTCTGCCAAGTGTCTAGCTAATATATTTTACTTGCCTTTTGTCTTGCATGCTTGTAGTTTTTAGTTGAAAGCCAAAAATCCCCCCTTGTTTATTATACTATCTATTCCTATCAATGCGTAAGGATTGAAAAACCGCACGTGGTTGTGTTTAATTGACTGTTAGATCCTAGCATCTTTGTGGACATACCCAGGTCTTACTGCTAACCACCCTTTCGGTAGCATAGTAGTGAGTTGGGTGAAAAACTATAAATTTTATCCTTGATACGCCATCCTCGGCTCGGGGTTAATTAGCTACAATTAATGACCCCTAGTGGAGGTGGGTCAAATTTTGAAAAAACTAAAAAAATACAAAAACACAGACAAGCCAAAACCCAAAAGGGCAACTTGGGTAACATTGGGAAAAGCCCAAATAAGTCGAAAGACCTAGGTAAAAATGAGAGGCTAGGCCTGACTAGGTTTACGAACCTAGCAAACAATTAGAGTCCATGTGGAAAAAGGTGAGAAGTGATTACCCTTTGTGTGTTAAAGCTAGGTTGAAAACTCGAAAGGGATCCTAGGAAAAATTGGAGTGGTCCATACCTAGTCCAAAAAAGTAAGAAGCCCAAACCAAGAGCAGAGCCCGGACCAAACTAGCAAAGTGAGTTTTGGTCAAACGTACGTAGAGTGAATGGTGTTAGCCCACGAGCCGAGAATAGCAGGAACTTTGACCTACCGTTAGCCACAAAACCGCATTACTTGGTCCCACAATTACAAACAGGATGGGAATTCTGGAAAAATTGGAGCCACGTTCATAACATATTATAAAAGGAAGAAAGAGGAGACAAATCCAGGTAAGTGTAACCAAACTAGAGAAGCTAGATTCCTGAAAGAAGACTCCTAACTTGAGCGTGGGATTTGTTTCCCTAGAGCCACCTCTGGGATCTCTTTTGCAGGCACACCTTGGTGAACCACAATCAATGAACTAGATTGGAGCATGGCACAACATTTGGCACCATCTGTGGTGATCCAATTTTTTTTCTAGTTGTTCATTTCCAGCGGAGTTGATAATGGTGTTCACCAGAAGTGAAAGGAGTAAAAAACACCACACTTAAGAATAAACAGGGGGGGGGGGGGAGAAATGGGAAAACACATCCTAACCAAGATCTGGAACACACACCCATTAGATAGCAAGAACACGATAGAGATGACAAAGAAGAGAAAGAAGAAGTAGAGTCTCCTAACCTAAACAAGGAAAAAGAAAAAATGAGCGTTCGTAGCATTCTTAGAAGCAAACAAAGAGCAATTGTACAATGAATTCCTTGACATTCTTAAACTAAAGTCCTTGAAGGTAAGTTAGAAAGTTGTTTAAAACAACGCTGGTCTTATATATGGGGACGAATTAAGAGACTTAGTTACAGAAGATGATATAGACAAGTAAACACTCGCACCGCATCTTCGAAACTTCAAGATGCCAAAGGACTTCAAATTACCATTGCATGTCAAAATCTATGATGGGACAACAGACCCAAAGGAATTCCTACATTCATATCTCAATAGCATGAGGTTCTGTGATACAGAAATAGAGTTGGTGTGCAAGGCATTCCCCATATTCTTGTTGAGAACATTGATTACATGGCATAGGGATTTACCATGCGTAAGCATCACATATTGGGAACAACTATTGGATTTGTTTTTGGGTCGGTCTATTAGAAGCAAAAGTTAACCAAAACAATTGCAAATCTGAACAACACAGCCTAGCGAAGCAGCGAAAGTTTGGCATAATATCACAACAGGTGCATTACAGAAAGTCTTCAGGTTTGAGATCTTTCATTCTAATCTTCTTTAGGTGTGTTTACGAGGGGCATGCGACCAGGAGAGTTCTACCATGAACTAACAAAAAAATTCCAGAGAATCCAAAAGACTTGCAAAGAATGATAGAATAATATGTACGGACCGAGGAAGCCAATAAATACAAAATAGAGTAGAAGCAAGGCGAGAAAAGAGCAGAAACGAGGAAAGAAAAGAGCAAAAGTGAGGCGAGAAAAGAGCTATAGAGAACTCGAAAAGAAATTTAGCAAAGAAGGGGAAAGGAAACTTCACCTATCATTACTTCAAGTTCATTTAGTGCTATCAATTACAGGCCATGGATGAAAAGAGAAAAATCAATATGGTGTGCATATCATTTGGTAATGAAATTTCCAACCCCAATAGGGATCCCAATGGTGAGGGGAAATCAATAGACTGCCAGACAATGCATGGTCCTTGCAATGAAAGTAGGACAAACCATAGAACCACCAAAGATGGTTAGTATTATCACCAACAGTGACCCACTCAACAAGGAGGAAAATCCAGTGGAAATTGGGGAAGAAATTGAAGATGTCATTATAGATGATGACAAGGATGCCTCCAAGTATGTCAAGATATAGAAATTTATTGCAGGCCAAGAAAAATAGAGAAATTTTATTAATGGGAAGGGTCGTACAATGAGGAAAATTATGCCCGAAGTGGGAAGGTCCGTACAAGATAACAGAGATATATTGTACACTGCTAGGTGAAGTTTTCCTTGAGTATCATGAGCATAGTTTCTCGGGATACTTCACTAGCTTCCATCCCACTATGAGTGAAACCGAGTTGGAAAATTGGGAGCCTGGTGTTCTAGGTGAACGGGTCAGGGAAGAACAACTAGGGTGACAAAGGAAAGATAACCGAGGTAAAAATGCCTGAAAAACTGAGGTCATAGGTGTCTGTTGTAGTGATTGAACAATAATTGATTGTTGTAAGATGTTTAACAATTTCAGGATTTGTGGAATATCAAATAACATGTAACGTTTATAGGTGAACAATTTTTTGTGTCATCAAATATTAAATATTATAATATTTTATGAGAACTGATGTCTCCAGAATTTATCCACGACATTGCACAAATCGGTGAAAAGTCGACCCTTAAATGACGTTGCATAAAATGACGTTGCTTTTTTTTGCAACATCAACAATACTGACTAGAGCATTGAAGTTGTTTCCCCGAAGCCACCTCTGGGATCTCTTTTGCAGTCACACCTTGGTGAACCACGATCAACCAACTGGATTGGAGCACGCCACAATAGAGAGAAATTGAGAGAAAATAAAAAAATAGGTTGACGATACATTTGCATCCTTGGTTGTAACTAGGTCAAGAATTTAGAACTATCCCTATGTTACAACCAAGTCGATGACTTTTGGATTTCCTTGATGGATTGTTTTTGGAGAAGACTCTTTGATTGTGTTTGGGGATTATTTTGGGAAAAGTAAGCTAACTTAGCACTTATCTTTCTTGGCTTATCTTTTTCCACATTTTACTTTGGCTGGTTAAATTTCTTAGGATTCTTTGAGGAGTGGAGAGTTGTGAGATTCTTTCTTTTTTGGGGGGAACAGGGTAATCTCGGAATAAGTTGAATGCCTCGGTTAACGTATGCCTGCACGCTACATTTTTCTTAGTTTTTTTTCTTGCCTTTATTTACTCAAGGATGAGTAAAGGGTTAATTGTGGCGGGGTCTGATGTGGTTCATTATGCGTGCGTTAAATGTTGCATTCGGCGTAATAGTTGGTTAGTCTTATATGCTGGATTGCTAGTACTAGTTGAGTTTACGTGACGAGGGGTTTAGACGACAATGTTTGGTTTTCTTATCTAAATCCTGCATTTTGTAAACATAATTGGTACTGATGGTCATCTTGTATCCATAGGTACCTAGATCTTCCTTTGTGATCATCCTTAGTAGGTCGCTCGTGGTTATGTTTCATTACATTCTGCTTGAAGGCTGTTCGCAAGAGCAGTAAAAGATATTTAAGATCGTTTGCAAGGACGCTAGAAGAGGTCGAAGGACATTCACACTACAATGGTATTAGATGATGGCCACAAACATCAAATCATGGTAGTAGAAGGATGGAGCCAAATATAGGCAGCATTGGAGCTCAAAACGTCTAAGAAAGAAACGGAGAATAGTGGTCCGGGAGCTGCACCAAATTCTGGGAATGATCTGAGAAGAATTAGCCTTTAAGGTTGGTTCCATTGGATTTGTCTCCTTGAGAACCCAAAAATCGACTACAAGGACTCTCAAAACGGACTAACATTTCACCCATAGAAAAAAAGAAGTTCAGCCGGCGAAGCACAAACGGGTCGGCATGGACCGCTCAAGGGTAGCACTAAGAAAGGCACCAATGACCCGCGCCAGAAAATGTGGTCTACGCCAATGGTCATTGGTGTGAGCCATGCCAAGGACCAGCACAGACCACACCAATCTCAATGGGTCGCACGCTCAAGTTCCATTTTTCGCTCAAAAATGGCTAAATATGGACGCGGACCATCCCATTTTTAATGGCATGCACTGTTTCAAGTGCAAAATATCGAGACCAGCCATAGGGACGTGAAGAATTAAGTGGGCCACACAAAAACTATTGAGAAAATAACCTCCTAGAAGATAGTCCATGCCAAACGATGCGTACCGTACCCAGGATGGGCCGCGCTTGGTGAGAGGCTACGGGCCATACAAGATCCTACACGCAGTGCTAAGGAAAGGCACGACCACTGCCAAATCCCACCACCCGTGCCAACGTGGATCAAATAGACTGTACTAGATCTAGCACCTCGCGCTAGCACGACCTGAGGCAGTGGCGTGGGCCGCGCCTTTTGCGATGGTTTGTGCCAAGTGGAGGCTAAACTAGGGTTTTGCACTTTCTGGCCAATTTTGGCCCTATTTTTTAGGCCCAATCCCCCACTACTATAAATATAGTCTTAGTCTACTAGGTTTAGGAATTTGGATCATTTTTCAGTAGTTTACTTGTAATTTGGAGATCATTCTAGAGAGAGAAACATTCTCTCTTCTTTATTTCTTTTCTTTTTATTTTGCTTTGATCCTATGATGTGGAATTCCAATATTTATTTGAATCCTTATCTTGGGAGTAGATTTATAGCTTGGGGATAATTGTATTCTCGGGTTGATTTATTCTCTTGTGAGATTCTTAGTTCATCCTAATTATTGTGCTTGTAATACTATTGTGACTTTTTATTGAATGTTATAAATGCATGAATAGTACACTCCATTAGCACACACCGTAGTCTATATTCATGTTGGTGTAAATATTGATACCCCCCAGGGAAGAGAAACCTCAGATGTGTTATGGGTATCACGGCCCGGGTCCACAAGGGGTGTGTACATATGTCTTTTCCAAGTTTTACTGTTACAATTACTAGCACACCAGTCTTAGCTGACTGTTTGGAGTAGGGAGATGGGTTACAGGTAGAGATAGTGAAAAGTAGAAAGCGAGGGTTGTAAGAGGTCTTAGTGTCATAGATAAGGTGCCTACTTCCACTTTCCTCGTTCATAGGCCTAAGAAGTAGAACATCTGTGGTGGAGTGCCTGTGATGTAATCGTACGGGGGAGAAACAGATCTATAACAACGGTTGAACCTTGTTGTAGTCCCCTATTTACGTAGGCGGTGTCGATGGAAGGTTGCAAGCGCACCCGATGTGACAGGTACGGGAAAGTGTATGTCATTGACCACACTGCATGTTATGAGTACCAGATTAGGTTGTCTAAATCTTGCATATGAATAAATCAAGAATCAAATCATTAAATCAACCATGTAACACAATTATATCCCTAGTGTCTAGCTAATATATTTTACTTGCTTTTTATCTTGCACGTTTGTAGTTAGTATAAAACCAAATCCCCCCTTGTTTACTATACTAATTATACCTTTCAACATATACAGATTGACAACTTATATGTGGTTGTGTTTAATTACTGTTAGATTCTAGGTCTCTGTGGATATACCTACGGCTTACCGCTAACTACCCTTTAGGTAGCATATTAGTGAGTTAGGTGCAGAACTATAAATTTTATCTTTGACACATCCTCCTTTGCTCGGGTTAATTAGCTACAATATACGACTTGTTTCGACTCTAGAGTCATCACACGTTGTCTTTTTAATTTGTCTCTTAGCCTAGTGTTTGAGATCCAATAATTAAGATGAACTAAGAATCTCACAAAAGCATAAATCAACACAAGAATACAATTATCCCCAAGCTATAAATATACTCCCAAGACATGGATTCAATTAAATATTTGAATTCCATATCATAGGATCAAAGCAAAATATAAAGGAAAGAAAGAAAGAAGAGAGAATGTTTCTCTCTTTAGAATGCTCTCCAAATTACAAGTGAACTACTGAAAAATTATCCAAATTCCTAAACCTAGTAGACTAAGGCTATATTTATAGTAGTAGGGGATTAGACCTAAAAATAGGCCCAAAATTGACCAAAAAGTGCAAAACCCTAGTTCAACCGCCACTTGGCATGGACCTTCTCGGATGGCGCGGTCCACGCCACCACCTCAAGTCGTGCTAGCGCGGGGCACCAGATTTGGTGCAGCCCATTTAATCTGCATTGGTACGGACTGCGGGATCTGGCATGGGCTATGTCTCTCCTTAGCATGGGCTGTGGGATCTTGTGTGGCCCGTAGCTTCGTGCCAAGCCTTGGCGCGGGCCATGTTCTCTAGTGTGGCCCATTCTAGATGTGGTCCGTGTCATTTGGCATGGCGTGTCTTTAGAAGGTTATTTGCTCAGTAATTTTGGTGTGGCTGGTCCCACTGGCTGGTCTCAACATTTTGCACTTGAAACGGCGCATGCCGTCGAATATGGAATGGTCTACACCCATATTTAGTTTTTTTAAGTGACAATTAGAAGTTGAGTGCGTGGCCCATTGAGATTGGAGCGGTCCGTGTTGGACCTTAACATAGCTCGCGCCAACAACCATTGGCGCAGGCCACTTCGTCTAGCGCGGGTTGTTAGTGCCTTGCTTGGTGCAACCTTTGGGCGGTCTGCACCGATCCTTTTATGCTTTGCTGGCTGAACTTCATTTTTTGCTACTGATGAACCATTAGTCCATTTTGAGGGTGAATGAGTTAGGGGGTTATTTTTTTAGGGTGGTAAGGAAGAAATGGTGATTTGAATGTAGGAAAGTGAGTGAGTTTCACAGGTCGTGCACGTCTACACGCCCCTTGAATTTGGGGTTTGGTTCTCCTCATTGTCCACCATTTTGAGCACCACAAACCATGTATGTCTACATGTTCCATGAGTTGGACTCCACGTTTTCTCTCCTTCCTCCAAGAACCATATACTTTCTACAAAATAAACATGCACACCAAGTGTAATAGTGTTCCAAAACCAAAAGCTAAAAATAGGAAAACACACCAGAAACACTAAACATCTACAACACAATACGATGGGCAATCTTTCCTTCCACACACTTACAACACACGTGCTCCTTAAGAAAGAAACATGACATGATAAGAAATGGAGGTAAAAAAAAACAAGAAATCAATAATTCCCAATGGATTGTTCCACCTCAATATACCTAAATGTACCCCAATATGAAATTCAAGTCAAGCCACTACGAATCCACACTAAACAAGTTTCAATTAGCATCCACACAAAGAGAAAACTAATGTATTGTCTTGGATTGTGTATTTGGTGATGTTTTAGGTGGTGGAGTGTTGTGGTATTTAATGGTTTGGGGTAAGAATGGAGAGATAAAAGTGAAGTTTGTTTTTCAATGAAAGACAAACTAATCTAATTTTTCAAAGCTTTGGTTTCCTTTCGAGAAGCGTTGTATATTTCAGATTATTCGCATAACCCAAATGCTATCCATATGGTGCGTGTTTGTACCCCATGACTTAGGTAACAAAAAATGGAGAGGCGGGGGTAACAATCTTCCAAGAGGAAGATGTAGTAGGGAAGGAGCCAACCCTAAAAGAAAATACATGGTTAGGAAGCTTAGCATATTCAATTGGCTTCTCTATGGTTTCCTCTAAGGGTTCCAAAAATGTGGGAATCGGTTCTATAAGAGGTGGTTGGGGTGACAATAGGTAGTATTGTGAATTAAGTATAATCACCCCTTCCTTGACTTCTTCACTCTCAACAAACCACTCCACATCCCCTTTGGATTCATGTACCAAAATTTCTAGTTCAACTAGGGATAGTTCATTTTCGAATATTGGTCTTCAAGTTGGCTCACCCTTTCGATCAAATCAATCACTTGCCCTTTAACTTTCTTAATGCTTGTGAAGAATCGACATCCCAAATCTCTAAACTCGCTAAGCATTTGTGATTGGAGTAAATCACTACTCTTGGTCACATTAGCTATAACTTGCTAAATTTCTCCATAATCCAATTTGGAAACCAATCCTAGGGATGGGGTTTCAAGCATTGTATAGCTTGGTGAAGTCCAACTGTCTAACACAAAGTGTTGGTTTCCCGTTGCATTTCCATACCACAAATTCGAGTGACCACTAAACCTCAAATTTGGAGAATTGTGGTATGGGTACCAATCTCAATCCCATCGGCCTTGCCAACCAAAAAATCCTTCCTCTCTCTCATTTTTTCACATCCAAGAAAAAGACACTGTGCGGTGGTTGCAATGACATATCCTACAAAAAATATAACTCGTTAAGCCTCTCTTCTCCATACTCACTCAACCATAGGCAACACTCCATAGGATGATCATACTGACACACCCTACAAAGTTTCATCCATTGAGTACTCTCCCAAATTCTTTTTAAAATAAAAGAAAAACACAAAGAAAAAGAGGAGAATTTTTGTAAAGCCCAAGCTGAATTGGCCTTAGCTTTAAAAAGAGGAGAATTTTTTTTTGAAGCAAAAATCTAGGGTTAAATGGCTTAAATTATGAGACTCTAATGCTCAATTCTTCCATGCATCTGTAAAATTTAATCATGCTAGGCAAACCATCTTAGAAATTAAAAACTAACATAGCCAATGGATTAACAATCCAAATGATCTTGAAGCTGAAGCTGTGAGATTTTATTCTGAGCTATTAACCGATAGCTATATCGACATAGATGGTCCAGCCGTTGTCTCAATGCTACAGGATAATCCCTAAGATGATATCTAATTAGGTGAATGATGACATTATGAGGACAATCACCATGGAGGAACTTAAAGAATATGTTCTTGATATGGATGGTGATTCAACACCTGTACCAGATGGTTTCCCGGGTAAGTTTATACTGTTTGTTGGGATATTATATCAAATGATCTGTTAGATGCTGTCAGTGAGTATTTATTAGGAATTCCCATCCCAAGAGCCATTGCAGCCACTTTCATTGTTTTGATACCTAAAACATTGGTCAACTCTTTATTTAATGACTATAGACCTATAAGACTTTCAAATTTTCTAAATAAAATCTTTTCAAAGGTCTATACTGAAAGATTTAATCCCATAATGCCTCAACTAATTTCACCTGAACAATCAGCCTTTGTTCAGGACAGGGAATTAGCTGACAATGTGTTACTAATGCAAGAAATGATTCCATTTTTGAATAATAAAAGAGGGGGTTTTAATGTGTGCTTTAAACTTGATACGATGAAAGCCTTTGATAGAGTATCCTGGTCTTTTCTAAACTCACTTCTTTTCATGGTCTTATAGTTAAAAACATTATGAGCAATATTGCTGCAACATATTTTTCAGTCCTAGTTAATGCCAAACCATTTGGTTTCTTTAAAGCTTCACGAGGCATTAAGCAAGGAAATCCACTATCTCCTTGTTTGTTTATACTGCTAACTGAAGTTTTTTCAGGAAACTTAAAAGGTTTATATCAACAGAATAGGATTAATTACTTTAAGTTGCCAATTTCAGTTTGTAAAGTCACTCATCTCAGCTTTGATGATATACAGTGGTTTTCCTTAAGGCTAATAGTACAAGTCTACAAAATTTAAAAAGTTTTCTGCTAGTTTATGAGAAAGCTACGGGACAGAAAATTAATTTTCAGAAATCAGCTTCTTACATAACAAAGCTTGTTCTCATTGCTTATAGAACCATGATACAGCAGATTAATTATATGACACCGGGAGTCTTTCCTTTCACATATTTAGGGTGTCCAATATATTGTGGGAGAACAAAGCATAACTATTTCCAAACCATTTTTAAGAATATTCAGCAAAACTACTCTTGTGGCAAAAGAAATGGTTAAATTATGCTGGTAGACTATTTTACTGAAACACGTTCTCTCTGTTATTCCCCTAAACATATTAACAGTTTCTAAACCTACAAAGGGGGTAATAGACAAGTTACATATCCTTTTTGCAAAGTTCTTATGGAGAACTTCTAAATATGGCCAGAAAAAGACTTGGAGGAGTTGGAAAAATTTATGCTATCCATATATGGAAAATGGCCTTGATGTTAAAAACATCCATATTATTATTAAAAAAATTCATTAAAACTTTGGTGGAAATTGCAGAAAGGAAAATCCCTCTGGTATGAATTTATGTGGTCTTTATCTGACTCTTTAAAAACCTATGAGACCTGGCGTAGGATCAAGGAAGTTGATGAGACAGCATCTGAAAACTGCTATCTTTGGGTAGGGAGAAGTGAGGCATCCTTTTGGCACACAAATTGGCTAAACATATTAAATCTAATTAGTGTGTGGGGTATGCACCATCATTTACCATCCTCAAAGGAAAATTGCAGACTTCTTTCTTCATTAGCATGAATATATTCCTACTCTTCAAAAATGGTTTAGATGTTGAGTTCATTTAATTGTTATCTAAGGAGTTTGCCTTGTTTGATGATTATCCTGGCCTTTTCCTATGGAAACCTGAGAAGAATGGCTTGTTTCACTTAGCTTTACTTATGAATACTCAGCCTAAAGAAGCTTAAAATTTAATCTCACAAAAACTTAAAATTGAATTTTACAAACACTTATGGTCTAAGTATTTACCAAGAAAATTCTCAGTTTTCATATGGAGGCTCTTAAATAAACTAATACCACTCTCAAATGTATTGGAGGACTTCAACTTTTATCTTCCTTCTATCTGTCCATTTTGTAGAAATGATTCTGAGGGAAGTTCAGCATTGTTTTAATAACTGCTATTAAATGGACCAAAGATGTATGGAATCAGATAAACCTATTTTTTGATGTGGAGGATAGTTCTTTTCAAAATATGTGGGATAGGTTTTACTATTACTGGAATGTCAAAATAAAATCTAAACTGCAGGCTATCTGTGTAAGACTTCTTCCATCAATAACTTCATTGTTTATTTAGTGTGAAAGAAATAAATACATCTATGACAATCACGAACCAGATATGCTCTATATAGTTAAGAATGCCATAGACACTATAAAGACTTTGGCTCATATTAATGGTTTCAGATGGAAAAACTCAGATAAGGATCAAATATATCCAAGTCTGCTATCTATTGCTGCTCCATTTGATACAGGTTCAAGATCTAGAGAGAAACCCATAGTTTTTTGGAAACTTCCTCAACAATCTCTCAAGCTTAATACAGATGGTTCTTCATTCAAATCAAAGGCAGCTGGAGCTGGAGTGGTAATCAAGGATCATCGAGGAAAATTTTTGGTTGCAAAATCTTAGTATTTAGAAGATATGGATAGCCTGGAAGCTTTTGATCATTGGATTGCAAATAGCTTATTTTTAATGAGTTTAATGACATTTAAGTTGAAGTGGATTCTTTGCTACTGTTAAACATGATCAGAAAGAATTATAAGATCCCATGGAGATTTATTCCACTTCTCATAACCATATGGAGCCTTGTAGATGAAGTTTCTATCTCTTTTTCTCATAATTACAGAGAGGCAAACTCTATAGTTTATGCACTTGCAAAATTAGCAAGTAAACTGAGAACTCTGAAACTTTTACTCATGAATCTTTGCCACAAAGTGTTAGATAACTGGTTATGCTTGATGTTAGAGAATTCCCACACATTAAAACTACATAAAATTCAAAATAATAATAATAATTGCAAGGTATTGCTCTCTTTCTCTTTTTATGGTAGGTAGAAGACAACAGTTGCTGAGAGGATTTGGATGCAACTTGAGCAGCTCCTGGATGGAAAGTTTTACACACTTAAGAAGGAAGTTTATAAGCAACATCATACGATTCAAAGCTTCTTCTACAGTATATTATTTCTAGGGAAATAATATGCGATGGGCTAAAACGGAAGGTCACCTCTTTTTGTAAACACGGGGTGTGGAGGCAAAAACGTGGGGGCCATTTTAGACCTCGTAATCTGGGGCAGGCCATTCCTTTTGCTAACATAGGATGTGGATGTGATAGGAATGGATTTCCTAGTTTATATGAACATTTCATGTAGTATTCCACGATGTACTCATCATTTCACTCTTGAGTTTCATTATATTTTTCTAAATTTTGGGGAACCTAATAAAATCTCCCCCTCATTTTTGGGGATTTTTACATTTTAAAAAATGATTATATGAGCTTCCTTAACCATTTCAAAAAATAGAATAATTGTGCGAAATACAAGATATAAAGCCAAGCAAATTTTTGGACCTTGATACCACTACTACATTGGAACAAATGGATCAGAAAATTAATGTTTGTGTTTCTATTTTTTATCCTGCACCCCTCGGCATCAATTAAAATGGTCAGACAACCACATACTTCCTAATGTCCATATAAAAAAAAGTGCAAAGTCATTTTAAATCCTATGTTTTGGGTGAAAATGTAAAAATGACCTTGTAAAATTAAAAAAATGCAGAAATATCCCTAAAAATCTTTGATTGAAATGTCAACGGCAGAAATGACCGGAAATTATTGAAATTACCATTTTACCCTTCTCTTAAAACTTTTTTAAAAACCAAAAAAATGTAAAAGACATTAATGCCCTTGGTTTTTAACAAAATGACAAAAAAACCCCATTTCTCTCTTCTTAGCTCGTGTCGGCATTCTCACATCTTTCTTTTCTCTCATTCGTCGAAGAATTTGCTCGCTGGCCAACTAACCGAAGCTCGCTCTCCGGAAAGACCCGAACCAAATCCGCCTCATTCTTGGCAAAAGGCGATCATCCGCTCGCCCTCAGCGGCCCATACCAGCCCACACCCAGGCCATCGTATGAGAGGTAAATCACGGTAGCCCAGCACCAGGACCCATGGGCTTGGCATTGCCTCGGTGCGCACAAGGGAGCCTTGCAAAGCAAGAACTCCCCACACTGCCGCTGCCGAGGATCGAACCCGGGATCATTGGCTTACCCACCCATGTCCCAACCACTGGGGTACACCCGTGGGCTGAGATGGGTGGTGGGGGAGAGGAGCTCCAAAAATTATGTCGCTGGTTCGGGATTCTCTGGAGCAACAATTTGAAGGGATGGAATCCATACCTTTCGCTGCTGAGTTCGCGATTCTTTGGAAGCACAAACTTGTTATTGGTCGGTGACCAAAAGGTTAGATTCCTTTCGGGTTTATTGCCTCTATTAGTTGGGTTGATTAGCAATGGGATAGCTCTGGGTTTTCTGGATTTGGGTGCTTTGGATTTTCTTTGGTTGGATTGTTGTTGCTAGATTCGTTCCTATGGAATCCGGTGAGTATTCTCTGTTTTATGGATTCAGAGGAGTTGCTGGGTCTGGCTTTGTGATTTCCGGCGACTTGGGCACAGAACAAATGGTTTCAACGGCGACATCTTCCGACGAACTAAGACCCAGATTAAATTTGGATCTTCATAGCATAACCGCCCTCCCCAGACCTGATTCAAGCTGTGTGTTGTGGCAGTGGATAGGTGGCGCTCGGTGAAATGAAAGGCGTCGGAGGCTCAGCGGCGCTCGAAGTTTCCGACAGTCGTGCTTGAAACCATTTTCTTAGTATTCGTAGAAGACGATTAGGGCCTCATTTGGGTCCTCAATCTGTTTGATCCCGATTGTGACGAATGGAATTCCGATTCAGGTGGTGGATAGGCAGCGGCGCTAGGCAGTGCTAGGCGGCTCGGCAGCGGCGACAGGTTTAGGTGGTTTGAAGTTAAAGAAGAAGAAGCTTAGGGTTAGGGGGCACAATGGTCATTAGAATTTTAATTTTAAGTTTAGAAGTATTTTTGTTAATGTCTGAATTATATTAGTCAATATCGGAATACTGCAATTTGGGTAAAACTGCACAATGATCAAAAGATATGGCTAGTTCTGTACTTTTACGTTATACAAGAATATATCTGCAGTTTCTCAGTTTAATAGGATCATTTTTGCACTTTTTCCTTAAAAAATGGTGGTATTTGTGCCCAGTTGTTACGGATGTTGAGGACCTTATGATTTGATTCAAGTTTGATATGCCTCCTGAGTGTGTACATATTGTTGGGAGGTTTAAAAGATCACCTTGAATTACCATTTTTGCTTGATAATTCAGCTTTGTTAGTGTGACTTCTGTGAATTCTTCTTCTTCACCTTCTTTTGTATGTGCTATCACTGCATGGGCTAGGATATGAGCTACCTGCGTATTCCGTTCTCTGAAAATATGGCCAAAAGTTAATAGAATGGCTCATTTGGATTAGGGGTGGGTGTCGGTTCGATTTATTCGGTTTTTGGTTTATTCAGTTCGGATTATTCTATTTTTTTTCTAAAAATTACCAAATCAAAACCGACCAAAATAACTCGAATAAACCGAACCAAATTTGGAATTCGGTTTCGGTTTGAATTCGGTTTCAAACCGAATAAACCGATTTGGTTGTAATATATTTTAAATAATTACCAAAATTATATATCTTTGCTTGAAATTTAATAAAAATTAAAAATCTAAATTTTACATCAACCAAATCAAGTTTTCAAAATAAAAATCCAACAAATACATTACAAATTCAACCACAATAATTTTACTTTACATTACATTAAACATTAAAGTAAAATACTCAGTTTTATAATTTATCTTCAAAGTGTTCACATTCTTTCTTCAAGCCGTCACCTTGTCAAGCACTCCACATTCATATTCACCTTGAACCAACCTGAAAAGAAACGTCACTGATCATCATTCTCTATCCCAAAGGTACTGAAATACGTGAACAAGACTTGACATAATCCACTACTCAATTCCAGTATACTCAACCACAAGCAATACCAAAAGTAATCAAAGAGGAATGCAGAATGCATTACACCAATGTAGAGAAAGGTGGTGAAAATCAGCAATGTGAATTTGTCATGCATTCTGCACACTTGAATTGAGTAGCAATGTGAATTTGTCATTAATCTGAACAACAAAGATGAATGCTGCTGGTATTGCATTCCAGCAATGAGAATTTGTCATTCATCCAAACAGCAAAGATGGCAAAAAGCTATTGGATTTAACACTTCTAACACACACAAAACAAAAACAGAGCCCCAAATGCAATAATCATCTATCTAACTAAGAGCAGCATATGAAACAACACGAAATGGAACATCAACAAAAATAGAATCCACTCAGTATATTGCATTAATCACTTATTGACAGAATCCACTCAGCAACCAATAAACAATGATTGACCATGATTTTCACTGCATCCATAGATAAAAAATTGACCATGATTTTCTGCCCATATAAAAATATATTGTATTTATAAAAACCAACAAAATGGTTAGCTGATTTAAAACTTACCATTGTTTCCTCTGATAAAGGCATCTCCATACTTGTTCTTCAGCTGCCCATTTACATACTCCTCAGTCTGTTCCATGGCTGCAGGTTTTGTGAGCAAAAAAGTAAGTCAAAATCAACTTCTACAAAAATAATAGACTGCAGGTTTTGTGAGCAAAAAAGTAAGTCAAAATCAACTTCTACAAAAATAATAGACTGCAGGTTTTGTGAGCAAAAAAGTAAGAATGTAATATGCATAGACCAGTTTGAGATAGCATGGCTCAGGAAACGAAAAAGGGGCACTACCATGCCTTAAGATATAAATCTTGTACAGACCTTCAAAAATCCAAAGGAAAGGAGCAGTTAAACATCCACAACAGTTGACTCCATCGTTGTTTGTTGGATTTCTGCAATAAAAAATATACATTAAAGAAGTGTAAACCAGAATTTAAATTATTTAGCACGAATATGATATTACCATCTTCAAATTTTTCAAGCTCCTCAATGTTTTCTTCCACTTTAATTTCAGTTCCTGCACCACAGTACCAATCTTGAGCACATATCAAGGCTTGTACGAGTTTAGGAGTTGAGGAACTTCTAAATGCATCAAGGTCTTCTCCAAACATTGAACAACATGGAATATAATGAAAATGAAGCATGTTGTGGTTCTTTTATCCAATGAACAAAGAAGTATACGTGAAAGCTTATAAATCTTGTAAGTACATGTACAGAGAGAATTAATCACTTCCCCCAACATAAGTAACCTTTTGTTAATCTCTGCAGCTTCTATAACATATCCTCACTAAATCTAACAATATTTTGTGAGCCAGCTAAATAAGCTAAATATAGCTTTCCACATTTTAGTAGTTCTGTACCCTGAACATGATCACAATTTTCAGCTCCTTTCCTCACCTCCGCTTACTCCCAATATTGAGATTCACAATACTTATCTACAATTATCCTCAGAACAATTATATCATCTAGAATTACCATTCCATCACAGCCACCACTAAACTTAATTCTTACAGAACATCTGTAAATCACTGAACTTCAGGAAAAAATCTCAATAATTCCAGGATCATAACACATAATAAGGTCAGCACATCCACTACAATTATCATTTATTTCCTCACTCTCAATCAAAGGGAAAATCTCGATCAAAGGCCAGTAACTAACCAAGAACATAAACAGTTTGACAACTTCATCCCATGTCAGTGACATGTTATGATGCTGAAGGTAACCCCTTACGTAGTCATTCATCCAAGATGAACACTAGTAAAGCCTAAAAAGAAAGACAAGCAATCCATATACTAGATTTAGGATCATGCTTTACTAGTATCATTGTCGTCTGAAGGCCTAAGAGTGAGCTCTGTACCTCCTTTTCTATCTGTTGTGCATGCTCTCTTGTAGGTGCCAGTACCAATGCCAAAGGTCCATCACCCCATTTAACATGAGGGTGGCTAAGCACTGTTGTAGCATTGATTGTACCTGGTTGGGAGTAAACCGGAGGACGCGGTCGGACGGATTCCACTGGGGGGAAACGATGTCGGCGGGGTTCCTCCGGGAGGCAAAACTGGTGCCGCTACTCCGGCGAGAGTGATGAGTGTGATTGCTACTGTTTGCAGTGGAGCTGAGCTTCGAGTAGGAGGAGGAGTCTGCAGCCATTGGTGGTGGTGCGGCCACTGCAAGGCTATGGCGCCGGAGTATAAGGTCGAGGTGACGGAGATAAGGATGGGGATCAGAAAAAGAAAGGCGAGGATTTTCTTATTTCTCGCGATGAAGAAGAAAACGGCAGCCTCGGTAGGAGACTTTCTTTTGATTGATCCTCGTCGTTCCTTGAGCTCTGCCCCGTGTTGGTGGTGCGGCCACTGCAAGGCTATGGCGCCGGAGTATGAGGTTGTGGCGACGGAGACAAGGACGGGGATCATAAAAAGAAAGGCTATGGTTTTCTGATTTCTCGCGATGAAGAAGAAAAGGGCCACCTCGGCTTCCTTTCTTTTGTTTTAACTTTTTTGTAGGGTTTCAATTTTATATAAAAGGAAAGGGCCGGTTCTAATTTTTTATTTTGGGCCATAATTAATCTATGTTTGGGCCATGAATATATATATATATATATATATATATATATATATATATATATATATATATTAGTTTTTGAGTTTTTGAGTTTGTGAGTTTGGGCCATGATATATATTTTATATTAATATTTTAGAATTATATTATTTAGTATATAAATATTTAATTTATCTTTTAAATTACAATTCAGTATTCGGGTCGATTTTCGGGTTGAGTTTCCATATCCAAAACTAAACCAAAAACCATATTCAGAATTCGATTTATTCAATTCGATTATCCAAAAACCATATTTTAAATTTGGTTCGAGTTATTCGAATTCGAATAATTCAATTTTCGATTAGGTTTCGATTTTCAATTTTTTTCCCTCACCCCTAATTTGGATGCTTTGAATCTACCAAACCTATGTTGCCATGTTCCAGTGAACAACTCGTTTTCCTTGGATCATCTATATAACAAGTTGGAAATTACCTTGGGAGGTAGTTTTTTTTAATACATATTTGCATTCCAACCGGGCGGGCCTTTAGTTCGGCATGTAGTGAATTACTAGCATCTTCTAGAAATCATTTTCCCATGAAACAAACTTGAACCAAGTGATTTCCAACTATGAGACCTGATGTTGGGTGGTTCATAGACATAGCTGGACCAAGGGGGATGCGGGCCGTTCGACTGCACACGGCTCAAAATTTTTACACGCCCATTTTTTTATATGTATTGATTATATATTTATTTGTCCTCTTCATTTTTGTCTGGGTCAATTCAATACCAGAATTTTGATATGTCCATTTTATATGGTTATTCTATGACTTTTCAGGTTCACTTTTGTACACTTTTGTGCTCTAGATGTGGGATTTTGTCTTGGAATTCTCTAAGGAGAGTTAAGAGCGACTTTTACGCTTTAATTACTTTTCTAGGGGATTTTGTGCGACAAGGCAATTTGTTCGAAGATTTTGAAGGCTACCTTTGAAGATTTGAAGATTTGACGACTTGCATTTGATCTTTTATACTTGAAAAATTGAAAATAAATGAAATGAAGATGAGGCCTTGAGACAAAAAGAAGAAAGAAATCAAGATGCTAGATTTGGCATACGCCGGGAGTTGCGAGAGATATGTCACAACTCGCAATGAATGGGTGGCCAGAGCTCTTTCTTACTTTTTGTAACATAAATACTAACATTATCCCCTCTCTCTTGCTCTCTTCTTCTTCTTCCCAATTTTGGGACTGAAAACCCAGGTTTTACTTCTTTCTTTTCTTAGTTTTTGTAGGTTAATTATGTATTTTCATTTTCTGGGTTAATTTTGTACTTGAGAGCAATTGAATGAATCTTCCAAATCTATGTAGTAAGAACCTCTATTTCACTCTGATATGAATATCAAATGACTTGATGCTGCTTTAAATGATTCGATTGATCAACTTTATGATGAAGAATTGAAGAAGGAGGCATCATCGACATCTTGGATTTATTGTTCAAGATTTTCGAAGAACTAAAGACATCATGAGGAACACTATACTATTTTTCCAATTTTTACTGAGGTGGTGTGATCATTGTAAAATATTGTAAAATTATTTCATTTTGGATTTTAGATTATAGAGCTCGGTCATGTGGGCTTTGAAGAGCTTATTTTCAAACCCCATAATGGATTTGAAAATATGGAGTTTTATTCTTATTAGAATTAGTTTTGGTAAGATTAGATGAGGCAATATTCATCCAAGGTGTGATATGGATGAATTCGGCCATATTCAGCTTATTTTAGGTATTTTAGTAAGATATGATTTTAGCTTCTTAAACCTGTCATAATTCAATTAAATTTCTAATAGAAATTACCAAATCCCATTCTGATTGGGATTAGGGTTTGGTCGATTTTAGCCCTATAAATAGGGGTTGTATTTTCGAGTTTTAAACATTTTTATCAATCAAATATACAAACCTTTGAGTTCATACTCTTGTTTCTTGTGAGCTTCTTCCATTGTAACTTAATCCCAAAGGCTAGTTAAGTATCATTAAACCTTGTGATTTGATCCCGCGGGCTAGTTGGAGAGGCATACCCCGAGGGCTAGTCTTCTGAATTTCGTGTGGCACACTAGGGTTTGTGAATTCCCTTGGTTTGTCAAAGATCTTAATTCCTCAATCCAAAGTCTTCGCAAGGAGATTCATATCAGTAGCTATCAGAGCAAAGCGAAAGATCCTTTGTGGCAAAAAATTCAACAGGGGTTTCGAATTTTGTTGAATTTTATTTTCAAATAATTATTAAATTTATAAACTCTTTCGTGTCGTATTTTAACTGTGTATGCTTGATCTTTCTTACCAGGATGATTAAATCTAGAGTCGAAGGACATCAAAGGGCCCGAGAGTTAGAATACTTCGGTATACTATCCATCTTCAACTTTCGAGTCAGGAGGATGTCGAAGGGTCTGAGCGTTAACAAATATTATCCGCCTTCACCTCCTGGTCAGTTTCGTAATTGTTAGGTAGCTGACACAGTTTATGTGCTTGTGATATTTTCGTCCACCCTTCTGAAAATTATTGCATGCTCATAATCCTATTTATTTTCATTATTGTTCGTTGATTATGTTATCCTCAATTGTTATTTGATTCTTGATTCTTGATTACACCTTATTCAAAAAACATATAGATTATTTTTGTGTCATTTTCCAGATTTAGTGTCATATTCTTGATCCTTACGATCTTGAATACCTCGAATTTCATTTAAATCAAGAGGAAGTTGTTGCAGATTTATTATTCCAAGTTTTATATAGGCTAAATTTGTTCCAAAAAATTTTCAAAAAAAAAACACAAAAAGCAGCATATTTTGGCTTTTAAAATCGTAATCCAGGGTTTTGAAATCTGAAGTTTGGGGCAATTTTGTAATTTTTGAAAGTTTGGGAGCAGATTTGTAATTTCTAAAACTTTTGGGAATTGTGCTCGAAATATTTTGTTTTGGGAGTAATATTCTGATTGTGAGTGTTTTATAGTGTGTAAAAATTGAACTGTGGCTGAAAAAAAAGAAGGGGAAATCTGATTTGAAAAGGAAAAAGAAAAGTCAAAATCCTAATCAGAAGAGGAAAAAGAAAAATAAAAGAGCCAATTGAGAGGAGATTTGATCTGAATTTTTAAAATGGGGGGCAAGTAAGTCATTAAATTCCTTTACCACAAGGGATTTGGGTTTGAGTTCCTAATCCAAATTGATTTTGGAAAAGTTATTTGAATTTTTGGAACTATTTGTCGCCTACATAAACCATTTATTATTTTGATCATAACTTCTTCATTACAGCTCCGATTTGTGCCATTCAAATTGCATTTTGTTCCTTATTCTCTGCAGAATTTGTAATTCTAGATTGTAGAGCTAACTTTGAATTTATATTTTTGAATTTCAAAATAATTTCTGCAGTACTCATCTCCATATTTTGCTTTGAATTGCGGTGAATTGATCAATTGCCCTTACATTTTCCTTTTCCTTGTGAGTTATGAGTGGTATACACTTGATGAGTGACCTTACTAAAAAAAGGGGAACGGGGAACATTTATTACTAATCAGTTTTTTTTCTTGGCAGGGATGGCGGACTATCCGTTCGTCCAGCCATTTGTTATCGGTCCCAACAATCGACCTATAATGAATGTCAAGGATGTCATGAATTTCTTAATCAGAAATATTCGAATATTGTCTAGGAAGGTAGATGAGTTTGCAATTCCAACGATGCCTCATTCTGCAAGACAACTTGAATCTGCTCGTGACATCAAAGGTTTGAAGTATGATATTCCTAGATTTGATGGTCAACACAATCCCACAAAATACTTGGATTGAGAGAGGTAGATTAAGAACCTATTTGATCTTAACATCTACTGTGAGACAGAGGAGATCAAGGTCGCAGAGTATTCTTTTACTCATTATGCCACAGATCGGTAGGAGGATTTGAAAGAATCACTACCACGGGAACACACCTGTAGCACCGATTTTTTTCCTTCATAGCACTGGTTATTGGATGGTAAAAAAATTGGTGCCTAAGTAACCGATGATACGGTTTCATCGGTTAGAAAAAACCGGTGCTAAATTTCTTCTATTAACACCGGTTTATTTAGCACCGGTTTAAAAAACCTGTGCTATGATGTACTCAAATTGGCACCGGTTTTTTTTGTAACCGGTGCTATGTAAAACTGGTGTTAAATTTGGTCATTGTAACACCGGTTTTAAAACTGGTGCTAAATATTATTTTGTTGCACCAGTTTTTTTTAGCACCGCATTTTGTAAACTGGTTCTAAAATTGTATATATGCACCGGTTATTTTTAGCACCGGTTATAAAACTGGGGCTAAATATGCATATCTAACACCGGTTTTTAGTTAGCACCGGTTTTTAAACCGCTGATAAAAAAATTTATTTGCACCGGTTAATGTTTAGCATCGGTTTGTAAACCGGTGCTAAAAGTGTGTATGTTGCATCGGTTATTTTTTAGCATTGATTTTTGAACTGGTGCTAGAGGTGTATATATTGCACCGGTTTAAAAACCGGTGCTATGAGTGTAAATTTATCACCGGTTATTAGTTTGCACCGGTTTTTTAATCGGTGATAATAGTGTCTATTTTGCAACGGTTTATTTTTTAGCAGCGGTTTTGAAACCGGTGCTAAAATCGTAAATTTTGCACCGGCTATTATTAGCATCGCTTTTGTAATCGGAAGAAACCGGTGTTAAACGTGACTAACTATTGTGGTCACTGTAAGCTGCGGCGCGCTGCCGCTCTTTCAGTTCATCTTCACGCAGCAAGTTTCATTTTTACGCTTGTTTTCCAACTCAGTAAGTTCTTTTTCAAGGATGGTACCGATTATTTTTTGTGCGTAGTAATAGAACGGTGCACGAATAAAAATAGAACAAATTGTGAGCAACCATGACGCATAGACAAGAAGTTGGTTAAAAGAAGCATTGAATTCGATCAATTAAAAATTTTTACTAGCAAAATAAGAGCATGACGTGTTTCTAAGTAGCCTAAGATACTGGAAACCCCTCGTCACGGAGTTGACGAGTATCAAAAGTGAAGGTCAATTACCTGTCTCATAAGTGATAATACTAACCACTATCCGATGATGGAGGCAAGTCCCTGTATGACATTCAATTGAGCTGTGCATTTTGGCAGAGTACATTTTGCAAAAACACAAACTCATTTCAAAGCAATTCTCCGCAGTTCATTGCTTTCCAGTGGAGTGTAATCTTCTGGAAATTGCTGAAACAATGTATTAAATCACATGTTAAGAAAAGGATATATATGTGAGAGAATAACAAATACATAAAATGAATGTAGGAAAATGTACCTGAATAATGTCAATGTCATGTACGTGCCTAACGATTTTTTCCATGTAATACATGCAATGGTATCCACGCTCCTAACTACTACTTTGTATCTTGTGCTGATGTAAAAGAGAATTTGTTGAAACGATACGAACATGAAAATGACAGATGAAATATGACGTTATGGGATAATACGTACATTGATGGTTATGACATTCCATGTATAGTTCGAAGGGTAGGAGGTATTTTGGTCGGAATTGATCCGTCGATATTTTGTTGCAATCCTACAATCGATGAAAACAAATTTATGTCAACATATTAAAAAATATTTTCAGAAATTGGGGTTCACACAATATATGAAAATATATTAATTAACATTAATTGTAAATAATCGAGCCAAGAAAGTGAGAAACGTACAAGAACACATTTACATTAACAAACATTTTTGTAAAACATTGAAATTGAAGGAATGACATGAATGTGTTCCACTTATAAATGAATCAATTTAAGTCATGACCTATTTCGTTTGCAAATTCCCCCAGTCATTGAGTCGATGCAATATACTCGATCGATTTCCGGTACGAAGACGAGCAAAAACCAATGGTCCCTTTAAAAAAAGGAAACACAAAAACACTTAAAATATATTTTGAAAATATAATCACAGCATGTGGTTGCTATTGTTTCCATGTGGTCGGGACGAGCAACTCAGAAAACAAATGGAACTTACTCTCGATTGTACGGGAAGACGTACAACCTTGCTTGAGTGCGGCACATGACAGCTGAAACCTTGTCCGCAGTCAATTGCACCCTTTGATTTGCTTTTTGAGCCATCGAATTTGAAGAGGCTGGAATAGATGGATGTGGCCTCCATGAACCACCCCATCACAAAGTTATCTTGCAAAATAATATTGTAAGTGAAACAAATATAATGATACATCTATCTATAAATAATGTAACCATGCAAATTCTTATAATGCCCATATATCAAGCTGGCACCCACTGATCCACTCCATTTCATCTTCTACGTCCAAGCTGTTCATGAACAGTTTTAGCTTGTCAGTAAATATGGCTGTGTATACTTCTTCTGATCCAAACACCTCCGCGTTGAAATGGATGCGGAAGACTTTATTTGGTCCACATATTTGTGTAGATAGCCTTAAAGCATCATTAATCTGTTGAACAACAGCGATGCATTCTTGGTCTTCCGTGACCCCCTAATTACATTGAGAATCTAATAATGTTAGTTGACCAGTATTTGTGTATAACTCAGAAGTGGATCATATTGTAAAGGCTAAAATGGGTTCTCACAAATATGTACTGGTTAGAAATCGACATGGGAGGATTTGGCTGCCCATTCTCCGTTGATGTAGTATTTTCTTTTGGAACTTGATAATGGGTAGAATGTTAGTCGTGCATTGGAAAAATTTGGTAGTTTGGGGGTATGTACCTCTCCTTTTACCGATCGAGCAACCACCTCTCTATGCGGAGTATCTTCCTTAGCCACCGCCTCCTGTAAGGGACACAGTGTGTTAATAATATGCATCTGGATGTCATAGCCAGTTAATATGCTTATTTTTTAACCTGTGTAGTGTCCTTGGAAAATTTTGGTGTGAGGTTTATTTGAGGACTTCCAACTTCGTCGACAACCAATTCTTGTTGAGGCGGTTGCTGCTCGTTCTCCTACGTAAGCAAATGAACAACATATTATGTTTTAGTAATATCTAGAAAGATATATATGATTCGATAAGAAGAAGAATACAATTATGACACCTCATCATCATGTTGCCCAATGACACTTATCAGCTTTCCCGGCCATAGAATGTTATATCCAATGGCCTCAGTGACAAACTCAAATTCTTCGTGTTCAATCGGCAAAGGTGCCTTGGGAATGATCACAGGTCCACAAAGATTTACTCGTTCCCACTTGATGGGTAAGTCCGTGTCCGTGTCCTTTGGAAACAAGATACCAAATGCAGCTACATCCCTTTCTCCATTATGGTTCAAAACATATAGGCAGCACTTTTTTCCTTTATGAGAAATAAACTCAGAGATTGGGGAAATACATCAGTTGGACAATAAGTAAGTGTTATTAAGTAAAGAAAATAAATAATTTCGTAAGTGCAATCGATAGATTATAACAAGAAATGCAGTCTACATGTAGTTGTTGAAGGCTGCAGCGCACTGCAGCTTTCAATTTTCAGCTGAGACTGAGAGCTGGATCGCGCTGCAGCTTTCAGCGTTCATCTGCCATGAATTGTCTATCAAATAAAACTATATTGGCAAAGAGACATTTTCTCAGTTTACGTGCGAAAGAACAAGATCAAGATATATAACTAGGCCCAAACTACCAACATCCAAAATGAACGTGATAGTAGTCAATGTATCCCCACAAAATCATTTTGACAGGAAATGGAAATCCAGAAACTAAAAGTCACAGAGCAAGAAAGGAGCTAACGACGAGGTTCATGGTATGAAATACCTTGTCATCCGCTACGGTTCTTTATGGGTGACTACATCCAGATGCTGAAGGAATTAATACCCGGTTGTCCTTATTCGCGGGGGTGGAATATGTAGCAAGGAAATTGTGGGCATTCAAGTGTGGGGGAATAGCTTTGCCCAATTGTCTAGCTAGCCAATTTTTTTGGGCTTCAAATAAGGCAACATATCTTTCCTTGAGCTCGATGACATCTGTTGGTAGTTTGTTTGAATTTGATATTTCCTCAGATGGTTTTGTGTTTGTGCTCCCACATCGACTAGATGCGTACGGGTCACAACCATATGTGGTAGGGCCTCGTTCACCTTGGACGTTGTAGAGCAACCTCTCCAATGATCCCCATGATCTTTCTTACCCATTGCTTGAACGAGAATACCTTTTTTTCCTTGCATAACCAAATCTCCCTTTTGCTTCTTATCCAAAAGAGATTTCTAGGAAACAAAACATATATTAGCCATTACTATGCATTACATTTGAGAATATTAATAGAGATAGAATCAATTATGAATTATGCTCACAATAGTGGGGGCTGCTCTTTTAATGGAGTCGTTGGTGTAGGTTGATAATTTCTTGTCTCAGTTAGCTTCAAGGAACACCTCCGAGCAGTCCGGTTTGAAATCCATGATTTGAACTAAAGCCTCCGCTTTTTCTACACTCTGACCTTCATCCAAAAGCTCGTCAATTTTAGCCTTTCTTTTCCTCTTCTCGAGTTCTATTGCAACCCTACGATTCTCTCCACTGCCCATGTGATGGATGTACTCCTTCTGTGAGGCATTTACTTTTGCTGCGTCACTTAATGCCTATTTGGCAATCAATTTGTAAAATGCTCACAAAGTAATGACTAGAGATTAATAATTTTCAAGGAATTACCTTGAATTTAGGGGTTGATTTGTGTATCACAAATAGCTCTCACTCATTTTTGTCCATCCAGCGATAATCTCTCCATGCACAAGAACCAGGTTTTTTTTTGCATGATGTACTTGTGAGCCACCTTATTCTTCCAATTCCTCCACTTTTCTCCTGCATAAATTGTCCATTTATTTCGGAACTTATTCATCTCTTTGAACGTCATTTTGGTTTGTATATCCCAGCTAATCTAGTGGACAAAGATACAACTTGTTAGTGCAAAATGTAATGGAGTTGACATGAACCAATGAAAATGGAGGATTAGAACACACTTACGAGAATGTCTTCCCATGCACCTTTCTTTACATGGTCTGGGACTGATTTCCAATTATGCCATGTCCTGAAGCGGATTCTTTTTCGAAAGGCATAGCCAACATACATCGACCATCGGCTGCGCATAACTAGGGGTTTGAAGTCATCATCGAAGAATATTTTAAGTGACTTCTTCTGCTTCGCTAGCAATATGGACTTGCACGTGGTTGTGCCTCTACACTTGCAATATTCTTTAATCTCAAACTTGTTGAAGATCCCACTCATGTCATCTTTTAACATAGTTTCTCCTTCTTCCCCCAACTTTTTAGATCCTGAGCAATATTTGGGCGCATCATCCACTTCCTCGTTATCCAACTCATACCAACCGGACCACACATCTTTACCTCCCACACTAAATGAACAACCAAGTGAACCATTATATCAAAAAAAGATGGAGGGAAATACATTTCCAACTTGCATAGCACAACAATAACCTCTTTTTGTAGGACATCCAAATGGTCCCGATCAATAGACTTCTGCCATATGGAAGCAAAAAATAAACAAAGTCTAGTGATTGAGTACCTTACATCGGCCTCCATTACCCCACAAATAGCAATAGGTAACAGTTGTTGCATCAAAACATGACAATCATGAGATTTCAACCCGATCATCTGACAATCCGTCGTAACTAACCGACTCACATTCGATGAATAACCAATGGAACCTTCACTGATTTCAAACTATCACAAACTGAGATTCTCTCCTCCTTTGACAATGTACAAGGTGCGGGGGGCAAGTAAGTCCTCTTAACCTTCACTTCTGGGGCGAGGTCATTTCTGATTCCCAAATCAACCAAGTCCAACCGGGCATTCAAACTATCTTTCACCTTCCAGGGAATATTCAAGAGGGTGCCTATCAACTTTCACAAACATTTTTCTCAATATGAATAATGTCTAGGCAATGCCTAACCTCAAGATGCTCCCAGTACGGTAGATCAAAAAATATTGATCTTTTCTTCCAGGGACCATCACAATGTATTTTGTCCTTGCCTTTATACTTTCCCAACACCAATCTCAATTTCTTAACCTTATTGTGAATCTACACACCAGTTAGTGGTGTAGGGAATTTCCTTCGTTCTTTCCCACCAACAAAATTGACCACATCATCCCGGTATTTATGGTTTCCTTGCAGCCATTTTCTATGGCCAAGATACACTGTCTTTCTTCCATGTCTTAGCTGTTTGAATTATGTCTTCTCCTCAAAAATAGGACAAGCTGTGTGCCCCTTCACAACATAGCCCAAAAAATTTCCATAGGCTGGAAAATAATTGATCGTACAAAAAAGCATGGCACGCAATTGAAACTCCATATTCATATGTGCATCAAATACCAACACCCCGCTTTCTTCCCACAGTATTTTCAAATCATCGATCAATGGTCTCAAATACACATCAACCTCGTTCCCAGGTTGTCTAGGACCTGAGATTAACAAAGGCATCATAACATATTTACGTTTCATGCATAAATAAGGGGGCAAATTATATATAACCAACATCACGGGCTAAGAACTATGCTTCGATGACATATTACCAAATGGATTCATCCCATCAGTCCATAATGCAAGGCGTAAATTTCTAACCTCCAAACAAAATGAAGGATATCGCTTGTCAAAATTTCTCCATTGTTCATCGTCTGCCGGATGTCTTATCCTGTCATCGCTTGGTCTTTCCCGCTCTCCTTGCCATCACAAATTCTTTGCATCTTTTGAATTCGCGAATAACCTCTTTAACCTAGGAATTAAAGGAAGATACCATATACACTTCAATGGGACCTTCTTTTTCTTCTTACCCAAACACCCATCACCATCATTCCTCACACCCTTATATCTTGAATGTTTGCACACGGGACATTGAACCGCATCTTTCAAATCACCGTCATACAACACACAATCATTTGGACATGCATGTATTTTCTTGTATTCCAAACCGAGTGGACACAATATTTTCTTGGCCTCGTAAAAGTTTTTCGGTATTCAATTCTCTTCCGAAAACTTATCCTTTAGAAGCTTTAGGAGTGAATTCACAATTGCATCACTCCAAGAACTTGTAGCTTTCAAATTGAAAACCTCCATAAAAAAAGAGATTATGGTATCCTTACTTTTACATCCCGGATACAATGGCTTCTCTTTTTCGTCGAGCAAAGCACTCAAAATTTTAGGCTTCCCCTCAAAATCTCTTACAATGTCATCGAACATAGCATCAACGGTACATTTGTTTCCATCTACCTTGTCAAAACCACCGTTATGTCCTTGCTCAACCTCTCTATGAAATGTCCATACAATGTAACCTCTGTCAAATCCGTTCTTCAACAAGTGAAATCTAACAAGCCCACGATCATCAAATCATTCATGACACAAGCATCTTTTGCAAGGACAAAGTATCCTCTCCTCCCGACCAAAGGCAGAATCAAGAAACGAATCAATAAATGCAATATGTTCACCACTCCCTCTAGCTACACTTGGATAGCTAACCATTTTTCCCTCCACGCAAACATCGACTCTCAGTCCGTTGTATCTAAACAACACATAATAAACAATTACACAAATTTTCATAGTTCAAACATAATAAAAATAAACACAATCAATTTGCTACACAATACTAAAGGTGTCATGTATGTGTATATGCATGTGAATCGATCAACTAGCTTGTCCTTGGGATACATCGATTCACTAGCTTGTCCTTGGGATACATACATACATGTATATATATACCGTCTCCCAAAATAAACACAACCATGTTTACATCCACACTCATTTATACTGTCACAACATGATACTAAACCGATATAAAGCATATAGAAACCATTAATACATACGAATATACTCTCTCCAAGCATGCATTTATGGTTATTATAACTACTAGCTATTTGATTGAAATTCCAAGAAGTTAATTAAAACTTACATCCATGGGTCTTCATTGCTTCGAGTTATTGCTCACCATCCAAAAAATCTTCCATCAATGAAGGGAGAAGGAAACTACAAGTTCAGATCTAATTTTAGAGGGGTACTTTGGAGCATTAAATGCTCAATTTAGCACCGATTTTTGTGAATAGTACGTAAAACCGGTGCCATTTTTCCTATTAGCACCGATTTTTAACCGGTGCAAAATCAAACGGTGCCATTTTTCCCGCTTTTCTCTAGAATTCTTTTAGCACCGGTTTCTTTAATTTTTTAGCACCGGATTCAAAAAACGGTGCCAAATATATACTTTACACCAATTTTCTTTAATTTCTAGCACCGGTTTTCAAACTGGTTCAAATTTAGCACCAATTTTTTGAAATTTTTTAGCACCGGTTTTTCTAACCGATGCCAAAATTTTCAATTCACCGGTTATGCAGATTTTTAGCACCGGTTTGAAAACCGGTGCTAATTTAAAACCAGTTTTTGTTATTTTTAGCACCGGTTTTTTTACCAGTGTTAGTTTAACACCGGTTTTCCTCAATTCTAGCACCAGTTAATATAACACCGGTTATTATAAAAAAACCGGTGCTAACATAATTATAACCGGTGCTAAAAAAATAAAAACCGTTGCTATTACATTATTTTCACTGGTGCTAAAAAAACCGATGCTAGAGGGGGTCTCTGTGGTAGTGAATCAAGACATCTTGCTCGTAAAAGACCTATCTCCACCTGGGAGAGATTGAAGACCAAGCTTCGATTACATCATGCTCCCCGAACATATTTGATGGAGCAACATTCATATCTCAACAATACGAAGCAAGGAAACTATAGTGCGATGAATACTGGCAAGATCTTGAATTAGCTATGAGAAGAGTTGGCATGAGAGAAAACTTCCCTTTTTAAAGAATCAGTTTATTGAAGGTTTAAGAGAAAAATTGAAAGATTCGGTTAAGCTCCAGCATTGTGTTTCCATGCAAGATTTATTATTCAAGGCCATGTTGGTTGAGTCGACATTAAGGCCCAGAGGAAGCTCTAATTTTGGCTATGACAGTCAAAGGCAAGTCTCTGATTTAAGAAGCCCAAATTTGACAACAGGGTGGATTGAAACATGGGTGGCCAAGGAAACCCTAATTCAACCAAAGCCTACTTAAATCCACCATATGAATCCACTGATCGAAGAATGATTGCAACCAATTAATCTCCTAGCCAAAATACAGGTAAATTAATTTCTACTTCGTCCAATACAGTTTCTTCTAACACTCCTATATGTTTTAATTTTAATGAACGAGGACATGTTCACAATAACTGTCCTCGTGAATGAATTATGACAACAATGGAGGAGGAGGAAGATGATGATATGGCTACACATTATGACAGTGAAGAAGCACCGGTCGATGATAAAATCATCATAGATGATAAAATCATCATTGTGATAAAAGAGAGCAATCACCTGAAACATAAGATGTTTTTTAGGCTGAAATGCATATGAAAAAACGAAGAAAAATTTCCGGTTGAGGCTTATTCCACAAAAGTTGGCAAAATTACTTGAAATTACTCCTCCACAATGAGCAAGTAATTTTCACTAAAATATTGTCAATTGTGCCAAAAAGACAATAAATGTCGGCATACACAAGTTCCAGGTCAATCCTAAGGTAGGTAAGATAGGTAAGCTGTAGAATGATTCTGAAATATTGCATAAAGTCTTGTCTTCACATCTTAGTCCTTTACTTTCTATATATATTATGTGGCATGAACTATCTATTGACTCTGGTAAATCTTTTGATGCTTCAATAAAAGATGTGAATCGAGCTTTGACTAATCATTTTTTTGTTCTTATATTGTCCTTAAAAGAAAGTTACTATGCCAAACAAGATATTACTGTAAATTTGCTTTCACGGTTTGTTAAGTTGTTACAGGAATTCGAGGATGTCTTTATAGGTTATATGATTCCCATTTCGAGGATAAAACTTTTCTATCCGGGAGAGAATGATACAAATATCAAATGCTTTGATGCTACTTTAAATTCTTTGATTGATCGACTTTCTGATGAAGAATTGAAGAAGGAGACATCATCGACATCTTGGATTTATTGTTCAAGACTGTCGAAGAACTAAAGACATCATGAAGAACACTATACTTTTTTCCCATTTTTAATGAGGTGGTGTGATCACTGTAAAATTTTGTAAAATTATTTCATTTTGGATTTTAGAGTATAGAGCTTAGCCATGTGGGCTTTGAAGAGCTGATTTTCGAACCAATCCATTAGGGATTAGAAAATAAGGAGTTTTATTCTTATTAGAATTAGTTTTTGGTAAGATTAGAAAGGAAATATTCATCCAATGTGTGATATGGATGAATTCAGCCATATTCAGCTTATTTTAGGTATTTTAGTTAGATATGGTTTTAGCTTCTTAAAGTTTCCATAATTCTATTCAGTTTCTGACAGAAACTACCAAATCCCGTTCTTATTGGGATTAGGATTTGGCCGATTTCAGCCCTATAAATAGGGGTTGTATTTTCAAGTTTTAAACACTTTTATCAATCAAATATACAAATGTTTGAGTTCATACTCTTGTTGCTTGCAAGCTTCTTCCATTGTTGCTTAACCCCGAGGGCTAGTTAAGTATCAATAAACCTTGTGATCTGATCCTGTGGGCTAGTTAGAGAGCAAGTCAAAATTAGTTGTACCCCGAGGGCTAGACTTCTGAATTTCGTGTGGCACACTAGAGTTTGCGAGTTCCCTTGTTTTGTCAAAGATCTTAATTCCGCAATCTAGAGTATTTGCAAGGAGATTCATGTCACACTTTTTGTTGAAGCTTTTGTTATTTAGCATTCATGTGTTCTTTATGTGATATTTTACTTAATTTATTCCATGAGTTGTTTGAGAATATGAAATGTTTGTATGATTGAAGTGTTAGGGTGTTGGAAAGTTGCAAATTTCTTAGCTCATTTGACATGAAAATCCAAGAACATGGAATTAGAACTTCTTGTGTATAATATGTTGTGATTCTTGCTAGATAAGTATGTTAATATGGATTGTTCTCATATTATCCTATAGAAGCAATGAAAGGTTGAATCTCGAATGTGGTTAGTTCTAGGTTTAGCCTAATGAATTATTTGTTTGGTTAAATGGCTATGCTTTGGTCGAATGCTTGTTGTTATCAAATCTATATTTCTTCATGTGAAATGTCATCTATGAAACACCTTTAGGCCTTGTTTGTCTAAAGTTATTGTCAACGAGTTTTGCAAAAATGTCATTGTTTACGGTTGCAAATTACTCTTAAGAAGAAGTGAATGTTGATCTTCAAAATGGAAGTGATAGCATCCCTCATAGGTAATGAATGTGATAAAATGAGTGAAAGGTTCAACGATCTACATGAGGTTTAGAAGTGGATATCAATTGTCCCCAAGGCTTTGTCTTTTGTAGTTTTTATCTCTTTTTCTTAGTTGTTACATGATTAGCACAGTTACTTGACTTTGCTAGTTAGCTTGTCTTTTAATTCATAACTTAGAAAAACCAACCACCCCCCCCCCAAATTTACTTGCTTTTATGTGTATATGTATATCTAGTCTAGTATCCACCTTATATGTTTAAACCCTTAGAAAGATCCATGTTCTCGTGGACGACCCCGACTTGTCATTATCTACTTAGTTGTAGATAGGAAGCATTTGTTCTTAAAAATATTAACTTTGAGTGGTATGGCGATGACCTCCTAAATTTTGGTGCCGCTACCGGGGAAGAGACCTTTATTTTTAAGTGTTTGGGCATATTTGGTTGCATATTTGCTAGTTGTTTTTATTTTTAACTTATTTGTGGTTGCTTTTGTTCGGAGTAGGTATTTCTTGAGTTCTTGGTGAATTTTTATTGAGAATCCTTGCAATATGATTCCAAACTTTTGAAAAAGAAAATTTTTAAAAAATGGAACATCTCACCTTGAGGGAACTCATGATGAGAAGAGAGGCTCAACAAGCAAGATTTTGTAGGATGTATCATTCCTACCATCCTACCGAGTCGTACTATTTGTTGAGAGGGGAGCACTATGAGGAGGAAAGAACCATTGGTTTCCAAAACCAAGGGTGATATGAAGAGTGCTACCAAGAGGTTGGAGATGTTGGTTTTCAAGGGCAAGAAACTCAAGAGTGGTATCCATACCATGATTCTTACAATCCAGAGTGAAGTGCTAGTCCAGATTTTTGGTATGAGAATGAGCCAGAAAACCAACGATATGAGCAAAATAGTTGGCCTTCGCCACCTTATACTATACCCCAAATCCAACATCAACAAGAAGGCTCAAGTTTGACACATGAGGAGATTATGAATGAAATTGCAAACTTGACCAACTTGACCAAGACTAATGAGGAATTGGAAACCCAAACTCCTCTAGTCTTGAGGCATTGGAGGGGTATGTGAGCAATATATTGGAAGTGGTGACCCGAATGGAAGCTTGTTATTCCAAAGATACACCATCCCAAGTCGAAATCAAAGATTCAGTAAGTGAGGTCACCTTGAGGAATGAGTTTGAGTTCAAAGAAGATGAGGAGTCAGTTGTTGAATACAAGGAAGTTGAGGAAGAAGTGATTGTGCTACATCCATTGCCATCATCACCGCTACCCCTACCAAATGAACCAACCCACCACTTTTCAAATTCTTGAAGGAGAAAATTGAGGAGCCAAATGACTATCCCAACCCTCCTAACCACCCTACTCATTTAAGACCGACTCCACCTCCACAAAACTTTCCTCTTGAAAGTTTTGTACCGATGCTCACGGTGAAGGATTCCAAGCCTTCACTATATGGATAACATTAGGGTCGTGTCGACGAACTTAAACATATAGAGCTAAGTCGTGCCAGTGATGTAAATAAATTTGGATATTATTTTGGTTTCTGTTGATTATTTTTTGTTATTTTATCTTGTTCTTTTCATAGTGTGTTTTTGTATGATTTGTAGCAAAGTGAAGTGCATTGCATTGGAGAATATGAAGGAATAAGATTAATGAGAAAGGGAAGAAAGCTTGAAAATCGGTAAAAAAATATTTTTTAAGTGCTGGGAAACCCTGTCTATTGTGAGTCACGATAGAGATGTTGCGAGTTACGATGAACATGGGAGCAAAAATTAACTCCCAATACTAAGATTTTCACGAGTCGCAACCTGGGCATCTCTAGTTGCGATTAGATCAGACAAATTAGAGAAAATGTGAGCTCACTAACCCAAGATTTCATGAGTCATGAAGGTTTCATTACGAGTCACGATGAAATCAGGGGACAAATGAAATAATTGAGCTCACGGGTCTCACTTTTTGCGAGTTGCGAAAGGACTGTTGCGAGTCGTGATGGAGAGGCTGACTTTTCAATTGAGCCAAAACACTGCATAATCCTTTCTTCTTCTCCACCAAATACTCCCAAGAGGCACCACACCTCCATTCATTCCTCTATCATTTTACATATATAGACATATGAATATTCTTACATCTTTATACCTTTTGTTTATTGTAGTGTGCCGACTACATTATTGCGACTGTGATAAATAGATTCTATAATGATGCTTGGATATTTTTCAATATATGTTGGATAGTTTTATTAGATAATTTCATAGTGGTGATTGCATGATGGATTGGTTGTTATTTGAGAATGCTATGGTTATTAAGTTTTTTATGCTAAACCTAGTATGACAAAGCCCTATGTCCTTGTGAGTTTGATGTTGTTCTCTGTAATGTTAGTCTTGATCATACGGCATCAAAGAAACAACGTGCTACTCAAGGGGTGAGTTCTTCTACGACACCTTTACTTCCCCCTCCGGCTCCGAAGCTAATTTCAAAACCAATTCCAAACAAATACATGGGATTGCATCGTATCACTGGCGACTATTCAAAGAAACGGAAGTCACTTTACCCCTTACTTTAAGTTTATTGTCTTTGCCTTATATGTTTACATTGAGGGCAATGTAATGTTTTAAGTGTGGGGATGGGTGACTTACATGCATGTAAGCTTGATCTTGAATGTTGTTTTCTACTTTTGATTGGAAAAACATGAGAAAAAGGAAGAAAAAATGAAAATAAAAAAATGAAAAGGAATATATATATATATATATATATATATATATATATATATAAAGGAAGCTCGTTAAGTTGAAAACCCGAGAGGGCAACTTAGGCAACATTGGGGGCCCGGATAGGTCAAAAACCTGAAAGGGTGGCCTAGGTAAAATGAGAGGCTAAATGTGGGCGAGATGTGAGCCAAAAGAAATATGATGTGTGGCTAGGATGAAAACCCGAAAGGGATCCTAGGCAAAATGAGAGAAATTGAAAGAAAAAGAAAATTTTGTTACTTTTCTACTCATTTGCCAACGTTTGAGTCATAAGGTTGCAGTTGACATTGGATGGATCAGGTAGCCTAACAGCATAGTCCTCCTTGGGATTGGATAACTTAGTAGGGGAAAACGAAACTTAATCTTCCCAATCCCAAGCACTATATAATAGAAATTATTTGCTTTCTGGTTTGGTTGGATGATGCTGTCAACCGGAGATATTGAAGTCATTTCGACTAACATAAACCCAATTTGTCTAAAAACAACATACTAATATTATAATATGTTACTGGTTTTAATTCTTTATAATATAAAACATATAACTTCTAAAGATATATTTAAAACTGTAAATATCTTATTGTACCATATATATATATATATTACTGAAGAAAATCCAAAGGAACACATAATCTGAAACATCAAAATAATCGGATATTTTTATACAATGATAGAGTACCTTTGATAGAAATATGTATACATATTATTTATTTATTAATGTATGACAAAGTCTTGTTTTGGACTGACTAATTGTTAAATGAGGATATTTTGTAATTAGTGGGACTAATAAGGTCACTTGATATTTACTTTTATTATTACAATGAGATACATATAATTATGATAAAGTTTTAAAATGAATCTCAATATATAAATAATTACTTTTTAAATAATTTGAATGAAATATAATTAAAAAATAATCAATTTTTATTGTGTTCAATCACTAGTGGAGGATGACCTATTAAAGGCGGATATATCAGACATTAGCATTCCCTGTAGGCAATAAATGAACGAGTAGATGAATTTATGATCTATAAAAAGTTTGGAAGTGGAAGTCGATTGCCCCCAAGGCTCCGTAATTGTTGTTTTAATCATCTTTTTAGTTATTGTGTATGATTATCGTTGTTCATTTACTTTGATAGTTACTTTTCTTTCAATTCATAATTTAGGATAAAAAACGAACCAAAACTCTCCTATTTACATGATTTTATGTGTATTTATTTATGTCCATATCTAGTATGTTTCCCGCTATATATGTTTAAATACTTGGAAAGATCCCTCTTCTCGTTTGCATTATCTACTTAATTGTAGATATGAAGTATTAGGGATTAAAAATATAACTTTGAGAGGTACGGCGACGACCTCCCAAATTTTGGTGCCGCTACCAGGGAAGAGGCGTTTATTTTTAAGTGTTTGTGCATATTATGTGCTAATTGTAAATATTTGTTAGTTTACTTGAATTTTGTTTTCTTAGTTGACTTTCCATTTTTGCTTGAGTTGTAGACGTATTGTTTGAGTTCTTGGTGTATGGTTCGTACACAATCCTCTTCACAAGAACCTCTATATTACGACCCCGAGTTAGAGTTGAATTTGAGACGAGCTAGAAGGCTTTGTTTGGAAAGTGTGAATAACACCCCTCCTAGTGACCATTTTACGAGCACTTCTATATCTATGGAACATCAAGATGAGCATGAAGATGACATTCAGGGAGGAGGACCTCAATATGCCCCTCTCTAAGGAAGGGTGATTCCTTTGGGGCAAACCTTATTGAGGGACAATATGGCCCCTAACCTTGACCAACAACCGATATGCATTGAGTATCCTTTGGTTGGACCGAATAGGCACTTTGAGCTCAAGACTGGGTTTATAAACTTGCTACCTATCTTCCTTGGTAGGCAAGGGGGAAATGCCAACAAGCATCTCACCGAGATCCATTTTTTATGTGGTGGTATGGTTCCCCATGGAGTAGATAAAGACTTCTACAAGTTGAAGGCATTCCCATTCACATTGAGGGATGGTGCAAGGGATTAGCTCCACTACCTACCACCCAAAAGCATCAAAAGTTGGCTTGACATGAAGCCAAAATTTCTGGCCAAGTACTTCCCAACCTCGAAGTCTGCCGCTTTGAAGAAGGACATAAGAAACATCCTCTAATGGCATGAAGAGTCTCTTTTCGACTATTGGAAGAGGTTAAAAAAATATTCTTGTTAGTTTTCCTTACCACGGCTATTCGGAGGGAGACTTAATCTAATATTTCTACAATGGTCTTCTTGATGAGAACCAAAGACTAGTGAGGAGTTCTTGTGGTGGTACCCTTGTGAACAAGACGTCAATGGAGGCTATGGATTTATATGAGGAGTTGGCCAAGGAGTCAAGAAACTTTAGGTCGAGGGCCAATTTAAGAAGAATAAATCCAATGCCCACAAGTAACCCTTCCAATAATGGAAAGCTCGAGGACCAAGTCCCGGCCCTTACTTCAATGGTGAAATCCTTGATGGCCAAGCCCAAAAATTTGCCACATGTTAAATCTTGTGAAATTTATTCATCGGCACATTCTACGGACGCTTGCTCCACCTTACAAGATGATTATGTGGAGGAGGTGAATGATGTGGATTTTCAAGGCAACCAAGGGTATCAAGGCAATCAAGGGTGCCAAGGTTATCAAGGCAATCAAGGGTGCCAAGGTTATCAAGGCAGTCAAGGCTACCAAAACCTGCCCTACAATTCGGGTAATGGATCACCCAAATCTCCGGTATAGGAACCCTCAAGGAGGCCAAAATGATCAACCTTACCGCCCTCCTCAACAACAATACTGCCTTCCACAAAACAATTTACCAAGGCTTCAAGATAAGCCCCAAGATCAAGGGGAAGCTCGGGCTTGTCGAAAAATGAGGTGATGCAAGCCATTCACCGGCTAAGTATGTGTGCGGAGAAAGGAGAAAAATTATAAGATGAAGCCAATGAAAGTACTAAAAACTTGGAAACTCAAATGACCTAAATCGCACAAGTCGTGAATCGTATGGAGGCCAAGGAAAAGGGAAAACTTCCCTCCCAACAAGAAATCAACCCTCGATAAAATGTGAGTACGGTCTCATTGAGGAGTGGGAAGGAAGTGAAGGAGCCTAAAGGCAGGGTTGTTGTTGAGCGGGTGATTGAGAAAGAGGAGGATGTTGGGAAAGCAACATTCGACACCTTTTGTGTGTCCACAGGTAAGCCAATGGGGGTGAATTTCCCTCCTTCTCTTGAGAAGACTTCGGTGGTTGAGTGAAAACCACCACCAAAAGTTCTTAAATGTTCATCCCTTGGAGAAGGAGAGAAATCCCTGAATGCTCACTTGATTGAGATCACCGTGGGAGAAAAAGGTGAGTTATTAGGAATGTTAAGGGAACATGAGGAGACCCTAGCCATGGTGCGCCAAGTCTTGTTTGGTGATGATGTGAACCCCATATGTTTTAACCCAGATCAAGGAAAAGAGACCAAAAACTTTGGCTTATTTTGTGAGTAAGCTCCAAGAAAGGGAGTAAGTCATTCCAAAGACGTTAAATAAACTTCGTTTGATCATCCGGATCATCACTCGTGACTTTCCGTTGATCTTGTTTAAATTTGAGTTTTTGTCGTTAGTTTCATTGTTTTGCTTTGTTCTTTTTACGGTGTGTTTCTCCATAATTTTGTAGCAATTTGAAGAGCTCAGAGCTGGACTTGTACAGGGAGGAAAGCAATGAGAAAGGAAGGAAAATCTTGGACATTTGATAACATTGAAAAAATTTCTAAGTACCGGGCATGTGTAGCCACCGCGAGTCGCGACCGTTACATTGCGACTCGCGATGAGATCACGGATCCCTCACAAAATGTGAGCTCTTAGGCACAAGATACCACAACTTGCGATGGTCCCATTGTGGGTCGCGATAGACCATTGTGAGCCACGATGGTTTGGTTGCGACACGCAATCAAGTAAAGAAGAATTTTAAAAATAATGGCTTATCAGGGTTAAGATATTGCGAGCTGCAAAAGTCCCATGACGGCTCTCAATAAGAGAGATGACTTCAAATGCCTCGTTGTCCAACAGCCATCGCAAGTCGCGATGGTTGTACAGTACTATTTTAAACAACAGGCAGAACCCAAACTCGTGTTCACTCCTTCACTCTCAAACACCTCACACCCGCTCATCTTCTCCACATTCCCACCATCTCTCCACTAATCCTCTGCTTAAATCCATCCACCAAGCTACCGGAAACACCTATTCCATCCTACCTAACCTCTCAATCTTCCATAAACACCCACAAATCCACCCATTTCGCTGGAGAACACAAAACCCAAGAATTTGGGGGTTTTGTGATTTTGAGCATCCTAGTTTGAAATTGCTTGTGGCTTAATTCCTTCTTTCCCCTAAGTATCTAAGTGGTACATTTCCTCACTTTCTTGTGCTTGAATTGTGATTTTTTTTATATGATTGATTCTATTGGTTATTGTGTGGATTATATGAGATACTTTATGAGTTGGGATTGTTGGAACTTCGTAGATTTTGGTAATATTGTGCTTATGTTGAATTGCTTGGGTTGATATGAGCTATTAACTATGGGAGACTATTGTTCTTATGATAAGTTGCTTAAGTTGATATGGGATATTATAGTGCCTGTGTTGAATTGCTTATGTTGGTGTGAGGTAGTGACTATGGGATGAAGTTGTGCTTATGTTGATATGAGATTTTGACTTAATTGGCCAAGAACATAAGTGATTTCCTAAGTTGTGAGCGTTGGATTTGGTTGTGGCTTAGGCTATGGAATTGGGCATCTTGGCTTGTTGAACATAGTTGATATTTATATGCAATTGTGGTTGTGTTTAAGGTAGTTTAGCTATGGGATTTGAAAGTTAGCATTTTCAACCTGTCAATGATAACTAAACTAGTTAGGCACAATTGTGTTCATATGATATGGCATATGGGATATTTAACTATGGGATAACCCTAATGAACTTGAAAGTGTTGAAATTCTAAAAGTAACATGAATTTTGTATGTAATTATGGATGATGCTTAAACAAGTTTCGCTTGGACTTAAGTGTTAGTCTTTTGGAAATGTTGAGGTTAGCTAAACTAGTTTGGAAATAATTGTGATTCCAAAATATTACATATATTCTTGTGCATTTGATATGTTTGTTGTGGTTGTTAGACATGGATCCTACCAAGAAACTAGGGCTCCTCCCCGAGGTGTACTCGCCGCCGCTTCACCTCCACCTTCGCCACTGGCTCCGGAGCCGAACTATGTACCTCCTCCTCCTGACCGGTATATGAGCTTTTGAACCAGATCATCGAATCCTACGCCGACAGATGGGACATCCCAGTTACCCGCATACTGATAGAGACGAGCTTTATTGACCAGACATCACTTGATACTCTTGAGCTACTAGAGCCGGTTCACTGCCTCCTCACTGAAGGAGTATTAGAGGGTTTCATGGGTAAGAGTGCCCCCACCTACTGACGCTACATGCTGGAATTCCTATCCACGGTTAGGATATGTAACACGAGAGGAGGTGAGCCCTGTGAGAGGTACATTCATTTCCATTTGGACGATGTATCTCAGGAGATGATAGTCTCAAATGTTGAGATGGCGTTTGGGTGGGAGACAGAAGAGATTCGGGCAAGGTTGGACCCAGTAGCCTGGTAGCGCCCGATCGAGGAGGACATGTTGTTCTGGAGGAGAAATAGTAGGAGGCAGAAGAACTCCCATGACAAGAGTAGCATCATCATCCATCATGCACTCTATTTCGTGCACCGGTTCTTAGTAGGCACAGTGTTATGTTCGTCAGATCCGAGGAACATGCCAAAAAGTGATATTCATTTCCTATGGCATCTGACAGTGAGGGGTTTGGATATGGAGTCTGGACTGGGTTATGGATGAAGAGGGATGTCAAGTTGGCTGAGAAGTCAAAGAACAAGATCAGTGTAGGAGGCATAATTGCACTCTTAGCAGAGCACTTGGGATTAGTTGCACCAGCTAGCTTCCAACGCTTGGGGAAATACCTTATACCTCATCACTATGGAGAGGTTGAGATGATTTGGCATGATCAGCACCACACAGGTCCCAGGATTATACCACTGGAAATATGGGGTGGGGAATGCCCTCTTTATGACACTGCCTCAGTGCAACAAGACCAAGCTGGAGTTTGATACACCTTTGGAGAATTTAGCTATCCAAGCCGACACTTCTTGTAGGGAGGAGTTTGACCTAGAGCTCAAGAACATACCTCCACCTCCAGCTCTGACTGACGAGGGTGCCTTAGCATCAAGTGAGCTGCATGGTGAGAAGCATCCACCACCGCCTCAACCAGAAACCAAGCCTATGCAGAAGGATCATGTGCTACCTCATTTCCCCCCAGCCTCCGCCTGATTTTTATGAGTGCATGATGCTAACAGTTCAACAAGGTTTCTGCAGGCAGGATGAGCATTTTTGCAGGTAGGATCAATACCACCGCTCACAGGTTGAGCACAACATATTCTTCTCCTGGAGCCTTATGGAGATGGACGAGGAGATTGAGTACCTCTTGTCCAGGATTTCAGAGCTGCATTCGCAGGCTGGTGGTACCCCAGGACTTAATCCTAGTAGGCGAGGTGGAGAGAGAGGCGTCAGATGAACACAGACTAGATGGAGCAGTATCAGTAGACATATGGCAAGGACCACGATGATAGTGTCGGGCCATCTCACTCCTGATTGTGAGCTTATTGACATACACCCCCTATGCTTTTATTTGTATGTTTTTGCCATATTTTGACTACATTGAGGGAAATGTAGAATTTTAAGTGTGGGGAAGGGTAGTACTACTTTTACTGCTTTGCTTTGGATCCGCTTTTTAGACTTGGATGCTTTGGGATGGTTTGCTTTGTTTTTGGGATTTTTTTCACTTGATGTACTTGGATTATCTTAGCTTTGACACGTGAAAGTTTTTTTCTACTTTATATTGGAAACATTAGGAAAATTTTGAAAACTTTTAAAATTTTTGGAAAAAAATGAAAAAGAAACAAAAATAAAAAGAATCTTGCTAAGTTGAAAACCCGAGAGGGAAACTTAGGTAACATTGGGGGCCCGAATAGGTCAAAAACTAGAAAGGGAAACCTAGGAAAAAATGAGAGGCTAAATGTGCCGAAAAAGGTGAGATGTGAGCCAAAGAAACATGATGTGCGGCTAGGATGAAAACCCAAAAGGGCTCCTAGGCAAAATGAGAGAAATAGAGAGAAGAAAAAAAATCCTACGATTTCACTCATTTGTCGGCGCTGGATTCATAAGGTTGCGGTTGCCATATGGATGGATCGGGTAGCTCAACATCTTGAGACCTCTTAGGATTGGGTAATTTAGCGGGAAAATGAAGTAAGTTATGAAATTCTTGATTGTTGATATACTTCGTTTTTAGGATGATATATTGGTATAAAGAGAAGTATGTGTTTGAACTTCATGTATGCTTTTCGCTTCACTTTGTGCCAATGGATTTGGGATTGTCAATTCGGGATTTAGAAATGTTTTAATGGATATCAATGAATTGATATGTTGATATGGTTTGGGTAGATTTAGGAATGGGGGTTGTGGGTAACTTCTCATTTGATCTTAACTTTGGGATGTGTGATATTGAGATTTTTGTGAGGTATTGATTTGGGGGGATAGTAGTTAGGATGTGGATACGTGAATCTCTTCGTGTGCTTAAATCTTTCCTTACTCGAGGGCGAGTAAGGTTTAAGTGCGGGGAGGTTTGATGTGTCCATTTTATGTGCATATTTTGAGAATATTTTAGATCATTTTTGTGCTCTTTTGTTTCAAGAGCTTGTGTTTTACCATGAAATTATCTTAGGAGAGGTAAGAGCGACTTTACACTCTTTTACCTTTTCTAAGTGAATTTTGTGTGACAAGGAAAGAACATCGACACCTGGAGACCGGAGGCCATTGAAGATAATCTTTTGAAGACTTCAAAGATTTGAAGATTAGCTTTGAAGACTTGAAGAGTTGGATAATTGTGTAATGTATTGAAGGCTAGAAGACAAGAAGAAGAACAAAAATATGTTCGGTTCTGGCCACCCATCGCGAGTTGCGATTGACCTGTCGCGAGTCGCGATTGACCTGTCGCGACTCGCGATTGACCTGTCGCGACTCGCGATTGACCTGTCGCGACTCGCGATTGACCTGTCGCGACTCGCGATTGACCTGTCGCGACTCGCGATTGACCTGTCGCGACTCGCGACCAACGGGTAGCTAGAAATCCATCTTATTTTTCTTGTACTATAAATAGCAATTTATCTTTTCTCTTTCCTCACTTCTTCTCTTCGCAATTTCAGACCAAAAACCCTAGGTTTTCTCTCTTTTTCATCTTGTTTCATCTTTTATTTATGTTTGAATGGCTATTGATAATTAGTATGGGTTTTAGTAGCTAAACTAATCTCTTGGGAGCAATTGATTGAAACTTCCAAACTTATGTAGTGAGATTCTTGATTTTGCTCATTTATGAACATTTATGGGAATGCATTTATTGTGCCATTAATGTTATGTTGTGCTTAATTTATAACATGGGTTGTTTAATAATAGGAAGTGTTTATATGGTTCAAGTGTTAGGGTGTTAGGAAAGTTGCAAATTTCTAGACTCTTTTCGCATGAAAATCTAAGAACATGAACTTAGAACTTCTAGTGTATAATTGTTGTAAATCTTGCTAGATAAGTATGTTAATGAGGATTGTTCTCATATTTGTCATATAGACGCAAAGAAAGGTTGAACCTTGAATGTGGTTTGTTCTAGGGTTAGCCTAATGAATGTTTTATTTAGTTAAATTACTATGTCTTTGGTAGAGGACTTGTTGTTATCAAATCTATAGTCCTTCGTGTGAAATGCCATTGATTAAATACATTTATGGTGTAATTTACCTAAAGTGATTGTCAATGAGGTTTGCAAAATGTCATTGCTTGCATTTGCAAATTACTATTAAGAAGGAATGAATGTGGATCTTCGATTGGGAAGTGATAGCATTCCCCGTAGGCGATAAATGTTAATGAACGAGTAGATGAATCTATGATCTATAAGAAGTTTGGAAGTGGAAGTTGATTGCCCCCAAGGCTTCGTAATTGTTGTTTAATCATCTTTTTAGTTGTTGTGCTTGATTAGCATTGTTTCTTTATTTTTCTAGTCACTTGTCTTTCAATTCATAATTTAGGATAAAAACCAACAAAAACCCCCCTATTTACATGCTTTTATATGTATCTATATATGTCCATATCTAGTATGCTTTCCACTATATATGTTTAAACACTTGGAAATATCCATCTTCTCATGGACGATCTCGACTCTCCATTATCTATTTAATTGTAGATAGGAAGCATTAGGACTTAAAAATATAACTTTGAGAGGTACAACGCCGACCTCCCATTCACAGCCAACAGGGAGTTTCCGGCTAGATCTCAAACCCAACATTTCAACAACACTAACACATATTTCATTGTAATTTCAAATCAAATTACAAAAAAAAATATTATGTACATTTATAAATAGAATAGCTGAATAAGATTTACCAAAAATAATAAACAAACAGATGACGAGGTTGACTTGAACGGAGCCAGCTGAGGCAAGGTGAAAATGGCGGAAAACTACGGAGAACGGCAGAGCCATGGCGGAGAGCGTCGGAGGGATTTTGGCATCGAACCCGGTTTTATTGTACGGCGGTCGGCGGTGGCTTATACCGTCGGGGTCGTCAATGTTTTAGCATTGAACGGTCTTTGGCATCACGGTGGCATCAATTCAATGGCGATGCTCACACGGTAGCGTCACTCAGTGGGGTGGGGTGGCTGGGATCCTCCTCCTCGTGCGGTGGCGTCAAACGGTCGGGACCCTCCTCCTCCTGACGTGGTTGCGACGAACGACCTTATCACGCGGTGGCGTTAAACGTCCTTCTCCTCGCATGGTGGGGTGACTGGGAACTAGGGAGGAGGAGTTGGAAGAGATGGAATCGAATGAGGGAAATGTGAAGGTGGTCTGAGAAGGTAAATGTTAAGTCTGAGAATGGAGGAGAATGAGGAACGAGGCGGATGAGAAGAAGGAAAGGGAGAATGTTAGATTAGGGTTAGGATATAAATAGTAGTAGGGTTTGGATTTGGGTTTGGGTAGATTTTGTATTGGGCTGAAATAAGCCTTTTATATTTATATTTATAAAGTTTTGAAAATTTATTTCTACAGCAAAATTTTATTTTAAAATTTTTATTTTTGTAAAAACTAAAATAATAAAATCTTTAAAATTATTATTATTATATATATACATATAAAAATATTTCATTAGTGTTCATACACGAAAAGTCAATTAAGAGCTGACTGTTCAATAGTTAAGGTCATACATTTGCATTAGTGTTTAAACATGGAACGTCGGGGGACATATCTAGAAGAAGCTCTAAGTAGTATCTATCACACTAGTACATCGCGAGCAGGTCGGAGAAGCGAGATCGAGACTCCTGTTTGCCAACGAAGTAGTAGGCGATAGAGTACTTCAGAATGTGAGCAGCGGGTGATGACCGTGAAATGCTCAGAGTAGAACCTCCTATACTTTAGTGATGTACTGGATAGCTTCTTCATGGAACTGGCTGGAATTTTTTACACTCCTCTTAATCACCGCATAGCTGTGTCCAGTTATGGTTGAAAGAAAGAAATCCCTCACCATTTTGCTTGCCCCCGGGAATCCCTGAAAAAGAGAAAAAGGAGAAGCAGCAGTATGTGTAACACTTAAGAGTAATATACAAGCACAAAAGTAGTACCAAATGTTATCTATCCGATTATGTAGCTTCATAATAGCTACAGATGTTTGGTTCCCTAGATGAATCAACTCGAATTGCTGGGAAACTCATGCAGTCAAGTGCTAGTAAACCTTTAAGGAATAGTGGTATAGAAACGAGCTCAATAACCCCATTAAGGTGGTTTTCCCTTGCAAATTTAGTCAGGAAATCAGTGGCCGAGTTAGCTTCACGTGGTATGTGTTGCAATGTGATGGAGCCTTGTGCTAAGTTAAGAGCATTGCACATAGAAAAAACTCTCCAGGGAGAAGAGAGAGGGTTTAGAATACCCCTTACAGCGGATAAACTGTCTGATTCAATGATAACATTTTCAAGATTAAGTTCAGAGATGACATGAAAGCCGCTTCGAATAGCAATTAGTTCTGCATGTAAGGGAGATGGACAATAAAACGTACTGACAATCATTATTACTACATTTCCAAGTCTATCCCTTACGATAACAGCCGAAGATGACAAACCTCCTGGGATCCAAGATGCATCAGTGTTGACTTTGTAGCCTACAGTAGGTTTCTCCCATTGGACCTTAGAGAGAGCATTTTTCTGTTTTTGAATTATGTGTGGAACAATGTTATCCTGTGTCCAAAACCTATTCTTTTCCTTATTACCTATTAGGCTATGTGCCGTGAATATTTGATAAATAGAATCCTTTATTTCAGCAAAACAAACCTCATGTGAGTATGATCTATTATCAAAAAAGAATCTGTTCCTATGATTCCATAATGTCCATATTGTAACCACTAGAGCTGCATTGATAATGTTTCCATGAATTTTAGATTCAGCTCTGAATGATAAGAGGAAGTGCACTCTACTTTTTAAATCTCTGAAATCAGAACCGGGTAACCTTAACATGAAAAAAACACTGTTCCACACTGCAGTTGAAAAATTGCAAGAATTGAAGAAATGATCCAAACTATCTCCACTGTTCTTGCATATGGAACACATTGAGGCAACTGAAAAGCCAATTCTTTTTAATATGTTATCAAAAGGTAGTATATTATTAAGGACCCTCCAAAGTAAGATAGACATCTTTCTTGGTATGAATGGAGACCATACCTTTTTGAAATGTTGGATATGAGATCCCCTCTGTCTCAGGGCATTGTGAGCCGAGCTGACAGAGAAATTTCCATTAACAGTGAGTATCCACACCAATTTATCTTCATGGCTATACTCCAACCTTGTCTCCTGCAGAATTGTAATAATGTTGGTAGCCAAATGTGGCTCCAGGATTGGAATGAGTGCTGATTTGTTAGATAAAAAATCCCTAAGGGAGATGCACTCGAAGGGAATGTCAATGTCAGCCGGCCAGATGTAGCACAGTGCTCCCTCCCCACTCCAATTGGCACTCCAGAATGAACAGTTGCCCCTACCAAAGAGGACTCTGGAGAAACTGTTTGCCAAAGCTGTAATTTTGGTGATTCTTGCCCATATGTGAGAGTGTTTATATGAAACTGGCAAAGTCCACAAGAGGTTTGCCCACTGAGCATTATTGATTTGTAACTTCCACCATAGTTTACAAGAATAAGCATCTAAAGTATCACTTAATTCCCTAAAACCTAAACCATTTTCTTCCAATGGATAGCACATTCTTTTCCAAGACCTCCACCTTCTTCTTTCAGTTAAATCAGAATTTCCCCAGAAAAAATTAGATGCCAATTTTCCCATTATTTTTAGAACTGTTTTTGGGGGGTGTAAAACTCCAAATATGTGCGTTGGAATTGAAAGCATCACTGAATTTATCAATATTATTTTACCTGCTGGACTCAACCACCTATTTTTCCAATTGTTTATCTGTTTCTCCATTCTTTCAATTACTGGTAAATAGTACACCTTCAGATTTCGACCAGTAAAAATTGGAACACCAAGGTATTTAAAAGGAAAAGATCCCTTCATCATCCCTAATGTTCTCCTAGCAGTTTGAGAACACTAAGGAGGAGCCTTATGTGAGACATGAAATTCAGATTTTGAGAAGTTAACTTTTTGTCCCGAAGTCTCTTCATATGCATTAAGGAACAGTTTAAAACGCTTTAAATTTTTAGTGTCCGTATTCAAAAAAATTGCAGTGTCATCTGCATACATCAGGTGAGTGAGGGGTGTACAAGCTTTAGGTAGGCTGAAATATGTTAAGTATCCAGTGGAGAAGAGTTTTTTTAAACCCCTTGAGAAGGCCTCAGATAAAATGTTATATAGAAAAGGAGATAAAGGATCTCCTTGCTTGATCCCCCTGGTAGAGCAAAGAACCCTGCTGTGACCCCATTAATTAGCACAGAGAAATTTGCTGACATTATGTTGTGCATAATTAATCTCACAAATTTTCCATGGAACCCAAAACAAAGTAATATAGAATTTAGAAATGACCAAGAAACTCTATCAAAGGCCTTTTGCATATCAAGTTTAACTATTAGATTCGGAACCTTTGTTTTTCTAGACAGTAATCTAGTCATTTGCTGCATTAAAATGACATTGTCCGAAATATCCTTCCCTTTCATGAATGCACTTTGTTCTGGTGATATCAAGAGCTACATTAACGGTTTAATCCTTTCCATTAGAAGTTTTGAGAAAACTTTGTTAACAAAGTTAGATAAACTTATTGGCCTAAAGTCAGCAAATGTGTTCGGGATAGATTTCTTTGGGATTAGAGTGAGCCAAGTACTAGAAATGGCTTTTGGGATTATTCCATTATTTAAAAAGTCATTTGCAGCTTCTAGTAAATCTGCTTTAATGGTTTCCCAGAAATGTGTAAAAAAGCAACCAGAGTATCCATCAGGGCCTGGTGCACTTGTTTTGTTAAGATCAAATACTGCACTGTGCAACTCCTGAGAAGTGAAAGGAGATAGCAGAAGACTGTTCTGCTCTTCAGAAATGACAGTTGGAATTTCAGTCAAAAAATCTTTAAAGTGAATTCCCTTCTGTTTTGAGGCTTTCTCTGTTAATAATTCCTGAAAAAATCTAACACCCTCCTCTCTAATTAAATTAGGATCAGTTAACCATGTTCCATTACCATCTTTTATTTTACCTATTCTGGCCCTTGCCTTTTTTTCTCTAATTGTGTGATGGAAATACTTAGTGTTTGCATCTCCATGCTTTAGCCAGTTTAACCTAGCCTTTTGCTTCAAAAAAATGTTATGTTCCTTTTGTGCTCTAAGTAAAAGGTCTTTAGCTTGCAGCAGTTCCAATAGCACTGACTCATCATGTGTTTGCTGAAACTTTATTTCCAAATCAGTAACTTTTAATTCATACTGAGCCAAATTATTCTTAACATTGCCAAAAGTGTGTTTGTTCCATTCCTTAATAACTACCTTAAGTCTTTTTAATTTGTGCACAAACCTTGTCATTCCAGAAAGTGGGGAGAAAAGATTCCAGTTTGTTTCCACTAAGTCTTTGAATTCATTCCTGTTTATCCACATTTCCTGGAATCTAAAAGGTCTTGGAGCCATCTCAATTGCAGATTGGATAGACAGCAATAGAGGAGAATGGTCAGAAGTCATCCTGTTAAGGACATGTACTGTACTGTTTGGGAATTTATCTAGCCACTCTAAATTACTAACACCTCTGCCTAGTCTTTGAAATTGCAAGTCCTTACATTTGTCTCTAAATCTGTTATTGCTCCAAGTGAAAGTATTACCAACAGTTGGGATATCATGCAGATCCATATTATTTAGAAAGTCATTAAACTGATTCATACTTTTCCTAGGGGTTGACTTTCTACCCTTGTATTCAGAGATTGATGAAACAGTATTGAAATCGCCTATGTAAATAGAAGGGTCAGGTGTTACAGCTTTTAGATCAGGCCATAAAAACTCCCTCATCTGTCTATGTACACTTGCGTAGATAAAGAAAATATTCCAGTTAACAGCAGAGGCTATGTCAGTGACTTTAGTTTGAATATACTGATCAGATTCCTTTACAATATCTAAGTTGAAAACATGATTCCAAAGAATCCAAATTTTAGCCTGTTGAGCATGAATAGCATTACTGTAGCCAAGTTGATGTTTCAGAGAGATTATATTATCATGCCATGGCTCAATTAAACAAAGCAAGTCAATCTTGTGTTTCAGTTTAAGTGCCTTTAACCTATCCATAGAAGAACCATAACCCCTAACATTCCACACTAAAATAGTTCCTATTTTTGTGTACTGAATCATTTAAAACTAGGGGGTCGCTTTTTGAGATGACCTTAGTTTCCTTTGTATTGAAAAGGTGACAGTACTGTTTTTTCCTCTTTTGTCTTCACTTTTCCTAGCAAAATCTGTTGAGAGAGGACTTACCTTCGAGGGATTTACCTGTTCTGCAGTGCCTCTGTTATCCCCAAGATAAAATTGGTCTTGGCTATGAGGTGTAGAATCAGTTGCTGCAATTGAAGTCTTTGCTGCCTCATTTACAGTATCTTCTGAGACCTGATGATCTGCTTCAGGATTTTTTAAAGTTTGCTCCATATTACCTTCTGAGATCCCCTGATCTACCTGAGGACTGAAACTATTCTCTTTGGTTGCAATCTTTTCTGTATCGCTCTGGGAAGTCATAGTATCTTGTGATTCCACAGACTCATGGTAGATTTCCCCTGAATCATCCTCTTGGATAGCAGTGTCCTCTTCCTGTAGATCAATTAGAGAGTGGAAGGCATTTGATATAGAAACCATATTACTTTTTGTTATCCCTTCCTGGATGGGGTGGAGGTCATTGAATTGGGTCTTTTTTCTCCAGAAAAAATTGGTGATAGGTTTAGAAATATCATCCAGAGAGTAAAAAGGTCTTCTTTTAGACTGACTATGAGTATGGGAAATAGTATTATTTTGCTGCAGGGAAACTGACTTCAGATTCTGACTTTGGAAATCTGTTTCTTTCTGTGATACTGATAAGTTAGATTTCCCTTCCAGTTCTACTATAGCCTGAGGTCTAATCAATCTATGTTCCTGCTCATCTACCCTTTGATTCTCTTCCAGAGCCTCAGATTGTCTGCCCCTGTTAGCCTTATGATCAGCCTGATTTTTTCCAACTCTCCTAAGTTCAGGGTGTAAAAAGTTGCAATTTGTCTGGTTATGTCCGATGATTCTACAGTGAGTGCAGTACATTGGGAGCTGTTCATATTCAATTGGGTAATCCGAAACCTTATTACCAATGCCTACTACTATTGACTTTGGGAGCTGAGCTAAAAGGTCGACTTCTACACAGACCTTAATTGCCGAAGGCCTAGTTAGAGCATTAGTAGCTGCATCCATTTTAAGAAATTTTCCTATTTGGCTACTGATGCCTATTATTGCAGAAGTATTATAAAAATGTAATGGCAATTGATGTAAAGTTACCCAAGCTGGAACCACTGATGATTCGGCCGTCGGCGAGAATTCGGGCGTCCATTTCTGGACCCTCATTGCTGTTCCATTTAGCATCCATTGGCCTTTCATCCAGCACCTTTGGTAATCTTCATTATCCTGAAAACGAATTAGCACATGTCGGTAATCAATGGAACCCAATTGAAAATTTGACTTAAAACATATAGATTTGAAGGCAGACAACAGTTTCTCCATTGGAGGTTTGCCTCTGTTAAATTTCCCGACTAAAGCTTTTTGATAATGTGAAGCCAAGAGCTCGCCTTCCTCTGGAGGGAGGATGTAGGCTAGCTTGCCCTTATATTCGGTGATAGGATGTAAGTCGGGCGTGTCTGGGAGGGATGATAGGAGAGGAGCAGGTTTAGTATTCAAAGCTTGTAGGAAGCTCATATGCGTGGAAGGGTGAGTATCGAAAGGTTGGTTAGGCGTCGGAGACGCCATGGCCGAGGACCAGCTCAGAGAGAGTCGAGAACCAGTACGGAGAGAGCCGTTAAGAGACAAAATAAAGATAAAAGGAGAAGAAAGGTAAAGAAGACGAGGGAGTAGTATTCAGTGCGTGTTTCGCACCAGCAATCGCACGCAGTAAGCAATCGCACGCAGTTGCAACTTTCTAAGCATAAACATGGAACGTCAAGTAAAGGTTAATCGATGATTAGTTAAAGTCAAACAATTTCATTATGTCATTTTTAATTAAATATTTATGTTAAGTCAACTCATTAGTCAAGTTAAGTGCGATGTTCCAAACAAATCTTTCTTGAACGTTGACTAGTTTAAATAAACCTTAGTTATCAATCTTTCTTGGGCATGTATGCCTCAAAAATTAACATTGATTACTTCTACACAATTTTAAAAAATTACACGAAGACCCAAAATTGTGTTACCCCATTATCCATTGCTCAAAAATATATAATTTTTTTTATTCTTGCATAAATATAGAAATATTAAATAGATTATTTTTTTGGTGAAATGGTGGAAAACGCTAGTACATGTTCTAAAGTAACTTAGAGTTGGTTACATAGAAGTAAGAAAGGTACATATATATATATATATATATATATATATATATATATATATATATATTCTTGTGCATGTTTATTGATAAATATCCTGTTACACACTTGGAAAATTCAATGAGGGTGTATATGTTAGCATCACGTTTCGTTTGAGCGGATTTTAATTTGGAGTTACGAGTAAAGTTTTTACTTTTTGCACTTAGGTCCCTCCAAGAAAGTTGGAGTTGTCAAATCACAAAATTGGATACACCAAAATGAAATTCAATAATATAAGATTGTGAATTTTCAATTCGGGCATGTATGGGTGAACGGAAGGGTCTCGAAAATCAATATTGATTACTTCTACACAATCTTGGAAAATTACACGGTGGCCCAAAGTTATGTTACCCTATTATTCATTGCTTCAAAATACATAATTTTTGTTATCTTTACATAAATATAGAAATATTAAATAGATTAATTTTTTTGGTGAAATGTTGGAAAGTGCTAATACATGTTCTAGTGTAACTTAGAGTTTGTTACATAGAAGTAAGAAATGTAAATCGGAAAAGATTACAAATATATATTCTTGTGCATGTTCTGTAGTGACACATCCATCTAATCACTATATTGGTACGGATCACCTTCCTGACAAATATTTATATGTCATACCTGCAATGTATCAGAAATAATGAGATATTTCGTAACTAAATTTAACCTAGCAATAAAATTTGATACTACTTATTTTATATAATTATGAATAAGTAGTATATATAATTTTATTCGGTAAAAAAAATAAAAATTATATTTTGATATTTGACTTCGATCACATATTACTCGAACTCTACGTTTAATTTGTTTCGTTTGAAAAATATAAACATAAAGTTATAGATAAAATTATAGTTATAAAATCTTTTAAAAGTTTAAAAGCAATGGAGTAGCATAAAAAATTTACAAAATTATATTTTAGTTTTGTTTAATAATAAATTTTATTATTAAAATATCGATCATGTGTTACTCAAAATCTACATTTCATTTATTTCATTTGAAAAGATAAATATAAAGTCAAAGCTAAATTATAATTATAAAATATTTTAAAATAAAAAAGAAATGGAGTTGCATTTTTTAAAAAAATATTAGTCAAAAGATTTAAAACATCTTCGGTCAACGCTCTGAGGTGATCCCTAAATTTTAGGATCTCCGATCAACGCTCTTTTCCCCTGCCATCGTTCTCACCATGATCCTCTCCGGCGACGCCTGACACCGGTCCTAAGCCCCCGATCTCCTATGCCCAAGCTCTCAACACAAAAAATGCTAAACCCTCATCCGCCCACGTTGATTCCCAAATACCTAGAGTCCCCTTCAATCCAAAATAGAAAATCGAGCATCTAGGGGAGTCGGGACTGCACTTCAACGATGAAGAGTGTGATAAACTCGAAGAACCACTGAGATGGACACTGGTTTGGAAGTTAGTCCGAAATCGGCCTCAAATGGAGAAACTCAGGAAAGACTTCCAACCGCTAGATTCAAGGGGCATACTAAAACCAACCTTTTGGACAATAAACGGATTCTTATTGATTTCGTAATTCCGGATGATTATTATAGGTGCTGGTTACATAAAGTTTGGAATTTCGGATGATACTCTATTAGGATGACCAAATGGATGCCTAATTTTATTCCTAATGTTGATTCCCCAATAGTTCCAGTATGGCTAGCCCTATATGGTTTACCCCAACAATTCTTTGGCTTTAGTGCCATGATGTCAATTGGTAACTTGGTTGGATCCCCTGTCAGAGTTGATAAGGCTACACTAAATAGGACCAGACCACATGTTTCCCGAGTATGTGTCGAAATAGATGTGTCAAAACCATTACTAGAAAGAATTTGGCTTAGTTTCATAAATATTGGATGTTGGCAATATATAGAATATGAGGGTCTTCCAAGTTATTGCTCTAACTGCCTCAAACTAGGGCATTTAGCTTCTGAATGCATATTTGATCCTAACAATGCTAAATTCACAACTTGGAGGCCTAAGGAAATCATCAATTCAGGTAAAAAGACCAACCACAATGAGGAACAGGCTCCAGAAAAATGTAATGTGGTTGGCACCTCTTCTGGTGTTTTATCAAAGAATAAGGCATATATTCCAATACTGAAAAATAAATACCACTATGTTGTTGCTAATCACTCCACTAAGAAGGTCCTCACTAACCCCTCTATCTTAGTCATGTCTGCTCAAGTAGTGGAGGACAGGTCCAACACTAGCAACAAAAGCAAAGAGATTCAAATAGAGGTCATTGACATAGACAGTTCCATCCCTATTCAGGGACCTTAGGTTCTTCACTCATCTCCTATGAAAGTGCATCAAACTATTATTGATCAAACTGTTAATACAGTTCTTGCCACCACTCTGATCCCACAGACCACTGCTAACCTCTCTATTGCTAATGCTAATCTCTCTGCTAATAACTCTGAGATTCCTAACCATCTTGTAACATCTCAGCAAAAAGAAAAATCATCTAACTCTGAAACCATTCCCCTTACAAAAAATAGAAAACTGGGAGCTATTAATAGCTCTAATCAATTTGAAGCTTTGCAAACAGAAGATATGTCAGAAAACTCAGAAACCTTGTTAAAATCTAATCAACCAAGTAAAGATGATAACTCAGAGTTAAGGGACAATAACTCATCTGAATTCATTGAGATAAGTGCAAGGGGCTCTCCCCTCCTTACCTCGTCTAAGACCAAAACTGACTGGATGGTTAAACAATAAGCAACATCAAACTACTAACCAGGACTTAATCCATGAAAAAACAGCCAACCTTGGGAAAACTAAAGAAAACCTTATGGAATCCCAAAAAAGATTTTATCTTAAAAGCCACAAAAAACTTGGAGTGCTCAGTGACTAACTCCCAGGATGAAGAAACCTTGGTTCTCCAAGATCATCCTGAGACAGACACTAAGCCTAGGAAGTATAATAAAAAAGTTTATACTTCAACTCCAAAAACCATTTCCACAAGATCCACATTGAACTCTAACAAACAAATTTAAATGATTAAACTTAATATTTTATCTTGGAATGCAAGAGGGATTGGTAACAATCCCACACAATTAATAATTAAAGATATTAAGAAGAGATTCAAAAATGAAATAATATCGACGTCGAGAGGTACGTACGACTCAAGATGTCTGGGAGAAGTACGTGTGACGTCGGTAAGCTAAACATACTTGCGACGTCAGCCATTTCATATCTGCCAAGAGGTACTGCGATGTCACTCACAATAAATATCAACGTCGATAAGTCAGACATGCGTGATTCGTGTATGCGAGAGGTACTTGCGACGTCGTACACAATAATAATCGACGTCGGTAAGCCAATTATATGCGTGCGACGTCGGTCATTTTATGTTTGTGAGTGGTACGTGTGATGTCGGTCTAAAAAACATCCGAACTCAGGAAGCCAGACATGCGTGCGATGTCGGTCATTCATGTCTACGAGACTGACGTGCAACCTTGGCCTCAAAACAACCGATATTGGTAAGCCAGACATGCATGCGAAATCGGTAATGACAGGCTTTTACCTCAGTTTTTTTAACCGAAGTAAAACATATTTTTTACTTTGAAAAAATTAGAACTGTGGTAAAAGAACATTTTACCTCGGTTATTTGCCCTTACCCAAAAAATCGAGGTAAATTCCGTTTCTTGTAGTGAATATTAAAATTTTATTATGCAACGTGTAGTAGTTATAAAGTTTATAACACGATTCATGCAACCCAAAAATTTTATCTTCATTTCTTCTAATTTACACTTTAAACCTTGATTTTTCCATGACTTATGTAAAGACTATCTTTCAAGAGTCATAAATATATAATTGTCAATTAGCTCTTAAGAATTAATTACGATCATAATCCATTGCAACTCCGATAACAAATTAAATTACTATTATTCTTCAAATTTCTAAATATTTGTGCTGAAACTTCATGATTCAAAAGTAAAAAAATTCAGTTAAATAGAACGATCCAATCTTAATGGAAAGTCAATTAATACAAATATATTTTCTAGGGAAAGTCTCAGAAAAGGCGATCTTTCCATAAACTTATGGACAGTTCTTAGGGGCATTTGCCTTAAATGTTGTAATTTTTTATAAAATTTAAATATTACATTTTATAAGTTAAAAAAAGTAATAATATGTATTTGAATGTGAAAATAAAAAAAATATATGATATAAAAAAATATTTTCAAAAATTTTAAATTTTGTATGTAATTTAAAAAATACAGTGTATAAGGTAAGAAATAAATAGTATGTCCATAATCTTATGGACAGGGCAACAGTAAGAAACCACTCTAATTTCTAAATGAATGCGTTAGTCAAAAGTCCAATGATATTCATATCACACTCTTCATTCGAATCAAGTCCTCTCATTTAATTGTATAATTTATGTATTTGAGTCATTAATCAGGTTTTAGCATTCGAATATGGTAAAATCTTAGGAAAAAATGGTCTTTCCATATCATTATGGAAAGACAGGGTATAATTAAAATTATAAAAGGTAAAAGGTCTTATTTATAATATTAACGTTTTAGTATGCAATATGTTGTAGTTATAAAATTTATAACCCGGTTCATGCAACCCAAAAATTTTATATACATTTCTTCTAATTTACACTTTAAACCTTGGTTTTTCCATAAGTTATAGAAATACCATCTTTCAAGAGACGAACTCTTTGATAATTAAGATAAATGTGGACAAATAATTATTTATATACGATATAAAAAGAAAAAAAAAAGAGAAGATAAATGTGGACGGAATATTATAAATAGTGAGAGATATAATTCTCATTAATTAACATTAGAAGACTTTTAATGCTATGACAATTTCCCATCAATCAGGTGATTTGTACTCAACCTGTATATTCGAAAACACATGACTATATGAGTATTTCAGTTCAATTATTTCTCCAAGTTTTTATATATTTATTTTGATCATAAATATAAATTAATATATTTATTTATAATAAAAATATTATGTTTGATAGGATTAGATTCATTTTAATTACTAATTTTTAAATATTATTTTTTATGTAAAATTATTACATACTTATATGTAGTAAGAAATATTGACTGTCAAATATAATATTATAAAAAAATAAACAAGTGAAGTTGCGGGACGGAGGGAGTATATTCGAAGAGAAAAACTCATGTGAGACCGTCTCACCATAGCAAATGGTGAGACCAGGAACTAATCTGCAATATGTAGGAAGGGAATTGAAATGTAGGATTTGATTACAAAATAGGAACATGGGCTGAAAATGGGTCAAAATTTGGGTTCTATAACAAAAATTGGCCAATCATATTTTATCTCTCCTCCCAAATAACTGTTAGATCTCTTTCCTCCCAAAAATCAAGGAATTTTATTTCTCTCAAACTCATCCCGAATTCATGCTACTAAACATCGGATTCAAGCTCTGAAATCGCCAATCAAATCTTTGCAAATCTCCTGTTCAAGCTTGCAATCAAACTCCGAAATCAGAATTTGCAAATTTTTATAAATCTGAAGAAATCATATTTTGCGACAAAATATAAGGCCAAAACAATACATGCACGGCCGAATTCACAGAGATAAACGCGCGGAATCGAATAGAAAACAACCTGAAACATGAAGAAAGCAAGAAGCCCCAAATATGAAACACAAAATCAAACAAACTCAGAAAATTTTACCTCAATCAAACCGAATTGAACATATAATTGCAATGACGCTACAAATCTCGAATTTAAACGGATTCGGACGGTTGAATCGAAGGTTATGGCAAGAGATTTTGAGAGGTTTTAAGGGATGGTTTTTTGCATTTGAATTTTGGGGGAGAAGAAGAGATGTGACCCAAAATGGAAAACTGAAATAATTCCTAAAATATCTATATTATATAGTAATGCTTTAAGGCACCCTAGAAATATTTAATTTTGTAAGAGACCCCTGGTCTCACCATAAGCTTGGGTGAGACGGTCTCACCCAAGTTTTTGTATTTACTTTTTCTACTATCTTCAATAATTATAATTGACCATCAATATCTTTATCTATATATAATATTTTTTATAAAAAACTAGGCAAAGTCTTGGGAAAGATCGTCTTTCCATAAACTTATGGAAAAATGAGGTTTAATTAAAATAATAAAAGGTAAAGGTCTTAGTTGCAATATTAAAAATATATTATCCAACGTGTAGTAGTTATAAAGTCTATAACCCGATCCATTCAACCCAAAAATTTTATCTTCATTTCTTATACATTGCACTTTAAACCTTGGTCTTTCCATGACTTATGTAAAGACCGTCTTTCAAGAGACGGACTTTAAAAATTAATATGTAAAAAATAAATATTAAAATGAATCTAACAATATCGCGTATAATATTTTTATTATAAATTTATTAATTTATAGAGTTAAGTGCTCATATAACCCTATGTTTTGGTGGTATGTGCCAATATGACCCTGTGAAACTAGAAAGTGCTATTGTAACCCTATGTTTTGCTTGAAAGTGCTAAATAACCCTAGATGCTTGAATTTGACCAGAATTTTATGAATCGACTATTTTACCCTTATTAAAAAATTCTAAAATTTGGAAAAGACTATATTGCCCTAACATAGTTAAGATCAATGGCTTCATACCGCTATTGATTAATGACCTCGTACAGCTACTACAAAGAGAGCCCGCTCGTCACTATAAATACACCTTGATTTCCCCCAATTTTCCAAATTAGGTTTACAAAACAGTAAGATCTGAATCATCATCAGAAGAAGATGGCAGATTGGGGCCATGTGGTGATTGCAGTGGTGTTGTTCGTGCTGCTCAGCCTGGGGATGTTGTTCAAGCTACCAGAGAGATCTAAGGTGGTGGAGTTCGGGAATATGCAGGCGAGCGAAGGGCTGAGATTTAACGTGAGCAGTGGCGGGGCAGATCTGGGCTGAGAAGCTGCGGGGCGAGGAGGGTCTGGCCAGGTGGAGGTGGAGCCGGGGAAGGGGAAGCAGTGTGGGGCACGGTGGTACAGAGGCAGGGCAGTGGCTGAGCATAGTGGTGCAAAGGCGGGGGTGAGATGGTCTCACTATCTGGACGTTTCTGTGGTGGCGCCGCCACTCCCAAACCTGTTATGCAAGGTTTGCATTATGCTTCTTGCTTTGATTTTTTAAGATTTGATTTGTACAATGAATTTGGAATGATGGTTTTAGATTGTTTGTTGAGATTTTTAGTTGTTATTGTTGGGAATTTTTTGTTGGGATTTTCCTGTCAAACATTTGGTTGGAAATTTTCGGTCACATAAATATGTTCCGGTGGAGACACGGCTTGGCGGCGGCAGTGGTGGTGATGGTGCTTTTGAAGATGAAGAGGAAGAAGAACATATCGTATTTTAGTCAATAGATTTGTAATTTGAAGGCTAGGGGTATTTTAGTTTTTTTAATATTTGGTCAATGCTGGAAAATACATAGTCAACTTCAAAATAGTGCCAAAAGGTTATATCGGCACTTTTGATGCAAAAAACAGGGTTACAATAGCACTTTCCAACATCATAGGGTCATATTAGCACATACCACCAAAACATAGAGTCATATCAATATTTCGCCCTAATTTATATTTATGGTTTAACTTAAGGCAATGTCTTGGGAAATATCGTCTTTCCATTGGCTTATGGAAATATGAGGTTTAATTAGAATAATAAAAGATAAAAAGTCTTAATTGCAATATTAAAAATTTATTATGCAACACGTAATAATTAAAAGTTTATACCCGATCTATGCAACCCGAAAATTTTATCTTCATTTATTCTAATTTACAATTTAAATCTTAATATTTTTATGACTTATGGAAAGACCGTCTGTCAAGAGACATACTCTTAACTTAATGTGTAAAAATTTGTGGGACGGAAGAGTATGTTTTAGCTAAATTCGAATCTGTCATTTAAGGACATACTCTCAACTTAATATGTAAAAATTCATGGGACGGAAGAGTATGTTTTAAATGAATTCGAATTCTCGTGTATCGAGTACATTTTGCCATTATGTACTAGTCACCCTACATTGTAGGCCAAATTGAAAGCGCATGTGGAAAACGGCAATGTATTAACTCGAAAAGGAATGCTTGGTACAAAAATAATTACATAAGGCCATACTATATTCATAAATGGCAACGCTATTGTTCGTTATTTATTACTGTCCAAAAGAGATACAAGTCTGTTTCACCTTCTTACTATTAACCGTGAAAAGGGTTGGCAGAAGGAAAATACCACAATTTTCTCAACAAATCCCACAATTTCCCGAAACAAATAAATCTCTTTTCCTCATCTAGTCTGTTTCTGTTTCGATCTTCATACGAAAAGAAGCCGACCCAACCCTAATACATCACCTTTCCGCCCTCTATAAATACGTCCGCCTCCTCCATATTCATTTCCTGGATTATTGCTTCGTGGGCTTTTGTGAATGGTGGAAATCTCCAGCGAACGGTTAATGATCTCCCTTGTTCGAACAAGAAGGGGGATCCTTTCTTCATCGTCTTTCGGATTTGGATCCTGCAAGGAGGGCTGGTACTACCGCTGCCTCGGAGTCGACCCGTAGAACAATCTCGACCTTCTTTTCTCTGTGTTTTTGCAAGTTTTCGTCCGGAAATTTTAAAAATTCCGATTAGTTTGTTCTGTTAGGATTTTGTGATTTTTGGGAGAAAGGTTGAAATTTTATGAAAATGTTGATTCCGAAGAAGAAGGGCAGCGGTGCGGCGGCGAAGGGGAACAGGCTTTTGATAAGCATCAATGTGTTGGGTTCTGCCGGTCCGATCCGGTTCGTGGTGAATGAGGGGGAGCTTGTTGCTGCTGTTATTTATACCGCTCTCAAGAATTATGCTCGCGAGGGCCGCTTGCCTGTCCTCGGCACTGATCTCGACAATTTCGTGCTCTATTGCCCCTGCGCCTCCACTGAAGGTAACGGACCTATCTCTGTTTCCCCATTTTTTACTTCCTCAGTCGCATTTCAGTTCATGTTTCGTAATCAGTGTTTTTAATCATGTATGGTTGGAAGTTATTAAAATTGTATATCAAAATGTATCATATTCTTAGTGTTAATTCTTGTTGGTGGGTCGAAATCGGGTTAATCAATCAGTATCATAGTCTAATCTTGTTGGATTAATGTCCTAATCTGTAGGTCAATGTCGTATTGTAATCGGGCCTATGTCCTTTTGTCTCTGTTAGTATCATATCAGTGGGCTGTTTTGAGAGCTGTATCAGTAGAACAGGATTGTCAGTTAGAATTGGTTGCCAGTACCTATAACCAATTGAATTTTACAGGCAAAGTTAATGAATTTTGACTACAGTGATTAGTGTCCACACACCTTAGTCGGACAGAAGTAGCACATTTCAATTATAGAAGTTTCTCATTGTGCTGGAGCCTGGATTAGGGAATGTTTTCTTTAATTAGTTCTTTAGTTTTGTTCTTGGGAACTATCCATTTACTCAAGATTGTTTGCCACAATCGATTAGTAGTGCACTGATTCTACTTTTGATGGAATTGTGAGAACTGATGATGATTCATTTCTTTTTTTCTCAGCTCTGTCACCATGGGAGACAATTGGGTCGCTAGGATTCCGCAATTTCATGCTTTGCAAGAAGCCAGAGCAGCAGAAAAGCAAGGAGTTGGAGGAAAGTGATGGAAAGCAAGTGTCCCCTCCTTCTATGACCAGGAAGAGCTCCGGGATTTGGAAAACATGGTTTAACAAAACGATGAATCTCAAGGTTCCTTCTCACTAAATTAACGCGCTCTTGTTAGCTTGTTTGCAGCTGTTGCTGTGGCTGGTTGGGAGTTTGTTTTGATGTTACGGAGTAGAATAAGGGCTGGCCATAGTTGGTCATGCTGTTTTTATTTGTTTATGTTTGTTTGTCAGGCATTCCTTGAACATCAGCAGGTTCTTGCATTCAGTATCTTGCTTTGTCAGGCATTACTTGGATTTGGGATTTTATGATTAAGTTTTGCATGGTTCGTGGTGATTTCGTTAAGAGCTCATATGTTTATCTTTTGGATACAGACAGTACTGGGTTTGCTTATCTTTTAATTATTTATCATTACAGAGGTTTCCTTGTAATCTTGATTTGTAATAAGGTGATCCTTTATTTAAGGGTAAGTCTCAGCCTTTCCATAAGTTTTTCCATAAGCTTATGGACAGTCCACGGAGGTTTTTACCTTAAATGTTGTAATTTTTTATAAAATTTTAATATTGTATTTTATAAGTTAAAACAAGTAATAATATGTATTTTTATAAAATTTTAATTTTGTATTTTATAACTTAAAACAAGTAATATCACGTATTTGAACGTGAAAAATATAAGAGTCCGTCTCTTGAAAAACGGTCCTTTCATGACTTATGAAAAGATCAAGGTTTAAAGTGTAAATTATAAGAAATGAAGATAAAATTTTTGAGTTGCATGAACCGAGTTATAAATTTTATAACTATTACATGTTGCATACTAAAATTTTAATATTGCAACTAAGACATTTTACCTTTTGTTATTCTAATTAAACTCCGTCTTTCCATAAGTTCATGGAAAAATCGTCTTTCCCAAGACTTTGCCAAAATATAAAAATATATGATAGAAAAAAATTTAAAAATTCTAAATTTTGTATTCCTCTGTTTTCTTAAGTTTGACACACTTACTATATTTGTATGTGTTTTTAAGTTTGTCACATTTCCTTTTACGGTAAAAAGTACATTATTTTTAACTATTTATTAAACTTTTTACTCTCCTTATTCAATTTTCATAATACATTTCAACTTAAAAATAAAACACTATTAAATCTATAGTGGCAAACATAGTGAAACTTAAAAATAAAATACCACTAAACCTATTTATTAAACTTTTTACTCTCATCATTCAATTTTCTTAATACATTTCAACTTAAAAATAAAACACTATTAAATCTATAGTGGCAAATATAGTGAAACTTAAAAATAAAATACCACTAAACCTATGATACCAAACATAGTGAAACGAATGAAGTATGTAATTTAACAAATATAATATATAAGGTAAAAAGTAAATATCAAATATAATATATAGGGTAAAAAATATATGTCATATCCTTAAAATTGGCTGTCATAACGATTTTGGCTGGCAAAGCTTAAGGGAGTGATTTTAGGATCCCTTCTTAGAAAAATTGGGAAATTGATGCTCTGTATTTGGTATAAGCTGTAGAGTCTCACATGTTAGGCATAAATAGTTTCTTTGTTCCATGTAAAAATATCACAGGTTAGGCATAAGGCGATCATTCGCTCGCACTCAGCGGTCCATACCAGCCGACACCTCGACCATCGTATGAGAGGTAAATTACGGTAGCCCAGCACCAGGACCAATGGGCTTGATATGGATTCGGTGCGCACAAGGGAGCCTTGCAAAGCAAGAACTCCCCACACTGCCGCTGCCGAGTATCGAACCTGTGATCATTGGTTTATCCACCCATCTCCCAACCACTGGTGTACAGCCGTGGGTGTTAGGCATAAGGATTGGCGGGTATATGCTTGTTTTCATAAATTGAACAAAGTTCTTATGATTTTGGTAACCTTTAAGACATGTCTTGAAATGCAAATTGTTGTAGCTAACCTCCAAAGTTTTAGAAAAGATGTTAAATGTGGCTTTGTCTAACTGATAGTGTCACAGAAGACCTCCCCATAAGTTGGAAGACCTCTCTAAAAATATGTTGGAACAGTTTGTTAAAGATATGTTTATATTGGCTGATTTGATTAGTAATTACATATTCGCTCTTAAAATTAAAAGAGTCTCCCTTTAAATCGACTAATGGTTAAATCAGTTATAAAATTTTTTGTTTCAATAATTTTTTTGGTTATATTATAATTATTTATACACTGTGACACATTTAAATAAAGTAATAAAAATTTTGTTGCAATAAATATAAACAAACATTAAACCACCCCATTAATTACATCAACTATAAAACGATCTCGTGTGGATCTAAATTAAGACTTGTGTAAACTTAATTGTTTCAATGGACTGATTTGATTATTAATATTATTAGTTATTTAAATTAGCTGCTTTATTTTTTAAAGTAATTTAAATTAGAAGTCCCCCCTAAACCAATGATAGACTAATCATGAAAAATATTGTTTCATTTTAGGGTTATAACTGTTAATATATTGCCATATATTTTAAAAGTTTCTTTAAAATTATGTAGAAATTTTGTTGCTGTAAATAGTCAATTACAAAATGACTTTGTAAACTTGATTACATTTATTTAAAATTAAATTGTTCTTGATTTATCTATAGCATTACAATTAGCTAAAAAGTTGGTAGGGTTTGTAGAGTAGCTCTTTGTGGAATGTGAATTTTAAAACAGAATTTCTAACAAAATTTTCTATTGTTGGGGGTTGAGTTGATTTTTATATAATTATTAAAATAGTTGACTTGACTCTCAAAAGCAAAATTTTCTATTGCTAAGTGATGAGTTGATCTTCATATAATTCTTAAAATAGATGCTTGACTCTCCTTAAGTGTTCCTCAAGTGTTTTTCTTTAATCATATCAAGTGTCTTTTAATACATGGATGTCCGAACCACCCAAACGTTTCGAATATGACACTCTTTCAAAATGTTGGAATTCAAATCTTACATTGATCTCAATCGGTTGAGGTTTCCTATTATACATTAATTAATGAATGGATGGAACCGCACCGCGTGGGAATAATATGGCATCCCTCCTAATTTCACTAAACTACGGCTCCACGGCAATGGTCATTGCTTACGCTCGAATTATACTTGGACAAACTTTACTTTTTTGTCACTATACTAAAAGAATACTCTTCTCATGCTAAACAAAAAAATTGTTTGAATCCCCGTAATTCCAAAACATTTCATTGATCAGTATATTTAGGGGTTAAGTACATTTATAACCCTCACTTTTAATTTTTAATTGAAAGTGCTAATATAACTATGAAATCTAAGAAGGTGCTAACTTAACCTTAACTAATTATTATACGTGTCAATCGAACCAAAACTTTTAAAAAATTTGTGCCGGTATAACTAATGGAGTTTGTGTTGTAATAGACTTTGTATTAGCTGTACATTAGTTGTACATAATTAGCAGTATATTCGGTTTCCTAGTTTATGGTTATTGTATATTGATAGGACTCTAATTGTACACTATTTATAGTTAATGAGAAGAGAGGAACAGCAGGGGATTATGCAATCCAACATGGTATCAAGAGCCTTTCCTGCGTAAATTTTTTTTTCTTCTCCTGCTTTCCCCATTGCTACGGCAAGGGAATAATACCACATAACTCCTCTCTTCTTTTTCGTTTGCTACGGCAACCCTCCCCATGGCTATCATCAATACCGACGACACCGCGGACTCCGGCTCCGCCTCGTCGCCGCCGAAACCCTCCCTGCATCCCGTTTTCACGGTCACCAACATCCAGCACAAGGTTCGTGTTTTGGATGGCACCAAAGTCACGTACGCAGCTTGGGTCCGCCTCTTCAAGCTCCACGCCAAAGGATACAAAGTTCTTGCTCACATTGATGGCACACCACCTCCTTCCTCGGGCGATGCCTCCTATGCCGCTTGGTGTGAAATCGACGCCCACGTCCTTCAATGGATCTACGGAACACTGACGGACGATCTTCTCTCTCGTGTACTTGAGGACGACTCCACCGCTCATGCCGCTTGGACTCGCGTCCAGAACATCTTCCTCAACAATATGGGCGCCCGTGCGGCGGCCCTAGAACACGAATTTAACAACCTCAAACTGGTTTCTATGCCATCTCTTGAGGCTTATTGCCAGCGCCTTCGCGAACTGGCCGGACAATTGAAAGATGTCGATGCCGCGGTGAATGATCAACGACTGGTACTTCAGTTGGTTCGCGGCCTACCACCAGAATTCGACACGGTTGCCTCTTACGTTCACCAGACCATGCCCTCGTTTGAAACTGCCCGGAGCATGCTCGAGTTGGAGCAGCACCGCCGAGCCGGACGTGAGGAACCCGCAGCCGCCATGGTTGTGCCATCACAGCGGGCACCGGTTCTGCCTGAGACCCAACCGCACGCTGCCGGATCTGGCCAGCGTCACGACCGCTTCCGTGGAGGCGGCTATCGCGACGGCAACTGGCACCGAGGTCGTCGAAACCAGTCTGCCGCCTCCTGGGGTCCCCCGCCACCTTGGGTGTCCCAGTGGAGTCCTCCCCCGGCGCCTTACCCCACTGCCCCAGGCTGGTCGTCTGCCTGGCAGCCCTGGCCTCCGGCGTTTTCACGACAGCAGCCGCTACCGCCCACCGCTCGGCCGATGTCACCCCGTCCCAGGTTTGGCCAGGCCAACCTCGCTCAATTTGAGCCTCCTCAGCCGACTTCCTTCGGCCAGGCTTTCCAGGCGGGTTCTTTTCCGCCGGGTGGTGATCCGCAATGGTACATGGATTCGGGCGCCACGTCTCACCTAACCGCCAATTCAGGTACTATTAATTTTCCCTCAAATACAAGCAATATTCGTTCTATACTGGTTGGTAATGGCAATAGTATTCCGGTTCATGGTTCTGGCTCATCCACCCTCACTACCCCTTCCCGAACACTTCACCTTACCAATATTTTACATACCCCGAAAATTGTCAAAAACCTAATCTCTGTCCGCCAATTTACCAAAGACAATTTTGTTTCTGTAGAATTTGACCCATATGGTTTCTCTGTGAAGGATTTTCAGAATGGGGGGATCCTTTTACGGAGCAATAGTGCCAGCGACTTATACCCATTATCTCCACTCCCGTCATCGAGTCACGGTTCTCCGAGTTCGGCTCAGTCATTCGCTGCCCTTGCTCCAAGTATCTGGCACTCCCGCCTTGGCCACCCTGGTGATCCTATCCTTCGTCATTTGAATTCTGTTTCTCGCATTTGTGTTAATAAAGAGCCTAGCTCTAGTGTGTGCAATTCGTGTCAAATCAGTAAACATAAACGATTACCGTTTTTCGATTCTACTTCTAGCACTGTTGCTCCCTTTGATATTATTCATAGTGACTTATGGACATCGCCACTCTTGAGTAAAAGCAATTATAAATATTATTTGGTTTTCATTGACAATTTTACTCAGTTTGTGTGGGTTTATCCTCTCAAATTTAAGTCCGAGGTGTTCTCCAAGTTTGTCCAATTTCATGCCTTTGTTCGCACTCAATTTCAGCGGTCCATAAAATCTTTTCAATGTGATCTTGGTCGGGAATTTGACAACTCCTCCTTTCATGACTTTGCCGCGAAACATGGTCTTGTTTTTAGATTTTCTTGCCCACAAACCTCATCCCAAAACGGTAAAGCAGAACGGATGATCCGGCGCTTAAATGAAATCATGTTATCTCTCCTCTACCATGCTTCTCTTCCTCCTACATTTTGGGTAGAAGCATTACACACAGCCGCTCACCTTCATAACATTCTGCCAACCAAAATCCTCCAATTTAGATCTCCTTCCTCAGTCCTCTACCTCAAAGAACCATCTTATGACCATCTGCGAGTTTTCGGGTGTGCTTGCTACCCCAATCTCTCCGCCAAAATTCCTCATAAACTTGCCCCTCGGTCTACTCGGTGTGTTTTCCTTGGCTATCCATCCAATTTTAGGGGGTATCGTTGTCTAGATGTCTCTACAGGCAAGGTCATTCTGTCTCGCCATGTTACATTCGATGAGTCTGTCTTTCCATTCTCTGAATCCATCCCTGTAACCCCGTCTGCTTACCAATTCCTTGATCCGGCCTTTGATCCCTTTTCCCCCGTATTCCTTGACTCCATTTTCTCTCCCGATCGCAACCCTACTCCCACCCGAGCCACCACGGCCCAGCCACCACCATCGCCAGTCCCCACTGTGCCCGGTCAGGACCTCGGCCGTGCAACTGACCATGGTCAGCCCCCACCTTCACTACCCGGCACGGCTTCCCCTCCCCACACTCCCATTCGGCCTCCCGCACCAAGCCCTCCATGCCCTCCACCTGCACCACGTCCCTCCCACAGCATGACCACCAGTGCCATGAACGGCATCTTCAAGCCCCGAGCCCTGATCTCCACAACCACCGCCTCCCTCTCGCCACTTCCCAAATCCCCTCATCTTGCCTTACAGGACCCGAACTGGAATGCTGCCATGCAGGACGAATATCGCGCTTTGATGGATAATGATACGTGGGATTTGGTTCCTCGCCCCATCGATGCCCCTGTCATTCGGTGCCTGTGGCTCTACCATCACAAGTTCCACTCTGATGGCTCGCTACTGCGGTACAAGGCCAGGCTTATGGTCAACGGGAAAACTCAACAGGTTGGTGTTGACTGTGACGAAACATTTAGCCCTGTGGTTAAACCTACCACTATCCGCACGGTTCTAAGCTTGGCTGTTTCTCGGTCTTGGCCTATTCATCAACTCGATGTGAAGAATGCCTTCCTTCATGGTGACCTGCAGGAGACGGTTTATATGCACCAGCCCCCTGGCTTTGTAGACCGGTCGGCGCCTCAGCATGTTTGTCGGCTTCAGAAATCACTCTATGGTCTCAAGCAGGCACCCCGGGCATGGTTCCAGAGATTTGTTACATTTGTGTTATCCAGAGGGTTCAAGAGCAGTGTGTCTGATAATTCTCTATTCATTTTGTCTCGTGGTGGCCATATGGCGTATCTGCTTTTGTATGTTGATGATATTGTCCTCACCGCCTCCAGCACCACCCTTATGCTTGACATCATTTCTGAGCTGTCTCATGAGTTCGCTATGTCCGAACTTGGTGCTCTACATCATTTTTTAGGCATTTCGGTTGATCGCACCTCCACGGGTTTGGTCTTATCTCAGCGCCAGTATGCTCAAGAGATTCTCGGCCGGGCTTCTATGTCCTCTTGCAATTCGTCGGCCACGCCGATTGACACTGGTGCCAAACTTAGCGCCACTGCTGGAGAACTTCTCGTCGATCCCGGTCTGTACCGGTCTCTTGCAGGTGCCCTCCAATATCTGACCATTACGCGCCCTGACATCTCCTATGCTGTTCAGCAGGTTTGTTTGTTTATGCACGCACCTCGGGAGCCTCACATGCAGCTGATCAAGCGCATTCTGCGATATATCAAGGGTACTCTTGATCATGGGCTTCACTTGACCAAGTCTCGGTCCGACTCTCTCACTGCTTACACTGATGCGGATTGGGCTGGCTGTCCGGATTCTCATCGCTCCACTTCCCGCTACTGTGTTTTTCTTGGTGACAACCTGGTTTCTTGGTCTTCTAAGCGCCAGGTGACTATTTCCCGGTCCAGTGCGGAGGCGGAATACAGAGGTGTGGCCAATGCTGTTGCTGAAACTAGTTGGCTCCGCAATCTCCTTCTTGAGTTACAAGTTCCTCTTCAGCGTGCCACACTGGTGTACTGTGATAACACTTTTGCTGTGTATCTTTCCAGCAATCCGGTCCAGCATCAGCGCACCAAGCATGTTGAGCTTGACATCCATTTTGTCCGCGAGAAAGTTCAGATTGGCTCGGTGCGTGTGCTTCATGTTCCTGCTGCCTATCAATATGCGGACATCTTTACCAAGGGCCTTCCGCGTCACTTGTTTCTTCGCTTTCGATCCAGCCTGAGCGTCCGTCCTCCTCCCGCTCCGACTGAGGGGGTGTATTAGCTGTACATTAGTTGTACATAATTAGCAGTATATTCGGTTTCCTAGTTTATGGTTATTGTATATTGATAGGACTCTAATTGTACACTATTTATAGTTAATGAGAAGAGAGGAACAGCAGGGGATTATGCAATCCAACACTTTGTACTTCACTTAGTTAGTCTAGTCAACTTGTATGTTTGGGTATAAATCACTTTCATTGTGTGAATATTAAATCAAAAATCCCTTTCCCCAAATCCCTTCTTTCATGGTATCGGAGCCAACTCTCTGAAACCCTAACCTTTTCACCTCAGCCGCCGTCCAAACTCACCGCCAGCAATGAGCGATTCGAACAACGTCGTTAACACACCGCCGGTGCCGCCTTCGAGTGTCCATGGCAACGGCAGAACTCAGTCACTGCAGCGACCTCTTGATCATTCTTCTCCCTTCTACCTTCACCCTTCGGATCACCCTTCGGATCACCCTTCGGATCACCCAAGCTTGTCTCTTTGTCCGGTTGTTCTTAAGGGCGATAACTATCAGGAGTGGATTACCTTGATGAAGAATGCACTTAAGGATAAACGTAAATTAGGATTTGTTGATGTTCGCATCCTCAAGATGATGTTGCCCCTGTTGATCTTGATGACTAGTATAGTGTCAATTCCATGCTCATCGGATGAGTTGTGCAATCTATTGATTCGTCTCTACGATCTTCCATCACTTATCAAGAAACTATCTTTGAGCTTTGGGAGGAATTATGTCATCGATTCTCTGTCGGTAACAGGCCACGTCTCCTTCAGCTTTGTGCAGACTTGGCAAATTGTCGCCGAGGTGGAAAAACTGTTGCGTCATATTATGGTGCTCTCAAGAAGATCTATGATGAAGTCCAGAAATATGTTCCCCTTCAAGCATGTCTCTGCGCAAATTGTACTTGCAATATCACGGCCAAACTTCGTGCAGAACATGATGTTGAGCGTCTCCACCAATTTCTTCTTGGGCTGGATGACTCCTTTGGAACTCTTTGCTCTAGCATCATGGCGCAAGAGCCCCTCTCGTCCATCAGTCGCGTTTATGCTTTAGCCGTGCAGGAAGAACGCCATAAGACTCTCATGCTCGAACGCGATACCAAATCCGATGGTATGGCACTTGCGGCTCAGGCCAAGTTAGTCCCTTTGGCGCGAGTTCAACCTCCCTCTGCGCCGGAATGATCAGCCAGCTGTTCCATGTGTTCTCACTGTGGTAAGCACATGCATGACGTCTCTAAGTGTTGGAAGCTCCATAGAGTTCATGAGGGGTTCGTGCACCGGTTGGCCATGGTACGCAACCAGGGCGATGGTCGCGGTCGTGGCAGTCCGCCAGCTGGAGTTACCCTCTCGGTGCAGCAGCAAGTTCCCGCTCACGCGTCTGACGTCATATCCTTCCCGGAGTCCGCTACTCGAGGCTCGAATCTCAGCCCTGACCAGTGGCAGGCAATATTACAAATGTACAACACCATGAACACTCCTTCTTCAGATGCTACTGGTAAACACTCTCTCCGGATTCTCGACACGGGTGCTTCTTTTCATATGACTGGAAATCTTACCATCCTACATGATATTGTCAATATTGCTCATGTGCCTATTAAGCTTCCAGATAACTGTGTTGTTTTAGCATTCAAGGAAGGTTCTTTGGTTTTCTCTCAGTCTGCCAGGATTGACCATGTTCTATATCTTCCGACACTGGAATGCAATCTCCTGTCCTTTGCTAGGTTGCTTCTAAATGCTCGTTGTTTTGCTTTATTGACTGAAAAGTTGTGTATACTTCAAGAAAGAGATATGTAAATAGTGATTGGTGTGGATGAGCAGAGACATGGTGCTTACTGGTTGCGGCATTTCTCGGCAGCCACTCGTGCCTGCTCTGCGACCAAGACCGAGAAGGTGACCTCGGCCGAGTTGTGGCATCAAAGACTGGGGCATCCTTCCTTTACAGTTTATCATCTTTACATGTTCCTTGTGCTTCTGTATGGAGTTCTACTCCTTGTGATATTTGTTTTCATTCCAAACAAACCCAAGCTGTTTTTCCATTGAGTTCTAATAAAGCCACACACATGTTTGATCTTGTTCATTGTGACATTTGGGGACCATACAAAATTCCTGCTTCTTGTGGTGTAACTTATTTTTCTACCACCGTTGATGATTACGCTCGTGCTACATAGGTTTATTTAATTAAGTCCAAGTCATAGGTTACAAAACTGGTTATGGATTTTTGTGCATTGACTATCACTCAGTTTCAGACATTAGTTTGTCATTTCAGGTCCGACAATGGTACTGAATTCTTTGGTCTTAAGGCTTAGTTTGCTTCCCACTGTATTCTTCACGAGACTTCGTGCACTTACACCCCTTAGCAGATTGGCAGAGTGGAATGCAAGCATCGTCGTGCTTTGCGGTTTCAGGCTGCTCTTCCGATCAAGTTTTGGGGTGAATGTATTCTTACAGAATGCTATCTGATCAACCGCACTCCCACGCCGGTTCTTCAAAATCAGACTCCTTTTCATTTGCTTTTCCAAAGAGCTCCAAAGTACTCAGACATTCGGGTCTTTGGGTGCCTCTGCTTCGCCTCCACTCTCCCTCAGCCAACGGACAAGTTTGCTGCTCGTAGTTGTAGATGCGTCTTCATGGGTTATCCAAATGAAAATAAAGGATGTCGTCTTTATGATCTTGAATCGGAACAATTTTTCTTCTCCAGAGATGTTGTGTTCTTTGAAGATATATTTCCATTTCAGAGTTCATCCACTTCTCCGTCGCCCGCTTCGACGCAGGTAGACACTCATCCGGCTGTCTTCGATAGTCCAGATACTTTACCCCTCATAGCAGGGGGAGTTTCTCGCAACTTTATCCACCCTCCACGGTAAGGGAGAGCATCCATCAGGACCTAGGCAGCTCATCCACAGCCATTCCGCCAGTGCCGTTCCTTTCCGCAGCCGAGCTCGAGCTGACTGGCGACTGCTCCTTGCTGCTTGCCACAGTCACCTCGCCAGACGAGGAGGTTATTTCAGACGTTTGGCATAGCTCACGCCAACGTCAACCCAGTTTTTTAATAAAGGATTTTTATGCAGTTCCATGCGTCGTGATGATTCTCAGTAGATTATCTCCTCCACTCAATATCCGATCACCAGTTTTGTCTCCTCCGCTAAATTTGCTCAAGCTCATGCTCACTTCCTGGCTACAGTCACCTCAGGCCATGAACCAGTTCGCTTCTCAGAGGCCGTCTAACAAGATCCTTGGCGTGATACAATGCAAGCCGAAATTGAGGCCCTCGAGAGAAATGACACATGGTCTCTCACAGCTCTTCCTCCTGATAAGAAGCCAATTGGTTGTAAGTGGGTGTATTGCATTAAGAAAAAGTATAATGGCGATATTGAATGTTATAAGGCTCATCTTGTTATGTTAGGGAATCGCCAGGTTGAAGGCATTGGCTTTAATGAGACTTTCGCTCTGGTTGCCAAGATGGTAACATTTCATACATTTCTTTCCGTTGCTGCTGTACGAAATTGGGAACTGCACCAAATGGATGTTCACAACGCCTTTCTGCATGGCAAATTGGACGAGCTTGTCTTTATGACTCCACCACCGGGCTACTCCAAGGCTCTTTCTGGTCAGGTATGTCGCCTACATAAGTCCATGTATAGTCTCAGGCAGGCTCCTAGAAACTGGTTTTCTAAGCTTGCGCATGCTCTTCGCCAGTACGGGTTTCGCCAGAGTTATGCAGATTACTCATTATTCAATCTTACTCGTTCTGGTCATACTCTTCATGTTTTGGTGTTTTTCGATGATCTCATTATTGCTGGAGAAAGTTTAACTGCTATATTTACTTTCAAGCAGTACTTTTCATCATGCTTTCATATGAAGGATCTTGGGATTCTTAAATATTTCTTGGGACTGGAAGTTCCACGAAATCCATCAGGCATCTTTGTCTCTCAGCAAAAATACGCTTTGGAGGTGGTGGCCAAAGTCGGTCTGCTAGGCTGTAAGCCCATTGCTTCGCCTATGGATCTAACACAGGCCTTTGCCAGAGCTTCTGGTCCAGTTTATGATCACTCTGAGCAGTATCATCGCCTTATTGGGAAGTTGGTCTATCTTACTATCACTTGTCCTGAGCTCAGTTTTGCAGTTCATACTCTTTCGCAATTCATGAAGCAGCCGAAAGTGGATCATTGGTCTGCAGCTTTGAGAGCTCTACACTATGTTAAAGGTAGTCCAAGACAGGGTCTATTTCTTTCTCGAGATAGTAGCTTGGCTTTGACTGCCTACTGCAACTCAGACTGGGCAACTTGTCCTATCACTCGACGTTCTGTCACGGGGTATTTTGTCACCTTAGGCGTCTCGCCAGTTTCTTGGAAGACCAAGAAGCAACACACTGTTTCGCGTTTTTTAGCTGAGGTCGAGTATAGGGCTATGTCAAATGCTTGCTGCAAAATCCTTTGGTTCCATTCTCTCCTTCACTCCCTTGGTGTCTCTCACTCTTCTTGAGTTTGACTCTTTTGTGATAGTCAGGCTGCCCTCTACATTTCAGCCAATCCGGTCTTTCATGAGAGGACCAAACACATTGAGATTGACTTCCATGTTGTTCGTGATCTAGTGTCTTCGCGTGTCATTTCTACTCATCATATTTCCACTTCGGATCAGCCGGCAGACATTTTCACCGAGGCACTAGGACGGGCAGCTTTCATCCATCTCAGTTCCAAGTTGGGCATTCTCGATCTTTATGCTCCAACTTGAGGGGAAGTAATAGAGTTTGTGTTGTAATAGACTTTGTACTTTACTTAGTTAGTCTAGTCAACTTGTATAGTTGGGTATAAATCTCTTTCATTGTGTGAATATCAAATTAGAAAACTCTTTCCCAAAATTCCTTCTTTCAATAACCAAACTCCCCAATTCTGGTGTTGGCCCATGACATTCCGGTAGTGACTAGAAATCAAAATGACCAAAATACCCTATAAGCCAAGTCTAAATATTTAATACCCATCATCCCCTTGTTATCTTTCACCCTCTCCAATCTAGAAATTGCTCAACAGAGCTTAATGATTACTTCTTCTTCCTCCACCATTAGAAGAAACCCAAAATCCGCCCGCCACCACCTCTTCTCTCCGCTCGTCACCGCCCACCACCATATTCGAATTATCTTTGCCGAGGACAAAATAACCAGAGCTCAACTTAAAGCCTTCACTCTATGTTGGAACTGAATTTTCCGGGTTCCATTTGAATGAGAAATGAGAACATAAAATTGATCACTCAAAGAGTAATATTTTGGGTTTGTGGTATATTAGAAATACAACATTGGAAATGGGAAGTAATATGGCTAGTACAAAGGAAAGTATGAAAACACTAGGAATATCAACTAGTAGTTTAGGAGACCATGATCGGGCCGGGTCTCGGGAAAGTTTGGTTCAGGAAGATCATTTTGGAATTTGATTTTTGAACTAGTCAACCCTCCTAATTGCGGAGGCATAAAACACTCTCCTTGTCTTCCTCCTCTTTCATTGCAAGGAGTTGATTGCTCTCTTCAAAATTGAAGAGGCGTTGATTGCTCCATATTTTCCTCCTAGCTGTTAATGCACCTTTTGCCTATAAAGGGTGCCTCTAGCCTCATTCTAAAACACACCAAGAATACAATCCTCTTCTCTTCTCCTCTCTTTGCTCTCTTTGTTCTTCATGTTCTTTGAGTTCTTTGTGTTCACATTTTGTTGAGTTTGAGAGTAAGACACTGAATTGGTTTGCTGATTTCTGCTGCTGAGTTGTGCAATGTAGAAAGTATAGCAGTTGTATCATGGGATTTGGAACACTATTGAACCGTCACCCACCATGGGGCATTTTCAGAATTAAGGATAGAGATCATCATCTCGCCTCTGCATCAAATTCAACCATTTGTCTCTGTTGACAATTCTCTATTCTTTTTTTCGTTTACTGAATTCCGTTATTTATTTTATTACTAATTTAGAGAATTGGATTTTAGATAATCCTCACAACTAAAAAATTTGGAATTGTGAAGTTTATAATAAAATTAGTAGTCAAAATTTATTTAAATTTGTTTATACTGAAATTAGAAATTTGTTACCCCTATTTGCATAACAGATTAAAAAATTGAGCTAACTGGTTTTCAGGGAAGAACTCTTAAAATGTATTTCCAACCATTAATGGCAAACCTGGATACTAAGCTTCAAAGTTGGAAGAATAGGTGGCTAAGTGCTGGGGGCAAGCTGGTTTTAATTAAACATTGCCTATATTCTTTGCCACAACATCTATGGGCAGTTACTAATCCCCCTAAAATAATAATTCGAACATTTGAAAAAAGATTAGCAAGATTCTTTTGGGGGGAATCAGATGGTAAAAATAATAAAATCTGGAAAAGATGGTTTGCCATTTCGATTTCAACCGATTTCAATGGACTTGGCTTTAGATCGATTAAGGCTATAATTGATACCTGTTCAGCTGAACTTTGGTGGAAGAGTCAATTAGGAATCACTCTCTGGTCTAGGCTCCCCTGGGCTCTTCCTTTGTCTCATAGGAAATCTGTAACTTGGAAGAGAATTCTCTCCATTAATTCTTTTGCAGAGCATAACTCAGTAATTATTCATGGAAAAGGTACCTGCAGTTTCTGGTTTGCTAATTGGTGTCCTCGGGGTCCTCTGTGTAATCTCATCCCTAAGCATATAGTAGCTGCAATGCCATATTTGTCAGTGGCAGATTTCATTAGTAACAAGGCCATTATATTAACTCAGATTGGTTCTTTTCTGGAACATGATACTTTGTCTTTTCTTCAGGATTCAGAACTGACTATAGAGAGAGAAGACAGACTGATTTGGAAAGCTGAAGCCTCGGGTAACTACACATCTAAGTCAACTTATAGGGCTCTTACTCATGGAATAGGTAATTTTCCTGGTTGCAAATTCATTTGGAATAATGCTTTACAAAAAAAGATTTCAATTTTTACCTGGAAAATGCTGCAATCCTTTCTTCCCTTTGATGATGTGCTTATTACCTGTGGTTTCAGTCTAGTTTCTAAGTGCCCGGCTTGTTCTAGCACAGACTCAATTCAACATTTCTTTATTTCATGCCCTATTGCTTATGCTGTCTGGAGTAACATAGCATCTTTAGTCCACTTCCATCTAAATTCTAATCATTCCCTTACTGAAAGATTTTTCACTTTCTGGAATACACATGATTTAGCTGGCTGGAAACACTTCGTCTGTAAAATCATACCATCTCTTACCTGCTGGTCGCTTTGGAAAGCTAGAAATAGGTTCATATTTGATAATAAGCCATTCTCTTCGGAGCTAATTTCCAAGGAAGTACATGACTTAATTAAGCTAGCTTTTCTACATACCCCAGGGACTTATTTCTCACATTCTGCTATTGCATCACATTTCAGTCATTGGATTCCTTTTATTAGACCTCCTCCGAAGCCTAACATAGCTACTGTTCTTTGGGAGAGACCTCCATCGGGGTCAATCAAAATTAACATAGATGCCTCTTGGTTTCCAAATAAGGCAGCTGCTGGTATAATTGTTCGAGATAGCTCGGGTGCTTTGATTAATATAGCTTCTGCCTCTATCTCTGCTACTTCACCCCTGGAAGCCGAAATTAAGGCACTGCTTTTTGCATGCGATAATTTGTTTGATGTAGGGCAAAATTGCAATTTTGAAACCGACTGTAAGTTGGCGATTAACATGATCAATGACCCTTATTCTGCAAACTGGAATCTTTTTGATTTGGCTTATAGAGTTAAAGCTATATTAGGTTGTGCTCATCTTAATCATGTTTTCAGAGAGGGTAACTCTGTAGCTAATGCAATTGCAAAGCATCACAACTGCCATCTTCAATGTCTTCATCTTAATAACATTCCCCATCACATTAAGGGTCTGATTGCATTAGATAGGGCACATATACCTCAAGTGAGAATGCACTAACATGCTCTGCATAAGGATTGATACTGCTAATCAAGACTTTTTCGTACAGGTTCAAGTTCTGATCTTATGCCTGTTACCTATCATCTTCTGCCAGTTCACCGAAGCTCGGGGTTTCTCTTCTCTGCTGACCATGCACATCCTTTACCTACTAGAAACCTACTGCTGGTATTCATGGTGGAAACTCGTCTGATACAACGGTTCGTGCGAGGGTTGTGATATTGCATTCCTTCAGTTACACTCTTCTGGACTCTCAAAACTCAAGCTTTGCACATATTTGATCTGGATCTTAAACTGCTTTTGGGGACTTCAGTTTCAGGAAGTTTTTAACTTTATAATATCACTACTTGTAATTGAAGTTGCCTGGCTGGAGGCGAGAATTAACACAAGGGGTGGAGATTCCCGCCTTCGGATCGCAACTTCATCATCTATCCTTTTGCTAGGATAGTTGTTACACAAGTACTTCATTTAGCATTGGTAGGACTTTTGGGTGCAACCATGTTGCCTATCACGAACTAAGGCCAATCTGTTCTATCTGTAAATCTTACTTATTTTGATGGAGGCTTGGGGAACCTCTAATATACCTTCTCCCACCCTCGGGTGTTTTTCATTAAAACAAAATAAAATTACGGAATTTGATTATTACAAAATTTGTTATTACGAAATTTGGTATTTGGTATCGTAACAATTTGATTATTACCAAGTTTGTTATTACGAAAAAAAATGTGACATTGCACCATTAAAATTGAGCCATTAATAATTGACAATATAGTGATAACGAATTTTCAGTTTCAATTAAACTAGTTTGTTATTTTTCGCAAACTTAATAATTCTAAATTAATTGTGATTATAACTAATTCTAATTAGTAGAAATTAATTTCGTAGTTCTAATTAATTCAGAACTTTGTAACATTTTTCACTTAATGATAATTAGTTTGGTCAATTTTTAAAATAAAATGATTATTTACGATTCTAATTAAAATTTAATTATTTCAATTCTTAAGATTAAAACTTGATAGTTGAAATTAATTCTGAATTTTGTAATGAGTTTGAAATAAGGAAAATTAATTTCGATTAATTATTGTTAGAATACTAAAATTTCAAATTTTGAAAAAAAAACAATTGGAAATTGAACATTTGTATTCCAAAATTAAGGAAAAATTTCAAAAAATATTTTAAAGCAACTTTTACTGAATAACCAACAAAAATTCTGTCTAAGGAGATTGACATTTTTAATGAGACAATGTGTCCCATCACAAGCCTTTCCTAGGAATTTTGTGGAAATTCTATAAAAGTGTTTTAAATTTGTTATTTAACTATTAATAATTTGTTTAATTATTTTTGAAAACAAATTTGTCAAAAATGGCAAATGAGAATGTCATTACTGGAAACGTTCGTGAGTCAACGCCCCAAATTCAGTTTGGGAGTGGTCTACCACCAGTGGATTTGCCAACGGGCCAACCCCCAGTAGTTCAGACCGAGGTTGTTAGACCTATGGTGGAGAAAGAGGTTCATCAAATCAGGCACATGATGCCGGCATTGCCAAATGCTCAACAGGCAGGAATTTCGCAAGAAAACAGTTTGATGGAACGGGATTCAAAACATGGAGCCAAAAGATGCACTTCTTCTTGGCCACGCTGAATCTGGACAAGTACCTCCAGGAGGAAAAACCTGTCATTTCTCCGGTTAACACTGATGTGTACGCTCAGACAAGCCTTGACAATTGGATTCAATGGCACTATATGTGCAAGGGCTACATAACTACACGAATGATTGGCTCGTTGTACAATGTGTACATTACTGAGAAGACGAGTAAAGATTTGTGGCTATCCCTACAAAAGAAATATAAGTCTGAAGATGTGGGCACAAAGAAGCATGCAATGTTAGTTTCTGAACTACAAAATGGCATACTCAAGGCCGATCATGGAGCAGGTGGAAGAGTTGCAACTTATCACCTATGAGGTTATTGCTGAAGGCATGAAAATTTGTGAAACCTTTCAAGTAGGTGCCTTCATTGAGAAGTTTCCTCCAAAGTGGGAGAACTTTAAGCATTATCTGTTGCACAAATATAAGGAAATGAAAGTCGAGGACTTAATTGTCAAGCTTCAAATTGAGTCATCCAACCGAAAAAGACCGATGGGGTACATGCTGAGCATAAAGTAAATCTAGCAGAGCATAAAGGGAAGAAAAGAAAGTTTCAACCCCAAAACACAAGCAACTTCAAGAAGCAACCCGCCAAGAAGTTCGACGGAAAATGCCACAAGGGTCATAAGATTGGGCACAAGGCGGTGTTGTGGGCACATGATTATTTTCATCACCAGTTTAGTGTTTTCACCTAAACCGGTGTTGAAGACACAAAATAATTATCCTCCTCCCATCTGGACCCCATTCCAGGCACCGGTTTCATGCATTCCAGTGCTAGAATTTAACATAGGCACCAACACACTGATTCGTACCGGTGCCATTAGTTTCCCACCATTTTTTGGGCGCCAAAAATACTATTGCGCAACTGGAGCCCTGTTCCAGCATCGGTTATGTGTACACCCTTTGTTGGTACGGTGCTAGTTTTTATGTATGGCAGCGGTTTCAAAATTCTAGTGCTGATAATAAACAAAGCAACGATTTAGTACAATTTCGTCATGATACCGGTGCCACATAAATCTTAGCACCAGTTCTGGAGCTCCATAGGAAAAGTACCGGTGCCTAAGTACTTGTTTTCCAGTAGTGAGTCATCGCACTTGATGAGGAGTGTATATCGAGAAGTTACTTGGCCGGGGATTATGAGATGCTTAAGAAGCAACATAAAGAGCTCATCGCTTCCCTTGAAGATGAAAGGGAGAAGTTTGGCTCACGGAGTGCTTGCATTCACAAAGCTAATGTGTATCGTGATTAGGAAAAGAGCCATTTATTCTTGGTTTAAGATTACTAGTTAGCTACATCGCGTGTTGCGCGGTGAGCTTGATAACAAATTATAGAAATTCTATAGGAATGTTAAAAGAGCTGTAATTTAAGTCATAAATGTACCAATTACACATGTAATTGAAGCGTGAAGATGGCAAGAAGTGAAGGTTTAGGTGGAGAGGGTTCAAGTGGAGGGGCTCGAGAGGTACGAATTCGAGATGTGAAGTTCCAATGGAAGTTCGAGAGGTAGTTGGTTGGAGCAGAAGGTTTGGGAGGTACGGATTCGAGTGGTAAAGGTTCCATAGTAGGTTTGAGAGGTAAAGGCTCCTCACAAACATTTCCAGTCGAACCCCTCCACCTGAGACAACACATCTCGAATGGATCCAGCGGAACCCCTCCACCTGAAACTTCACCTCTCGAATGAATACATCTCGAATGGGTACCGCTCGAACCCATTCAATCAAACCCCTCCACCTGAAAGTTCACATTGTGAATGAGTATATCTCGAATGGGTACCGCTCGAACCCATCCAATCGAACCCCTCCACCTGAAAGTTCACATCACGAATGGGTACATCTCGAATAGGTACCGCTCGAACCCATCTAATCGAACCCCTCCACCTGAAAGTTCACATCTCGAATGGATACCTCTCGAATTGGAACCTCTTGAATCCATCCAATCGAACCCTTCCATCTGAAACTTCACCTCTTGAATGGGTATCTCTGCAGTGGGAACCTCTCGATTGGCCACCTATCGAATGGGTACCTCTCGAAACCATCCTATTGAACCCCTTCACCTAAAAATTCACATCTCGAATGGGTACCTCTCGAACCCATCCAGTCGAACCCCTCAACCTGAAAGTTCACATCTCCAATGGGTACATCTCGAATGGCTACCGCTCGAACCTATCTAATCGAACCACTCCACCTGAAAGTTCACATCTCGAATGGGTACCTCTCAAATTGGTACCTCTCGAATCCATCCAATCGAACCCTTCCATCTGAAACTTCACCCCTCGAATGGGTACCTCTGGAGTAGGAACCTCTCAAATGGCCACCTATCGAATGGGTACCTCTCGAACCCATCCTATCGAACCCCTTCACCTGAAAGCTCACATCTCAAATAGGTAGCTCCGAACCCATCTGGTCGAACCCCTCCACTTGAAAGTTCACATCTCGAATGGGTACCTCTCGAACCCCTCCACCTGGAAGTTCACATCTTGAATGGGTACTTCTCGAATGGGTACTGCTTGAACCCATCCAATTGAACTCCTCCACCTGAAAGTTCACATCTCGAATGGGTACATCTCGAACCAATCCTATCGAACCCCTCCACCTGGAAGCTCCCATCTAGAATGGGTACCTCTCGAGTAGGTACCTCTCGAACCTATCCACTCGAACCCATCCACTTGGGACAATATGTCTCGAAAGTTCACATCTAGAATGGGCACTGCTCGAACACATCCAATCGAACCCCTTAACCTAAAAGTTCACATCTCGAATAGGTACATCTCAAATGGGTACTGCTCGAACCCATCCAATCGAACCCCTACTACACCTGAAAGGTCACATCTCGAATGGGTACATCTTGAACCCATCCTATCAAAGCCCTCCACCTGGAAGCTCTCATCTCAAATGGGTACCTCTCGAGTAGGTACCTCTCGAACCTATCCAGTTGAACCCCTCCACCTGGGACAATACCTCTCGAATGGGTATCACTCGAACCCATCCAATCGAACCCCTTAACCTGAAAGTTCACATATTGGATGGGTACCCCTCGAACCCATCCAATCGAACCCCTCCACGTGAAAGTATACATCTCGAATGGGTACCTCTCGATCCCATCCAATAGAACGCCTCCACCTGAAAGTTCACATCTCGAATGGGTACATCTCGAACCCATCCTATCGAACCCCTCCACCTGGAAGCTCACATATCAAATGGGTATCTCTCGAGTAGGTACCTCTCAAACCTATCCAGTCGAACCCCTCCATCTGGGATAATACCTCAAGAATGGTACCTCTCGAACCCATCCAATGGAACTCCTCCACCTGAAACTTCACCCCTCGAATGGCCACCTCTCGAATTGCCACTTTTCGAACCCATCCAGTCGAACCCCTCCACCTGAAAGTTTACATCTTGAATGGGTACATCTCGAACGGGTACCTCTCGAACCCCTCCACCTGAAAGTTCACATCTCGAATTGGTACCTATCGAGTTGCCACCTCTCGAACCTATCCAGTCGAACCCTTCCACCTGAAAGTTCACTGCTCGAATGGGTACCTCTCGAACCCTTCCAATCGAACCCCTCCACCTGAAACCTGAAAGTTCACCTCTTGGAATAGTACCTCTCAAATTGGTACCTCTCGAACCCAGCCAACCAAACTCCTCCACCTAAAAGTTCACCTCTCGAATGGGTACCTCCTAAAAGTGTAACTCTCGGATGGTACCCCTCGAATGGCCACCTCTCGAACGGGTACCTCCCGAACCCATTCATTCGAACCCCTCCACCTGAAAATTCACATTTGGAATGGGTACATCACGAATGGGTAAATCACAAATGGGAACCGCTCGAACCCATCCAATCGAACCCCTCCACCTGAAAGTTCACATCTTGAATTGGTACATCTGGAATGGGTACCTCTTGAACCCCTCCACCTGGAAGTTCACATCTCGAATTGGTACCTCTAGAGTGGCCACCTCTTGAACCCATCGAGTCGAATCCTTCCACCTGAAAGTTCACAGCTCGAATGGGTATCTCTCGAACCCATCCAATCGAACCCCTCCACGTGAAAGTTCACATCTCGAATGGGTACCTCTCGAATGGGTAATGCTCGAACCCCTCCACCTGAAAGGTCACATCTCGAATGGGTACATCTCGAACCCATCTTATCGAACCCCTCCACCTGGAAGCTCACATCTCAAATGGGTACCTCTCGAGTAGGTACCTCTCAAACCTATCCAGTCAAACCCCTCCATCTGGGACAATACCTTAAGAATGGTACCTCTCGAACCCATCTAATGGAACCCCTCCACCTGAAACTTCACCCCTCGAATGGCTACCTCTCGAATGGCCACTTCTCGAACCTATCCAGTCGAACCCCTTCTACCTGAAAGTTCACATCTTGAATGGGTACATCTCGAACGGGTACCTCTTGAACCCCTCCACCGGGAGGTTCACATCTCGAATTGGTACCTCTCGAGTGGCCACCTCTCGAACCCATCCAGTCGAACCCTTCCACCTGAAATTTCACAGCTCAAATGTGTATCTCTTGAACCCTTCCAATCAAACCCCTCCACCTGAAACCTGAAAGTTCAACTCTTGGAATGGTACCTCTCAAATTGGTACCTCTCTAACCCATCCAATCGAATCCCTCCACTTGAAAGTTCACCTCTCTAATGGGTACCTCCTAAAAGTGTAACTTTCGGATGGTACCCCTCGAATGGCCACCTCTCGAATGGGTACCTCTTGAACCCATCCACTCGAACCCCTCCACCTGAAACTTCACAACTCGAATGGGTACATCACGAATGGGTAAATCACGATGGGCACCACTCGAGCCCATCCAATCGAACCCCTCCACCTAAAATTCCACATCTCGAATGGGTACCTCTTGAGTGGCCACCTCTCGAACCCATCCAGTCGAACCCTTCCACCTGAAAGTTCACAACTCGAATGGGTACCTCTAGATACCATCCAATCGAACCTCTCCACCTGAAAGTTCACCTCTCGAAATGGTACCTCTCAAATTGGTACCATTTGAACCCATCCAGTCGAATCCCTCAACTTGAAAGTTCACCTCTCTAATGGGTACCTCCTGAAAGGGTAACTCTCGGATAGTACCTCTCGAATGGCCACCTCTCGAATGGGTACTTCTCGAACCTATCCAGTTGAACCTCTCCACCTGAAACTTCACATCTCGAATGGGTACCGCTCAAACCCACCCAATCGTACCCCTCCACCTGAAAGTTCACATCTCGAATGGGTACATTTTGAACCCATCCTATCGAACCCCTCCACCTAGAAGCTCACATCTCAAATGGGTACCTGTCGAGTAGGAACCTCTCGAACCTATCTAGCCGAACCCCTTCACTTGGGACAATACCTCTCGAATGGTACCTCCCCATCCAATTGAACCCCTCCACGTGAAACTTACCCTCTCGAATGACCACCTCTCAAATGGCTACTTCCTGAACCCATCCAGTCGAACCCTCCACCTAAAAGTTCACATCTCGAATAGGTACATATCGAATGGGTACCTCTCGAACCCCTCCACCTGGAAGTTCTTATCTCGAATCGGTACCTCTCGAGTGGCAACCTCTCGAATCCATCCAGTCGACTTCCACCTGAAAGTTCACAGTACGAATGGGTACCTCTCAAACCTATCCAATCGAAACCCTCCACCTGAAAGTTCACCTCTCGGAATGGTAACTCTCGAATTGGTACCTCTCAAACCTATCCAATCAAACCCCTCCACCTGAAAGTTCACCTCTTGAATGGGTATCTCCTGAAAGGGTAACTCTCGGATGGTACCTCTCGAATGGCCACTTCTGGATGGGTACCTCTCGAACCCATCCTGTTGAACCCCTCCACCTGAAACTTCACATCTCGAAAGGGTACCGCTCGAACCCATCCAATCGAACCCCTCCACCTGAAAGTTCCCATCTCGAATGGGTACATCTCGAACCCATCCTATCGAACCCCTCTACCTGGAAGCTCACATCTCGAATGGGTACCTCTCGTGTAGGTACCTCTCCAACCTATCCAATCGAACCCCTCCACCTGAAAGTTCACCTCTCAGAATGGTACCACTCGAATTGGTACCTCTTGAACCCATCCAATCGAACCCCTCCAGCAGAAAGTTCACCTCTCAAATTAGTATCTCCTGAAAGGGTAACTCCCGGATGGTACCTCTCGAATGGCCACCTCTCGAATGGGTACCTCTCGAACCCATCTAGTCGAACCCCTTCACCTGAAACTTCACATATCGAATGGGTACTGCTGGAACTCTTCCAATCAAACCCCTTCACCTGAAAGTTCACATCTCAAATGGGAACATCTCGAACCCATCCTATCAAACCCCTCCACCTGGAAGCTCACATCTCGAATGGGTACCTCTTAAGTAGGTACCTCTCGAACCTATGAAATCGAACCCCTCCACCTGAGATAATACCTCTCAAATGGTACCTCTCGAATGGCCACCTCTGGAATGGGTACCTCTTAAACCCATCCAGTCAAACCCCTCCACCTGAAACTTTACATCTCGAATGGTACCGCTCGAACCCATCCAATTGAACCCCTCTACCTGAAAGTTCACATCTCGAACACATCCTATCGAACCGCCACCCAGAAACTCACATGTCAAATGGGTACCACTCGAGTAGGTACCTCTCGAACCTAACCAATCGAACCCCTCCACCTGAAAGTTCACCTCTCGGAATGGTACCTCTTGAATTGGTACCTCTTGAACCCATCTAATCGAACCCCTCCACCTGAAAGTTTACCTCTCGAATTGGTATCTCCTAAAAGGGTAACTTGCGGATGGTACCTCTTGAATGACCACCTCTGAAATGGGTACCTCTCGAACCTATCCAGTAAAACCCCTCAACCTGAAACTTCACATCTTGAATGGGTACCGCTCGAACCCATCCAATTGAACCCCTCCACCTGAAAGTTCACATCTCGAATGGGTACATCTCAAACCCATCCTATCGAACCCCTCCACATGGAAGCTCACATCTCGAATGGGTACCTCTCGAGTAGGTACCTCTCGAACCTATGAAATCGAACCCCTTCACCTGGGACAATACCTCTCGAATGGTACATCTCGAACCCATCCAATAGAACCCCTCCACCTGAAAGTTCACCTCTCGAATGGCCACCTCTCGATGGCCACTTCTCGAACCCATCCAGTCGAACCCCTCCATCTGAAAGTTCACATCTCGAATGGGTACATCTTAAAAGAGTACCTCTCGAACCCCTCCACTTAGAATTTCACATCTCGAATGGGTACCTCTTGAAACCATCCTATCGAACCCTTCCACTTGAAAGTTCACAACTCGAATGGGTACCTCTCGAACCCATCCAATCGAACCCCTCCACCTGAAAGTTCACCTTTCGAATGGGTACTTCCCGAAAGGGTAAATCTCAGATGTTACCTCTCGAATGGCCACCTCTGGAATAGATACCTCTCGATCCCTTCCAATCGTACCCTTCAACCTAAAACTTCACATCTCGAATGGGTACCGCTCGACCCCATCTAGTTGAACTCCTCCACCTGAAAGTTCACATCTCGAATGGGTACATCTCGAACCCATCCTATCGTACCCCTCCAGCGGGAAGCTCACATCTCGAATTGGTACCTCTCAAGTAGGAACCTCTTAAACCTATCTAGTCGAACCCCTACACTTGGGAAAATACCTCTCGAATGGTACCTTTCGAACCCATCCAATGGAACCCCTCCACCGGAATCTTCACCTTTCAAATGGCCACATCTTGAATGATCACTTCCCGAACCCATCCAGTCGAACCCTTCCACCTGAAAGTTCACATCTTGAATAGGTACATCTCGAATGGGTACCTCTTGAACCCCTCCACCTAGAAGTTCAGAGCTCGAATCGGTACCTCTCGAGTGGCCACCTCTCGAACCCATCCAGCCAAACCCATCCACCTGAAAGTTCACAGCTCGAATGGGTACCTCTCGAACCCATCCAATCGAACCCCTCAACCTGAAAGTTCACCTCTCAGAATGGTACCTCTCGAACCCATCCAATCGAACCCTTGGACCTGAAAGTTCACCTCTCGAATGGGTATCTCCTGAAAGGGTAACTCTCTGATGGTACCTCTCGAATGACCACCTCCGGAATGGGTACCTCCCGAACCCATCCGGTCGAAACCCTTCACCTGAAACATCACATCTCGAATGGGTACCGCTCAAACCCATCCAATCAAACCCCTCCACCTGAAAGTTTACATCTCAAATGGGTACATCTCGAATGGGTACCTCTCGAAACTATCCATTCAAACCCCTCCACCTAGGACAAAACACCTCAAATGGTACCTCTAGAACCCATCCAATGGATCCCATTCACTTGAAACATCATCTCTCGAATGGCCACCTCTCGAATGTCCACATCTTGAACCTATCCAGTCGAACCCCTCCACCTGAAAGTTCACATCTCGAATGGGTACCTCTTGAACCCCTCCACCTGGAAGTTCACATCTCGAATGGGTACCTCTTGAGTGGCCACCTCTCGAACCCATTAAAGGTGTATCCTTCCACCTGAAAGTTCACAGCTCGAATGGGTACCCCTCGAACCCATCCAATCGAACCCCTCCACCTAAAAGTTCACCTCTCAGAATGATACCTCTTGAATTTGTACCTCTTGAACCCATCCAATCGAACCCCTCCACCTGAAAGTTTACCTCTCAAATGAGTACCTCCTGAAAGGTTAACTCTCGGATGGTACCTCTCAAATGGCCACCTCTCGAATGGGTATCTTTCAAACCTATCCAGTCAAACCTCTCCACCTGAAACTTCACATCTCGAATGGGTACCGCTCGAACCCATCCAATTGAACCCCTCCACTTAAAATTTCACATCTCGAATTGGTACATCTCGAATCCATCCTATCGAACCCCTCAACCTGGAAGCTCACATCTCGAATGGGTACATCTCGAGTAGGAACCTCTCGAAACTATCCAGTCAGACCCCTCCACCTGGGACAATACCACTCGAATGGTACCTCCCGAACCCATCCAATGGTACCCCACCACCCGAAACATCACCTCTCGAATGGAAACCTCTTGAATGGCCAATTCTCGAACCTATCCAGTCGATCCCCTCCACCTGAAAGTTCACATCTCGAATGGGTACATCTTGAATGGGTACCTCTCGAACCCCTTCACCTGGAAGTTCACATCTCGAATGGGTACCTCTCGGGTGGCCACCTCTTGAACCCATCCAGTCATACCCTTTCACCTGAAATGTCACAGCTCGAATGGGTACATCTCGAACAGATCCAATCGAACCCCTCAACCTGAAAGTTCACCTCTCAGAATGGTACCTCTCAAATTGGTACCTCTCGAACCCATCCAATCGAACCCCTCCACCTGAAAATTCACCTCTCGGAATGGTTCTTCTCGAACCCATCCAATCGAACCCTTCCACCTGAAAGTTCACCTCTCATATGGGCACCTCCTGAAAGGGTAACTCTCAGATGGTACCTATCGAATGGCTACCTCTCGAATGGTTACCTCTCAAACCCATCAAGTTGAACCCCTCCAAACTTCACATCTCAAATAAGTACATCTTGAATGGGTACCGCTCGAACCCATTCAATCGAACCCCTCCACCTGAAAGTTCACATCTCGAATGGGTAGATATCGAACCCATCCTATCAAACCCCTCCACCTGAAAGTTCACATCGTGAATGGGTACCTCTCGAGTAGGTACTTCTCGAACCTATCCAGTTGAACCACTCCACCTGGGACAATACCTCTCGAATGGTACCTCTCGAACCCATCCAATGGAACCCCTCCACCTGAAACTTCACCTCTCGAATGGTTACTTCTCAAACCTATCTAGTCGAACTCCTCCACCTAAAAGTTCACATCTCAAATGGATACATCTTGAATGGGTACCTCTCGAACCCCTCCACCTGGAAGTTCACATCTCAAATGGGTACCTCTCGAACCTATCCTATCGATCCCATCCACCTTAAAGTTCACAGCTCGAATGGGTACCTCTCAAACCCATAAAATCGAACCCCTCCACGTAAAAGTTCACCTCTCGAAATGGTACCTCTCGAATTGGTACCTTTCGAACCCATCCAATCGAACCCCTCCAACTGAAAATTCACCTCTCGAATGGGTACCTCCTGAAAGGGTAACTCTCAGATATTGCCTCTCTAATGGCCACCTCTCGAATGGTACCTCCTGAAAGGGTAACTCTCGGATGTTGCCTCTCGAATGGGCACCTCTCGAATGGGTACCTCTCAAACCCATCCAATCGAACCCCTCCACCTGAAACTTCACATCTCGAGTGGGTACATCTCGAATGGGTACCGCTTGAACCAATCCAATCGAACCCCTCCATCTGAAAGTTCACATCTCGAAGGGGTACATCTCAAAACCAATCTATCGTACCCCTCCACCTGGAAGCTCACATCTCGAATTGGTACCTCTCGAGAAGAAACCTCTCGAACCTATCCAGTCGAACCCCTCCACCTGGGAAAATACCTCACGAATGGTACCTCTTGAACCCATCCAATGGAACCCATCCACGTGAAACTTAACCTCTCAAATGGCCACCTCTCAAATGGCTACTTCTCGAACCCATCCAGTCGAACCCCTCCACCTGAAAGTTCACATCTCGAATGGGTACATCTAGAATGGGTACCTCTCGAACCCCTCCACCTGGAAGTTCACAGCTCGAATCGATACCTCTCGAGTGGCCACCTGTCGAACCCTTCCACCTGAAAGTTCACAACTCGAATGGGTACCTCTCAAACCCATCCAATTGAACCGCTTAACCTGAAAGTTCACCTCTCGGAATGGTACCTCTCGAATCCATCAAATCGAACCCTTCCACCCGAAAGTTCACATCTCGATTGGGTACCCCCTGAAAGGGTAACTCTCGGATGGTACCTCTCGAATGGAAACCTCTCTAATGGGTACCTCTCGAACCCATCTAGTCGAATCCCTCCACCTGAAACTTCACATATTGAATGGGTACATCTTAAATGGGTACCGCTCGACTCCATCCAGTCGAACCCCACCACCTGAAAGTTCACATCTTGGATAGGTATATCTCGAACCCATCCTATCGAACCCCTGCACTTGGAAGCCAACAACTCGAATGAGTACTTATCGAGTGGGTACCTCTCGAACCTATCCAGTCGAACCCCTACACCTGGGACAATACATCTCGAATGGTACCTCTCGAACCCATCCAATCGAACCCCTCCACCTGAACCTTCACATCTCGAGTGGGTACATCTCGAATGGGTACCGCTTGAACCAATCCAATCGAACCCCTCCATCTGAAAGTTCACATCTCGAAGGGGTACATCTCAAAACCAACCTATCGTACCCCTCCACCTAAAAGCTCACATCTCGAATTGGTACCTCTTGAGAAGGAACCTCTCGAACCTATCCAGTCAAACCCCTCCACCTGGGAAAATACCTCACGAATGGTACCTCTTGAACCCATCCAATGGATCCTATCCACGTGAAACTTCACCTCTCAAATGGCCACCTCTCAAATGGCTACTTCTCGAACCCATCCAGTCGAACCCCTCTACCTGAAAGTTCACATCTCGAATGGTTCACATCTCGAATCCATCCAATCGAACCCCTCCACCTGAAATTTCACATCTCGATTAGGTACCCCCTGAAAGGGTAACTCTCGGATGGTACTTCTCGAATGGCCACCTCTCGAATGGGTACCTCTCGAACCCATCTAGTCGAATCCCTCCACCTGAAACTTCACATATCGAATGGGTACATCTTGAATGGGTACCGCTCGACGCTATCCAATTGACTTCTACCTGAAAGTTCACATCTCGAATAGGTATATCTCGAACCCATCTTATCGAACCCCCGCACTTAGAAGCTAACATCTCGAATGAGTACCTATCGAGTGGGTACCTCTCGAACCTATCCAGTGGAACCCCTCCACCTGGGACAATACCTCTCGAATGGTACCTCTCGAACCCATCCAATGGAACCCCACCACCATAAACATCACCTATCGAATGGAAACCTCTCGAATTGCCAATTCTCGAACCTATCCAGTCGATACCCTCCACCTGAAAGTTTACATCTCGAATGGGTACATCTTAAATGGGTACCTCTCGAACTCCTTCACCTGGAAGTTCACATCTCGAATGGGTACCTCTCGAGTGGCCACCTCTCAAACCCATCCAATTGTACCATTCCACCTGAAGTGTCACAACTCGAATGGGTACCTCTCGAACCGATCCAATCGAACCCCTCCACCTGAAAGTTCACCTCTCAAAATGGTACCTCTCGAATTGGTACCTCTTGAACCCATCCAATTGAACCCCTCCACCTGATATTTCATCTCTCGGATTGGTACCTCTCGAACCCATCGAATCTAACCCATTCACCTGAAAGTCCACCTCTTGAATGGGCACCTCTTGAAAGGGTAACTCTCATATGGTACCTCTCGAATGGCAACCTGTCAAACCCATCAAGTTGAACCCCTCCACCAGAAACTTCACATCTCAAATGGGTACATCTCCAATGGGTACCGCTCGAACCCATCCAATCAAAACCCTCCACCTGAAAGTTCACAACTCGAATGGGTACATCTCGAACCCATCCTATCAAACCCCTTACCTGGAATCTCACATCTCGAATGGGTACCTCTCGAGTAGGTACTTCTCGAACCTACCCAGCCAAACCACTCCACCTGGGACAATACCTCTCGAATGGTACCTCTCGAACCAATCCAATGAAACCCCTCCACCTGAAACTTCACCTCTCGAATGGCTACTTCTCAAACCTATCCAGTCGACCTCCTCCACCCGAAAGTTCAAATCTCGAATGGGTACTTCTCGAGTGGCCACATCTCGAACCCATCTAGTCCATCACATCCACCTAAAAGTTCACAGCTCGAATGGGTACCTCTTGAACCCATCAAATCGAACCCCTCCACCTAAAAGTTCACCTCTCGGAATGGTACCTTTCGAATTGGTACCTCTCGAACCCATCCAATTGAATCCCTCCCCCTAAAAATTCCCCTCTCAAATGGGTACCTCCTGAAAGGGTAACTCTTGGATGTTACCTCTCGAATGGCCACCTCTCAAATGGGTACCTCTCGAACCCATCCAATCGAACCCATCCATCTAAACCTTCACATCTCAGTGGGTACATCTCGAATGGGTACCGCTTGAACCAATCCAATCGAACCCCTCCATCTGAAAGTTCACATCTCGAAGGGGTACATCTCAAAAACAACCAATCGTACCCCTCCACCTGGAAGCTCACATCTCGAATTGGTACCTCTCGAGAAGGAATCTCTCGAACCTATCCAGTCGAACCCCCTCCACCTGGGAAAATACCTCACGAATGGTACCTCTTGAACCCATCCAATGGAACCCATCCACGTGAAACTTCACCTCTCAAATGACCACCTCTCAAATGGCTACTTCTCGAACCCATCTAGTCGAACCCCTCCACCTGAAAGTTCACATCTGAATGGGTACATCTAGAACCCCTCCACCTGGAAGTTCACAGCTCAAATCGATACCTCTCGAGTGGCCACCTGTCGAACCCATCCAGTCTAACCCTTCCACCTGAAAGTTCACAACTCGAATGGGTACCTCTCAAACCCATGCAATCGAACCCCTCCACCAGAAAGTTCACCTCTCAGAATGGTACCTCTCGAATCCATCCAATCGAACCCCTCCACCTGAAAGTTCACAACTCGATTGGGTACCCCCTGAAAGGGTAACTCTCGGATGGTACCTCTCGAATGGCCACCTCTCGAATGGGTACCTCTCGAACCCATCTAGTCGAATCCCTCCACCTGAAACTTCACATATCGAATGGGTACATCTTGAATGGGAACCACTCAACTCCATCCAATCGAACCCCTCAAACTGAAAGTTCACATCTCGAATAGGTATATCTCGAACCCATCCTATCGAACCCCTGCACTTGGAAGCCAACATCTCGAATGAGTACCTATCGAGTGGGTACCTCTCGAACATATCCAGTCGAACCCCTCCACCTGGGACAATACCTCTCGAATGGTACCTCTCGAACCCATCCAATGGAACCCCACCTCCATAAACATCACCTCTCGAATGGAAACCTCTCGAATGGCCAATTCTCGAACCTATCCAGTCGATTTCCTCGACCTGAAAGTTTACATCTCGAAGGGGTACATCTTAAATGGGTACCTCTCGAACCCCTTCACCTGGAAGTTCACATCTCGAATGGGTATCTCTCGAGTGGCCACATCTCGAACCCATCAAATCATACCATTCCACCTGAAATGTCACAACTCGAATGGGTACCTCTCGAACCGATCCAATCGAACCCCTCCACCTGAAAGTTCACCTCTCGGAATGGTACCTCTCGAATTGGTACCTCTCGAATTAGTACCTCTCAAACCCATCCAATCGAACCCATCCACCTGAAAGTTCACATCTCGAATGGGCACCTCTTGAAAGGGTAACTCTCATATGGTACCTCTCGAATGGAAACCTCTCGAATGGTTACCTCTCGTACCCATCATGTTGAACCCCTCCACCTAAAACTTCACATCTCAAATGGGTACATCTCCAATAAGTACCGCTCGAACCCATCCAATCGAACCCCTCCACCTGAAAGTTCAAAACTCGAATGGGTACATCTCAAACCCATCCTATCGAACCCCTTACCTAGAATCTCACATCTCGAATGGGTACCTCTCGAGTAGGTACTTCTCGAACCTACCTAGTCAAACCACTCCACCTGGGATAATACCTCTCGAATGGCACCTCTCGAACCCATCCAATGAAACCCCTCCACCTGAAACTTCACCTCTCGAATGGCTACTTCTCAAACCTATCTAGTTGAACTCCTGCACCCGAAAGTTCAAATCTCGAATAGGTACCTCTTGAGTGGCCACCTCTCGAACCCATCTAGTCCATCTCATCCACCTGAAAGTTCACAGCTCAAATGGGTACCTCTCGAACCCATCAGATCGAACCCCTCCACCTAAAAGTTCACCTCTCGGAATGGTACCTCCCGAATTGGTACCTCTCAAACCCATCCAATTGAACCCCTCCACCTGAAAATTCACATCTCGAATGGGTACCTCCTGAAAGGGTAACTCTCGGATGTTACCTCTCGAATGGCCACCTCTGAATGGGTACCTCTCGAACCTATCCAATCGAACCCCTCTAACTGAACCTTCACATCTCGAGTGGGTACATCTCGAATGGGTACCGCTTGAACCAATCCAATTGAACCCCTCCATCTGAAAGTTCACATCTCGAAGGGGTACATCTCAAAACCAACCTATCGTACCCTTCCACCTGGAAGCTCACATCTCGAATTGGTACCTCTCGAGAAGGAACCTCTCGAACATATCCAGTCGAACCCCTCCACCTGGGAAAATACCTCACGAAAGGTACCTCTTGAACCCATACAATGGAACCCATCCATGTGAAACTTCACCTCTCAAATGGCTACCTCTCAAATGGCTACTTCTCGAATCCATCCAGTCGAACCCTCCACCTGAAAGTTCACATCTCGAATTGGTACATCTAGAATGGATACCTCTCGAACCCCTCCACCTAGATGTTCACATCTCGAATCGATACCTCTCGAGTGGCCACCTGTCGAACCCATCCGGTCGAACCCTTCCACCTGAATGTTCACAACTCGAACGGGTACCTCTCAAACCCATCCAATCGAACCCCTCCACCTGAAAGTTCACCTCTCGGAATGGTACCTCTCGAATCCATCCAATTGAACCCCTCCACCTGAAAGTTCACATCTCAATTGGGTACCCCCTGAAAGGGTAACTCTCGGATGTTACCTCTCGAATGGGTACCTCTCGAACCCTTCTAGTCGAATCCCTCCACCTGAAACTTCACATATCGAATGGGTACATCTTGAATGGGTACAGCTCGACTCCATCCAATCGAACCCCTCCACCTGAAAGTTCACATCTCGAATAGGTATATCTCGAACCCGTCCTATCGAACCCCTGCACTTGGAAACCAACATCTCGAATGAGTACCTATCGAGTGGGTACTTCTCGAACCTATCCAGTCGAACCCCTCCACCTGGGACAATACCTCTCGATTGGTACCTCTCGAACCCATCCAATGGAACCCCACCACCATAAACATCACCTCTCGGATGGAAACCTTTCGAATGGCCAAATCTTGAACCTATCTAGTCGATCCCCTCCATCTGAAAGTTTACATCTCGAATGCCTACATCTTAAATGGGTACCTTTCGAACCCCTTCACCTGGAAGTTCACATCTCGAATGGGTACCTCTCGAGTGGCCACCTCTCGAACCCATCAAATCGTACCATTCCACCTGAAATGTCACAACTCGAATGGGTACCTCTCGAACCAATCCAATCGAACCCCTCTACCTGAAAGTTCACCTCTCGGAATGGTACCTCTCGAATTGGTACCTCTCAAACCCATCCAGTTGAACCCCTCCACCTGATAGTTCATCTTTCGAATTGGTACCTCTCGAACCCATCCAATCGAACCCATCCACCTGAAAGTTCACCTCTCGAAGAGGCAGCTATTGAAAGGGTAACTCTCATATGGTACCTCTCGAACCTCACGAATGGTTACCTCTCGAACCCATCAAGTTGAACCCCTCCACCTGAAACTTCACATCTCAAATGGGTACATCTCCAATGGGTACCGCTCGAACCCATCCAATCGAAACCCTCCACATGAAAGTTCACAACTCGAATGGGTACATCTCGAACCCATCCTATCGAACCCCTTACCTGGAATCTCACATCTAGAATGGGTACCTCTCGAGTAGGTACTTCTCGAACCTACCCAGTCAAACCACTCCACCTGGGACAATACCTCTCGAATGGTACCTCTTGAACCCATCCAATGGAACGCCTCCACCTGAAACTTCACCTCTCGAATGACTACTTCTCAAACCTATCCAGTCGACCTCCTCCACCCGAAAGTTCAAATCTCGAATGGGTACCTCTCGAGTGGCCACATCTCGAACCCATCCAGTCCATCACATCCACCTGAAAGTTCACAGCTCGAATGGGTACCTCTCGAACCCATCAGATCGAACCCCTCCACCTAAAAGTTCACCTCTCGAAATGGTACCTCTTGAATTGGAACCTCTCGAACCCATCCAATTGAACCCCTCCACCTAAAAATTCCCCTCTCGAATGGGTACCTCCTGAAAGGGTAACTCTCGGATTTTACCTCTCGAATGGCCACCTCTCGAATGGGTACCTCTCGAACCCATCCAACCGAACCCCTCCAACTGAACCTTCACATCTCGAGTGGGTACATCTCGAATGGATACCACTTGAACCAATCCAATCGAACCCTCAATCTGAAAGTTCACATCTCGAACGGGTACATCTCAAAACCAACTATCGTACCCCTCCACCTGAAGCTCATATCTCGAATTGATACCTCTCGAGAAGGAGCCTCTCGAACCTATCCAGTCGAACCCCTCCACCTGGGAAAATACCTCACGAATGGTACCTCTTGAACCCATCCAATGGAACCCATCCACGTGAAACTTCACCTCTCAAATGGCCACCTCTCAAATGGCTACTTTTCGAACCCATCTAGTCGAACCCCTCCACCTGAAAGTTCACATCTCGAATGGGTACATCTAGAATGGGTACCTCTCGAACCCCTCCACCTAGAAGTTCACAGCTCGAATCGATACCTCTCGAGTGGCCACCAGTCGAACCCATCCAGTTGAACCCTTCCACCTGAAAATTCACAACTCGAATGGGTACCTCTCAAACCCATCCAATCGAACCCCTCCACCTGAAAGTTCACCTCTCATAATGGTACCTCTCGAATCATCCAATCGAACCCCTCCACCTGAAAGTTCACATCTCGATTGGGTACCCCCTGAAAGGGTAACTCTCGGATAGTACCTCTCGAATGGCCACCTCTCGAATGGGTGCCTATCGAACCGTTCTAGTCGAATCCCTCCACCCGAAACTTCACATATCGAATGGTTATATCTTGAATGGGCACCGCTCGACTCCATCCAATTGAACCCCTCCACCTGAAAGTTCACATCTCGAATAGGTATATCTCGAACCCATCCTATCGAACCCCTACACTTGGAAGCCAACATCTCGAATGAGTTCCTATCGAGTGGGTACCTCTCGAACCTATCTAGTCGAACCCCTCCACCTGGGACAATACCTCTCGAATGGTACCTCTCGAACCCATCCAATGGAACCCCACCACCATAAACATCACCTCTCGAATGGAAACCTCTCGAATGGCCAATTCTCGAACCTATCTAGTCGATCCCCTCCACCTGAAAGTTTACATCTCGTACATCTTAAATGGGTACCTCTCGAACCCCTTCACCTGGAAGTTCACATCTAGAATGGGTACCTCTCGAGTGGCCACCTCTCGAACCCATCCAATCATACCATTCCACCTGAAATGTCACAACTCGAATGGGTACCTCTCATACCGATCCAATCGAACCCCTCCACCTGAAAGTTCACCTCTCGGAATGGTACCTCTGGAATTGGTACCTCTCAAACCCATCCAATTGAACCCCTCCACCTGATAGTTCATCTTTCAGATTGGTACCTCTCGAACCCATCCAATCGAACCTATCCACCAGAAAGTTCACCTCTCGAATGGGCACCTCTTGAAAGGGTAACTCTCATATGTTACCTCTCGAATGGCAACCTCTCGAATGGCAACCTCTCGAATGGTTACCTCTCGAACCCATTAAGTTGAACCCCTCCACATGAAACTTCACATCTCAAATGGGTACATCTCTAATGGGTACCGCTCGAACCCATCCAATCGAAACCCTCCACCTGAAAGTTCACAACTTGAATGGGTACATATCAAACCCATCCTATCGAACCCTTTACCTGGAATCTCACATCTCGAATGGGTACCTCTGGAGTAGGTACTTCTCGAACCTACCCAGTCAAACCACTCCACCTGGGACAATACCTCTTGAATGGTACCTCTCGAACCCATCCAATGGAACCCCTTCACCTGAAACTTCACCTCTCGAATGGCTACTTCTCAAACCTATCCAGTCGACCTCCTCTACCCGAAAGTTCAAATCTCGAATGTGTACCTCTCGAGTGGCCACATCTCGAACCCATCTAGTCCATCACATCCACCTGAAAGTTCACAGCTCGAATGGGTACCTCTCGAACCCATCAGATCGAACCCCTCCACATAAAAGTTCACCTCTCGGAATGGTACCTTTCTAATTGGTACCTCTCGAACCCATCCAATTGAACCCCCCCACCTAAAAATTATCCTCTGGAATGGGTACCTCCTGAAAGGTTAGCTCTCGGATGTTACCTCTCGAATGGCCACCTCTCGAAAGGGTACCTCTCGAACCCATCCAATCGAACCCCTCCACCTGAACCTTCACATCTCGAGTGGGTACATCTCGAATGGGTACCGCTTGAACCAATCCAATCGAACCCCTCCATATGAAAGTTCACATCTCGAAGGGGTACATCTCAAAACCAACCTATCGTACCCCTCCACCTGGAAGCTCACATCTCGAATTGGTACCTCTCGAGAAGGAACCCCTCGAACCTATCCAGTCAAACCCCTCCACCTGGGAAAATACCTCACGAATGGTACCTCTTGAACCCATCCAATGGATCCTATCCACGTGAAACTTCACCTCTCAAATGGCCACCTCTCAAATGGCTACTTCTTGAACCCATCCAGTCGAACCCCTCCACCTGAAAGTTCACATCTGAATGGGTACATCTAGAACCCCTCCACCTGGAAGTTCACAGCTCGAATCGATACCTCTCGAGTGGCCACCTTTCGAACCCATGCAGTCGAACCCTTCCACCTGAAAGTTCACAACTCGAATGGGTACCCCTCAATCCCATCCAATCGAACCCCTCCACCTGAAAGTTCACCTCTCAGAATGGTACCTCTCGAATCCATCCAATCGAACCCCTCCACCTGAAAGTTCACATCTCGATTGGGTACCCCCTGAAAGGGTAACTCTCAGATGGTACCTCCTGAATGGCCACCTCTCGAATGGGTACCTCTCGAACCCATTTAGTCGAATCCCTTAACCTGAAACTTCACATATGGAATGGGTACCGCTCGAATCCATCCAATCGAACCCCTCCACCTGAAAGTTCACATCTCGAATAGGTATATCTCGAACCCATCCTATCGAACCCCTGCACTTGGAAGCCAACATCTCGAATGAGTACCTATCTAGTGGGTACCTCTTGAACGTATCCAGTTGAACCCCTCCACCTGGGACAATACCACTCGAATGGTACCTCTCGAACCCATCCAATGGAACCCCACCTCCATAAACATCACCTCTCGAATTGAAACCTCTCGAATGGCCAATTCTAGAACCTATCCAGTCGATCCCCTCCACCTGAAAGTTTACATCTGGAATGGGTACATCTTAAATGGGTACCTCTCGAACCCCTTCACCTGGAAGTTCACATCTCGAATGGGTATTTCTTGAGTGGCCACCTCTCGAACCCATCCAATCGTATCATTCCACCTGAAATGTCACAACTCAAATGGGTACCTCTCGAACCGATTCAATCGAACCCCTCCACCTGAAAGTTTACCTCTCGGAATGGTACACCTGATAGTTCATCTCTAGGATTGGTACCTCTCGAACACATCCAATCGAACCCATCCACCTGAAAGTTCACCTCTCGAATGGGCACCTCTTGAAAGGGTAACTCTCATATGGTGCCTCTCGAATGGAAACCTCTCGAATGGTTATCTCTCGAACCCATCAAGTTGAACCCCTCCACCTGAAACTTCACATCTCAAATGGGTACATCTCCAATGGGTACCACTCGAACCCATCCAATCGAGCCCCTCCACCTGAAAGTTTACAACTCAAATGGGTACATCTCGAACCCAACCTATCGAATCCCTTACCAGGAATCTCACATCTCGAATGGGTACCTCTCGAGTAGGTACTTCTCGAACCTACCCAGTCAAACCACTCCACCTGGGACAATACCTCTCGAATGGTACCTCTCGAACCCATCCAATGGAACCCCTCCACCTGAAACTTCACCTCTCGAATGGCTACTTCTCAAACCTATCCAGTCAAACTCCTCCACCCAAAAGTTCAAATCTCGAATGGGTACCTCTCGAGTGGCCACCTCTCGAACCCATCTAGTCCCTCACATCCACCTGAAAGTTCACAGCTCAAATAGGTACCTCTCGAACCCATCAGATCGAACCCCTCCACCTAAAAGTTCACCTCTCGGAATGGTACATCTGGAATTGGTACCTCCCGAACCCATCCAATTGAACCCCTCCACCTGAAAATTCACCTCTCGAATGGGTACCTCCTGAAAGGGTAATTCTTGGATGTTACCTCTTGAATGGCCACCTCTCGAATGGTTATCTCTCGATCCCATCCAATCGAACCCCTCCACCTGAACCTTCACATCTTGAGTGGGTACATCTCGAATGGGTACCTCTTGAACCAATCCAATCGAACTCCTCCATCTGAAAGTTCACATCTCGAAGGGGTACATCTCAAAACCAACCTATCGTACCCCTCCACCTGGAAGCTCACATCTCGAATTGGTACCTCTCGAGAAGGAACCTCTCAAACCTATCCAATCGAACCCCTCCACTTGGGAAAATACCTCATGAATGGCACCTCTTGAACCCATCCAATGGAACCCATCCACGTGAAACTTCACCTCTCAAATGACCCCCTCTCAAATGGCTACTTCTCGAACCCATCCGTCGAACCCCTCCACCTGAAAGTTCATATCTCGAATGGGTACATCTAGAATGGGTACCTCTCGAACCCCTCCACCTGGAAGTTCACAGCTCGAATCGATACTTCTCGAGTGGCCACCTGTCGAACCCATCCAGTCGAACCCATCCAGTTGAACCCTTCCACCTGAAAGTTCACAACTCGAATGGGTACCTTTCAAACCCATCCAATCGAACCCCTTCACCTGAAAGTTCACATCTCGGAATGGTACCTCTCGAATCCATCCAATCGAACCCCTCCACCTGAAAGTTCACATCTCGATTGGGTACCCCCTGAAAGGGTAACTCTTGGATGGTACCTCTTGAATGGGCACCTCGCGAATGAGTACCTCTCGAACCCATCTAGTCGAATCCCTCCATCTGAAACTTCACATATCGAATGGGTACATCTTTAATGGGTACCGCTCGACTCCATCCAAGTGAACCCCTCCACCTGAAAGTTCACATCTCGAATAGGTATAACTCAAACCCATCCTATCGATCCCCTGCACTTGGAATCCAACATCTCGAATGAGTACCTATCGAGTGGGTACCTCTCGAACCTATCCAGTCGAACCCCTCCACCTGGGACAATACCTCTCGAATGGTACCTCTGGAACCCATCCAATAGAACCCCACCACCATAAACATCATCTCTCGAATGGAAACCTCTCGAATGGCCAATTCTCGAACCTATCCAGTCGATCCCCTCCACCTGAAAGTTTACATCTCGAATGGGTACATCTTGAATGACACCTTTCGAACCCCTTCACCTGGAAGTTCACATCTCGAATGGGTACCTCTCGAGTGGCCATCTCTCAAACCCATCCAATCGTACCATTCCACCTAAAATGTCACAACTCGAATGGGTACCTCTCGAACCGATCCAATCAAACTCCACCTGAAATTTAACTTTTCGGAATGGTACCTCTCGAATTGGTACCTTTGAACTGATCCAATCGAACCCCTCCACCAGAAAGTCACTTCTCGAATTGGTACCTTTGAACCCATCCAATCGAACCCCTTCACTAGAAAGTTCACCTATCGGAATGGGACCTCTCGAACCCATCCAATCAAACTCATCCACCTGAAAGTTCACTTCTCAAATAGGCACCTCCTGAAAGGGTAACTCTCGGATGGTACCTCTCGAATGGCCACCTCTTGAATGATTACCTCTCATACCCATCAAGTTAAACCCCTCCACCTAAAACTTCACATCTCGAATTGGCACATCTCGAATGGGTAAAGCCCGAACCCATCCAATCTCCACTTGAAAGTTCACATCTCGAATGGGTACATCTCGAACCCATCCCATCGAACCCCTCCACCTGGTAGCTCGCATCTCGAATGGGTACCTCTCGAGTAAGTACTTCTCGAACCTATCCAATCGAACCACTCCACCTGGGATTATACCTCTTGAATGGTACCTCTCGAACCCATCAAATGGAACCTTTCCACCTGAAACTTCACCTCTAGAATGGCTAATTCTCAAACCTATCCAGTCGAACTCCTCCAACTGAAAGTTCACATCTGGAATGGGTACATCTCGAATGGGTACCTCTCGAACCACTCCACCTGGAAGCTCACATCTCGAATGGGTACCTCTCGAGTGGCCACCTCTCGAACCCATCCAGTCGATCCCATCCACTAGAAAGTTCACAGCTCGAATGGGTACCTCTCAAACCCATCCAATCGAACCCCTCCACCTAAATGTTCACCTCTCGTAATGGTACCTCTCGAATTGGAACCTCTCGAACCCATCCAATCAAACCCCTCCACCTGAAAATTCACATCTCGAATGGGTACCTCCTGAAAGGGTAACTCTCGGATGTTACCTTTAAAATGACCACCTCTCGAATGGGTACCTCAAGAACCCATCCAATCGAACCCCTCCACCTGAAACTTCACATCACGAATGGGTACCGCTCGAACCCATCCAATCGAATCCCTCCTACTGAAAGTTCACATTTTGAAGGGGTACATCTCGAAACCATCCTATCGTACCCCTCCACCTGGAAGCTCACATCTCGAATTGGTACCTCTCGAGAAGGAACCTCTCAAACCTATCCAGTCAAACCCCCCCCCCCCCCGCCCGGGAAAATACCTTACGAATGGTACCTCTCGAACCCATCCAATGGAACCCCTCCACCTGAAACTTCACCTCTCAAATGACCACCTCTCGAATGGCTACTTCTCGAACCCATCCAGTCGAACCCTTGCACCTGAAAGTTCACATCTCGAATGGGTACATCTAGAATGGGTACCTCTCGAACACCTCCACCTGGAAGTTCACAGCTCGAATCGGTACCTCTCGAGTGGCCACTTCTCAAACCCATCCAGTCGAACCCTTCCACTTGAAAGTTCACATATTGAATGGGTACCTCTCGAACCCATCCAATCGAACCCCTCCACCTGAAAGTTCACCTCTTGGAATGGTACCTCTCAAATCCATCCAATCGAACCCCTCCACCTGAAAGTTCACCTCTCGAATGGGTACCTCCTGAAAGGGTAACACTCGGATGGTACCTCTCGAGTGGCTACCTCTCGAATGGGTACCTCTCGAACCCATCTAGTCGAACCCCTCCACCCAAAACTTCACATCTCGAATGGCTACATCTCTAATGGGTACCGCTCGAACCCATCCAATCGAACCCCTCCACCTGAAAGTTCACGTCTCGAATAGGTACATCTTGAACCCATCCTATCGAACCCTTGCACCTGAAGCTAACATCTAGAAGGAGTACCTATCGATTGGGTACCTCTCGAACCTATCCAGTCGAACCCCTCCACCTGGGACAATACCTCTCGAATGGTACCTCTCGAACCCATCCAATGGAACCCCACCACCTGAAATATCACCTCTCGGATGGAAACCTCTCGAATGGCCAATTCTTGAACCTATCCAGTCGATCCCCTCCACTTGAAAGTTCACATCTCGAATGGGTACATCTTGAATGGGTACTTCTCGAACCCCTTCACCTGGAAGTTGAAATCTTGAATGGGTTTCTCTCGAGTGGCCATCTCTCGAATCCATCCAATCGTACTCTTCCTCCTGAAATGTCACAGCTCGAATGGGTACCTCTCGATCCGATCCAATCGAATCCCTCCACCTGAAAGTTCACCTCTCGGAATGGTACCTCTCGAATTGGTACCTCTCGAACCCATCCAAATGAACCCCTCCACCTGAAAGTTTACCTCTCAGAATGGTAGCTCTCGAACCCATCCAATCGAACCCATCCACCTGAAAGTTCACCTCTCGAATGGGCACCTCCTAAAAGGGTAACTCGCGGTTGGTACCTCTCGAATGGCCACCTCTCAAATGGTTACCTCTCGAACCTATCAAGTTAAACCCCTCCACCTGAAACTTCACATCTCGAATGGGTACCGCTCGTACCCATCCAATCGAACCACTCCACCTGAAAGTTCACATCTCAAATGGGTACATCTCGAACCCATCCTATCATACCCCTCCACCTGGAAGCTCACATCTCAAATGGGTACCTCTCAAATTGGTACTTCTCGAACCTATCCAGTCGAACCACTCCACCTGGGATAATACCTCTTAAATGGTACCTCTCGAACCCATCCAATGGAACCCCTCCACTTGAAACTTCACCTCTCGAATGGCTACTTCTCAAACCTATCCAGTCGAACCCCTCCACCTGAAAGCTCACATCTCGCACTTGAATGGGTACCTCTCGAACCCCTCCACCTGGGACGATACCTCTCAAATGGTATCTATCGAACCCATCCATTAGAACCCCACCACCTGAGACTTCACTTATCGAATGGCCACCTCTCGAATGGAAACTTCTCGAACCTATCCAGTCAAACCCCTCCACCTGAAAGTTCAATTCTCGAATGGGTATATCTCGAATGGTTACCTCTCGAACCCCTCTACTTGGAAGTTCACATCTTGAATGAGCACCTCTCGAGTGGCCACCTCTCGAACCCATCTGGTTGTACCCTTCCACCTGAAAGTTCACAGCTCGGATGGGTACCTCTCGAACCCCTCCACCTGAAAGTTCACCTCTCGGAATGGTACTTCTCAAATTGGTACCTCTTGAAAAGATCCAATCAAGTCCCTCCACCTGAGAGTTCACCTCTCAAATGGGCACCTCCTGAAAGGGTAACTCTTAGATGATACCTCTCGAATGGCCACCTCTCGAATGGGTACCTTTTGAACCAATACAGTCGAACCCTTCACCTGAAACTTCACATCTCGAATGGGTACCGCTCGAACCCATCCAATCGAACCCTTCCACCTGAAAGTTCACATCTAGAATGGGTACATCTCAAACCCATCTTCTCGAACCCCTCCACCTGGAAGCTCACATCTCGAATGGATACCTCTCGAGTGGGTACCTCTCGAATCTATCCAGTCGAACCCCTCCACCCGGGACACTACCTCTCGAATGGTACCTCTGGAACCCATCCAATGGAACCCCTCCACCTGAAAATCCACCTTTCAAATGGCCACCTCTCTATTGGCCACTTCTCGAACCTATCCAGTCGAACCCCTCCACCTGAAAGTTCACATCTCGAATAGGTACATCTTGAATGGGTACCTCTCGAACCCCTCCACCTGGAAGTTCACATCTCGAATGGGTACCTCTCGAGTGGCTACCTCTCGTACCCATCCAGTCGTACCCTTCCACCTGAAAGTTCACAGATCGAATAGGTACCTCTCGAACCTATCCAATCGAACCCCTCCACCTGAAAGTTCACCTCTCGGAATGGTACCTCTCGAATTGGTACCTCTCGAACCCATCCAATCAAACCCTTCCACCTGAATGTTCACCTCTCGAATGGGCACCTCCTAAAAGGGTAACTCTTGGATGGTACCTCTCGAATGGCCACCTCTCGAATGGGTACCTCTCGAACCTATCCTGTCGAACCCCTCTACCTGAAACTTCAAATCTCGAATGGGTACATCTTGAATGGTTACCGCTCGAACCTATCCAATCGAACCCCTCCACCTGAATGTTCACATCTCGAATGGGTACATCTCGAATCCATCCTATCGAACCCCTCCATCTGGAAGCTCACATCTCGAATGGGTACCTCTCGAGTAGGTACCTCTCGAACCTATCCAGTCGAACCCCTCCACCTGGGAAAATACCTCTCAAATGGTACCTCTTGAACCCATCCAATGGAACCCCTCCACTTGAAACTTCACCTCTCGAATGGGCACCTCTAGAATGGCCACTTCTCGAAACTATCCAGTCGAACCCTTCCACCTGAAAGTTCACATCTTGAATGGGTACATCTCGAATGGGTATCTCTCGAACCCCTCCACCTGGAAGTTCACATCTCGAATGGGTACCTCTTGAGTGGCCACCTCTCGAACCCCCCCACCTGAGAGTGCCGCATACCAAAACGAAAGTGCCGCATGCCAAAATTCAACTTGGTGCTAAGAACCGTAGAAACATGAAGTACAAATACCTCATAAACATGTTTCAATGTAAATAAATGTAATTACGTATAATAACGACAATTATATGTTACGACGAATCTAACAGTATTTAATACTCCATTCGTCCCACTTTAAACTTTTGAATTACTTTTTCACGGTTTTCAATGAGCATGTTTGACCGTAAATATCTCTAGTTACATATAATAATTACGAATATAAAATTGATATTTAGAAAAGAGTGGGTCTCCTGACAGGCGGCCTATGGACATGCTACTTATTTCTTACCTTATACACTGCATTTCTTAAATTACATACAAAATTTAAAATTTTTGAAAATATTTTTTATATTATATATTTATATATTTTCAGTTTTTCACCTTCAAATACATATTATTACTTGTTTTAACTTATAAAATGCAATATTTAAATTTTATAAAAAATTACAACATTTAAGTCAAATTCCCCTGAGGACTGTCCATAAGCTTATGGAAAGACCGCCTTTCCTGAGACTTTCCCTTTAGAAAATAGATATTAAGATGAATCTAACATGATCCCACATGATATTTTTATTATGCATGTATTAATTTTTATTTAGGGTCAAAGTTTACCAAATTTGGCTTCCAAAAAGTAATTTGAAAGTTTAAAATGAGATGGGTGGAGTATAATAATATTATTGTTAGTGTATCCATTTACATATATAGTTAAAATTTGAAAATTTTGATTGAAAAACTCTACTATACAATTCAAGGTGGGCAAAGACTTTATTTATTCAAAGTTGGTAGAGCTTGTATTTTGATGGAAAATATGTACTCCCTCCGTTTTACTAATATTGGCACCATAGGTTTAGGTGATTGGATTTAGGTGGATGAAATGAGTGAATGTAATTGAATTTAGAAAGTAAAAAGTAAAATGAGTGGATAAAATTGAAAGAATCTTACCAAATATGGAAAGTGTGCCAATATAAAAGAAACATCCAATTAAGGTAAGTGTGCCACTAATAGAGAAACAGATGGAGTATTTAATGTAAGTTATAATTTGGTAATTGCTGCATGTGAGATCAATAAATTATAAAGGTTAAAGAAATTGTCAAAAGTCGTCGGTTCTATGGTGTAGTGGTTAGCACTCTGGACTTTGAATCCAGCGACCTGGGTTCGACTCCCGGTAGGACCTTGTTTTTTCCTATTTATGTTGTGCAATGTGCATTATTTCTTTCATGGTATCATCAAGGTCCCTTTGCTACTTCCTCAATTAGCTGTTCCCGCTTCCTCTGTTTGGCCACGTCTCTACATCGGTATGAATTTGTCCTTTTTATACCATGAACTATACGTTTTTGCTCCTCTTCATTCTCAAATCTATTTTCTCAGTGAATTATAGTTTTTTTGTGATTACTGATTAGTTTGATGAAAAGAAGTGGGAAATAAATTCAAGAAACTCAATGTTCAAACCCTTTTATTTATAGGGTGTACTTTTGTGATTAGGTGGACTTGGGCCTTTAGCAGAGCCCGGGTGAAAAGAAGTAGAAAATGTTGTTTAGAAACTCAGTAGGTTAAAGTTTAATCCCTTTCTCTCCAAGATGTGATTTTTTGTGAGGTGGATTACTTAGGGAAGCCTAAGTTGTTTTGTTACTGAGGTTGGTATTCTGGGGTTCATCCTTTTGTTCCTGTGTTAGGTCTGTGAATTGCAGAGCCTAGCTTAAAGCCTTTTCATTGTTATGGCAGAAGTTCGATACTGATTATCAGTTATCCGCTTGCTTCATTTATAGTTTTTTGTTAATTAGTTCTTGTGTTAATGGTATGCGTTTTTGTTTTTTCCTCCCTAGGTTTTTGAAAAATGCATTCGAGAATGAAGCTTCTAAAGTCCTTTTGTCATTTGGGGGACCAAAGGATTGCTGCAGATGTCAGATGTTTGATCAGAGGGAATTCTTTATTGTGCAATTCATTTTGCAGTGTTTGCATCAGTTCAAGCTGATGATCTCCCTCAGCCCTCAGGCGACTGAGTCACCCGAACTTCAAGATTGGATTACATCTTCAAGCTCAGATGCTGTTCCCATGAACAGTTTGAATGCAAAAGATGACTTTGTGCTTCCCTCACTGACAAATTGGATTGAGGGATACAGAAGTCACACTCCAGAAGTTCATCTCGAACGAGAAGTAAATGAAGCTGATCAGATAAGTAAGTTTCTGAAAAACCAGTTTGAGTCTCCGGAAGAACTTTGCTTTCATTCCTGCATATTTTAATGATCCTCTGGAAAGCACTGCAAATGTTGTTTCCATTGTATTAGCTTAGACAGTGGAAGCCATAGATGAACATGAATAGTCGTCGATATTTTTTTGGATCTTACCATGTCGATTTCGCTAGAGCTTAACCCGCTGCCCAACTTCTCTATCAAAAGAAGCACGTAATACCCACATTTCCAGGCACTTCCTTGCATATTGTGCTGGGCGTGAAATAGTTTTTGTCAGCAATTTACACGGTAGCATATAATATTGATGAAAATTAAGAAAACGAACTCTTACCGTCAAGTTGGTTTTTTTCAATTTGTATTCGATGGTGGCTCAATACTGTTGTTTTGCATTTCCTCGTGGTATTGTTTTTGCCATCCTGCGTATGTATTGTCAAAGGAAGTTAGTTGCCTAAAATGGTGGGAGACTGGGTGGAAATCAAGTAATTTAAAAGTTTCAGATTGTAATTAGTTACCCACAAACAATGTCGAAGCATATCCTATGCTTGGGTAGACTGCTATCGATCATTGAGGCAATGGTGATGCGTCTTCCACCGACCGGCTCGTGGGCTTGAGTTCTTCTCGAATGGACCTGCAATTAACTATCCCTAGGGTTTCAAGGGTCTGCACTCCGATGCCTAAGTTAGTCCAAGCGTTCAATATGATTAAGACAGAATGAATGATAAATGAATGTGTACTTTGTATTTATACTCTGTGTCCTAAATAACGTACTCCTTAATTATCGCCCTTAATTACCCACGAATGCGGTAATTAAGTTAGGGTATTAAATATTCCCTATCCGGGCTGCCATATCTGCGGCCCAATGGTTTTCTTGGGCCTAACCTCTATCAAGAGCCTCTAGAAAAGAAGGTTCTCGACCTTAGAAATATGGAACGTCACGAAGGTCTTCAAGGTCTCGAATGCATGGAACGATTCGAGAACTTGGAAGGAACGATTCGAGAACTTGGAAGGATCGAAATGAACCTTACACGTGGTGTTCCTGCTTTCGAGGATGGGAACCTGGTTTTCTAATCAACTTCGTCGCTTATGATTCTGAAAGGGCGCGCGCGTGCTAAACAATCGCGCGTGTCATTGCCCCCTAAACATTGCACCATCAGAAGAGGAAGAGGCGATCACGTCTTTCCATAACTTTTTATATTTCCAATGCCTAAATAATTATCTGTCACTTCAGCCTCCATATTTACCACTCATCCGCGCTTCCTTATTTACTTTTCTCGTTCGCAGGCGTCTTCTTACAAGATTTTATTCTTATATTTCTCTCACGAGCGATCCAACCTCCATCACTTTTTCCAGGAATCAGTGTAAGTTCTTTCATCCCTATTCTCTTCCTAATCTTCTTGTTTCCCCATGTTCCATCATGGCCCGCTCTGATGAGGTTTCCGCCTACGAGAAACTTTCCAATGAAATTACGGTAGGCGAGTCAGGGGTTAGTACGCCAGAGAAAAACGTTAGCGAGACCCAGAACGTACCCCCTTCGAAGAACTCCAGCGCGACTTTGATGCTAGAGAGGGCATATCTAATAGTCCTAGGGAGGAACAAATCTTTCCCATAACTGATATGCCTTCTTAAGAAGTTGTTGAAAATTTGCCGCTCGGCAGGGGCAAATGCTACATTAGGAGGTCCCCCACAAGCGGCAAGATTGGTTTTTACCCTCCCCCAAATCCAGAGCTCGAAGCCATAAGAGAGGAAGAAGAAGTGCTTCCTTTGAGGGAGAAGGCAATTCTTGAGAGGAGGGAAGCACCCTCGAGTGGAGCTTGGGAATCTTCTCTAGCTGAGCCCCTTCAAGAGAAGAAAAAAGGGGCTCACCGAAGATTAAAGCTAAAGGACTCAAGGAGGGAGCCCCCAGAGTTGGTAGCGAGAGCCGCTATTTCCAAAATTTTAGACTCAATCCCTCCTGGCCAACGAGTAGCTCTATATGACAATTTTCAACCCTTTCGAGAGGGTGACTTCCCCTATAACCTTCCCAAAGGAAGATCGTCTATCTCTGTCAGACACCTTCGTTGTGGGCTCACCTTTCCCTTTCCGCCCCTTTTTTTCCAAACTCCTTAGGTGAGCCCTGCGCAAGTCCACCTCGACGTTCTGGTTATCATGATGATGTTCTTGACTAGATGTGACGAATTCAGTATTAAACCTAGTTATAAGCTTCTTCGCTCGCTATACTCCGTGTCTTGTAGTGGGCGGTCAGCTGATATGATCGTCACATTTACCCATCGAGAAGTACATCGTGAAGTTTTTGACGTTCCTGACAATTCGGGTGATTGGAAAATTGGAAAAAAAGGTATCTCATTCGATAGCAGGAGGTATCGAGTCCCTCCGTGGAATTGGGGTGTGCAAATTCTCCCAAACCAGGGGAATACATCTGCCAAGATGCCCTCGAGAGGGATAGATAAAAACTGTTGTCCAGCTCCCTTGACTACTGCCTCTTCAACAACCCTAACCCCAAATTGGTGGCTTCGCATTCCCGCCCAGAATCTACGAAAAATATGTGTATAACACACTTCAGAAAGATACAAGAAAAGGGTGAAGAGAACGTGAGGACCCCAGAGATGACCCTCATCTCGAGGTCATCGTTAATGACCCTAGGTATTCGGAACCCTCCAAAGGTGCCTTAATAGAAATCAGCTTCTCTTATTTGTTGTGTTATTATGATCATTACTATTAACTGACTCTCATTCTTTTTCCATTTTCAGTGGGTTTCACTAAGGGCTTAAAGAAGCAGGAGCCCTCGAAGCAGGCCCAGGCTCGCTCTGAGGGGATCATTGATTCCTCGAATTAGGCTTCCATTCCCCCAGCTCCGGTGTCCCCCCTCTCGAGTCAGGCTTCTTTTACTGCAGTAGGCCTCGAGAGGCCAACCTCAACCGGTGATGCCGAGCAATCACCTCACACCTAGAACGTTCGCCAGAAGACCATGGCGAACAATAAGACTATCAGCTCCTCCTCACCAAGGCCACTTATGGGAACCCATGGTGGTGAAGATGTTCAACAACAATCGCTGCCCTCTTCGAAAGATTCGGGTGCCAAGCATCACCTTTCAGAGACTGGCCTTGATCATGAGGTTCTTTTCCACTCTCTTTAATCTCTTTCTCTTCCTTTTTTTTAACGTCAATCTGAGCTTAATTGTTTAATCAGGCTTCTAAAATATATCACGAGGCCACTGCAAAAATAATGGCCCTCTATTTCCTTGGCTCCGTTGGCAAGGATAACCTTCGTGTTGAGAATTTGCGGCTAAGGGAATCTCTCGAAGGTTACCAGCAAGTCCTCGAAGGGAAAGACAAAATGCTCGAGGAGAAGGACATGGCGCTTGAAGATGCCGCAAGGGATCTTTAAGAAAAACAAAAGCTCTGGGACAGTGAGAAGCAAGGTATAGATGTCGAGAGGCATCAATGGTTGCTAGAGAGGGATACCCTCACTAAGAGGGTTCAATCTACAGAAGAGAAGGCTCAAGCTGCAGAAGATTTGGCCACGCAATTGCGACTGCTCGAGGCCTTCAAACACAAGCTATTGAATAGCCCAGAGCTTGCTGAATTTTTCCTGGAGCTTCTAAGGATGTCCAAGGAGATCGGCTGCAGCGAATTAGCTGAGGAATTTTTAAAGCCACAAGTTTCCTCCTGTATTTCTGAAGATTTGGCCAAGCAGGTGGACGAACTAGTTAATCTAGAGCTCAATGCCACCATGGACGCAAAATGGGATGAGGCTATCATAAACGACGGCCTTCGCTTTGCTCTATTGGATTTCATCAGGGCCAAAGGGGAATTCTTTACTTCAGAGGGGATTCGAGGGATCCCCCTTCCAGAGGCTTCAACCGCCTCTCCTGAGCAAGATTCCTTGTCAATCGGGTGGGAGAAATGATTGCTTCCACATCAAAAGAGGATGATTCCAGGGCTGGTCCCAGATTGTAAAAATTTCCTCTTCTCTTTTTGTTTACTTAGGTCCCCTTAATTGTACCCCAATTTAATTTTAGAATCAATGAAAATACACATATTTTATTTTTGCTGCAACTTATTGATTTTCCCTTTGCTTTCTTTTCATAGTATAGTTTGTTGGAAATGGTGCTAGAAGGCCCTTGCGAGAAACTTTCGAGTGCCCAAAAAGAACTGAATGAGACAAATAAACAGCTACTGATTGCCCTTCGAGATCTTTCTAAATGCAACCAAGAGAAAGACTCCTTGAAGGAAAAGCTCCACAACCTCTGTGGCAGTTTAAAGACCATTCTACGTTCAAGGGGTTTATCAAGCATTTCCTTAGCAATGAATTCAGTGGTACCTATCCTTTAGAAGTGGTCAAGTGTCGCGATCTCACTAATAAAGAGCTAGAAGAAATGATGCGGCAAATTTATTCGAAGTTTGGTTCCCTGAAGTCCTGCCTTGCCATCGCAACTAGGCTCTCAGTAGTGGAAGGGCGACTAATCGGCTGTTTGGGCAAAAATTGTAAATTGGTGGCCCAGAGGGAATTAATTTCCGAACAATATCTGTTAACATGCAAAGTGGCTAGCCTGGAGGAGGACTTACTCGCCTGGAAGATGGCAACTAACGAGGACCCCCCTCTGGCAAGAGAACCCCCTTCGGCCCCTCAACAAACTCGAGAGAGCCCCCTAGTTGAAGATAGCTCTTTGGTGGAGTCCCTTTTATCAGAAAATGCAAAACTCACTGGGGAGATCGAGGCCTGGAAGGTACAAGCTACAAAAATGGAGCAGCGTTTCGCTGAGTATGAAGTAAAAATTGCCGCACACGAAGTAAGCCTTCGTGCCCACATGTTTGCTCATGGAATTCCTTCCTCCTACTTAATTAGCAATGACTATCTTCCAAAGTATCTATTAAAAGCTGCCCACTACTGGATGGAAGAGGTCAACATCCATGAGAGTGGGACTCCGCGGCAAAAGAAGGCTTTTGATCTCATTCTCAACTGGCTAGCAGAACTGAAGGTAAAGGGATTTACCCCCTCGAGATTTCACTCTGCCCCTCGGTCACAGACATTTGTGGTGAAATATGTGGAATGACACCTTGTCCCTCTAATCAAAACTAACCAAGGGCCTTCATCAAAACGCTGCAAATGAGCTGGGTCACCCTCGAAGGCTCTATTTGAACATTCCACGAAGAAACGGTGTAGGACCGTCGCCCTCACTCCCTTAGAATATCCCGTAGAAGAGCAAATGAAGGTTATTCAAAAGGTGGCTGGTATAAAGTTGGAAGAACTCGAAGAGATAGAGGCATATGTGAAGAAGCTAGGAAAGCCTAAGTCCACCGAAGAATTTTTTCAAATGTGATTTCCTCCTGATAAATGAATACACGTGGATGGATTAACTTGGATAATGTTAGTGTAAATATTGTATCCTTAGTACATGTTGAAATTTGACTTAATAATTAATATTCTTCTCGTCTCTGTTATTTTACCCCTTGAACAGGGGCGCTCTGTGCATGTTGTTAAATAGAAATTGAGCAATTTAGAGACAAGCATATTATCCAGGTTTGGTGTTTCCACCTACATCCTTTCAAAGTCGCCTACTAGCTTATCATTTCAAGATTACAACTTTGCTTCCGAGTGCCGCTTTAGAGTCAACCACTCGAACATCACCTAGAGTACCGCTTTAGAGCCAACCACTCGAACATTATATGGAGTTCCGCTTTAGAGACAACCACTCGAACATATCTTGAGCGCCGCTTTAAAGCCGCCCGCTTGAATATAAACTAGAGTGCCGCTTTAGAGCCAATCACTCAAACATATCTAGAGTGCCGATTTAAAGACACTCGCTCGAATACCAACTAGAGTGCTGCTTTAGAGCAAACCCTCAAACATCAGTCATAACTGGAAACATCATCTAGAGCACCGCTTTAAAGCCACCTGCTCGAATACCAACTAGATTGCCGCTTTAGAGCAAACCACTCAAACATCATAACTGGTAGTATTTTCTCAAGTTGCTAATGTTCCACCTTCTTGGTACTCGAATCCCGTTCATCTGTTCAAGAACATAACTTCCTCCCGAATGCAATTCGATCACTTTATAAGGACCTTCCCAATTCACAACTAATTTCCCCTCGGCTCCTTTATGCTTTTCTCATTTTTCCTCATTACTAAATCACCCGGGTTGGAGAACACCTTCTTTACCCTTCTGTCATGATATCTTCTGACCTGTTCCTTGACCTTAGTCTCGTGTAAAGAAGCTAATTCTCTCTTTTCCTCCACCATATCCAGATCCAGACATTTGTTTTGCTGATTCATTATCTCATCTACAACAGCCATTATCCTTGGGCTAGGGACTCTTATTTCTGCAAGAATTACTGCTTCTGAACCATATACCAGACTATAAGGCATTTCTCCAGTAGCAGAAGACTCACCTGTCCGATATGCCCATAGCACTTTTGGTGATTCCCATATCCAGTTACCCTCTGCCCCTCAAGGAGTGCTCGTATTCCATTTACTATTATTCTGTTGGTAACTTTCACTTACCCGTTGGCTTGAGGGTGGTAAATAGTCACCTTCTGCTCGATCTTATACTCCTCGCACCAGTTTTTGAAGGGTCATGAGCAAACTATGTTCCATTGTCTGTAATAATTGTCCTCGGGATTCCAAAATGGCACACAATGTTCTTTCAGCAAAAGGAAATGACCGTTTTCCCCCTTATGTTTGTCAATGGCTCAGCCTCTACCCACTTGGTGAAATAATCAACTGACACTATTAGATATATGAATTTCCCTGGCGCTTCTGGAAAATGGCCTACCAAATCGATTCCCCATTTGTCAAATGGCCACGAACTACAGCTAATTCTCATTTCTTTCTGTGGAACATGTTTTATAGGCGCATGTCTCTGACACTGATGGCAAGCCTGAATACACCGGTTCGCATCCTCGAACATTGTCGGCCAGTAAAATCCTGCTCGAATGAGCCTCCTTGCCACGGACCTGGCTCCCTTATGGCTGCCACATATACCTTTGTGAGCCTCCCTTATGAGGTACTCCGCCTTGTGAGAGTCAACACATCAAAGTAATGGCTGTAAATGGCCTCTTGTATATAACCTTTCCTCTTCCAACACATACAATGAAGCCTTCAACCTTATCTTTCTTGCATCCACTTCATTTTCTGGCAGGACTCCCTCTCGAGTAAATAGGTAAATAGTATAAATGGTGGAGCCCACGGTAGAGCCCGAAAAGAGCCCTACCAAATACATAAATAGTCCAACCTTAGGTTACGTGATGAACCTAAGGAGAAAATCCGAGAGAGAGGGGGGGATGTGGGAGTGTAAATCCAAAGGATAACACTCCCCCACCCCCCCTTTTCCTAAGTAAAATAACTACCAACCCTAAGCAAGATGATCGAGCAAAGGGAGAACAAAAAAACCTGGAGAAACACAGGCTATGTAACGCTAGACAAATGGGATGAGAACAAACTCACTACCCACAAACAAATAATCCGCTTCTACCCCTAACAAATGGGGCCATCTTCATTTGAATTCCATAATGCAGCCGAGAGTTGTGAGACTCGGGTCTTGAACTAATATCATTGCCGGAATGCTGATGAAGGTACTAAGATCCAAAAGCAAATAGTTTGAAATTCCTAATGCAGCCGAGAGTGTCTCGGGTCTTGGATATAGCAAAAAGATTGAAGCTAATGATCCTAGTTGCACCATGTAGGTATGAGTTAAAATCTACTTCTACCATGTACATCCCTAAGGTGAAGATAGAGGGATGTTATTGGTCTTCAAACATTCTCTTGATGGCGTCGAGAGTGATTAAGTGGGCAAAGATATGATGAGGCCATGCCTCTTACCTTTGTAAATCCCAGCCGAATCAACCTCCTAAAGATGAGAGAATGGATACACTTATACCGCGTGCATCAAGCGTGGCGATTGTGTAATCGCCCACTCTATTTTGAGAAAATGGACAGTTATATGCCAATTTAACACAGGGTGTAGCGCGGGCATAGAGCGCATAAATAACCGTTAAATCATAAGTAAAAAACTAGGCTTAGGAGAAAGAGCATCGGAGGGTAGACCTTACTCTTAAACCTATTGCCTCACCTTGATTCCTAGTTGCAATTTCCGGAAAAAATCCTGGAAAATCCTGGAAAATCCTTGAGTCCATCGAGCTCTAGCAACTCCCTCCTGGCACGGGATTTAGCACCATTTGGCTTGAAAAATACAAACTCCAGCGCCCAACAGCGCCTGGTTATGATGCCCAGATCTAGCGCCCAGTCAATTAACGTCAACTTCTTTAAGTGCCCAAAACGTGAACTCCATCGCTGGGAAGCTAGCGCCCAGCTGCATCTGGCGCCCAGTACATAGCGCCAGACACCATCACCCAGCAGCTCTCCATCAAAACCGTCCCCAGCATCCATCGCCCAGCACCCGAGCGGTAGCGACCATCACACCTAGGCCAACGCCCATGTGCTAGCGGCGAACCATACAGCCAAGTACCATGATTATACGACTAAAACATGTGCTCATCCGGAAACAAGCGATTGATCACCATGTAGCAATCCTTCATGATGATTTTTACCACTCGATCAGCACTTGGTTAAGCACCATTCATAACAACATTGTTCCTTTCCCTCCAAAGGCGATAGACCGTGGTAATTAAAGCTAGAATTCCAAACTTATTTTGAATTTTTGAACCCTTTACTTGCCTCTTAACCCAAGCCATGGAGCTTGCAATTGAGTTTGTTCGTCTCCTTAACCCAATCCAAGTCCGAATACGCCCCCATACAACCTCCAAAACTTCACACTTGAAAAACAAGTGTTCATTCGTCTCTTCTTCAAGATGACATAAAGAACATACTTTTTCCATGCTATCCCCTTCCTCCAATCGATGCTTGTCTTTGGTGTGTAGTTTCCAAATAGCCGCCAACCATGCAATAAAAGAGAATTTTGGCGGAACAAAACCATGCCAAATACTATTAAATACCTTTTCATCCGATCGGCCAATATCATACACACCCAGGTACTTGTGTCGATGCATAAAGAAATAAGACACACTTGTAAATTTCCCCGAGCTAGACCAAGAACCAAGATGATCTATTAACTCTTGCATATCCCCATGAAACATGGCACTCAATTCATCCCTGAGCTTACAAAGATCACCAAAGTATCTCGAAAATCTCTCCCCCATTCTACCATTCGAAATCCTTGGATTTAAACTCCAAAAGTCTCCTCCTTGAAGATAAAATGAGTGAATCCATTTGACCCACAAGCTATCCTTCTTCATGTGAATGTCCCATAGCCTCTTGGCCATTGATGCACGATTCCACATGATAAAGTCCCTCAAACTAAGCCCACCAAAAGATTTAGGTGCGCAAATTTTCTTCCATGCAACCTTAGCCTTATGCTTGCCTCCCCACAAGAAGCGTTTGCATTTTTGCTCAAGAGCATCCATAACCGTAGACTGTATGACAAAATTCTGAATCTAGAATCCAGCAATACCTCCTACAATGGAGTGAATAAGTTCTAACTTTCCTGCATAAGAGAGCGTGTGACCTTTCCATCTGGCTATCTCCGAATCAACCTTTCCAAGTAGGGTACCAAACTGAGTGACCTTCAACTTGCTGGAGTCGAGTGGCACCCCTAGATACCGCACTGGAAAAGTAGCCCATGGAATACCTGTGAAACTTAAATCCTCTTTCAAACCAACTCCAAAGAATTTGGATTTTGCCGCATTGATAGCTAAACCCGAAGTACCCTCAAATTCGTTAAGAGCATTAATTAGGATGTGAACCGATCCTGTATTTGCCTTAGAGAAAAGCATAAGATCATCTATAAAAGGTAGGTGCGTGATCTTAAGCACTTCACACCTCGGGTGATAGGTAAAGTTCTATGATTCAGTCCTCCTTTTTAACAATCTCGAAAAATATTCCATGCAGATCACAAAATGGAGAGGAGACAGGGGGTCACCTTGCCGAATACCACTTTCACCCTTCAAGTGGTCGCACAACTTCCCATTAATTGCAATCGAGAATGAAGATGTTTTGACGCACATCATGATTTTATCTTTGAGTCTTCCTGGAAAACCCAGTCCAAGTAAAATTTCTTCCAGAAAATCCCAGGAGACTGTATCAAACGCCTTTTGTAAATCCACCATGATCATGCATCTAGGAGAATTTCTCGCCCTCCCATATCCACGGACAATTTCCTGCGCTAACATAACATTATCCAAAATGTTTCTGCCCTTTACAAACGCCCCCTGGCATGGATCAATAATTCCTGGCAAAATTCCTTCGAGTCTATTGGCAATAATCTTGGTAATGATCTTATAAACCACATTGCAGCACACTATTGGTCTAAAATCACTCACCTTAAGATTATCCGGCTTCTTCGGTATAAGGGCAACCGAGGTATGATTCAATTGGGCTAAAAGATCACCAGTTCGAAAGAATTCCAAAACCACACCTGTAAAATCCGCCCCTACAATATCCCACTGTTTCTTAAAGAAACCAGCAGTGTATCCATCCGGACCCGGAGATTTCTCATCCGCCATTGCAAATAATGCCAGTTTTACTTCATTACTAGCAATGTCTTGATCCAAGAATGCTCTATCCAAATCCAAAAGAATATTTCCCGAAGTGAGCACATCACTATCAATGGAGACCCTATCCCTAGAAGTTCCGAATAGGCCTTTGTAGAAATCCGCAAAGAGCTCTCCCTTACGAATATTTGAAGTAACAATTTGATTATCTCCATCAATAATGGCCGGAATACCACAGTCTTTCCTCTCCGAGATCATTGTATGAAAGTACTTTGATCCCTTATCCGCCAGTGTGATATGGTTAATCCTACCTTTTTGCGATAGGAAGGATGACTCCGCAAGATAGTAGAGCATGGCCTTCTTTTTCAACGCCATCAATGCCTCTATATCCTAGTCCGAAGCACTCATTGCGTCAAAACTATCAAATGATGCACTATACTCCTTATCCGCCTATTTTGCCCTTTCCAAGATATGGCTAAGATCCAGAAAACCCAACTCCTTCAACGGCTTCTTAAGTCTTAACAACTTTCTACAAACCGAGTATTGCGATAGTCTCCAATAATCATCCACAATCTGCTTACAGTTTGGATGATCAAGTAACATATTTTGAAATTGGAAAGGCCTTCTTTTTCCATCAATTTCCTGGGACATAGAAACAACCATAGGAGTATGATCCGACTGCGCCGAAATGGGTAGAAAAGTTTTGCGACATGCATCCGAATCCCATCTGTGATTTAGTAGCACACGGTCCAACTTCCTCCATATATTCCAATCCGCACTGTGCCAGGTTAAATGATCCCCTATGGAAAGCGCATCACGCAACCCACATTTAGTACAAACATCCTGAAATTCCTTCATTGCATACAAGCTTGGAACCGAGGCACCATAGTGATCATCCACACTAAGAATAGCATTAAAGTCCCCAAGAACCATCCAAGGAGAGTTTGTATTTTCACCAAAAGACTTCAATTCAGCCCAAAGAGGCAAACGAGTTGATCTACCTTTGCTATGACCATACACGTATAAACATAGGAATTCAACACCAGTAGAAAGATTGCGCACCTTAAGATGAATACATTGCGGAGATTTTCCAAGAACATCAACTGAGAAACCCTTCGGGTTCCATATGATAAGGATTCTGGAATTCTTCCACAGCTCAAAGTTATGCGTAAACTTCCACCCCTTAAAACACTTCAAAAAAAATATCAAAAGCCTTATCCTCCAACTTAGTTTCCAACAAGCCACATAATCCTACCTGATTCGTGGAGATGATGTTTTTAACCCACCTCCTCCTTAAAGGGGCCGAAAGACCCCTAACATTCATTGATGCGACATTCATTGGGAACCCGAGGTCCCTTTTGACTTCGGACCGCCGCCTTGAAGAGATTTTCTTTCAGAACTATCTGAGTTGCTCCTTGCGGCCGATAGAAAGCGTTGAAAAGGCCTCTGGACAGCCTTCCCATTTTGATTTGTTCGAGTTCTGCTCTTGCTCCGGGACCTAGTCAAAGCCCCTGAAGTAGGAGGAGGCCTACTCTTACTCTTGCTCCTATTCAGCCTTGGTATTGTTGAACCACGAATTTCAGAGTGGATCATTTGTTGGGGCAATTTACCAGCTCCAGCAATCGGATGATCATCATCACCAAAAGCTGGCTGCTACCTATCGGGTGCAATAGGCGGTGGATTCACAGATTTAGCGCCACGGTTCTTGCTGGATTTTGAGCGTTTGGCACTCCTGCCGCGACGCACTGCTTGAGCACTCCTGGAGTCCACAGCAAGGTCTCCAGCGCCACTGTTTGTAGCTCTAGGCGCTGGCGATGCGCTTGCCGGCAGTGCAACAACTGCGTGATTAACCTCTACTTGCGATACTCCAATAACTATACCAGGCCCTCTGTTAACAACTCCAACTTTCTCGATGCCTTTAACTATGCCTTCAACAATTTTCCCCTTGCCTTTCCTTAGCCTCTCCATGTCCTCATTATCCGAGGATGCATCCTTGATGATTTTATTTTCTCCAACTCCAACCGAGTTATCACTTGGACTATCTCCAATATTTCCCGTGTGCATCTTCCTTACCCAAACTTGGTCATTATTCCGAGATCTCCAATTTGTTTTACCCTTCCCCTTTGTAGAATTTTTACTCTTCAAATCCGTAGGGTTTTTCAGCTCCTCCTCCTTGGCTTTCCAGAAATCATTACACACCTCCATAAGATGAGTATTTTCCCCACAATTCAAACACCAAGGATGGAAATATTCATAGATGATTTTTTGCTTAAGCACTTCACCAGTTGGGACACGAAAGCTCACCTCCTCCTTGAGCACTTTCGATGTATCAATCCATACCAAAAGACGTGCATAGTAGCCCCTCAGCTCAAGAGTACCATTATCCATAAGGATTGGATCTCCTATAGAAGTGGCAATTTTCTCCAATACTTTCTTATGCTAGTAAGTCTTTGGCAAGTGCTCCATCCTTATCCAAACTGGTTTAGTAGCTTGGATGTTTGAGTCATACTGCCCAGATTCATCAACTAACAACATGAACATTTTCTTCCCATGGAGATAATGGCCAGGACCATTCATCACCAGATCTCTATCTTCAGCACAATTGAATTTGAACATGACATAGCCATTAAGCTTATTCTGAACAGTACAAGCTACCTTCCACTTTGCCACCAAAAGGGTTCGAATAGCATACATACCAGGAAAGAAGCCCGGAAAAACACCCAAGAATCTGTAGAAAGGTTTATAGAGGTCTTTGTGTACCTCCTCCTCCATGAGAACAAAGTCAACACTATCTCCATTGTTTTCAACAATTTCAATAGTCGACCTGTTCATGAGAATGTCCGGATCATCCCATAACCTTCTTCTTTCAAGCTTCGGATCATTCCATTCCCTTGGATAAATTTGTTGAGTTTGCCGCGCCTTGCTGTTACCCTCGGCCGTACCTTGCTTTTGAAGATTGTTCTTCTTCATGTTACCCGAAGAAGATTCACCATTAACCACTATTGCAATCAAGCTAAATCAAACTCCAAAATATGAATTTCGATAAAACAGATTGGATTCAGCCAAACAATTAAACAAAACCCGATAATCAAATCGGATGCACCAACACCAATTCGAAGATCACCAAGCAAGTAATAACCAAATCACAATGCATAAACAAAACCGAATTGCTCCAATGATCAGATTGGAAACAAAATAATTTGAACAAAGTGCTTCTAATAGAAAAACAATCAAACCGTGATGAATTGAAACGAGAAAACCTGGAAAGCGTGGCCACCAAGTAGTTCGATCGAAAGGTTATGAGTATTCCGATTGCTTCAATTCAAATCCGCAACTCCTCCAAGCAATTCCAGTGATGATGCCAAGGGTTTGATTAAAAAGTGTGTTGAAAATTTCAATCAAACCCTTTTAAAACCCTTTCCGCAATCAAACCCTAACCAAAGCCCAACAAAGATTGGATTTTTATGCCAAATCTCCAATTCAAACAAGGATTCAATGCTAGAAACCAACGTCACTTGCAAATCTGAATCGGATCCGAATCTGCAACCAATGAACAACACCAAGATCACAATCCGCAAAAGAACTCAAACTTTTCGTATCAAACCCTACTCCAAGGCCGAATTAGATAAAAAAAACCCTCCACAAATTTCATATGATCTTGTGCGGATTTCGAAGGGGAATTCATTAAACCATAATTCATCGGTGGAAAGTGATTGAAATTGAAGAAATCAGCCTCCAAAGAGATGGAAGAAAGGCTGCGCCTTTTTTCTCCTTTTTTCGCCCCAGAGTTAGAGAGAGAATTTTATTTTGAGAGCTCTTTTGCAGGACTCCCTCTCGAAGGTCTACCACGAACGGTGTCATCCAGGAGTCTGTCACCTCAACTGCCATCACTCCAGGCTCTTCAAAACTCTGCTTGCCCAAAGTTTCCATGAGGAGTTGCTGCTGGGATTGGGCTCCCTAATCTGAAGAAGCGAGCTTACTTAGAGCGTCCGCTTTGTGATTTCTTTCCCTCGGAACCTATGTCAACGTATAAGATTTGAATTGTTTTAACAAGTTCTTTACTACCTCGAGGTATCTCTATAGATTACGCTCTCTGGCTTCGTATTCTCCATTCACCTGTTGGACCACAATTTGAGAATCACTGAAAACCTCCAATTCCTCCACTTGAAACTCTTTCTCGAGGCACAATCCGGTGATCAATACTTCATATTCAGCTTCATTGTTGGTTGCCTTAAATGCAAAGTTCAATGCATATGGATAATCTCTTCCCTCGGGGCTAGTAAGTAGGACCTCTGCCCTCGGGGCTAGTAAGTAGGACCCCTGCCCCACTTCCTCTTGAGTGTGACAAACCATCCATATACAACTTCCATATCTTTCTTTTCCCCATGTATTTATTTCAGGATGGGCTCAGAACACACTTGAAGGGATTCTGTAGTTATCATGATAAAATCTGCCAGTGACTGTCCTTTAATCGTAACTCGAGGGTGATACTGGATATCATGCTCTCCCAACTCCACTGCCCAATTCATCATTCTTCCAAAAATCTCTGGCTTTAGTAGGATCTGCTAAATTGGGTGGTTCGTGAGCACCACTATCTTATGTCCCTAGAAGTAGGGTCTCAACCTTCGGGCTGCATGCACGAGAGCTGGAATCAACCTTTCGAGGACCGTATACCTTATCTCTGGTTCCTTCAAGGCATGCCTAACAAAGTAGATCGGGTGCTGAACCTTTTCTTTTTCTTTAACCAAAGCTGCGCTAATTGCTAGGGGTGACGCAAAAATATACAAGTACAACGTCTCATCCTTGTCTGGCTTCATCAAAGTAGGCAATGTCCCCAAATGCTCTTTCAACTGCTTGAATGCCTCTTCGCACTTATCGTTCCACTCGAACTTCTTTACCCTTCGAAGAACATCAAAGAAAGGCAAGTGCTTCTTTGCTCCATTCGACGAGAACCTGCTTAATGCTGCCAAAGATCCCGTAAGCTTCTGCACATCCTTTATCGATTGTGGAGTTTTCATTGTCCTCAGAGCTTTGACCTTTTCTGGGTTTACATTAATCTCCTTCTCTGAGACCATGAATCCAAGAAACTTCCCTGCTCCTACACCAATGACGCACTTAGACGGGTTCAACTTCAAAATTAGCTTCCCGAAGCTTACCGAATGTTTCTTCTAGGTATTTTAAGAAATCTTCATAAATCTTGCTTTTGACCATCATATCATCCACATATATCTCCATGTTTTCCCTATCTGCCCCCTGAACAGTCTATCGACCAGCCTCTCATAAGTAGCCCCAGCATTCTTCAGCCCAAAGGGCATATTCTTATAGCAATACGTGCCCACATCTGTGATGAACAATGTATTTTCCCTATCTTCCTTTGCCATGAGAACTTGGTGATACCCCTTATGTGCTCAAAATAATGCCAAAATTTGGTATCCAGTGATAGCTTCCACCAACTTATCGATTGGTGGCAACAGGTTACTGTCCTTGGGGCAGCATTTATTTAGGTCTGTAAAATCTATACACATTCTCCATGCTCCATCATGCTTTGGAACCATAAATGGGTTGGCAATCAAATCGGGATAGAATACCTCCTCGGTGACATTTGCCTTAAGTAATTTTTCCACCTCCTCTTTATTTTCTTTAGCTCGTTCGGGAGCAAACACTCTTCTCTTCCGCTTCACTAGCTTCATGATGTTTAGCCTATGCATTGCAAGACTCGAGTGGACCCCCGTCTGATCAGATGTATCCCATGAGAACACATCTCCATATCTTCCTAACAAGTTTTTCAATCCTCTTTTCACATCTTCGGGAATCAGTTTCCCAACAGCTACTGATCCTTTATCCCAAATGGGTATTTGTATTGTATCAGCTAGTCCTGTTTCTGCGTGCACTGCCGCTACATCCCTATGTTTCCTCGCCTATCATACTTCCGTTAGGTTACATTTCCGTGCCACTGTCTGATCCCCTCGAATGGATGCCACCCCCTTTTTAGTTAGGAACTTCATCATCAGGTGGTAAGGTGACCATACTGCCCGATCCTTGCACATCTATAGCCTTCCTAAGTTCATATTATAAGGGGATGGTGCATCTACGACAGCGAAACTACACTTGATAGTCACTCGCTTATCGCCATCCACCACTCGAACAGGCAATGTTATTTCTCCTATGGGAAATATCGGGTTTCCCATAAATCCTGATTAAGGGGAACCAAATTTTTTCAAGTTCTCACTTCTTATGTCTAACTGGTCAAAACACTCAGTAAACATCACTTCTACCCCACTTTCATCATCAACAAACACCCTTCTGATCACTGATGTTCCGATAATGGCTGAAATTACCATAGGGTCTGCATGGGGCATTTGGTTCGGCTCAGCATCCGCTTCTGAGAAAGTGACAGTCTCATCCGGCCGAAACCTATTATGTCTGGGCTCTTTCGCGGGGACCCTTCGAGCCTCAGCCCTTAAAACATCATTCGAGGACCTCTTTCCCACCATGTCATTGATGACGTTAATTGCCCTTCAGACGGGTGGGTTGTCTCCATTTTGGTTTCCCTAATTTCCCCCTTGTTGTTCCTGGGGTCTATCCTGCCTTCCTTCCTGCCCCCTGTCTCGAACCACTTGTTCTCGAGGCCTTCTATCTCCTCTACCTCCATTATTTTGATTGTTTCTTCTGTAAGGCTGCCATTGATTCATCCGGGGCCTCAATGGGGCAGCCTGGTTCCTGTGCCCATTTCCTCGAAACCGTCCTTCCCGCTCACACCTATCAATCTCCATCCTTAACTGTATGAATACGTTTGTGTCATGACCATAATCCATGTGATGATCACAATACCAATTCGTTGCCCTCTGGGCTGCAACTGAGTTTTGCGAACTCTGCAAGGGTGGAGGTGTCCGAAACAAGCCTCTATGTATGCTTAAAATCTGTGCAGGGGTTCTTCTTCTGAGCATTGGGGGCAACGGATTATACCTCTCGAATGGTGTTCTTATGGGTTCGACCGGCCCGTTCCCTCTATGATTTACATTTCTTCCTGCCTTCTCTGCAAGGCTATCTCTTTTCCTTCTGGTTGCCTCCTCTACTCTTGAATATTACTCCACGGCCTCCTGAAGTTTTTGTAGTGTTTTAGGAGTATTAATATCCAGCTTCTTGTATAGTTCTAGGTAATGCATCCCCAACAGGCCCCTGAATCACCTCATTCTCTGTAGTTTCTATCACCCCCAAATTCTCATCCACATATCTGTGATAGAAGGTTTCTGTGCTTTCCCCTGCTTTTTGCTTCGTTTGGTAAAGTTCTAACAACTTTTTGGTAAATTTCTTCTTTTGCGCGTACTAGCTCAACAACGCTCCACTGAATCTCGATACGATTGGAACGAGCCCCTTGGCAACTTATTAAACCACTAATGTGCCTTTCCCCGCAAGTAGCTGCCTACTAGCTTGCATGTTAATTTCTCATCAAAGTCCCTCTAACTCATCAGGCCCAGGAATTTTTGTATGAACTCTCGAGGGTCAGTTTCATTTGTTAGTAGCTAAATCTGAAGTGGCTTCTAGATTTTTAGAATTTAGTGCTTTAGTCAGGAACCAGTGGGGTAAAACAATCCAACGAGTTCGGGCTGATAACGGCACTGAATTTTTGCCTCTCCGATCTCACTTTGCTGCATCTGGGATTATTTTTGAGACATCTATGGTGGATACTCCGCAGCAGAATGGTCGAGTTGAAAGAAAGCATCGTCACTTACTCAATGTGGCGCGAGCTTTACGGTTTCAAGCCAATCTTCCTATTGACTTATGGGGAGAATGTGTTCTTACTGCTGCCTACCTGATCAACCGAACACCGACAAAGCTTCTCAACGGTCGTACTCCCTTTGAGTAACTTTATGGACAGGCGCCAAATTACTCTTTTTTACGAGTATTTGGATGCTTGTGTTTTACTGCTCGTGTTCCAAGATACCGTGACAAGTTTGCACCAAGAAGCCGTCGGTGTTTGTTCCTTGGTTATCCTGCCGGAAAGAGAGGTTATCGTCTTCTCGACTTGGACTCCCGAGTTATCTTTAACATTCGGGATGCTGATTTCTTTGAAGACCAGTTCCCGTATTCTGCATCTCCGCAATCCACTTATACAGATGAACCTGGCGGTGTCACCACTGCACCGCCGGTTTCTTCCTCATACCCACCGGAACTATACGACTTTTTCGATCAACCGCCGGCCGCCCTTCCGTCAGTCATTACTGACCGGTCAACACCGGCCAACACCGGTCAACTCCGACCGGTCAGCTCCGGTCAACTCCGGCCGGTCAACGCCGGTCATCTCCGGCCGGTCAACGCCCGGTCAATGCCGGTCAACTCCAGCCGATCAATGGGCGATCAACACCGGTCAACACCAGCGAGTCAACGCCGGTGGGTCAATGCCGGTGGGTCAACGCTGGTCAACGTCGGTGAGACAACGCCGGTCAACATCGGCGGATCAGCTCCAGTCAACGCCGGTGAGACAATGCCATTCAACGGCGTCCAACTAATTCCGGCCACCGCCGGCGTCCCACCGCCCCCCGACGCCGGTCCTCCTCCGCCTGCTACCAGTAATCCACCATCCACCAGACAGAGTGTTCGTGCTCGACGTCCACCGCCGTATTTGGCTGATTATGATTGTGATGATTCTACTTGTGCTCTTGTTACTGAAGACCCCCCCTCTTTGACTACGTTCCCCCATACGTCATCACTATCCTCAGGTGTTCTCTACCCTCTTACTGATTATGTAAATTGTGATAATTTTTCTAGTCTGCATACTAGATTTTTGGGTGCTGTAACTTCTAGTGCAGATCCCACTACTTACTCTGAGGCTTCCCGTCATTCTTATTGGCGAGACGCTATGGTTGCGGAGCTCAGTGCCCTAGAGCGCAATCAGACTTGGACTTTGTCTCCTTTGCCTGCGCATAAAAAGGCCATTGGTTGTAAATGGGTTTACCGAACGAAGTTTCGCTCTGACGGTACCATTGAACGTTACAAAGCTCGTCTCGTGGTTCTTGGAAACCGCCAGATTGAAGGAATTGATTACACAGAGACTTTTGCTCCAGTCGCAAAGATGAGTTCCGTTCGCTTGTTCCTGTCAGTTGCTGTTATACGTAGTTGGGAATTGCATCAAATGGATGTTCATAATGCTTTCCTGCATGGTGATTTACATGAAGAAGTGTTCATGCGACCCCCACCTGGCTATGTGGTTCCGCCTGGTCAGGTTTGTCGCCTTCAGAAATCTCTTTATGGTCTTCGTCAAGCTCCTAGGAATTGGTTTGCTAAACTGGCACAGGCTTTACGGACATTTGGTTTTGTTCAAAGTAAGGCAGATTATTCTTTATTTGTCTTTTCCAGTGGATCGCAGTCTTTACATGTTCTGGTTTATGTGGATGATTTGGTTATTGCTGGTAGTTCTTCTTCGCTCATCTCTACGTTCAATAAATACTTGGGTTCTTGTTTTCACATGAAGGACCTTGGTTTGCTTAAGTATTTTTTGGGCATAGAGATTGCTAGAAGACCGGAGGGGATGTTTCTCTCGCAAAGGAAATATGCTTTGGACATTCTATCTGATACAGGTTTAACTGCTTCTAAACCAATTGATTTTCCGATGGAGCAACAACATGATTTGGCACGTATTGAAGGTCCAGCCTATCATGACCCGGAGCAGTATCGCCGCTTGGTTGGGCGTCTGATATATCTAACTATTACTCGTCCTGAACTTAGTTATTCAGTTCATACTCTTGCGCAATTCATGAAGTCTCCTTGTGTTCCTCACTGGCAAGCTGCGGTTCGTGTTTTGCACTATCTGAAGAGTCATCCTGGTCAAGGTTTATTTCTTTCTTCTCGTAGTACTCTCCAATTGACTGCTTATTGTGATTCGGATTGGGCCGCCTGTCATATTACTAGGCGTTCCTTATCCGGTTATTTTGTTATGATTGGTGATTCCCCGATTTCCTGGAAGACTAAGAAGCAACCTACTGTTTCTCGGTCTTCTGCTGAAGCAGAGTATCGTGCTATGGCAGTTGCCTGCTGTGAGTTATTATGGCTTCGGTCCTTGTTGAAAGACTTAGGGGTTTCGCACACTTTTCCTATGAAATTGTTTTGTGACAGTCAATCAGCCATTCACATAGCAGCCAATCCGGTTTCCCATGAACGTACTAAGCATATTGAAGTTGATTGTCATTTTGTTTGAGATTTTGTTCAATCTGGCGCTATTGTTACTCAACATATTCGTACGGTTGACCAACCCGCAGATTTGTTCACTAAAGCTCTCGGCCGTAACCAAAATCATTCCTTACTTGGCAAGTTGGGCATTTCTGATCCGCATGCTCCAACTTGAGGAGGAGTGTTACGGAATTAGGAATTAGTGATAATTAGTATTGGTATTAGGAATTAGTGTTAGTGATAATTAGTATTGGTATTAGGAATTAGTGTTAATTAGTATTGGTATTGGAATTGGATTTGTATTCCTACCATAGTTGTACTTGTATTCTGTTACCTTCTCCTAGGTGGGATAGGTATCATTTACCACTATATAATGTATTCTGAACTCATGAATAAACTTACAAATTATTACCATTATTTCCTACAGCTGATAAACAAATTAATGTGGGACAGAGACATTACCTATTCAAAGTTAATAGCGCTTGCTTGTATTTTGATGGAAGATATGTACTTAATGCAAGTTATAATTTGGTAATTGCTGCGTGTGAGATCAATAAAATTTAAAAGTTAAAGAAATTGTGAAGAATCATCAGTTCTATGGGGTAGTGGTTAGCACTCTGGACCTTGAATCCAGCGACCTGGGTTCTTCTCCCGGCAGGACCTTTTTTATTTATGTGCATTATTTCATTTATGGTATCATCGAAGTCCCTTCGCTTCGCTTCTTCCCCAATTGGCAGACTTCTCCACCGGCTGCTCTAGGTCAACAATTCGTCTCCGGTTACCTGGTATGAATTTGTCCTTTTAATACAATGTACTTTAGGGAAGCCCTAAGTTGTTTTGTTACTGAGGTTGGTATTCAAGGGCTCATCCTTTTGTCCCTGTGTTAGGTCCGTGAATTGCAGAGCCTAGCTTAAAGCTTTTTAATCGTTAAGGCAGAAGTTCGATAGCCATTTTCAGTTATCCCCTTGCTTCATTTATAGTTTTTTGTTAATTGGTTCTTGTGTTAATGGTATGTGTTTTTGTTTTATCCTCCCCAGGTTTGTGAAAAATGCATTCAAGAATGAAGCTTCTCAAGTTCTTTTGTCATCTGGGGAACCAAAGGATTGCTGGAGATGCTCAGAGGGAATTCTTTATTGTACATTTCATTTTGCAGTGTTTGAATCAGTTTAAGTTGATGATCTCCCTCACCCGAACTTCCAGATTGGATAACGTCTTCAAGCTCAGATGGTGTTCCCGTGAACAGTTAAGAGTGCAAAAGATGACTTTTTTGTGCTTCCCTTACTGACAAATTAGGATTGAGGGATATAGAAGTTGCACTCCAGAAGTTCATCTCGGACGAGAAGTTAATGGAGCTGATCAGATAAGTAAGTTTCTGAAAAACCAGTTTGATTCTCCGGAAGAACTTAGCTGCATATTTTAACCAACTGTTTGATCTTAACTTGTTATATGCTTACATCATGTAAATTTGATTCAACAGAGTCTCTAACTTTCTGCATATCTCTGTGATTTGATGCCTCACTCTGACAATACACTAATTATACAAAGATTAATTTGCTGTGAACATTTGCTGTGATGTTAAATACAAGTTTTCAAATTGAGTGTTTGCTTTTGCTAGTTTAACATGGTAGCCTTAGTTTGACAGCCAACATAAAAACATTTGTCAAACATATCGAAAACTGTTTATGAGTCGATAAAACACCGTGGAAGGATATGATCCGTATATCAGACACCATATTCAGCGATAAAGGCTTCTTGTTGTTTATTAATCTTCATTTGTGAAATGAAAAAATAAGATGAGTAATTTGTTTTGCTGTTTGATCTTTAACTTTAGTGAATGTGCATCCTATATATTGGATGCAAGGCACTGCTATGATTTCCTAGGATATACTGCTTTTGTTCCTGCTACTAACAATGACTGTTGGTTTTCACTTATCAAGTTGCTTAAAGCTTTGGGAGCCCCACAAAGTGCTAGAATCTTTCGGGCTGGTGGGAATCCTTTGGGTGGAAAAGACGGTCAATGTAGGAATCATACCGAGTGTAGTTCTCTTGAGCTGAAGAGATAAAAAAGGTATGTGAAAGAGGAAACAACTGATGAAAGAATGGCTCTACATTTCCTTAGAAAATAAAACCACACTGTACTGTAATTTCTTTCCATTTTGTTCATTCTGTATACCCCATCCAGTACATGAAACGAGTGTAAATGCATACTATACAAAGAAAGAAGATCAAATTCTATGGTTCCTTACTCATCTCTTAATCTGTTGTACTTGTTGGAGCAGCAGCATCCTTGAATTGCTTTTATTCATTTCATTGCAAATCCACGGACACACACATTCAGGTAAAAAGCTGATGCTGTTCACTTATAGAGATGGAGGAGATGATCTTGAGCAGTATTCTGATGCCAAAATTGATGTTTGATGTTGATGTTCGATGTTGTTGTCTAGTGCCATGTTATTCTGATGCCAAATTTGAGTTGGTGTTGGTGCATTCAGTGATCCCAACGACCTCAAAGGGCACGCATTTTCTCGTTGATTATTATGTTTCTTCATTGATCGTTGTATAATTTGTATGTATGAATAACTTGAGCAAAGAAATCAGAGTTCTTTTCGATTAAATATTTGTTTTTTTAATTATAGTCCGTTGAAGCCTTTGTGTGTTGGATTGCAGAGCATATGCTCTTTCATGCCTCTTTCATGCCAGTGAATAGTATCCTCCGAAAATTTATGAAATTTCAGGAGTGGAATTGTAACTTCTGAAATCTCTGTCTTTCATTCTATACATACATTTTGCAACGCTTCTAACTGCAGCACATTTTAGCGACTCTCAAAAAGTGTTACATGTAAACTTTTCAGAAGTGTTACATTAGATTCTGAGAAGTGCTACAATAGATCTTTAAAATTGTTGCATCAGGTTAGAGCAAAAGCGTTGCGTTAGATTAGAATAAGTGTCACCTTAACTAAGCGTTGCTAGCTTAAAACGTATTCCCTTAAAAAAAAGAAGAAGCTAAAGACGTTTAACACTTTAAAAAATTGTTGCCTTAATCATGATAAGTGTTGCATTAGAGCTAATGCAACATAGCCTAAGGTAATACTTATGAAAGTGCTGCAAGAAGCCTAATGCAACATTTTCGGTACCTAGTGTCACACTTTTAGAGTGATACATAGAGTTAATTTGTAGTAGTGGAAACACTGATTCAAATGAACAAGTGTTGCTCTGTTCAATTTTCAATCCGAGAGGTGAAAGTTTCAGTTCGACATCAGAAAATTCATATTTGAGAAACAGACCTTATGTAAAAAGTGATGGTATGTTCGTTGTTGAGATCTATTTCAATTTGCTTTGTATGATTATGATGTTGCATCGTCTATACTATCTAACTAATTGAGTGTCAATTTGGTGATCATCTTCTTCAATTACAATCTTGAGTTCTTGAATCAACAAATTATGGATGAATTATGTTAAATTAGTACAAGATTGAGGTTACAAATTGCGTGATTGATCCTTTGTTGATGTTGATTAATGTTGTTGTTCGGTTTTGTTACGGTTAATCGTTGATGATGAATAGTTGTCGGAGATTTTCTTGATTGCGACTTATTTTGTGTTAGATTTCTGTTATATTGCAAATGAAGGAGGGTTTTTGTGGGAGACGTGTTTTCGTTACAGCACCTTCAAACAAAAGCTTGGTTTTGGCTTGCAGTTTAATTGCAGTTGAGTCCCTCAGTTATTTTGCGCATTACAACATCTACCCGAAAGAAACATTATTTGTGAATTGGACCCCGGATTTCATTTGCCATTTTTAATACTTCCTTTATCTATTGCCTCACACACCCGCGGGTGTACCCCAGTGGTTGGGAGTTGGGTGGGTCTTGCAAGAGACCCGGGTTCGACGCTCGGCCGCCACCGTGTGAGAATGTCCTGAGTTAACTTTGGCTAAGGGGCTGCTTGGGCTTCCTGGTGGGCACCAAGTATGGCTTGCCCCAATGGTCCTGGTGCTGGGTTACCGTGACTTACCTCCCACATGATGGCTGTGGTGTGGGCTGGTGTGGGCTGCTAAGGGCGAGCAGTGATCGCCTTTTATCTATTGCCTCACCACGAAACTGTTTTGAATGAGACGGACTCGATACAATACTCTATCTGTTTTCTTAAATTTGACACTATTACCATAATTGTATATATTTTTAAATTTGTCACATTTCCTTTTATGGCAAAAAATAATCATTTTCAACAACTCATTGAACTTTTTACTTTCCTGACTCAATTTCCTTCACACATTTCAATTTAAAAAAAACACCTAAACCAATGATGAGTATGCGCTTTTGAACAATCAAAAGATTTAAATTGATCCCATATGGTTTTTCGAGACCAAGCCCATCGGAGAGAGTATAATCTTTTGACAATTCTGAGTGGAACGGTTCTCCTTGATTTTCTATTTCGTGAGATCGAGGTTTGCTGGTTCTCCTATATTTACGTAACCATGTCTGACTGTTACAAGTTGGATATATTTTTGTATTTGCAATTTATCTGGGTGAGTTCTGAAACATTTCTTCCAAAAATGAGTGCCGAAGGCCTTCTTAGAATTCATATTGGCAGGGGCATCAACCTGGCCGTTCGCGACAACGTTAGTAACACAAGCGATCCGTATGTTGTGATCAGGCACGCTGGCCAGGTATTATACATATTTCTTTCTTCAAGTGATCATGTTTGCTAACAAGTTTCGTTTTCGGTTATTTCGCATAAATGTGCAGTAATTGTATTTATTTAGTTTGTGTTAGCGATTCCAGTTTGTAATCCTGAGGAGCAACGAATGGATAATATATTTACTAATGCATTCTTTAAATTCAACGGTAGTTTTATATAATTTTCAGAGTATGTTTGGAGGAGTTTTGCTAATAAGCAAAACTGACTTAATTTTAAAACATAGGAGTTTTTCCTTCAAAAATACCTTCTGCTTTTAAAATAAGTCATTTTTTTTATGAGTTTACCAAAGACAAAAAAATGCTTAGTTTATAAGCAGAGCACTTATAAGCCGTGTCAAATACATAGTCAAGTAGCTGTAGCAACTTGGGCTAAGTTGGAGGGAGTACTTTTCTTACTAAATGAATAGTTAAATAGGAGTTCGAGGTGGCCGGAGAGATTTCAAATGTTATTGTACTCTTTTTGGTGTTTGTGTTTGTGTTTGTGTTTAACTAGGCTATGTGTGTTGGTGTAATGATTATGTATTAAGCTAGGCATGACCTTTGAAAGATGGAACTAATGTTTCTTGTATTCCTGGGATGTCCGTTTGAATTTCAGGAAAAGAAGACTTGCTGTTGGGTGAGTCGTGATTCCAGCAATTGAAATCCAGTTTCTCTGTTTCTTGCATTCTTCTTTTGGTTTCTTGCTTTTGATTGGTTATTGTCTTTAACAGAACTCTAAACAAAAAATTGCTCCATTCCTTCTTGTTTACTAATTACTACTACAAATAGTTTTTTTTATTGCTTCTTGTTTATTCATTGATACTTTTTCTTGCAAATTTTTAAAGGAGATAATAATAATAGAGGTGTCTATTGTAGGCTTAAATCTCAATTAGATGATGTTTTGGCGCTGTTAGTTCCAAACTGCTGTAGTAGATTGATGACTTTTTGATCAGACAAGAATTTCAAGTTTTAGAGGATGCAGTTGAGATACTATCACATGAACTGGCTTAGTTACAGTTTTGATGTTAATGAATTAAGATTTGAGCGTAACATGAAAGCTTCTGCTATTCTGGACAACATTTTCTCAATCTGTAACCAAAAACGTGATCGCGAGCTCATTATGCTTACTAATGCATTGCCTGATGCTGAATACATTGCAGAAGGTAAAGACCAGTGTGGTGTCAAAGAACTGCAATCCTGTATGGAACGATAACGTGACCCTTCCTCTGAAGGATCCTAATGTCCCAATCAGTCTGGTGAGCAACTTTTCTGTCCCTTTCTAGTTTGTGTTCTTCGTTAAAACGTGTTAAGATGATCTGATTCTGAAAGATTGTGTTACATTTCAGCAAGTGTTTGATAAGGACACATTCACGGACGATGATGAGATGGGAAATGCAGAATTTGACGTCAGAACTATTATCGAGTGCTTAAGGATGGGGTTGAAAGAACTCCCGGATGGGACAAAAGTCGACAGAGTTCAGCCGAGCAAGAGGAATTGCCTCGCTGATGAGAGCTGCGTTGTGTGGAACCAGGGAAAAATGACTCAAAAGATGTTACTGAATTTGAGAAATGTGGAACGTGGACAAGTAGAGATCGAAATTGAATTGGTGGATTTAACTTGCTTAAAAACTCCTTTGGAGTATTATTCCTTGCAGAAGAACTAATATGCCCGGTTTCTTCAAAATGTGATTATTCCATTTGTAAATGGTTGGTTGCTTGTTGCTACTGAACTGAGTGCACTCCCATGAAACGTATGTTGTATGTGGGGTGCCACTTGACAAAGAATTTACTCTTTTAGTATAGTTCTGCATTGAAAAGTAAACAATGTTATATTAAATTTGTTTGTGAGGCAACATCCAAGTGTAGGGCGAGGGGCTTATGGTCGCATGGATTTTCTTTTTTCTTTTTAAAGTATTAGTTTCTTCTTATTAATTAATTTCTGATATCGTTATATTCTGTTTTGAATCTTGATGGTTACTGACTTGGAATAGTAAATTTTAAAAATGATGGTACTAGGTATCGAATGTCCACTATCGATTGGGCCGGAGCCCAAAGTGCTACTAATATCCAGACCTTCTGTGGATGACTCTCTTCGACACAATATCTTAAAGGTTTTCTAATCCTAGTCAAACTCTACTATTTGCCTCACAAGCAAGCAGAATCCTAACCCTACACAATGACATCTTAAGTACCCGACGTGTATATATATATATAGGTATGACTTATTTTACTATTCATTCACTATTCATCATATTCATACGTATTGTTGGCTGAATTTATCATCAAAGTTTTACCTCGGCATACTCCAGGGGCTCTTTCTTGCAGATCATGGCTAAGGAATAGACGATGTAGCCCAAACGAGTTCTAAACACATCAATTGGCACACCCAGTGCCAAGGGTATCCTACCCAGGACACCCAGGAGGAGAAACTTCAAACCCAGCCACAACCCTCCTCCCAAGATCATGGGCGGGGGTGGTTTACTCGGTGCCGGCCTCGACGCTGCCGATCTTGAACTTTTATATTTCCTGAGTGATGGCCCAGTCTGGAGGATATTAATTGGGATACGATGTTTGGGGTCATCTACGCCACTCGATGGAAGATCTGATGCCTTACCCTGGGTATCCAGGGCAGCCGCCTAATCCTCACTCCTCGATGGTGGGATCCTTGTCCCACTCTGGATATATGGCCTCACAGCAAATGTATTAGTTTCTATCTGGCTGTGCTTCTCAGTTGTCGTACTAGTATATGGATCTGTGGTTGGGATGGCCTAGTAGTGATAATGGTGTGCCCTGAATAGGGAATCATATAGGTTGACCAGTCCCTTGGGACAGGTTGCTAGCTCTCCCTTTAGCCCATAGATCATGTCCACCCGGTGGCTGGTTGATATGAAGCCACCAGAGGGACTCCTTACTTACAGTGGAGACACAGGCCCTAGGGAGTTTATATAGACATTCCTCAGCCTTATGATTTCTTGAGACTTCAAAGAGCAACTGACATGCAAGCTTGTGAGTAGCTACCTTCGAGGGAAGGCTCAAGTGTGGTTCAATAAGTTGGGCCAGGGTTCGCTGCATTCTGACAGAGACTTTGGGAAGGCGTTGTTGAGCTAATTTTTAAAGAAGAAATAGTTTAATAAAACCATGGCTGAGTTGTACCAAAGTCGCCAAAGATTATGAGAGTCTACATAGGCGTTCTATCACCAATATGTAGACGAGAGTCTCTGTGTTATAGATCGTACCGAGATGGGGTTATCCTAGGTTACATGTAGGGTATAATTAACGTGCTGAGTTGTATAAGAAGTTGATGGCCAAGACCCCTGCAGCAGTCGCTTGAGGTTGTGGAGCAGTACTCGAAGGTGAAGGAAGATGCCAAAAGGAAGAGAGATGGGAATAAGCTGACGGAAAGACATGTGAGACCTGCTGATTATATGGCAAAAAGACCCGAGGCTTTGAGATCAAGCTTCGAAGGTTATACTACTTTGCCCAAATCTAGGGATGAAATCCTCTCAATTCATCGAGGGCTATTTAAGGCTTTGCTGTCATTGACGGATTCATCTTTGAGGAGGGTGTCGAGTAAGTATTGTGACCACCACAAGGATCATGGGCAGGGCACAAAAGAGTGCCACCATCTCAAATCAGAGATAGAAAGATGTGCACGAGAGGGGATCCTTCGAGACTACATTGCCCAGCAGCGGACTAAGGAGGAGTCATCCAAGTGAAGAAATGAGCGTTGACCTTGGCGGCTATACATGCAGATCTCCAATCAAAATGCCAACATTGGAAAAGTAGAAAGGGACCAAAGGGGCACATAAAGGGAACACAGAGAAGTGTGGCCCCGTGAGCAGGCTGTAGAATTTGAATAACCGGGGTGAAGCGAACCGGGGAACCCATCAAGTGATCAATGTCATCAATTGTATAGTAGGAAAGAGATTCTCGAATAAGATCGTTGTGGCCAATTCTCGATACATCCCCCCAGGTAGGGGTGTTCAAATGTAGGTACCTGCACATGCAGGTAGTTGAAAATGCGGCCCATGGCTCGGCCCAGAAAAACATGTGGGTACCCAGATTGTTCGAGCTGGGTAACAGGGCACCCGCTGACCCGTTTAAAATTGTTGTTTTTGAGATAATTATCATTTCTTTATGTAACGTAAATTTGTATTAGTGCAAGAAAAATGTTTTTACAATGATTGTAATGTAGTTTAACAATTGAATTCTTGTGGCATTTCTTTTACAAATAACTATTACCTTTTACCATTAAAAAAATTAGCATTTAATGATCACTAAGAGTAACAAGTCCGTAATCATCATCATCATTCTCTAGTTTGGATGAAAATAACAAAATATACTGAAATGATGAGAATAAGATCATTGTGTTAATAAATTTTAATTTAGTGGAGACCTTATGAAAGTTTGATAAGAAATTTGTGGTGGAAAATTAAATATATTTTTATCAACTTGACCTACTGGCTACTGCTAGAATAGGGTTGTGACAAGGGTTATAATTAAAAATTCAAGGATGAAAGGAAAGGGCCAGAACTTAGAAGAAACGATTAAGAATTTAGAGTTGAAAGAGAATGCTTGAAAATTTAGCACTTGAATATTATATAAATCTACATTATTTAATAATTAATATTACATAGATATGGACAATTGAGAATTTAGAGTAGATGTGTAGAAAAATATTATTCAAAAGTAAAAGAATATAAATATATTTTAATATTACCGAGTATTCCGGGTAACTAGAAATCACATTTTTGTGGCCCTGGCCCTGCCCCGTTAAATTGTAAATTTTCAGGGTCGGGTATCCGGCCCTGAAAAATGAAAAGTACCCGGTTATTTTATATCGGGCTAGTGGATGGACGGGCCGGGTATTGCAGGCTGAATATTTGTAAACACACCTACCCCTAGGTGAGCCTCACCACAAGCATTTTTGGCCGGATGAAACTATCATGTTTTCTGAAGCGGATGCAGTCTCTAACCAGACCCCCATGCTGATCCCATAGTCATGTATGCAATGATTGCAAACACTTATGTATGTGTTTATTAATGATGCTAGTATAGTTGAGGTGATGTTTATCAGTTGTTTTGACCAGTTGGACATTGGGCATCACAATTCCAAAAAAAAACTGCCTCCCTTCTATCAGGCTTCACGGGAAAGACACTATTTCCTCTAGGGAAATTACTTTACCAGTTTGAGTGACTGGCAACGACAGCGGGATAATGATTGACTGTAGTTTTGCGGTCATCGAAACTCACTCTCCTTATAATATAATCATAGGAATGCCATGGATGTGTTTAGCTCGAGCTCTTTGGTCTCCTTATCACTTAATGATGAAGGTTTTCACAAAAAAGGGATAATAGACATCAGAGGTGACAAGGAAATGGCTAAAATTTGTATGTTGACGGCCTTGAAGGAGACTATAAAGGTGAAGGATGTGGCTTCGGTTCATGGAGAGGTTGGCCTAGCGGATACCGAGCAGCTTGTTTAATCCTCAAGAAAGATATTTGTGGGTAAGTTGATTCTAGAAGACATGAAGAAGACGTTGTAAATCCTTCTCGATGGTTATGTTAATGTGTTCTCATGGAGTATATCTGATCTTGCGGGAGTACCACATCCATTGGCAGTTCATAGGCAAAATATCAACCCTCCTTGAAGCCTAGCAAACAGAAGAGAAGAATATTTTCCCTGAGAGGCCAGGGGAAATAAAGGAGGAAGTGAGGAAGCTCCTTAAAGCAGAGGTTATCGAGGATGTTCTCTACCCTGAGTGGTTGGCTAATTGGGTTACGGTCCTGAAACATGATGACGCCTGGAGCATGTGCATTGACTTTGCGAACCTAAACATAATGTTGTCCTAAAGATAGCTATCCCCTACCACCTATCGACAAGCTGGTCGAGGCTTTAACGAGATATTAAGTTCTGGCATTCTTTGATGTTCACAAGGGGTACCACCAAATTTTAATGGGCAGGGGAGGATAAGTACATTATATCGTTCATTATGGATGTTGGAAAGTTCTGTTACAAAAATATGCCGTTTGGCCTAAAAGATGCTGGGGTGAGTTACCAACGGTTGGTGAATAATCTTTTCAAGAAGCAGATTGGAAGGAACATGGAAATATACGTGGAGTGATAATCTAGATTCGTGGTATGGGAATGCACCGGAAAACCAACAATACGAGCAATATGATTGACCTTCATTACCATGATCAAGGAGGAGGTTCAAGCTCAAAACATGCGAAACTTATTCAAGCAATATCGAATATGGTAAAAGATTTGGAGGCTCGCTTTTCCTCTAGATTCACAAACATAGAAGACCGAATCTCGTCTATATTCAAGAGCTTGGAGACCCAAATTAGCCAAATTGAATCCTCTGTGAGCTATTTGGAAGCTAGAGATTCTGGCAAGCTTCTATCACAACCGGAGGTGGACCCGGAGCCAAGGGTTAATCCATCTACCTTAATGGCTGAGGTGGTGAAGGAAGTTGAAGATGAGGTCCAAGGGGATGAGGAGTTGGTTGTTGAAGACAAAGAAGTTGAGCAAGGGGTGATTGTCCTATATTCATTATTCTTTCCATCATCACCCCCACCCCCACCTCCACCAATTGAACCAACTCCACAATTTTTGGAATTCTTGAAGGAGACAATAGGAGACCCAAATGATTATGTCAAGCCCTCAAACCACCCATCTCTTTTAAGAAAAAATTCCTCCTTCACAAAATCCTTTCCTTAAAGGATTTCTCTCCCCACCTCTCTACTTTTGGAAGCTCATAGTGGAGGGATTCAAACATTTACCATATTGATAACATTAAGGTTATGCCGACGACCTTAAATATATGGAGCTTCTGGGGAGGCAACCCGAGTTTTAAATTGTTTTAGTATATTTTTATTTTGAAAAACAATTGAAAAATTCCCTCACCCTTGTCCTCACACTCTTACCCAAAAACCACAAAACACCACCAAAAACCACCACCAAAACCACCATCTAGGAGTACTACTAGTTGCCTTTTGTGAGTGTTGATCGAGACTTGCATAGTTATGGATTTGTAGTGGATGAGTTGAAGTTGCATATCAGGCGGAGTTCGAGAACATGGAGGAGAGAACATTCATTGAGAAGTGAGCATTGCTACCACCGGGAAGGACCTTCAAGGTCCTAGTTGTGAGTATTTTTTCTTTCCCCCTTATTTCTTCATCTTGTCTTTTTGTTCACATTGAGGACAATGTGTATTTCAAGTGTGGGAGAGAGAAATATATCTCATTGTAATGTATTATAGAATGAATATGCTCTACTTTTGTTTGTTTTGTTTTTTTTAAATCCCGCTAAGTTGAAAATCCAAGAGAGCAACTTAGGCAAAAATTGTGGGCCCAGATAGGTCAAAAACCCAAAAGGGGGACCTATGAAAAAATGAGAGTCCTTATGGTGTGGAAAAATGTGAGGTGTGATTTTTGAAAGAAAAGAGAGGCTAGGATGAAAACCCGAGAGGGCTTCTAGGCAAAATGAGATAATTGAGAGAAATGGAAATATGTGAATTCTTCTCTTCTTTTCACCTATTTGTGGAATTTCTAGGTAGAGTAAGCCATCTTCTTGACTTTGTTTGGATGTTTATGCCTCTTTCTAAATATGTCAAGATTTTGTTGTTTTGGTGGTTTAGGACTCCTTAGGTCGGGATGTGAGGGTTGGAAAGCTCTTATGTTTTGGGTTAGGGTAGTTCTAGGAATAATGTGTTGCTTGTGCTGTTGGGAAAACATAGCTTAGAAATCACCTTAGAACTTTGCTTGCTCTTATTCGAGGACGAGTAAGGTGTAATTTTAATGTTTTCTTAGTACAATTAACATCACCCTTTAGCTTATTTTTTTGGTGGTTAATTAGAATATTAGTTGTTTTACAAAATAGGAGTTTGAAATCACCTTGTGTGGTTATTAGCCCTAATTTCCCTAGTTTGTAAGCATTTGGTGTCTTAACTTTTTTTTACCTTTTTGATTTGGTCAATCAATGTGTTTTGTGAGCTTATTTGGAGACCATTGATGTGCATCATTATGCATTCGTCAACCGATGCATTCAGCGTAATAATTGGCTTGTTTTATATGTTTGATTTCTAGTATTAGTTGAGTTTACATGACAAGGGATTTGGAGGGCCATGTTTGGTTTTCTTGTCTAAATCCTGCATTTTGTAGACTTAATTGGTATTAATGGACACCTTGTATCTATGGGCACCTAAATCTTCCCTTGTGATTATCATTATTAGGTCACTCGTGGATACTTTTTGTCACATTTTATATTGAAGGGCATTTGCAAGGACGGTAGAATATATCTAAGTCCATTCACATTAGAATGATAGTAGATGAAGACCATTGAGCTAAGATTAGGCAGCATTGACGTTCAAAATGGCCGAGGAAGAAATAGAGGATTGTTGTTCGAGAGTTGCACAAAACTATGGGAGAAATCCAAGAAGAACTAGCCATTGAGGTTGGTTCCATTGGATTTGTCTGCTCGTGCGCTATGAAATCGACTACAAGAACTCTCAAATTGGACCAGTGACTCATCAATAGCGGAGCCAAGAGGTCAGCCAGGGAAAGCAACAATGGGTGGCACAGGCCGCTCATGGCCTGCACGAGACCAAGAACACATGACCCGCACCATGCCGTATAGCCCGTGCCTGGAGCCTTTGGCACGAGCCATGCCAAAACCCACCACGGGCCGTGCCAACCTCTGTAGGACGTGTGCTCAAGGGCCTTTTTCACTCAAACAATGGCTACGTATAGGCACAGACCATTCCATTTCATATGGTCCATGCTGTTCCAAGTCTAAAATATGAAGACCAGTGCCTATACATAGCCATTTCAACAGGATGTGAAGAATGAAGTAGCCCGTGCCAAGAAACTGACCAAAACAAAGATTCGGTTAATGGCCAGTGCCAAACGACACAAATTGTGGATCAGAGGTGAAAAAACGAAGCTCCAGACGATGGGCTGCACCAGACGACATGAACCTCACCCAGCACGGGCGTACAGCTCGTGCTAGATCTGACAGTCCGCACCGGTAAGAGGCCACGTCATCGGCACATGCCGTGCCATCTGCTGCGGTCCGTGTCAGCGAGGGGGTGATTAGGGCTTTGGCATATTTTTAGGCCCAATCCCCTACTACTATAAATATAGCTTTAGTTTACTAGGGTTTCATATCCTAGAAGGCTTGGATCATTTTTTCTTAGTTCATTTGTAGATTGAAGAGCTACTTAGAGAGAGAAACACTCTATCTTCTCTCTAGGTTCTTTCCCTTTTTTTCTTTTTTTTTCTTTTCCCCAAAGATGTGGAATTTAATGAAATACTTGAATTCCATGTCCGGGGAGTAGTTTTATAGCTTGAGGATAAATTTGTATTCATGTGTTGATTAATGTTTTTGTGAGATTCATTAGATCTTCCTAATTATATGTGTTTGTGATATTATGATGGCTTGTTATTGAATTATTATAATTGCATGAATGATACACTTCATTAGCACACACTCTAGTCTACATTCATGTTGAAGCAAGTATTGATACCCCTTGGGGAATAGAAACATGGATGTGATGTGGGTAGTGGGGTTTGGGTCCAGTGGGTGTGTGCACGTAGGTTTTTTCTGAGTTTTACTATTATAATGATAGAACACCAGTCTTAGCTAGTGAGTTGGTTGTAATGGTTACATGTAGAGATAACATATAGTAGCAAGCTAGAGTTGTAAGTGGTCCTAGTGTCATCGATAAGGTGCCTACCTCCCTTTGCCTCTTTACCGGCCTAGAGGTAGAGCATCCGTGGTGTAGTGCCAGGGACATAATCATACAAGGGAGAAACGAATATGTGCAACAGCTAGACCGTTGTTGCACTTCCGTAATTACGGAGGCGGTGCTGATGGAAGATTGCAAGAGCACCCAACGTGGCAGGTATGGGGAAGTGCTGACCATCGACTACACCACGTGTTATGAGCACTAGATTAGGTTGTTAATGTCTTACATGTGATTGAATCGAGGATTGGAACATTTAATCAACCATGTTATGCAAATATTCCCTAAGTGTCTGTCTGAATAGTTTACTTGTGTTTTATCTTTTATGTTAGTAGTAGTTAGTTGAAAAACCCCAAAACCCCCATTATACTATAGTAGCTACTCCTAGCACACGATAGATTGATAACCCATTTGTGGTTGTGTTTAATTTGCTATTAGACTCTAGCATCTCTGTGGACAAACTTGGACTTGCCACTAACTACCCCATGGGTAGCTTAATAGTGAGTTGGGTGCAGACTATAAATTTTAACATTGACATCACCCCTTGCATTCATCCTATTTGACTTGGGAATGCCTTTGCTCAGGTTAATTTCGCTACAGCTTAACGACCCTGAGTGGAGGCGGATCAAATTTTAGCATTGTTGCCAAGGATGCTAGTTAAGTATAATTGTAACGCGTTAGTTGAATAGTTAGTTTTGTTTTTGTTTTTCTTTGTTTTTTTAGTGGTTTTTTCTATTTAACCCCGATGATGTGGGGAAATACCACTCAACAGATGAAACTTTGTAGGGTGTGCCATTTCCATCTCCCTACAGAATGTTGCCCGTGGTTGAGCGATTACAGGAGGGAAATGGAACTTGCAGTTCTGCAAGATCAACGTGAGCGAGAATGTGCACGTACCATAACTCACCTGAATTGATCTCGAACCCCAAGTCCACATGCAAGGAGGTACTTGGAGCTCTAACTATATTTTCAAAAACTAGTGAAAATCTTCAAAATCAAGTATTTATTTTGATTAGGAATTGCGGGCTTAAATATCTTATAGTATTGAAACTACAGGCAAGTAGGTGAAAAAATTGATTAGTAAGTTTAATCGAGTGATAGGAAGGCACAAGCTTGGGGATGAAGAGGCCCCACCATCTTCGTACTTAGATGGTTCAAGGAATAGGGAGCCAATTGAAATCTGCAATATCATGAGGTCAATCCTGTCCCTTTTGACACTATTGATTTTATGCATGAGTACAAAACATTGCTGAGAGAAATGTGTGATCCCGAGCAAGAATTTGAGCATAGATCGATAGATCAAACTATGAACTACCATCCCCCTTTGGTTGATATGTATGGGAATATTGTGCAAGACATGTTTGATGTTAACAAATGGTTAACCTTAGACAATGATTCTTTGAATGATATATGCTTTAATTCCTTAGAAGCTAACCTAGTGGAGAGTGTGGAGAAAGTTGATCCTCGGGCTGAGAATTGTGTGGAGGCCTTACCCAAGAACCTAGATGAGCTAGTTTTACCAGAGACCAAACCTTCGATAGAGGAACAACATGTAGTTGAACTCAAGCCTTTCCCAGAACACTTGAAGTACACTTTCTTAGGCGAGGGTGAAACACTACCTGTGATTGTCTCTAATATATTGCCTAGTGACAAAGTGGGTAGGTTGCTCGAGGCTCTTAAGAAATTCAAGAGAGAAATAGGGTGGACTTTAGCTGACATTAAAGGTATAATCCCTTCAACTTTCATGCACATATATTATTAGAGGAGGGTGCAAAACTCGTACGCCAACCTCAAAGGCGATTAAACCCACCTATGATGGAAGTAGTAAAAGGTGATGTCCTTAAGCTACTTAAGGCGGGGTAATATATCCTAAATCTGATTGTACTTGGGTGTGTGGGGTCATAGTAGTCTAGAACAAATATGGGGAATTGGTACCCACCTGTGTTCAAAATGGGTGGCGAGTGTGCATTAATTACCGCCGCTTAAATGCGGTGACTCATAAGGACCATTTTCCCTTACCCTTCATTGACCAAATGCTTGAAGGGTGGCTAGCCATGCCTGTTATTTTTTCCTCGATGGTTATTTGAGATATTTCCAAATAGCCATAAATCCAGAGGACCAAGAGAAAACCACATTCACTTGCCCTTTTGGTACGTTTGCTTATAAGCGTGTGCTTTTTGGTGCTTTTTCTTATAAGTGTATGCCTCTTGGTCTCTACTATGCACCAGGTACTTTTCAGAGATGTATGGTTAGCCTATATTTAGAATTACGAGAAATTTTTTGAGATCTTCATGGATGATTTCACCATCCATGAGGATTCCTTTGATTCGTGCCTACATCATTTGGCTCAGGTGCTAGAGTAATGTATTGACCTGACCTCATACTAAATTATGAGAAATTCCTTTTCATAGTGGAAAAGGGTATTTTGTTAGGCCATGTTGTGTCGCCTCAAGGTTTCGAAGTGTATAAAGCTAAAGTGGATACAATCAAGTCCTTACCTTACCCCACTAATGTCAAGGATGTGAGATCATTCTTTAGTCATGTTGGTTTTTACCGGCGCTTCACTAAGGGCTTCTCTAAAATTTCTTCACCTTTGTGCAAACTACTGCAAAAAGATGTTGAATTTAAGGTTGATGAAGATGGTATAAAAGCTTTTGATACCCTGAAAAACATGCTAGTGACGGCCCCAATCATCCAACCTCCAAATTGGTCACTCCCATTCGAGATCATGTACGATGCAAGTGATCAAGCTATAGGATCTATTTTTGGCCAGAGGGTAGGTAGAGTGCCACAAGTCATATACTATGCGTCAGTAACTCTTAACAATGCTCAACGCAACTATTCTACCACAGAGAAAGAGTTACTAGCCATAGTATTTTCCCTAGAAAAGTTTAGGAAGTACCTCTTAGGAACCAAGGTTATAGTGTACACAGTCCATGCAACACTTTGCCATCTAATGACCAAAAAGGAAGCCAAACCTAGACTCATTAGGCGGATACTTCTTCTAAGTGAGTTTGACCTTGAGGTAAAAGATTAGAAGGGATCTAAAAACGCAGTGATAGATCACCTGAGTAGGCTACCAACCCTCGAGAGCCCGAAACCCGCCAAGGAAAAGGAAAAGTTGGAACCCATTTGGGAAGAGTTTCCCGATGAACAATTGTTCAGTGTAACAACTAGTCAACCTTGGTATGCCAATATAGTGAATTATCTTACCATTGTAGAGTTTCCCCCATCTTTTAGATAAATTAAGAAAGGATAGATTAGTGAGTGAGGCAATAGACTAATTTTGGGATGATCCCTACTTGTGGAAACCGTGTTCCGACCAAGAAGTTGGGAGATGCATCTCTGATGATCACATAGGTCATGTCCTTATGTTGTGCCATTCTTCCCAAGTTGGGGGGCACTTTAGGTACAAAAGGACTGTTAGAAAGGTAATAGATTCTAGCCTTTACTAGCCCAATATGCTAACATATGCCATGAATTTTGTGTCATCGTGTGTTCAATGCCAAAGGATAGGGAACATCTCATTTAAGAATGAGATGCTCCAAGCCTTTTCAATGCTAGTTGAAAATTTTGATATATGGGGTATGGATTTCATGGGTCAATTTCCAAACTCCAGTGGGAATTACTATATCTTGGTACTAGTGGACTATATGTCCAAGTGGGTAGAAGCCAAAGCAACAAAGAGAAATGACTCAGGAACAATAGTGAGCTTCCTCAAATCCAAATTTTTCTCACGTTTCGGTGTACTCCGGACCACAGTCAGTGATAGAGGAACCCACTTTTGTAACAGAGTCGTGGGAAAATTGCTTGAAAAATACAGAGTAACCAACATGGCATCCTCTGCTTACCACCAACAAACCAATGGCCAAGCGGAGATATCCAACTGTGAAATTAAATCTATCCTTGATAAGACAATGAATACCCCTAGAAAGGATTAGAGCGCTTGGTTGGATGATGCGCTATGGGCCTACCGTACTGTATATAAGACTCCAATTGGCTTGTTATCTTTCTGGATCCTTTTTGACGAAAGATGCCACCTCCCAGTTGAGATTGATTTCAAGACACATTTGGCCGTTAAATGCCTTAACATATTTGGGTGAAGCCGGGAAACATAAGAAGTTGCAATTGCTAGAATTTGAAGAAATTAGGTGCAACTCCTATGACACCACTTTGATCTATAAGGAAAGAATGAAAGCCCGACATGAAGAGAACATAGTAAATAAGGACTTCTTTGTAAGACAAAGGGTTCTTGTTTACAAATCTAGGCTATGTCTCTTTCTTAACAAGTTACAATCAAAGTGGGAAGGACCATATGAGGTGACAAAGGTTTATGATCATGGAGCAATAGAGGTTAAGAATGAAAAGGATGGCTCAAAGTTGGTAGTAAATGGGAAAAGATTACTTTGAGTGAGGAGATTTGGGAGTGAACAAGGAGGGCAATCCCCTCATTGGTGAACGAAATTTGGGATAACTTAATTTCGTGCAAATAAGTCATGGGGACGACAATAAATATACTGTATTTTTTCTTTCTTAGGTTTTGTGATCTTAATGAATAGATGGAGTTTGCGTGTTTTGGTTTGTGATGAGGATTTTGAGATGAAACTCTTTTTTATCCTAAAATTTGAGTTTGAGTTTCGTGATTTTGTTTGGATGGAATTAGGCTTGATGGGTGACATAGTTGTTTCGAAAAAAGAGGGAAAAACTAAGGAAAAGGGGTTAAAATTTTGGCAGTCGTGTGCCAGAATTTGGCATGGGCCGTACTACGAGATACAACTTGTGTCACAGCACCTTGGCATAGAGGCCTCATGCCAAGATTTGGCACAACCCGTTCTACGCAATACGGTCCGTGCCAGACAACCTTGGCATGAAGGGGTCTTTACGGATTCCCTTGACACGCGGGTATACGTGTCGTCACCCCATTTGAGCTGTCAAATTGTACCCAAATGAAAATTTTCAAAAAATATGAATTTTAAGCTAAAAAAAAAAGCATTTTGGTTCATAATTTTTGAAATTATCTTATTCCTTAGGATTTTGATGCAATTATTACTCGAACAATCCCTTGTGAATATTTATGATTGCTAGGTTTTGAAAATTTGTTTTCTTGTCACATTTTGATAGATTTTCGCTTTGGAATGGAATTACGCTTGGTTTTCATGTTTTTGGATGCAGGATTACGACACTTCCATTAGCATGGATTCATTGAGATTCCTGGGGGGGGGGCAAGGCAAGACAAGGAAGGCCCTCTGGGGCCGCAAGTGTAAGTGATACTACTTTGCTCGACCTCACTTATGTGTTTCTACTTTTTGTGCATTGAGGACAACGCGTAGCCTAAGTGTGAGGGAGGGAGTAGTGAGACTTAGGGAGTTTTCATCTTGGGATTCCTCAGTGCTTTTTGATGTTTTTCTTTGGATTTTTTGTTGTTTCTTTGGTGATTTTGGTATTTTCTTTGTTTTGAGATGTTTTGGATGCTTATTTGGTGGTGTGACTTGCTTGGTAAGATTCATAGCTTGTCTTGGGGTAGTTGTTTAGAAATTTTGGTGGTGTATTTTTTTGTGTTTCATTATCTTCATGTAGTATGAATCCCAACTTTGGGGCATTTTATGCTACACCAAAAAATTGAAAATTTTGAATAAAATGAATAAAAATATATACCCAGCTAAGTTGGAAATCCGAAAGGGCAACTTAGGAAACATTGGGAAAAGCTCGGATAGGTGGAAAGGCTTAGGTAAAAATGAGAGGCTAAGCACAGCTAGGTTTATGAACCTAGGCAAAAATGAGAGGCCGTGAGGAAAAAGGTGAGAATGTGCTCAACATGTGTGAAAGCTAGGATGAAAACCCGAAAGGGCTCCTAGAAAATTTGAGAGAAAATAAAAAACTAGGTAGACGATACATTTGTATCATCCTTTGTTGTAACTAAGTTGAGAATCTAGAGTTATCCTTAGTTACAACCAAGTCGACAACTCTTGGATTTCCTTGGTGGACTATTTTTGGCGATGACTCTTTGATTGCTTTTGGGGAACTTTTTGGGAAAAGTAAGCTAGCTTAACACTTATCTTTCTTTTCTTACCTTTTTATTCATTTTATTTTGGGTGGTTAGATTACTTTAGGTTCTTCGTGGAGTGTGAGAGTTGAGAGATTCTTGCTTCTTTGGGGGAAATAGGGTAATCTAAGAATAAGTTGAATGCCTCGGTTAACTTATACCGGCACGCTACACTTCACTTAGTCCTTTTCTTGTCTTTATTTATTCGAGGACGAGTAAAGGGTTAAGTGTAGGGGTCTGATGTGCATCATTATGCGTGTGTTAACCGATGCAATCAACATAATAATTGACTTGTTTTATATGTCGGATTGCTAGTATTAGTTGAGTTTATGTGACAAGGGGTTTAGACGACCATGTGTGGTTTTCTTGTCTAAATCCTACATTTTGTAGACTTAATGGTGCTAATGAACACCTTGTATCCACGGGCACCTAGATCTTCCCTTGTGATCATCATTATTAGGTTGCTCATGGATACTTTTTGTCACATTTTATAGTGAAGGATGTTCGCAAGGATGGTAGAAGATATCAAAGGCCATTCACATTAGAATGGTAGTAGGTGAAGTTCGTAGACACTACATCGTGGTAGTAGAAGGATTGAGCTAAAGATAGGTGACAATGAAGTTCAAAATGGCCGAGGAAAAAACAGAGGATTGTTGTCCGAGAGTTGCACAAAAATCTGGGAGAAATCCAAGAATAATCAGCCCTTGAGGTTGGTTCCATTGTATTCTTCTTCTCGGTGCTATGAAATCAACTAAAAGAATTCTCAAATCAGACCAATAGTTCATTTGTAGCGGAGCAAAGAAGCCTGCCGGGCAAAGCAACAACGGGTGGCATGGACCGCTCATGGTCGTATGAGACAAAACACACATGACCTGCGACATGCCATACGGTTTGTGCTAGGACCCTTTGGCACGAGTCATGCCAAGAAGCATGAGCCGTGCCAAAACCTAGCACGGGTTGTGCCAACCTCCGCAAATCGTGTGCTCTAATCCCATTTTCACTCCAAAAATGGCTAAGTATGGGCACAGACCATCTTGTTTCACATGGCTCACACAGTTCCAAGTCTAAAATGTCAAGACCAGCCAATGGGATGCAACGAATAAAGCATCCCGTGCCAAGAAACCGAGTAAAATAAAGAGTCGGCTTAGGGCCCTCACCAAACGACACAGACCGTAGATCAGAGGTGTAAAAATGAAGCTCTAGACAATAGGGACTGTGCCGACCATGGCCATTCTAGATCTCGTTCCCCATGCCAGAACAAGGCATGTGGCTCATGCCAAATTTGACGGACCACGCCGGCACGAGGCCACGTCAGTGGCACGGGCCGTGCCATCCGTGGTGATCTTTGTCAGCGGCGACTGATTAGGGTTTTGACCTATTTTGGGCTTTTTTTAGGTCCAATCCCCTGCTACTATAAATATAGCCTTAGTCTACTAGGGTCTACTAGGATTTTTATAGCCTTTTTTCTTGTACTATAAATAACATTTCCTCCCCTTCTTCCCCAACTCTCTAAGCCTGACTTGGGGCTCCCAAAACCCTAGTTTTTCACCCTTTCTTCCCATTTTCTTCTTCTTTCTTTGTAGATTTTTGTTCTATGTTATGGGTTTTGATTATCTAGCTTAGTTTTGTACTTTGGAGCAATTGATTGAAGCTTCCACATCTTTGTACTAAGAACCTCTATTTCACTCTTTCTTGAATCTTTTGTTATTTATCATTCATGTGTTCTTAATGCTATATTTTACATCATTTATGCCATGGGTTGTTTGAGTGTATGAAGTGTTTGTATGATTTATTGTTAGGGTGTTAGGAAAGTGTACAATTTCTTAGCTCTTTGACATGAAAATCCAAGAACATGGAATTAGAACTTCTTGTGCATAATGTGTTGTGATTCTTGCTAGATAATTATGTCAATGTAGATTGTTCTCATATTTTTCTTATAGAAGCAATGAAAGGTTGAATCTTGAATGTGGTTTGTTCTAGGTTTAGCCTAATGAATGCTATGTTTGGTTAAATGGCTATACGTTTGGTCGAATGCTTATTGTTATCAAATCTATGTTTGTTCGTGTATAATGCCATTGATGAAATACCTTTATGGTGTGGTTTGCCTATAGTGATTATCAATGACATTATACACAAAGAACCATAGATTTGATACTCATAATTTGGGCATATAAATACTATTTTTGAGAGGCATGACGATCCCATCTTACCATTAACTATTATTTAGTAGTTAGCCATAATTTGGGCATATAAGTACTATCTTTGAGAGGCACGACGATGACCTCCCAAAAACCAACAAAGGATATCTAAACCCAGTGTGATGTAAACCCAACCAAACCTACCAATCAACCATACAAAAAATACTAACAAATGTGCTAAATGCATTAGGAAACACATGCTTCACAAGTCACATCAATCATCATTATTATTACAAGTGTTTCGAGCAAGCCTCATACATGAATAAATACATGGTGAAAACAATTCCATTAACGGAGAATACACTAGCATAATAATCTTTCTGTAGAGGGGAGAGGAACTTACTTGTTGGTGGATGTTAGTGGGCTGTGAATAGCGAAAGGAAGATTGGAGCTCTGCGTGAATGTGGAAAATGCTGAGAAAGCTCTGAAGTTCACCTAAGTCCCACAGAATGAAGAGGAAGGGACAAGGGCAGCATAATAAGAGAAGTTATGGGGGCTGAGAGACGATTTTCAACAAAAGCTATACCTTGAAAGCATGAAAATGAAAAGGCGTGCAGATGTGGGAGAATCTTCTCACTCACACTCTCCCTGATGAAGTTTTACACGCGCCCAGTACTCTACATTTTCCTCTCTTTTCTTTCTAAGGCGTGTCCCTCTCGAGCCCTAAATATTTAGCAAGAATAAACAATTGAGAAAGCCAAACACCACTTGAAGTGAAAGTAGAAAACCCTCAACGATGAGGGGTTTTCTCAAGAAAGCCCTCTCGAGACATTCGTCCATATCGAGCGAATTTCATCTCGACCTGGTCCTATGAAGGATCCTTTAGTTTCTCGGGAACTATTGACGGTCTCGAAGGTCCACTATCGATTGGGTCAGAGCCCAAAGTGCTATTGATATCCACACCTTTTGTGAATGGGCCTCTCTGGCCCAATGTCTTAAAGGCCTTCCAATTATAGTCAAACTCTACTACTTGCCTCACAAGCAAGTATAATCCTAACCTTACACTAGGAGAAATCCAAGTTAAATTTATTTTAAATAACAGGTTTCTGTTTATTTCGTTATGAGGAATCAAGACAAATTGGTATATTTCAAACCGTTAGGTGTTTTCGCTTGGTTTTAAACTAGTCATTAGATTGTTAATTCAGCATTTGTCAAGTTTCAGTTAGAGACAATTCTACACACAAAAAATAATCCATATGTTTTAGCTATCAAAACGACCAGGTGGAGTTTCCTAGTTAAGTGAGGAATCAGAATGGGTTAGATGGAGACATACTGGTCTTTAGTTGGAGTGTTACTTTTTTTCCCATTTTTCATTACTTTGGTTTTCATCGGTAGTGTTGTTGGACCAAATTTACCGTGGTTTTTATCTGGTGATACCTATTGTGATTGGTTTGAGGTGGGACACCATCATAAATTGGGGGATAAAGTTTGGTGGGATAGGTTCGAGTTATACATTTTTCAAAATAGAGGGACTCATATCCTTTATTCACCCATCTTATCGCTACTTAGACTATTGCATAAATTTTATTCAATTTACGACTTTGTGTAAATTTGATCATACCATAATTGGTTACTCTCTTATTGCCACTTAGGCTATGTTTATATTCTTATTATTTAGTGCCATTTTGCAAAAGATATCATTCCAATATTATGTTGTAACGATTGAATGTAGGCTCTATTGCAAAAATCTACTTAATACTAAGGGTTGAATACCCAAACATCCCCATAAATGTTCGGCAATTTTATCTACAACCAAAGTTAAAAGTATAGTTTTAACTACGTATGAATACTTAAATGTGTAGTTACGAGTCACTTTTAACTGCAGTACGCAAATTTGAAGACAGAAGCTTAAAAAATTGGATGGAAAAAGCACCAACTAACATTAGAGGCCAAACCCGAACCCTCTATTATTTTAATCCAACTTGAAACATTGGTTAAATTTTGATGAATTTTAAATTGGGCCAATCCTAGCCCAATTTAGAAGGCCCGAATACTTAAAGCTAACCTTAACCATTACAAGAAAACTAAAATTTTACAATACGGATTTTCCTCCTCCGCTATTTCCTCTTATTTTGGTATCCACCTCTTAACCTTTCCTTGCTTCTCCACTCTATTACTTCTCAACTCTTATTCTCATTGTCCTGCTCCTGTCCAACTTTGCTAAGAAGAAGAGCCCACCACTAGTGGACACAAGGGGCATTAACACTAGGGTTTTTGGCCATTTAACGGTGATTTTGACTCGGCATCTTTGGAAGAGCCGTCTATTGGGCCGCTGATTTTTGAACCATCATTGAATAAGCTCCAATATTGGAATTGCTTTCAAAATTAATAAAAAGCACCCAGCAACCTACTGGAATCATAGGCACATCTTTCAAGATCACTACCACCCCGAAGCCCATCACATCATTTAACAACACCACCACCCTGAAATTTGAACTGCATTAGAACCACCACCATACCCATCATTCAACAACCAAACTTATCATTCAACACCACTTTCACCATACCCGCCAATCAACATCAAAATATAAATCAACACAAACAATAAAAACAATTTCCACCCTATCCATATTCCCTAATTTTTTTGAAATATAACCATGTGTCGATGTTGACCTTCCACTGATTCTATAGATACAGAGATAAGGATTTGCAAAGGTGATTTTTTGAAGGATTTTGGGTGGGGGGCTTTGAGTCTTTGAGGTAGGAAAGAAATATAGTGGAATTGGGTGAAATTGGGAGAGATTGTTTAGAGATTTTTGGGTGATTTAGGGAAAAATAAAATTCACGTCATTTGGAATTAGGGTGAGAGACTATTGGGAAAGAGAAGAATTGGGTATAGAGAAAATTTGGTTCTCGTCCTTGGATAATTATCAGGGCAGTGGAAATTGGTTATATAACGAAATTAACTCAGGTATGTTGAAGGATGGCGGGAACTCCCGTCCAAAACACGGTTTAACCACCGTTAAATGTTGATGATGATTATTTTTTAAATGATTATTAATCCTAAAATAAAAGGTGCAGATTTTGAAACCTAAATAGCTGGTGGTTTTGGGAAAATTTAAGAATTACCGTGCAACACAACCGTTAATGGATCTTTTTGCATTAATGCACAACCGAAGAACTCATAACCCTCGCCCGAGAAATTTTTCACCACCCAAGAAATGAAACTCAAGAAAAAGAGTTCTCTAAATTCAGCTAAGGCAAGAGGCGATGCTAATTTGAGCTTTGTAACTGACAAAATTGACCCGAGAAGAAAAAATTGAATTTGTTACTCTTTGATGTATAATAATTGATGAGCACTCCGACGTCCTTAAAATTGGAGCACCGAAACAAGAATACAATTTATAAGTTCCCACCTTATTACTACTAACTAGTAGAGAGTATATAGTGGTAAGTCGAGGTTGTCCACTTGGGAAAAAAGGTTTGAAAGATAGTTTATATACCAAACAACACACGCATGTGCCACCAAATGCATGCGAAACTAACAAAAGAGCGTAAATATTTGTTTCACATGTTTAGCAATTGAATTTGATCATTGATTTTATATTCACATAATCAAGTACTCCCCTCGTCCAAAGAAAAATGGCATTTTTTTTTCTATTTTCGTCCATCCCAAACAAAATGACATACTTTCAAAATTACCCATAATGGAAAAGAACATGTTGTTTAATTTCCACAATGTCCTATTTAACTTTAAAAATTTGATACAAGACACCCCCCTCCCCTTCCCAAAATATCCCTACTTTTCTAGACTCATTACTTGCCACGTCAACTTTACTAAAACTTTGGTAAAAAAAACAAACATGCTATTTTATTTGGGACAGAGGGAGTATGTCCAATTCTAATGCATGATCACACATTGTGGAGAGCTTGAAATCATAGGAGACTAACTGCATTCACTCTCACTATGGGTATCCACTACCTCCTCATTCATCTCTCACCACTCTCTAGTTTAGCTAGAAGGTGCGCACAAGCGGTCACCTAATAACCCTTATTTCCAAGGTTAATAAACTCGCACTCACGCAATAAATTAAACCCGGGAGTAGCATTACACCCTGGGACCCAATGTGAATAATACCCATTCTTGATTTTTTGGATATGTGAAACCGCAGGTAATTTTCTTGCATAAGTCACGGGTTAGGTGATTTTCCCATTCTTGCGAACCCGCAGGTGATTTTCCTGATTTGACTTGGAATTGAGTGATTTTCCCATTTACGCGAAGCTGTGGGTTATTATCCCACTTAAGTTTTTGAATGGGTGATTTTCCCATTTATGCAAAGTTGTGGTTTATTATCCCGCCTAAGTTGCATGTTGGATGATTATCCCATTTATGGGAAGTTGTAGTTGAATCTCAAGTCCCAAATTGGGTGATATTTCAATTTATCCTTGTTTTTTACGTGGAGTTTTTGCCTCCAAGAAGAAGTTTTCTCATTTATGTATGTACAACCGCGATGATGTCACAGTGCTTTATTTAAAAAGGGGTTGATGATCATGTCATGGCTTATCAACAATATGTCCTACTAGAAACCCTAAATTTACGCATTGTATTTCCTACAGTTGGTTACATGCCACGTATTTGGGACAATTGCTCCATCCATTCTGGCCAATAAGCAACATTTGAACTTATAGGCCTCTGTGACTTTGTAGGGTCCTCTTATTTGGGGTAGAGTTTCTCCGTCGTCTCGGCCAATCCAACTTTGGTTTTTCTAAGTACTAGGTCTTCCACTTTAAAGGAAGTGGTTCTAAACATGTCGTTGTACGAATTGGCTATTTTTCGCTTGAATCTGGTGATGCATCTAAGACAACCGAATAGGAAGTAGGCTCGAGCTCCTTGATTATGAACTATAATAAAACTATCCCTGGGGATCCCAGGGGTAAGTCCTCTGATGCTTAAGTCAGTAATGAGTATATGCACAGTATCCAAGTCAGAATGAATATGAGAAATGAATACATACCTGAAATTTATACGGTACAACCTTAATAGTATCTTACATTAATTATAACCCTTTAATGCTCTATAAATACGGCGTTACATGGTCCAGCAATATTCCAATTGGGCCAATGTTAATACATCCCATTATAACATTTGGGCCCAGCCTCTATCAAAAGCCCCGAGAAAAATAGTTTCTTATTCGAGACCCTAAAGTATCAAGATAGCAGTTCGAGAACTTTTTCTTTGATAATGATTCGAGAATCTCAGCTTATTATCGTTTGAGAACTTTTTCTCTAATAGTGATTCGTGGATCCAGCATTGGAGATGAAGTTACTTTTTCTCTGATAATGATTTGAGGATCTCAGCTTATTGCTGTTTAGGATGAAATTCATTGCATATTATTTTAGGTCTTGGAAGGGTATACCGTTTTCTTATTTTCAAACGTTGCTAGAATACTAAGAGGCACGTGTGTCTAGCGATTGTATGTGTTAACGCGTCCAAAGTGGCGTGCTCCAAAAAGGTTAAAACATTCTCGCGCCTTTTTCAGAATTTTAGTTTTTCAAAGTTATCATTACATCCCAACATTTTCGGTCTATTAACTACCCTTTTTTTCTTCAACTTCCATTTTACATCATTTGCAGGTATTTCACAAAGAAGGTTACATATCAGAGCTCTTTCTTCCTTTCTTCTCCTATCAACATCTTCGCATATACCTCTCCTCTGATACCAGTATGTCCCCCCCACTTTCCTCTTTTACTCTCTTTCTTTCTTCAATTTGATGGCCATCTCTGGCGATGGTTCTACTGAGAGAGGATTTTCTGAAAAGGTTAAAATGGATAGAGAACAAATTAACTCACCGAAAAGGGTGAGTTTTGGTTCTGAACCCAGCTACTCTGATGGGTCACAATACGGGTTTGGATGGAAGATGGTTCTCTTGACCACACAGATTACAACCCAAATATTTTACCTCTCACAGATATGCCTTCTCAATGATATACCGAGGTTTGGCCACCAGGTATGGGTAAACCACATGTGAGGCGATCCCTAACTACCGATAAAGTTAGCTTTTACCCCCCACCGAATATAACCCTCGAGGCAGGACAAGAAGAGAATGCACCTCTAGAGAGAGAAGAAGTACTTCGAGGAGAAGGGAGAGTATCTCGAAAAGTAATGGAGGTGTCCCAAAGAAAGAATATTTCTCGAGGAAAGATGAAGACATCTTGAGAGGAGAAAATATGGACTTCTGCCTGCAAGCCCCCATCCTCGGAGGCAGAAAAAGCTATCTTGAGGATCCTGGCTTCGATTCCTCTAGGCCAAAGGATAGCTCCGGACATGAATTCCCAACTTTTCCATGAGGGTGATACCCTTGATAATCTTCCTGAAGGAAGATCATCCATCTTTCTTAGGCATCTCTATACAGGGATCTGCTTCCTTTTTCCACCCCTATTCTCTAAACTTATCAAGGAATTTTAGGTTAGCCCCGCACAAGGTCACCCCAATGCCTTGGTAACTATTATGATGTTTCTATCTAGATGCCACGAATTTGGGATCGAGCCGAGGTATAAACTGCTATATTCACTATACAGTGTATCCTATAAACTGCTCCATTCACTATACTGCTCCCCTTTTATCTACATCTCTCGATTATAATATTTATTCAAACCCCGATAGGAATGTTGGTGGTTTTGTCTAGTCACCTGTGGTTTTTGAGAAGTTTTTATACAAGAAGTTTCAGAAAGATAGTAAGAAACAAAAAAGAGTCTCTAAAGACCCCCCTCAGGAGCCCCTTCTCAAGACTCCTGACAGTGATTTTAGACCCTCAGAAATCTCCAAAGGTGTTAACAAGTCTTATTTTTTATTCTTCTCTTATTCTCTCTCTTTTATTTGTTTTAGCCTAATTCTCTTGGATTTCTTAGGGGGTATAGGTTCAGTTTTGGCTTCCAAGAAAAGCGACCCTAAGAGTGCCCCTACCCCTCGAAGCAGACATCCACCCCTCAGGTGGGTGTTGGGAAGACTGGCCAAAATAAGAGGCCGGATGGCCACACTTCAACTTCGAGGAATCAGCGCCAAAGGATAGAGGGCAATAGCGGTCGGACCTCCCACATCCCCCAACACCCGAACCCATATGCATTTTCCTCGATCACGTTGGCTACTACTTCAAGTGTTCTTTTCGGTCAATGAGCAGGTCCTCAAAACCTCGATCGGAAATCCTTATGTTTCCTTATATATATACATTTTGTGGAGTTTTTGGTGTATTTTCCCATTTGTTATATATCTAATCAACTTACTTGGTCGCTTAACCATTTCCAGGTCCCTCAACATCTTGGCCAAGTGACCCAGGGCTTGGTTGCTCTTTTTCAAGCTGTGACTTCAGATTATGGTTACTAGCAAGAACAGGTTAAGCAAAATGACTAAAAGATTACTGAGCTGAAAAAATCTCTCTAGGTTGAGAAGGAAAAGAACGTAATGCTCGATGGCGAGAATAGGAATGCTATCCTCGATAAGGAGGCCCTCGAGCAGAGGATGAAAGCTACTGAAGATCTCAGTGCTCAAGTCCTCCTGCTTAAACCTTTGAAGGAAAAACGGATGAATAATACTGAGCTATTCAAGTTCTTCATCGAGCTCCTCGAATTGGCCAAGCAACCCAAATGCAGCTCCCTGGTCGAGGAAACATTAAAACATAAACTAGCTTCTTCCTTGTCTAGGGATGATATCAAATTGTTGGACTCCCTTCTCAAACTTAAGCTGTTAAGTATTTTGGATACAAAGTGGGATGAGGCAGTCAAGGAGGGAGGCTTGAACTTTGCCCTACAGACCTACCTTAAGTCCAATGAGCGTTTTCTCACAACTGAAGGCATTCAAGCTCTTACCCTCGAGATAGTAGCCGCTGGTGCCATTTAACAGCCAATTATGGGGGTAAAAGTTTTGGGAGATGAGAATCCAGCCACCACGAAGGAGGATACTACTAGGATGATTAAATGTAACTTTTTCCAACTTCTACTCCTCTCGTGTAACTTTCCCCTTTTGAATAATAGAGATATTCTACTTCTTAACTATTTACTTATTTTCATACCTTTGTTCTCGTAGTGTAATTCACTAAAAAGATGACTGGAGTGCACTTACAAAGAGCTCTCAAATACTCGAATAAAGCTGAATGAAACCCGCGAGCATCTAATGAAGGCAATATTGGACCTTGCAGAATGTAATGAAGATAGAAGCTCTTTGCAATATAAGAATTGTCAACTCGAGGAGGAGTTAAAATTATGGGCTTCTAAGGAACATCCTGCCTATAAAGATTTCGTGAAAATTTTCTTAGCCAAAAAGTAAAACAAAGTAGTTCCACTCGAGGCCGTCGAGGACTGCAATCCCACTGAGCGAGACTATTAAGAGACAGTACATCAAATAAACAACCAATTTAGATATTTGAAAAGATGCCTTGCTGATGCTAGTAGGCTCCCAGACCTCAAAGGTCGCTTAATTGCTAGTATGGGTGAAGCATACAAGTTTAGGTCACAACTAGAAGAGGTGGTACAACTCTATCATGTAGCCTTAGATGAAATTGCTAGGTTAGAGGAAACCTTGCCACCAATGGATACGCTTTCAAGCAAAGATCCTTCCTTAGTTGATTCACTCCTCATTGAGAATACTCGACCTCTGGGAGAAGTTGAGGCCTTAAAGATACAGATCAAAGAATTTGAGGAAATGATTACTCTATACAATGTGATCCTTCGAGCTCTCACATGGTGTTCTTACTTCTACGTTGATAGATAATCAACATTTGCCAATATTTTTTCTCAAGGCATCCCACTATTGGATTACATATTGCAATGTGTATGAAAAAGGAATGGACCAGCTAAAAGCAGCTTCCGAAAACAACGTTAAACTCATCCAAGTACTTTGAAGAGGAGCAGATGAAGGATTTTTAATGTGCAACTGACATTATATGGAAGAGCTTGAGCAATTAGAAGTAAGATTAGAAAATTTGGCCCCTTTGACCAAATAGATAGATTTTCTCCATACTATTGTTCGAGTTCTCACACTCTGAGCATACTTGTGTTGTATAGAAACTATTCAATGTATCAATGTACCTAGCGTATGTTTAAGATTTTAAGTTTTTCATCACAATGTACTTGATATTACTCAAGCATATTATAAATTTCAACACGTTTATCAACTTTTTGGAAAACATCATCTACACAAAGTACCCCAGTTAGGCAAATGAGATAGAATATCCTAAAGACCTAATATATCAGACTGTCTTTTTAGCATGAGGCAGTGTTCGAGGGACTTAATAAGCCTGAATGGAGTTCGAGTTGCTTATCAGCATTATCTATAATTAACATTAAGTATATGAGTCCAAGGATTCACCATGAGTGATGTTTATCAGCATTTTACTCAGTTACCAATCAGAATTGGAATTAGTTTTGAAGTGCCACTCATCAGCATATCACTCGATCTTCCTATGAAGTTGGACAGTACTTTGATCTTTAGCTGCAAAACTTGTCATAGCAGCGTGGAATGATTTAACATGAACAATTGATATGACTAGAGAAAATTAAAAAGTGCGAGGACACAAGAGATTTTACCAAGGTTCAGTGTTTCCACCTACATCCTGCAAGAATAGTTCCACTAGATCAGTAATCAAGATTACTAGGGTACTATAAGAGTGCCTCTTATAAGTATTTCACTCATTCATCAGCCTTAGCTGATACTATCATCTGAGTGCCGCTTATCAGCATTTCATTCAACTCATTAGCCTTAGTTGGAATTAATGTACAGAGTGCCGCTTATCAAAATATTACTCGATCATCAGCAAAAGCTGGAAATAGAGTAGGGAGTGCCGCTTATCAGCATATCACCAGTGTCCTTAAAGTTGGTAATATTTCCTCAAATTAGTAATATTCCATCTTCTAGGCACGCGAGCTCCATCCATGGCCTCTAGTACATAAATGGCTTCTAGATGTGCTTCATCAGCTTGTATGGTCCTTCCTAGTTAGCAGCTATTTTCCCTTCAGGTTCCCAACGATACTTTTCATTTTTTCTCATCACCAAATCTCCTGGGCTGAAAAGCACTTTCTTTACCCTTCTATCATGATATTGTTTGACCCTCACTTTTACCCTGGCTTCATGTAGGTATGCCAGCTCTCGCCTTTCCACCATATCAAGATCCAGGAAACAATTTTCATGATTAGTTGTCTCATTTGTAGCCGTCATCAGCCTCAGACTAGGAACTCCTACCTCGGAAGGATTTACTACCTTCGATCCATACACCAAGCTATACGGTGTCTCACCAGTGGCCAAAGACTCGGCTATCTGGTATGACCATAAAATATTCGGTATCTTGCATATCCAGTTTCCTTCTGCCCCCTCGATCCTAGCTTTGATACCATTAACTATCGTCTGATTGTTTACTTCTACCTGACCATTAGCTTGAGGATAATAGACTGCTGTCACCTTTTGTTGAATTTTATACTCTTCACACCACATTCTGAACGGGTCTTAAGCGTATTGGGTTCCATTATTAGTTATTATTGCCCTTGGAATCCCAAAGTGGCATATGATATTCTTCCAATAGAATTCAATAACCGTCTTTCCTCTTATGTTCGTTTAAGGCTCAGTCTTGACCTACTTTGTGAAATAATCAAAGGCTACTATAAGGCACTTGAACTTACCTAGGGCCTCAGGAAAAGGTTATACCAGATCAATCCCCAACTTATTGAGTGGCCATGAACTATAGATATTTTTCATATCTTCCCGCAGAATGTGGATTATGGGAGCATGTTTCTGGCACTCAAACATCATCGGCCAGTAGTACCTACTCGAATGAGCCTTCTTGCCACTGATCGAGCCCTTAGATAACTACTGCATATTCCTTCATGAACCTCCCAAATCAAATAGTTTGCTTAATAAAGGGTGACACACCAAAGTAATGGTTGTAGATGACCCCTTCTATATACTACTCTTTCCCGTAACACATAACTCAGTGCCTTTAGCCTTATCTTTCTAGCCTCGACCTTGTTCTCTGGTAAAGCTCCCTATCGAAGGTATTTCAGAATAGTAGTCATCCAAGTATCTTTCTCTTCGATTGCCATTACCAATGGTTCCCTGAAGCTTTATCTGTTAAAAGTTTCTATGAGAAACTATCTTTGAAATTGAACACCCAAGTTTGAAAAATAAAGCTTACTAAGAGCATCTGCTTTATGATTTTCTTCCCTTGGGACCTGTGTTAGAGTATGTGATCTGAAGCTTTTCAAAAGGTTTTTCACCACCTGTAGGTACCTCCATAGATTGCATTCTCTGGCTTCATATTATCCATTCACCTGTTGAACCACTATATGAGAATCAGTGCTAATCTCCAGATCCTCCACCTTCAATTGTTTAGCCAACCGCAACCCAGTTGTCAAGGCCTCATACTCAACTTCATTATTTGTGGCCTTAAATGCAAAGTGTAGTGCATAGAGGTAGTCTTTACCACCGGGACTAGTGAGTAGCACCCCAGCCTCACTACCACCCGAATATGAGGAACAATCTACATACAACTTCGAAACCTTTTTCTTTAGAGCCCCTCCTCTCGAGATGAGACTCCTGAGGTTTCCACTATAAAATCTGCCAGTGCCTAACCCTTGATCGTAACTCTAGGATGATATTAGATATCATGCTCTCTTATCTCCAAAAACCTCTTCATCATTCTCCCAGAAGCCTCTGGTTTTAATAGAATTTTCCTGTTTGGATGATTTGTGAGCACTACTATCATATGCCCCTGAAAGTACGTACGCAATCTTCGAGCTGCATGCACTAAATAAAATATCAATCTCTCGAGAGCTATGTACCTTATCTCTAGCCCTTGTAAGGATTAACTAACAAAGTAAATGGGATGTTACGCCCTCTCTCTCCTTTACCAAAACTGCACTGATTGCCAGGGGCGAGGCTGATTTGTATAAGTACAACGTATTCACCCTCTCGGGCTACATGAGGGTGGGTAACACCCTCAAATGCTCCTTTAACTGCTTGAATGCTTCTTCACACTTATCCCTCCACTAGAATTTCCTGGCCCTTCTAAGAACATAAAAAAAAGGTAGATGCCTTTCCACTCCTTTCGAGAGAAATCTATTTAATGCTGCTAGGGATTCCATAAGTTTTTGTACCTCCTTCAATGTTCGTGGAATTTTCATTCTCACCAATGCTTCAACTTTCTTGGTATTAACATCAATACCCCTCTCGGAAACCCTGAATCCGAGGAACTTTCTAGCTCCCAAGTCGATAACACATTTAGTTGGATTTAACTTTAAGTTTTCCCCTTGAAGCCTCTCAAAAGTTTCCTCCAAATCCACCAAGAATTCCTCATAGATTCTACTTTTTAATACCATGTCGTCTAAATAAATTTCCATATTTCTTCCAATATGCTCTTTAAACAGCTTATGAACCAGCCACTGATAGGTTTCCTGAGCTTTCTTGAGCCCAAATGACATCTTCTTGTAGGAGTAAGTACCCACATCAGTGATAAACGATGTCTTTTCCTTTTGCCAATAGATTCAACTGACTTATCAATTGGTGGTAGGGGGTAGCTATCCTTGGGAAAATATCTATTTAGATCGGTGAAATCTATGCACACCTGCCAAGCTCCATCATGTTTTGGGACCATAACTGGATTAGCTATCCAGTCGGGATAGAACACCTCTTCTATGACATCATCCTTTAGTAATTTCTCAACTTCTTCCTTGATAGCCTCAGCCCTCGGGGGAAAACACCCTTCTTTTCTGTTTCACTGGTTTTATTGAAGGATCAATATTCAACTTATGCATTGCCAGGCTCGAGGGCACTCCTGTGAGGTCAGAAGTATTCTAAGAAAAAACATTACTCAATCTTTCTTTAATGCCTCGCGCATAAACTTTCCAATAGCTAATGTCCTAGCATCTCGAATGTGCGTTTGTATCATATCCGTTTGAGTAACCTCTCCATGTACAAAGGCCACATTCCTCTGTTTCCTTTCCTCTTTAACCGTCGTATGGTTGCAACTTCTGACCATAGCTTGATCCCTTCGAATAGAAGCTATCCCTCTATTAGTTGGGAATTTCATCATAAGGCTGCTCAAGCCTGGCACATTCATGGTCTTCCGAGGATCACATTATAGGGGGAAGGGGTATCAATGACTGCAAAATTACAATCTATCGTTACCCATTTATCACCATCAGATACTCAAACTGAAAAGATTATCTCCCATAGAGGAAATATAGGGTTTCCTATTAAATAGGGTAAATGAGAGGTTGATTTCTTCAGAATACCATGCCTTATATCCAACTGATAAAAAACAATCAACGAACATTTATTCTACCCAACTTCCATCATCAATAAACACCCTTTTTACTAAAGACGTTCTAATCTCCGCCAAGACCACCATAAGATCAGCATGTGGTGTATGATCTAGGACTGTGTTGGCCTCTGTGAATGTCATAGTCTCATCTGGCCAAAACCTTTTATGGCATGGCTCTCCTACTGGGATATTTTATGCACCCGCTCATTATATCATTCGAGGATCTTTCTCCAATGATTCCATTGATGACGTTACTCACCCTTCAAATTGGTCGATGACCATTTATATTTTCTTGATTGCCTCTGTGTTGCTCCTGTGGTTTTTCCTGCCTTCCCTCCTATCCTTTATCTCAAATAATTGGATCATGGGGTCTTTTGTCTCCCTTGTCTCCATTATTCTATTGTTTCTCCTATACGACTGCCATTCCCTCTAATCCTTTATGGGTCTTGGGGGTCCAGTATGATTATTTCACGGTCCTGGGCTTCAAAACTGTCCTTGTCTCTCACACTTTTCAATCTTCATCCTTAACTGCATACAGTTGTTCGTGTCATGACCATAATCCCTATGATGATCACAATATCGGTTTGTTGCCCTTCTGACCATCACGACATTTGGTGTGCTTTGCATATGTGGGGTGGCCAAAACAATCCTCTATGTATGCTAAGCATCTATTCAGGGGTTCTTCCCCCAGGTATTGGCAGGATTGGAGCATACCTCTCAAAGCTGGTCTTAGTTACTTTTATTGGTCTCCTTCCTCGAGACCCTTTTTAGACTTTTCCATTAGGCTGTCTCTCTTTTTCTTAGTGGCCTCTTCTACTCTCGAGTATTGTTCCACTACCTCCTGGACATTTAGCAATGTGAGAGGGGTATTTGTGCTCAATTTCTTGTACAGTTCCAAGTCTTGCATCCCCAATAAATACCCTTAAATTACTTCATTTTCCATGGTATCTGTTACCCCCAAAGTCTCATCGACATATCGATGATAAAAAGGCCTCCATGCTTTCTCCCATTTTCTGCTTATTTTGATAAAGCTCCAAGAAAGCCTTTGTCAATTTTTTCTTTTGTGCATACTTACTTAATAAAGCTCCACTGAAGTCTCTAAGAATGTTTGAATGAACTCTTGAGGATCTGTATCACCAATATAGGCAGGAAGCCCTTCTGGGGCTTTATATCTATCGGTCAATGAACCGCGGTTGTCATTAGACCTGGCAAATGGGTCTCTTCGGTCGGATACGGGTGAGACCCAATCGGTTTGGGTATGATTCGGTAGATTGTTTTATCTTTGGGTATCGGGTCTTGATCGGGTGTGTTCAGGTTTGGATGTCTTTCGGTAGTTTTGAAAAATATCCGAACGAGTCGGGTTTGGTTCTAGTTGTTTCAATTTCAATACATTTCGGGTATAATTTTTTTGAATCGGGTTTGGATCAAATTTGGTCCAGGTTGTTTCGGTTTCAGGTACAATTCAGTTTTACATTTTTTTAATCAGGTTCGGATCGGGTTTGGTTTGAGTCAGTTTAGTTTTGGTACTTTTCGGGTACATTCTTTTTCGGGTCGGGTTTGGTTGGATTCTAATATATTCAATCTAGGTCTTGTTCAAATAAATGTAGTAAATTGTCATTATAATGAACATAAAATTTTAATATATTAATTTTGTAAAAATACTTTAGCTGAACTAATCTATTATATATAAATATATAATTTTACTAGTCACTTTTTTAATGTATATTTTCAATTTTTTGAAATGGAAAATTATTTCTTTTGTAAAGAATATGACATTTATGCATATTGCAAACATTGATCTGTATACGTTATCGCATAAAGATTATATTAGTATATAAGAACAAAATAGAATAGTTTCTATTTAATTTTTTTTTCTATTTTATGTTGTCGATCATAACTCACAAAACTCCTAGAGTCCGTCTCTTGAAAGACGGTCTTTCCATAAGTCATGGAAAGACCAAGATTTAAAGTGTAAATTAGAAGAAATGAAGATAAAATTTTCAGGTCGCATGAACCGGGTTGTAAATTTTATAACTATTACATGTTGCATACTAAATTTTTAATATTGCAACTAAGACCTTTTACCTTTTATTATTCTAATTAAACCCCGTCTTTCCATAAGCATATGGAAAGACCGTCTTTCCCAAGACTTTGCTAACTTGCAAGTTATAATATATTAATATATATATAGTAGTTCTCCTGACAGGCGGTGTGTCCATAAGTTTATAGACAAACCATTAATTTTTTACCTTATACATTCACATTCAAATACATATTATTACTTGTTTTAACTTTAAAAATAAAATATTTAAATTTTATAAAAAAAAACTTACAACATTTAAAGTAAAAATCACCGTGAACTGTCCATAAACTTATACAGTATTTAAATTTTATAAAAAAAACTTACAATTCATGATTGATTGCGATACATTTTAAAATATTAGCATATTAAATTAAGATAAGAAAATATTCATAGAAAGACATGCTCATTTTTTCTTAATTAGGTGAAATATTAGTATATTACCAATAAATCCCTTTAGAACTATTTAACTTTACATAAACAATCTTGGCCGACTTTATATAGAAATTAAATATCCCCTATTTACTAATTATAAATTATGAGTCTCATAAACAGTCTTGGCCAACTTTGTGCACAATCATTCATTCAAATTCAGAATGCAGAGTTTGCATATTTCTACTACTCCCTCCATCTCATTCAAATATGCACATAATCTTTTTTCACTCAAAGTTGTCAAACTTTAACCATATATTTGAATAGATATATGAACAATAATATTATCGTATGGCATGATACTTATGTTTTTGATATGCTATGGAGGAGCAATTATACTAATTAAGCATATTTTAAATTTAAGCATTAGAGAAAAATAGATCGTAAATGCAATATTATTTTATATGTAATTTTATATTCTTACAAAAGAATTGGATGATTGAAAATATTGATTTAAATTTTTTTTGCAAAATTTAATGAAAATAAATTTTCCGAAAAAAATAATAATAATGAAAAGTTAATATTGTATGGAATTTTTTCTAATAATAAATAAAATAACTAATCAATATTAATTTTAGCTTATAAAATAATTTTAAATTAATAATTGACAATGTTCTTTTATTTAATACATAATATACTCTTAAAATAATTTCATCTAACTATGCTATTAATACACATTTTAAATTTATAAATTTAATTTATTATGTGATATTTTAATATTAAATAACATATCAACACTGTTTATAATCGTAATGTTATTTTCAACTAAATATGATCAAGTCAAAATTTTAGACAGTAACAATTGTAACACACTATTCAATCATATTTGGGTCTTGTTCGGTTTGAGTTAACATTAATCCAGATGTCTTCAAATTTGGATTAACATCAATTTGGTTCATTTCGAATTGAGTAGTAGTTGGGTATGATTAGGTTTCTTTCATGTACGGGTTCTTTTCGGGTTCAGATTCAGGTTCGGTCCAAGTGCGGGTCCTTTTCGGATTTCAGTTTAGGTTCGATTCGGGTTCAGGTGTTATTCGAGTTTGGGTCTCATCAGGTCTGGTAATTTAAGTTCGGGTACGGTTCAATCGGGTGATTTCAGTTTTCGGTTATTGATTGGGTCTCACTATTTGGATGTCGGTTCGGCTATTTATTACCGGGTTTTCGGGTTCGGTTATATTTTGCCGGTTCTAGTTGTCATTGAGCTGAAAGGCAATCCCGCTGCTTGGCCCATCGGCCCAATCAATTTATCCAACTCTCCTTTAAGTGAATTATGTGCATATGTTACCAATTCTTATTGCTTTTGATCATATTTAATCCTTGTTCACTTCTTCCAAACTGCATAGGGTGTGTGGGCTAGGCACCTATATACCAAAATTTTCCCAAGGTTGCATGATCCCTGGATAGATTGGTAACTGCCCATACAGAGTATAAGGCCCTTGATTGGCCATTGCACTATGTAATCATGCATTTCCATATCCCTGAACTCCCAAAGAAGACATCATACAATATCCTGTCTCAACTTTGGGAGTGCAACTGCTGAGGTTAACGGGGCTAGTGGAGGCATCGAATACACCATTCCCTGTGGGTATTTTGGGAAAGAAAGCTAAGGTCGTGCTTGCAATACCTCTCCGGCATACACTGGGAAGGGATAAGCTACCACAGGCTGAGATGTCAACCCCATCACCATTCCTATAGGCCAGGATGAATTACGTCATGCGAGACACCTACACTCATTGAGAGGGGAAGATGAGAGGGGGGGGGGGGGGGTTAACTCGATATCCTACCGCAGCTAAGACATGTGTTGCTTGTGCTATATCCTGATTCATCCTTATCATTCCCATATTATGATTCCCTTGCATAGTCTGTTTGTAAGCTTCCATATAAGAATCACCAGAGACCTCCGCGAACCAACCATCTATGTCATTTTACGAACCTGCTAGCCAGCTCTGAGCAGGCCTAACATTCCCAACTCTCTGTTTCATGTTAACTTTTGAGCATCTTGAGGGCACTGCAATATCCGCTAGAGAAGTTTCAACAACCTACATATCAGGCCCACTTGAGATCTGTACCATTTCATGCTCTGTAGTCGAGAAGTGCACCGTCCCTGACTAAACTATCAATACTCAAACCTCTCCAGTTTTGATACCATGCATCTCCTGGGGATTGGCCATATATTTTCTTCTAGATTGTACTTGATTATCGGGTTTGGTACTCACTCTTTTGAGTAACCGTAGACATGAACCAAGAAACTCGACTTTGACTTAATTTCCCTCCACAGATGGTGCCAATTGATGCATCCGAGACAACCAAATAGGTAGTAGGCTCGAGCTCCTAGATTATGACCTGCAATAAAACTGTCCCTGGGGATCCCAGGGGTCAATCCTTTGATTCTTAAGTCAGTAATGAGTATATGCATGGTATCTAAGATAGAATGAATACGTTAAATGAATACATACCTGATATTTATATGGTACAACCTTAATAGTATCTTACATTAATTATAACCCTTAATGCCCTATAAATACGACATTATATGGTCCGGCAATATTCCAATTGGTGTAGCCACCACTCCCTAAATTCAAGAAAAAATGATTAATCTAAAAATGCAAAATGATTAATCTAAAAATGAGAATAAATTATATATGAATGGTATCAGTTAAGAATAACTCGTATTAGTTAACATCGATCATAGGCGCAGTGATGAATTAATCCATAGGTATCTATCCATTGTAGGAAAGTAGGTTTGGTTAACATCCCCAATTCTTTCTTACCTTGTCGACAGTTAATCAATTATAGTTAACCAATTGTTTCCCTTACCAAAATGCCCCCAAAAAGTATTCACTGAACCAGATACACATTTCGATAACATTAGGAATAATAAAAACCTGATATAACATTTTCCAAAGTAAAAGAAAATAGTAACACACACTTAATTGTTCTCCATCATGCTATTACAGTTTTAACTAGTTATCTGTATAGTTTCCACAAGAACTCACTACTTAATAACCCTTTCCAACAATTACGTATTGGTGGAATAAGCTAGCTATGTCCTAACAATATTCAAGTTGATCGGGCTTAAACATATTAAGAATAAATTAAACCAAGAACAATCAAGAACACATAAAAATCAATTATAATAAAATAAATAGGCATCACGATTCATAAACTAATACTTGTTATTCTCTGCCGATAAAAAAATTAGCTACTTATGACATGCATATAAAACTCGCAAAAGAAATAATCGTAAAACATGATGTTGAATTAAACTACAAAAAGAAATCACTCCCAGAAAATGGGTTCCGTTTGGACAAACTGGACCTTCTGCGGCAGACCAGAATTTTGAAATGATTAGAAAAATATGTCTGTGAAAATTTGAACTAATTTTTTTAATAAAAAGTGCATAAAGAAATGTCTAAACTGATTCCTCTTATATATAGAAGAGGCTCAACCAAAAATATCATTTAAATGTAATTCAAATCTAAATTTTAATCTTATCCTTATCTAAATGACAGATAAGAATCAAAATCCAATCATATCTCTATAAAATCTCCAATCAAATCTGATCATATCTTCATTCAAATCTGATGTAATCAGCTCCAAATCAGAATTAATTCTAATTTCCACGCGATTGCACATGACTGCACCGTTTCTGTGCATCCCCAGTCTTCTTTTCTGCCATATTTGCCAAATTCTTTCTCGATTTCCTCCAAATTCCTCTTAATCCCACAAACCTGTAATGTGACAAATAATACACCTAAAGTGCAAATTAATCTCATAAAATCGCAATAAACCCCATAAAATAAACATCATAATTTTAAATGAATAAAAAATCCTCACACTTGAATCATACTTTTCCTTGAGTATGAAATGAGAATCAAATCATGTTTTTTATAACACAAGTCCCAACTATCCCCAACTGAACCTAAGAAATACTCAAAAGAAAAATGACAAAAAATACTAACTACGACTGAAACAAACAAGCAAACTCAGCATACCAACCCTTGAGTTCCTAATCCTTAGACAAACTTTACCTTACCAGTAAAAAAGGGTCCTTCATAATATACGTGATACTATCACACCCTTCAAATTACTTTACGTAAAATCATCCTCAAATCAATGCAAATAAGCCATTAACTTAGTTAAAATCAGACAAGTATCTAACGTTCCTCACATTTCAAACATTCATTCTAGATGTAAATGACAGTCACTCATACATATGAAGTTCACATGGAAGTACTCGAATCATTTAATGCAAATCCAAAGGGTTGTAACGGGGCTAGGGGGAATAAAAATGAGGTAAGATCCTAAGGATACTAAACTTTCATTATATATATATATATATATGTATATATATTCATGCACACCTCAACCCAAAACTTTCCAAATCAATGAAATGAATCCAACCATCATAATATTACATAAATTCTACTCAAAACTGAATGTAAATACTAAGTACTGGTGCTGGAATTTTGCATCTTTTTTATTTTTCATTTTTTTTCCATTTTTTCTCTTCTTTTATTTTGGGCATATCAGTTCCTTTTTTTCTAAGTTACTAAGCACCAAATCAATTTTTTCTTCTCATTCTACTGTTCAATTACAACATAGTACCACTTGATCAATCTACACATTGAAAACCAAGGTACTAACTAATAATTTTTAAGAACAACAACAAAAAAAATATGATAACTTTAACCATAATCACAATATGAGACAAAAGAAAGGATAAAAAAGGCTTTGGTTTCATTTTTAATGGGGCTTAAACAAAGAATAGGTCAAGGCTTCAAGGGGTTTACTAGGGTTGATTTAAGGTGGGTAATATAAGATGTGGGGTTAAATCCTAATGCATTTCATCATTTTCACAACAAATAATTCAAGTAATGCTAATATCTCTCAAAAAAAGATTGATTTAGATGATGCACCCCAATTTTTCGCCGTTATATGCGCCACCGTCGTGGCCAGAATCTGCAAGACAAAACCCCAGAGGCTTTCGGGGGGAAGCGGCTCCGACAATCAAGTCAGAAAATAGACTTTCAGTTAAGAATGAATAGTAGAATTTGTAGGGTTATCTCTAGCTTTTTTTGTTTGCTTGTGATGCAAGTGCTCTTCCCCTGAGCCGGCCCCAAGGTTATTACCCAAGGGATAAAATAGGAGAAATGGATCGGCTAGACTAGGCACTTGGGCATAGTACAAATTTACACATTATCAATAAGCCCTTGGAGAGTTGAGGGTTTGGCCCTCAAATTCATCCCTAGGCCCCGAGTTCAACATTAGGTCTGCCCCTACAAGTTTGTTGACTCGCCTTTTGATATGGTTGCTTTGAATTCATTGTTGAGCAAGCTTACGATTTCCAAGCCCACGCAATGCTTCAGGGGTTTGTTCCCAGGGCTGATTCGGGATCCTCCAGGTTAGCTTCTAATTTGTCCTTTGAGTGGATTAATTCATTGAGGGTTCAACCCTCAGCTTTCTAATTTGTGTTATAGCTCAAGGGCCTAGTTTTGGTCCCGTTTATTTGCAAGAGGCCTTTGGACCTTGACAGTAAGGAAAAGAGGGGGGGAGAGCGATCTCTTTATTCTCGAGAGGGTTTCGGCTTAATGCCTGGAATTTCTCACCCACATTGCCCATTTACCCACATCCTTATTGTTTGGCGGCCCAAGGTAATGATTTCTTTTTCTTTCTTCTATATAAGGTTCTTCTCAATACCTTAATTTACTTTTCACCCAGATTTTGTTTCAAACTTTTGCTCTCTTAGAGCACCTCATTGGAGCACTTCTTCTTCCTTACTTAACATTCATAGAGAGCTCTGGCCAAACACTTTGGAAATGGGTCACCTCAAGGTCTAGGGTTCCGAGGGGGGTCGAGGTCCAGAAGGATAGGGAGGGCCGACCCTTCATTTTTGAGAAGATTTTAACCCCCATCCTCGAAAGCCCTCAGCCAATCCTTAAGGGAATTTCCCGTAGTCTATCTACCCTTCCATCCACGATTAGGGTAGCAAAGGAATTAAAATTGGAGGTCCTTCGAGAAGTCGAAACCCCTAGAGATCTGATGCCTAGTAGGTACGCTATTTACGAGCACCGTTTTAGGTTCAGGCTTTGTTTTTCCCTACCCACAATCGTCTCTCTTTTTCTCGAGGAGCACCAAGTTAATATAGGACAACGAAATTTGAATTCTATACATTCTATTGTGGCATTTGAATGCTATACTTTCTATTATGGCATTCATGACTCATAGGCATAGCCTTGACATCTCCCCTGACTACAAATTTTTTAGGTCCCTTTACTACCTTTCTTGTAGCATGGCCGTTAAGAATGGGGAGATGAATATTGAGGGTATCCTGACACTTAGAAATAGGTTCTCGAACCATCCTATAAAGATCTCTTCAAATTGTGGAGATTGGCATAAACTCCCTATCTACACCCATGACAGTGAGACCGAGAGCTATTATGTCTTGGGGTGGAATTCGAAGCTTTATCCTTCCAGGGCGGTTAACCCTACCCTCACTGCTATTTTGGAGGTGGCCACTATTGTGAATGCCCTAGACTCCGTACTTCAAACTCTCTGGGGGAAGGCAGGCCATGGTCAGGAGGCTGCAAACAAGATGGGGGCCCTGGAGAAGGCCTACGAGGTTAAAATAAATGAGCTTCAAGAGGAGCTCAAGAAGGATGCCTTTGATCACAAGGAAGTATTGAAGAGGGTGGACTCCCAGCATGAGGAGGAATTGAAGAAGGTGGGGTCCCAGTACAAAGAGCAATTAAAGGAGATTCAAAAGAAGTTATAAGAGGTCGAGGTGTTCGTTCAAAATCTGACCAACGAAAATGCTAAGTTGGCCAGTCTTCATTCCACCGAGCAGGATGCCTCCCTTCTCGAGGCTTATACTAACAAGCTTGTGAAAACCAAAGGTTTCCGGGATTTCTTCTCGTCCCTGTCTAGGGTCTGTGTGGGGGTCACTCAGAATACTCTTTCCAATTCTATCTCCAAGGACCTACCTGTCGAATATGCTACCATGGGTGACATTTACAAGAACAATCCCAACCCGACCCAGTTGGACCACCTTTGCTGGAAGTCCATCCAGGATAGGGGTATCAAACTCCCTTTGCTCGATCATTTAAAGACCTCAGGCCGACTCTTTTATTTGGAGGAATCCACAATCTGGGGGTGGATAGGAATGATGAGTGAAGTTAACCAGACCCCTTGAATTGTCCAACGCCATAGCGCAGGACAACCTTTTCAGGCTCTACTCATGCGGAGCATAACATAGGGGAAAAACAATGTATGAATTATTTTTCTTAGGATTTCGAATGTACTCTTTTTTGCATACTATTAATGAAATTATCTTCTTACTTATGCATTTTTACTTGTTTTTTGTTACTTTATAGATTCTAGACTTTGTTCCCTACCCTTCCCCCTTCCAATTGCAAAAGGGTTCTGTCTTTTGACTTCTTTTTTCATGTGATGAAAGAGTGGTACCATAGGAATGAAGAATGGGCATGGGAGCACCAAATCGAAGCCTTTCAATTCTAGAATAAGTCAGTTTGACTTGAGGAAGAGCTTTAAATTGCTTGTGAGGAGCTTAGCTTATAACATTATGGCCTTCATGAGAGACAGAAAGAACTCTTCAATACACTTAGCCATTCAAGGGAGGAAAGAGATCTCCTTTCCATGACTAAGGATGGGTTTTTGGAAGATTATTGCCTCAACAAATCTGGTCACAATGAGGTTTTCGAAGAGGGTCACTACTAAAGCTAGGTTTGGTTTAATTCATGAATAGATCGCCGCTGCCAATGCCATCAAAGCTTTCCGTGGGGTGTCATTATCTAAGCCTCACAAATCCATCCAACGTTATCGTTATGAGGCCAAGTTGCATTGGAATAAACTAGAACTTGTTCGTGTATCCCTTCGTACAGCGACTGCCAAGCTGGAGGAGTGGAAAGAATGGAATCAGGGGTTTCAACGTCTAGTTCCATATTTGGAGCGGGATATTAAGGAGAATGAAGCACTATGCGTTATTTCCTATAAGGACAAAGAGAAGGCCGAGAGGGACTATGAAGAATTATATCAAACTTACACAACTACTGCTGAAAGTCTTTGAGCGTACGGCCTTCGGCTAGGGACGACTGAGGAAAAATTGATTAAGGATTTCAAAGAATTTCTCCAAGAGACCCTCAACATTATAGAGAGAAATCATATTACAGAGGACCCTAAGTATAGCGAGGTCTATAGGGAGGCTAAAAGGTGGCTTAGGAAGTTGCAAAAGGAGAAAAAGAAGAAGAATGGAGCTTTAAACTCCGTGCTACTCCGAAAAGGAGTGGGGATTCGGGTCTCGCTGAAGATAATCCCCCTAGCACTTCCCCCACGAGAAGGGCTCTGCCTTTATTTGTTTGAGCCCACCTTCTACCATCCCTGCTCAGCAGGCTCATCCTACCTAAGTAGCAGCTTTAAGCTCTCGATCTGCAGCACCCGAGGCTCATGTTCGAGTTGAGAGAGGGGTGGTTGTACCCTGGATGGGGGGGGGGAGGGGGCTTCCTCCACTAGAGTGGGGGCGGCATTTCTTCCAACACTGGGGGTGAAAACACTAAAGATACTCCCTTAGTGAGGAGATCCCGAGGTTTTTCTAGGAGACCTTCAAACCTTATTTAGGTGCCTGAAGTTGAGGTCTTAGATGAGGATCCTCCCATTCATTATGATAGGTTTCCCTCTCCTTTATTGTATATAGATAGGTGTTGTTTGTTGTAATTTCATCTTTTTACTTGTAATCCATTATGGCATTTCGTACAACTTAAATAATAATTTTTTACCCTTTATTCTTTTTGAAAAACTGAATTCTTCATAGGGAGATTAACTCTTCCATTTTAGTTGAGTATTTCAAAAAATAATTCTTTTCCTTTCATTCTAAGTGTTTGATAGGCTACAGAGGCCCTCTGATTACAAGGTTTTTATCCCCGACCCTTACATGTGTTAAGGGGATTTTGGCCCCAAAGTGCTTGATAGGCCATGGAGGCCCTTCAATTATTTACAAGGGTTTTACCTTAGGCACTTGCACGTGTTAAGGGGATTTTTTCCCAAAAGCGTTTGATAGGCCATAGAGGCCCTTCAATTGTTTGCAAAGTTTTTACCCTTGGTGCTTACATGTGTTAAGGGGATTTTGGCCCCAAAGCGCTTGATAGGCCGTGGAGGCCCTTCGATCGTGTGCAAGGTTTTTACCCTTGGCGCTTACATGGGTCAAAGAGATTTCAACCCCAAAGAGCTCAATATGCCATGGTGGCCCTTCGATTTTTTTCAAGGTTTTTATCCTTGGCGCTTATATTTTGAAAGGGGATTTCACCCCCAAGTGCCAAACAGGCTACGAATGTCTTCCAATTTTTAATGCTCTAATTTGAGGAGAGTGAGAAATTTTCATTCCCTCGAATTAGGGTGTGTTTTAGTTCTTAACAAGAAATAGGAACGATTAAAAGAAGCACACTTTAATAGAAAGTTAAAAAAAACAGGGAAACCCTATCGACTTACAATAAGATTTCCATCGAAGGTGTCCATCGGCCTATAGCTACTTTAGGGCGAGCAACCCAGTCTATTGAGACTTAGGAGAATAGTACCTCCTAAGGTTTGAAACATTCCATCTGCCTGGAACTGACTCACCTTGGAGCACCTGCCTGATTAGATGGCTGGTAAACAAGATGATCTTGTGGCTTTGAAAATATGGCTGGAGATGCCTCGCTGCATAGACTAGGGCAAATATTAACTTCTCAAGGGCAATGTATCGAGTCTCTAGACCATGCATTGCCCTACTTACGAAGTAGATGGGGTATTGGGCTTTTTCCTTTTCCTTTACCATTAACCACATTTATTGCTAAGGGGGATGCCAGGATTTATAGGTACAAATCTTCCCCTTTCTGGTTTCATCAGGGTGGGCATCAAAAGGACTGGTCACACTCTTCCGTCCATTTGAATTTTTTGTCTTTTCAAAGCACATCGAAGAATGAAAATGTTTCTCAGCCCCATTGAAAAGGAATCTACTAAGTTCAGCCAGCAATCCTATTAGCCTTTCAATGTCCTTAACCATTCAAGGAGGCTTCATGCTCATCAAAGCTTCGAATTTCTCTGGGTTCACATTGATCCCCCTCTCCGAGACCATGAATCCCAGGAATTTTTTTGCTCTGACTCTGATCACGAACTTAACTAGGTTCAGCTTTAGATGGGCTTCTCGAAGCCTCTGAAAGGTTTCTTCAAGGTCCAGCAGGAATCAATCGTAGCCCTTGCTTTTGACTACCACATCATCTATGTATATTTCCATGTTTCTACTGATCTATTTCTCAGAGATCTTGTCAACCAGCCTTTGATAACTAGCTGCTACATTCTTTAAACCGAATTGCATTGCTTGTAGCAAAACGTCCCCACATATGTTATAAATGATAGGTTCTGCTTATCCTCCTCCACTATGAGTATCTAGTTGTAGCCTTTATGGGCATCAAAGAAGGCTATTACTTCATATCCTGCTATCGCTTTGACTAGCACGTCAATTGAGGGTAAAGGATAACTATCTTTGGGGCAGATTTTTATTGAGGTTTGTGAAGTCCATGCACATTTTCCAAGCCCCGTCGTTCTTGGGAACCATCACGGGATTCGATATCAATGCTGGGTAAAATACCGCTTTGATGACCTCTACTCGAAGAATTTCTGGACCATCTCATTTATGGCCTCAACCCTCTCTGGGGCGAACGACCTCTTTTTATACTTAATTGTTTTTTGGGAGGGATCTACATTCACTCTGTGGATCATCAACTATTTGGGTACCCCTATGAGATCAAACGTACTCTACAAAAATATGCCCACACAGCTATCTAGGAGTCCTTTAGCTTTTCTTTTGTTGTGGGTGGTATCATTTTTCCCACAACCACCGTTCCTTATGCTTGAACGACCATTGTCTCCATGTCTATGGGTTTAATTTCTCCATTTATCGAATCCACCCTGTCCTCCTTTTTAGCTTCTTTAAATGCTATCGCCCAAAAACTCTTGGCTACTAGTTGCTTCCCCCATGTGACTACTATTCCCATTTTTGTGGGGAACTTCATCGTCAAGTGGTAAGGGGACCATATGGCCCGTGCCTGGCACATCCTGGGCCTTCCCAATATCACATTATAGGGGGATACTGTGTCAATAATAGCAAAGTTACAATCGATCATGGCTTCTTTATCTACATCAGCCACTTTGGCGGGAAGGTTACGAACCCTAAGGGCAGTACCATTTTCCCGGTAAAACTAGATAATGGCGAGGTTTTTCTCCTAAAACTACCGTGCCCTATCCCCTATTGATCAAATCAACTGGCAAACATTACTTTCATTCCAATACCATCAACCATGAAAACCCTTTTAGACTAGAAGTCTCTGATAGTTGCATGGATTACCATCGGGTCCGTATGGGGGGTTCGGATGGGCACTGGGTCTCCTTTTGAGAAAGTTATGGCTTCATCTGCTTGAAATCATTTTTGGCAGGGTTCTTCAGGGGCACATACCAGGATTGTGCTTTGTAATGGTGTTCAAAAACTGGTCACTCACCACCCCATTAATGAAATTGATCACACGGCTATCCCCGTCCCCCCGGTTTCTATCTACCCAAGCTTTGGCATCAGGTATGCGATTTACTCTTGCTTGATTTCTAGCTTGCTCCCTATTGTTCCCTTGCTACTCTCTACCACCTCAATTGGCCCCCTTCTTATAGGGTTTCCAGTGGTGCTTTCCTTTTCCCTTTCAGGAGCCTTCTACTCTCGGTCTTATGACGCTGTCCAGGAGTAAGCCTTCTCTTGCACACCTATCAATTTCCATCTTCAGGAGGATACATTCGTTTGTATCATAGCCCCATTCTTTGTGGTGGTCACAAAATTTGGGTGACTCTCTTTTTCCGGGGAAGTCTTTGCCGGGAGGGGAAGCTCAAAACAGCCCCTTGTGGATGAAGTGTATTTCCACCCGGGTTTAGGTTAGGGGAACATAGCATTCGAAGCCTTTTTTCAAAGCCTCTGACCTTTTTGGTCTTGAATCCGAGGCTTTAGATCCATTTTCACCCCACTTGTCCCCCTCTCTATTCTTCTTCGTGGCTTCCTCTATCTTCGAATATTGTTCCACGATCTTTTGTAGTTGGTGCAAAGTTTCTGGCATCTTTGAGACCAGATTCTTGTACAAATAGTGGTTGGACATTCCATTCATGTAACCAAGGATCACTCCATCCTTAGTGCAGTTTATTACACTGAGGCTCTCATCCACGCATCGATGATAGAATGCTTCCATCAACTCGCCAGACCCCTGCTTGCTTTGATAGACCTCAATCAGAATTTTGTAGATATTTTCCTTTAAAAGAACTGACTCAACATGGCCCTTCCAAAATCTCTGTATGAATGCAATGATCCCTTGCCTAGCTTGTTAAACCATTCTTGAGCCTTTCTGACCCACCTTGACCTGGAGTCATTAATCGTAGCTAATTAACCCTAGCCGAGAATGGAGGTCAAAGATAGAAATTAATATTCTGCACCTCGATGTTACTGTTGTGCTATGTGGAGGGTAGTTAGTGGCAAGCCTTGGGTCAATATCTATGGGTTACCTAGGTCTAATGTATCAACTAGAAATACAACCTCGTATGGCTAGCTTTATATCTTTGTCCACAGAGATGCTAGGCCTAATGTATCAACTAGAAATACAACCTTGTACGAGTCATCAATCCGTACGAGTGAAAGGAATAGCTAGTAAAGCAAACATGCAGGGGGTGGATTTTCAAATTAACAACAACAAAACATGCAAAGTAAATAACACAACTACGATATAAAGCTAGCACTTGGGGAAATCATTGAGTGACTTGGTTAATCTAATGCTTCTATCCTCGATTCTTTCACGTAGAGATCTAAACAAACCTAATAGTGTGTCTATAAGATATGCTGTGGCTGATGTCATACACTTCCCCGTCCCTATCACGACAGGTGCTCTTGCAACCCTCCATTGACACCGCCATTGTATCTAGGGAAGTACAACAAGGTCCGACTATTGTTGTAGGTCTAATTCTCCCCTGTGCAATTATATCCCAGGTTTCCACCACGAATGCAGCTACTCCTCTTAGGTCCTATCAATTAGGCCCAAGGATCATAGCCACCTCATCTGTGATACTAGGGTTTATTGTAACCATGGCATACTACTATATAAGCTATCTCTACTCAGAACCTCTCGAAAAACTTTACAAAATTGGATAAGACTGGTGCAATGGTAAGTGGACCAAAGTGATGTCAAATCTCCTGTTCACAGACCCACGCAGACTTGTTCCCCTCCATCCATACAAACATCCAGGTTTCCCTTCTAAAGGGAGCATCGATATTTGTGCCTTGCATGAATACAATTCAAAGTGTGTGCTTATATGTGGTGTAATACTCATGTATTCAAAATCAAAATTAAATCACAATAATATTATGAACACAAAATTAGGATGAACTATAGAATCTAAAAAGGCATAAAGATATAACCAAGTCACTAGAATCATCCCCAAGCTATATATAAACTACTCCCTTGACATGGAATTCAAAAAGAAGAAAAAGTTTCCAAAGGAGAGAATCTCATCTACTCTTGAAAGTGAAAATGAGATCTAAAGTGTGAAAAAGTCTCCCAAACCCAGTAGACTAAGGTTCTATATATAGTAGTAAGAGATTGGGCCTAAAAAAGGCCCAAAATAGGGTAAGCCCTAGCTCAGCCGCCACCCGGCGTGGGGCGTCGCAGATGATGCGGCCTTTGGATATACTTGGTGCGGGATGTGAGGCCTGGCATGGGTTGTGCCGCTTCATAGGCATAGGTCACCTACTCTTAGGCACGATTCCGATCTTCAATGTGGTGCGGGGCACGGGGGTTGGCACTGCTCACATCTGGCACTAGCGCAAGCTGCATAGTCTCCTATGGGATGCCATCAGAGTGCTAAAATTTGAGGTCTTGATCCACACCCATAGCCATTGGCACGGGCCATGATCAGACTTGGTGATTTTCTCAGAAAACTTGGTGCAGGCCATGTAGATTCCCACACCCTGCCAGTTTGTCTTAACAAAATGGACTTAGAACAGTGTAAGATGCTTAAAATGGGACATCTCGCACCCATACTTAGCCACTTGGAGGGGTTCGTTGCTCGGTACTATGGCCCATTGTGTCAGGCTCAGGTCATATCAATGCCTCGCATCAATCTCCTTGGTGTGGGGCATCTTCTCTAGCTCGGGCCGTTGGTGTCAAACCATGCACGATCAGCTCCATCCCGTTGTTGCTTTTGCTGGCTGAACTAGTTTTTCTCGCTATGGGAGAACCGTTAGTCTGATTTGAGAGTTTTAGTATTCAATTTTATTGTACTCGAGAAAAAGAATCGAATGGAACCATCCTTGAAGGTTAATTATTCTTGGATTGTTCTCAGACTGAGGCACAACTCATTGGACTACAATTCCCTATTTCTTCATTAGCCGCTATGAACTTTGTAGCCTCCTAACTTTGGCTTCAATCTTCTTCTACCATGCATTGATGATTATGGCTTTCATCTACTACCATTCTAATATGAATGGCCTTTGTCTCTACTACTGTCCTTGTGAACATCCTTCAATATCTTCTACCGCCCCTAAGAATGGCCTTCATATAGAATGTAAAAAAAATGTACCCACAGGCGACCTACTAAAGATGATCACAATAAAGATTAAGGATCCCATGGATACAAGATGTCCATTAATACTAATTAAGTCTACAAAACGTAGGATTAGACAAGAAAACCAAACATGGCCGTCTAAACCCCTTGTTACGTAAAATCAACTAATATTAGCAATCCACTAAGAAAAAGTAACTAAAACGTATGTCAAATGCATCAGATAACACATGCAAAATGAAGAAGATCACTTTACTCAAAGGTAGCTCCCTACCAGTTTACATGTCAGATATTCGTTGAAGTCCCCTGAATTCATCAGACTTAGGAAGATCTGTATGAACTCCCAGGGTCTCAAATCTCCACTGCACGTGGGGAGCCCCTCAGGCGGTTTCACATCGGGGGGACATCGAGTGGCCATAATTAGAGAACAGAAAAGGGAGGCTGCAACTTGACCCGATGGCCCAATCAACCTATCCAGCTCCCTTGTAAAGGCATCGCTTAACATGCCTCCCATTTGTGGATCTCTGTATTAATTTGGCCAGAATGAAGCATCGATACTGGGTATCTGGTTCGAGGCCATGTATCCAGCCAAGATCCTCCCACAGCAGAGCTGTGGTACAGCGGCTGCGCCCCTTGGTTATAAGGGTCGTATGAAGGGATTTTTTGTCGAGGCCATGAATGTATCTGGCTATCGTAACTTGGATAACCCCTCATTAGCCAGACCATCAAGTAAAGAATTGCCTGGTTATGAATATAAGGTACCAGAATGGGCACTGAGCATGTCGACAATTGGCCCATACTGGGGAATGTTGGTTGAGGCCGATCTTGAGCACCTATCCTCATATTCATTTGGTAAGATGCCCCTGGGGTGGCCTGTAATTTTAATCTTGGGAGTAATTCCAAGGGCATCGAAGGTGGGGGAACCACCTACTACTGGACCATTCTTTGATAGAACATTGGGGGCTCCACCTGATAGCCAGCCGATCTAAAGGTTTGGGCTAGTTGTGCTAGATCTTGCTGCAACAGGGGGAGCGCACTGTTCGTGTTCCTTGTCACTCGAGCAGCCCTTACAATCACATCTATTTGCGAGTTTTCCGTAGCTACTGTGAATTGTTGCTCATCCTCTCTTTGTTGGCAAGCTTGGCTCTGTGATGTAAAGGCTCTGACGCCTCCTACCCAGGGCTAACCGCTGACCTCCATCCACCTCAGAGGTACGGTAGCTTCAATATGAGACCCCTATGGTACCCCAACTGCTAGGATCAGGTCTCAGACTACCTATGGGAGTATGTTGTAGGCACTTGAAGGAGAAAGATCTGATTGCATCTTCCTACTCCTACATCCCTTCCTTCTCTGGTAGGGGTATTGTACTTCCTCGCTGACGCCTAAGGTCTTTCCTAAAATCCATTCACTTCTACGCAAAGTGCTTGCTGCAGAAGTGGACATAAACAACAAAATGTGAAGATCTGACAAATGGTCTCACTGGACGTGCAAAATTGATACGCCCCAATTTGTCATCGTCGTATGTGCCACGATCGTGGCCAAAATCTGCAAGACTAAATCCCCTGGAGGTTTCTGGGGGGAAGAGGCTCCGACAATCAAGTCAGAAAATAATCTTTCAATTATGAATAAATAGTTGAGTTTGTAGAGTTGCCTTTAGCCTTTATATAGGTTGGCAAGTAGGGCAACTGTTTTGTTTGCTTGTGATGCAAGTACTCTTCCCATGGGTCTGGCCCAAGGTTATTAGCCAAGGGATAAAATAGGAGACCTAGGTCGACCAGACTAGGCACTTGGGACTAGTATTGATTTACACATTATCAGTATAGACTTGTCTATTCTAGGCTCAAAGCTTACTTTACAAGGCTAACTGTTCAATTACTTGTCTGTTTTTGTTATCCCAAGTATCATTTAGGCCAATTTACATGAGTTCTTTGGAAAACTTACCAAGTATTTTTAGAAGTGTATCATGTATCCAAATATGTCACACAAGAGGTTAATTACCAGCAAGTTCGATCCATCAAAGAACAATAACACTAAGATAGTATGCTGAATTTGACTCGACCCAAAAATAAAAATCTTTTTTTATTTTTTTATAAAATGACAACACACATAAATATCCTCACACTTAAACCTTATTTTACCTCAAGAAAGAAAAGTAAAAATATAAGGAGGAGACATATAAACAACCCAAAAAACTAAAAAGACTCAAAGGGGTTTAAGGGACTTATTGAAAGGGGCCAACCACATTATGAAGAGTTAGGAGGATGCACTCATTCTAGTCAGGGGAGGATCGTGATGGCGTTTCCTCATGGAATCCTGCAAGATAAAAATCCAAAACATTAAAACAAGATTCAAATCCAGTAAATCTATTTTTTCCAGATTTTTCATTTTTAGTATTTTTTTATATTTAATTTTTTGGATTAATTTTTGGAATAAACCAACTGAAAGAAGAAAACTGGGATCCCTCCTAGTAAAGCCATCGTTTATAGTCTTGGACCAGAATTTCAGATATTGTCATCTACTGGAGAAGTATCATCACCCTTGCGAAGAACATACTTCATATCGGGTTGTAATGGTTTCAACTCCAAATTTGGGGTTTTCACATCCGATGAGACTGGTCTGGCAGAAGGTACTGTTTGGTCAAACTGGACCCTGTACGCACTTTTGAATTTTTCTGAACATTCGATTTGGATTGAGTCGGGATGGACACTTTGTGGCTCATTTCAGGGCTAGGCACCACTTCCTGAGAGTACATCGAACTGAACAATTTTCAGGTTTCCTTATCGCTCGAGCTTTAAACATTTACCTCATCTGGACTCTTAGGAAATTGAATTTCCATCCTATCCTGAATAGTTTTAGTCTCAAGAGAATCTTGGACGAGAGGATTAATATGTTCAATGGCATACACACTATCAACATCTTTAGGTTTCTTCATGAGCTTATCAATGTCAAATGTGTATTTCTCCCCATAATAATCAAGACAAATCGTTCTATTACCAACATTAATGATGGTGTTTGTTATTTTTGATAATGGAGGACTCAACAATACCCCTTGTGTTCCTTATCACTAGTATGATTCATTTTTTCCACATAAAAATTTGCAGGGTAAAAAACATCATTGACTTGCACAAGCGCATTTTCTAACAACCCTTCAGGAAATACACAAGATTTATCTGCTAATTGAAATACCACTCCAGTGTCTACCATTTCAACTCCATTTATAGTTTGATACACAGATAATGGCATACCATTAATTGAAGCTCCTAAGTCACACATGGAAACATCAATCTTCTTATTTCCTATATAACAAGGTAAAGAAAACATACCTACACTACAATAGACAACACCTAGTACCTTGGTTTTTCAAGGATTTTTACCTCGGTTTTTTGCCATAAAAAACCAAGGTAAAAAGTGGGTGAAGTAAAAAGTATAATTTTTAGCTCGGTTCGAAACCGAGGTAAAAAATATCTTTCACCTCGATTTTTCCAGCTACGTCTGCAGATTTTATGTGAGATGTCGCTCATAGAACTAAGGCTAAAGATAGGATACAAGAGCTGTGAAATCATTTAGCACGACATCGGCATACAATACGATCGACGTTGGCCATACCAACAAGACACATAATGTGAGAGGAAATTCAGCGACGTCGTTCCAGTTGACACCATTCTTAAGAACACCGACATTGCACAGTGCGGTACACCCATACTGACGTGGAATGGTGAATAATACAATGTCTCTTTAAATGGCCAATGTCGCAAAAATATTATACTCCGATTCTACATGCGATGTTACTTATGTGTTGCATGAGCACCGATAAGTGCGATGCCGTGGATCAATCATGGAGCGAATGTTTTGGTTAAATACTATAATATTAAATATCTGATGAAACAAACAATAGTTCATCGATAGCCATTACATGTTATTTAGTACTGGATTACTCTATAAATGGTTAAACATCATACAACAATCAATTGTCATTAAATTCATGTGGGAAAATCAATAATGACATGTTAAAAATCCACAAAACCACTTATAACATATATTACAAATACATGTTACAATATATAATAATACATAAGGTTGCTATTAAATTTAAACATTAAAGTTATTAAACCTCCATATTGTCTACGTTGTAAGGCATTAACATTGTTAGAGCGACTAGTGAAATGACAAGCCATCCATCTATAATCTATTGATAATTCTCGTTGTCCTATTACACCTAAGACACAGGAAACAAAATTTATGTTAGAATTGGGCAGTCCCAAAATGAAAAACACTTAATATAGTCATACTTAGATGATGTGAATGTCAACTTGGAAAAAGAATGGATATTGATAAAAGCAGCGTTGCAAACTAGAGTAATTGATGTCGCTAAGTGCGATGTCAGACATTCAAGATATTTCATGCTTTTTTATTGGCATGTGCATCGTCGGTCTTAATGTGGTTGTATATCACAATTGCTGACTAACAGTGGCCGACGTCGCACATTCATATTGTTTTCATACGAATAAGATATTATTGTACACAATCATCCCTAATCTAAGAATTTTTTCTCATCCTTACAAAAATGGCATCATCTTGGAAATAAAAATAATATACACTATATAACACGTAACACAGTCATCATACATCATGAAAATATACAAGCTTTGATCAATGAGAAAAATAGCATATAGAAGGTATTGTAATTAAATTGCTAAATTAACATTGAATGTACGTAAAACTACCTCAATTAATTTGAACCTCGAGATACTCTATCATCGGACACTTTTTAATGTTTGGGAAAAACAAATTGATTGAGCTCTTGAATTGTTGTATTAATGGCGTGATAATTGGTTTTTGGCTTAGCTCAAACAATCGAGGTAAATAACAGGTTTTTACCGTGGTTCTACAATAACCGAAGTAAATTGGCTATGAAATTGAAGTAAATTTTTGCTGATGTTAGTGCAAAATCAGCAGTAAGGTAACGACCTAGCAGTAACAGTCATTGATAACAAGCTTGACTTCGCAACATCACTTGATGTGACCGACTTCTATCCGACGTAAACAATGACGTCGATTTTTCCACTTGGAAAAGTCACACATGCTCCTCGGTCCAAATCAGTGCCTAAAATCCTTTCAAGTTAATTAATTTATGCAATGTCGCACCACCATTGGTGTTAAGTCGGTTAAGGAGAAATAATACCGTGCGAATGGAGCGCGAGGTTGCACATATCTATCATACCTAATAAATTAAGGGTACTTTATCAATACAACCAGAACTTGGAATGTACCATGTAAAGGTTTCATTCCAAGCTCACCACAACCAGCCTCAGATTTCATCAAGTTACATTTGTAAGACTAAATCTAGTTACTTACGTATATATATATATATATATATCTATATATCTATATATATATATATATCTATATATCTATATATCTATATATATATATATATCTATATATATATATATCTATATATAGATATATATCTATATATATCTAAAACAAAAAATGCTAAGCACATAATGTAACATCCCAGCAAAATGAAAATGAAACAGAAGACATAGAATCCTAATAAATTCCAAACAAACATTCTTCATGTTCTAGGACAAAACAAACATATGATCCATGGCAATCAATGGGGTGGTAACATTGGTGGGAAAACATCATCTATCGACGAACTGCTTCAATTTTCTTGAGAATTAGTCTTCGACCCTTCAGTGGAAGACTCGCTAGGGCTGGTGCTTGACTCTCACTCATCCTCTGTGGTATCCAGCCTATCCTTGCCAACCCCATCCTTATCCCCAGGCCCCCTCTTAAGTTCATGGATTGCATCGGCAATCATAGACTTTAGTACCCTCATTTCTTCTGTAAAATTATGCACGACATATTCCATGCGCAACACTATAGCCTTGGTCTCGGCCATGTCCTTCAAGAGGATGCCCCAGGTCTTCTGTTTAGGTCCTGTGGGATAAGAAATTAGTTACATTAAATGAAAATGTTAAAACTTTAACTAATGATAATTTGGAATAGGCCAAAAAACTCAAAATTTTGTTACCTGTTAAGGGTGTGGGAATAATTGAAGGTGAACGCCCATAGCTGTGGAAGCTGATGGAATCGCCTTAGGCCCGGGTGTGGGAGGCACATACATACCCTCTTTAGGGACACTGCAATCGATCCATATCCCCGCCTCCCAAACCCAATGCTTCTGCCCAAAGTAGTTTACATCATAGTACTTAAGCTGGTCTTTGCTTTAGGTTTGATGGGAACCTTCTTCTTCTCTAGAATGGCGGTGATGACGTTATCGTAGAAGAGTGTCTGACTCTTCGTTGAGAGGGAAACTTGATGAATCTCCTTGATGATGGTGTACCCAGGTCGACTACCTTCTTCTCCACAATGTGGTAGTACATGGTGGTCCCATTGATCGTGCTCTCCGTAGGATGTCCGGCAGGGATAAGTACTTGTACGCCATTCTCTCCTGAAGGTTGAGAACACCAAGCTTGATCTTCTTTATTGGGATGAGTTCATTCCCCACTTTAATTTTGAAATACTTCTCCACCATTCGGTTGGGGTCAAGCACCCCGGATGGGCTATTCTCTTCGACCCGTGGAGGCCAATTATCCCTGCAGTATAGTTGTAGAGACTCAACCTCCGGCTGATCTTCCCCTTTGATTGTGTAGCCAATCACCTTATTGATGAGCTCTTTCAATATAAACATGTCCATCCCATTCACTCTTGTTTTAATGGAGGTCATCGTTTCCATTCTGAAATTTCCGTAGAATTCCTTGATATCTGTATCATATGTTAGTTTATCCAAGCATATTAAACCCTTAATTCATGATGGTTTGAAGGATTCAAGGAAAACATTGAGGTGTAGTCGTTCCACATCCTTGGGCTTCATCACCCTGACCTCTTTTACCCTTTGGCCCTGGATCTTTTTGAAATGCCGCACTACCTCCTTCTTGACGAAGCATAATTTGTCTCATGCTGGGGATAGAGAGGTGAACATTGTCTTCGCCTTCTTCGTGTGTGACAGAGCTGCTCCCGTGCTATCTTCTCTTTTCCTCCTGGTTATCTGCTTCTTTCTAGCCATCTAAAATTAAAGGGACATAGAACAGTTTGTGCAAAAGTGAAGAACTCAAAGATGTCAATGTGTTTTAGCTAAGTTTGGATTCTTGTCACAAACACTTTATCTAGATTTACGTGATATATGCGATGTCACACATTCATGTGCTTAAATGTGCAACATTGCAGTTCAATCGGCTTAGTCGAAACAATATGCGACTAGAACACGAATGGCTCTAAATCACCTATAATCTCAACTAAAACATCACAAAGTAAACAAATAACATGCCATGATTGAGTAACCAAGCAACGGGCAACAAAAGAAGTATATGAAACCCAAAAAACCAACATCAAACTTCATCCGAACATTCTTACCTTGTTAGGGTTTGTTGCTCTTCAAATTTGGAGAAATCTCCCAATGCACTATGTCGGGTATTTATATTGCACATAGTGATATGTGACCAAATTCGAAGAAATCTCCCAAAGCAATTGAATGTTGGTTTTGGTGCTATTGTGATATGTGACCAACCGATTCTGTTGGGATTAGAAAGTTTTCCAACCTTTTTTTCAGGTGGGAAGTTTTGGTGTGATGTCGTTGGTTGGGAATACGAATGAGTATTGGGTGATCGGGTATTTATATACCTGCAATGAAACGCTACCATTTCGTGCGACTTCACAAGTGTGTCGCATGGGACAAATAAGACATGGACTGCGGTGCAAAGTTATGGATCGTAGGTTTGGGCCCAACATAAGGGCCAAACAATTTTTGGAGCGGGCCTGGACTACAGGTAATCAAATCAATATACAACGATATCACAATAATAATCCCTCCATACTAGATTGAACCTAAGTCATTCCAATATTGCATATAATATACACTGGACCGTATTAGAGTAGTGGCCCAATCTAAAAATAACTTCGGCCCTAGTGGTGAACGTAAAGCACAAATGCCCGATGTTGCTTCAATTTTTTTGCCACCGAGTCCATATCGACTTTAGACTGAAAATGCATTGATGGATTGTGGGACGAATAGACCTCATTGCATAGTCTACGTTTTTCATGAAATATAAAAGTAATAAATTTATGTCCATCAAATTTTGACCACCGTGTTCGAATTTGGCCATGTACCCGTCATCAAAATGGGTCAAAATTATTCACGGACAGGGAATTACAACATTCTAGCAAAATTACACTATGGTATACACTTCTATGGTTGTTACTATGTGTTAAGAGACATTCACTTGAACAAAACAACAAATGTTTCATATGGAAATTATGCGTACTGTCTTATAGACACGCGGACCTGAGAAATCTTCCAGGTTTTTTTTTATAGAATATCATTAATACCGTAGTGATAAGCGTTATGGGAACGAATATTTCTGCCAAATATATAGAATCACATGAAATATATAGAATGAACATTTCCTCCAAATATAAAGAATCACATGAAATTTCATATTCTTGTTTTTTAGGAAATATAATAGTAACAAAATTCCGTCCTTCAATTTTTACAAAGCGCCAGTACGTGGTCTAGAGTAAATTGTAGATGATTACTTAAAACTATACGATTGTCGGTCGTATGATCTTGTGGAAGTTTATGTGGAAATGTAAGATTACTATCGGTTATTATAAGATCGTCTATATATGGATGACACTGCTTCTTTTCGGGACAATTGGAATAGAGTTCGGGACCACATGTTGTCTTTTTTTGCACGTTTATACAATTCACATTGTCACGACCACTATGTTCAAATTTGGTCGTGTACCCGTCATCGGAGCAAGCCAAAATTATTTACAGACAGGGCATTATGAAATTCTAGTGAAATTACACTATGGCCCAAACTTCCGTGGTTGTTACTGTGTGTTTAGAGACACTCACCCGAACAAAACGACAAATGTTTGATATAGCAATTATGCGTACTGTCTTACAGACATGCGATCTTGGGTAATCTTCCAAATATTTTTATAGGATTCCATTAATATCATAACGATAAGCATTATGGCAACGAACATTTCCGACAAATATATAGAATCACATGAAATTTCACATTCTTCATTTTTTTGGATATATAATTGAAATAAAATTCCGTCCTTCAATTTTTACAAAGTGCCGGTACGTGGTCTAGAGTAAATTGTAGATGATTACTTAAAAGTATATAATTGTCGGTCGTTTGATCTTGTGGAAGTCTATGTGGAAATATAAGATTGCTATCGGTTACTATAAGTTTGACTATTTATGGATGACACTGCTTCTTTTCGGGACAATTAGAATCGAGTTGGGGAACACACGTTGTCTTTTTTCTTTTGCACTTAGGTCTTTCCAAGAGATTGGGAGATGTCGAAATGCAAAATTGGATATACACTTATGTAATTCACATTTTCATGACCACCATGTTCAAATTTGGTCGTGTACCCATCATCGGAACGGGCCAAAATTATTCACGGACAGGGCATTAAAAAATTCTGGTGAAATTACACCACTGCCCAAACTTTCGTGGTTGTTACTGTGTGTTTAGAGACATTCACCCGAACAAAACGACAAATGTTTCATATGGAAATTATGTGTAATGTCCTACATACACGTGAACCTGGGTAATCTTCCAGATTTTTTTATATGATTCCATTACTACAGTATCGATAAGCGTTATGGGAACGAAAATTTCTGCCAAATATATTGAATCACATGAAACTTCATATTTTTGGTGTTTTTGGAAATATAATAGAAATATAACATGAAATTACAAAGCCCCAGTACGTGGTCTAGAGTAAATTGTAGATAATTACTTAAAAGTATACGATTGTCAGTCATATGATCTTATGGAATTCTATGGGGAAATGTAAGATTACTATCGGTTATTATAATTCTGACCATATATAGATGACACTAATTCTTTTTAGGACAATCGGAATCGAGTTTGGGACCACACGTTGTCTTTTTTTCCTGCAATTAGGTCCCTCCAAGAGACTGGGAGATGTTGAAATGCAAATGTTGACGATAATGTTGTCTTGATTAGGGCATAAACGGGTCGACAGAAGGGCCCGGAACCTTCAAATGGAGATTTTTATGGCGAATTTTGATTATTACACTATGACCACATATGCGGTGTGGTACACATGTCACATTGCTCGATAGATATACCGAATAGCTAGCGACATCGATCATTTTGAAATTTCTAGCGGGAACCAAAAATTTCAGACAAAAATTTGAAATTAAATTCCCCCCTAAACCTATTTTTCATTTCAATAACTATCACCACCAACATTCATTTCCATCTCTAATACATATCCCACAAATCCACCTCATCCATTCACACCATAATAAAAGGGTTCATTCAAATGGATTCCTTCAATCATCAACAAGTATCCAAGGAATGGAGCATCTAGGTTCCAATTTATTGAGGCACTTTTCCATCTTTTACATGTTCCTTTACCAAGTTTGTTACCATATATACCTTCTATATGTGTTTTTTTGTCATTCATGGAAGAACAAATAGTTTCATGAAAAGTGAATCATTGTGTCACATGTTATATATTGTATGTTGTGTCTGTTACCAATAAGATGACATGTTTGTAAAAAGTGAGAAAAATGGCTTAGATTCAGATGTACACAAGTTGGTCATTAATCGCTCAGTAAAATATGACATTGAGTTAAAATCGACATCGCAGAGGTCGGGAATTGTTGATTTTAGCATTAATATCCATGGATATCTTAATTCAATTTTAAATCGATCTTTGCGACCTCGGTAGTTATGAGTCCGACGTCGCTTTGGTACTTATCAGTTACTATTTCCATACTGCAAATAATGTTGTCTACATATGAATATATTACATGTATTTTTGGGTACAGCCCAATTGTAACATAATATTTGTTTCCAGTGTATTGGTTGTAATAGGATCAAATAGAGTTATCAGTGGAATATTCTAGCATATCAGATGGATTTAGTTGGCTTCTCATCGGAGGTTAAATGCAATTATTGTTTCAATTTTATAACAACCTTATGTATTTTAATTTAGTGTTATATTTATTTGTAATATACTAGTAGGTCATAATCTTGTTGGTTTAAATGATCATTTCAGTTAATGATCGCCACATTAATTGAACAACAACTAAGTGTTGTATGATGTTCAACCATTACTCGATTTATCACATTAGATATAACATGTAACGGCTATGGAAGACCGATTATTTGCATAATCTAATATTTGTTATTATAATATTTTACGAGAAATGAGAGCTAACCGACTAAACCGCAACGTCGCATTAACTAGCTCTGAAAAGACATATTAGCAACGTCACTTAGACCGACGTCACCTTTTTCTGTGACTTCGGACAAACAAAATGACGTTGTTTTTTCAGTGATCCACGTCACTAGGGACACGACGTAGGTCCCTCACTATGTGCAATATTGCTTCTCAGTGACTATAACATCACTCGTAATATGAACGACATCATCTGGTGCGACGTAGATGCACTTCCTCTACCATCGGCTGCTACATTCCTTTTATCGATGTTCCATACTTCATGATGTCGATGTCGTAGCTGGGTTTTTAAAACATCGGCCTCCTGCCATGGTGTGACGTCGATCTTAATTCATGCCGATGTCGGTCCCAAAACCGAGGTAAAAGGGACTATTTACCTCGGTTTTGAACCGAGGTAAAAAGTATGCTTTCTTACTACACCCACATTTACCTCGGTTCTCCAGGGACTAAACAATGAGGTAGAAAGCACTGAAAACCCGAGGTTATAGGTGTTGTGTCATGTAGTGGTACTAGCGTTAAAAAAATTGATGTCCAAAATTTGATCATCTTATTAATTCATAAAAATGAAAGGATATGTAATTTCGAGGGTTCAATTCCAATTTTGGTAAGTCCTTCTGTTTTACACATGTATTTTATTTTCAATTAAAACTTTCTAAAATTTATTTTTATATATACTAACTGTGGTTTTCTAGTTTATAATTAAGTACACCCTCATCCAAGTCGAGCCGCTCCTACCAAAGTTGAAGATGCCTATTGTCTTGCGGTGCCAAGGAATCGACTATCCCATGCACTGCTCGGGGAACAGGAGGCTAACAACCCATACCCCAAAGGGTTTTAGCGAGTTCCTTCATGCAGAAGACCTGAAGGTTGGGGACCCGCTATACTTCGAGTTGGTTGATAGTTCTAAACCCATATCATAGTTTTCAATGTCATCATCCTACCCTATTAGTACTTAGAATTTGTAAAAATTATGACAAACATCTGTAACATTAAGACTATTTCACTGAATGTGATGTTTATCTAAATAAATCTTGAATCTATTTGTTGAATGTTAATTTTATGTTATTGAATAATTAATATTTCACCCACCATATGAAACCAAAATCTTATGTTACGATCATACATAAAGCTACAGAATATTTGTGTGTAATGATTATTGTTTCAACCATTCTTAAAATAGGAAATGTTTGTCATCACCAATCTTTTTTAATATATTTAAATTTTTCACAAACTATTTCCTTCGATGGTGGACTGAAATGGTTCACACAACCAAAAAATGATATGTTGCCGTATTTTATGGTTGAAAATATTTGTACTGGTCCTTAGAGGGCTCATTTGTTATGCTAGAGGGCTTAAATATTTCTATCCAATTTATCGTACGACATCGCTACACATTCGGTAATTTGTAGACTCAAGCGATATGGGTGCGACGTCGCACCAACCTTGACAGACAACACAAGGTCCCAAAATGACGTCGTTTGAAAATGACTATAAATATAGGGTCCCTAAGAATCATTTTAAGCTTTTCATCTCTAAAGTTCTCGCAAATACCAGGAGTCACTTCACCCCATTCCTCTTCTCCTTTGGAAATTTTATGAATTTCTACTCTTGTAGTGCCTAAATATTTGTAACTGTTACTTCACCTTGTTTAATGGATCGTATTTTTTGTAGTCTTGTTCTTATTTAGATTTTTTAGAGTAATAAGTTTTCTTATATGTAAACCTAGGTACTATGTTCTTTTTCGTTTTAGGACATTTTTGTGTAATTTTGTGTTTAATGAATCTTTTTTTCTGGGTTTCTGTGTTGCTGTCTCTGAAGCATGTAAAGTCGGTCTCTAGTCGCACGTCATTCGGTTTATGCATGAGACGTCGCACATTCTTATTTTAAGTTATCCATAAGCCATCACAATCATCTCGATTTATCCATCGATAGTACTGATGTCTTAACGATATCGCATGCAGGCATTTAGGTTAACTTTAAATTTATTTTTGTGACCTCATTTCTTCATCGGTCATGATATCAGTCTTGTCAACTTACCGGCGACATCGCTGGTACATGTTGACTAAGCTACTGGTTCAGGCTGACATGTTCCTGTGATAGATGGTTGACTTCGCATGTTGGTCTTATAAGGATATAGTTTGCCCGGAACATGTTAACTTCATATTCCGGACTAATAGTTGGTGAAGGATCCTCTAGTTGCCTCTTTTTCTAGGTATTTTACCATTATACATGTATATTTACTAATACATATGCACACTTTATCTAATTTTTTTTGCTTTAATACAGTTCTCCGCACAACGAAGAAACCCTGAACCGGATGTGTTTTACCTTGAACACCATATAATGGCTCATGATAGACCACGTTTCCACTGCACTTTGAAGCAGCAAAACTTTGGGAAAACCCCAACTTTAGTAAGGACTAAAACTAGCCAATAATTAAAAGCATGTAATTATTTGATTTTCACTTAATACTATTTTATTCAGAGGCATATATATATATATATATATATATATCTATTCATAATGATATTATTTTTCTGATTTAGTACATCCCGATTGAAATTGTACCACTTATGCCGAATGAGAAGACCCTCATTGTGCTGAGGTACTACGGGAAAGAGTGGCGCATGAACTACTGGGCAAGGGAAGATCAAGGCCCTGTCCCCGAAGGATTTCGCCGAGTTCCTTTCTGGTGACAACATGTGCATTAGGAACACCTTGTTCTTCGAGATCATAGAAGCTGGAGGGTCGATTGTCTTCAAGGTTATCATAATTCAACGGATTCATTTTATTGTAATTTCTATTCTTATATTGGAACTGAGGCATTTATTTTTAATAATCGATTTATGTACTAATTAATTTGTCAGGAGATTTTTTATAATTAATGTTTCTCTAATAATTTTACGACCTCATTTGAATAATATGTAATTAACTATATGTGTGATTTGATCTGTGCATGAATTTTAAAAACATTTCCAACCGTACCATTCAACACCATTTCTACAATGCTTTAATTCAAAAACATTGAAAAAATACTTTTGTATAGACAGAAATCAATCATTTTCATAAAATAAACTAATTGTCCTTTTACATTCCCAAAAACTTAAATTGATGATGGGATGTTGAGAGGAGAGAGAAGCGCCAAACCGGAGAAAAGCGTACCCCCCCCCCCCCCCCCCGGCTTTCTTTTTAATTTCCCTTGTTTCCGCCACCTTCAAAATCCTTACATGTTGGTTATAGTTTTCCCTATTATTCAACCATTTTCAATCGTAACATTACCTTATTAAATTTTAAAATATCAAATCATAACTTAACAAAACTTTTGTTTTTTCATAGTCAATCCTTCTCAACTTATCTTCTAAAAGTTCTATCTTTACTAATCTGTGATGTCGGTGTTACATCTTATGCTATGTTTGTCCCTACGACAGAACGCCCGATTTCGGCAATAATTTTAATACATCATGCGACATTAACAATATTTACTTTGTTTCAACCTTTTACTTCGGTTCAAATAATAATCGAGGTTAAAAAACCAATTATTTACCTCGGTTTTTTTTTATAATCGGGGTAAATAATATCTTTTACTTTGAAAAAAACCAAGGTATAAGCATTTTTTACCTCGGTTATTTGGTGTTAGCCAAAAACCGAGGTAAAAGGGGCGAAGTAATAGGCCATGTGTCTTGTCGTGCTGGGTCATTGCACTTTGGAGGCCGTTTCTCTTGAATCACACCCGACACATATGCACCCATTATGATCTTGCTAGAATCTTTTTCCTTTCTTGCAATAAAATCTTCCAGAAACTTGCTTACTGGTGGTAATCTTACGGCCTGCAAGAAAGGAAGATTAATATCCATTCTTCCTAAAATCGAGACAAAATCCAAATCATCTTCTTTTTTCTTTTCCAATCAGTGATGAAAGGATGGAATAATTTTAATTGATGGATCATGTAAGGTTGGCCTTTATCTTACCTCAGCTGGTAGCTTTGATTTACCTTCATTTATGAACTATGGACGCTCAGGAGTTGATGGTTGTATGGTGGTTTCGTCGCCTTTTTCGTCCGACTCTTGAATCTGATTTTCTGCCGCAGGGTTCTGTTCGAGCAAACCATACCCTCCGTCAGTGAGCTCTTTCTTTTTAACCACGGATTTAAAAGGAAATGCACCAATATTTCCCCACTTCTCAATGTGACCTGATTTACCATCTAATGTGGATTTAACTGAACTTGAGAAGGTAACCATGGCAGTTTCATTCTGATTTCGTTCATGGAGTTCGATAAATGAGCGATAAGTTGTATATGCTCCTCTAAAGTTGCTTCAACCTTCTCAAACTTTGGTGTTGCTTCTACACTAGGTCCATCAGTGTGTCCAGCTTATCATTCACATATTTCCCTTGATCACCTTGGGGGGTTGAGGAAAATCTGGGGCTTCTCGTTGCTTTGGTGAAACATACGATTGTTGATGATGCTAAGGCTACTTAGATTGGGAACCGTAGTCTCTGCAAAAAAATTTGGGTGATCCCTCCATCTTGGATTGAAGTTGTGGGGGTGTGAATCACCCTTTTGCTGCCTCTCATTGTAGTTCCCTATCGCATTTTGTTGGTGATGTGTCCATTTTAGATGGTTATTTTAGGCTTTTTAGGATTAGTTTTTGTGCAATTTTGTGCTCTACATGTGGCATTTTGCCTTGAAATCATCTAAGGAGGGATAAAGGCGGCTTTGACGTTTTTATCACTTTTTAGATGATTTTGTGTGACAAGGTGATTTGTTTAAAGACTTTGAAGATTTGAAGACTTTGAAGATTTATCTTTGAAGATTTGAAGACCTTTACATTTGAGCTTTGTGAAGATTTGAAGAAGTGAAGAGATGAAGAAAGGAGAGCAAAGCAACGGATGAATGATGATCCAGGGTTCTCAGAATTTTCCGAGAAGAATCAGCCCTCAAGAGGGGCACCATTGGATTCCTCTTCTCGAGCACTATAAAATCGACTACAAGAACTCCCGAAACGGATCAACGGTTCACCCGGAGGAAGCAAAACAAAACAGGGCTGGATTTCACTGCTGGTCGCGACTCGCGATGGAACTGGTCGCGACTCGTGACGATAGCGCGAATCCAGCTCTGCAGCAGCGTTTTTCTCCCCTTTTTTCTTCCACTATAAATACCTCTTCACCCCTTCTTCTCCACAGCTTTTGGCCCCTGTTTTGGGCCAAAACCCTAGGTTTTATCTTCTTGTTTTCTTAGTTTTTATGCCTTTTGTTGTTCTAGAGTAGTTTTTGTACTTGGGAGCAAGGATTGAAGCTTCAATTTCTATGTAGCAAGGAGCATTTATATCTATCTATTTGGTGTTTTTGCTATTGTGCTTTTATTGTGCTTGAATGTTAATTGTTGATGCCATTGATGTTGTTGAAAGCTTGAATGAAATACTTGTATGAATTGCTAGCTAGGGTTTGGGGGATTTGGGTTAATTTCCCCCCTTTTCTTGTTAGGAATGTATGAGTATGATTTAGGGCTTTTGATTGTGTTAATGGATTGATAATGTGCTAGATGAATGTGATTGATGTTGAACTCTTCGTCATGTTCGTTTGTGTAGCAAACGAGAGAGTTATATGCTCTTGGATGAATGTACGTTGCACGTTCATCCAATCTCGTGTAATTGCATGAATTGGTTAAATTCTTAGTCATGGTGTAGTGGTCATAAGCATTGCCGAGCTTGTTGGTTCTTCGTGATTAAATGCCACCAATGATACCTTGAGTCGTGGTCGCGACAACGGGAGTCATTGGTGAGGTTTGACGAGAGATGTCGAACTCACTCTTGCAAACTACGAACTAAGAAGGATAGGAGTTTAGTCTCCACAACAAGTAGTTGAAGTATTGAATAGATGATTTTAACTCATCCTTGAAGCATTTGTTATTTAGCATTTGTGTATTCTTGATGGTGTGTTTCACTTCACTTGTGCCATGAGTTGCTTGAGCATAGGGAGTGCTTGTATGATTGAATTGGTTAGGTGTTAGGAACGTGACGAATTCCGTAGCTCCTTTGCATGAAAATCTATGAGCATGAACTTAGAACTTCTTGTGATTTATGTGTTGTGATTCTTGCTAGATGGGTATGTTGATGTTGAGTCATGTAATGCTATATGATAGAATGAGTGAATGATTCAATGACCTACATTAGATTTGGAAGTGGACATCCCTTGCCCCCAAGGCTTTTTATCTTTGTAGTTTTAAAACCCCTTTTCTTAGTTTTGTTTGATGATTAGCATAGTCACTTGACCTTGCTAGTTATCTTATCTTTTTACTTTCGTAACTTAGGAAAACCAACCAACCAACCCCCCCCCCCATTTTACTTTCTTTTATGTGTGTGTATATATTTTATCCTAGCATAATATTAACCATTTGTGCTTAAGCGCTTAGGAAGATCCCTCTTCTCCTTGGACGACCCCGATTTGCCGCTATCTACCTAGTTGTAGAAAGTAAGCAAAAAGGGCTTACAAATTATCTTTTGCATAGGGGTGCGACGACCGCCCGCCTATCAGTTAGATAGGTATCTCCCCCATGGTAAGAATGCATTACGACCGTTTGGTTTACTGCTCCACACGTATCACCAGGCCTTTCTTGTACATCTGCGACCTTATCAACGAACCTAGATAACATTTTCTCCATTCTTTCCATTCTCTCTTTGAATTCATCTTGTTTGGGTGTGGAAATTTATGCCACTTTCTTCAAGATTCATACCTCCTTTTGATCATACTCTTTCTTGGAATCCACCAACCTTTTTATGATCTCTCTAGCCTCAGTCAATCGAAGGTGATAAAATCCACCACTAATTGAGAAATTTACCAAGTCCTTGTTGGCTGTCATTCCTTGATAAAAAAACTGAAGCAATTGGCCTTCCGTCATTCGGTGATTGGGGTAGTTAGCCACATGTATTCTGAACCTTAGCCAATAAACAGTCAATGGTTCATCATACTCCTGTTTGATACTTGTGATCTCCTTCTTCAAGGCATCTGTCCTTGTGGCTGAAATATAATATTCCAAAAATATTTTCTTTAATTGCAAACCTCTTGGAAATAGAGCTGGGTGGCAGGCTTGAGAACCATTGATTTGCTACTCGTGTGAAACTGAAGGGAAATGCCACCATCTTAAATTGATCTTCAGTCACATTGGTTGGCCTAATATGCACCTTACAGATCTTCACAAATTTTCTCAAAAAGTTGAAGGGGGATCCTCGGTGCTTCTGCCATGAAACTTCGGAAGTACATTCAGGAATGCCAACTAGATCTCAATCGGATTCTCGGTCTCTGGAGTTGAATGGGAGTGGGGGGTCAGCCTCACAATGACCAGTAAGTTCCAACATACATGGATTGTTCGAGTTCTTCCCAGGATTCACATTTCCTTTAGCTCTTCCCATTTCACTTTCAGTTCCCGAATCAGAGGTGATTCCTGAAACCGTAATGGGTCCAGTGTGGCCAAACCGAAGGGTCTCAACATAAGCTGATTTCTGCGCTTTTTTTCTCTTTCTGTTTCGCTTGGCTGCTTTCTCTACTTCCTGGTCAAATATTATAATCGACCTTGACAATCTGCTCATAAACCAAGTACTAGCACACAAATTAGTAGGTAAAAACTATTTTTAAAAGTTGATCCGGAAGAGGTGCCAATTTGGTGAGTTTCATTTAACTCGTCAAAATAATTTGCAAAATCAAAAGATTAAATTAATACAATGGTAAGCAGAGTCGATCCCACGATGAGCAAAGCAGTGAATATAATTTTACCCACTGATTTTTTAAACCTTTTTGGTGTAGCCACCACGCCTTAAATTCAAGAAATTTTCTAACTAAAAACGCAAAATGAATAATCTAAAAATGAGAATAATATATATATATATATATATATATATATATATATATATATGAATGGTATTGGTTAAGATAACTCGTATTAGTTAACATCGATCATAGGCGCAATGATGAATTAATCCTTACGCGTATATCAGTTGTAGGAAAGTAAGTATGCTTAACCTCCCAAATTCTTTCTTACCTTGTCGACAGCTGATCAAATATAATTAACCAACCATTTTACTTACCAAAATGACCCTGGAAAGTATTCGATGAACCAGATACACATTTCGATAACATTAAGAATAATAAGAACCCGATATAGCATTTACCAAAGTAAAAGAAAATAGTAACGCACACTTAATTTTTCTCCATCTTTCTGTTACAATCTTAACTAGTTATCTGTATAGCTTCCACGAGAACTCACTACTTACTAACCCTTGGTAACAATTACGTATTGATGGAACTAGCTAGCAATATCCTAACAATGTTCAAGTTATTCAGGCCTAAACATGCTAAGAATAAATTAAAATAAGAACAATCAAGAACACATAAGAATTTATTAAAATAAATTAGGTCTCACGATTCATAAACTAATGTTCGTTATTCTCTTCCAATAAAAAATTTTGTTACTCATGATATGCATATAAATATCGTAAAAATAAATAATCGGAAAATTTGATGTTAGATTAAACTAAGAAAAGAAATCACTCCCAAAAAATGGGTTCCGTTTGGGCAAACGGGACTTTCTATGGTAGAACAAAATCTGGAAACATTTAGAAAAATATGAACTAATTATGGAATAAAAAGTGCATAAATAAATGTCTAAACTGATGCCTCTTATATATAGAAAAGGCTAAACCCAAAATGTTATCCAAATCTAATTCAAATTAAATACTAATCTTATCCCTATCTAAATGATAGAAAAGAATCAAAATTCAATCAAATCTCTATAAAATATCCAATCAAATCTGATCATATCTTCCTTTCAAATATGATTTTATCTTCATTCAAATTTGATGTAATCAGCTCCAAATCAGAATTAATTTTGATTTCCACGCGGTTGCACACTGCTACACCATTTCTGTGCACCTCTATGACTTTTTTGCCATATCTGCCATGTTCTCCTCTATTTCCTTCAAATTCCTCTTAAGCCCATAAAACTGTAATATGTGACAAATAATACACCTAATGTGAAAATTAATCTCATAAAATCACAATAAACCCCATAAAATAAACAACATAATTTCTATGCATCACATGTCTTCTTCCAATTTATGTATAGCATAGATTACTATTTGGGCATATCCTAAAATATGGTTTGGTGTCAATCTTTGTTTGATTCATCCATTTAAGTGAAGATAAGTGCATTTGCTTTTGCAATCTTTGCTAAATAAACTTGTTTAACTTGAATGGATTCTCTATATATCCAATTATTGTCTGTGGATTCGATATACCATCCGAAGCAAGTACAGTTTGGGGCACTAGCAGCGTCAAAATATAATGACATTCCTATATTGTTTGAACTTACATATCATTGTAGATTATCAATAATCGTCTTCAAAGGGATATCATATTGAGATTTACTCCTCTTTATTTCCTCAATGTGTTGTAATGAATGTTAGAGTGTGTGTGTTGGGTTAAGATCATGAATTTTTCCACGAAGTAATTTGTTTCTACGGTACCATACATGGTTGAGGAGCATAGCGATCAAGGACATTGCATCTTCGTCTTCCTCCATAATCAGGTCTTGTACCCAAAGAGATAAAATTGGTTGATGGCATTTATAAATATCACCATATAAATCTGTTGCGAACCATATTTGATGGGTGAGGGGAAAGTGGAAGAAAATATGCTCTGAAGATACATCATTTGATGTGAATGTGAGGCATTGTTGTTCTGTTGAGCTCAGGCATTTCCTTTGAATGAGGTTTCTGTTCTAAGTTGTTGGTTCTTGCATAGCCTCTATATGAAATGACAAATACTTAGGGGGTGTTGTTAGATTCCAAATCAGCTTCCGGTGATGTGATGGCTGATTACTGCTGCTTGTTGTATGCCCTGTAACATTCTTACAGATTGAATTAATAGACATATTATATCAAGATTTAACCGAGTAATTACCATCAGTGGTCTCATTTCACATTTACGAATCATTGTATTGATTCTGTGGTCTAGGTGTTGAGAGAATTGGAGCAGCTTCTTCTTCACTAAATGTTGGTCTAATCATGTTTTCATTCCATCGTGATATGAATCTCCTTGCGAAGACTCACGATTTGCGGAAGTAATATATTTATTCTAGTAAAGGGATCTGCAAACCCTCACTATCTCGCACGTAATTCAAATGTCTAGCCCTCGGGGTACGCCTAATTTGGAGTTGAAGAAGTAACCTAGAAAAATATTACCTTATCTATTCTTACCAAATCAAATTCTAAAAGGGATAAAACTGAATATATTAAACCTTAATGGACTGTATTTTTGAAATTAAGCTCTTCAAAGCCCACATGGCTGAGCTATCAGTTCAATACACCCAAAATTAAATAGTTTTACAATATTTTACTGTGATCAAACTACCTCATTAAAAACCCAGTGGGAAAAAAGAGTATAGTGTTCTTCATGATGTATTCAGTTCGTCAACAATCTTGAATAATGAATCCAAGATGTCAATGGTGACTCCTTCTGCAATTCTTCATTATAAAAGCGATCAATCAAAGCATTTAAAGAAGCATCCTAAGCTTAGTCCTTGACCTAGTCATAGGTCCCTCCATGTCACTTAGAGGATCCCGAACATATCCTTTAAATGTTTGATCAAGTTGTGAATGTCTTCATTTATGGTGGTAGTCATCTTCGCATCTCCATCATTCCCTCCGTGGTCGAAAGGTTTCACCCTCAAAACTGAATCGTCTTCAAAGGTAAATGGAGATAAATTAGCAACATTGAAGGTCGCACTAACACCATAATGATTCGGTAACTCAATCTTGTAAGCATTATCCTTCACACGATCCAACACTTTAAAAGGACCATCTCCACGTGGACTCAACTTAGATTTCCGAGCATTTGGAAATCTCTCTTTCCGCAGATGAACCCAAATATAATCTCCCACGTTAAACCTCGTCAACTTGTGGGTTTGATTAGCTTTATCAGCATTTTGTGCATCTGTCCGTTCAATTTTCATGCGCACCTTCTCATGGATTTTCTTCACAAAATCAGCTTTCTTTTCACCATCAAGGTTTTTAACCTGTTTAAAATTCAAAGGAAGTAGATAAAGAGGTGTAATAGGTAGAAAACCATAAAAAATTTCAAATAGAGATAAAGAAGTAATAGAATGAATAGTGCGATTGTATGCAAACTCTGCAATGGGAATGCATTTTTCCTAATTATTTAAGTTCTTCTAAACTAGTGCATGCAGGAGAGCCCCTAGGGTTCAATTTGTCACTTCTATTTGTCCATCAGTTTGAGGATGATTGGCAGTCGAAAATTGCAACTTTGTCCCTAACTTGCGCCACAAGGTATTCCAAAAGTAGGATACAAATTTAACATCACGATCAGAGATAATGGACACAGGAATACCATGCAACCGAACTACTTCCTTCAAAAATAGATCTACAACATGCTTTGCATCATCTATCTTCCTACAAGGAATAAAATGTGTCATTTTCAAAAATATATCCACAACCACAAAGATAGAATCATTACCTGACTGAGATCGTGGCAAACCTAGGACAAAATCTATGGAAATATCAATCCAAGGATGTGTAGGAATAGGTAATGTAGTATAAAGTCTATGGGGATTAATTTTAGACTTGGCCTTCAAGCAATAAAGACAATTCCTACAAACCCTGTCAATAGAAAGTGTCATTTTTAGCCAATAGAAGTGTTCTCGCAACAAATTATAAGTTTTAAATGCACCAAAATGTCCCATTAAACCACCTGAATGAGCTTCTCTAACAAGTAACTCACGCATAGAACATAGAGGAATACATAACCTGTTATTCATAAACAAGAAACCATTATGCCGAATAAACTTCTCATAAGCACCATTTCTGCATGCAGCATAAATAGATGAAAAATCATAATCAGTAGCATATAAATCTCGCACGAATGAAAATCCTAACATAATTCATTCCAATCATGTAAGTAAAACATGTCTACGACTCAAAGCATCAGCAACAACATTTTCTTTACCCTTTTTGTAATGCAACACATAAGGAAAAGATTCAATGAAACTAGACCATTTAGCATGGCGCTTATTTAAATTCATCTAACTCTTCAATTATTTCAAGGATTCATGGTCACTATGAATGACAAATTCTTTATGCAATAAATAATGTTGCCAAGTTTCTAATGCGCGCATAATGGCATAAAATTCTTTATCATACACAGGATAGTTTAGAGCACCGCCCTTTAGCTTTTCACTGAAATAAGCTATAGGTTGATTCTCTTGCATCAAAATAGCACCAAAACCAACACCAGAAGCATCACAATGAATCTCAAAAGTACCATTAAAATCAGGTAAAGCAAGAACATGAGCATTCCATAATCATACTTTCAATTCATTAAATGCATTCTCTTGACTTTAAGTCCAAAAAAATTTCACATCCTTTTTAACTAATTCATTTAGAGGTCCAGTAATAGATGAGAAATCACGCACAAACTGTCTATAAAAACTAGCTAAACCATGAAAAGAATGTACATGGTTGGCATAAGTAGGTCTTACCCAGGTCTTAATGGCCTCAATTTTGGTTTTGTTGACTTTTATGCCCTCTTAAGACACCACAAAACCAAGAAACTCCACTTCCAAAGCGCAAAATGTGAACTTCTTGATGTTCGCATACAAACAAGACTTAACGAGTGCCATAAGAACCATTTTAACAAGCTCAATATGTTCATCAGTCGACTTAGAATAAATCAATATATCATCAAAATAGGCCACAAAAAACCAACCAATAAACTTTCTTAAGACATGATTCATCAACCATATAAAAGTACTAGGTGCATTAGTTAAACCGAAAGGCATAACAATCCATTCATACAACCCAAACTTAGTCTTAAATGCATTTTTCCATTCACCCCCCTCATTAATTAGAATCTGATGATAACCCTGAGTCAAATAAATTTTAGTATAAATCATAGATCCATGCAAATCTTCAAGCATATCATCTAACCTAGGGATATGATGGCAATACTTATTGGTAATCTTGTTAATAGCACGACAATCAATGCACATACGCCAAGTTTTATCTTTCTTAGGAACTAAAATGACAGGCACAGCACAAGGAGATAGGGATTCTCGCACATAACCTTTTTGAAGTTGTAACTCCTCGACTTGTCACTGTAGTTTCTTTGTCTCCTCAGGGTTTGCTTTATAAGCCGGATGGTTTGGGATAACCAAACCCGGAATCTAGTCAATCTGGTGTTCAATTCCTCGCAATGGCGGCAAACCCGTGGGTAAAGCTTCCAGAAAGACATCCTCAAATTTCTGTAACATCTGAGCTGACCGTGGGGGAACATGCATAGGAATATCATCACTAGAAAAGTAGCTCTCTTTAAAATGCATGATAAGCACATAAGAATTATTAGAAAAAAGCATGATTCACATCCCTAATTGATGCATAAAACGATCTACCAGAACCATTAGGAAGTTCTTGTCTCATCATGAAATCGATGGCAAAGGACTAAGATGTGAAGATAGGATTTTAAGCAATTTATCAGAATCATTCTTAGAGTTACCTGGCTTACCTGGGATGGCCTCCCTTGATTTTTGGTCAAAATTATCAAGGTTTTTGCCTCCATTTTTCACCTTGTGGCCGATCTCCTTCAAGCCCTGGCTAGGGTTTTGGTCGGCCATTTGCACATCAGTCTCAAACTTCTCTTTATTTAATTTCATGTGTCTGTGCCTTAAAGTTTCCACTGGAGATAGTGGAACCAAAGTATACCTTGTTCTATCCTTAATCATAGTAATTTTGTCAGTGTAACCATCATGGAACCAAAGTATACCTTCCATTATGGTTACACTAACAACATTACTGTGATTAATGATAGAACAAGGTATAATTTGGTTCCATTATCTCTAGTGGAAGTTTTAGAGGTACAGAGACACATGAAAGTCGATAAAGAGAAGTTTGGGACTAATGTGCAAATGGCCGACCAAAACCCTAGCCAGGGCTTGAAGGAGATCAGCCACAAGGTAAAAAATAGAGGCAAAAACCTTGATAATTTCGACCAAAAATTAAGGGAGGCCGTCCCAGGTAAGCCAGGTAACTCTAAGAATGATTCTGATAAGTTGCGTAAAATCCTATCTTCACATCTTAGTCCTTTGCCAGCGATTTACATGATGAGCCATGAATTTCCTAATGGTTCTGGTAGATCGTTTTGTGCATCGATTAGGGATGTGAATCATGCTTTTTCTAATCATTCTTATGTGTTTATCATGCATTTTAAAGAGAGATACTTTGCTAGTGATGATATTCCTATGCATGTTCCTCCACGGTTTTCTCAGATGTTACAGGAATTTGAGGATGTCTTTATAGAAGCTTTACTTACGAGTTTACCACCGTTGTGAGGTATTGAACACTAGATTGACTTGATTCCATGTTTGGTTTTCCCAAATTGTCTGACGTATAAAGCAAACCCTGAGGAAACAAAGAAACTACAACGACAAGTCGAGGAGTTACTTCAAAGAGGTTATGTGCGAGATTCCCAATCTCCTTGTGTTGTGCCTATCATTTTAGTTCCTAAGAAAGATAGAACTTGGCGTACGTGCATTGATTTTTGTGCTATTACAAGATTACCATTAAGTATCGCCATCATATTCGTAGGTTAGATGATATGCTTAAAGATTTGCATGGATCTGTGATTTATACTAAAATTTATTTGGCTCAGGGTTATTATCAGTTCTAATTAATGAGGGGGATGAATGGAAAACTGCATCTAAGACTAAGTTGGACTGTATGAATGGATTGTTATGCCTTTCGGTTTAACTAACGCACCTAGTACTTTTATGTGGTTGATGAATCATGTCATAAGAAAGTTTATTGGTCGGTTTGTTGTGGTCTATTTTGATGATATATTGATTTATTCTATGTCGACTGATGAACATATTAACCTTGTTAAAATGGTTCTTGTTGCACTCCGTGAGTCTTGTTTGTATGCGAACATCAAATAGTGCACATTTTGCGCTTTGGAAGTGGTGTTTCTCAGTTTTGTGGTCTCTTAGGAGGGCATAAAAGTCAACGAAACAAAAATTGAGGCCATTAAGACCTGGACGAGAGCTACTAATGCTAAACAGGTACATTCTTTTCATGGTTTAGATAGTTTTTATAGATGGTTAGTGCGTGATTTCTCATCTATTGATTCACCTCTAAATGATTTAGTTGAAAAGGATGTGAAATTTTTTTGGACTGAAAGTCAAGAGAATGCATTTAATGAATTGAAAGTACGATTATATAATGCTCTTGTTCTTGCTTTACCTGATTTTAATGGTACTTTTAAGATTCATTGGGATGCTTTTGGTGTTGGTATTGGTGCTATTCCGATGCAAGAGAATCGACCTATAGCTTATTTTAGTGAAAAGCTAAAGGACGGTGCTCTAAACTATCATGTGTATGAGAAAGAAGTTTATGCCATTGTACGTGCATTAGAAACTTGGAAACATTATTTATTGCATAAAGTATTAGTCATTCAGAGTGATCATGAATCCTTGAAATACTTGAAGAGTTAGATGAAGTTAAATAAGCGTCAGGCTAAATGGTCTAGTTTCATTGAATCTTTTCCGTATGTGTTGTGTTACAGAAAGGGTAAAGAAAATGTTGTTGCTGATGCTTTGAGTCATAGACATGTTTTACTTACATGAATGGAATGCATTATGTTAGGGTTTTTGTTCGTGCGATATTTATATGTGACTGATTATGATTTTTCATCTATTTATACTGCATGCAAAAATGGTGCTTATGAGAAGTTTATTCGGCATGATGGTTTTTTGTTTATGAATAATAGGTTATGTATTCCCCAATGTTATATGCTTGAAATACTTGTTATAAAAGCTCATTCAGGTGGTTTAATGGGACATTTTGGTGCATTTAAAACTTATAATTTGTTGCGAGAACACTTCTATTGGTAAAAAATGGCACTTGCTATTGACAGGGTTTGTAGGAATTGTCTTTATTGCTTGAAGGCTAAGTCTAAAATTAAGCCTCATAGACTTTATACTCCATTACATGTTCCTACACATCCTTGGGTTGATATTTCCTTGGATTTTGTCCTAGGTTTGCCACGATCTCAGTCAGGTAATGATTCTATGTTTGTGGTTGTGGATAGATTTTTGAAAATGGCACATTTTATTCCTTGTAGGAAGACATATGATGCACACCATGTTGCGGATCTATTTTTGAAGGAAGTAGTTCAGTTGCATGGCTTTCCTGCGTCTATTGTCTTTGATCGCGATGTTAAATTTTTATCCTACTTTTGGAATACCTTGTCGTGCAAGTTAGGGACAAAGTTTTTGTTTTCGACTTCCAGTCATCCTCAAACTGATGGACAAATAGAAGTGATAAATCGAACCCTAGGGGCTCTCCTGCGTGCACTAGTTTAGAAGAACTTAAAGAATAGGGAAAAATGCATTCCCATTGCAGATTTTGCTTACAATCACACTATTCATTCTACTACTTCTTTATCTCCATTTGAATTTTTTATGGTTTTCTACCTATTACACCTCTTGATCTATTTCCTTTTAATTTTAAATAGGTTAAAAACCTTAATGGAGAAAAGAAAGATGATTTTGTGAAGAAAATCCATGAGAAGGTGCGCATGAAAATTAAAAGGACAAATGCACAGAATGCTGATAAAGCTAATCAAAACCGCAAGTTGATGAGGTTCAATGTGGGAGATTATGTTTGGGTTCATTTTTGGAAAGAGAGGTTTCCAAATGGTCGGAAATGTAAGTTGAGTCCATGTGGAGATGGTCCTTTTAAAGTGTTGGATCGTGTGAACGACAATGCTCACAAGATTGAGTTACCAGATCATTATGGTGTTAGTGCGACCTTCAATGTTGCTGATTTATCTCCATTTACCTTTGAAGACAATTCGGTTTTAAGGGCAAAACCTTTCAACCATGGAGGGAATGATGGAGATGCGAAGATGACTACCATTATAAATGAAGATATTCCACGACTTGATCAAACATTTAAAAGATATGTTCGGGATCTTCTAAGTGACATGGCAGGACGTATGACTAGGTCAAGGACTAAGCTTAGGATGCTGCTTTAAATGCTTTGATTTATCGCCTTTATGATGAAGAACTGAAGAAGGAGTCACCATCGACATCATGGATTCATTATTCAAGATTGTCGACGAACTGAAGACATCATGAAGAACACTATACTCTTTTTTCCCACTGGGTTTTTAATGAGGTAGTTTGATCACTAAAAAATATTGTAAAATTATTTCATTTTGGGTTTATTGGACTGATAGCTCGGCCATATGGGCTTTGAAGAGATGAATTTCAAAAATACAGTCCATTAAGGTTTAGTATATTTAGTTTTATTCTGATTAGAATTAGATTTGGTAAGATTAGATAAGGTAATATTCTTCAAGGTTACTTTTTGAATAATTCGACCAGATTACCTTAGATTACTATTTATTTTAGGTATTTTAGTTAGATATATTTTTATCTTCTTAAAGCTGCCTTAAGTCAATTCAGTTTCCACTTGTGATTAGGGTTTATGGCCAAAATCTACCCTATAAATAGGGAGGCCTTTGGACGAATTTCACACTTTTATCAATTAAATATACGACCTTTTGAGTTCATACTCTTTGCTTGTGAGCTATTCCATTGTTGCTTAACCCCGAGGGCTAGTTAAGTATCAATAAACCTTGTAATCTAATCCTGAGGGCTAGTTAGGGAGCAAGTTGAGATTAGGCGTACCCCGAGGGCTAGACATCGGAATTTTGTGTGAGATAGTGAGGGTTTGCAGATCCCTTCACTAGATCAAAGATATTAATTCCGTAAATCGTGAGTCTTCCGCAAGGAGATTCATATCACATCGGGTTCCATTTTCCTCCAAAAGCTTATCTACTGTAATATATCTTAGATAGTCATGTGGTAGGGAGGTTGGTTTTGTGAAATTTTGTCTTGGTAGCCAAGGGTTAAATTTGACTATTGTGCCATTTCCTTTCCCTATTATTCTCCTAATTCCCTTTAGCACTAGATCACTGCCTTCAAGGATAGATCGACAAGAAAATTATCACTGATAACCAATTTTTCCTTCCATGATGGATGTGTGTGGAGGGTATTTTACATTTAAGAGAAGAGAAACACTTGATGTTAGTTTTGTTATTAGACACCATACTTGCTTCCCCGACAATGCCGAATTGAAGTGTTTAAAATCCTTAAAAGTAAGTCCTCCCATTCCTTTTGGGGTACAAAGATTAAGCCATTCAGTCCAGTGAATTTTTTGCTTTGTTTCTTTACTTCCCCGCCAGTAATTTGGGTATAGGACTTTGTTTCCACCTTGGTAGAGTTGTTTATTTTCCCAACTATGGACCTTTGACCAAAATTTTGATTTGATGCTCTCTAGAGAAGCTACTATTGATCTTCCAAAAGTGGTTGGTAAACCAAGGTATTTTTTGGGATCCTTGACTCATTCATTTTCATTATAGCATGAATACAACATTTTTCTTGATTGTCTACATTAGAACTAAAAGTAATATATGATTTCTCAAAGTTTACTTTTTGTCTTGATATTATCTCATACTTATCTAGAATTTGCTTCAGTTGACTGGCTTCTAATGTACTTGCTTCTCCAAAAACTAGGGTATCATCAGTGAATAGAAATGAGAAAGCATCGGTGTTGAACGATATATCTTTATCCCTGAGTTGTTTTGTTCTTATTTTCTCCCGAATCGTAATAGATAGTACTTCTCCACAAATGATGAACAAATATAGCAATAATGGGTCACCCTGTCTAATTCCTCTTGATGGATGTAGGTTTCCAAACCTCTTTCCATTAAGCATAAAAGAGAATTTAACTGATGCTATACATTGATCGATGAGGTTAATAAATTGGGGTGCAAAGCCCAAATCTTGCAAAACCTTTATTAGGAAAGGCCATTATACAAGATCGAAAGCTTTACTCATATCCAGTTTGAAAGACATATACCTCATTTTTCTGGTTGTCTTTCCCTTAATGTAATGGTGTGCCTCATGCATCATAAGAATGTTTTCCGAGATTAGAATATTTTTCTCAAAAGCTTTCTGAGATTCTGATATAATAATTCCTATGAACCCAAACATAATCTCCCACATTGAACCTCATCAACTTGCGGTTTTGATTAGCTTTATCAGCATTCTGTGCATTTGTCCTTTTAATTTTCACGCGCACCTTCTCATGGATTTTCTTCACAAAATCATCTTTCTTTTCTCCATCAAGGTTTTTAACCTATTTAAAATTCAAAGGAAATAGATCAAGAGGTGTAATAGGTAGAAAACCATAAAAAATTCAAATGGAGATAAAGAAGTAGTAGAATGAATAGTGTGATTGTAAGCAAAATCTGCAATGGGAATGCATTTTCCCAATTCTTTAAGTTCTTCTAAACTAGTGCACGCAGGAGAGCCCCTAGGGTTCGATTTATCACTTCTATTTGTCCATCAGTTTGAGGATGACTGGCAGTCGAAAACAAAAACTTTGTCCCTAACTTGCACGACAAGGTATTCCAAAAGTAGGATAAAAATTTAACATCGCGATCAAAGACAATGGATGCAGGAATGCCATGCAAATGAACTAATTCCTTCAAAAATAGATCTGCAACATGGTGTGCATTATATGTCCTCCTACAAGGAATAAAATGTGCCATTTTCAAAAATCTATCCACAACCACAAACATAGAATCATTACCTGACTGAGATCGTGGAAAACCTAGGACAAAATCCAAGGAAATATCAACCCAAGGATGTGTAGGAACATGTAATAGAGTATAAAGTCCATGAGGCTTAATTTTAGACTTAGCGTTCAAGCAATAAAGACAATTCCTACAAACCCTGTCAATAGCAAGTGCCATTTTTGGCCAATAGAAGTGTTCTCGCAACAAATTATAATTTTTAAATGCACCAAAATGTCTCATTAAACCACTTGAATGAGCTTCTCTAACAAGTAATTCAAGCATGTAACATTGGGGAATACATAACCTATTATTCATAAACAAGAAACCATCATGCCAAATAAACTTCTCATAAGCACCATTTTCGCATGCAGTATAAATAGATGAAAAATCATAATCAGTCACATATACAAAAAGGGTACCTATCAAAGGTTAATGCTAAGGGAATCAAGGAGGGAGCCCCCAGTTCCAGTAGTGGGGACCGCTATCTCAAATATTTTGGACTCGATCCCGCTTGGCCAACGAATAGCCCCAGATGTTGATTTTCAACCCTTTCGAGAGGAAGATACCCCTCCCAATAACCTCCCTGAAGGGAGATCATCCATCTCCCTCAGACATCTCTGTTACGGGATCACTTTTCCCTTTCCACCCTTTTTTCCAAGCTTCTTAAACAATTCCAAGTGAGCCATGCACAAGTCCATCCCAATGTCCTGGTGACCATCATGATGTTCTTGACTCAATGTGATGAGCTTGGTATCAAGCCCAGATATAAGCTGCTTCGCTCGCTATACTTCGTGTCTTATAATGGGCGGTCGATCGACATGATTATCACTTTTACCATTTGAGAGACACATCACAAGGTTTTTGTAGTTCCTAGTAATTCAGGTGACTAGAAGAGCTGGAAGAAAGGGGTTTCATTTGACAGCATAAGGTATCGAGCTCCCCCATGGAATTGGGTCGTACAAGTCGAGTCTCCTAAACCCGAGGAGTATATCTGTCCGGTTGCCCTCTAGAGGGACATGCAAAAGCCGATGTCCAGCTCCCTTGATTATAGGCACTTTAATAATCCTAATTCCCGGATTGGCGGCTTTGCTTTCTCTCCCACAATCTACAAGGAGTAATGTATATAAAGTACTCTGGAAAAATATCAGGAAGAGGAGAAGAGAACTTGAGGGACCCAATCCGAAGGTGCCTTAATAGAATTCTACTTCTCATTTTTTTTGTATTGTTGAGTTTACTGTTATTGATGTTATCTCTCTTTTTTTCAGTGGGTCTTGCTAGCAACTTAAAGATACAGAAGGCTTCATAGCAGGGTCAGGCTCCTCCCAAAGGAACCGTTGCTTTCTCGAATCAAGCTTTTATTCCTTCGAATCATGCCTCCCATCTTATAGTAGGTGGTGATGGCGAGCCTACTAACACTAGGAATGTTTGCTAAAAGATAAGGGCGAGTGGCAACACTATTGGTAACACCTTCCCAACACCATTAATAGGAGCACATAGCAGTGAGAACACCCAACAACAATCTCCACCCCCTTAGAATGATGTTGCACCCCATCCAGGATTGAGCATCATCTCTCGAGGATAGCCTCTGACCCTAAGGTTTTCCTCCGTTCCTCTTCAAAATTTATTTATCGTCCTCTTTCCTAGCATTAATCTAAGTTGAAATGTTTTGCTAAGCCTCCCATTTTTTTAACGAGGTCACTGAGAAGATGGTGGCTTACGTCTTTGTCTATACCTCTGGCCGCGATTCCCTCCTTGAAAAGCTCAGCAAACAGGATGCTGAGATTATCGAGTTGAAGAAAGCCCTCGAGGAGAAGGAGATGGTGATCGAGGAGAAGGATATAGTAATCGAGGAGAATGATAAGGTGCTCGAGGAAAAAAATTCCTTAAGGAAAAACAAAGAATTCTAGAAAGGAAGAGGCAAAGCGTTGAAGCCGAGAGGCGTCAATAGATGCTGGAGAAGGTACCCTGGAGAAGAGGGTTCAGGCAATTCAGGATCTGGCCTCACAGGTTCAACTATTCGAAGCCTTCAAACGCAAAATTTTGAACAACCTTGAGCTGCTTCAACTGTTTATAGACCTCTTGGGAGTAGCCAAAAATCTTGGTTGTAGCGAGTTAGCCGAGAAATTCCTGAAACCACAAGTGTTTGCCTCCCTGTCTAAAGATATTGCTAAGCAGGTGGACGATCTAATCAACCCAAAGCTCGAAACAACTCTCGATGCAAAATGGGATGAGGCAATCAAGAATGACAACCTTTGCTTTGCCCTGATGGATTTCATTAAGTCCAAAGGGGAGCTCTTCACTGCTAAGGGGATTCGAGCGATACCTCTTCTAAAGGCTACGGATGCCTCCCCGATCATAATTCAAATGTCGTCTGAGAGGAATAAATGATTTTTTCCACCTCAGAAGAAGATGATTTGTAACTTTTTTCTTTTGAGTATCAATATAAGAATATATCTTTTGCCGTGACTTATTGATTTTGCCTTTGTTTTTCTTTCAGTAGTATAATTCGTTGAAGAGTGTGTTATAAGGTGCTTGTTAGGAGCTTTCGAGTACCCAAAAAGAGTTAAGGGAGACACATAAACAGCTATTGAAGGTCTCTCATAATCTATCTAACTGTAATCGAAGAGAAGGAGTTCTTGAAGGACAAGTTCCACCAGCTCGAAGTTGTGGCAGTCTAAACACCATCCAACCAGGGTTAAGGATTTCCCGAGCAAAGAATTAAATGGTACATATCCTTTAGAAGTGGTCAAGGGTCATGATTCCGTAGATGAGAAACTTGAAGAGCTGATTGCGTCAAATCTATTTGAAGTTTGGTTCTTTGAAGTCCTGCCTTGCCACTACGACTAGGCTTCCGATAGTGGAAGGGTATACTTAAGATCTCTGAAGGAGATCTCTCTCCAAGCATGGGTGGTAATGGAGTGTACCTCTCAAATTGTGTTCTTATGGGTTTGACCGGACCTTTTCCTTTATACTCTACATTTCTTCCCATTTTCTCTGTAAGGCTATCTCTTTTCCTTCTAGTTTTCTCATCTACCCTCGAGTACTGCTCTACAACCTCCTAAAGTTTTTGAAAATTCTTGGGGGTATTAGTACTCAGCCTCTTGTACAATTCTAAGTCCTGCATCCCCACCATGTACCCCTGGATTACCTCATTCTCCATTGTTTCAATCACTCTTAAACTCTCATTCACATACCGATGATAGAAGGCTTCTCTGTTTTCCCCTTTCATTTGCTTTGTCTAGTAGAGTTCTAACAGAGTTTTGGTAAACTTCTTCTTATGTGCGTACTGGCTCAAAAATGTCCCGTTGAAGTCTTGATACAATCGAAATGAGCCCATTGGAAACTTATTAAACCACTCATGTGTTTTTCCCCGCAGGTAGCTACCTACCAGCTCATGTCAGTTTCTCATCAAAATCCCTCGAACTCATCAAACCTAGGAATGTCTGGATGAACTCTCAAGGGCTAGTCTCACCACTGTACGTGGGAATTCCTTCCAGGTGCTTCACTTCTATTGGCCATCGAACCCCAGTGATCTCTGAGCAGAAAAGAGACCCCGCAGCCTGGCCCATGGGTCCGATCAATCTATCCAATTTCCTTCTTAATGATTCGCTTGCATCTGAAGATGGTTCACGTTGCCCCCCTGGAAGGTTTAACCCCCTAACGTAACCACCCAACTATGGCATATAAAAAGGTTGAGTCACTCTGTATCCAAGGTTCATCCAATGTTGTCCGAGGTTTGGGTATGCTGGTGGCGGTGGTGGTTGGACATAAGGATTGTAAAACCCCTAACTAATTCTCATACTTTTGTATCCTTGCATTGAAGAAGAGGCTATTACTCCACATGCCACTCGTGGACTGGCCAAGTCGAGGGCAGGAGCAGATGGGGCTAACGAAGGTAACGAATATACGGGGCCTTGGGAATAACCAGGAATATAAGGCTGAGGCCTAGCATGTAATGGTTCTCTAGCATATGTGTGATAAGGGTAGGCTATTGGGGGTTGAGAGACCCACCTCGTAGTTATTCCCAAAGGTTAGGGCGATGTGGTCCTATCATCCCTCGTAGGAGGGGTAATTCGATAGCCCGCCGCAGCCAGGACCTGATCTGCTCGTTCTACATCTTGATTCGGAGTCGCCCTCCCAGCATTCTGATTTCCTTGCCCTTGTTGGCCATAGGCTTCCATATATGAATCTCCCAAAACCTCTGTAAACCTTCCGTCCCTCGGATCGGCTGCTCTTTCGAACAGGGAATCGATGTTTCCTTATTCTTGCTCCTCCGCCATTTCCAGCATTCTCGAGGGCCCCGACATATTGTTCTGGACTGGCGTCAGGGTATTTGCGTCGAATGCCACTGAGGTTTGCCCCCATTCGTGGCTCACACCTGTAACAGGCTCTACGCACAACTCCATTCCTGACGTTTGAAAGCTAACTATTTCAATGTCCTCGACACGGCCGTCGTTTCCTGCTCCTAGATTCTCCGTTGTTAACCTTGGCGAAGATCTAGCCCACGTTCCTATTAACCTTAACCTTTCACCCTTCGAACACTCGTGGTTATAAACTCTCAAAACCCTTGATCCGGCTTAGTCGTCCCCACAGATGGCGTCACTTGATGCGTCTCTGGCAACCGACGGTTCATGGGCTTGAGTTCTTCTCGAATGAACCTGCAATAAAACTGACCCTGGGGTTCCAGGGGTCAGCACTCTGATGTCTAAGTTAGCCCAAGCGTCTGATATGATTAAGACATAACAAATCATAAGTAAATGCGTACCTTGTATTTATACTCCATGTCCTAAATAACGTTCTCCTTAATTATCTCCCTTAATTACCCACGAATGCGGTAATTATGTTAGGGTATTAAATATTCTCTTAACTGGGCTACCACATCTTTGGCCCAATGGCCTTCTTGGGCTTAACCTCTATCAATCTCTTCGTACAAGACCTCTAGTTGTGTGATTCCATAGATAAATAGCATTTTAAAATGTCTCGTTATTATATTTTCCATATCCCAAGTATCTGTGCACGATCTCTCATCGGGATCCTTTAAGCCATGTATACAATTCTAGCTTCTCCATTTATTTGCAAAATAATTTTTAAAAAACTCTGCATTTCTATCCCCATGTTATAGCCAGTGTTGTTTTGCTCTTTGTCTCCACTTGACATCTTCTATGTCCAACATTCTGCCAATTTCACATTTCAAGCTTGCTATTTGTACTTGAGTTTATGTTGTAATAATGCTTGATTGTAGATTTGAACTTGTCAGGTGAAGACTTTAACTTTCCACTTGTGATTATAAAATTCATTACGAGCCCAAACTTGTGAGTAAGATGCACAATTTTTAATTGTTTCCTGAATATATGCTTCCCCACTATTCCATATAGCGTTGACCATATCCTCACAATTTGGGGCATTCAATAATTCTCAAAATGGAAAAATAAATGTTTTTGTCGTTGGTTGGATGATGTCAAATTATTTTTCTTATTTGTAGAAGAATTGGGGTGTGATCTGATCTGTGGCTAAGTAAATGTTTAAGTTGAGAATATGGGTAAAGATTAATCCAACTTTGTGTTGCCACGACTCTATCTAATCTTGTTTTAGTTGTGCGTGGATTTTTCCAATTTCTACTCCATGTGAATTTACTTCGGGAATTGCCCAAGTCCTTAAGATCGCAATCATTTAGCGCGTTAAAAAACACTTGCATTTCCAATCCGGTCGTCTATTTATACTCTCAAATTCATGTTAATGGAGGATTTTATTAAAATCTCCATGCAGAGCCAAGGCAAGGATGATATTGCATTTAGATTTGGGAGTTGTTGCCAAAATTGTTTTCGCTTATTTGTGTCTAGTTCTCTGTATGTGCCTGTTCACGCCAAATAAATAATGTAATCGGATCTTTAACAGTGAAATCATTAAAGTGAAAAGAGTAAGACAAAATTAAAATTTCGATGTCTTTGTTCCAAAATAAAGCTAGACCACTCGAATTTCCATTAGAATCAACAAATATGCCACGAAGATCCAGTTGGTATTTTACCTTTGTCAAATAAAAAGCATAACACTTAGTATCAGAAAGAAAAATAAAGTGGGACAAGATTCTAATAAGACTTTTTAAGTTTCTAACTACGTGAGGATTGGAAATTCCCTGATAGTTCCAAGTTAAGGAATTCGTTGATGTCGGTGAGATTGAATTTTCCCAATCTTCACCACTGGTCCATGTGTGGAAGATCCCACGTTAAAGGTCAATCCCAAAGGAAAGGAAAAATCTGCTCTCTCTTTTTGGTGGCTTTTCTGCTTTTTGGCTTCACTTGACTCCACTTCGCCAACTTCATTTTTCTTTTTACTCTTTGGTTCAGACCTTCCGCTGAGACAGAAACTGGGCTGATTGCTGTAGCGGCCTCCTTCCTTTTCAGAACTTTTAATCATCCTTGTTCCACTTTTTTTTACCCAGTATAATAATCTTTCTGCCCACTTCCTTTGTCATCTCCAGATCTCCACCTCTCTCTTTTATCGTACCTTGTCTCTGTTCGAGTCTCCCAAAGTTTCTTTTTCGGCCTGTAATTCATCCGTTCCGGCTGGCAAGCTCATCTTTGTTGCCGCATCACCTTTAGCACCCATAATTTTGATCGGCATCATCTGATTCTCATCCGCCTAAGCTTGAAAGATTGTCGGCGTCATAGTGAAGCTGAACCCTTGCGGCGGCGCGGTGTAGCTGTTGCTCGGCAGTGGCGCATTCCTATGGGGTAGTCCCTCCGGCCGGTATGGTAGTGGAGAAGCAGAGCTGCTTCCGACTGAGAGGGAGCTCCTCAAAGATTCACGAAGATGGTGGATCGAGTGACTTAAAAGAGACTTGATTGAGTCCTCATCTCGGCCAGAAAACTTCAGATCTTTCATCGGAGTCAATAAAACACCGGAAATAAATGGTATAATTTTCTATCTAAAGTTTATCAACCTATCGGCAATCAATCGTCCGGGATGAACGTCCGGAAGAGAACTCAATTTCTATGGTCTTTATTCCCGAACGACAATATCCAGTAAAGCAGCAATTCAAGAAAGGCAAAACTTGTTACGGCCTATTGCAGAACCCGACGTAATTATGGCCTCCATCATGGGGCTGAAATCTTGCAGATTCTGAGGCGGATTAGCGCCACAATCAATGGTCTTGTTACCGTTTTTGGCCCCAAAACCACTTTCTGCTTGCCCTTGTCCGTTACACCGCCTCCTGCTTTTCCGGTAGGCTCCGAAATTTGTCATTGGTTACCAGTGCCCTCCAGCTTTGATCTTGCGTCTGTTCCATCCCTGGTTGCTGTATCACTTTGTTGACATGGGCTTTGGGCTATTCTTTTTTCTGGTGCAGTATTTACTAAATCCCCTTTGTCTTTCAGGCTTCTTTGCTGCAACATCTCCCTTCTTGGTGGCGGCATTGGCGATTTGTATTCATAGCTAAGCAACTATAGAACCCAACCAATGGGCATGGGTCTTTCCCTGCAAGGTGTATTCTTCGAGGGACAATCTAACTTTGTATGATCATTAAACCACACAATTCATAAAAGTGGGGTAAGCATTCATACTGCCAGAAAAAATTGAACTTTTAACAGTTATGTGATCCTTGAACTCGTGGACATGCAAGATTGGTTCATCCACTAAAATGAGTACTTTGATTTTCAAATCCGTTCCCATACATGTGTCTATTTTGTTTAGGGCAACCTTTATGAATCCTCCGAGGTCATTTCAACAATGGTGGAACGTCAATAATGGTAAGAGCTGGTGGAACAGAGTGGACGTGAACCCAAAAAGGAACATGCTATGCATTGGCTTATTCTCACCGGTCTCCTTAAGAATGACCAAGCAATGCTCAAAGGACCATGGTGAATAGTCTAATACCTTCTTCCGATCATCTTCACGGTATAATTGGAAGAGTGCAAGATTTTTCCGCATATTGAAACCGTCCACCACACATTTGCATCTCTAGGGCTTGCTAATGAGTGTAATCATCGATTCCACTCGTTTGCTTTTGCGGGTTGGAATTTCCGCGCCAAAGTTTATCTTCTTGCTTATGATCAGGCTACTCTTATTTTGCTCACTTCAATTCATCTATGCCAAGTCAATGTGTGAAAAAACATTATCGGACAAAGGGATTTTTTTTTATTAAAAACACCGAAAGTGACATTAATACTAAATATATGAATAGTAGTTTAAAATTTTGTAAGAATTGATATATTATTTGCTATTTTTTAAAAAAATTTAAAATCTCACCATAGTGAGGTGGTATATATTAGGCTCCCCTTACCCAAAATAGCTTACATATGAAAAGGCTATCAAAAAGTTAATTACAAATCGTTGAAATCTATACCTTTTGCCAACCCACCTCGTGTTAACAAAAGTATAGCCCTTGAAACCATTTCGAAGTCTAATATAGCCTACCATTTTATTGCCTCCACCCCTTGTGTCGACAATAAGTGATGGCTTCCCATAGTAGCTCCCTGTAACCCACTTCCCCTGAAGTGAGTTACTGAGAATACTTCCATAGAGTAGCCAAAGCCGAGACTGAACTTTGATCTACTCTTCCTTTGTGGCTTTGAGTGTGGAAGTACAGCCTTGGATCTTTATTTTGAAAGTAGGCTGAAAGTTTGTGACACTGTTGTAGGTACGGATTCCATGACAGTGCTCCAGTGTTTCATCCGAACTCATTCTTTGTCTTTTGTACATGTTAAACATAAACAACCGAGAGCAGTATCCCAACATTCTGACATATACAGTTGAATGTTTAGTTCTCATGAGCTTCTAACATAAGGGAGACACATTGCATCCATATGTATGATTCCTCTTATTTTATTTGGTAAATTAAGATGATTAAAAGAGGAATTTACCTTGCAAGGCTAGTATATTTTGCCAAGTTGTCCGCTACGCTGCTACCCTCTCTAAAGATATGAGTAACTGAAACTTGGAAAAGATCCATAGATCTCCAAATTTCTCTGACAATAGTGACAAATAATAAGAATGTTATTTGCAGGTTTCCTAACACATATGGGCTTATCCATATGACCATCACTAAGTATAATACAACCAGATAATACCCGTCCTGATGCACATATTTATGAACGAAAATAATTAATATGGCATAATATTAATTTTAATAACTAATAAGATTTTTTATATATAAATGAGAATTTTACATGATGTAATATTTGGAATTAATTTATATATTATTTTATTAAAAAATTAAGCCAACCTTTTTTGATACATAATAATTATTTTCTTATATTTAACCAAAAATATATATATATATATATATATATATATATATATATATTATAGAAAAATATTAAATGTTGTATAAAAAATACTTTACTTTATAAAAAATATAGTGATGCAAATATGAAATATATGTTGATAATGAATCAATAATTATTAAATCAAAGTTATTAAATTATGGGTATTTTAAAAGTACATAGCAAAAATAATCTTAGTTATAAATAAAGGTATAAGATAACATAAAACATATGAAAGAAATATTAAATATAATTTTAAAAATATGTTAAATAACTGTAAAAGTTTATAAGTGATACAACTTATAAGTAAAATAAATGGATAAATGTTAAAATATTTTTTCGAACAAATCATTGAAAATGGATAAATAGCATTCAGTGTTAAAAGACAATTATGTCAATAATAATAATTTGAATATTTTTCTTTTACATTGTCATTCAAGATGATAATTACTTTATAATAATTTTTTAGTAAATTTATTGAAAGTTCATTTATAATGTAGATTATAAAATGAAAAAGTTTAGAGAGACAACTTAATAGAGAAAAGAATACATTTTTTAAAAAAATAGGAAAAGTTAAAATAGAGTAAACGATGTTCTAAACTACTGTTCTTCTTCATCATTAGTAACTGAAATGAAATGAACATTTCAAGAGCAAAAACATTCACGAAATTCATTTCTGATTCAATTCCAACAATCAATTGTCTGATCTTTAAAAAATGAATAGATACGGTTTAAGTGATGCAGAGATAAAACTTGAACACTTTAATTAAGGAATGGATACAGTTTAATTGATACACTTTAAGCGTAAAGAGGTATACATAAGATACTACAATTAAGGAATAGATACATTAGAATTCTACCAATTCATTACGGAAAATGTATTAACTAAAGTATTTTTTATAGCAGCTGATGTGGCAATGTTTGGTGAGTCCAGATGTCAAAATTCTGTGAAGGGTGATGTGGCTAATTGTTGGAGTGTCACATAAACAAGTGGATGCTCTTTTAGTATATAGTATATATAATACTCTTAGTTATAAATAGAGGTATAAGATAACATGTAACATATAAAAGAAATAATAAATATAATTTTAAAAATATGTTAAATAACTGTAAAAGTTTATAAGGGATACAACTTATAAGTAAAATAAATGGATAAATTGCTAAAATGTTTTTTTGAACAATTCATTGAAAAGGGACAAATAGTTATTAGCATTCAGTGTTAAAAGTCAACCATAACAATAATAATAATTTGAATACCATGTGACACACATGAAAGGATTACCTAATGCTCACTAGGCTTTTGTGTTTACCAATAAATATAATTTGTGCATGCCATATAGAATGACTACATGGTGCAAACGACGCCATTAACGGAGAATCTACTAACAAAATAATCTTTCTTCAGGAGGGAGAGGAACTTACTTCTTGGTGAATGTTATTGGGCTGCGAACAGAGAAAGGAAGATTGGAGCTCTTTGTGAATGTGGAAAATGCCGAGAGAGCTCTGAAATCACCTAAGCACCTGCAGAATAAGGAGGAAGAGACAAAGGCAGCATAAGAAGAGGAGTTATGGGGGCTGATAGATGGTTTTCAAAAAAAATTAACCATTACTTTGAATGCAGGGAAATGAAAAGGCGTGTAGACGTGAGGAAATATTCTCACTCTTACTCTCCTTGATGGAGTCTTTCACACACCCAATAAATCTACGTTTTCCTCTCTTCTCCTTCCAACGCATGTCCCTCTCAAGCCCTAAATATTTAGCAAGAATAAAGTACTGATATAACCAAATGCCACTCCAAGTGAGAGTAGAAGCCCCTCCATGATGAGGAGTTCTCTCGAGAAAGCCCTTTCGAGACATTTGTCCATATCTAGCAAATTTCATCTTCACCTAGTCCTATGAAGGGTCCTTTGGTTCCTAGGGGCTACTCATGGTACTCGGTCTCGAAGGTTCATGATTGATTAGATCTGAGCCCAAAGTGCTATTGATATCCACACCTTCTGTGGATGGGCCTCTTCAACCCAATGCTTAATGGTCTTCCAATCCTAGTCAAACACTACTACTTGTCTCACAAGAAAGTAGAATCCTAACCCTACACAATGACATCTTAACTAGCCGGCGTATATATATTGAGGTATGACTTATTTTACTATTCATTCCCTATTCATCAGATATTCATACGTATTGTTAGCTGACTTTATCATTGGCGAGTTTTACCACAGAATACTCTGGAGGCTATTTCTTGCAAATTACATCTAAGGAATTGACAGAACGACCCAAGCGAGTTCCAGACACATTTAAAAAATTGGTCTTTTTCAAGTGTAGTTGGATTGAGTATGTCAATTCAGTTTTTTCGATGAATTTTTTCCGGTAAAATTGATGGACTCCAATATGTTTTCCTAAGGCAATACATGTAGGTAAATACAAGTTAAATTCATTTTAAATAACATATTTTTGGCGATTCCATTCTGAGAAATCCAGGCACATTGGTAGGTGTTTTTGCTTGGTTTTAAATTGGTCATTAAACTGTTAATTCAGGCATTTGTAAGGTTTTAGTTAGAGACAAATCTACACACAAATAATAATCAATATGTTTTGGTAATCAAAACGACCGAGTGGAGTCCCATAGTTAAGTGAGGGATTAGAACAAGTTAAATAGAGACATACTAGATCTTTAATTGGAGTGTTTTGGTCATTTTTTATTACCTTCGTTTTCATCGGTATTGTTGTTGGACCAAATTTACTGTGGATTTTATCTGGTGATACCTATTGTGAGGTTTGAGGTTGGACACCATCGTAAGCTGGGAGATAAAGTTTGGTGGGATAGGATCGAGCTATACTTCACATTAGATGGACTCGTATCTTAATTCACCCCTATTATCGCCACTTAGACTATTGAATATAATTTTATTGAATTTACACCTTCGGGTAAATGGGATCATACCATATCTTGTTGCTTTCTTATTATCACTTAGGCTATGTTTATATTCTTATTATTCAGTACCTTTGTGTAAATGAGATCATTCCCATATCATGTTGTAAAGATCGATTGAATGTAGGCTTTATTGCCAAAACCTACTTCATACTAAGGGTTGAATACCCAAACTTCCTCCTCAATGTTCGGTAATGATTATATCTACCACCAAAGTTAAAGTATAGTTTTAAGTATGTACATATACTTAAATGTGTAGTTATTAGTCACTTTTAACTGCAAATTTTGAAGACAGTTTTAAAATATTAGCTAGAAAAAGCACAAACTAACATTCGTGGTCAAACCCAAACCCTCTATTACTTTAATCCAACCCGAACCTTTGGTCAAATTGGGCCAACCATAGCCCAATTTAGAAGGCACAACTAGTTAAAGCTAACCTTAACCCTCCCAACAAAACTAAACTTTTACAAAATGGCTTTTCCTACTCCGTTGTTTCCCAATTATTTTGATCTCCACCTCTTAACCTTCCATACATACCCACTCTGCTACTTCCCAACTCTTATTCTCATTGCCCTGCTTATGTCCATCTCCGCTAAGAAGCGGAGCCCGCAACTAGTGGACACAAGGGGAATTAACTGTGGTTTAGCTATTTGACGGTGGTTTTGACTCGACGTATTTGGAAGAGCCCTCAAAATTAACTAAAAAAAGAACCCAAAAATCTACTGGAACAATAACCACATTTTTCAAGATAACTACCACCCCAAAACTCACCACACCCTTCATTAAACAACACCACCACCCTAAAATTTAAACTGCATTAGAACCACCACCATACCTATCATTCAACAATACCATCTTCAACTACCATACCCACCAATCAACATCAAAATATAAATAAACACTAACAATGAAAACAACTACCACCCTATCCATATAATCTAAAAGTTTTTGAAATATACCTATGTCTCGTTGCCTTCAGTCTGATTCTATGGATTAGGAGATATGGATTTGAGAAGGTTAATTTTTGAAGGATTTGGACGGATTTGGGTCTTTGAGATATGGAAGGAAACTTAGTGGAATTGGGTGAAATCAGGAGAAGAGACTTTTGGGTGATTTAGGGGATAAAGAAATTCACGTCATTGGGAATTTGGTTGAGAGACTATTAGGAAATAGCTGAATTAGGTAGAGCAAATTTCGTGCTCTTCCTTTGATAATTATCAGGGCAGTGGAAATTGGGTATATATATAAGGAAATTAATTCAGGGATGTTGAAGAATGTTGGTTCGATCACAATTAATGTTGAACTCCCATCCAAAACACGGTTTAACCGCTGTTAAGTGATTATTAATCCAAAAATTAAACGTTCAAATTTTGGAACCTCAATAGCCGGTGGTTTTGAGGAAAATTAAGAATCACTGTGCACCGCAACTGTTAATGAATGTTTTTGCACTAGTGCACAACCGAAGAACTCATAACCCTCACTCAAAAAACATTTTGCCACCAAGAAATGAAACCCAGGGAAAATATTTTTCTAAAGTCTTCCAAGGCAAGAGACGATGCTAATTTGAGCTTTGTAAGAAAATATCATATTTTTTTCTCTGTGATGTATAATATTTGACGAGCACTCCAGCGTCGTTAAAATGGGAGCATCGAATCCAAAATAAGAATACTACTAAATAGAAGAGAGTAGATAGTAGTAAGCTGGGGTAGTCCACATGGAAAATGGGGTTCCAAAGATAGTATATATAGCAAACAACACACACAAGTGTCACCAAATGTGTGCTCAAACAAAAGGGGGGTGGGGGAGGAGGGTTGTTTGATTGAAAATCAATCAACTACTAGTTTAAGAATAATATAAAACTAACTAGCATGCAAAATTAATAAAAGAGAGTAAATATAATGATCGGGAGACTTGAGGGCATTTGCTTCACGTGTTTTGCAATTGAATTTGACCATCGATTCATATTCACATAATCAAGTACTCCTTCTATCCCAAGAAAAATGACATTTTTTTCTTTCTATTTTCGTCCGTCCCAACTAAAATGATATACTTTCAAAATTACCCATGTGGGTCTGGTTGCTTTAATTTGAATGGACCGAGCCCAACTTTCATTTTAAGTGACCCACTTTGTTTTTTCCTCTGTTTTGCATACATGTTAATTAGTGTGCGGTTGAGAAAGTATGTAAACCGTGGGCTGGGGACAAAAGTGATTAATTCTTTGCCTTGGGGAAAATATATAGCTACGGGTACAATAGCTGAGAGAGATAAGCCGTGGGCAGGAAGGGCAAATCAGGGGACTTAGAATAACTCTTAGGGACAAACACTTTGAGAGAAAAACTTGAGAGAAATGAGAAATTGTTAGTGGACTGTAATCCTTGTAATCTTGTTTGTTGATTCTAGTTGAACCATTCTTGCAGGATGTACGTAGAAACACCGAACCTGGGTAAAATCCAATTGTTCTTGAACTCTTTTGATTTTCTTTGCCCTTGTCAATTTCTAGTAGACTCGTCATTTATTGATTTTACACATTTTATATTCATTGTTTGTCGTAACAAATTGGTACAGAGCATGGTTTGTGGAAAAATTGTGTTTTTTATTGTGTGCTCATAAGGTGTTTGATAAATTGTCTCTTGTAAGCTTGTGCTTGTTTTGTGATGGCAGCAACTTCCAAAGTCGATATTGAGAAGTTTTATGGGTCGAATGACTTTGGATTGTGGAAGGTGAAGATGCTAGCACACCTAGGAAAAATGGGGCTTTTCAAAGCTCTTTTGGGAGTGAATAAACTTCCCTTTACTTGGGATGAGGCGAAAAAGGAAGATGTATTGCAAAGAGCTCACAATACATTGATCCTTAGCATTGTCGATAAAGGTGGCTAATGCTAGAGTCTCTCTACACAATGAAGACATTGTCACGACATTTATTTCTCAAGGCACGGTTCATCACATTCAAGATGGCAGAAGGCCGAGACTTGATTGACCATCTTGATGAGTTCAATAAGTTGGTGGTAGGTTTAGAGAACATTGGGGTGAAGTATGATGATAATGGTCAAGCTTTAGTTTTTCGTATTCGTTGCCAAAGTCATACGAGCACATTGTTGATATCCTACAACATGGGAGGGATGATATCTCCCTCGATGAGATTGTAGTGGCCTTAAAGTCTAAGGAGCACAAAAGACTAATGAGATTGTAGCGGCTATTACGGAGCCATTAGAGACTTATTTGGCAAGCCTTTGGTACAAACAGCTTGGTCATGTAACCGAAAGAGGGTTGAAGGAGTTGAGTAAGCAAGGTTGTTTGCAGGGGATAAACTTGGCAACCCATATTTTTGCAAGAATTGCATTTATTGCAATTGGCAAGGCGGGTGAAGTTTTCATGCTCTATAGAGGTGACTCGAGATACGTTAAGTTATATGCATTCAGATTTGTGGGCCGACAAGGATACCAACTTTAGGTGGAGTTAGGTACTTTATCATGTTCATTGATGGGTGTTCTGTTAAGATTTGGGTAGACATCTTGAAACCTAACGATGAAGCCTTTGGCAAGATCAAGGATTGGAAGAAGATGGTTGAGGTCCAAATGGGGAGAAAGATTAAGAAGCTTTAGATGAACTATAGTTTGGAGTTCTTGAGTGATGAGTTCAACCAGTTTGTCAAGGATAGGGGGATGGTTAGGTATAGAACAGTACGAGGAACCCCACAACAAAATGGCCTTGCAGAGAGGATGAACCAAATGCTTCTTGAAAGGGTGAGATGCAAGTTTTTCGAAGCCGATATGCCGAAGAGTTTTTGGAGGGATGTCATTAACATGGCAGCTTGCTTGATCAATAGGTATCCTTCCCAAGCTTTGGAGTGTAAAACGCCGAAAGAAGTGAGGAGTGATTCACCTCCAAAACTTGACAACTTACGTGTGTTTGATTGTGTGGCTTATGTGTATTAGTGTGAGGGAAAGATTGATCCTTAGACAAAGTGGTGTATATTTCTTGGTTGCCCGGAAGGTGTGATGGGTTGGAAATTATGGTAAAATGAAGGTGGAGCTTCACAGTGCATTAATAGCCGAGATGTCACCTTTAGAGAGGTCGAATACTACATGATCGTAGTGACTCAATGGGCCAATGATAGCAAGGAGGTTGTTGGAGAAAGGGTCAAAATTAAGGAGGAGCTATTGGGGAAACGTAGTGAAGATTGAAAGGGTGAAAATGCCCGCATTGATGATAGGGAGGTTGATGTTGATGATCAAGGAGAAATGGGTCATGATGATGATCAAGGGATTGGATCATACAGCTTGATAGTGGACCAATCTATGAGAGAGACCCGGGCATCGAAGAGGTATGGTTATACCGATCTAGTGGCTTTTGCTTTGGTTTCTGCCAAGGATTTAGATAACTCAGAACCTAGATCTATCTAGAAGCGATGAGAAGAAAATATCATGATCTTGGAAGTATGTAATGGAGGATGATATGGCATCATTTGAGAAGAATGAAATGTGGGAACTAGTGGAGAAGCCTAGAAACCAACGGGTGGTTGATTGTAAATGGGTGTTCGAATGGAAATAAGGCATTATGGGGTTTGAGAAGCCCAGATTTAAAGCGAGATTGGTAGCTAAGGGTTCACACAAAATGAAGGGGTCGACTATAATGAGATATACTCTTCCGTGGTGAAGCACACATTGATAAGGATTTTGTTTTTGCCATGGTAAATCAATATGATTTAGAGCTTGAGAAAATGGATATGAAGACAGCTTTTCTTCATGGGAATCTTTAGGATTGGCTCTACATGGCTCAACTGGAAGGGTTCGCCAAGGTTGGAGATGAGGAAAATGTATGTCTCCTTACAAATATCTTTATGGCTTGCAATAATCCCCGAAGTGATGGTATCTTAGGTTTGGTGAGTTCATATTTTGAAATAGTTTTGTCTGGAGCAAGTGTGACAATTACATTTATATAAAGTGGATGGATGGTTGCGGAGTATTCTTTTTGCTATATGTGGATGACATGTTGATAGCGTCGAAAGACAAGAATGAGGTTCATGACTTGAAAAAGATATTGAGTAGTGAGTTTGAAATAAAAGACATTGGACCGAACAAGAAGATTTTGGGGGTGGAAATCACATGGGATAGGAAATGCGGTGAATTATTTATGTCTAAATGTAATTATCTTCAGAAGGTGGTGGCTGAGTTCAAGATGTTGGAGGCAAAGGCGATTCAAACACCTTTGGCGCTGATTTCAGACTCTCCTCAAAGATGTCGCAAAAGACCAAGGAGGGTCAAGCGAGTATGGAGCGGTCTCCTTATTCAAACGCCATTGGAGGTCTCATGTATGCCATGGTATGCACATGACCGATTTAGCATATTCAGCTAGCCTTATGAGCTGGTTTATGGCCAACGCGAGAAGAGAAAATTGGGAGGCAACGAAGTGGGTTCTTCGATTTGAGAAGGGAATTTCAAATTTTGGCTCACACTACAAACATGTGAATGAACGTGAGGCTAAGTTGAGAGGATATGTTGATGCGGACTTTACGGGTAACTTGGACAAGAGGCGGTCATTGACCGGTTATGTATTCACCTAATTTAGTTGTGCGGTGAATTGGAAGCCGCAATTATAATCGGTGGTTGCACTTTCTATGATGGAGATTGAGTACATCGCCCTTACAGAAGGTGTGAAGGAATCTCTTTTATTAAAGGGGTTGATCGGTCAGAATTGCACAAAATAAGGTGGAGGTTTTTTGTGATAGTCAAAGCGTGATACACTTGACCAAGAACCAAATTTATAATGAGATGACAAAGCGCATCGACATAAAGCTACACTTTATTTGAGATGTGGTCATCGAGGGGTCCGTTGTTGTTGAGAAAGTGCACACGGATGAGAATTTGGCGGATATGGTTGCAAAGGCAGTGACGTGGGTCAAGTTTTGACATTGTTGCGACTTTATCAACGTCACGAAGTTGAGCAACTAGAGAGGATGTGGAGAATGGTTCGAAGGAGGTTCTCAGTGTTGTTTATTGTTGTACAATCTCAGTTCTTCATAAAGCCAAGGTGGAGATTTGTGGGTTTGGTGGCTTTAATTTGAATGGGACGAGCCTAGTTTTCATTTTAAGTGACCCACTTTGTTTTTCCCCTTGTTTTGCATACATGTTAAATAATGTGCAGTAGGGAAAGTGTGTAAGCTGTGGGGTGGGGACAAAAGTGATTAATTCTTTTCCTTGGGGGAAACATATAGCTTTGGTTAAAGTGGCTAGGAGAGATGAGTTCCAAGCAGGAAGGGTGAAAATAGGGGACTTAGAAAAAATCTTAGGGACAAACACTTTTAGAGAAATGAAGAATTCTTGGTGGATTTTAATCCTTGTAATCTCGTTTGTTGATTCTAGTGGAACCATTCTTGCAGGATGTAGGTGGAAACACCAAATTTGGGGTAAAATCTCGTTGTTCTTGAACTCTTTTGATTTTCTTTGCTCTTGCCCATTTCTAGTAGACTCATCAGTGATTGCTTCCGCATGTTATACATTCATTGTTTGTCGCAACAACCCAAAATGGCGAAGAACATGCTGTTTAATTTTCATAATGTCCTCTTTAACTTTAAGAACTTTGATATTGGAAATATCTCTACTTTTCCACAATTATTCCTTGCAACATCGACTCTACTAAAACTTTGGTAAAAAAAAAACATGCCATTTTTATTTGGGACTGGGGGGTATGTTCAATTCTAATGCACGATCACACATTGTGGAGAGCTTGAAATCATAGGAGACTAAGTGCACTCACTCTCACTACGGGTTTTTAACGCCCCCTCATTCATCTCTCACCTTTTTCTGATTTAACTAAAAGAAGTGCACATGTGGTCACCTAATAACCCTTACTTCCGAGGTTAATAAACTTGAACACATGTGATAAATTAAACCTGGGAGTTGCATTACACATGGGACCCAGTGTGAATATCTATTCTTGATTTTCTAGATATATAAAACCGCATGTGAATTTACTATATAAGTCGCAGGTCGGGTGTTTTCCCATTCTTGTAAAGTCGCAAGTGATTTTCATGCTTTGGTGTATGATTGGGTGATTTACTCGTTTATGCAAAGCTATGGGTTATTACCCCCACTTAATTTGTGGAATGGGTGATTTACCCATTTGCATGAAGTTCTGAGTTATTACCTCACTTAAGTTGTGGAATGGGTGATTTTCCCATTTCTGCGAAGTTATAGGTTATTATCTTGCATATTGGGTGATCTTCCTATTTATGTGAAGTTGTAGTTGATTTTTCTGCTCAAGTTGTAGATTAGGCGATCTTCCAGTTTATCATTGTTTTTTATTGGACACGGAGTTTTTTCCTCCAAGAAGAATTTTTCTCATTTATGTATGTACATCTGAGATGATGTTATGATGCTGAATTTAAAAGGTAGTTGACGATCATGTCGTAGCTTATCTACAATATGTCCCACTAGAAACCCTAAGTTACATTGTATTTCCTACTGTTGGTTACATGCCACGTATTTGGGACAATTGCTCCGTCCATTCTGGCCAGTGAGTGGTTGTTGGATTTGTAGGCCTCTGTGACTTTGTAGGGTCCTTCCAATTTAGGGTAGAGCTTCCCTGTCATCTCGACCAATCTAGCTTTGTTTTTTAAAAGTACCAGGTCTCCCACTTTAAAGGAAGTGGTTGTAACCATGTCGTTGTACAAATTAGTTTGTTTTAGCTTGTATATCGCCTCTCTAATCGTAGCGGTCTTCCTACACTCCTCCAGAATGTCCAAGTTAGCCCGAATGTTTTCTGGATTGCATTTTGTATCATAGCCAATGGTTCTCAGGCTTAGGATCCCTACCTCTGTAGGGATAAAAAACTCTTTAGCCATACACTAGGCTAAATGGGGTCTCAGATATAAGTTTCCTTGGTGTAGTTTGGTATGCCCAATGGAGGTTGGTAGTTCCTCGACTCATCCGGGTTTTTTTTTTAGCCTCTTTTGTTTTCCTTGGATAAGAGTATGATTTGTTATTTCGACCTAGCCATTGTCCTTTGGGTAGGCGATTGAAGTACATGTATGGACGATGTTGAATGCCCGTTTGAAAATTATTTTTCGTTGTCTGATCAGATTGTCTTGGGTATGCCGAATCGACATATTATGTTTTGCTAGACGAATAAAATTGCTTCTTTGGCGGTGATTTTGGCCAAGGGCTTTGCTTTAACCCACTTGGTAAAGTAATCGACTACAACAATGCACAATTTTGCACCTCCTGTCTCGGCCGCTACGGTTCCCGCATGCTGATTACCGATTTGTCAAATAGCCATTTACCATATACTCCAACCAGTTCTGACTTTGTATGACTACATTGAGTTGGCAGATGTTGCATTTTTGCAAATAGTTGTGAGTGTTTTTCTAAACCATTGGCCAATAATAGTTGGAGCACAGTAACTTTTTGGCTATGACATAGACTCCTTGGTGTGAGCTGCACCAGCCCCCATGCATATCTCGAACATTACTGACGGCTTGGCTTGATTCCACGCATCTGAGCCATGGTGTCAGGTACCTTTTCATATAAAGTACTCCTTCCACAAAGCTGTTGATGGTGATTTGAACTCATTTTTTCATAGTCGGTACTGTCTGTTGGCATGAGACAATGTACCAAGTGTTGGACAATTGGGTCCATCTAGCCAAGTTCATCTTCCTGACTCGGGCCACTATTGTAGTTTCTATACTCTGGACTAGGATGAGTTCGATGATTGCATCTGCTTGTTTATGGAGGGACGGATATCCTAAGGTCTCTTGCTTTCTTAGGGCATCTGCTTTGGTGTTACTTGATCATGGGACATGAATAATTTTGAAATGATCAAGTTTACGCATGAGTTGTCTCGTTTTTTTCCAGATATTTGATCAGCTATCTTTCTTTGATCACGTAATCCCCCGGGACTTGATTTATGATGACCTCTGAGTCACTATGAACTTGGATGCTTCAGATGTTCATCCGTATGGCCAGGTCTAGTCCTTTAATGAGAGCTTCGTATTCTACCTTATTAATAGCGAGGGGAAATTTAAATCGGAGTGTGTATTTTTTGTCACCTTTTGGGCCGATGAATAGGAGTTTTGCTCCACAATTCTTTGCATGAAGCTAAGTTGACAAATAGTGTCCGTGTGAGTGATCAAAATTTTCCTTTCCTTTGTAATGGATCATTTTTGTTGTTTCTTTTTCCTTTAGGTTGGAATGCTATTCTTCTGCCATTTTTGCTAGGAAATGTGCCAAAGCTTGTTATTTTATTGATGTCCTTGGTTGGAATAAATCTAGTGTTCTCCTAATTTGACAGCCCACTTCATTAGTCTTCATGAAGATTTTGGATTATGGAGGATTTGCTTGATATGGTAAACAGTGTATAGTGTGATTTTGTGAGACTCGAAGTGATATGGTATGGACTTCTTGAACAATGGACGTGACCTCTGGTGGCATTATTTGTAGGTTGTTGCTTCAGCAAGAATCCCCAGGATAGGATCTAGGCTTATGCCACTACAAGAGACAACACCTTTTACCTCGGCTCTAGAGGGGTTTGTACCTCATTTTTTACACGATTGACAGACATTTACCCCGGGACGAATTGCAGATGAGACGCTTGCAATCCCAAGTCAAACTCTTTAACACCGTAACTAATAAAGAAACTCGCATAATCTCACAGAGAATTCCACATCCTCCTTACGAATGACCCTTGTATACTTATAAGTCATCATCTACAATTAACTCCGGACAATGTACTTGTGCTTTTAAAAAATTGATTGACGGACTTGTATTACATTTTAATTTGATAAATAACCTAGAATATATATTTCCATGCGAATCTATGCTGTGGAAATTATCGTTCTCATATGTAACACTCATTGTAAGGGTAATAATGGAACACTAAGACGATTGACAGACAGTTATCCTGAAACGAATCGCGGACGAGACGCTTGTGGTCCCAAGTCAAATTATTTAACATCGTAACTGATAAAGAAACTCACATAATCCCACAGAGAGTTCCACAACTTCCTTACGCATGATTCTTGTATACTTATAAGTCATCATCTATAATTTACTCTAGACAATGTACTTGTGTTTTTTAAAAATTGATGGACGGACTTGTATTACCTTTTAATTTGATAAATAACCTAGAATATATATTTTCACGCGAATCAATGTGGTGGAAATTATCGTTCTCATATGTAACACTTATTGTAAGGATAATAATGGAATACTAACATGATTGACGGGCGGTAACCCCGGGATGGATCGCGGACAGGACACTTGCAATGCCAAGTGAAACTCTTTAACACCGTTACTGATAAAGAAACTCGCATAATCCCACAGAGAGTTCAACAACTTCCTTACGAATGATCCTTGTATTTTTATAAGTCACCATCTACAATTTAATCTGGATAATGTACTTGTGCTCTTTAAAAATCGATTGATGGACTTGTATTATCTTTTAATTTGATTAATGACATAGAATATGTAATTTCACGGGAATCTATGCAGTGGAAATTATCGTTCTCATATGTAACACTTGTTGTAAGGGTAATAATGGAATACTAACACAATTGACGGACGGTTACCCCGGGACAGATCGCGGATAGGACACTTGCAATCACAAGTCAAACTCTTTAACATCGTAACTAATAAAGAAACTTGCATAATCCCACAGAGAGTTTCACAACTACCTTACGAATGTATCTTATATACTTATAAGTTATCATCTACAATTTACTCTCGACAATGTACTTGGGATTTTTTTAAATTGCTGGACGGACTTGTATTACCTTTTAATTTGATAAAAAACATAGAATATATAATTTCAAGTAAATCTATGTGGTGCAAATTATCGTTCTAATATGTAACGCTTAATCTAAGGGTAAAAATGAAATACTAACATGATTGATGGACGGTTACCACGGGACAGATCGCAGATGGAATACTTGCAATCCTAAGTCAAACTCTTTAATACCGTAACTCATAAAGAAGCTCGTATAATCCCACAGAGAGTTCCACAACTTCCTTACGAATGATCATTGTATACTTATAAGTCATCATCTACAATTTACTCCAGACAATGTACTTATGCTTTTTAAAAATCAATGGTCAGACTTATATTACCTTTTAATTTGATAAATAACCTAGAATATAAAATTTTACACGAATCTATGCAGTGGAAATTATTGTTCTCATATGTAACGCTTATTGTAAGGGAAATAATGAAATACTAACACGATTGATGGACAGTTACCCCAGGATGAATTGCGGACGGGACGCTTGAAATCCCAAGTCAAATTCTTTAACACCTTAACTGATAAAGAAACTAGCATAATTTTACAGAGTTTCACAACTTCCTTACGAATGATCCGTGTATACTTATATGTCATCATCTACAATTTACTTTGGACAATGTACTTGTGCTTTTTTAAAATTGATGGACGGACTTGTATTACCTTTTAATTTGATAAATAACCTAGAATATATAATTTAATGCAAATCTATGTGGTGGAAATTATCATTCTCATATGTAACGCTTATTATAAGGGTAATAATGGAATACGAACACGATTGACGGATGGTTACCCCGGGACAGATTGCGGATAAGACACATGCAATCCCAAGTCAAATTCTTTAACTGATAAAGAAACTCGCAATCCCACTATGAGTTCAACAACTTCCTTACGAATGATCCTATACTTATAAGTCATCATCTACAATTTACTCTGGATAATGTACTAGTGTATTTTAAAAATTGATTGATGGACTTGTATTACCTTTTGATTTGATAAATAACCTATAATATATATTTTCACGGGCATATATGCGGTAGAAATTATCGTTCTCATATGTAACGCTTTTTGTAAGGGTAATAATATAATACTAACACGATCGATGGACGGTTACCCGGGACAGATCGTGGACGGGACACTTGCAATCCCAAGTCAAACTCTTTTACACCGTAACTGATAAAGAAACTCGCATAATCCCACAGAGAGTTCCACGACTTCCTTACAAATGATCCTTGTATACTTATAAGTCATCATTGACAATTTATAATAGACAGTGTTGTGCTTTTTAAAAATTGATGGACGGACTTGTATTACCTTTTAATTGTATAAATAACCTAGAATATATAATTTCAAGCAAATCTATGCAGTGATGGAATACTAACATGATTGACGGACAGTTACCCCAGGGTGAATCACAGATGGAACACTTGCAATCCCAAGTCAAACTCTTTAACACCGTAACTGATAAAGAAACTCGCATAATCCCACAGAGAGTTCCACACCTTCCTTACGAGTGATCCTTGTATACTTATAAGTCATCATCTACAATTTACTCTGAAAATGTACTTGTGCTTTTAAAAAATTGATTGACGGACTTGTATTACCTTTTAATTTGATAAATAACCTTGAATATATAATTTCATGCAAATCTATGCGGTGGGATTTACCGTTCTCATATGTAACGCTTATTGTAAGGGTAATAATGAAATACTAACACGATTGACAGATGGTTACCCTCGGACGGATCACGGACGGGACACTTGCAATCCCAGGTCAAACTCTTTAACACTGTAGCTGATAAAGAAAATTGCATAATCCCACGGAGAGTTCTACAACTTCCTTATGAATGATCCATGTATACTTATAAGTCATCATTTACTATTTACTCTAGACAGTGTACTTGTGCTTTTTAAAAATTGATTGACGGACATGTATTACCTTTTAATTTGATAAATAACCTAGAATATATAATTTCACATGAATCTGTGTGGTGGAAATTATCGTTCTCACATGTAATGCTTATTGTAAGGGTAATAATGGAATACTAAAATTATTGACTGACGGTTACCCCGGGACGGATCTCGGATGGGACACTTGCAATCCCAAGTCAAAATCTTTAACACCGTAACTGATAAAGAAACTCGCATAATCCCACAGAGAGTTCCAGAACTTCCTTACGAATGATCCTTGTATACTTATAAGTTATCATCTGCAATTTACTCTGGGCAATGTACTTTTGCTTTTAAAAAATTGATTGATGGACTTGTATAATCATGGTCAATTTTTCCGTCTTCGTCGAATGTGGACCTAGTTGATATGCGATAGGGCTGAAATAGTCAAGCCCAATACCCTGTAACCGATGTTGGTAATATGTTGTTCATATGTCGTTGTTCTAGAACTATAACGCTAGGTCGTACATACATGGTACAACACCATTTTAGTGGGCTGAAATGCTGAGGCCCAGACTCCTACTAGCTGAAGTCGCATGTCCTTTGCTCCAGTAATCTCTATTGACGACTCTCGTGCAACGTCGCACAAACCCTAGGTGGAAGCATAAATCATATTTAAATGGAGCTCACCTCACATACATCACTTCAAAGTTTCAGATTTCCCTTGATTTTTTTATGTTCACCTGCCAATCTTCTCAAAGGTATGGTTTCCATGTGTGGTTACATTACTTTTGTTATTCTATTTACCCTGGAATTTGTTATCAATATGGGTTAGTGATTGAATGTGTTAATTGTTAAGTTTTGTTTTTTCTATGAATTGGGGTGGTAGGATATGGATTTTGGGTTTTAGTATTTGGTGTCTAAGTATTCTAGCTATGCAGTGGTTCAATTGTTTTGTTTAGAACCTAGATTTGTTCCCAATTTTATGCTCTTATTTTTGTAATCTATCTTCTACCATGCGAGGTCACTAGCATGTAACTATTTCCTCTGTTATACCGATACATGTGCGACGTCGAATGTCTCAGTGACCTCGATGGCTTCTGGTTCAGAAATTCTATTTTACCGAAGGGCGATCGACGTTGCTTTGACTTGGTCAACTTTTCAAATTTTGTTTTTCATTATCCAATTTCTTTCTACTTCAACATTTAACGCCCATGACAATGTGAATTATAGCAATCATGTCTAACAACACTCGTTCCAGCCCTGACCCGATGGAGATAACCGATTTTGGTTATTTTTAAACATTCCTTCTATTTCATTAATAATATTATCAATGAGATGATAATAATTTCTTTGACAAATTCAGAAGAGTACTGATATGGATGACGACAATCAAAGACGCATACTTTCGGGCAGATATCTTTTTTTTTCATACTTTGACCCAGACAAACTTCAGTCAATTCCAATTATGGTAAGTCCTTTCTGATTTAAATAATTCAATTTTTTTGTATATTACTTTCATGACTACAAAAAAAAAATTTGTTTGTAATTCAGTACATCCCTGAAAAAATTGTTCTACTCCTACCGCCGTCCAGGGTGGAAGTTGTGATCAAGTCTAAAGGGAAGAAGTATCACATGCGCTACTCGGGGGGCCGGGGTGCTCAAGACCCTTACCCCAAAGGGATTTGGCCAGCTTCTTGCCGGAGAGCGACTCGTGATTTGGGATACCCTATACTTTGAGCTCTTAAATGGTGCTGGGCAAGTAATTTTCCGTGTTCTCCAAATTTGATGATTTGCTTAGTATTCGCATGACAATGTACTTTGAACAAATTGATTTGTATTTGGAAGAATGAATGAACTTGACGTATTTTATTGTTAAATCAATGTTATTGAGTTTTTAGTCGTAAGTTCAATGTAACTAAATTAAGAATATATTAATTCAATTAATGTTATTGAATGTTCTCAAGTTAATTCAATGCTATTGAATGTTCTCATCTTAATTCTATGTAACTGAAGTAATATCGAATGTTTATTGTTTAATATAACATAACTCGCTGGTGGGCTGAATTTGTAAGGTCTATTAACATATGCGACGTCGGTTACTATGTCGAAATATTTTTGGACTAACCGATTTACGTGAGACATTGTTATATATTAAGCGGACAACACAAAGCGGTTAAAATGACGGCATTTTTGAACTATTATATATATATATATATATTCATCAGTGCAATTTGCTGCGAATTCCAAGGGTCTCTCACCACCATTCACTTCTCCATTGGAAGAAAGGTAGGGTTTCTCTAACCTTCAAACATGTTTGTTAGTAATTCCTACTTTGCATTGTCGGATCTGTCATATCTTGATGTTTTATGGTCTCTTTGTGTTCTAGTTTTTACTCACATTTTTGAGAAGGTGAACTTCTATTGGATGTAGACTTGGGTACTATGTTTTAGTAGGTTTCCATAGGGTCTTTGTATAGTTTTATGTTGTTAAATAATAGTTTTTTTCTAGGGTTTAGTGTTTTCACATGTAGCTTCCTTTGTAATATGCGACCTCGATCATATGTCTATTACATTACGTTTCATGTGATAATATAGCAATGCCGCACAGTGGTATTTTTAGTAGAATACTGTTTAGTCTGCTACGTTGTACATATGTCGGTCGTACCCTCGATTTAACCGACCAGCGCATGACGTACGTGTGACCTCGCTAGTGTATGTCATACATACCACTAGTTTGGACTGACTCGTACGTGTGACACGTAGGCGATGTCGCACATTGCAATTCATGCTGCTTCCATATTCACATTTTCAATTCTTAAGCATAACTAATGGCTGGTAAAAGATCTTCTAGTCATCCATTTTTCCAGGTACTGAAACATTTCTCAACGATTAATTGGTAAAACACATCTTCACACTTAACCACAATATTTTGTTTTCATGCAGCTCTTTGCACGAAGGACAATCCTGGGCCTATTGTGTTTAACATTGAGGATTATACAATGGCTTCTGAAAGCCCACGCTTCCACTGTACAATGAAGCAGCAGAACTTCGAGAAGAACCCAATTTTGGTAAGGTTTTAAACTAATATGCAATGTCAAATATTTCCACATATATTATAAGTATATTTCTAATCAATATTTTTTTTCTTATTTAGTACATCCCGTGGGAGATTGTACCACTACTGCTGAGTGCGAATCCCCTGTAGTGCTGAGGTGCTACGGGACAGAGTACCATATAAACTACTCGGGGTGGCAAGATCTTTCCCCAAAGGTTTTTGGCAAATTCCTTAAGGGAAACAACCTATACATTGGGGGATACCTTTTCTTCGAGGTGATCGAAGCTGGGGGGCCTATCGTTTTCAAGGTCATCATTATTAGAGCTGATTGAGTTGTAATCTCTATTATGTTTGAATTAGGACAAATATTATTCGAATTTAAGTACTGATTGTGAGAATCTTGATGAATATTATTTTTCTAGATATAAAAACAGTCTAATTTGAGCATTATAAGATTAACTTCACGTGTTGATATGTGTATTTTCATTTGATTTTAACATCATATGTGTGTTCGCATTTCCATTTTTTATTATTTTCTACCACCGTCAAATTCTTCACTTTGACTTTTCTCTTCAAATATGTGCGACGGTACTAAGTCAATTGCTAAATGTGTCAGTATAAGTGACGTCACTAGCGAAATCGATCATTGTTCCAACACGATATATGTGATGTCGCACGCTGATCGGTCAGATTATTTACTTTATTTTTTTATCTTTTACTTCGGTTATTTTTATAACTGAGGTAAAAAACCCACTATTTACCACAGTTTTTTTTAGAACCAAATAAAAAATATCTTTTACTTCAAAAAAAAGCAAACCAAAGTAAAAGAACTATTTGCCTCTGTTTTTTGGGGTTAAGAAAAAAACCGTGGTAAAGGGGGCGAAGTAACATGTGTTGTTTCTTGAAGTGTGCTCTGATGCCTAAGTCAGTATTTTTAGATTTTATGTAAGTATGTGTACTTGTTATCTCTTACTTTGGCTATTTCATCCCTTTATGTTTATAGGGTTCTTTCCCTGTATTCATGGTAGTTCATGCCTACGTAAGACACGTTTGCGAGTACTGTCTGGGCGGTTATCGGAACAATCACATGAAGTCACAAGTTGTTGTGTGTTTTACACACTGTTTATTCAATTGATACTGTGAGGTGCCACCATCGGTTCTCCGGTGTTGACACCTATCTCATTTATCTCTCTTGTATGCTTACCTCTCCTATTCCAACAAGTAAGATAGAAATCTTCTAGCATAATGAATAAGATCAAGGGTTAACCTCTCTATGGCAGATGAGTTTTTCTCTAGCCCTTGAAGGCTTCTCCTTATGTAGTAGACTGGGATTTGGCAAACCTTATCCTGGTATACAATGACTGAGTTGGTGGTGTTTTTGGACACTGCCAAGTATATATATAGTGTTTTGCCAAGGGAAAGTGGTGATAGCATTGACAATATTTGCAATTCTTTTTTCAGCTCTTCATATGTTGTCTGGCACTCCATTTTCTAGCTAAATCTTGGCACTCTTCTTAAAACATCAAAGAATGGCATTTTTTTCAATGACTTTTGAGACAAAATGACTGAGAGTTGCTACTGAATGAATTAGTACATGGAATTCTTTAACAGACCAAGGTGGTGGTAATTCTTGAATAGCCTATATGATATTGGGATTTGCCTCAATGCCTCGATGTGTTTTTTCGGGATTTCCTTCACCCACACCAATGGTGAATTTCTTGGGGTTTAGCTTCATTCTAATTGTTTGGAGGGTGACGAGTGTCTATTTTAAGTCCTTCGAGAATTTCTTTAGTGATTTTCTTTTGATCAACATGTCATCCACATAGATTTCTATATTGCAACCCACTTGGTGAGCAGAGCCTTTTTCAAATATTCATTGGTAAGTGGCTCCTACACTCTTTATTTTTGAATGACAATTTAACATAGCAGAAGGCGTCTTTGGGGTTCATCAAGATATTGTGATATCCCTTATATGTATCTAGAAAGACCATAACTTCATATCATGAGATTTCTTCGACTAGTTGATCGATCTTTGGTACTGGGTAGCAATATTTGAGGTAGTATTTATTCAATTATATGTAGTTGACGTACATTATCCATCTCACATAGGCTTTCTTGACCATAACTGGGTTTATTAGACATGTTGAGTATAGCACTTCGCAGCGTATTCCTTGCTTTTGTTGGATGGGCTTTAATGAGGTTAACATTGAGGCTCTATGTTGTGATAGAGGGATTAACTCCTCGAACGTCCCATAGTACTAGGTGAAGGAGTTTTTGTATTTCTTTAGCGTTGCTATCACCTTGAGCTTGATGGACTCTAGAAGCATTTTTTCCAATCCTGACCTCTTTTGTATCATCATTTTCATCTATACGTACAATCTTGATTTCTTCCCAAGTCAATTCTTGTTTTGTCATCCTCATTTTCAACTGTTGTTTATGGTATATGAGTTCACCATTTGTTGAGGATTATAAGGGGTCGAAGGCTTCATTTCAATGGTCATACATTGCCTCACTGCTTGCTGGTGGATGAGACACAAATATGCTATATTTTTAACAGAATTTGCACTCATGTTTACAATGTTTTATTGGTAGATAGCTAGGAAATTAGATGTTTTACCGAATAGGGGGTTAGAATTACCTTGTATGGTTATTCAAACTAATTTCTTATTTTGAAAGCATTTAGTTACCTAGTTTTTTTCCTCTATGACTGGATAAAGATTAATAGATTGCGTGTGCTTAGCGGAGATTGAGTCATCGAAGAAGGCCATTTACAAGGATAGTAGTATATTAATGGTCATCATTGAGGATGGTCGTGGATTGAAGGCCACTAATATAGTGGTAGAAGATTGCTTGAAATAAGAAGGGAAAAGAGAAGAACAAATGGAGAAAAGAAGCTAAGGGAAAATTGAAGGCCAAGGGCCCGGTCTGTGCCAACCAACATGGACATGTATTCAAAAAGTGGCCAAGGCTAGAGATCAATCCTAGAGCACGGACCGTGTAATTCGGCATGGTACATATTTTTCAGAAGCTAGAAAAATTGGAAATTAAGTTCCAGGGAATGGATTGAGCAATTACACATGTTCCTTATTTTGAAAAAAAGGAATAAATCCAAGGCCTGGGAAATGGACAGTGAAATTTTACACGGTTTGTTGCTGACAGTTGGGTATCGACCGTATTTTCTTGGAGGGTCCATGGCAACATCCTCCAATGGCATGAATAGTCACTTTTTTACTATTGGGAGAGATTCAAGAAGCTTCTCCCAATTTTTCCATACCACGGCTATTTGGAGGGATACTTGGTCTACTATTTCTACAATGGTCTTCTTGATGAGGACCAAAGACTAGTAAGGAGTTCTTGTGGTGGTACCCTTGGGAACAAGACTTCATCAGGGGCTATGCAATTTTAATAGGAGCTAGCGGATGAGTCAAGGAACTTTAGCTCGAGGTCCGATTTGAGAAGGAGATATCCAATGTCCACAAGTGACCTTTCCAATAGTGGAAACTTGAGGACCAAGTCTCGGCCCTTGCTTCTATGGTGAAATCCTTGATGATCAAGCCTAGAAATGTGCCACATATGAAATCTTGTGAAATTTGTTTATCAGCACATCCTACGGACACTTACCCTACCTTGTAAGATAATTATGTTGAGGAGGTGAGTGTCATGGGGTATCAAGGTGGGCAAGGATATCAAGGAAACAAAGGCTATCAAGAAAACTAAGGCTACCAAGGTTATCAAGGGTACCGAAACTGGCCGTACAATTAGGGTAACCGTGATAACCTAAATCTCCGGTATGGAAACCCTCAAGGAGGTCAACACCCTCACCTGTATCGGGCTCCTCAACAACAATATAGGCCTCCTCAACAACAATATCAAAGGCTTCAAGACAAGCCTCGACACCAAGGGGAGAGCTCGGGGTTAACAAAATATGAGATGATGCAAGCCATTCACCGGTTGAGCATGTGCGTGGAGAAAGGTGAAAAATTCCAAGATGAAAGGTGAAAAATTCCAAGATGAAGGCAAGGCGAGCATAAAAAACTTGGAAACTCAAGTGAGCCAAATAGGTCAAGTGGTGAATCGAATGGAGGCCCGGGAAAGGAAAAACTTCCCTTCCAACCGGAGATCAATCCCCACCAAAATGCTAGTGCTATCACTTTGAGAAGTGGTAAAGAGGTTAGCTCTCCCCTCGGTGATGAAGTTGTTGAAGGTGAACCTAGAAAGCTTGAAATTTTTGAGAAAGAGGTTGAAGAAGAGGCCGAGAATTTGGCCAAGGAGTAAGCAAGGAAGGGAAAGGAGAAGGAAGAAGAGATCATCATTGAGAAATCAACCTCCATTCCAGAACCTTTAGCCCCTCCTCACATGAAAGCAAAGGTGGTGGAAATTCCTCCATATATGCCGGAACCACCATTCCCGGAAACTTTGAAGGATAAATGGAGGAAGGATTCCAACAAAGACATCTACGATGTCTTCCGTAGGTGTGAGGTAAATATCTCTCTCTTGAATGCTATTGAACAAATTCCTAGCTAGGCTAATTTATCAAAGGAATTATGTGTTGTAAATAGGAAACAAAGAATAAATAATAAGCTTTAAAAAGGGAAAAGTGAACATGTCTCCGCTTTGTGCCAAAGAGAGTTACCCCCTAAATGTAGTGATCCCAGCATATTTACATTCCATTGCATGATAGGAAATACACATTTTGAAAAAGCATTGCTTGACCTAGGAGCATCAATAAATGTGATTCCTTACTCTTTGTATGAAAGTCTCAATTTTGGTACTTTGCACAAAACTGGGGTGGTGATCCAACTAGCCAATCGTTCTAGTGCATACCCTAAGGGTATCGTCAAGGATGTGTTGGTTAGGTTGGATTCCTTAATATTCCCCATGGATTTTTATGTCATTGACATGGAACATGATAAATATGCCGCCCCAATCTTGTTGGGAAGGCTATTTTGTGCATAATTGTACCCTCTCCATGGAATTTGATGGGATTAAAGTAGATTTTAGCATAAATGACTCTATGAAGTATCCTCTTGAAGAATATTCTTGCATGCTATTGATATTGTTGACGATGTTATGCAAGATGTTCTTTAATTGAATGGTGATGATTCCTTGTTAGTTGCTTTGGAAAATGATGTTGAAGATGCATGTCTTGTATATTCCATGAGTACTAACTTGAAGGAAAGCATTGAGGAGTTAAGCATTCTTTAGGAAGTGGTACCAAGTCCCACTCCTCTAGTTTTAGAGGAACCCGAAGAATCGGAATTCCTTCCGTCACTTGTGAAAGCTCCAGTGATTGAACTTAAACCTTTTCCAAGTGACCTCAAGTACGCATTTCTTGGGGAGGGGGAGAAGCTCCCAATTATCATTTCAAGCAGACTCACCCAAGAACAAGAAGAAAAGTTGATGGTAGTGCTACGGGAGAATAAGGAAGCAATTGAATGGACTATTTCCAACATCAAAGGCATAATTCCATCCACTTGCATGCATAGAATTTTGTTGGAGGAAGATGCAAGACCCGTGCGACAATCCCAACACTGGTTAAACCCACCTATGATGGAGGTGGTAAAGGCGGAAATTCTCAAGTTGCTCTAAGCGGGCATGATCTATCCAATCTTGGATAGCAAGTGGGTGAGTCCAACTCAAGTAGTACCCAAGAAGAGTGGAGTGATAGTGGTAAAAAATGATAAAGGGAAATGGTGCCCAGTCCAAAATGGGTGGCGTGTTTGTATTTATTACCAAAGGCCAAATGCGAAGACTCAAGATCATTTTTCGCTTCCATTCATTGATAAAATGCTTGAGAAGCTACCAAGTCACCCATTTTATTTCTTTTTGGATGGATAGTCAAGGTACTTTCAAGTGGCCATTTCACCAAAAGATCAAGAAAAGACAACCTTCATGTGCCCCTTTGGTACGTTTGTTTACCGGTGTATGCCTTTTGGGCTTTGTAACACCCCCGCTACTTTCGAAAGGTGTATGGTAAGTATTTTCATAGAATTTGTTGAAAACTTTGTTGAGGTATTCATGGAGGATTTCACCATTCGTGGTAATTCTTTTGACAACTGTTTAGCAAATTTAGCACAAGTTCTTAAACGTTGCATTGATACTAATCTTGTGTTAAATTCTGAGAAGTGTGATTTTATAGTAGAGAAAGGCATTGTCTTAGGCCATGTTGTCTCCTCTAAGGGTATTAAGGTTGACAAGGCAAAGATAGACATGATTCAAACTTTGCCTTATCCTACTAATGTGCGCAAAGTGCGCTATTTTCTTAGCTATGTAGGATTTTACCGCCAGTTCATCAAGAAATTTTCAAAGATAGCATCTCCTTTGTGCAAGTTGTTACAAAAAGAGGTGGAATTTGTGATGGATGAGGGTTGTAAAGGGGCCTTCGATACATTGAAGAAAAGGTTAGTCTCGGCCCCTACCATACAACCCCTGGATTGGTCTTTGCTTTTTGAGATCATGTGCGAATGCCTCATGCCATCTACTATTCATCCATGTCTCTCAATGAGGCCCAAAGAAACTACTCTACCATAGAAAATGAGTTGCTAGCAGTGGTATTTTCTTTGGAAAAATTTTGCTCTTACTTTCTTGGTACAAAAGTTATTGTGTACACTGACCATGCAACGCTTTGTCACTTGATGACAAAGAAAGAGGCCAAGCCAAGATTGAATAGGTGGATCCTTCTTTTGAACGAATTTGAGTTGGAGGTACGAGACAAGAAAGACACGGAGAACCTTGTGGCCGATCATCTAAGCTAATGGCCTCCATGCCAAGATAGTGAGGTAAATTTATCAATGAAGGAGCAACTACAGGAGGAGTTCCTCGATGAACAACTGTTTGCAATCAGGGACCTTCAACCGTGGTATGCCGACATTGTGAACTTTCTTGTCTCCGGTAAATTTTCCTCCTCATTTTTCTAAGGCTCGAAAAGATAAGCTTAAAAACGATTCTAAATATTATGTGTGGAATGATCCTTTTTTGTGGAAACAATGTGTAGATCAAGTTGTTAGGAGAGGCATCCCCGATAGTGAAGTGCATTCAATTCTCACTTTTTGTCATTCTTATGCATGCGGTGGTCATTTTGGAGCTAAAAGAAATGCTAGGAAATTCTTAGAAAGTGATTTTTATTGGCCTCCTTTGAATAAGCATGCATACATATTCTGTAAGGCTTGTGCCGAGTGCTAGAGAGTATGAAATATCTCATCTAGAAATGAGATGCCCCAAAAAGCCATACTATATTGTGAAATCTTTAATGTTTAGGGTATTGACTTTATGGGACCTTTCCTTAATTCTTGTGGTTTTCCATATATTCTTCTAGCCATTGATTATGTGTAGAAGTGGTTCGAAGCAAAACCCAGTAGGACTGATGATTCTGAAATGGTTGCAAAATTCTTAAAAGATAACATCTTCTCTAGATATGGGATTCCCCGAGCCTTGATTAGTGACCATGGCACCCACTTTTGAAATCGGACCATAGAGGCACTTCTAAAGAAATATGACATTACTCACAAGACATCCACCGTCTATTACCCTCAGACCAATAGCCAAGCCAAACTTTCCAACATAGAAATCAAGTCCATCCTTGAGAAAACGGCTAACCTTTATCGAAAGGATTGGAGTTCTTGGCTAAATGATGTCTTTTGGGCGTATAGGGCGGGTTACAAGACACCGATCAGTATATCACCTTACTGGTTAGTGTTTAGTAAGCCATGTCACTTACTAGTGAAAATTCAACACAAGGCTTATTGAGCGGTCAAAGAATTCAACTTTGATACGGATGAGGCCAGGTCGCATATGAAGATACAATTTCAAGAACTAGATAAAATATGAAGGAAGTCCTATGAGAACGCCAAAATCTATAAGGAGAAGACAAAGGTGTGGCACGACAAGATGATCATTAGGAAGGAATTTGATGTGGGTCAAAAGGTCCTCCTATTTCAATCCCACCTTTGCTTATTTCCCAGTAAGTTGAGGTCTCAATAGATCGGTCCTTTTGAGGTGGTGAAGGTATTCCCACATGGTGCGGGGAAATCCTAGATTGAGCTAAGTCCAATACATTCAAAGTCAATGGGCAACGTTTGAAACCTTACCACGAGAGTTTTGTGCCGGAAAAGGGAAAGGATGTTGATCTCCTTGATCTGGTTTGTAATTAAGCTCCAAGAAATGGGAGTGAGTTGTGTCGACGATGTTACATAAACTTGTTTTTTATCATCAGGATCGTCACTTGTGACCTTCCGTTGTTATTTGGTTTCGAGTTTTTGTCATTAATTTCATTATTTTTCTTCGTTTTTTTCACGGTTTTTTTCCATGATTTTGTAGAAATTTGAACCTAATGCATTGGATGGATGAAGGGATAAATACTTGGAGTCAAGAAGGAAAGCTTGGGCAAGGGATGAGATTGAGAATTTTTTTCTAAGTACCAAGTAGGTCGCAACGGGTTCAGAAAATTGATCAAATTTTGGAGCCCTCAGGCTCAACTTTTTGCGAGCCACGATGTTTGCATCACGAATCACAATGGTTTGGTCATGATCGGGACCAAATCAGAAAACTTTTGCAAAATGTGAACCTCTAGATCTATTTTTAGCGACTCACAACAGTCTCATTGTGAGTCACGATGGACCATCGCGAGCCCCGATGGATTGGTTGTGAGTCACGATGCTAGCTTTGACCAGAGATGCCTGTTGACCTGCCCGTTGCGAGTCACGACTACATGCCTGTTTTAAAAAGCAGGTAGAACACATCAAATCACCATTTTTCATCTTTTTCCTTTCATCTCCTCCATCCTCTCCACCAATTTCCACCACTCTCCGGCCACCAATTACGGCGCTCCACCCTAAATCAGCCCTACACCACTCCCCAATCCATCATACCCGATCTCCACCCACAAATTAGCCTAGTTCGTTGAAGAACACAAAACCCTAGAATTTGGGGGTTTTCTGATTTTTAGCAATCCATATTTCAATCGTTTGTAGGCTTAGTTCCTTCTTCATCCTAAATTTCCTCACTTTCTTGAGCTTGAATTGTGATTATGTTGTATAATATATTCTATTGGATATTGTGTGGATTATGTGTAATGCCTTATGGATTTAAATTGTTGGAACATTGTAGATTCTTGTGAATATTTTGCTTATGATTTGGTTTGATGGAGATCTTAGCTATAGAGTATTGATTAGTACATGGTGGATTTAATTGATTATATTCATATGGAATTTTGGATGTGAGATGTTCTCATTTTGGTTGTGTTGATTTGTTCATGTTGATGTTGTGCTTGCATTGTGTTTACATTGTTTCTTTGGTTGAGAATATGTTTGTGGCTTGTACTATAGATTTGGCATATTGGCTTTATTAAACATAGTTGATATTTGTATGCAATGTTATCATGCTTAAGGTAGTTTAGTCATAGCACTTAAATGTTAACGTTATAAACGTACTAATGACAGCTAAGCTAGTTAGATATGGCTGTGATTATAGGATATATCATATTGGATGTTTAACTATGTGACAACCTAATGGACTTGAAATTATGGGCATGTTTAATGTGACATGGATTGTATATGCAATTATGGTTAGGACTTGAACCAGTTAGCTTGGATTTGATTTGGTTTGTGATTTTGTGATATTCCATGCATGAATATTCTTGTGCGTTTGAATTATTTGTTGTGGTTGTTAGATATGGCCCTACCAAGAGACCTAGGTCTCCTCCACGAGGTTGGCACACCGCCGCCAGTTTGGGAGTCGTGCCCTGTATATTCTCCTCCTGATAGTAACATGGATTTGACCCAGATTACTGGGCCCTATGTGGAGAGGTGGGATGCCTAGGTCAACCGCCAGTTGAAGGAAACAAGCTTTATTGGTGTGCCCATACTGGACGCTCTTGGGCCAACCCAGCCAGTCTAATGCCTCCTCGCCAAAGGAGATTTCATGAGAAAGAGTGCCCCATCCTACCAACGATAAGCACTGGAGTTCCTGTCCATGGTTAGGATATGAAGCATGAGGGATGATCAGCCATGCGAGAGGTACATCACTTTCCACTTAGATGATATACCCCGAGAGATGACCATCTCTCAGGTTGAGGAAGCCTTTGGATAGGATACAGCTAAGATCCGGATGAGGTTGGACCCACATGCCAATGAACGGCCGATTGAGAACGACATGCATTTCTGGAATGTCATCAATATGAGGGCGAAAGACTCCCACGATAAGAGCAGTGTCATCATCCATCCCACACTCTGTTAAGTGCACAGACTCTTAGGAAGCACGGTGCTTTGCTCGGTAAAGCCAATGAATGTGCCAAACAATGACATTCATTTCTTATGGAACTTGATGAGTGAGGGGTTGGGATACGGGTTATGGGCCAAACTGTGGATAAAAAGGGTCATAGAGGTGACTGGGAAGCCAAAGGGGAAGATTATTGTTGGAGGCATGATCGGCCTCTTAGGGGAGTACCTAGGATTGGTCCCTCTTACTGATTTTCCATGCTTGGGGAGGCGCACTTCCTGCCTCATCACTATAGAGAGGTTGATGCGATTTGAGATGCTTGGAACCACACGGACTACGTGGATGTTTCACTGGTTATATGGCGCTAGGAAGGTCACCTTCATGGTACTTCCTCAGCCTAACAAGACTAAGTTTGAGTTTGATACACCCTTGGCGGAACTTTCGATTCCATCTGACTCCTTGTGCAGAGAGGAATTTTAGCACGAGCTCAATGACCTTGGTCCATCCCCTGTTCAGCGTGATGATAGTAGCTTGCCTTTTACTGAGCAACAGCAGCAGCACTCTCCACACCCTCCCTCAAAGACCGAGCCTATGCAGGAAGATTATGTGCCACCTCACTACTCCCAGCCTCCGCCTGACTTCTATGAGCGTATGATTCAGACTATGCAGTATGATTCAGACTATACAGGATGGATTCCGTCACCGGGACTGCACGATATTGGAGCACAATGTTTTTGTCTCCTAGAGCTTGATCGATATGGATGATGAGATTAACCATCTGTCAGATCGCATTCATGAGATGCAGTCCCAAGCAGGTGGTGCCTCAGGCCCTGATCCTGGAGCAGAGAGGCATAGAGCCAGGAGGCAGAGGAACACGGATTGGCTGGCTCGTTATCAACAATGTTATTTTGATGATGGTCATTCATCCTCACAACAGTGATTATGAGCATTACATTCTTACCCTTTCCATACTTCGCTTTGTACGCGTTTGCCCTATATTGTCTACATTGAGGGAAATGTAGCGTTTTAAGTGTGGGGAGGGGTATTTACTGATTTCACTGCTTGGTTTGGGGGTGTTTTTCTAGACTTGCTACTTTTGGGATATTTTTTGCTTTTTTTGGATATTTTCCCCCTTTTGGTTTGGGGATGGTTTCCTTTTAATGTACTTGGATGATGCTAGCTTTGATATTTTCTTAGCCTTAGCATTTGGAAAGCACTTTGCCACTTTTTGATTGGAAAAACATGAAAATTTTGAAAAAAAATAGAAAATGAAAAAGAACAAAAATAAAAAAGAATCTCGCTAAGTTGAAAACCCGAGAGGGCATCTTAGGCAATATTGGGGCCCGGATAGGTCGAAAACCCAAAAGGGTGACCTAGGTAAAAATGAGAGGCTAAATGTGCGGAAAAGGGTGAGATGTGAGCCAAAAAAACATGATGTATGGCTAGGATGCAAAACCTAAAAGGGCTCCTAGGCAAAATGAGAGAAAGAGAGAAAAAGAAAAAAAAGTGTCATGTGTTCACTCATTTGCCAGTGTTGGAGTCATAAGGTTGCGGTAGTCATATGGATTGATCGGGTAGCTTGACATCTCAAGACCTCTTAGGATTGGGAAATTTAACGGGAAAATGAAGTAAGTTAGAAAATTCTTGATTGTTAATATACTTTGTTTTTAGGATGATATATTGGTATAAAGTGAAGTATGTGGTTGAACTTTATGCACGCTTTTAGCTTCACCTTGTACCATTAGATTTGGGATTGTCAATTCAGGATTTGGAGATTTTTTTGGGATATCAATTAATTGATAGGTTGAAATGGTCTGGGAGATTTAGGAATAGGGGTTGTGGGCAACTTCTCATTTGATCTTAACGGTGGGATGTGTGATATTAAGAGTTTGATGAGGTATTGACTTGGGGGAATAGTAGTTAGGATGTGGATACGTCAATTCCTTTGTGTGCTTGGGTCTTTTCTTACTCGAGGGCGAGTAAGATTTAGGTGTGGGGAGGTTTGAAGTGGCCATTTTATGTGCATATTTTAGTATTTTTTGGGATCACTTTTATGCTCCTATTATCAAGAACTTGTGTTTTACCTTCAAATTCTCTTAGGAGAGGTAAGAGCGACTTTATGCTCTTTTACCTTTTCTAAGTGGACTTTGCTTGACAAAGGAAGAACTTGGAGACTTAAAGACTGGAGACCATTGAAGATCCCCTTTTGAAGACTTTGAAGACTTTGAAGACTTTCTTCAAAGATTTGAATACTTGAAGACCAAAGGCCTTTGAAGATCATCCTTTGAAGACTTTGAAGACTTGCTTCAAAGATTTGAAGACCTGAAGAATGAGAGGAATTATTGTGAAGAAGAGTGCTTGCTACAAGAAGAAGAAAAGAAGACAAGGTTCTGTTCTGGCACCCATCCCAAGTCGCGACACATGGGTGGCCAAAACATAACCTTATATCTTTGTACTATGAATATCATTTTCTTTCCTCTCTTTCATACTTCTTCTTCCAGCCCGAATTTGGTACTATTCCAACCCTAGGTTTCCACCATTTTCATCTTTGATTTCTCTTCTTTTATGTTTGGTTTGTTAGCATTAATTAGTATAAAATCTAGTAGCTAAACTCATTCTTGGGAGCAATTGATTGAAGCTTCCAAACTTATATGGTGAGATTCTCTATTTGCTCATTTATGAACATTTATTGGAGAGCCTTTACTATGCCACTAATGTTGTGTTTTCCTCATTTATATCATGAGTTGTTTGATTATATGAAATTTTGTATGATTGGAGTGTTAATGTGTTGGGAAAGTTGCAAATTTCTTAGCTCATTTGACATGAAATCCAAAAACACTTATTTAGAACTTCTTATGTATAATGTGTGGTGACTCTTGCTAGATAAGTATGTTAATGTGGATTGTTCTCATATTTATCCCATAGATGCAAACAAAGGTTGAACCTTGAATGTGGTTTGTTCTAGGGTTTGCCTAGTAAATGCTTTGTTTGGTTAAATGACTATGTCTTTGGTAGAAGGCTTGTTGTTATCAAACCTATGATCCTTCGTGTGAAATTCCATTGATGAAATACCTCTATGGTGTCGTTTGCCTAGGGTGATCATCAATGAGATTTGCAAATGGTCGTTGTTTGTCTTTGCAAACTACTATTAAGGAGGAATGAATGTTGATCTTCGAATGAGAAGCGATAATATTTCCCATAGACAATAAATGTAATTGAATGAGTGAACGAATCTATGATCTATAGGAAGTTTGGATGCGGAAGTTGATTGCCCCCAAGGCTCCGTTAATTGTTATTTTAATCATCTATTTAGTTGTTGTTGCATGATTAGCATAGTTCTCTTGGTTTGCTAGTTGCTGTCTTTCAATTTTATAACTTAGGACCATAAACCAACCAAACACCACCCCCCTCTTTAAATGCTTTTATATGTATCTATATATGCTTACATCTAGTATGTTTCCTCTGATATATGTTTAGACACTTGGAAAGATCCCTCTTCTTGTGGATGACCCCGACTTGCTATTATCTACTTAATTGTTGATAGTAAGAATTAGGGCTTAATAATATAACTTTGAGAGGTACGGCGATAACCTCCCAGTGTACAAATTGGTGCTCCACAGTTCGTAACTTTTTCCCCTCTTAGCTCTCACGGAGTGTGATAGACTGGCCAATGACTTTGGTCACGTTCGGGGTTGACACTAAAAAAGAGGCTAATGAGGAGGGCAAAACACGTATGGATGAGTTTTACTGACCGATGCTCCACAGCTGGTAACTTTTTCCCCTCTTAGCTCTAGAGAATGTGATAGACTGGCCGATGACTTTGGTTACGTTTGGGGTATAGACTAAAATAGAGGCTAATGAGGAGGGCAAACCACGGACGGATGAGTTTTACAGTTTGAATGTGAGCGACGACGATGAGGTAATTCAATGTAGTAAAATAGCAACATCTTTAACATTAACTAAATTAGTTTTGGAAAGTCGTTGAAATTGTTTAAATTTCATTCACAGCTATCCAACCCTAAAAATTTGGGATCAACCCAGTTGGGGCAGTAATTTCAACATGAAAGACCTCTAAAGTAGGTATTTCTTGCTAACATAAGTAACTTGTACTTTATATCATACATTATGAAGTTGCCTAATTTTGTTTGGTTTACTTAGTTTCAGATTGTCAACAACCGCCTATTCAAGGCTTATCCCGGAATGGGGAACTATATCACATATTGCAACGACCTAATTAAGAGCATGCAATAGTCGGGGTTGGTGGGATTATTTCCAGAGTAAAGACCGAGCTTATTTTTCAGACCGCGTAGATCATGATTATTTATTTATAGCTTGGTGGAGTTCAAGCCCAAGCTTGGCAACCTAAGAGGAATGTCATGGCTAGCAAACTCTTGGATAGATGTCTGGATGAGGTAAGATTGACTTGTTCACAATTTCTTATGAAATTTTACACTTATATGTTTCAAATATTAACTTTTTTTATTTGTGAAGTCACCTCTAGGATCAAGTCTTTGAAACCAACAATGGACGCATCCAATTTGTACTGTGCTGTACAGGAGGATACTCCACTGAAATAAAAGATGCAGAGGTCGAAGGTCGTGCTCAAGCCATTCTCTCAACCATGGTCGCTACCGAAGCCCTCGTGTATATGGTGCCCTATATCAAAATGTAAGTGCCACTTTATAATATTTCACATTCTTCATAGGACTAAATTATAGTCCCTGGCTACATTCTTTTAATAACAACGATCATTGGTACTTAATACTCATCCGTCCTAGTATAGAGGGAATTTTTACCCTTAAGTCGATGACTGGAGGGATAAAGCCAAAGAACATTAATGAAAACAAAATCATTGCTAGATACGTACATTCATTTCAACGGTGTTAATTTGAACGACTTAAACTATGAGCTCACTAACATTTATAAGTCCAATATTATCAAGATTGCATGTGAATGACAGTCGCAGAAGTTGAAGGTAGAACCCCTTCCGAACTACACATGGAGAATCACAAACATCGATGTAAGTCTTACAATCCAATAGTCCCTTCGTATCCACCATTATTCAATGGTAAGTCATACAATTACATTTAATGTGCTATTTCCGTTGCAGTACCAAAGGCAATTCAGTGGTTGGGAATGCAGTTATTACGTCCTCCTCTTCATGGAGGAGTTTGTGCTCAAGCACACCACTACAGATATTGTACAGGTTTGTCATCAAATTTCAAATGACCCATTAGTTCTTCTTTACTAAATAATTCATGTATTTACTCATTTGGTTGTTTTCAATGCAACAGTTGTTTCCCGAAAACTAAGGATCATACAGTGGCAAGGAGATATTATCTGTAGCCGAGAGATAGTGTCAGATTTGGGTGGACATGTATTCCAAAGATTGCAAAACTTTGATGGGCATTGACGAATTTCTTCAAGTTTAGAAATTCAAGTACTTGTACTGTTTTTCCCAGGATTTGTTAATTGATTGATAACTTCCTTCACCGCTATATTTAGAATTTCATTGGTTTTTTACTCCATTCAAAAATTTTAAAGTTGTTTATGGATTGTTGTTGGTTGTTGTCTAATAATTCAATCAACGTTGCCCAGGTTTCATTTCGGTTGGGCAGGGAGAAAATAAAATTCAATATTGCAAAATGCAAATAACACTAGCACCAGTTAAAATCATCCATACCGGTGCTATATAATGGTAATGAAAGTCAAAATAATAGCACCACTTTCTGCAGTTTATGCCGGTGCTAGAAATTCAAAACTTTTCGACTCCAACACCATTCCTATAATGAACCGGTGCTGAAAATATTGGCCAACATAACATAATAAAAGGGCACCAATGTTGTAAATGCCGTGCTGTAACTTAATTTACATAATTGTTCTTAAAGTACCATGGCTAGTTATGAAGGCAAAGAACCTCTACACGAATCTTAGCATCAATATTGATAACTAGTGCTTACATAATAGAAACCGATGTTCGGTCTAACATTTATCAGCACCGGTTTTACATACACATACTAGTGTCATACTAACTATATTTCAGCACCACCCAACTTAAGCACCGATTAGCTGACTGCCAAAATACCGATGTCATATGGTCCAATGGCCGGTGCTACAGGGATACTCCTAGTAGTGTAGCACCACACGCCTAAGTACATGCACTTAAGTTATATCTGTCGTGGTGCATAACAAGCTAGCACCATAGTGCCTATAGTATTTGAGTCATTCAAAATTATATTTTATAATAGCACTCCCTCTGTTCAAACCATTTCTGGCCTGGACTTTTTTCCAACAGAGAAATTATCTATACTACCCTTCCCAACCACAACCCCTCCACAGCCTCTCCACCGCCTGGTTCAATGGAGTCACCGCCTGGTTCAGTGGAGTAGCCACGGAATCTACTGAACACCAGGGGTTGTGTTTAACTCCCCCCGTCTCCTGCACCCGAAACACCACCGCACCACCCAACTCACACCGACCAACACCACCCGAGGCCACAAAATCTCTGATACAGCATCACCGCACCACCAGTAACGCCATCACCACCAACCGAGCCAGCACCCAACACCACCAACTGAGCCACGGCTGAGAGAGGGAGAAAAAGATGGGAAGAAATTGACCTTCCATGCTCCAGATCTGCTAGAAATTGAGGCAACCAGAGATGGAGACGTCGTGGTGGAAACAAAGGCAGAGCTGCAGAGACAGAGGTGTCGGAGCCGCTGCAGAGGAGACGAGAACGAAGGCGAAGCTGAGGCAGAGAAGACAGAGACGATGGCGGAGGAGACAGAGACAATGCTCTGAGAAACTCACGTGCCTACAAACAAGTTGTTTCGTCCTCTTACCCGGTGTATACCAAATGGGATCCAAATGTCGTCTTATTATCTCATCAAAGGACTTGAACAACCCATTGTCAACTTTCAAGTCATCCACATTAAATTTATTTGCATCTTTGCACATTCACATCATATCGTTTGTTAATAAATCCTAGGGCACAAATCATAATCAAAGAACCAGCTTCAATATACTAACTATAGTTTTTCCAGAATCTCTCCGTAAAAAAAAACAAATTCAACAAAAATACTAACCATGACCAGCGCCAGTGCCGCTTGAACGTTTCGCAGTGGTGGAGTCTCTGTAGCGGGGAGATGGTGGTGGAGGAGGGAGGATTCCAGGCACGGGTGGTGGTGGAGTCCAGGCGTGGGCAAAGGGGGCCCTCATATGGAAAACGAGCGGGAAGATCGCCTCCCTCATTGGCGTCGACGCCATCTCCCTTTCCTTCAACTTCTTCAGATGATGTGTGGCTGGTGGCTGATTGGCGGAGAGAACTAGAGGAGGCGAAGGGATGGTGAGGTGTGGGAGAGTTGCATCTAGGGTTTGATCGAATGAAATTGGAGCAAGGGTGAAGGAAGGCTAAGTATATGAAAATAGGACATGGGGTTTGGGCCAAAATTATAGGTTTGAGCCTATTAAAATTTTCATTAGCTAAAATCAAATAAAGTTTGACCATTAATTAATTAAAATCAATTTAGTTATTAGTGTTTATATATTGAAAGTCAAGTAAGGGTTGACAGTTGATTAGTCAAAGTCAAATATTTTTATTTGTATTTATTATATACTAATTCAAATGAAGTTTGACTGTTAATTAGTTAAAGTCAAGTTTATTATTAGTGTCTATACATTGAAAGTCAAGTAAGGATTGACCGTCGATTAGTTAAAGTCAACTTTGTTATTTTTATTTGTATGTAGAAAGTTATGTAAGGGTTGTCCTTGGATAAGTTATGTAAGGGTTGTCCTTGGATTAGTTAAAGTCAACTTTGTTATTAGTATTTTTTTTTGTAGAAAGCCAAGTTAGAGTTGACTGTGGATTAGTTAAAGTCAACTTAGTTATTAGTGTTTATATATTGAAAGTCTAGTAAAGTTTGACCGTTGATTAAAGAAAGTCAACCTAGTTATTAATGTTTATATATTGAAAGTCATATAAAGTTTGACCATTGATTAGACAAAGTCAACCTAGTTATTAGAGTTTATATATTGAAAGTCGAGTAAAGTTTGACCGATTATTAGTTAAAGTCAGCTTAGTCACTAGTATTCTATATAGAGATAGTCAAGTAAAGTTTGACCGTTCATTAGTTAAAGTCAACTTAGTCACTTGTATTTATATATATAGAAAGTCAAGTAAGGTTTGGTCGTTGTTTAGACAAAGTCAAAAAAATTTATTAGTATTTATTATATACTAATTCAAATAAAGTTTGACCGTTAATTAGGTAAAGTCAACTTTGTTATTAGTGTTTATATATTGAAAGTCAAGTAAGGTTTGACCATTGATTAGACAAAGTTAAACATTTTTATTAGTATTTATTATATACTAATTCAAATAAAGTTTGACCATTAATTAGTTAAAGTCAACTTTGTTATTAGTGTTTATTTATTGAAAGTCAAGCAAAGCTTGACTATCGTTGATTAGACAAAGTCAACCTAGTTATTAGTGTTTATATATTGAAAGGCGAGTAAAGTTTGACCGTTGATTAGTTAAAGTCAGCTTAGTCACTAGTGTTTCTATATAGAGAGAGAGTCAAGTAAAGTTTAATCGTTGATTAGTTAAAGTCAACTTAGTCACTAATATTTATATATAGAAAGTCAAGTAAGGTTTGACCGTTGTTTAGACAAAGTCAAACATTTTTATTAGTATTTATTATATACTAATTAAAATAATTTTTTACCGTTAATTAGTTAAAGTCAACTTTGTTATTAGTGTTTATATATTGAAAGTCAAGTAAGGGTTCAACCGATGATTAGTCAAAGTCAGCCTAATTATTAGTGTTTATATATTGAAAGTCAAATAACGATTAACTACTAACTAGTTAAGGTTGTATTTATGTATACTTAATCAATTTTATGTATACTAAATATTTTGCCGAATGTTTTGAATTCTTTGGCGGAAAAATTGAACATTAAAAAATTTTGACAAATATTTTGAAATTTTTTGCGGGAATAATGAATTTTTAAAATTTTTAGCACCGGCTTTTAAAATCGATGCTATTTTAATTTTTTTTTGCAATTTTTACGCGGGAAGATAGAAATTTTAAAATATTTAGCACCGATTTTTAAAAACAGTGTTAATTTTTCCAAAAAATGGTGTTTTTTTAAAAACTTTTGGCAATTTCTTTGGTAGGAAAAATGAATTTTTAAAATTTTTAGCACCGGTTTAAACCGGTGCTATTTTCTTCCAAAATCGGTGCTAATTTTTCCAAAATCGGTGCTATTTAAAAAAATGTAGCTATTTCTTTGGCGGGAAAAAATTTTGAAAATTTTTAGCACCAGTTTTTAAAATTCGGTACTATTTTTAAATTTTAGCACCGATTTTTAAAACTGGTGCTATTTTTTAATTTTTAGCACCGATTTTTAAACCGATGCTATTTTTTACTAAAACCGGTGCTATTTAGAATTTTTTGGTTGGAAGATAGAATTTTACAAATATTTAGCACCGAAAATCGGTGCTAATATTTCCAAAATCGGTGCTATTTAAAAAATTTTGTCTATTTCTTCGGTGGGAAAAATGAAATTTTCAAATTTTAGCACCGATTTTAAAAATCGGTGCTAATTTTTTTCATAATTGGTGCTATTGTAAAATTTAGCACCGAATTTTTAAAAAATCAATGTTAAAATTTAAAAAAATTGGTACTATTATATTTTTAACACCGATTTTAAAAATCGGTGCTAAACAACCGGTGGTAGAGGGGGGTGTATGTGGTAGTGAACATCCGCCAAAACAACTTATTAAAAGATCTATTACTAGAAAATAAATCTAAAAACAAAATCTCAGGGAACTTGGCAGTTTGTTCTAAGATATTTCATCAGTCCTTTGCATACACTTGTAACATAAGTGGTCAAAATTTATTGACCAAGATATCTTATCTTTGGATTTAAACTTACCCATCTCAAAATAATATCACACACATTCCTCTGAAAACAAACCAAGAGTGCCAAGTTTTTGAAAGAAGAAAACATGGCTTCCACTTCAATACAATTACAGTCGACTACTCAAACATCAATTTCCAAAATAAACTTGCTATCATCATATTCAACAAAGAAGCCCATATTCGCCGGCACAAACCTAAACTTTCCATCTTCACTTCAACTGAACAAAACCCTACTGCAAGTAGGATCATCAAGCACAGCAAAGTACAATGAGGTTGTGGTGGACGACGAAGAAATGGATAAAATTAGAAGGCTTCAAAATGGCTCGGATGTTCGCGGCGTGGCCATAGAAGGGGAAAAGGACCGAACGGTTAACCTAACACCTCCTGCAGTGGAGGCAATAGCCGAGAGCTTTGGTGAATGGGTGGTGGAGAGATTGGAGAAGGCAAAAGATGGTGGAGCAGTTCAAAATGTTCGCGTATCGCTGGGACGAGATCCGCGAATTTCAGGTGCAGCATTGAGTGTTGCTGTTTTTGCTGGTCTTTCTCGTGCAGGTTGTATCGTGTTCGACATGGGATTGGCTACAACACCAGCATGTTTCATGAGTACATTGTTGCCTCCATTTTCATACGATGCTTCAATAATGGTACCACATCTGTCCCAACTGAATCTGCACACTTACTGTTTAACAGTCAAAATTAAAGTATTCTTAGTAATAGTAATGGAGTCATATGTATATATGGTGCAGATGACAGCTTCTCATTTGCCATACACGAGGAACGGGCTCAAATTTTTCAACAAGAGTGGAGGGCTGACGTCACCGGAGGTGGAGGAAATATGCGACAGAGCTGCTAGAAAGTATGCTAATCGGCTCGCAAAGGTATCAACAGCGGCAAAGAGACCGCCGGAAAGAGTGAATTTCATGAGCGCGTATGCAGAGCACCTACGGGATATCATCAAGGAAAGAGTGAATCATCCTTTGAATTATGATACTCCACTAGACGGATTTCAGGTGTGTTTAGACTTTTCTTGTTCTTTTTAAAAAAGAACAATTCTCATATGGTACACTCGGGACGTAATATGTTGGTTAATTAACTAGAAATTTATGCGCTAAAAGAATAAAAGATAACTATTATTCATGATTTTAGAAATATACTAGTATGATATTCATAGTATTAAAGATAGGATGTGGAAGGTATTACTAGTGTAGGAAATAAGGGCAAAAATCTGTATTTATTAATGAACTGAGGATACATTATATAGTAGTGCATGATACCTATAGAAGGTAGGAAAAAGGTAATAAAATATAAATACAATTACAAGTAATATAAAAATCTGTGTTTATTAATGAACTCAGGATACATTATATAGTAGTGCATGATACCTATAGAAGCTAGGAAAAGGTAATAAAATATAAATACAATTACAAGTAATATTCTAATTCTTTAACACCCTCCCTCAAGTTGGAGCATAGGGATCAGAAATGCCCAACTTGCCAAGTAATGAATGAAACTGGTTACGTCCGAGAGCTTTGGTAAATAAATCCGCAGGTTGATCTGTAGTGCGGATATGATGAGTAACTATAGCGCCGGACTGTACAAGATCCCGGACAAAATGACAATCAACTTCAATATGCTTCGTACGTTCATGGAACACTGGATTTGCTGCAATATGAAGAGCAGATTGACTATCACAAAACAAATGCATAGGAAAAGAGTGAGAAACCCCTAGGTCTTTCAGCAAGGACCGAAGCCATAATAACTCACAGCAGGCAACTGCCATAGCACGATACTCTGCTTCAGCAGAAGATCGAGAAACAGTAGGTTGCTTCTTAGTCTTCCAGGAAACTGGAGAATCATCAATCATAACAAAGTAACCAGATAAGGAAAGCCTAGTAATAGGACAGGCGGCCCAATCCGAATCACAATAAGCAGTCAATTGGAGAGTACTACGGGAAGAAAGAAATAAACCTTCACCAGGATGACTCTTCAGATAGTGCAAAACACGAACTGCAGCTTGCCAGTGAGGAACACAAGGAGACTTCATGAATTGCGCAAGAGTATGAACTGAATAATTAAGTTCAGGACGAGTAATAGTTAGATATATCAGACGCCCAACCAAGCGGCGATACTGCTCCGGGTCATGGTAGGCTGGACCTTCAACACGTGCCAAATCATATTGTTACTCCATCGGAAAATCAATTGGTTTAGAAGCAGATAAACCTGTATCAGATAGAATGTCCAAAGCATATTTCCTTTGTGAGAGAAACATCCCCTCCGGTCATCTAGCAATCTCTATGCCCAAAAAATACTTAAGCAAACCAAGGTCCTTCATGTGAAAACAAGAACCCAAGTATTTCTTGAACTCAGAGATAAACGAAGAAGAACTACCAGCAATGACCAAATCATCCACATAAACCAGAACATGTAAAGACTGTGATCCACTGGAAAAGACAAACAAAGAGTAATCGGCCTTACTCTGAACAAATCCAAATGCCCGTAAAGCTTAAGCCAGTTTAGCAAACCAATTTCTAGGAGCCTGTCGAAGACCATAAAGAGATTTCTGTAGGCGACAGACCTGACCAGGCGGGACAGCGTAGCCAGGTGGAGGACGCATGAACACTTCCTCATGCAAATCACCATGGAGGAAGGCATTATGAACATCCATCTGATGCAGTTCCCAACCACGAATAACTGCAATGGACAAAAACAAGCGAACAGAACTCATCTTCGCAACAGGAGCAAAAGTCTCAGTGTAATCAATTCCTTCAACCTGACAATTCCCAAGAACCACGAGGCGCGCCTTATGACGTTCAATAGTACCATCTAACCGAAACTTCGTCCGATAAACCCATTTGCATCCAATAGCCTTCTTGTGCGCAGGCAAAGGAGACAAAGTCCATGTCTGATTTCGCTCCAGTGCAGTAAGTTCCTCAACCATAGCATCTCGCCAATGAGAATGACGGGAAGCCTCAGAGTAAGTAGTGGGATCTGCACTAGAAGTTACAGCACCCAAAAATCTAGAATGCATACTAGAAAAATTATCACAATTTACATAATCAGTAAGAGGGTAGAGAACACCTGAGGAAAGTGATGAAGTGTGAGGGAACGTAGTCGAATGGGGGGGTCTTCAGTGGTAAGAGCACAAGCATCACAATCATAATCTGCCAAATACGATGGTGGACGACGAGATCGAACACTTTGTCTGGTAGAAGGTGGATCGACGGTAACTGGCGGAGAAGTATCGGTGACGGACGATGTAGGTAGAGCGACGGCGGCCGGCAAAGAGAAACTGACGTCGGGCGGTGGAGCACAGCCGATGGATGCCGACGTCGTGACGTCGGAGATGACCACTGGGAGTTGGTCGGTGACTGTCGTCGGTGAATCGACGGCATTGACCGGCCGACATTGACCGGCGTTGACCCGCTGGGGTTGACCGATGTTGACCCGCTGGGGTTGACCCGCTGGGGTTGATCAATGTTGAACCACTGGGGTTGACCGATGTTGACCCACCGGCATTGAACGACATTGACCCACCGGCGTTGACCGTGTTGAATGGCCGACGGTGATGGGTAAAACAACAGCCGGCGTCGGAAAGCCGACGTTGACTGGCAGTGGTTGATCAGCTGTAGAAGGCGGATCGAAAAATTTGTGCAGCTCGGGTGAGAAGAAGGAGGAGGAATCCGACGATGCTGTGGTGGCGCGCCAGGTTCATTGGATGAAACAGAGTATGGGAACTGGTCTTCAAAGAAATCAGCATCCTGGGTATTAAAGATCACTCGAGATTCCACGTTGAGAAGACGATAACCTTTCTTTCCGGTGGGATAACCAAGGAACAAACACCGCCAACTTCTTGGTGCAAACTTGTCACGGTATCTGGGAACACGAGCAGCAAAACACAAGCAACCAAAAACCCGTAGAGAAGAGTAATTGGGCGCCTAGCCATAGAGCAACTCAAAGGGAGTACGACCGTTGAGAAGCTGAGTTGGGGTTCGGTTGATTAGGTAAGCAGCAGTAAGAACACATTCTCCCCAAAATGCAATAGGAAGATTGGCTTGAAACCGTAAAGCACGCGCCACATTGAGTAAATGACGATGCTTTCTTTCAACTCGACCATTCTGTTGCGGAGTATCAACCATAGATGTCTCAAAAATGATTCCAGATGCAGTAAAGTGAGACCGGAGAGGCAAAAATTCAGTGCCTTTATCAGCCCGAACTCGTTGAATTGTTCTTCCCCACTGGTTCTTGACTAAGGCACTAAATTCTAAAAATCTAGAAGCTACTTCAGATTTAGCTACTAACAAATAAACCCAAACAGCTCGGGAATAATCATCTACGATTGTCAAAAAATAAAATGCACCACTAGAGGATGGAGTTCGATAAGGTCCCCAAACATCACAATGTACTAATTGAAATAATACAGTAGCATTTGTAGAACTCAATGGAAAACTATGTCTAGTCTGTTTTGCTCTGTAACATACAGAGCAAGGTATAGTAGTATTATTGGTGCTAAAATCAAGAGTAGGAATAGAAGACAACACCGTAGATGATGGATGACCAAAACGCGGATGCCATAAATCAGATGAAGAAACCGAAGCAACTGTTGGAATAGATTGCAGGATATGAGGACGAAGGCGAGTATCCAACAGACGAAGCCAATAAACCCCCCCCCCCTTTCTGTTCACCCACGCCAATCACAATCCCCGTACTGATTTTCTGTAAAATGCAATAATTTTCAGTAAACAAAGCTAGACATTTTAAGGCAGATAACAATCTAGAACATGATAATAAATTGCATCGCAAAGTAGGTATGTAGAGCACATGAGTAAGGGTGACATCACCGAAACAAATAGACACATATTGTGTAGCAGACGACACAGATCCATCATGTAGTATAACATTCACAGTGTTGGTAGCAGTAGTAATATCAGTAAGAGAACCTTTGTCATCAGTCATGTGATATGAGGCTCCCGAATCAAGAATCCAAGGTAAAGTAGACTTACCTGACCCATGGTCAGATAACGAATGAAACTGATTAAATAAATGTATGGTCGTACTCCATTGGTCGTCAGATAGAGCAGGACCAAAATCAGATCGTGTAGGTAAGCCAGAGGAGGCGGCCACCGCAAACTCTTGCGGCGACGTCACTACGCCGGCGAAAAGAGCCATAAAACAAATGGCAAGAACAATTAAATTAAGATAATGGAGAAAATTTGCTGAACCAAAGCCAAAAAAAAGGCAATGTGACGCGCGCCTACAGTCTGGCGCGTGCGGCGCACGCGCTGTGAAGGGTAATTGCGCGTCTGATGCACCCGCGCGTGGACTCACGCGCTTCTAGAAGGTCTAGCGCGTGAATCTCACGAGCGTCTCACTCTGGCGTTGTCTGCGATGGCTGCGTGTCTCCCGTCGCCGGAGTCGAGAGCGAGACCGGAGTCGAGAGCGAGACCGGAGTCGAGAGTCGAGACCGTTGTCAGGCCGGAGTGGTGAGTAGAGTAGAGCTATTCGGTCGGAGTTAAGAGCGAGAACTACGATCGGGAGCGGAAGAACTACGATCGGGATTGGGAGCGGAACTACGATCGGTATTGGGAGCAGGTGCAGGCCGGCGGACAGAGTCGGGAGCGGAAGCAAGTGACGGCCGGCGGAGCGGGAGCAGAACCGGCGGCGTGGTGGTGGCAGGACCGGCGGCGGGCTGAAGAAGAAGTTTTTTTTTTAACCCTAAGAAAGAAAGGTAGTCCGGATCGGCGGCGCGTGGAAGTCACGCACTGACGACGACGGAAAATTTAGGACGGTATTTTAAGGTTTCAGGATTTTAGGCTCTGATACCATGTAGGAAATAAGGGTAAAAATGTGTGTTTATTAATGAACTCAGAATACATTATATAGTAGTGCATGATACCTATAGAAGCTAGGAAAAGGTAATAAAATATAAATACAATTACAAACTAGGATATGATATAATGAGGTTTTTTTTACCCCATTCTCGGCATACGATTTGTAAACTGTTGGTAGTACTCCTTGTGAATTCGTGGTTTGTGCATGGAGTTGGGTTGTTTGTTGTTTTGCATGCCAGCAATTCATTCACATCCACTGGCATTGTGCACCTTATCTTATCTATATTTCTACAACTCAGTTTGCGTAAAATGGTAAATAACTGTACACAGTTTCAGGCGAATGCAGACCATAAATTTGGTTTTGAGCGTGCGCGCTCTGTGGTTAGTTAATTGGCAGGGGGTCAGTTTAGACAACGCATCTTTTTGTTTTTTCATCCGTTACCAGACAACTTTAAAACCCTCCAGTTCAAGGCCCTATTCTTTAAATGAATTTAGCCAAAACTAAATTTTGGCACCAAGTCTGAGAATATTTTATCAATGAAATTATTTTATAATTAATACAATTAATCAGGTGATTTGATATTTATTTTTATATATTATAACAAAAATTTTTAAAATTTATATAATTATAGTGTGATTTTAAAAGTTATTTAAATAAAATTTGCCTATCGGCACGAGATGAAAAGCAGGAATAATAGGTCAAAACTAAACTGAACTGAATTGAGTGGAACTCAGTTATTAATATTAATCATTAAATTGAATTGAATTCATAGAGTCAAGTGAAAGACACACGTTAGTTTAATATGAGTTCTCGCTTTCTCTTTTCTTATAAAAAAAATCCTTTCATTTGTTTTAGACGGAATTTAACTCGCATTCAAGAATATTCGACTTTATCTTTAAAAATTACTATCACAACTAAGGTACACCCCAAAGAGATTAGTACTGGACTACATTGCTTGCCCAATCACTTCAATGGGCCATCTGAACTATCTCAAGCATTGATGTAACCCCAATTGTGTAGAACAGTACAAGTGTAGAACTAGTGCTCTCTTCTTTTCATCAAGTAAGCTAAATTTTATACATGAATAGTAACGAGAAGGATATGATTTGAGCTCCATTAAACTGATATAAACAGAATGAACTGCAGTTAAATTGAAACAAATACGAGCTAATTTAAAAATGGATGTGCAATATATTTCTTGCAAGAGCTTTCGATAGCAACAAGATCTAATGCAAAATGTACTCATTAAATATTTTCTGAATTCAGATAATTGTTAATGCTGGAAATGGATCAGGAGGGTTTTTCACGTGGGACGTTCTAGACAAGCTTGGTGCAGACACATTTGGCTCCCTACACCTCAACCCAGACGGAATGTTTCCAAACCACATTCCAAACCCCGAGGACAAAACAGCAATGGCCTTAACAAGGGCGGCAGTTCTCGAAACCAAAGCTGATCTCGGCATAGTTTTCGACACCGACGTCGACCGGAGCGGCGTGGTGGATAGCTCCGGCAACCCCATTAACGGTGATAAGCTCATAGCTCTGATGTCAGCCATTGTTCTGAAGGAGCATCCGGGTACGACTATTGTGACCGATGCTCGGACAAGTATGGCCTTGACTAGGTTTATTACGGACCGAGGAGGCCACCATTGTCTGTATCGGGTTGGATACAGGAATGTGATTGATAAAGGAGTTCATCTTAATGAGGATGGCATTGAGACTCATCTCATGATGGAAACCAGTGGACATGGTGCCCTCAAGGAAAACCATTTCCTCGACGATGGTTAGTTCGATTTCCAACTCCGAACACGATGACAATATATGATAACATAGAGACTCGATCATTGGATGAAAGCTTAATTACTGCTCCTTTGTAAAATGTTAAAATATTTTGGTTTCCGACTTTTTGAGGAATGGGTATGTTTTGTCAGGGGCGTACATGGTTGTAAAGATCATCATTGAAATGGTGAGAATGAAACTGGAGGGCTCGAGGGAAGGAATAGGAAGTCTGATAAAAGATCTTGGAGAACCCCTCGAAACAGCAGAGCTGAGGATGAATGTCATTTCTGAACCAAGATTTGCAAAAGCAAAGGCCAGTGAGGCCATTGAACTCTTTAGGAGCTATATTGAGGTAAGTGTATCTATCGGATTAATAAGATTTAGGGTAATATGCAAATATAATCCTATATGTTGAGGAAAGTGCAGATATAACTCTCAATTGTTTTTTAATGTAAATATAACCCGACTATTGAATGAAAGTGCAAATATGACCCCCTGACCATGATTCCGGCGTTGACTAACAAATTCTGCCTATTGACCCACTTGCAAAGACTAAAATGCCATTATGGCCTAAGCCTTAAACTAGAAGGACAATTATGCCCTTATTAACGTTGGAAAAATTCTAGTCAAGTTCATAATATCGGGGACTATCACCACCACCGTCAGGCCACCACCACCACCCGCTATTACTGCTCTCCACCAGATTCTTCCTCAGGGCAGCCCTTTTCTGGAATAGGGTTGGCTGGGCTCCACCACCACCAAAGCCCCGTCACCACCATTCTTCCCTTCTCCGCCATCTGAGATCACCTCTGCCACCATTCTTCCCTCCTCCACCACCATAGAACTCATGCCCTAGTGAAACCTCACGCCACCCCGCCATAGTGCCACCACCTGCTCCGACCCTAGCGCCACCTCGTGCCACCCCACCATAGTGCCACCACCTGCCCCGAACCCTAGCGCCACCTTGAACCCTAGCACCACTTCGCCACCACCCCAAATCCCCAACTCCGCTAGCGCCGAAGATCCCAGCACAGTCCCATCAACCCTCCACTAAAACCCTAGCTCCAGCCACCACCACCACCACCACTATTTTCGGCGCCGCTCAGCCAAGCGCTGGAAAATTGATGAATCCACAACGCCACTATCAAAGCCATCAACCCTAAAATCGATGAATCGATGAAACATACTGGGAAAGAAGAGAAAGAAGAAGAGGGGAAGGAGAAGAGAAACGGAGAAAGAAACGAAAAACGGGAAAAATACGAATGAAAATGGTCTGGAAAAGAAAAGGGCTGGGAAAGAAAAGGGTCCTGGAAAGAAAAGTGCAGAAAGAAAAGAGAAACGAAGAAGCTGGCTCTAGGAATGTAATATCAGTATTTTTTCAATTTTATTTTTTATTTTTTTACAGAGTGGCAAAATAGTCTTTTCACCATATTCCGGCCTCCAACTGGCTGAAAAGGTTATATTTTCACATAACCTGAATAGATAGGGTTATATTTGCACTTTCAATTAGTGCAGGATTATATCTGCACTTTCGTCAATTATATAGTGTTATATCTGCACTTTTCTCTAAGATTTAATAATAAAATCTTGTTACATCAATTTTTAACTAATCACTTTCGTCGATTGGATTCGCAGCAAGGTCGGCTACCAGGGTGGGAGTTAGACTCTTGTGGAGAATGTTGGGTTAGTGAAGGGTGCCTCGTGGATACCAATGACACTCCAGCTGCCATTGATGCTTATATGTACAGGTATGGATTAATGTCCCAAATCTTCAGTGTTCGCGCGTGAATTGCTTTTATACACTATGTCCTATTTGTTTCTAAAATAACAACCAAAATATATATAGTCTGACAAGGAGACAGTTCTGTAAGTGTTTCTGAAGATCATATGAACTAACTCTCACAAGTGATCGGGGGCAAAGCCGATATGAAGCGCAGTAGGTTAAGAAGTATGAAGTAGCATTCCTTCATTGCCTTTAGGCTATATATTTGAAGTACTACACTAATTAGAGTATCTAGGGCATGAAGGGAAGCTAGTATTAGTTTTACACTCCCTTCATTTTTCTTATGTTGGCACACTGCTTTTGTGCACTGCTATTTAGGAGATGTTAAATGAGTGAACGAACATGAACTAAAAGAAAGAAAAGTGGCTCAAAACCACCTTAAACTTGGAATAAAATGTTCTGCGCTTAAAAAGAAATTCATTGGCATTCAGGGCTAGAGTTTTGGACAACGAGAATGAAGAGATCGGGTGGATACATCTCCGGCAGAGCATTCATAACCCAAATATAGCAGTGAATTTGCAGGCCAATGTACCAGGAGGTTGTCAATTGATGTCAAGAGTTCTGAGAGACAAGTATGACATTTTCAAACCCTTCAATTTTTGGAGTTTTTTTTCACTTGACGATCAAATGAATTAAGTTAATGATTTTGTTCATTGATTCTTGATCTTCAGGTTTCTTTTGGCAAGTGGGATGGATGAAATACTCGACATCAGTCACATCGATAACTTTTCCTCGACTGGAAAGGCATGATGAATTCGTAAATTGATCACCAAGGAATATTGCTGGTCGATCGATGTAGCCTATGTAGAGAGACACAATTGAAGATATATTTCTTCCATCATTGATATTGTACAGCTATAGCATTGTAGGAACGGTATGAGAATCGGTTCAAATTTATGGAAACTTAAAACTATTTTTTGATGTATTATTTTCACTTATTGGGTGCAAGAATGAATTTTGGGATAGAAAAGCTCGAGGCAGTGAAGTAGGGTGGATATCCTTCACTGATGAACTGGAAGGGATGTTATTTTATTTCATGATGATAAAACATAATTGGAGCTGGATTAGATATTAGAATGTATAAAACCCGATTTGTTACCAGACATAGTGTCTTGCTTTATGTTGCCCGGAAACCTGATAGAGAATATTTACAAAACATATGCAAGATATTAGTGGGGAAGCACTTCCCGAAAATAGAAAAATCATTGAGCCCAATGGCGCCAACTATATTTACCAAAAGGCTTGGGAGGACTGGGTTTCAAAGACCTAAAGATCTTTAACATTGCAATATTAGGAAAGCAGGGTTGGAGAATACTTAGCAGTTCTAATTCGATGGTGGAAAAAGTTATAAAAGCTAAATATATCCCATCATCATCTTTCTTGGATGCCAAACTTGGCTATGATCACTCATATGCATGGCGATCCATACTGGAAGGCAAGCAGTTATTGAAACTAGGCATTTGCAAACGTATTGGATCTGGGGTGACTACTAATATAAAACATGATCCTTGGTTACCAAGAGTCGCTAGTCCAAAACCCCTATTTCTCCCGGCATCTTTCCCAAATAATCTGACAAGGAACTGGTTGAAATAGGAAGGCACAAATTATTGAAACGATGGTCTTATCCGAACAACTTTCGATGAAAAAGAAGCCTCTCTCGTATTATCCACGCCATGTAGTAATAACCATCATCGCCCGAATAGATGCATGGGCTTGGCAGCCAATGGCCAACGGCAAGTACACTGTCGAATCAGGATATAACTTGGGAATTAATTCTCCACTTTATTCCTATGCAGGACATATGGCCAACAACAGCTCTAGCCCCTCCCCTACATTGGAAGAAAATCTGGAGCCCAAAGATGTCGTAAAAAACAAAGCACTTCATATAGAGATTATGCAAAAATCACCTGCCATCAGCAGAAAATCTTCACCAAAGACAATCGAGGAACGAAACCACATGCTTTACATGCTCATGTGAAGATATATCCCTGACCCACGTTTTCTTCCATTGCCTCGTGGCTGACCAGATTTGAATCAAATCAGATTTATATGAGAAGATATACAGATACCAACAGTAAAGTGTAGAACTATGGACACAACTTGTACTAGAACTGACTAGCCAAGACATGGCTCTTACAACTATGATGATATACTAGTTCTGGGACCACCAAAACAAACTAATTCATGAAGAGAAACGTGTTCTCCAACCACAACATAGTGTTCTCTATGCTAGCAAGCAATTAGAAAGCTTAGCAAGGAAAAAAGTCACATATTTGAGAATAACCCTGACCAAGCTCCGGGAACCCTAATGGGAAAACCTTGCTCTTTGACACTGTATCATCTAGTGAGAACACCTACCTGGGATGGTTCATATGGGACTCGAATGGTGAGTTGGTATACAGATAAGCACACGAGCTACCTTTTCCATACATTGCTACATGCAGAGTATCTATCTCTAAGGACATGTCTATAATCATCATTAGAGAAAGGTCTATCAAATCAGCAAATTCAAGGAGAAATTACCATTAACGCAACTAATAGCTAAAATGGTAACCAATCTGATTTTGGTCTAATCATAAGCAAGATTTCAAGCCTAATAGAATCTTACCTTTGTCTAAGAGTAGTTTGGAGAAAAAGACAGACAATGTAATAGCTCACACATTGACTACCCATGCCAAACTATCTGGAGACTATGTCTCTCGATGGGATCACATCCCACAGTGTGTAACTCCATTCTTTGAAAATGAATGCATTCTTTTAACTTTAAAAAACCCTATTTATTAAAATAAACGGTTCAAAAAATTTGACCAAATCAAAACTCCTTTCACTACAAGAAAACTCGATCACTTATTACTTCGAGTTCTTTACCTCGGTTATTTATAAAAAAAAAGTAAAAAGTATTTTCTTACCTCATTTAAAAATAATATAAAAGGTACACTTTTTTACTTCAGTTGTAATATAACCAAGATAAAAAGTCTAAAAAATAGAAGTAAAAAAGTATGACCGACGTCAGATGAAATGACACAGCAAGGTGGACCGACGTCGGTATTATGTTGAATTCTAAGTTAATATGAAGAGCTGAAAGGGGTGCCGACAGCGGTTCCGCTTTTGGTAATAAAATATTTAATTAAAAAATGCATTCAATTGAAGTCGATCACCTGTCTCACCCGATGTTGGTTGCAACCGACGTTGATCACAAGTCTTACCTAGTTTCAGTCCTACCAACGTCGGATGTTCTTACTACCACGTCACATGTCTCTCTCACACATTTGAGCCGAATTCCCAATTAGGAAAATTTCCAAAAATTGTATTACTTTTGGCTTCCACATTTTAAAATAATATATATACAATATAAAAATAATATTCAATACTCTAAATGAAATGTCAAACTTGTACATTCACTAATTTACATTCACCATTTGTATTTTATTTATTAATAATAATATTTTATTTATTAGTATTTTAAAAAAAAGGTTTGACTTTCCATACATAAACACTCATCAAAAGGTTAGACTTTAACTAATCAACGGTCAAAACTTAGTTGACTTTGTATATATAATCACTCATGAAAAAGTTTGACTAATCAATGGTCAACCCTTACTTGATTTCCACACATAAACACTAATGAAATGTATTACCTTAACTGATCAATATAAACAACAATTAAAAGGTTTGATTTGACCTTAACTAACTACATGTTATCCCTTACTTGATTCTCAATTTATAAAAACGAGTGAAAAGATTTGACCTTATCTAATCAACAGTCAAATCTTAATTGAGTTTCTATAAATAAATGCTCATGACATGGTTTGACCTTAACTAATCAAAGTTCAACTATTACTTGGCTTTGTATATATAATCACTCATTAAAATGTTTGACCTTAACTAATCAACGATCAACCCTTAATGGACTTTCCATATATAAACACTAATGTAAAGGTTTCACCTTAACTAATCAATAGCTAACCCTTACTTGACTTTCAATATATAAACGATTAGGAAATTGTTTGACCTTAACAAATCAAAGGTCAACCCATACTTTACTTTCCATATATAAACACTCGTGAAAATGTTTGACCTTAACAAATCAACGGTCAACTCTTACTTAACTTTGTAAATATATTCATTTTTAAAAAGGTTTGAACTTAACTAATCAACATCAACTCTTAATTTACTTTCCATATATAAACACTAATGAAAATATTTTACCTTAACTTATCAATGGTCAAACCTTACTTTACTTTCCATATATAAACGCCCATAAAAAGGTTTGATCTTAACTAATCAACTGTCTACCCTTAATTGACTTTCCATATATAAGAACTAATGAAAATGTACTTTAACTAATTATCGGTCAAACATTACTTGGCTCTGTAATATATGAACATTGTGAAAATGTTTGATCTTAACTAATCAACGAACACCCCTTACTTGTTCCACATAAATATACTAATGAAAAGGTTGACCTTAATTATGCATGGACCAACTCTTACTTGACTTTCCACATATAAACACCAATGAAAAAGTGTAAGTTTAACTAATCAACGGTAAACCCTTACTTGACTTCCATATATAAACATTGAGAGCATTTTTAGTGCTACGGAGGTCTTCCGTGTATATCATAGACACATGTCAAACTCTAGTACAACAGCGGCATGAAATATTTGGAGTTCTTTTGGTTTTGGAAATTTTGTTCTCCGATGCTAAACCCCCGTTTGCACATTTTCTTATTTCCACCTAGCATTTAATCAATAATTTTAATATTTTAAACAAATATGTATTATTATTAAGTGTACGTGGTTGTATTTCTAAAATGTTTGAAACTATAAAAAAATTAAATAATGTGAGGATTTGAATTCTATTGTTGCATTATACAATATATATATATATATATATATATATATATATATATATATATTACAGTTTTTTTTAAAAAAATAAAATTAAAAAAAAATAATTAAATTAATTAAATTATTTAATTCGCATTCCCTGTTATTTATACTCATAATTTATAAGTATATTCTTAATTTAGTTTTTCAAATATATTAATATGTAGGATAACTAAATAATTTAATTTATTGGTGTAAAAAATTCAAGTCATTGTTCATATTTTTTTAATTATATATAACAATAAAAAATTAAATCTTAATCGTAAAATTCGTTATACATCTTCTTTTAAATCTCCTTGTATAATTATATATTAGATTCATATTAGTTAATCCAAGCTTAAATTTGACTGCAGATTAAAACATAGACCACCTTGGCCATGGCAAGCAATATCAACCTCGACCAGTATCATTGTTATCTAGTGGTGGAACCAGGATTTTTTTTCAGTTGGGGCTGGAAGGATGAACGGTGGTGGGGCGGCGTTCGGAGTCTCGGCCGGTGGTGGGACGGCGGAGGCCGGAGCTGGAGGCTGGAACGTTGGGCACAAGCAGAAATTTGGGTTTGCGGCAGCTGAGAGTGTTTTGTGGCAAACTTTAGGTAATTCATTTTTGGAATTTGACCCAATACAAATACCCAAATTTTAAATTTAAATTTTCTTTTTTTCTTCTGCACTGATCAAAACGACGTCGTTTGACTTGAGCCAAAACACTGTCGTATTGATGTATTATGGGCCAAAAAAAAGAAGGCCTTCAGCGGTCTTCTTTCCCAATTGCTTATGCCGGAAAAATAAAAAACGCCGAAAAAGCTCCGCTCCACCGCTGAAAAGCGCTTTTAACCATTACTACTATACCGCCGAAACCTCAGGTAAGATTGAAACTCTACCACATGCCATGGTAGTTCCGCCCATATTGTTATCGTATTGCTGGCTGGGGGCATACATTTTATGCAAGAATGAATCTGATGGACAAAGTATGAGAGTAATCATATGACAGAGCCTTACGAATGCGCTAAAGCTACTGATCATGCAAAGTCTCGGGTACATGTTTTACTATGATTAGAGGTCATGCGGGTTTTTACTATTCCTTTGTTTTTTAATTGTGACGCACATACCAATTTTGTATATTATTTTAAAATATTATTAAATTTTCTTTAATGGTAAAAAATATATTATTCTTAATCACTCATTAAACTTTTTACTCTCCTTGCTCAATTCCAGTGCCGGAACCACCGTAAGGCGAGGGCAGGCGCGCGCCTGCCCTGAGCTCCGTCGGCCAGGCGGGAGCTACTGTTCCCGGCCGACGGAGCGGTGGTTCCCCCTACGGCGGCGTAGGCGCGCCGCGCGCAGCGATGGATCTCGCCGGAGAAGGAAGCGTCAGCTTCCTTCTTTTTTTTTCCAAATAACGACGTCAAACAACGTCGTTTAACTAATAGAATTTTTTTTTTTAAATGTTACAGACCTGGGCCGAATTTGGGCCGAATTTTAAGAAAAAAAATTCTATTAGTTGGGCCGAAAGCCCAACTCCTTCAGCTTTCTCTTTTCCCGCACTTCCTCTTCTTCACTTCCTCTGTTCCTCAGCAGCTGCTCAGCTCAAGCTCTTAAACTAAAATCCATCTCTTCTCCAGCAGCGCCGCCGCGCTCAGTAGCTCCGCCGCGCCGCCGCCTCCAGTCGTCCGCCACCGGCCACCCGCCACCGTCGTCCGCCACAGCCAGCCACACCACCGGCCACCGCTCCATTTAGCCATTTAGGTATTTTAAAAATTCAAATTTCAATTTCAATTTAATTCAAACTCTTAAACTAAAATTGAAAGATTGAAAACATGAATTTAATTGTTTCTAGTTCAATTCCTTTTCAATTGTGATTTTAGTTATGCAATATTATTTTTATTCAATTCATTTTAATTTTTGTTTGAATTGTGATGTGTGAGATTTTGAAGAATTTGTGAATTGTGATTGTGAGGTTATTTAAATTCATTGTAATTTTGGTTTGAAAAGTGATTTTTGAAATTGTGAGGTTATTTAAATTTTAAATTCATTGTGAATTTGTGATTGTGAGATATTCGTTTTTATTCAATTCATTGTGATTTTCGTTTGAATTGTGATTTGTGGGATTTTGTGAAATAATAATTTAGGGATTTTATGCTCTTGTAGATTTTATCATTGTGATTACTCTTGTAGTCTTGTAGATTTTATAATGAGTTGAATTTGGTGTTTGATAGGTTATGAAGAATTTAGTGCAACGGAGTATAGGATTTCCACCTTTGAGGAAGAGAGTTCTTGAATGTGATGAAGGTACCCAAGATAGGCATAATGAGGAGGGTGGTAGTGGTAGTAAGCAACCTCGTTTACAATTTTGTGCCAATGATGTTATAAGTGATCCCGCCCTAAGAAAACCTATAAATGAGTATGATGCTTCTATTATAGATAATGTGAGGTGTGAATATGTGAAAAGAGGGCCTTGTCAACCTAGGAACCATCATTTTCCCAAAACTTTTTATTCAAGCGAATATAGAAAGTTTCAAAAGAATTGGTTTGATATGTTTCCTTGGTTGGAGTATAGTGTGTCAAATGATGCCGCATATTGTTTTCCTTGCTATCTGTTTAAGGATCCCACAAGTAATGATGACTATAGTGTGGATGGGGTGAAAACTTGGAAGAATGCCCTAAACTCTTTTAGGAAGCATAAAAAACATGTGAATGGTAAGCATCATATTGCCGTTGGGAAATTGTCGGACTTATGTTGTGAGGGTTTATGTTGAGAAAGGGGTTTTTGTTAAGATTGAGAATGAAGCAATCATGCAACGTTTTCAAAGCTCGGAGCCTCGTAGGATTAAATTGCCTCCACTTCCTAAATCTGCTTCTAGCATTAGAATGTAGTTTTTTTAGTAGTGAATTTGTAGGACTTATTGTATTGTACTTATCTTATTATATTATGTTAATCGATCATTTGTTTTTTAGTTGTACAAAATTTTTTTTTACGTACAGTGCGATTTCAGCCTACCCTCATATTCTTTCCTGGTTCCGCCACTGCTCAATTCTCTTCACATATTTTAACTTTTTAAAAAATACCAACTAAACATATGATGCTGAATATAGTAAAATGGAGGGAGTATCAGTTTAATTTAAAGAATTTCTAGATTCATTTGCAATTTTGTGAATTAATCTGCAATTTTAAAAATAATTTGGATTGATTTGTAATTCAATTGTGTTCCGGGATGGAAATACAATTATTAGGCTTTTGTACTACTTGCTACACCTGCTGGTATAGTGGTTTCTTAGTTCTAGATCCAATATCATGATCAGTGGACTGTTGTAGACTGTAGACTGTAGATATAAACTGAAGGGGTTCGAGGCATATCCTCATTAAGATTAGTAGTAGGAGTAGTAGGAGTAGTAGGAGTAGGGGTTTGATATTGATCATGAACCTCATTAACATGGGTATGTTCAGAACACTACAAGAAAAATGATATTTTATTTTACTCTTTTTACCTTATTTTCTTTGTTAATCCCAAATAACTGAGTTAAAAAGTTCTTTTAATTTAATTTTATTTTCTTGAAGTAAAATATTTTATTTACCTCGATTATAAAAAAATTAAGGTAAATAATTAATTTTTTACCTCGGTTATAATAAAAATTGAAGTAAATGGCAAAAAATTGTAGTAAATAATATGAACGAATAGCGTGCGACGTCGCATATGTTGTGTTAGAATCTTGATCGATTTTGTCATTAACATCGTTTCTACTGATACGTTTGGCCAATGACAGCGAAGTCGCACATATTTTTTAAGATAAGTCAAAGTAAAGAATTTGACGGTGAAAGAAAATAAAAGAAACGAAATGGATGTTAATCATATGATGTTCAAATCATATTAAATCACATATATAATCACATATTTTCAATCTTATGATGTTCAAATTAAATAGTAAAATAACTAGAAAAATAGTAGTCGAAAAACATGCTCACAATGATCAATGCATAAATTTGAATAAGATTTGTTTTATTTCCAACATAATAGAGATTACAATAAACTCAAGCAACTCCCATAATGATGACCTTGAAGACGATAGGCCTCCCACCTTCGATCACCTCGAAGAACAATGTGTCCCCGGTGCGTAGATTGTTTCCCTTAAGGAACTCGCCAAAACCCTTAAGGAAAAGCTTGATCTTCCTACCCTCCGAGTAGTTCATACGGTACTCTGTTCCATAACACCTCAGCACTACGAAGGTCTTTGCACTCGACAGTAGTGGTACAATCTCTCATGGGATGTACTAAATTAGAAAAATATATTGATCAGAAATATATTTATATATGTGTATATATGTGCAATTATTTGAAATTGCATATTAATTTTAAATTGCATATTGATTTTAAATGCATTACCAAATTTGGGGATTTTCCCCGAAGTTCTGCTTCTTCAGAGTACAGTGGAAATGTTGGCTTTGAGGAGCCATTGTATGATCCTCAATGTCGAACACAAGAGGCTCGAGATTGCTCCGTTGTGCGGAGAACTTCATGAAAACAAAATATTGTGGTAAAGTCTGAAGATGTGTTTTAGTAATTATATGTTGTGAAATGTTAGAGGACCTGGAAAACGAACGACTTGAAGATCCTTCGCCAGCTATTAGTCCCGAATCAGAAATGAAAATGCGATAGGGAAGCAGCCCATGAATCCCAACGTGCGACGTCGGCTACACGTCGTAGGTACGTGTCGGTCTAAACCAATGGCATGAAAGACATATACCAGCGAGGTCGCCATAAAAAAATCATTTGTTGGACCGAAGGTACGATCGATATACGTGCAGCGTCACATACTCAAGAATATGCTACTAAAAATAAAATTATGCGACATCGCTTCATAATCACATTAACCAAACTATAACGGGCATCTTACCAACGTCACATGTATTAGAGGAAGTTACGGGTAAAAATTCATAACCCCAAAAAAAATTAAGATTTAACGACATAAAATTATATAGAAACCTCATTGAGACAAACCAAAACATAGTACCTAATTCTACAGTCAAGGAAAGTTCACCATATAAAAAATGTGAGTAAAACCAAAAACACAAAGAAAACATAACGCATTGACAAACCACAGATCGGATAATGCAAAGTAGGAATTACTAACATTACATGTTAGAAGATTAGAAAAACCCAACCTCTTTTCCAATAGAGAAGTGAAGGGAGGTGGGGACTGTTGGAATTTGTGATAAACTTGTGAAGAGAAGCTTGAACTTGCAGTTAGGGTTCTCATGTATATACCCATTCTGAAACGACGTCGTTTTGACCACATCCTGTAGTCCGCCCCGCATAGTGCAATGTCACATGTATGTCGGTTCGTACAAAACTATGTCGATATATTGACCGACATCGCATGTGTACATGGGCCTAACAATTTCAGCCCACCAACTAGTTACATTATGTTAAATACTAAACATTCAATAACATTGAATTAACAATAAAAAAATTATATAGAAAATATGTCTGTATTAATATTCTTCCAAATACGAATCAATTTGTTTAAAATACATGGTCATGTGAGGTCTAAGCTAAACATCTAATGTTCGCGGGGAAGAATGACAACGCGAAAAACTACTGGCCCAGCACCATTTAGGAGCTCGAACTAGAGGGTGTCCCCAACCACAAGTTGCTCTACGGCAAGAAACTGGCCAAACCCCTTCGGGGTTAGGGTCTTGAGCTTCCCGTTCCCCTAGTAGTGCATGTGATACTCCCTCTCTTTGCACCTGATCACAATATCCAACTTGGACGGCGGTAGGAGCTTAAAAATTTGGTCAGTGACGTACTGAATTATAAATTGAAAAAACCTTTTTTAGTACTTATGAAAGTAATCTATAAAAAAAGTTAATTGAAAATTCAATTTTTTTGAACACAGAGGACTTACCATAATTAGAATTGACCCGAAGTTCGTCTGGGTCAGAATATGTACAAAATGCGGATATCTGCGTTAGAATATGTGACACGGACTTTCATCATCCGAATCAATTCAGATCTATATTCATTAATGAAATTATTAAAAATTCATTTAGAATATTATTAATATAATAGTAGGAATATTTAAAAAAAATAACCAAAAATTGGTCACCTCAATTGGGTCACAGCTGGATCCAACATTGTTAGACATGATTGTTGTAATTCTAATGTCACGGGTGTTAAATGTTGTATTAGATAGAAATTGGTTAATAAACACAAATAATCTGGTTAGTTGACCTAGTCAAAGCGATGTTAGTTAACCTTCGATATAATTGAATGGTTAACCGAGAAAGTTGCGATGTCGCATAATTATCGGTAAAATAGAGGGACAGTCGACCAGCAAGTGACGTTGCATCATGGCAGATGGATCACAGTAACAACAGAAAACCAGGAACAATCTCGGTTCTAAACCAAACAATTGAACAACTTCATAACCAGAAGACATAGAAACCAAATACTAACACCTAAACCGATATCTTAGCATCCCAATTCATAGAAACTTCAAAATTTTACACAATTAACACATTCACACCCTAATCCATAGTGTAACCTTATGTGGAAATCATACCTTTTACAAGATTGGCAGGGGCAATGTTAAAATTCGAGGGAAATGTGAAATTTGAAGTGATGTATGAGAGGTTGGCTCCATTTATATATTCCTTATGAACGAGCTGTGGCTTCCACCTAGGGTAGTTGTGATGTTGCATTAAAGTCTTCTATACCGAAAACTGAGCGAAAGGTGGGGGACGTTGGCTATTCTTAGTTTCGGTCTCACCATTTCAGCCCACTAGCAGGGGTAAAGGCCTACGTTGTACCTATGTCTGTGCAACATCGCGTACTAATTCTAGTACATTAGCATACTACCGATATAAGACTGACGTCGGCTTATCTGGAATTGGGTCTCAACATTTCAGCCCAATTGCATATCAATTAGGTTTGCATTTGACCAAGACAAAAAAAATTGACCTTAATAACGGGTAATTGTATATTAGATACTGCTATTTTAAACTTATAATTGTTCATGAACTTTATTAACGTCCGGTATGATCAGAATCAATTTTAACATAGCAGATGAACTTTTTTGTTTTTACACTTAGGTCCCTGGAAGATGGTGGTGGAGGACGATAATTTCTACCGCATAGAATCGCATGAAATTAAATATTCTGGATATTTTATAATTAAAAGCTAATAAAATTTGGTCCATCAAATTTTAAAAAGCACAGGTACATTATCTAGAGTTAATTGTAGATGATTACTTATAAGTATGCAATTCGTAAAGGACTTGTGGAATTCTCCATGGGATCATGCCAGTATCTCTATTAGTTACTATGATAAAGAGTTTATTAGGGATTGCAAGGGTCTCGTCTGCGAGCGGGGTAACCGTCCGTCATTTGTGTTAATTTTCCATTAATACCCTTACAATAAGCGCTATGATCACAATAATTTCCACCACATAGAATCGCATAAAATTAAATATTCTTGGCTTTTTATAAAATCAAAAGCTAATAAAACTCGGTCCATCAAATTTTAAAAATTGTAAGTACGTTGTCTAGAGTTTATTGTAGATGATTACTTATAATTATACAAGGGTCATTCATAAAGAATTTGTGGAATTCTCCATGGGATCATGTCAGTTTCTCTATTAGTTACAGTGATAAAGAGTTTGACTGGGGATTGCAAGGGTCCAACCTACAATCTGGGGTAATCGTCCATCATTTGTGTTTGTATTCCATTTATACACTTACAATAAGTATTATGAGCACAATAATCTCCACCACATGCATGAAATTAAATATTCTAGGTTTTTTATGAAAATAAAATCTAATAAAACTTGGTCCATCAAAATTTTAAAAGCGCAAGTACATTGTTTAGAGTTAATTGTAGATAATTACTTATAAGTATACAAGGGTCATTCATAAAGAACTTGTGGAACTCTTCGTGGGATCATGCCAGCTTCTTTATCAATTATGGTGATACAAAGTTTGACTAGGGATTGGCAAAGCTTATTTTTAGGAAGATTGGAATCGAGGTTGGGACTTGTGATCATTTTAAATTCAACAATTAGGTCCCTCCAAGAAAGTGGGAGGGGTCAAAATGCAAAATTGGAGATAACATTTTTTTATTCAATTTTTGACAACAATGAAGTTCAGCTTTTGGCATGAACATGTCGATGGGCGGGCTAAAATCTTGAAACAGTGTATATTACCCCCAAAATTTAAATTTCGTGCTATGTCACACTAAAACGAAGATAGACCGACGTCGATCACTCTGAAATTTCAAGCGGAAACTAAAATTTTCAGCCAAAAATTTGAACCCAAAATTTTCCCCACCATATTTCAAGCCAATAAATCTCAGCACTAACACCCATTTTCCATTTCCAACACCAATCCTAACAACCCAAACTCCACACTATCCATTCCATTCACGACCTTACAACATTTAAAGATCTAATCAAGTTGCTTTTCTCACACATCAACAAGTGTCCTGGAGCATCTCCGACTTCTAATTAATTGAGGTAATTTCTCCATCTATTCCATGTTCAATTACCAATTATGTGATGATCCTACTATATATTTTTTTAATCATTAATTGATCAAAGATTCTTACAATTCATGAGTTATGATGCTTGAGTTACACGTTATATATTTATAGTTTTTTTTTCTTTCCAAGATAGTGCCATGTTTGTTTCGAATATGAAGAAAGATGTTGAAATTTGTATGAACATAGTTTGAATCTGCGACCTCGGTCACATGTCATTGGCCCATGCAAAATATTACCAAACCAAGAATGACGTCACATAGAACTCGGGATTGTTGACATGTCAATGAATGTTTGACATCACTTATTTTTCGGTCATTGCGACATCCTCATTTCTTACATGTGACATTGCATTAAACCAGTTCCGTTACTTTTACCATCTCGGATTTAATGCCGTCTACGTATTACTACAATACGTGTTTCATTTGAGGACTGCCCAGTTCAAACATTTTCCTATATATTGGTGTTAATAGGACCGAGGAGAGTCATCGATAGACCTTCAGCATGTAGATGGAATGACTTGTCATTTCACAAGTTGTCCTGATTGTCTTAATGGAATGCAACGTAGAAAATGGTGGTTCAATACAATTAATTAGTCAATTTCAAATTAACCTTATTCATTTCAATATGTTGTGACATGTATTTATATTATATGTTATAGTTTTGTTGGTTTGAACATGTCAATATTTTCCAAATTAATTTAAAACAATTGAATGTGGTATGACGTTTGACCATTTAACCATCAAATATTAAATATTATAATATTGTACAAAAAACAAAGTCTGACCGACTAGTCTGTGATGTTGCGCAAACCGATGCCCAGACAACACGTGACCAACGTTGCAGTAATCAGTGTTTTTTTGTTAGGCCGGCCAATCAAAATGACGTTGTTTCGTCAACGTTCCATGTTAGCAGGCACACAATGTGGGTGCACCATGTCTTGCGATATCGCACGTTGTATGGGTTGACGTCAGTTCAAATGACGTTGCAACATTTCATCCCCCATCAACTACCTTCTTGCATTGGACAAACTTGCATACAAGTGGAAGCCGATGTCGATCGAAATGATATCACATCTATGTTCTCCAATCGCCGGCCTTCTTTCTCTGACCAACGTCACAAACAATACCTACCGACGTCGGTTGAACTTTGAGGTAAAATATATTATTTACCTCAGTTTTCAACCAAAGTTAAAAATGTACTTTTTACTCTAGGTGTTTTTGCCTCGGTTGTTTCTAGACTAAAAAACGAGGTTAAAAGTACTGCAGAACAGAGGTAAAAGATGGTGTTTCTTGTAGTGGAAGCTGATTCATTTCCTGTGATTTGCTTGAGTGTTAAAGCTGCAGTGTTATGCTTATGTCTCATTATGCTTTGAAGGTAATTGCAATTATTTGTCAGTTTTATTATTCAATACAAGTATATATATATATATATATATCTTTTCTCTAAGGGATAAACCAAAAGATGATAGCCTTGCCCCTTTACCTATTATCCATCTTTGTTCATCATTAGGGACGACCATCTTCCTTAGACCTAATATTCATAGAGGACCTGTTTTGTTCAAATCTACAAACTAAAGAAATGTGACCAAGTTTAAAACATTTAGCACAATAATCAAGAATATTGCCAAATTCTAAGTATTTCCAAAAGCTTGTATCTCATAAGCTGATCCGGACTTTTCTAGAAAGAATTGTGTCATATCAATTTATACGCAAACTCTTGTCACATGAGTCCGGGTTCTGCTCAGTGTTGCTTTACCCAACGAAACCCAATAAGACTTCTGATGGACATCATCGCCCATTGATCAAAGAATTTATGTGGAAGGTTGTACAAAGATAACCATATTGGAGCGATTGGAGAATCTGCATTAGGGCTAAAGTTGGGAACCCACTTCATCATCCTAATCGAATATGAGCCAAAGTTCTAAAATTTTTGAAGCTAACATCAATAGTAGTTGTTAATAGGGAATTTGGTTGGATGACTGGTCCTCGATCCTTGACCTAAGCCTGTTCAAAGACCTACTAGAAACCACCAGAAGGTCAGGTAGGTAGGCCTTCAATCGTACCTAATTCGACGATCAAATTAGATTGAGGCTTTCTTCCAGTATTGGAAACGTGTTAGGAAACAAGTAAATAATAGAATATACCTTTTTGGTGGCTGATAGGACAGGACACGATCCATCACCCTTTTCTCGTTGCAGGTGGATCCTTCTGTTGGAAGCCTAGATCGAGTGTCTAATCCTAGGCTTGTTCTATCGGCATTGGGCTTTTAGGCCCATACATTATTAAGTCCCTCTCGACCCTAGGCCTCGCGTCTTCTTTACACCGAGCATTAGGCTAAGTCATTGGAAGGGCTGATGTCTCTGCCTGTCCCTTTCGTTCGAACCTTTGTGTCTCTTTGTATTTTTGCGAGGAAAAAAAATGTACTAACGCTACTTTTTAAAATTTGTATCCTTGAAAAAAGGTGGGATTGTGTTCTAAAAAGTTTCCTTGCCTGTCATAATTGTTGCCACACGTCTGTCATCCACGTCTCTTGCATGCATAATTCCATAAACGTCACTCATTTTCAAGGAAAAAGTAATCATTCTGTCTCTCTACTTCCTAGGTGCCTCTTAGGCTTGCTGATATTCCATTGCACGCAAGGCCTTGTCTTTTCTCTCTTTTTACTTCCCATCTGCCTTTTTACTTCCCATCCACCTTTTCTCTTCCATTCATGTGTCTTTCTCGCTCTCTGCATTCCGTCCCCCAGTTGATTAGGTACCATCTTTCCTCTTCTTGTTAAATTTTGGGTGTTGCTATATCACGCCCTGTATTTTACTAGTTTACGCTTTAATATGTGCATATATGTATAATACTAAATTTAATTATTCAAAATAAAACAAAAATAAAAAACTAAACTAAAAAATAAAAATTGATATTCTCTGTGGACCACCGCCACTGCCGGTGCCGGACCACCGCTGGTGCCGGACCGCCGGACCAGCTCCACCACCGGACCACATCCACATCCACTGCCATCGCTTTCACCGGACCTCCGCCACCGCTGGACCACCGCTAGAGCCGAAGCTGGAGAACCGGGAGAAGAAGAGGAGAGCCGGAGTGGGAGAAAAGAACGGGAGAAGAAAAGAACGGGAGAAGAAGAGAATGGGAGAAGAAGAGAACGGGAGAAGAAGAGAACGAGAGAAGAAGAGAATGGGAGAAGAAGAGAACGGGAGAAGAAGAGAACGAGATAGAAGAAGAGAACGAGAGAAGAAGAAGAGAGCCGGGAGAAGAAGAGGAGAACGGGGAGAAGAGAACGCGGCCGAGAGAAGAAGAGTCGAACTGGAGCCGGAGAAGGAGAGGAAAGCGGAGGCCACCGGAGAAGGAGAAGAAGGCCGCAGAAGAAGAGGAGAAGAAGGCCAGACAAGAAGAGAAGAAGAAGAGGAGAAGAAGGATGGAGAAGAAGAGAAGAAGAAGAGGAGAAGAAGACCGGAGAAGAAGAGGAGAAGAAGATCGGCGGCGGCGGCAGTGGACACGCCCGACGGTGGAGGTGGCGGACGGCGATGGAGTGATGGTAAATAATAAATATAATTTAATATTAAATTAAACATATTTTAATTAATGAAATAAAATTAAAAATACATGTTACATACTAAATTGTATAAATACAAGCCGTAATCAAGCAAAATATAGGGCATAATATAGCGATTCACTAAATTTTCTCTCTTTTAGCTATGGTTTGTACCGTCGTCGACCCCAAGGACCGTTCATTCTGCGATGTGATGGCCCAGGAAATTTCTTATATCCGCCGCTTGCGCTATGTAGAGTCCTCGGGAGTTGGATTTATTTATGGCATATTGCGAATTCTGGTGATCTGGTGTTTTAACACCGATATCCAGGTTTTCCGAACGCAGGATTTTGTCCACGATTTATGGAGCAGATTATGGAGTATATTTATGCGATCAAATCAGTATATTGTGAAGATTATTATCTTATTTCGTGGCAATCTAATTCTGGTAAACGAATATTCCTGTAATAGTTAGGAATTGATTAAGTAGTTTATTTATGGTACAAGTCCTATTGATGAAGGATTGTCCATTTAAATACCAGATCAGAATTAGATCTTTCCTTAGTTTAGAAGTCTATTCATGGTAGAATTAGACAAGGAAAGAGGTTGACAGAAGGCAGGATTGTGATGGAGATAAATACAAGAAGATACAACGCAATCAATTAAGCGACCAAGAATTCATCTCTACGTGAGAAGTTTGGAGCGATCTGCCTGTGGTGTTTGGAGGAGTGTTTATTCATCCGACCAAGTTCGTAAAGATCAGAAACAAGGAAGCCTTAATTCCTCGGGAGGAGGAGATCCAGGGAGACGTGTTGATCGTGAGGGTTCAACGACGTAGGATCGGCAGTGAGGGGATCTCACGACATTCACTCTGTAGGTTAGCAATGGATTAGTATTTAAGTTAAGCTTCTTGTACTAAAGACTGCTTTCTAGTGAATGGTTTCTGATCTGGGCAAGGCCCCGCAGATGTAGGTGTAATTGCACCGAACTGCGTAAACAAGTTGTGTGTGCACTGTGTTTTTATTTCGTGTTTCAACACCAAACATTAAACAACTTGGCGTAAAAGTAGAGACTTTAGGTGAAACAGACTTTCAATTGGTATCAGAGCAAGGCACTTGCTGACCCCTATACAGGGAGAGTGAGATTAGGTTTCACCATGGCACCAAAGGAAGGGGCTTCGGTCACGCGACCACCGTTGCTGGAACAAGGTAATTATGCTTATTGGAAGGCACGTATGAAAGTGTTCATTGGAGCACTAGATGATCAAGCCTGGAACTATGTCATAAATCAGTACACTCTACCTTCAAGTGACGAAACTACAGGATCAAGCTCATCGATGGCCAAACCATTCTCTAAATTTTCTCCTGATAGCATAAAGCACACGTGTCCAACTCAAAGGCGTTGAATGCCATCTTCACAGCAGTGGATGAAGATCAGTTTAAGATGATTTCAAATTGTGAGACTGCGAAGGAAGCATGGGATGTGTTACAAACGTGTCATGAGGGGACAAGCTCTGTTAGGGAATCAAAGTTGCAATATTATACGTTAAAATTCGAAGAATTGAAGATGCGTGAAGATGAGACTATTTCTGAGTTTAATGGACGAGTCCGAGATATTGCAAACAAGGCGTTTCAGTTTGGCAAAAAGTACAAAGATCAAAAACTTGTCAGGAAAGTGTTGAGGGCATTACCTCCACGGTTCAATATGAAGGTCACAGCAATTAATGAAAATGGAAGGGTTGGGACAGACGACCAAATATGGAATTGGTTATGAAAGGACAGTGAATGTGTTAAAAAATGAGGCAGATCAAGGTGTACCAGCTCCAAGCATAATCAAGAAAAACTATCTTATTAAGAGGATCAGATGATGTGGATACTGTGGAGCTCAAGGGCATGTCAGGAACAGGTGTTTTAAGCTGCTTAGGACACTGTCTGTCAACACAGCAGATTGGTGTTTCAACACCATGCCAGAATATAAGTCAAGGCATCGGCTTAACACTGGAGGATACAGAACTGGATTTCTGAACACACGTGTCAATCAAAATCCTAATCACATCCATCGATCAGTAAACCAGGTATGGGTTTGAAAATCTCAAGATGTTTGTTTTTCAAGTTTCGTTTGTTTTGGGGCACATACAGGAAACTCTTGGTATTTCGATAGTGCGTGCTCAAGGCATATGACTGGAATACCTGAATTTCTTCAAAAATTCAAACCTGGATTTGGTGGACAAGTTAGATTTGGTGATGGGAAGCGAAGTAGAATAATCGGCAAAGGTGAGTTAGTCATTAAAGGGCTTCCTGTGTTCCAAGATGTATTACTGGTGGAAGGTCTGAAAGCTAACCTGTTGAGCATTAGCCATATATGTGACAATGAAATGACGGTGTTTTTCGACAAAGAGAAGTGTGTAGTCAACCATGGTACTGAAGCATTCACTGGTTCTAGATCAATGGATAATTGTTATTTGCTCGACCAAGATGTCACATGCTTCAACTCAAAAAATGAACTCAATACAATGTGGCACAGAAAATTGGGACACATAAATTACAAATCCTTAGCTCGTATTTCCAGACTGAAGGCAGTCAGAGGTATTCCCGAGATCAGTGATAACAAGGAGATAGTCTGTGGGTCATGTAAAGAAGGAAAGCAAACTCGGATACCACACCATGCTGTACATGATGTTTCAACGTCAAGACTTCTGGAGCTACTACATATGAACTTGATGGGGCCGGTTAATACTCCGAGTGTGGCAGGAAAGAAGTATATTTTCATCTGTGTAGACGACTTCTCGAGGTATACGTGGGTATCATTTTTAAAAGAGAAGTCAGAAGCTGCTGGGGTATTCAAGAACTTGGCGCACAAACTACATGTTGAAAAAGGAGCCACTCAAGTAAGAATTGCACGTATCAGGAGTGACCATGGAAAAGAGTTTGAAAATTCTACGTTTCATAACATCTACGAGACCCTAGGCATACACCACGAGTTCTCTGCCCCCATAACTCCTCAACAAAATGGTATTGTGGAGAGAAAGAATCGAACACTGCAGGGAATGACACGAGCAATGTTAGCCGAGAGAAAAATTAATGCTAGATACTGGGCTGAGGCGGTACACACTGCATGCTACACCATCAACAGAGTATATCTGCGTCCGTTTACCGAAAAGACACCATATGAGATTTGGAAGGGGAAGAAACCAGATGTGTCGTATTTCCATGTCTTTGGCAGTAAGTGTTATATTCTGAAGGACCAGGAGCCCTTAGCTAAATTTGAATCTAGAAGTGATATCGGTATATTCTTGGGTTATTCTCCTACCAGTCGAGCTTACCGAGTGCTTAATCAACGTTCTGGTACGGTCATGGAGTCTATCAATGTGGTGGTTGATGATTCAGAGGACGACACTGTCGGTGAGAATGATGCCTTTGACCAAGTGACCCCTACTAGTGTTGAAACACCAGCATCGTCAACTGGTGTTGAAACTCCGGAAGCTGGAACTCATGAATCAGAACAGCATCCGACTAGACACATGCAATTAAGGGATCAACCACGGGTAAATTACAGAGAATTGGCAGGACTATCTTGTTTCATCTCTCTCACTGAGCCAAAAAACTACAAAGACGCTCTTCTCGATGAATATTGGGTTTCGGCAATGCAAGAAGAACTGCAGCAATTCGAGAGAAACAATGTTTGGTATCTTACCCCCCGATCGGATCATGTGAATGTGATCGGAACCAAGTGGATCTTTAAGAACAAATCTGATGCGGAGGGTAACGTCACAAGGAATAAAGCGCGATTAGTTGCTCAAGGGTACACTCAAGTTGAAGGGGTTGACTTTGATGAAACTTTTGCACCAGTAGCCAGATTAGAGTCGATCAGACTGATGTTGGCAGTATCATGTATTCTGGATTTTAATCTTCATCAGATGGATGTCAAAAGTGCGTTCCTGAATGGCCTAGTAAAGGAGGAAGTTTATGTAGAACAGCCTAAGGGATTTGAAGATCCACACTTTCCTGACCATGTCTATCGATTGAATAAAGCACTGTACGGACTCAAGTAGGCACCTCGTGCATGGTATGAGCGACTGACAACCTTTCTGATTCAGAAAGGATATCGTCGAGGGGGAGTGGACCGTACACTATTCGTGCTGCGTAGGGGGACAAATATTCTCATCGCACAAATTTATGTGGATGATATTGTCTTTGGATCTACCTCTTCAGTATTGGTGAAGGAGTTTGTTGACTTAATGACTCAGGAGTTCGAAATAAGCATGGTAGGAAAATTGTCATACTATTTTCATCAATCAACAGAAATATGCTGAAAACTTGATCAAGAGATTCGGACTTACAAGTGCAAAGGCAGTACGCACTCCAATGGCTACCACCGACAAGCTTGCAAAAGATGAACTGGGTCAAAGTGTTGATCAAAAGTTGTACAGGAGTATGATTGGCAGTCTATTGTACTTAACTGCAAGCAGACCAGACATCTGTCTGAGTGTTGGTATTTGTGCTCGCTATCAAGCTTATCCAAAGGAGTCACATCTGTCAGCCGTGAAGAGGATTATTCGGTATATAAGTGGAACAGTGGAGTATGGAGTATGGTTTTCTCGAAACAAGGATTCGCAGTTGGTAGGTTTCAGTGATTCTGACTGGGCCGGGAATGCCGATGATCGTAAGAGTACCACTGGTGGATGCTTCTTTGCTGGATCAAATCTTGTTAGTTGGTACAGTAAAAAGTAGAATTCTATATCATTGTCTACGGCTGAAGTAGAATACTTAGCTGCCGGGAGTTGTTGTGCGCAGTTATTATGGATGAAGCAGATGATGAGAGATTATGGGTTCAATGATGTGAGTCTGACAGTTCTATGTGATAATAAAAGCGCCATTGATATTTCCAGGAATCCTATGCAACACTCGAGGACAAAGCACATCGATATTCGACATCACTTTATTAGGGACTTGGTTGAAAAAGGAGAGGTCGTAGTCCAGTATGTACCAACAGCAGAACAACTGGCTGATATCTTTACAAAACCTCTGGATGGTGAGACTTTTGAAGGCCTCAGACAGCACTTGGGTGTCTGTCGAATGTAAGGTACTCTGATTTTTCCTTGTTGTAGTATTATTTACTGTTATGTTTTCTTTTAAATACAGTGAAAAAAAAGGGGGGGAAATATTGAAAATACTAAAAATATGAGAAGTGGTGTTTAAACACCGGGGAATATAGAGGAAGAAGACCAGAAGGATTAACTTTGCGCCAAAAGGTTATACTGGGCCTAAAATTGCGCATGTGGTATTGTGAAAGAAGAAAAAGTAGAGTGGCTTTACGGTTTTCGAAAAAGGTAAGTGAAAGTGACAAGTGGTTGATTCCCTCACAAACTCAAATTCTTCAACTGTTCATCTTCCCAAACAGAGCTCCCGCAAGTTTTTTTTGCAACCTGAAGTTTGCAGAAACCCTCATACTTTCGTAGCCCAACCAACAGCTCCCTGACAATGGCGAGTTCTAAGTTCAAGAAATTGGTCAGAGATTCTGTCAATGTGCGAGTGCCTGAAAATCCGAGAATTGAAGAGCTCGACTCTGATGCAGACCTGGATGAGCTCTGTGGAGGTCGAGAACAGAGACTGACACTGTGGGGTGGAATAAAAGGTCGACGACCTAAGCCAAGGTTTGATCAGTCTTTCATTTTCGATGGAATTTACTTTTGTTCTGCTCTTGAATTTATTGAGTGGATGGTTCAGAATAGAGATTATGTAGATCTTCGAAAATATAAGAATTTGCATGGAAAGGTAAATGGATTTAACCTAAAGGAGTTGCTAACCGGTGGAATTGGAGAAATCTGTGACATTAGTAAGTTTAATGCCACGTTGGTTGGAGTAGATTTTGGAGAACAATATAAAGTAGGAGATGAAATAGGTAAGTACTTCACTATCTACACGAGAATTGGGTCTCTGCACAGGCCTGTTATTAAAAGCCTAGGTGATAATGCTGTTGTACAACCCTGGGTTAAAGTAGTTAAATCTACTGACTTTGCCAAAGTAAGTGGCAAAGAGATGGAAATCTTTGATGAGTCTGCATTTCAGTTTCAAGAAAGGTTGAGAAAGTTACCCATTCCAGTGGTGGAGATTAGTGACAGTGAAGAAGAGGAAGTATGTGCAGGGGGAGTTACTGAAAGTGAGACAGGTTGTGGGATGCTCCTGTGAGCAGTGAGGATATTGCTGTGGAAAGGTTAGGGGGCACTGATATGCCTGATACTGGTGTTCCAACACCAGCTGTGAGCTCTGCTGAGAGGGAGCACACCCCTGAGGGTCTTGGTATTGGTGTTGAAACACCTCCAGAAGCCAGAAAAACCTGTGGAGTCAAGAGGAAGAGTACAGAGGTGGGTGTTGAAACACCACCTGAGTCTGGGGAAATATCTACCCCTCAGTTGTCCAAGAAGACCAGAGGAGATGTGGTCTCTGCATCCAAAAAGGTTCGACGGTCAAAGCGGTGCAGAAACAAGAGTATGGCTGCAAGTGATGATAGTGATGAGCCAATTGGGCAGAAATTGAAGAAGTTGCGGGCAGATCGACAGAAGAGATCAGCTGAACAAATGGAGTCTCGAACACTACCTGCTCCTGAGGTTAGTAAGGCTATCTGTTTTGAGTTTTATGATGAGGCTAGTCAAGAGAAAATGGAGTTCATCAGTGGAAGAAAAATCCTGGAAGAAAGGCCAGCCAATGCCGAGAAGTACAGAGAGTGTGGGTTCACTGATTTCCTACAGTACCTCAAGGTGCTTAAAGCTGCCACGTGCTTTGCTGAGTACAATAAGCAGATGGTGATGGAGTTTTACGCAAATCTGAAGGAGGATTGTGAAAGTGAAGATTCTTCTTGGTTTCATAGAGTGTACGTGCCTGGGGGAAATTGTTGAATTCTCCCCCGAGGCTGTGAATCGATGTCTGCAGCGTGGCACTACCAGGAATGTCCAGGCGGTGTTCCAACACCGAATGCCAGAAAGCTATGATGAAGTGGCAGTGGAGTTAACAGGAGGGGTGGAAAGCACTTGGCCACTGACCGGCAGACAACAGATACCTGCATCAAATCTAACCTCCAGATATTATTGCCTGTACATGGTAGCCGTTCACAACTGGATTCCTTCGGTTAACAATACAAGTGTTACCAAAGAAATGGCGACACTTCTTTATAGTCTGGGAGCGAGGCATAGAGTTAATTTGGGAAGGTTGGTATTCAACGATGTTATGGACTGTGCCCGGAAGACTAGGAAGGAAGCCCTAGTACATCCCTGTGTCATCTCACTGGTCCTGAAAAAAGGAGGTGCTGTTGCAAGGGAATCTGATGAAGTGATATCTACCCAAGCTTTACGGCCGACCCTCAGAACCTTGAGTGGTCGTATTGTGAAGGATCTACCCTGGACGCCTCCAGCAACAGATTGCTCGGTTGCAGGTACAGCTCGGTTAAGGGCTATTGAGGCGAGAGCAGCAGCATGCCAGGAACTTCTTGGGCGTCATCAGGCTGCTATAGTAAAAATTTAGGGGGAGTTGGCTGCTTTGGAAGCTGAACGAGGAGATTTGTTAGCAGCAACTCAGGATGCAAATGGGTCGGATGATGGTGCTTCGGACAGTGTTGGATCCGAGGAGTCAAATGATAGTTTGGAATAATTCTTTTTCTGGTTTTCTTGATTTCTTTTTCTGGTTTTCTTGGTTTCTTGACATATTACTGAATTCAGGGGGAGAAACTTCAAGATTTTTGATTTTGAATGATTCTGAATTGATTCTGATTGCTTTATGTTCGGTCTGAATATTTGGGGAATTGTGCTATCTGGTTGTCTATGTTAGTTGTGCTGTTGAATTCACCAATATGCCAAGGGGGAGATTGTAGAGTCCTCGGGAGTTGGATTTATTTATGGCATATTGCGAATTCTGGTGATCTGGTGTTTTAACACCGATATCCAGGTTTTTCGAACGCAGGATTTTGTCCACGATTTATGGAGCAGATTATGGAGTATATTTATGAGATCAAATCAGTATATTGTGAAGATTATTATCTTATTTCGTGCCAATCTAATTCTGGTAAACGAATATTCCTGTAATAGTTAGGAATTGATTAAGTAGTTTATTTATGGTACAAGTCCTATTGATGAAGGATTGTCCATTTAAATACCAGATTAGAATTAGATCTTTCCTTAGTTTAGAAGTCTATTCATGGTAGAATTAGACAAGGAAAGAGGTTGACAGAAGGCAGGATTGCGATGGAGATAAATACAAGAAGATACAACGCAATCAATTAAGCGACCAAGAATTCATCTCTACGTGAGAAGTTTGGAGCGATCTGCCTGTGGTGTTTGGAGGAGTGTTTATTCATCCGACCAAGTTCGTAAAGATCAGAAACAATGAAGCCTTAATTCCTCGGGAGGAGGAGATCCAGGGAGACGTGTTGATCGTGAGGGTTCAACGACGTAGGATCGGCAGTGAGGGGATCTCACGACATTCACTTTGTAGGTTAGCAATGGATTAGTATTTAAGTTAAGCTTCTTGTACTAAAGACTGCTTTCTAGTGAATGGTTTCTGATCTGGGCAAGGCCCCGCAGATGTTGGTGTAATTGCACCGAACTGCATAAACAAGTTGTGTGTGCACTGTGTTTTTATTTCGTGTTTCAACACCAAACATTAAACAACTTGACGTAAAAGTAGAAACTTTAGGTGAAACAGACTTTCACGCTAGATTATGTTCGCCAACGATGGAGTTGTGTGTGGGCTTTTGACAACCGTATAATTCTCCCTAGGAAAGAGGAGACGGTTTTACAAGTTCCCGACCATGTGATAGCCATTTATATAGAGACCGTAGTTTGCGGTGGTTTTCTTTTTCCTTCGTCCACCTTTTATTCAAAAATCCGTCTTAGGTACTATGAGCTCAGCCTTACTGGCCTTCCCCCTAACTCTATGCGGACCCTCTTATTTTGAGATCCTGTGTTTGGGGATGGGTTTTACCCCTACAATTCCCCTGCTTAGGATTTTCTGTCATCCCGCTGCTAATCCTGCCAGTTGGATGCACCTAAAGTTCCGGCTGGGCATTCCGAAATTGATAACCCATCTCCCTACTCGAGTCGAGTGGAAAAGGATATTTGTCTTTGTTGATAAAAATTTGGTTCTATGGTGGGAGACTTACACGGGTGCTTTCCCTATTGACCTCACGAAGGCACGGGGGACGTGTCCTAGTCGTATGGAGAGGGCTTCTCTCAGCCTATTTTATTCTATCTTAGGAGAATTGTCGGTGAAATCTGACTTTGCCCTTAGTGATTCTGTTCTTTGTGACGTCGGCCTGCTCTATTTGCACATCCGTATTACCCCCTTGGCGGCCCTGGTGACCTCCAGGTTACAGGACTTACTCTGCTTGTTTGTTTTTGTTTAGTTGTGCCATTTATACATTCTTCTTTGGACTTGTTTTGCTTATTTTTTCTTTTGTGTTCTCTTTTTAGAGATGTCGGTGGCCAGCTTGATGGGTAATCTTTCCCACTTTTTGCGTCGTGCAACTCTGACTGGTCGCCCCAACCTACGCGTTGATGATAACGAAGGGGAGGTGAAACCACCTTGAGCATGCAATTGCCATATCCAATGGCTCTAAGCCTCTAGAACCCGCTCCTGTGGATGCAAATAAAGAGAGATCGTGCCTCTTTACTAGCGTCATTGCACCCTGGTAAAGAAAGAGAAGATCATGCCTCGGAGATGGTCATTGAGATCCCTTCTTTGTCTCTATGGTTCCAGCCTTTAAGCTTGCTGCCAACCTGACTCCAAGGACTCGCTCTCATTCTTGGGGACTCCGGACTGCCGATTTCAATCCTACTCTCTCAGAGACCTCTCATTCCCGTGCTTTCGCAAACCCCGGGGTCATCTGGGGTCCCTTGGCCCGCACAGAGTTTCTGTCCAAGGCCATCTCCCTAGAGCATTACAATTCCTGACTCGTAGACCTTACCCGGAACGCTGCCTCTTCCGCCGATGTCGCTGATCACAGCAGCGTCTTTGCTGCTCTGGGGGTATGCCCTTTCCCTTCTTTGACCTTTAGCTCTATTTGTAGTTTTTTTACTCACGCTGAAAAATTGTTTTTGTAGCATATTTGCGAATCTTTTGTGGTTTTTTTGGAAATCGATGGGGCCACTTCTCAGCGGGAGGTCGACAAGCTGTGTCGGAGCGTCAAAGAGCTCTTTGTGGATTCGAAGCATCTTTGCCAAAGGGCGACCTCCACGGAGGGTAACCTGAAGCTGGAGCGTGGTGTTACTAAGTCCCTGCAGCTTACCGTCAGCAAACTTGAAGCGGAGGTGGCTAAGCTCCAGGTTTTTTGCAACAAGGCCTTCTGGCGCGGCTGCCAGCACATTTACGCCAAGATTGTGCAGAGATAGAAATTTTTAGAGCTCCTGGTAGACGCTATGTATCAAGCATTTGATGCAACTAGTGAGGTCACCAATGTTGACGTCCTCCGTGAAGCTATTGGAGAAGTCTTTGTTCCCTTCAAGGAACATAGCTTCTCTGAATACTTCACGCTCCTGCGCCCCGACATGACTACTAATGATCTAAAGGGATAGAACCCAGATGAAGCCGTGTTGGAGGTTGCTGGGTCATCAAATTTGGCAGGTGCTCAACCTGGTCGATTGACCCAAGAAGCAGGTGGCGAGGAGGAAATGCAGGACGAGATGTAAGGCGACACGCGGAATGAGGTGAAGGGCAAAGCACGGGATGGGTTCGTGGGCAGTTCTAAGGCTTAGGCATTATCATGTTTTTATTTTGGATCCGTCAAAATCCCCATAAGGGGAAAACAATTACTCCCTCTATTCTGGGTTAAACTACACACTTTCTAAATTTGGGTGTCCCAGCCTAAATTGCACAACAACCTTAATTTCCATATTCAGCCTATTTGACCAAAATTGAAATCCCTAAAATACCCTTAGGACCATAACATATTTATAGCCTTAATGGCTAATTAATTAGTCATGCAATCTTCAACTTTACACATGTCCATTTCTTATTGGACTTAAAATAGGGGTAACCTTTGTTCTTAGTTTCTGGGAAAGCCTATATTGTGTAATCCGAAGTTGTATGTGAGGTTATAATCTGCATTTTTGTCTTGCATGTTTGAATCTGTTACAGATCTGAAATTTACCGCCTTTTACATTCTGTATAAGTTATTTTTTGTGTGTGGTTATACAGATCTATAAATTTGAGGTTCGTATTGGTATGAATTTTGTGATATCTCTGATGTTAATTTTTTTTCAAGCTTTGAATGTTCTAACTTTTTGCACTTTTTGTGATCTCTCTGATAGCTCTGGCGTATTTTGCGAGTTTTATTTCATTTTACCTGATACTATATTGGTTTTTTTGGCTATAGAACCGTAGCACTCGTTTGTGGAGTGATATTGTTTTAATCTGAAGCCCTTGCCTCTGTTTTGTTGAAGCCCTTTCCTTGTATCACATTCATTCTGTTCACCCATGGCACATAGAGATGGGGTTTTGGACGGGCTAGAAATATTATCCCCCAGCCAACCCTTGAATGTGGCTAACACAGAATCCAGTCCTCCTCTAAGCCCCAATGGTTTAAACTCACAGCCCTCCCTGGATCCTGTGCAAGGAAACTATAATGTACCTTGGACAGATTCTGATACATGTTCGGACGACTGGATAATAGCCACACATTTTAGTCTGGTTAACATGTGACACTTGAACTGGACTGACTCACAACCCTTATCTGATACTGAGTCTGAACTTGTAGACATCAAGTATCAGTCATAGTCCCAAACAGATCCAGAACCTAGTTCTGTCATTTTAAATATGCAATCACAGCCATATATGAATCATAGTTCAGAATTAGGGCATTCTGACCCTGAGTTCCATGCCCGGTCATGTACAGATTCTGATTCATAATTTGATTCACATCTCTCAGTTTACTTCAAAGGAAACGAGTACCCCAAGTATGGAGAACCCTGCTTCTTTGAAACAGGTGCTTGCTTATACCCTGGAAATTGGCCAAAATATGTACCACCCCCAGATACCGAGTCTGAAATCCTAGAAAGCAATGATCAGTCACTGCCCCAAATAGATCTGGAACACAATTTGAATCCTAGTCCAGAAAATGGGCACCCAAACCCTGGTGCTTGCGCCAAACATGTACTTCCCGAAGATACTACGCCATAGATTAGGCAAGACATTGCAACGTCTGCTGTTTGACGTGAAATGTATGCTATGGTCGAAAGGGCCAAGAAATATTTGGCAGAGCCAGGGCCCGAGTCATCGGATACGGAAAAGATCCACCGATCTCAGGTAGTATTCAAAAACCTATAGTCCCATTTAGGTAATATGATTTATAGAAACATTAAGAACTGATTCCTTTCTTTGTTCTGTGCAGGGTTATGAAGATTGAGAACTTGAGTATCATAGTGGATTCAGAACATGTCACTAATATTAGGTTGTCTCAATCCAATACTGCTTGACGTTTTATGGTTTTGTGAGTGATTAAGAACTGATTCTTTTACTTGTTCTATGCAGGGTTGTGAAGACTGAGACCCTGTCTGTCATGGTGGAATTAAAACATCTTACCGATATCAGGTTGTCTCAATCCTAAACCATTTCGTAGTTAAAATATAAATGTGCAGCTATGACTATACGTGTTCTATGTGCACTATACTTGGCGTGGCATATTTATGATCTCGGGCAAAATAGAGCAATAAAGCATGTGATTCTGTGTGATTTGTTATGTGTCATGGCTGACAAGTTAAATATGTGATGTGCATGTGGTGTCTTGACCTATATTGATGATGAAGCTGTGATGCATGATTATAAAATGCAGCCATGCAGATTTTTCTTTGAACTGATCTGAACTTGGTGGGGCATTAATTGATGAAAAACAGCTCTGAAATTATTTGTGACTTATTAAGAACATATTCCTTCACTTGTTCTGTGCAGGGTTGTGAATATAGAGAACCTGAGTATCATGGTGGAAGTAAAACAACTCACTGATATCAGGTTGTCTCAATCCATATAAATGTGCAACCATGACTATACATGTTCTATGTGCACTATACTTGGCGTAACATATTTCTGATCTTGGGTAAAATGGAGCAATAAAGCATGTGATTCTATGTGATTTGTTATGTGTCATGGCTGACAAGTTAAATATGTGATGTGCATGTGATGTCTTGACCTATATTGATGATGAAGATGTGATGCATGATTATAAAATGCAGCCATTCGGATTTGTCTCTGAACTGATCTGAACTTGGTGGGGCATTAATTGATTAAAAACAACTATGAAATTATTTGTGTAACTGATCCTATTTAGTAGCTCCCACTTATGATGAAAACTAAAAATTTTAAAACACTTAGGTTGTAACCATGTTTGTATAATACATTGGATGGCAGCATGGAAGTGTGTCCCTTCGTTGTTCTTGTTTATAGTGAATGCTTGACCAACCATTTCAGTTGTTAACATTTATGACCGTTAGGAATTTTGCCTCCTAGCATTGTTGAATTTTAAACAAAAGCAAATTTAAAAACATCATTCAGAAGGGAATTCACTGATCCCAAGTTTTACAAGGTTGCCCTATAAATATACTTGCATAAAAGATATTGTATGTTTACCCTAGAACTAGTTCTAGAAGCACAACCCTACAAAAATATTTGATCCTAGTCTTTCAGTTTGCCATTTCCAAGGATAAGAGGAGGTCCCAAACCTTCTATGTCCTTCCCCTAGCAACCAAGAACTCCAAACAACTCCTCACCAACTCTGAATCAACAATCAAATTCGGTGGCAGCATACCCAATATCTTCAACCTATCTTTACCCATGTGTGGTATTTTAAACTCATTGCCACCCCTGCATTTCATGATTTCTACCATAACATTTTGCAAACTTAAAAAAATATTGTCAATGACTTTGGGATCTTCTCTTTCAAAAGCATCATAAACAACATCTAGCAATCCGTCTAAGGTGTACTAGGGTTTTGGTATTGCAAACTTTGTATGGAGGCAAAAAAAAACCTAGGTCCGGTATGTTAAGGACAGGGGATTTGGGTGGTTGGTATACTAACTTAATGTTGAAACCGTCTGAGGTGGTAGCTGCTATTAATTCTGGGTCATTTGCATAAATATGGCTTGGTGTATTATCTTGTTGTATGAAAATTTCTATGGTTGCCCAACTTGGCCATTTTCTCTTAATTGCTGGAATGATTTCGAAAATAAGTTTGTGTCTAATAACCTCTCTTGTAATGGACTGAATGGGTGTTAAAATCATTGTCCCCCTAGGTCGATTAATAGTTGTGTACTTAGCTGCTATGTACTCAATGTAAGGAAACACTCCTATCTTGCCATCAAACATAATAGTACCATCTACATGAAAAATAGGTCTACACACAGCACATAAAAACATAAGCTTAGGAATATAGTGTTTACTATGTGCAATCCTATATGGTTCTGGTTCGTTAGGTGCTAGAATGAACCTGGATGATGCCTCTGTTAGATAAAACCATTTCTCGTCAATGTGGATAACATTGTGCATGTCGTTGAACATCATGTTGCATTCCTTTTTTCTTAGACACCACTCCAGCCTTGATTCTTTGCATGCCACTGTTAAACTTGGATGCATAGCATTTGTGTGACTCCTTACCTCCTTGTTTGCTATTTTTTGAACTGTGCTTTTACCAACATCAAGGCCATCTGCTGTACTTCTGCAGGTACGCCTATCCCTTAGGGGCAACACTATTAATGCCTCCAAGTCAATGGGCTTTTTATTAGGCCCGCACTGCCCGTGTCTCCTTGAACGGGCGTTCACAGGTTCCCCGTTACATATTTGCAACCTAACCCGTGACCAAATGGTGCTCACTGTGCGAATGGAGACACCCCACCTCTCTGGTGCTTCAAGACGATGTTGGAGTTTGACTTGCCCATTGACTATGTTTTGAAGCAAGAAGTAGGCGACTTCCTGGCTCAGTTCATCTGTCAAGCACCTACCAACCATCACAGCCCAGCTTGGTGATGAAAATGAAAAGAAGAAGACCGTTTGAAATCTGGCCAGTTCTTGCTGAACTGGCCAAATTTTCTGAGAGCAAGTTTTTTGGGGTTTTTAGGGTTTGATGTGGTTGAGTAATAAATATCCGGTTTTATAGTTTTACATATAAGTTTTGAACATGTCTGTACAGTTTCTAAAACAGTATAAATTTGGCTCCAAATCTGTAATTTTGGCTCCCATTTTGAAAATTTTGGCTCCATCCTTCAGTTTTGGAGCCAAACATTAGTTTTTAGGAATTAGATTGCTGTTAAGTACTGTATTACCCATTTACCAAGATACTATTCATTATGTACTTTTTTCACTATTTTTAGCTTTTCAGCTATCAATTTCAAGTCAAATCAGTCCTTTTTTACTGTTGAAATTTGCCTCCACTTTTTCTCTTTCTGCAAATTAACTTGGGACGGAGGGAGTATAAATTTAAGGGGGTGTGTTGTTTCCTTTTTTTTTGTTGTGAAGTCCCCTAAAGGGGCTAAATGTTTGGGGTGTGTCGTTTCCATCTTTTCATGCTTGTTTTAATGTTTGAGCATTGTTCTTTAGATATCTCCTTGCTTTAATGCTTTTTTTATTAGACTTATTCAACATATTCTACATATGTCTTGGAAAGTTGGTTTTTTCCTGAAAAAGGGCTAAAGCCATATCTCTGCTTAAAGAGGTCTGGTTAATCTTTTCCTAGACACCTAATGTGTATCTCCCTACCTGGAAAGTCCAGGTGTATTTTTTCTTGAATATGCTAAGGAACATCATCTTGCCCGATCGCTTGATCATTATCTTTCCAGGCTAAAGGTTTTGCTACTCTTCTGCTGGGTACGGCCACTTTGAGCGGAATGATTGCCTCACTCCTAAAGAAAAATGTGTAGGGTGACTCTCTAATTACTGCCCTTAGAGTTGTTATGTACGCATAAAAAATGCTTGTTAGCTCTTCTTCCCTTTTTCCGGTCAGGCTTCTGACTTTCTCTATATACTTCATCATTGTTGGCTCTTTGGTCGCGTATTGCCCATTATACTAATTCGCAACCAGCATTGAATTTCCATAGGTCTGCAGTCTCTTGGCTCCTAGTTTTCTATCTATTTATAGTCCTGCTATCAGGGCTTCATATTCCCCCTCGTTGTTGGAAGCTTGAAACTTGAAGCAGATGGTGTAGGTCGCTTCCACCCCTCCAGGGTTCGATTTCCCCAAACCGGCGCCTGTGCCCTTAACTTCGAATAATCCATCCACGTGCAACTTCCACACCAATGGCCTTGTTAAACCTGACCCTTACTTCACAAGGTCTTTTGCCTCCTTTGGCTTGTCGATTCCTTTCTCCTTTGGCATTTTATCCAGAAAATCTGCTATGACTTGGCCTTTGATTGCTTTGTGAGGTGCGTACTCAATACTATGTTTTCCTAACTCCTCCGCCCACTTGACCAATCTTCCCAATGCTTTCGGCTGAGCCAAGATCGATCTCAGGGGTTGGTTTGTTAACACCAATATCAGGTGAGCTTGGAAGTACTTCCGCAGCCTCCTAGTTGCATTTACAATCACTAAAGCTAGCTTCTCTTGGCATGTGTACATGCGTTGTACCTTGCAAGACTCTACTCATGTAGTACATAGGTTATTGCACCTTTTTTTCTCCCTGACAAGAGCTACATTGATAGCTTCGTCTTCGGCCACCAGATACATGTACAAAATTTCCATTGGCTGCAAGCTTGTTAGGGTAGGGATGTTCTTCAGGCGCTCTTTCAACTCCGTGAATGCCTTTTCTTTAGCCTCCTCTCATTGTACCTTTCCTTTGTTATCGATGCTTCCCTTCAAGGTTTTGAAGAAAGTGAGAGTTCTTTCTACCCTTTAGATAGGAAAAAGGTTCATAGCCGTCGGCTTTCTGTTCAGGCTCTGCACCTCCCTGACAATTCCTGGTGACTACATCTTGAGGATCGCCTTTACCTTTTTTGGGCTTTCTCTCATACCCTCATTCGACACCATGTGTCCTAGGAGCTATCCGCCCCCACTCCAAATATGCACTTCTCTGGGTTCAGCTTCTTTCTTGTTTACATGAGGCGCGCCAGGGTTTTGCGGACATCAGCCACAAAAGTCTCGTATTGAGAGTTTTTATGACCATATCATCCACGTACACGTCCTGGTTACTCTCTATCCGCTCTTGGTATATTCAGCCCAACACTCGATGATATGTGGCTTCAGCATTTCTCAGACCGAAAGGCATCATTTGATAACCAAACACTCATATTTCTGTTATAAATGCCATTTTTTCCATGATGGCCTCTAGCATGGGGATTTGGTGATATCCCTTAGAAGCATCGAGAAAACATTTAATTGGATAGTTGGTAAGGGGATCTACCTTTTGGTCATTGACCAGCAGTGGGTAGCAGTCTTTCGGGCATACTTTGTCCAGGTTCATGTAGTCCACGCACATTCTCTAACTCCCATCTCCTTTTTTTACTAGGACTAGGTTTGCCAGTTAGGTCGGGTATGGGACTTCCTTGAGTATTATTTCTTCCACTAGCTTTTCCACCTATTCGTTTACCGCTTCATTTCTCTCCATGCACAACGTTCTCTTTTTCTGCTTAGTGGGATTATGGGTCATAGGAAATATCCTCTTGGAAATATCACATCGTAGGAAAAGAGGTGCGAGATAGATTCTTCTTCCAATTCACATCTACTACAGATGGGTGTATTCGTCAGCCTCCTCTTGTACCTATTTTCTTGTGTAGGTAACACATTCAAAATTAATCTCCACAAAAAATTTTGGAGTTTATACGGTAGCAGGAGTCTCCATATTTCATTCCACATGTTGTCTTCATGCAGATGACTTCTCGCTAAATTTGTCCGGGAAGGCCAAATTTTGTTCATCACTAGTTGATATCCTTTCTTTACTGTGTATTGACCATCCGAGTTGGGCATCCAAAGTGGTTGATCATTCCTTGTTGATGATCTATTCAGATGTATCAAAAGGATGTGTGGAACCACCTATGGTGGGAAGATTGCTCTTATCAAAGGAGCTCTCCAAGACCGCTCAGGAGTGAGAGGGTGTGACACTTTCATGCATGTACCCCTCTGTAACACAGATTGCTGCAAAATGGGATTTCTTTTGCACGGGATCCATTGATCGCTAATCTGAAGGCTTTCTCCATTAAACACTCTCCACACAAGGTTCTCTGTTATAAGGTATTTCACCGCGAGGATGGATTTCCATCCCCAAGAATCAGAGCACATTGCCTGCACTGATCTGAAATTTGTATGCCTTATTTACTTTGCTTTGTTTACTTTGGTCAGGACTCAGGAGACTATAGTCATCTGACATTATTCTTCATGCATGTTTTGCCAGTAATGTCTAATTCATGCCCAAGGCCGATCTAGTGCCTAATCCACCAAACCTTTTAGATCTTGAGATTGTCTTCCACGAACTCCGACATACCTTTTTCCTTCAAGTTTGACACCCCAAATAAAGGATGAAGTCATTTTATCAAGCTTCTGCAGTATACCTTTGGGGATTTTGGAAATACTCAAATGATATAATGTTACAGACGCAAGAACATGTTTTGCAAGAGTCAACTCTTCTAGGGAGATTGAGGAGTCTGTTCTTCCACGATGAATACTTTTCCTTGAATCTCTGAATCAGCCCTTGAAATATTGTTTTCTTTTTTGTATCCCCCCTATTCCTTGACCATGTATGTTTAGACAATATCTTATGAATTGTTGCATACCTTGTTGTATGTTTGGACTGAATTGTATGGCACATTTCTCAAAATTCAGGTGTTGGCCCGAGAATCTCGCATAGAGATCAATAGTTTTTGCTAGATCCTTTATTATCCAGTATGAGCATTTGGTGAAAAAAATGCAATCATCTGCATACATCAAATGATTGACTCTAAGACCTCCTCTTGAGACTTGAATTCCAAGATCCGGATTATTGGAGAGTTTGTATTCTAACCATGAAGACATATATTGTTGGGCTATTATAAAAAGTTTGTTAGGTGTAAAGAAAGCAGATTGAACACCATTCACCACCATCTGATAAGTGGCTGTTTATACATTGCATGATTAGATCAACCTAGTGATGAGGAAAGTTCATATGCAATAACGCCTTCTCCAAGAAGCTCCATGAGACACAATCGTATGCTTTACTCATGTCTAGTTTAACTGTAGCAAATCCAGACCTCCCTTTTTTGTGCTTTCTTATAAACTTTAGCATTCATGAGCCAGCAGAACATTCTCAGCTATATTCCGGCCAAGGATGAAGCTATTCTGTTTGTCTAAAATAAATGAAGCTATATGGCCCTTCAACCTGTTGGCCAAAACCTTTGCCACAATGTTATATTTTATATTACAAAGAGATATAGATCCACTGGTGCCCTTAAAACAATGAAGCAGCTATGTGGAACTGCTTAATCCCGACGTGCGGTTGTAATCCCAGCACCAGTTTATGATACCGATTTCTATGTAATTGACAAACTGGTGCCATATTGGAATTGACAAAATTTTAAATTTCCGCCCAGGAATAGACCAACATTTTTGGCTTTTCCAACCCTAAAAATCCTAGCACCGGTTCTTCAACACACCTAACAAGTGTTGATTTTTCATTTCTACTATTTTGCAATATTGAATTTAAGTCCCTCTCTAGGGGGATAGTTTTGTCCATTGTTTTTTATATGCAATTGGACACAAAAATATTCCATTCAACATTCAATAGAGCTCGTGTTTCGAAATTGTGTCTGATGGATACCAAAAATCCTCCAATAAGATCTTTGTTAAAATAACACTGTTACCCAAAACTAAACTACACTTTTTTTGTAGCCAAATAACCCCATTTTGTGTATTCTTGGGTGAATATATGTTTTAAAATATAATTTCATGTTTAAATAGAATTTAGTAAAGCGCTAGTATTGCAGTAGCTTCCAGCTATCTTACAAGGCGCTTTAAAGTGCATTATTTCAGGGGAAATAATGTGCTAGGGACTACTACGAAGGCCATCTCTATTTTTCCACACGGGGAGTGGAGGCAAAAAAGTGGAAGGCCGTGCTAGATCTTGTAATGGGGACAAGACCATTCCCTTTGCTAAAACAGGGGTTTAAGCAAACTGGATGGATATGATAAGGCTTAGTTCGCCTTACTCTAGTTTTCATTGTAAACTAGATGCTCAATGTATCCTTTTAAACTCATTGTAGCAACATTTCTTATTTTATATGGCTTGGGAACCAATAAAAACCCCCTCACCTAGGTGAGTTTTTAATTTTAAAAAACTCATGATGATTTATAAAATAATGATGATAATTTACTATTTTTGTTTGATGTTTATAAGAGTACACTAATGTTTAAACATTTTTTTTAAATGAACTGAGGGAAATTATATTAGGCCTTCCCGAGCCATGAAAGAAAACGGACAGAAAATAAAAAAAGGAGAAGCCGTCGCTTAGTTGATATATATAAGATTGAGCATTACGCTCTTGAAGCAACAGTGGTTGCTTCCAAAAGAATGAGCAACTATATGGATGATTGGTTGAGGATTAAAAACACCATTAGGCAGTGGAAGGAATCCCCGAACTTGTTAGTGAATCGAATTAACGAAACACAGGGCAGTCAGAGTCTTCCCCAAAGCTAATGGAGTTAATCCACGCTAATAATCGAAAACTAATAGTTTGCAAAGAGTAGCCCTTTGAAACAACTGAATCAGAGAAGCTAAGCATAATTTGCTCATATACAATCCAAAACCTGATCAGTATCCGTGCACTATCTTCTAGTGAGGCATGAACTTGATGCTAAAACTGAGCAAACTGAAATTGAGGCCATCCATCTTGTAAAAACTGGAGTTGGAGTAGAAAAGCTCCCAAAGTATCATGAAAAAACTGTAGTAGTACTATGTTGAGGATCCTATGTAACCTGCACAAAAAGGAGTTAATATCAGTAGCATCCGAACTAGGTAACCATCCGTAAGGATGGAGTACCAATTTGGTCTAGCCTAATAAGTCCCTGGACCGAGCAAGAGAGGTCAGAAAATCTGTGGAAGGTAGAGTTAAGCTTAGACTGCAGACAATTTTTAGCAAGGGTGTGAGCCACCAAGTTAGCCTGCCTGTAGATGTGTACCAAATTATAAGGGTCCAAGGATTGGTGAATCTCATCAGATAGAGTGCACAAATGCCAGTGAGATCTTTGCGGATCTTTCGAAAAATTAACAGCATTTAGGCAGTCAGATTCAAGTTGGATAGGAGAGGAGAAATCATTAGATTGTAGAATAGCAAACTTAATTGCCTTCAATTCAGCTTCAAGAGGGGAGAAGGCATTTGTATATTCAGTATATGCCCCCCTGAAACTGCCTTTACTGTCTCTAATTATCAGTCCAATACCACACATATTTGTATTGCAGCACCATGAAGCATCTATGTTAAGCTTAAGACCTGAGAGAGGCCTTTGCCAAGCAATCTTCAAAATTTTTGGTTTAGGATGAGATTTAATCAGAGGCAAGAAGGAGTGATCAGCAATACTCAAGTCAATAGTAGATGTTATAAAAACAGGTTTAGCACAGAAAGATTGAAAAATCTGGTCTCTGATTTGATTTAGGACAAGAACTATGGAAGGTTTAATAGAATCAAATAGGAACTTATTTCTCATCTTCCATAAATTCCAACAAGTGATTACTGAAGCAGTAATGATAATAGTTGAATGTAATAAACTTAGGCTAGGGAAGGTAGTGTAGCATGATAATCTCTCCCAAATAGATGGAAAAGTTCTATCCCTAATACCCATGAACTGATGCACTACTTTCCAGACCTCAACAGCAAAATCACAGGAATTAAAAAAATGGTCTATGGAGTCTTCATGTACATTGCACATACAACATTTGGAAACTAAACAGTATCTCAACTTTCTGAGTATGTTATCAAAGGGTAAGAGAGAATTAGTCATCTTCCACATGAAGACTGATATTTTCTTATCAATTCTAGAGTTCCTGAAATGTTTTAAGGAAGCAATAGTACCTGTATTGCAACTGAGCTTAAGGTATGTTGATTTGAAAGAGAAATCACCTGAAATACCCGGCTTCCATATTAGCCTGTCTTCTCTGTGTGGTGCCAGCCTGGCTTCCTACAAGAGAGAAGTAGCCTCAGGTGACAGAAAAGGAGAAATTTTGGAGATTAGAATGGATTTATTGTATATGAAATCAGACACTGTACAGTCTCCATCAATCTCCACCAAGTTCTGATCACAAAGATCACAAAGGCAACCTATATCTAGCCAGTTGGATGTCCAGAAATTACAATCCCCTCTACCTATGATAACTCTAGAGTTTTCTTCTGCCCAAGTATTAACTTGACATATTCTTTTCCAGTTAGAAGAAGTCTTGTATGAGGGAGGGAGGGCTGCCAGTAAGTGAGTCCACTGAGCTTCAGCTAACTGGAACTTCCACCACAATTTAACTGAACAAGTTTCAATTATAGTGGTAACAGATCTAAACCCAAGCCCATTTTGATCAGTTGGTAAACATAGAGCTGACCATTTTCTCCAAGCTCTTTTAGGTTTCAGTTCAGAATCACCCCAAAAGAAGTTACTCATTTTCTTTTCTATGGTCCTGATGATCATTTTATTAGGGCATATAACTGACCAAATGTGCTGTGGTAAAGAATAGATACATGACTCAATTAGTGTAATTTTGCCTCCCTTTGAAATCCACCTATTTTTCCAGTTTCCTAACCTACTCTCTATCTGTTCAAGAAGAGGTTGGAAATAGATTCTCTTTGCTTTCCCAGTAAATATAGGCAGCCCTAGGTATGTGAATGGAAAAATCCCAAGTTTCATCCCCAAAATCCTTTTAATGTAGTTAACTCTTTGGACAGAAGCATGCTTACTTATGAAGAAATCACTTTTATTGTAATTAATCATTTGTCCAGAGACTTCCTCAAAAGTAGACAGGAAAGCTTTTAATCTAATCAAAGTTAGTCTAGTTGCCTTAAAGAAAACAACAGTATCATCCGCATATGATAGATGAGAGATTCTAGGAGGATTACCTGGAAGGTGAAAATATGACAGCTTGCCACTATAAAAAATGAAAGCCAAGCTCCTAGAAAAGGCCTCAGAAAAGATGTTAAACAAGAAAGGAGATAAAGGATCCCCCTGCTTAATACCTCGAGTAGCTTGAAAAAATCCCACAGGCTTAACATTAATAAGAACAGAAAACCAGGCCTGTGACAGATTTTTCATGATGGAAAATATGAATCTAGCATGGAAACCGAATTTAGCTAAGACATTATATAAAAAAGACCACCTAACTCTATCAAATGCCTTTTGAAGGTCCAGTTTAACTATACAATTAGTGTCTCTCTGTTTTCGGTTCAGAAACCGAACCATTTCCTGTAAATAAATTACATTATCTGAGATGTCTCTGCCATGTAAGAAAGCTGTTTGATTAGGGGAGATGATCCTAGGCATCAGAGACTTCAATCTTTCCATTAGCACTTTAGAGCATATTTTGTTAATCACATTAGATGGGCTTATAGGTCTATAATCATCAAATGAGACGGGGGTCTTCTTTTTAGGGATTATAGTGATCCAAGTACTACCAATACCCCTAGGCATATTGTTAGCAGAAAGGAAGTCATGAACAGCCAGAAGTAGATCTTTAGCAATAATATCCCATGATTTTATGTAGAATTTGGCTGTAAAGCCATCCGGACCTGGTGTACTTGATTTATTAAGACTAAAAACAATATCTTTGAGCTCAGTTAATGTAACTGGTTGAAGAAGTTTATCATTATCATTCTGATTAACCAGCTTAGGAATGTGATTTAAGAAATGAGATTGAAAGAGAGAACTATAAGGGGAGGTATCATCATTTAGAAGATCATGGTAGTACTGTATAGCTTCCCTTTCGATATCTTTTATATCATCTAACCACTGACCATTAACACTTTTAACTTTTGTGATCTTCAGCCTGTTAGTTCTTTCCTTAACAGTATTATGGAAGAATTTAGTGTTAGTATCCCCTTCCCTAAGCCATTTCATCTTAGCCTTATGTTTCCAAAAATGTTTTTGTTCAGACAATGCCCTAACTAACCTAGCTTTAGCCTCTTTGAGTTTTACCAATTCAGCATGAGAATCAGACTGATCAGATATTAATTCTTGAGCCTGTAGTGCCAATTCAGCTTGCACTACATTGTCATGCACATTGCCAAATTTTTCTTTATTCCAAATTTTTAATTCTTTCTTCAGTCTAACCAATTTAAGGTAGAAAGATAGCATCCCTGATTTATCCAAAGGAATTTCCCAGTTTTGTTTGATTACTTCAGTAAAATCTTTCCTTTTGTACCATGTATTCAGAAATCTAAATGGCCTAGGATTAGATGGAATAGCACTACCAACAGTTAATAGCATAGGATTATGATCAGAGCTGACGCTATTTAATATCTGGACTGATGAGGCAGGAAATGATAGAGACCAAGAGGAAGTACATAATCCCCTATCTAATCTTTTAACTGTTGGAGTCCTTAACCTATTATTAGTCCATGTGAACAGGTTACCTACAGTGTTAAGTTCCTCTAAAGCCATTGAATGAATAAAATCATTAAAGTCTTTAATACTTCCCAGTTTGGGTGAAGAAGGACCCTTGTACTCATTTATAGTAGTGATGCAATTAAAGTCTCCAATGAAAAGGGATTCAGAGTGAGTAAAAGAGCTGAGATCAGACCAGAGAGATTTTCTACCATTCCTAGTCCGGAGACCATAAACAAAGAAGACATCCATGGACTTAAGGAGATTAATACAATTCAGTTGGATTCCAAGGAACTGTAAATTATCATGTTTAACAGTTAAGAGTAAGTTAGAGTTCCAGGAGAGCCAAATTTGACCATTACTTGCTGAGATGCAGTTATCATATTTCAACATTTTCCTATATGAATCACACTGCAAGTTATCATGTTTAGGTTCAATTAGGCAGATAAGCTCAAGATTATGTCTTTTGATCAAATCACTGAGTCTTAACATTGATGTGTCCATAGCCCTGATGTTCCAAACCAGCATTTTAATCTTAACTGTTGTATTATTCATAAGGAAACATTGCTAGAGCTTTTTGATCTAGTCATGATAGTATTTTTCTGTGAGAAAAAAGACTCATTTTTCTGTTTAGATTTATTCCTTAGTTCCTTGTCTTTTTTCTGATTGCTAGGACCAAGAGATGAGATAGGGGAACTAACCTTGCTTACCTGTTCAGCACCATTATCAGCAGAATCCTGGATAACCGAGGTGCCTTGGAGATCAGAAGGTACAGGGAGTCTTGGAAAGTGACCATGGGAGGCTTCCTCACTTGATGCTTCATCGTCCGCCAGAAGTAGAAAGCGATTACCTTTGTTTTTCTGCTAAGAGAAGATAAAGTTTTTTGCAGCAATAATGGAATGGATAGGTGAGAAAGACCTGCCCCTTTTGCTATGTAAATCATCTTTAGCAAGAACTGGTCTAAGCAATGGAGGGGCGGATAGTGAATGACTATTCAATCGTACTGAGACACCAAGATCAGGAGAAGGTGTATGGGAGGTCAATGCTATGGGGCAGTTTTGATCAGAGTCAGGTGACTGTGATTGGAGTTGAAAAACATCCTCCTCGTGACTAACCTTTTGGGGAATATTTGGGTTATCACAGGAGAAAGGATCATCTTCCTTAATTGTTTCTACCTGAAGTTGTTCACATATAATCTCAGGAGTCACATTATCAATCAGAAGGTTATCCTCGGTTAAGGTGGTCTTATTTAGTTCTTGATCATTAACTGGGACATTTACATTCTGTTTCTTAGGGACATATTTAAATTTCTGAGCATAGAAGGTTTTTTGTTTTTCCATCACAGAAACTCCTGAGCTCCCAGCTTTAGTATTAACAATCTGGTTAAGATTAGAATTGCCATATTCATGAGCCTGTTTGCTTACTTGTTGATTATCTAATTGCTCCACTAGATTTATAGCCACTTTATCATTTCTCTGTGACCTATTTCTTTTTAGCTCCGGATGCAAATAGATACAGCAGTTATCATCATGTCCAATACATTTACAGTGATGACAGTAAGGAGGGATATTTTCAAATTCTAGTGGAAGTTTGACCACATTATATTCGTTCCATCTTCCTCAATACCAACTCTAATAAATGAAGGAAGCTTTTTTTTTTTCAGATCAACCTCAACACACATTTTAACACATGAAGGCCTGGAGAGTGCTGCAGTTGCAGCATCTACTTTGATAAAATTTCCAATTTGATTCCCCATGATTTGAAGCATAGCAGTATTATAGAAGTATATAGGGACATATGGAATAGAAACCCATACCGGAACAATAGATGATTCTGCCATCGGGGAGAAATCCGATGTCCATTTAAGTACCTTCATTTGTGTATTGTTGAAGCTCCATTGACCTTTTAGCTAGAATCTATGGTAGTCCTCTTTCTCCTCAAACCGAATAAGCACATGCCGGAAGTCGATTGATCCGAGCTGGAATTTTCCTTTGAATCCCACTGAGACGAAAGAGTCATTGAGCTGGGTCATTATTGGCTTACCCCTGGCAAACTTTCCGACGAGAGCATTTTGGTAGTGAGAAGAAAGGGTGTCAGCATCTCTACGGCTAACTAAACAAGCTATATCCCCTTTATATTGAGTTCTGGGGATGATCTCTGGGTTGGAAGGGAGGGATTCAGAGAGAGGAGGAGGACGGTTAGCGAGGGCTTGAAGGAAGGATTTTCCTCCACCGTAGTTACCACGGCCAGAAGCCGCCATAGCGGCGGTGGAAAGTGACCGTTATCAGTTGATGGCTGATAATGAGGAAGAAGGAAATTGGTGAAACGACAGAGTAGGAAACGTTTTGGTCAAATCGCACACAAATCGCACCTAGCTACAGTACACAGAGCGGAACCGTTCAACTCCAACAGATGAACTGCACTTTAATGTTTAAATATTTTAATTTTATGTTTAAGTTTTCTAGTTTTATTTTTTTACTATAGTTTTTTTATTTGATGTTTATTTATTTTAATTTTGATGTCTATTTTTAGTGTTTTAATTTGGTTTTTGACCATTTTAGTTCGGTGTGTTTTTTTAGTATATTATTTGATGATTAAGTATTTCAATTTAATGTTTAATTTTTAAAAATTTAATATTTAATTTGCAAATAGTTGTTCAAAGACTAGGCCTAGCTCAAATAAAATTCAGCTTAAGCAAAATTCAACCCAAAACTCATGTCGACTTGGACTTGGTTTACAGGCTCATCTCCTTCCCCCGCTACCCACCAAAAAATGCTCATGACAGTGCCGATGGTGGTGCCCTCGCAACCTACTCCTTTTTTGTCGTCTAAATGTGCCTTCGTCGGTCTTCATGAATTTTTATTTTTGGTAAACTATTCTTCCCATCAGTTTGCCCGCTAGTTGTGCCCAAATTTGTATGCTTCTTGAGCAAACTATCATGACAGATGATCCTGGGGCTTGTGAGGATAACAAGGAATGCTTTGCATACTGGTTGGATGGGCGCGTTGCGGAACCTCCTGCTGGTTTTTTTTATCGGAATGCATAAATTCCTTTGGGTCAGTTGTCCTTTCATACTCCTATAGTTGAATTGGAAGTTTAAATCCCTTCAACGTTGCAAAGTTTTGTAGTTCTTCCACTAGAGGAGAGTATTCCTCTTTGTCCTCGACTCATAATGCTCAACCTTGTGTTGATTTTCATTGAGTCGTTCAAACACCTGCTTCTCTGGATCCTATCCTTTGGTTTCTAGCTTGCTCCTCTGTTTCCAGTTGGTGTTAAGTAATTGCTTGTAGAGTAGTTCCCTATTGGCCTAGAAAAAGGCTGCAAAGGCTAGCTTTTCCTTTTCGGTCGGGGAGGGGATTGTGCTTCTGTGTTGCCACAGAACCCTAGGTTTCCTCTACCCTAACTGACAGCTGCCTCTAGAAAGATAGATCAGTTATGGGTGGTACTGGCCATGTCATGCTTTTTGGGTGACTCACATTATTTCTGATTTCCACCACGATTTAAGGAGAACAATGTTGACCTATAAGATATAATCCCCCACAAATGATGCTTCTAATGTGTTTTGAACTCCTTGAACGATAGCGGCGACCCTGCCAGCGTTGAGCTCTAGTTATTTCACCTGCAAAATTCCCCCGGATTGGATCCAGGGTAAAAACTCCAATGCCAAAGTCATTATCCTAAGTATGTGATCTTTATTCTTTTGTTGCCACTTACCTGGCTCTTTAGTCCCTTTTCTATTTATAGGTCTATTCTTCCTATATTTTATCTACATAAAACGTGTTGCTAAGGAACAAAATGGTGGCTATGATGGGTCACGATCTTTAGATCGTGGTTATCATGATAATCACATGCGGGCATAACCTGATGCATTTTTACGTGCTTTTGGTTTTAGGCGGTCATGCGAGGTGCTGACATCAGATCGCTAGCATGAACACCTTGCTCATGCCTTGCTTATTTTGATGGGTTGCCTGCACACCCTTCCTATACCAGGATTTATTTTTGGAATTTTCTTCCTATATTTGATTTCATGATTTATGTTTAGGATTTAGCTCATATGTTTGAGTCCATGATTGTTTGTTAGGATTGATGCTCAATCATTAGAGACTGAAATTCTTTGTTGCCATTGTACACTAATGGAAAACAGGTACATAGGCACCGGTACCTAAGCTCTGGGGGGGAGGGGTAAAAACCATTGCGGAAATGATCAAAGGCACCAGTTTTATGATGAAAATCAAGAAAATAGGTGCTTGTACCCCTTTTCATCACCGAAAGTTTGACATCGGTGCCTACAACTGGTGCCATACATAGAAAATATCACCGATAGAAACGTAAAAAGTGCAAGGAACCAGTGTTGGAAAAGGTTTCCTTGTGGGAAATAGTGCCTTTGGCGCATAACAAATGGAGGGAAAATAATACCACCGATACGAAACTAGTAAGGCGGTGCTTATGTAAAATCATAGCACTGGAATGCATATTTCTGGTGCTTGAAAAATGAGTCCCATTTGAAAAGGGGATGGTGTAATTTTAATTTCAAGCACTGTTAGCCAAAACATAACCTAACTGGTGTTGAAATAGCCGGAATAGTCCATTTGGCGGGCAAAAATTTGGTGGAAAATTTTCTAGCACCGGTATGTAGGCATAATACCGGTACTAGAAGAGAACTTAATGCTCACCTACCATTATTCTTTGGCGGGTAAAGAGTAGGAATTTTGGAGAGTTGGTCATTAATGGTGTTTTTCGGAGGGTTTTGACATTGAATGCTTAAATGAAGACCCACAAAATTTAAGTTTTAAATTGTTTGTCATGTTATGTAACAAATGGATTTATGTATATATTTTGTGTGTTTGATCATGTTCATTATACTTGCATTCATGGAAGAAATGTGATTGTTTTCTAGATTTCTTGATGTGATAATACCTTGTTTAGGAATGTGAAATTGTTGAGTAAGTTTTGAATGTTGTGATGTGAGTCATAGTTTTTCGAATTGATCTTGAATGTTTAAAATCTTGTGTAGCCATGATCATTTTGTGGAACTATAATTGTCATACATTCGTTAATTTGTAGAGATGGAACGTTCAATTAAGAGGCATAAGCATGCGTATTGCAATGTTAGCAAGTTGAGCAAAGAATATGTTGATTTCGTGGAGGGTTTTCTAGAGCAAAAATTTGGTTGTGAGAAGTGAGTGTTAAGTCCTTGTCGTGATTGCAAGAATCGTAACCATAGCGGTGATAGAGATATCATGAAACTTCACTTGGTTAGGAGATGGTTGGAAAGAGATGGTTTGAAAAAGATTATTTGTTTTGAAAGTTTCATAGGGACAAGGCACCACCATAGGTGGTTGTAGATAATGGAGGAGAGTGTTTCAGAGACATAAATTTAGATGACATGTGTGAGGAGGTTTTCGATACATTTAGGGGGAGGACTGAGGTTTTGTCAAATTTCTTAGGTGAGAAGGAAATGTTGTTGTATCCCGGTTGCAATAAGAAGGATATACGATGATTTCATGTTTGATGGAATTGTTTAATATGAAAGGTGTTGGTATATGGAGTGACACTAGCATGAACAAGTTGTTAAATTTCTTGAAGGAGAAGCTTCCATCAGGTAATGGGATACCGGACAACCTCCATGAAGCAGAGAGGATTCTATGTCTGATGGGATTGGAGTATGAAAAAATACGTGCTTGTCCCAATGATTGTGTTTTGTATAAGGGTGACTAGAAGAAGGAAATATGTAGGATGTTTCCTGGCTGTTTTGTCCCAACGATGGTGTTTTGTACAGTGCTGGCCATAAACAACCTTCCACCATATTTCTGTATGAAGAAGAAATATGTGTTGATGCCTTTGTTGATTTTAGGGCCACTGAAAATGACATTGATACATAGTTGGAACCTCTGATAGAAGATTTGAAGGTTCTATGGTCTGACACTATCAATGTTTTGATGGTTTTAGGGGATCGAAGTTCAATTTGAAGGCATTTCATTTTTGTACCATAAATGATTTTCCAGCATACGAAAAACTTTTGAGCTATGTGGTGAAGGGGCACAAGGCTTTCCCCATGTGTGAAGACTCCACATATTACTAATACATGAAGAATGGTCATAAGACAGACGTTGTTCAGTTTGTTGATGAGAACAAGGTGAGAAAGGCACCAAGACCATTGAAGGGGGTTGTCATACACAACAAGGTGAAGAAATTGAATGTTGTTCTTAGGAAGAAAATGAAAAAGGTGAGTACAGCGCCTGATGGACCTTGAAAGAAGAGGTTGGTTTTCTTTGATTTACCTTACTGGGAGCATTTTGAGGTTCACCACTGTTTGGATGTAATGCACATTGAGATGAATGTGTGCGAGAGTGTGATTGGCACATTACTTAATATTCTTGGGAAGACGAATGACAACTTGAATAGGAGGAGGTATTTGATAGAGCTTGGAATTCATTCGGACCTAGCCGTGGAAGTGAGAGGGAAGCAAATGTACCACCCTCCTGCCTTGTACAATCTACCAATAGATGAGAGGAGATCCGTTTGCGAGTGTATCCAAGGGATCAAGGTACCATCCAGATACTCTTCTAATGTTAGTCGCTATGTGAGTGATGATTGCATATGGAACACCTTGAAATTGCATGATTTCCTAGTTCTTATGCAAAACTTGTTGCCCATTGCCATCTGTGGTGTTATGGAGAATGATATGCGATTTAGCATTATGCGTCTGCAGACAAAAATCGAGATGGAGGTGGAATTTGAGTAGACAATAAAGTGAATACTGATAGAGATAAATCAATTGATTCAAATTCCTTATTTAAGAGATAGGACGATAATGGAATCTAAGAATATTGGAACAGAATGGCGAAGTAAGGGGAAAGAATCACGGATCATTGAAAAATAATCTCAACAATTTAGTCAATCACAAAGAGGACATCGATGATGAAGATTCAAAATTTAAAAAAACATCACAAGTATAACCAAGAAGCAAATGACACTTTGCGATGATGATTGATAAATATTAATGATGAACAGAGTGGAGAAGGGGAAGTTCTTGTGGCACAAGGTTTGCTCAAAGGGTATAGAGGCTGACCCAAATAAGATACAAGCCATAGTGAATCTTCCCCAACCATGAACAATAAAAGAAGTGCAAATCTTAATGGGATCATTGGCAGTGGTCAATCATTTTGTATCAAAGGCTGCAGAAAAGAACTTTTCACTCTTTGCAGTATTACGAAAAGTAAGAAAACTTAGTTGGAGCGAAGACTCTCAGAGCGCATATGAGGGGTTAAGAGACCAGCTTCGAACATTGCCAATGCTGAAATAGCCCACGCCGGGAGAAACATTGTACTTGTACTTAGTAGCCTTGCAAAATGTTGTCAGCTCTGTCTTAGTTTTCTTGGAAGGGCAGAGACAAGTTCCGGTTTATTACATCAGCAGAATCCTGCAAAAAGCGTAAACAGCTTACATGCCTGTAGAAAAGCTAACCTTGGCACTGGTCTATTCGGCATGAAGATTGAGAACTTACCTTTATATCCACAACATAGTAGTTTACACAGGGTTCCCAGTCAACAATATCCTCTCTAAACTGGAGTCTTCAGGCAGATCGGCAAAATGGGCCCTGGAACTAGATTTGAAATACAATTTCAACCTAGAACAACAATCTAAGCTCAAGCACTGGCAGATTTCATTTCCGAAATGTGAAGTGAAGAAGCACAAAATTCGAGCATCCATCAAAGGCTTCTCAATTGAAAAAGGTAAGACAAAATAAGAGTAAGTGGCTTGGACATTGTTCGTTAATGGCGCATCAAGCAAGGAAGGATGCAGAGCAGAGCTGCTTTTAGTGGACCCAAATGGGGGTGAGCACATACACTCATTACAATTAGATTTCTCTCAGACCAACAATGAAGCAGAATATGAAGCCCTAATTTGGGGATTACACCTTGCAATCAGATTGAAAGTAGGAAGTGTCTGAGTATCCAGTGATTCTCTAATTGTTGTCCAGCAAGTGTGAGGTGACTATGAGGTATGAGAAGACCAGTTGATGAAATATCTAGTAAAGGTGCGACAACTCATAGCCCAGCTTAAATATTTTGACATAAAACACATCCCGCGATGCGATAACACATAGGCAGATGCATTAAGCAAGCTGGTTCCTTTGCTAAACAGGGAGATGTCATCATGAAGGTTGTTTGAGTTAGAAGAACAATATCAACGGCGGTGCTGACTATACAAGAAGATGAGGCAAGCTGGATGAACCCGCTAATGGATTTCTTTGCAAAAGGGACATTGCCAGAAGATAAGCTGGAGTCTAGAAAGTTGAAATTGCATTCCTCTAATTACGCTTACGAAAATGGAACGTTGTACAAAAAAGGTTTCTGATCCCCATGGATAAAATGTGTAGGGCCAATAAAGGCGACTGAGATCTTAAAGGAGGTTCATGAAGGCTTATGTGGAATGCACCAAGGAGCTAGAACGATAGCTAGAAAGATAATCAGAGCAGTGTACTACTGGCCGACTATGTTCAATGATGCACACAACTTCGTTCTCAAATGTAGGAGCTTCCAAATCAACGCCTCGCTGTCATATACGCCATAATCAATTTTGACAGGAATCTATGGAGCTTGGCCATTCGACAAGTGGGGGATAGACTTAGTGGGACCATTCCCAAGAGGAGAAAACAATACTAAGTTCCTCATTGTAGCGGTTGATTACTTCAAAAATTGGATTTAAGCTAAGTCATAAGGACGTGTTGCAGCCGAAGCCACTAGAAAATTTGTATGGTAAAATATCATGTGCTGCTTCGGGGTGCTGCAGACTATTGTCACAGATAACAACACACAACTCACGGGTGTGGCATTTACTTACTGGTGTTCGAGGCTCAAGATTACTTAGAAGTTTACCTCCGTGGCACATCCTCCAGCTAATGGCCAAGTGGAGGTGACAAACAGGACCATAGTTCAGGGAATACAAAAGAGATTGGAAGGAAAACGAATATGATGGGTGGATGAGCTATCGAACACGATATGGCTGTTGATGAGATGTCAGATGCATGTACTTTCCAAAGCATTTAACATCTCTTTTGTCATATACTTTTTATAAGACTGCTATATTTAGGTAGGTTTACATGATAAGGGGTTTAGTGACCATTTTTGGTTTTTATATCTAAATCCTTCATTTTGTAACCTATGTTTAGTCTAATGGATTTTTGGTCCTTATGAGCATCTAGATTCCATTTATTGAGTTTCATTTGTAGATGTCTCGTGAGCCCTTTGGAGTGGTTTAGTTAAGGCCACATGCCAAAACGTGGTAGAAGATAGAAGGTTCGAAGAAGGAAGGCAAAGCAGCGGATGAATCGTCATCGGGAAGTTTAGAGAAAGTTCTTAAAATTATCTGAGAAGAATCAACCTACAAGGGTGGCGTCATTGGATTCGTCTTCTTGAGCACTAAGAAATCGACTACAAGAACTCCCAAAATGGATTAACGGTTCACCCGTGGGAAGCAAAACAAGAAGCCGCGAATTGTAGCTCGTCCATCTGAATTTTTTGGGCTGAAACCTCCACTGCCCGGACCACTCCATTTCATCCCGGGTGGGATCCTACTGCATATTTTTTATTTTTCTTGACCAAATTAGACTATAAATAGCCCCCTTTCTTCCCCATTTGCCTAAGCCTGACTTGGGGGCTCCAAAACCCTAGTTTTTCACCATTTTCTTCCATTTCTTCTTCTTTCTTTGTAGATCTTTGTTGTATGTTATGGGTTTTGATTATCTAGATTAGTTTTGTACTTGTGAGCAATTAATTGAGACTTCTTTGCTAATGTCTTGAGAATCATTTCTATCGATGTATTGCTTTCTCTATTGTGCATTTATTGAGCTTTGAATGTGGATTGTTAAGGACATTAATGTTGTTGGAAGTATGAGTATATGAATTGCTTGTATGATTGTTTGTTAGGGTTGGGAGAAAGTAGCTAATTTTTCCCTCTTTTAATGTGGAATCCAAGAGCATGAGTTAGAGTTTCTAAAGGATGTTGATGTGTTGATAATTTCTTGATGAATGTGATGATGTTGAACTCATTGTCATGTTTTTTTTAGGTAGCAAATGAGATAAGTCTATGAATGTCGATCGTTCTTGACTAATCCTGTGTAAATGCATAAATTGGTTAAATGCTTCGACCTGGTGTAGTGTTTATAAGTGTTGCCAAGCTTGTTGATTCTTTGTGCTCAATGCCATCAATGGGATATGTTTAGTCGTGTTTCGACTAAGGGAGTCATTGGTGAGGTTCGACAAGAGATGTCGAATTTACTCTTGCAAACTACTATGTAAGAAGGATAGAGGATTTATCTTCACAACAAATAGTTAAAGAAATGAATAGATTGGTTCACTCGTTCTTGAAGCTTTTGTTATTTAGCATTCATGTGTTCTTAATGCTTATTTTTATTTCATTTATGTCATAGGCTGTTTGAGAATATGAAGTGTTTGTATGATTAAAGTGTTAGGGTCTTATGCAAGTGGCAAATTTCTTAACTCTTTGGCATGAAAATCCAAGAACATGGACTTAGAAATTCTCGTGCATAATGTGTTGTGATTCTTGCTAGATAAGTATGTTAATGTGGATTGTTCCCATGTTTATCCTATGGATGCAATGAAAGGTTGAATCTTGAATGTGGTTTTTTCTAGGTTTAGCTTAATGAATGCCATGTTTGGTTAAATGGCTGTCTTTGGTAGAAGGCTTGTTGTTATCAAATCTATGGTCCTTCGTGTGAAATGCCATTGATGAAATACCTCTATGGTGTGGTTTGCTTAGAGTGATTGTTAACAAGGTTTGCAAATAGTCGTTGTTTGTCTTTGCAAATTACTATTAAGAATGAATGAATGTTGATCTTCGAATGGGAAGTGATAACATTCCCCATAGGTGACAAATGTATTTGAATGAGTTAATGGTTCAATGATCTACATGATGCTTGGAAGTGGATATCAATTGCCTCTAAGGCTTTATCTTTTGTAGTTCTTACCCTTTTTTTTAGTTTGTTTGATGATTAGCATAGTTACTTGACTTTGCTAGTTATCTTATCTTTCATTTTCATAACTTTGGAAAACCAATCAACAAACCCCCCCCCCCTTTTACATGCTTTTATATATCTATCTAAATATATATATATATATATATATCTACTTCTAACCTATTATGAACCTTATTTAAACGCTTAAGAAAATCCCTCTTCTTCGTGGACTACCCCTATTTGCCACTATCTACTTAATTGTATTTAGTAAGCATAAAGAGCTTATAAATTATAGCTTTGAGAGGTAAGACGATGACCTTCCAGTTGTGTAGAACAACCATCTAATAGCCAACAGGGAAATCACCATAAGCTTTGGTGTACGGTCACAAAGCAGTCATACCCGCAGAATTTGGAAATTCAAGTCTCAGGATAAGAAATTATAAGGAGATGGAAAATCCAGATGTGTTGAAGTTGGAACTAGATGAACTAGGGGAGCAAAGAAACTTGGCAAGTATCACAGAAGCTAAACATAAGGAAAGAGTGGCAAGAGTGTACAATCAAAAAGTGAAGGAAAGGCGATTTCAGATTTAGGATCTAGTGCTAAGGAAAAATGAGGCTAGCCTTGGTGAAGAGCGAGGAAAACTATGTCCAAAGTGGGAAGGACCATACAAAGTCATGAAGGCTCATAAGTCCAATAGTTATGAGTTGGAAAGAATGGATGGCACAACAGTCCCGAACAAGTGGCATGTGACTAACTTAAGGAGGTTTTATGTGTAAAAGAAAAATAGCGAGCAACTACCTGTATAGACACAAGGACATTATCCTTAGGACATTATCCTTGTTTTTGCTTTAGTATCACTGTCTCGCAGCAATATCATCACCATTGTACATATTTAATATTAAAAACCACTTCGCTGGATCATGACTACGCTTCTAATTCTTCCTATTTTTTTACTAATAATTGACAAAAAAAGTTTAACAGCGGGCTATGGATCCTGCATTTCCCTCAACATTCGCAAGCTTTAGATCTTGAAAGTCAAACAATCGCAAGCTATAAATCTTGCAAAATTGGCGATACTTGCGAGCTGTAGATCTTGCAACTTCGCGAATAAAAAAATGCAAGCTATAGATCTTGATCAAATATTGATATTGGTAAACTTTGGATCTTGCAGTTTCACGAATCCCACAAATTGCAGGCCATAGATCTTGCACAAATGGTGATGCTTGCAAACTCTGGATTTTGTAAGTTCGCAAATTAAGCAAGCGCAAGCTATAGATCTTGCTCAATTAGCGATGCCATCAATATTTTGATCTTGAAGCTTTGTAAACTAAACAAATTGCAAGTAATAAATCTTGCAACATCAACAAAGCAAGAAATGTATTAGGCAGATACACCTACAAAGAGCAGGACCGTAAAAGATCGATAAACGTGGCAGCAAAATTGATAGGACAAGTCTTTGTATTCAAGACTTGTTTTCTTAAGCTTTTCGAGCAGGTCATCAATACGGCCACATTTCTTATCAATAATCAGCGTATTCCAGTGGGGTTCGCTAGCCTTGCGCGTGATACACTCCCTAGCCTCCATTTTTTCGGATCATCTTTGTAAGGTTCAGTTGTTGACGGTAAATGAGGTCATTTTGTTTGCTCAGAATCTTGCACAGAACTCAAAAAGCATCTTGAGTTTCCTTCACGACCATACCTCATTTCTTTTCAAGATCATGAATACCTAAGAGCATATACTTCAAGCATATGCCTAAACAGAGAGCCACTCTTGAACACGAATAAGAAGGTTAAGCGATCACATATATGCGCTAGCAGACTCAAGATCGACTAACCCACGAACAATGTCCTTCCTAAGTGATTCAACATTGTATACATCAGAAATAAACTTGCTACAAGGTTAATTTGCATATGAAGATGAGGGGATAAAAGGAAATGAAAGTTTCCACCTAATACATAGGGGAAGTGACTCCACTCGTGTAAAAAGGTCAGAGGAAATGGCCACTGCACATTCTTCAGTAAATGATCGAGAGGCACGAAGAAAATGGATGGGTTCAGAGAGAGGGTCATTACGTCTCATAAAATCAAAGCTATTTAGAAATTTACTATCAATCAAAATATTGAAACCCTACACATGAGTAAGGCTTGTAAGAAAATGTGGGATAACAAGTATATTAACTCTTATAAATAAAGTTGTGCGACTAGCAAATACAAACAATAAAATATTGTTTTAAGAATACAACCCAACAACCCAATGTATATGAGTAAATACTAAAAATTAACAAACTTTGGGGTTAGGGGTGGCCAGAACTGAAGCAGTGAATGCAGAGACAAATTTGTCAGGCCGTTGAGTGCAATCACCATCTCTAGCTTGAAGGAGAAGAGCTTCAGTACTTGCATTACCCACATTAGCATCTGGATCAACAATTGCAACATCAGCGCGGGGCTTAAAGGGAAGTTCTCCATAATAATCTACCTCACACTCTTTCAGCTCAGCCAATGATGGGAGACTAGGGAGACTAGCAAGATGTGAAAGAAAGGCAAACAATTGACCCTCGTTAGCGACCTTGTCAATGAAGGCTCAATTCAGGTCGGCCCTTTTACTTTCCACAATTTTAACGCACTTCACCATCGTGGGCACGCTTTTACAGTCACACAGGGGGTTCCACTGCCGTACGTTCTTCACAACCTCGTAATGCCTGAAAATTTGCGCAGCCTTGGAGATATCTTCAAAAAAATTATTAAAGGACCGTGTCTTGCACAGCCAATCCACCAGAACTTTAGAACATTTAGTGGAAGAATGTCCATTGGTACGTATTCCATCCAATTGAAAACGAATCTCAGAGGATTCCACCCCCGCGAGCCTCACACTCTCCCTAGCAGCGCTCGCCTCTTCTTCTCAAGCTTTCACATTCTTCTCAACAACCTTCTCTTTCTTCTCAGCAACTTTGAATAAGCTCTCCAACAACAAAAGCTTTGTCTTTATAGATTTGTATTTCTCCACCATTGAATCATCGGTGGCAGAATGCTTAGATAATCGCTTGCTCGCAATTTTCAGGCCCTCACCAACCTTACAAGTGTACAACATAGGGAGCGAATTTACTCGAAACATTATAAATGGCGAAGTAATATATAAGACAAGTTGTTCAAGGAAAATTGCAGCCTTACCATAGCTAGTGTGTCGGGTAGTGAAAGACCAGAAAAAATATCAAAAATTACCCCTTGGGCTAGGGAGTTTCAGTCTACTCTGTAATTGCCAAAGCAGTTTGGTTGCCATGGCCCTTTTTAAGAGGAGAAATGGGATGACCTGAGTAACTGCTTCTTTGATCCCTCTTGTTCTTCTTTTCTTTCTGTGAGTTCAGAGTTTGATAACAGCTAGTTTGCCCATCACAGTCTCTTTATCCTCAAAGCCAGTGACGATTGACTGCAGAGACATGGTGTTGGCACTACCAACATTCACTTCGTCATCATTGAAGATTGACGGCTCAATGTCATCTTTTGTGAGATTTATGCCTGCCACAATAAGAAACAACATAGGTTAAAACAAACTCACACAAGAAATAAAAAGAGCGATACAACCCGCTATAAAATACACAATGTAATATCGGCAAACAAGACACCTTCAATGTTAGAGTCGGCATGGCGAAGGTGTTAGGTATGTACCCAAAGCGTAGTCATGATTGACATCTCCTTCGTATAGCGAACACTCAAGTTAGGAAGCTTAGATTTCGAAACTTTGTAGTTCCATGAAAGTACATCAGACTCAGGGTGTGGAGATAAAAAATCTTGTTAAAAAATGAAGTAAATAATCTTACCGAATAGCATGTGATGTCACATATATTGTTTAATGAGGACAGCTGACTTCGCATTATATGTTGTTTTTACCGACATGTAATGCGATGGATGACCGACGTCGCTAGTATGTTACACCTAGAACTTTTAAAGGATTAAAGTTATTTGAAAATGATTAACTTTGGTCTACAAAATTATTTTTCAATAGTTTTTAAAACCATTGATCAAATGGTTGAAAGTGGTTTTAAAAATAATTCATTGGTCAAATCACACATACAGTCAGTTATTGTTCAAATAGGGTAGTTATATTATTAGTAGTCATAAAAATATCCTTACAATAAGTACATGAATTTGAATAAGAATTGTCTTAGTTCCAAGAAAAGAGAAATTGCAATTAACTCAATCAACTCGGATTATGATGACGTGGAAGATAATCGCACCTTCTATGACCTCGAAAAACAAGGTGCCCCAATGCGTAGGCAGTTGCTGGAAAGGAACTCGTCAAAACCCGTTGAGAACAAGGCCTTGATCTCCCTACCCCCATGAGTAGTTCATGCACCACTCTCTCCCGTAAGACCTCAGCACAACAGAGGTTTTGTCATTTGGTAGGAGTGGTACAATGTCCCTCGAGATGTACTGAATAAAAAAACAACATTTATTATAAATATATATATGTGCAATTAACAAAAAATATTATTAATTTATAATCAAATAATTACATTCATGTAATAAGCCAGCTATAGGCCTTACAAAAGTGGGGTTGGTTATGAAGTTCTGCTGCTCCAGAGTGTAGTGGAAATATGGGCTTTTAGCAGCCATTGTATGTTATTCAAGGTTAAAAAAAGAGGCTTTGGGTTGTCTCCTTTGAGCGGAGAACTGTATAAAAACAAGAAAATATTAATTAGCATAAACTGTGAAGATATATAAGTAAATATATATGTGTAAAATGGTAAAAAAACCTAGAAAGAAGGCCAACTATAGGATCCTTCGCCCACCATTAGTCTTGAATAATATAATAAATTAAGTAGGGCATACAAGCCTTGAAGCTTGAAGGGTGCACGTACATGTGATCGACAGTGGAATGGTCGACATATACCAGCATCGTTGCACAGTAGTCAATCAGATCGATCATGTGATCGACGTAATTGTGTATACAATTTTGAAGCAAGCGTAAACGCATGTATGAGACGTCAGTAATCAGTCAGTTATATCGATGGTTAAACCGAAAAAGTTGCAACGTCTCATTCAAAAGAACATAACACTTAAAATAAGAATGTACGATGTCGCACTACATTCACATAGACTAAATGTTAACCAATAGGCTACTGACGTAACATTTAAACCTAGCAGGTACGACCAAAATTGCAGAAAACCATAGAAATCATGCTTTAAAAATATAAAATTATACAAAAACGTACAAAACATACAAAAACATACCCAAACATAGGACCTAGGTTGATATATAAGGAAACTTCGCACTATAACAAATCTATAAGAACTAGAAAACTGAAAACACAACTCATTCAGACCCCATAGATCGAATAATTTCATAAAAAAATTGTAAAAATAAAGTTGTTGGAAAAGTTGAAAAACCATACCTTCGACAAGAGAGAAGAGATGCAGGGTGGGAAACTGTTGGAATTCGTGCGAAACTTGAAAGTAAATGCTTAAAATGATCCTGAGGTGGACTCCATATATATAGACATTTGGAACGACGTCGTTTTGGACCCCTGTGATGTCTACCTCGACATTAGCAATGTCTCACCTTCGTCGATTTAGTTGACAAGCTACCAAACCATAACCGACGTCGCACATGTATATGGGCCTAACAATTTCAGCCCGCTAGCACAATAAATGGGCCGCATTGGACCAAAACGAATAAAAGTCACTTTCATACCAGTAAATAGTACATTACAAACTATATATTAAGTAGAATAAATGTTCATGAACTTTATTAATCTCCGATTTGATCGGAATTGATTTTGACTGAACCTGTCAACTTTTTTTTTTTTGCACTTAGGTCTCTCCAAGAAAGTATGAGAACTCAATCAGCCAGAGTTTTTCCTGACTGCAAGACATTTTATTTTTTTGGATAAACGCAAAAGACAATCATAGATTGAAATAAGACAAATAACAGAAGTTTTGAATAAGAAGATTGGTGTAATTGGATTAAAATCTTGAACAATAAAACCTTCCGAATTTACATGAAAGGGAAACAATTCCACTCATTATTTCCTTAGTCCCACTTCTAATGTAAAATGGTATGAACTACCCTGAGGTAATAATTGCAGTTTCTTGTTGTTTACGATTGTCCTCTGCCAGGGGAAAAATCGATCAACAGTTCTAATTTATTTTTAAAATGTGGTCAAAAATATATTTTTTTGTTTGAGAATGATTGAAACAAATTTTTTATTACACACTAAGTCTTTTTTAGTTTTGTGATTTACCGTAACTTTAAAACATAGTTTCATATGGTAGGGTTAAAAATTGACACAATCGATAGATATGCAAATAAAATAATTATTAGTGAAAAAAATCTCATAACCGTAGATTAGACTTTAAATAATATTAAAATAACAATCAACAAATAGTCTTAATTAAACATATCATCCGAATTCGAATAATTATTTATTCCAAATTTGATGTAGTAAAACTAAAATGATGGCCAAACAATGATGACATCGAACACTATCGGCTCAGAACCATATAACAACTCGAAGAAGCTCGCCAAAACCCTTTGGGGACAGGGTTTTAAGCCTCCTGTTCCCTAAATAGTTCATGGGCCACTCTCTTCCGTAGCACCTCAAGACAACAGGTGTCTTGTCTTTTGGTAGGAGTGGAACGATTTGCCTAGGGATGTTTTAAATTATAAACAGAAAACCACAGTTAGTGTATATGAAAGTAACCTACATAAAATGTTAGTGTATATGAAAGTAACCTACATAAAATGTTAAATGAAAATAAAATACATGGTAACGGATAGGACTTACTAATATTGGAACTTGATGGAGTTTGTTTGGCTCATGGTATTGATGAAATGTAGAATAGTATCGCCAAATGAATACTACGTGCACTCCTCCTTCAAATCGCTTAAGATCTACATTTGTCAATGATACTATGTCTAATTGAAAAAAAATAAAAGTAAAAAAATAGAAGGAATGTAACAAAATAGAAGGAATGTAGCAAACTAAATGAAAAACCGCTCACCTCTATTGGGAACGACTAGTGGAACCTTCGTTAACCATGATTCCTGAAATTCATATCACTCGGATGAAATATATATCGACAAAAATTGGTTTGCAGACGCCATCGATTTTATTGGTAGGATGTGACTAAAGTGGTAGACAACGTCGATTGAAAACAGATTTTCCCAAAGACATAGACGTCCAACATTGGCTTTCAATAAATTGTTTAAGTTGGTCAGGCGTCGCACGTACATGTTGGTCCAAAATAGTTGCATGTCCGACATGTTTGTGCGACGCCGCTCATTAGTCATTTAGAGAAAACATGGCGAGCGGCTATAAAAAATAAGTTCACATTTAAAAGTTTAAATAAAGCATAAACACCGGTAACCTACATCACTAACCTATCGGTTAAACTGATAGGGTAACCGAGATAGGTGTAACATCTCATTCTTGAAAAATAGCACAAATGTGAATGAGCGAAGTTGCACAGCAATCGTATAAACGAAGGTGGACCAATATGTCAATGACGTTGCATTTAACCCTAGCAGCTACGTCCAAAATTGTAGAAACCTAGAAAAATTCAAGATCGAAAAACATAAATTGACATAAAATCATCCAACAACATACATACAAGGAGAGTTCACATTATAACTAATCAATACGAACTACAAAACCATAAACATGCCAATCAACATATTTATACACTATATATTTGAAGGATTTAACAAGCTGAAGGATTTGAACAAAATTTGAAAAACCATATATCTAAGAAGAGAGGTTGGGGGATTGTTAGAATTTGAGGGAAAGTTAAATGTTTGAACTGATTTTTGAGGTGGGCTCCATATATATAGAGTCGTTTTGAACCCTTGTGAATTCTTCCTCGACATGTGTGACATCGAACATCAATCGACCTTACCAAAAAATTACCAAACTATGACCAACATTAGCTAACCTGAATGTGAGCCTAACAATTTCAGCTCGCTAGCATAACAAATGGGCTTGCATTTGACCAAAACGAATATAATTAATTTTTCATAACAGCTAATAGTATATAAGAAACTAATAATTGAAATTTATAAATGTCCATGAACTTTATTAACGCCTATTTTGATTGGAATTGATTTTGGCACAACCGATGAACTTTTTAGTTTTTGCACTTAGGTCCGTCCAAGAAAGTGGGAGAAGTCAAAATGAAAAATTGGAGATACCCTTATCTAATTCAAATTGTCATGACTATGCTGTTCCGATTAGGGCATCAATAGGTCATGAAAAGGCCCAAAATATTCACAGACAATATTCGACAACACTTTTAAAAAATCAAACTATTGCTCAAACTTCCTTGAATGTTCCATACGCTTCAAAACTCTGTACCCGAACATAAGGACAAGTGTTTGATATGGATATCATGTGTACTATCTAAGAGGGACGTTAACCAAGGTAATCGTCCCCCATTTTTATTTGTATTCCATTAATACCTTTACGATGAGCGTTATGAGAATGATAATTCTACCATATAGAATCACACTATATTACATATTCTTTTTTTATGAAATAAAAAATAATAAAATTCCATCCATAAAATTTAGAAAGCGCTAGTACGTGGTCTAGAGTAAATTGTAAATGATTACTTATAAGTATACAAGAATTAGTCAAAAAAACTTGTAGAAGTCTCCGTGGGATCAGGCTAGTTTTTTTATTACTCTTGGTTTTATAAGTTCGACTAGGGATGACAAAGTTCCTTTCCGGGATGATCAGAATCAATTTTGGCACAACCGATGAGCGTTTTACCTTTTTCACTTAGGTCCCTCTAATAAAGTGGGAGAAGTAGAAATGCAACATTGGAGATAAAATTTTGTCACAACATTGGGCATTAACGGGTCAATGGAAGGGCCCAAAATCTTAACACTGAGTATACGACACTTTTCAAAAATTACACTATGGCCCATGTGTGAGACGTTGCAAAATTATTGATTGGAATGAAATAAGAACAGACCCGCAACCAATGTCGGTCAACTTGAAAAGTCAAGCGGGAACCAAAACTTTGAGCTAAAATTCCCGCACCCCCTAACCTTGTTTCATCTCATTGTTATTTAGCACCAATATCCATTTCACATCTCCAACATACTTCCTCCAAACCTAGCTCCACAAGATTTTTTCATTCACACCATTACAAAAATTAAAGTACTCAATCAAATTGCTCCTCTCAAACATCAACAAGTATCTGAGGATGAAACATCTCCGGGTTCAAATTAATTAAGCTAGTTTTCCATGCATTTCATGTTCATTTTGCAATTTTATTTGTATTTTGTATAGGTTCTTTTTCTCATGGAACAAAGATTAAATATTTTCATGAAGTATGATGATTGTGTTACATGTTATATAGTGTATAGGTTTTCTGTTGTAAAGATAATGCCATGTTTGTAAGGAGTGAGAAAAAGGCTTAGATTAGGACTGATTGTGGCCAATAGTTACATTTCTGTAAGAACACACTTTGAATGTGCGACGTCGGTCACAGTTAATCAGCCCTTGCAATATGGTACCGAACAAAGACCAACATCGCACAAGTCTAGGAAATGCTTGAAATAATTATGAATGTCCGATGTCAGTACGTCGGCCAGTGCGACATCGATGTTGTATGTATGCGGCATCACACTAAAGCAGATTTGTTACATTTTTTCGGTTGAGATTAATTCCATCTCTGTATGACTATATCATGTGTATTTCATTTGGAGACTTATCATTTTTAACATAAATTACGTTTCAAGTGGATTGGTTGTAATAGGACAAAGATAGTTATCGATGGATTTTCACCATGTAGACGGATGGACTTTTCATTTCACTAGTTGTCCTAACAGTGTTAATGTCATACAACATGCACAATGGAGGTTCAATGAAATTAATATTTCAATTTCATATTAACCTTATGTACTTTGATAGATGGTAACATATATATATATATATATATTTATATATGTGTGTGTGTGATAGTTTTGTGGATTTTAACTTGTGATTCCTTTCCGCATTAATTGAACAACAATTGATTGTTGTATGACGTTTAGCCATTTCATGAGTTATCAAATATTATATAACATGTAACGTCTAGTGAGGAACGATTGTTTGTGTCATCAAATATAAAATACAAAATATTATAATATTGTACGAGAATTGATGCCTCCACAAATAATCTGCGACGTGGCACACATCGGTCCAACGACGACACCTTACCAATGTCGCATAAATCGGCATCGGTAATTTTGTGCGATATCGGCCTATCATAAGGATGTTGTATTGTTCATCGTTCCACATCAGCATGCATACGACATGATTTCCCCACATCACGCGATACCAATAGCGACATCGCTCTTATTAAGACCGAATTGGCATGCACAAAGTCACAACATTTCCTCTCCCATAGTCTTCCTTCTTGCTCTAACCTACGTCGGTCACAAAATATGCCAACTTCGGCCTAAATGAAGTCGCAATAATGGTATTCCATTGCATGCCTTCTTGCTTGGACCGAAGTCAGTCACAAAACATGCTGACGTCGATCCAAAATCGAGGTTAAAAGTACTTTTTATCTTGGTTTTTAACCGAGGTAAAAAAGATACTTTTTACTATGCCACAGTATTTGCCTCAATTTGTTTTGGACTAAAAATTGCAGTAATAAAGTCCTATAGAATCGAGTTAAAAGGTCCAATTATTTTTACCACCTTTTCAAGCTTTTCCTTCTTGCATATATTACTTTATTAACTTTGACCCAATAAAAGCACGTGTAATAAAATATTTATTAAAATAATACCTAGACTAAATATAGGAGGAGTCCATCTCTTGAAAGACAGTCTTTTCATAAGCTATGGAAAGATCAGGGACTACATTGCAATTTTAGGACAATTGCAATGAAATATTTGTGCGTCACAATATGGTATAATTGGGTTGAATTTGGGTCATAACAATCCACGCGCCTATATAAGCTAAAACTCATCATTTTGTTCCCCAAATCCTTGCTCTACTAGCGATTTTTCCCCAAACCCCATCGCCGATCTCATGGGAAACGCTGCAGATATCACCGGAAACGTGTAAATCTTAAAATGTTACAATTATGGGATTGAAAACGTTGCTGATTGAAAATGTTGCCAATCTGCCTCATGAATTCAAGCGAGGTAATCCTACAAATATTTATGACTAGAATTGTATGATTTTTATTTGCAATTTAAGTTTTGAAGTGCAATATAATCGTAATTTTTTATTAATTTGATTTAATCTTGTTCTTTAGATTATCGAAACTGAAGAAGAAATCAAAGAACATGTTGTTGTTGCTACTATTATGCCTACCGAGTGTATGTCTCCCTTTTAATCCATACAGAATTAGATTTATTAAAAACAAAATGTTGAACATACACAGTGATACCTTTTAAATCATAAGTAGTATGTTTTTCTTGAACAAATATGAAGTTTTCTGTTCATGAAATCGAAGAACAACTTCGTGTTGTTGCTGTTATGCCTACTAAGAGTATGTCTCCCTTTAAATCCATACATAATTAGATTCATTAAAAACTGAATGTTGCACATACACAGTGATACCTTTTAAATCATAAGCAGTATGTTTCTGTTGAACAAATATGAAATTCTTCTGTTGAACAAATATGAAATTCTTCTGTTCATGAAATCGAAGAACAACTTCTTGTTGCTGTTGTTATGCCTACTGAGTGTATGTCACCCTTTTAATCCATACTGAATTAGATTCATTAAAAACTGAATGTTGCACATACACAATGATACCTTTTAAATCATAAGTGGTATGTTTTTGTTGAACAAATATGAAGTTCTTTAGTTCATGAAATCGAAGAAAAACTTCTTGTTTCTAACATATTGTTGTTAGCTGAATCCCAATTTCATTATAGTGTTTTAAGACTAAAAGTCCAAGTTTCAATATAAAGCACTAGTGTTTATACTGAACATATTTAAGAGATTTGGATCAGAGAAGAAAAATCAAAAAGAAAAGTGAACTGAAATTACAATTGAGTAACTCTATATTTTTAATATATAAAACCTATATGATTTAAATTATATATCAAGTGTTTTAGTCTGAAACTCTAATGCTTTATTTGAAATTATTGCAGTGTATGACCATCTACCAAACTTAGCTGGAATTGACGTCGCTGGCAAGAATTTGAGGACCTCTACAAACGGCATGCTAAAAAAATTAGGATTTAATTACAAAAAAACCACACAAAGGAAGAACAATGAGGGAGTCATTACTCAAAAGTACTTTTCATGCTCAAGTTAAGGGAAAACTTGGGAGAAATAAAGCAACATCAACCCCACCGATGCCAATCTGTTATGGATCAAACGAATCAACCTCGAAAAGAAGAAAGACAAAGGAATTTTCTGTAACTAGAACAAGTTGTAAGGCTGAAATACGAATCAAGTTTGTGGACAACCTTTATAAAGTGATGCACTATATCTTGCAGCACAACCATGACTTTACAAGACCATCTTGGCAATATCTACTACGTAGTGAGAGAAAAATCACAGCAGAGAAGGCCAAGATCATAGAGGGGATGGAAGCTGCTTGATTAAAGCTATCAATTGGCTTTAATTACTTGGTCAATTAAACTGGAGGTGAAGAGAATTCAGGGCATACCATAAGGGACCATATAAACTACATTGGAAAGCTGAGAATGAAGGTGATTGAAGGTGTGGATGCACAAACTGTTATAGAGCAACTTCAACAAAAGAATTAAGAATATGCTGATTTTTTCTTTTGAGTGAAGATGGATAATGATATCAACCTTATTTTGGAGATACTTGATGATTAAGGAGGATTACACATTGTTGGGAGATGTATTGGTGTTCGACACAACCTTTAGAACAAAAAAATACAACCTACTATGTGCTCTATTTGTGAACATCAACAACCATTGGAAGAACGTCATGTTTGCTTGTGCTTTCTTATCTGATGAAAAGACACCAATGTTTGAATGGTTGCTTGAAAGCTTTATAAAATGCATGGGAGGGAAAAAACCCATAGCCATATTCACTGATCTAGACCAAGCAATGGCGAATGCAATAGAAAAGGTACTGTTTACCTTATAATTAAGATTTCTTTATAAACAATTTCTGCTTTAATATATGACTCATGTGTTTCAACATTACATACTGGAACAGGTTTTACCAACAACAAGACACCGACTGTGTATATAGCACCTTCAGCAAAATGCGTGTACGCACTATGGAGAATTGAAGAAAGGCTGTCCATTCAAAAAGGCATTTGATCGTTGCTTAACAGGGTGTGTTAATCATGAAGAATTTTAAGACAGTTGGCAGGCCATGATCATGACATATGGCTTGGAAGACCATACTTGGTTTCAATGTCTATATAATATCCGCAACAAATAGTGCCCAGCTTTGAACAAGGATTTTTTCTCAGCCGGAATTCTAGCATCACAGAGAAGTGAGAGTACCAACAGTGCCATCATGTTCAATGCTAGTAAAACAAAATCTCTCACTCAATTCTTGAAAATATTTGAGAAAACTGTCAAGAAATAGAGATGCATAGAAAGTACGTCCGAACACAACTGCGCTCGATCCATCCCAAAATCAGCACCTGATAGTTATGTCGGGCTTCTAAAACATGCAGGAGAGGTCTACACTTTGAAACTATATAATGACTTCAAGAAGGAATTCGACATCGCAATGGCGACAACAATAGTGGAAAGCTACAACGGTGGCAATTTCAAACTGTTTGAAGTAAGTTGGGAGAAGCACCCAATATTAATAGAATTAGTAATGTTAAAAAAACACAAGTATCAGTTGAGCCTAACTGTTCTTGCAAGGCCATTGAAGAAACATGTATGTAGCTGATCAACAATTCTCTTATAAACTATTACGGTTTTAGTAAAGACAACTGTTTTAACATAAATTGTACACCCTTCACTTCTTGAAACAGGTATGCTGTGCTTTCATTTCATTGTGTTTCACACCTCCATTCCATCTCCAGAATACCCCCACAGTACAATTCTACAAGATGGACAAAGAATGTGAAGAAACAGTTCTGGGATAAATACCTCAAGCAAGACATAGACCCAACAACAAAGAAATTAAAGGACACCATTCCATGGCATCATGAAATGGCAAGGAAATTGTAAAAACTGATCTTGAAGAGTGAAGACAATGTAAATGCTAAAGGAGTTCTCGAAGATGCACTAGGTAAACAAACAATCAAAATTCAGCAAATCTTGTCTACAGAACAAAATGAGGCTATCGGCGCATCAAGTTCAGTCACAACAAACATACTCGATCCAAAGTATGCAAAGACAAAAGGAAAGCATGCAAGAATCAAGTCGGCATTAGAGAAAGGCAAACGATCTACAGATTAGTTTGGTACCAAAACACCAAAACAATATATCATTTGAAGCACTTCAACAACTTATTTCTAGTGTAATTAATCCAAAAGATTCATCAACTTATTTCAAGTGCATTTCAGTAAAGTCTCAATGGTTTAACCTAAAGATTCATCAACTTATTTCAAGTGCACTTCAAGTGACATTATAGACCATTCATTACAAAGTTTATTCTAAAGTATTAATGTTTTTTGATAAAACCTTCATACAATCGTAGGTTCTACATTATAGACTGCATTTAAAATTTATATGAATTATACATTTCATAATGAACATCTATCACTATAAAGTCTCAATGGTTTAACCTAAATATCAAGTCTGCCAAAATTATAATCAGGTTGATAGCAGTCTTAACTTTTGACTAATGCAACTTATAGTGAAGATGTATCACTACAAACATGCAAATGCAATGTTTTAACCTAAAAACCAACCTAGCAGACAAATAAGCAGCTAACTTTGAATTAAGAGAAATCACTACAATAAACTTCTGAAAATAAACTTCTGAAATGAACATTTTTAAGTGAGCATGTATCACAATAAACCTCACTGTTTTAACATAAAAAATCCACCCTGTCATGCAAGTCAAGGAACCTGTCATAACTAAAGTTCAAACTTTGTTTTCATCCAAAAGATAATCTGCTTTCATCCAAAAGATTCAATTTCTTGCCCCGATTAAATCTACCACAACCTATTACAAAATATTTTCAAAGTAATGTGAAGGTCAATCATCAATGTGAAGGTCAAAACTAGGCATGGAATCAACAACTTTATTCTTAAAACCATCGCACAAATCATCAATCTGCTTCAATATTGCTGGATCTTCAAAAAAATCTTGAGAGGCAAGCTGCTGGTCAGAATCAGTTTCAGAATCATCCTGAGGGGCCACTTGTTGTGTTGCTTTCAACAAACACTCTGATAATTTGGCACTAACCACTTCCATATCCCTCCAAAATAGCAGCCAGTAAAACAACAAATAATTAAACTAAAATACAAATAAACCAACATAAAACAAAAAACAAATGAAACACCATACTCACATTCATTTTAAGGGCTACAATATCTAAATTTGTTAGAACCCTAGGAGGAATATCGAAATGCAGAACCCAACTATCAGAAGCAGCAACATTACAAACCCGACTCGTACTACCTTTCGACCCACCAGCTCTCAATCTACCACACTCAGTCAAAGGATACACTTCCTTCAGTAGCACAACTCGCTCATACCCACATGTATTCAACAACTCGCACCTTTTTTCACCTTTTCCTCAGTCCAATGCTGAAAAAGGTGTACATCCAAAGAATCCTTCATATTGTGATAAGGTACACGCTGCAAAAATTATGTTAAGTGAAAGTACACACAACCACTCACAACCTTATATGAAGGAACCTTCTTGAATCTCTCCACACCCTCACACAATTTCTTAAGAACATATCCACACCAATTCAGCTTCTAAATTCTACCGACATCTTCAACAACTCTTAAGAGCTTCATATATATACCCCTGATCCTTGTACAAGCAAGGAAGTGCCAAACACAATACAGGATAAAACAATGCTGAAAGTCCTCACCTCCATCCCTCAACCCAATCATATAATAAGAAACCAGCTCTAAAGGAATCTCATCTTTCTCTCCAATCTTAAACATTTCCTTCCATTGTCCCCTCAATTCTAAATCTCGCTTTTCACCCTTGCCCGCATGACTAATCTCAACAACTTCCTCATCAGAAATAGGCAATCCAAGCATATCAAAAACATCATCCGGGCCCAGGGTATACTTATCTCACCAATATATTGCACACAAAAACCCGGATCAAAATTTTGTACCAGAAATGGAATGATTTTTTGGGGCAACTTACGGATATTGATCTCCAAAAAACTACCAAAAAAATGATAGAGGACATCAACCACTTGACACTCAGACAAGAAGCCATTCAACTCCTTAATCAAGTCCGATCTGCAAGAAGACTTTTAAACCTTCTCAACTCTACAACTGAAAATAACAACACATCAATAATATGATATATTATAATTAAAAAGTTAACCTTATTTTAAAAAAAGGTACACATATGACACATATTTATAAAACTAAAACAGAAACTGTTAAAGACAAAAATCAGATGTTTCACCATAAAAACATCATGTTGAAAAATACACATAGGTTAGGTTCGTAAATGCTTGGACACGTAATTATAAAACTAAAACTGATATGAATCTCCTTGCGAAGACTCACGATTTGCGGAATTAATAACTTTAATCTAGTGAAGGGATCTGCAAACCCGCACTATCTCGCACGAAATTCAGGAGTCTAGCCCTCGGGGTACGCCTAACTTCGACTTGCTCTCTAACTAGCCCTCAGGATAAGATTACAAGGTTAATTGATACTTAACTAGCCTTCGGGGTTAAGCAACAATGGATTAGCTCGCAAGAAAAGAGTATGAACTCAAAAGGTTGTATATTTGATTCATGAAAGGTTGTAAAATTCGTCCATAAGGCCTCCCTTTTTATAGGGTTACAATCTTGCCTCAAATCCTAATCACAAATGGAAACCGAATCGACTTATGGCAGCTTTAAGAAGCTAAAACCATATCTAACTAAAATACCTAAAATAAATGGTAATCTAAGGTAATCAGGTTGAATTCTTCAAGAAGTAACCTTGAAGAATATTACTTTATCTAATCTTACCAAATATAATTCTAATCAGAATAAAACTGAATATACTAAACCTTAATGGACTGTATTTTCGAAATTCAGCTCTTCAAAGCCCACATGGCCGAGCTATCAGTCCAATAAACCCAAAATGACATTATTTTACAGTGATCACACTACCTCATTAAAAACCCAGTGGGAAAAAAAGTATAGTGTTCTTCATGATGTCTTCAGTTCGTCGACAATCTTGAATAATGAATCCAAGATGTCGATGGTGACTCCTTCTTCAATTCTTCATGATAAAGGTTATCCATCAAACCATTTAAAGCACCATCAAAGCATTTGATATTCGTATCATTCCCTCCCGGATCGAAAAGTTTCATCCTCGAAACGGGAAGCATATAACCTATAAAGACATCCTTGAATTCCTGTAACAACTTAACAAACCGTGAAAGCATATCTACAGGAATATCTTCAGTGGCATAGTAACTTTCTTTAAAGTACATTATAAGAACAAAAGAATGATTAGTCAAAACTCGATTCAAATCTCTTATTGAAACATAAAATGATTTACCAAAATCAGTAGATTGTTCATGTCTCATCATATAAATATAAAGTAAAGGACTAAGATGTGAAAACAAGACTTTATGCGACTTTTCATAATCATTCTGCAACTTACCTGTCTTACCTACCTTAGGATCGACCTGGAACCTGTCTATGGAGACATTTACTGTCTTTTTGGTGGAATTGAAACTATTTTGGTCAAAATTACTTGCTCCTTGTAGAGGAGGAATTTCAGCAACATCTGTGGAATACACCTCAAAAAAATATTGTATTTCCGGACCTTTCTCACCTCTGTCAACAATGATGATTTCATCATCTATTTGTTATTCTTCAGTGTCATACTGTGCAGGCATATCATCATCTTCCTCCTCCTCCATTGTTGTTATAATTCGGTCATGGGGACAGTTATTGTGAACATGTCCTCGTTCATTACAATGAAAACATATAGGAGTGTTAGAATAAACTTTATCTGATAAGGTAGAAATTGATTTACCTGTATCTTGGCTAAGAGACTGATTGGTTATGATCATTCTTTGATCAGTTGGTTCCAATGGTGGATTTGAGTAGGTTTTGGTTGAATTAAGGTTTCCTTGGCCACCCAAGTTCAAATTGCTACAGCCCCTGGTCGAATTTGGGCTTCTGAAATCAGAGAATTGCCTTTGACTGTCATAGCCAATATTAGAGCTTCCACTGGGCCTTAATGTTGACTCAACCAACCTGGCATTGAACAATAAATCTTGCATGGAAACATAATACTGGAGCTTAACCGGAACTTGTAGATTTTCTCTTCAACCTTCAATAAACTGATTCTTTATAAAGTCATCATTTTCTTTCATGCCAACTCTTCTCATAGCTAATTCAAGATCTTTCCAGTATTCATCTACACTGCGATTTCCTTGCTTCATATTGCTAAGATACGAATGTTGCTCCATCAAATATGTTCGTGGAACATGATGTAATCAAAGCTTGGTCCTCAATCTCTCCCAGGTGGAGATAGGTTTCTTTCCTGCAAGATATCTTGATTTTCAAATTCTCCCACCACTCTGTGGCATAATGGGTGAAAGAATACTCCGCGACCTTGATCTTCTGTTTCTCACGATAGTTTTTGACATCAAATAGGTTCTCGATCTGCCTCTCCCAATCCAAGTATTTCACCGGATTGTGTCGACCATCAAATCTAGGAATATCATACTTCAAACCTTTGATGTCACAAGCAGATTCAACTTGTCTTGAAGAACGAGGTGTCGTTGGATTTGATAACTCATCTACCTTCCTTGACAATCTCTGAACCTCGCTCATTATAGCATTTATGACATTCATGGAATTCGTTTTAGGTTTATTGTTGGGATTGCCAACAAATGGCATGACGAATGGATCGTCCGCTATCCCTGCTAAGAAGAAACAAACCGTTAGGAATAAATGTCCCCCCTTCCCCTTTGTTTAGTAAGGTCACTCACCAACTGTATAACACTCACAACTCACAAGGCGAAGGTTAATGCAAGGGCAACTGATCAATTCACCGCAATTCAAAGCAAACTATGGAGATGAGTACTGCAGAATTTATTTTGAAATTTAAAATTATATAAACTCAAAATTTGGCTCTACGATCTGGAATTCCAAATTCTACAAAGAATAAGGAACAAAACAAAATTCTAATGGCATGAATCGGAGCTGTATTGAATGAATTATGACCAAAACAAGATTGCTTTATATAGGCGACAAATAGGTTCCGAAAATTCAAGAACAAATTGAAATAGGAACTTAAATCCAAATCCCTTGTGGAAAAGGATTTTAATGACTTACTTGTCCCCCAAGTCAAAAATTCAGATCAAAACCCCTCTCACAATTGGCTTTTATTTCCTTTTTTTCTTCCGGATTTTGACTTTTCTTTTCCTTTTTCAAACCAGATTCCTTTTTCTTTCCTTTTTTTTCCAGCCAGAATTCGTTTTTTTCCCTTTTTTTTGTACTATAAAACTCACAAATAGAATGTTATTCTCCAAGAAAAATTTCGGCCACAATTACCAAAATATTTGGAAATTGCAAATCTGCCCCCAAACTTTTGAAAATTGCAAATCTGCCCCAAATTTCAGATTTCAAATCCTGAATTCCAATTTTGAACCCCAAAATCTGCTACCTTTTGTTTTTGATTTTTGAAAAGTTTTGGAACAAGAATCGCCTATACAAAACTTGGAATAAGAAAACTACGACAACTTCCTCTTGATTCCAATGAACTTCGAGGTATTCAAGATCGTAAGGATCAAGAATATGACACTATATACATGGAAAATGACACAAGACTTTTTTTTAATAAGGAGTAATCAATAATCAAAGAACAATTCTAGATCACGGAATCAAAGAACGGTAACGAAAACAAACAGGATTATGAGCATGCAATATTTTTCAGAAGAGTTGATGAAAATATCACAAGCACATAAACTGTTTGAGCCACTAAAACTACGAAACTGACCGGGAGGTGAAGGCGGTTAATACTTGTTAACGCTCAGACCCATCGACGTCCTCCTGACTCGATTGATGAAGGTGAAGGCGGATAGTAATACCGAAGTATTCTAACTCTCAGACCCTTCGACGTCCTTCGACTCTAGATTCAATCCTCCTGGTAAGAAAGATCAAACAAACAAAGTTAAAACACGACACGAAAGAGTATATATATATAAAAATTCAAAAATAAATTAATGCAAACTCGAAACCCCTTTTTTTCTTTTTCTTTTTTTGGGCCTCAGTCGATCTTTTTCTTTGCTCTGATACCAACTGATATGAATCTCCTTGCGAAGACTCACGATTAACGGAATTAATAACTTTGATCTAGTGAAGGGATCTGCAAACCCGCACTATCTCGCATGAAATTCAGGAGTCTAGCCCTCGGGGTACGCCTAACTTCGACTTGCTCTCTAACTAGCCCTCAGGATCAGATTATAAGGTTTATTGATACTTAACTAGCCCTCGGGGTCAAGCAACAATGGATTAGCTCGCAAGCAAAGAGTATGAACTCAAAAGGTTGTATATTTGATTGATGAAAGGTTGTAAAATTCGTCCATAAGGCCTCCCTTTTTATAGGGTTACAATCTTGCCTCAAATCCTAATCACAAATGGAAACCAAATTGACTTATGGCAGCTTTAAGAAGCTAAAACCATATCTAACTAAAATACCTAAAATAAATGGTAATCTAAGGTAATCAGGTTGAATTCTTCAAGAAGTAACCTTGAAGAATATTACTTTATCTAATCTTACCAAATATAATTCTAATCAGAATAAAACTGAATATACTAAACCTTAATGGACTGTATTTTTGAAATTCAGCTCTTCAAAGCCCACATGGCTGAGCTATCAGTCCAATAAACCCAAAATGACATTATTTTATAGTGATGACACTACCTCATTAAAAACCCAGTGGGAAAAAAGAGTATAGTGTTTTTCATGATGTCTTCAGTTCGTCGACAATCTTGAATAATGAATCCAAGATGTCGATGGTGACTCCTACTTCAATTCTTCATCATAAAGTTGATCCATCAAACCATTTAAAGCACCATCAAAGCATTTGATATTCGTATCAAAAACAAAAACTGTTCAAGACAAAAATCATATGTTTCACCATAGAAACATCATGTTGAAAAATTAGGTTCGTAAATGCTAGGACACATAATTATAAAACTAAAACAGAAACTGTTCAAGACAAAAATCATATGTTTCACCATAAAAACATCATGTTGAAAAATACATATAGGTTAGGTTCGTAAATAGTAGGGCACGTATTTATAAAACTAAAACAGAAATCGGTCAAGACAAAAATCACATGTTTCACCATAAATACAACATGTTGAAAAATACATTTAGGTTAGGTTCGTAAATGCTAGGACACGTATTTATGAAACTAAAACAGAAACTGTTCAAGACAAAAATCATATGTTTCACCATAAAAACATCATGTTTAAACATACATATAGGTTAGGTTCGTAAATGGTAGGACACGTATTTATTAAACTAAAACATAAATTGTTCAAGAGAAAAATCCCATGTTTCACCATAAAAACATCATGTTGTAAAATGAAAACTTAATTTGCTCCATCGCTACCCACCAGCGTCACAACTTGTTGAACCTCCCGATCTCTCTTCTTGACTCCTACCTTCTTCTTCTCAGATTTCGTTACCACCTTCTTCTTCTCAACTTCCATTGCTGCCTTCTTCTTCTCATTCTTCTTCTTAGCTTCCATTGCCGCCTTCTTCTCCTCATCTTTAATTTCCGCCTTCTTCTCAACTTCATTTGCCGACTTCTTCTCAGCTTCAATTGCCACCTGGTCCTTCTCAGCTTGAAGAGCCTTCTCAACTTCAATTGCTTTCTTCTTCTCAATTGATGGTGCTAACTTTACACTACCAACTCTTTTCCTCACACCAAACTTAACTTTCTTAGGTCTCTCACTAAGGAAAACATCATCAACAAAATCAGATTCATCAACACCAGCACCAGCAAAGTCAGCACCCCCAGCATCTACAACCTCAGTTCTAACTGTGCGCCTTTTTGTAACCTACTTAAAAGTACAGAGAGGAGCCGTTTCTACTTCCTCAATGACCATATTAATAGCATTCTTCCCCTTATTGGGAAGATCCAATGGAACAGTCAATAAATTCCTAATGCGTCATGATTTGCGCAATCCTATTTGTACAAAACCAAACTAAACAGTAAAAATGAAAAAAAACATTACAGATATAATAAAGAACCTTATAAGATAAACTGATAATGTAACTTACTAATATAACAGTCTTTTAAAATACAAAAACCCAAGCCTCATATGAATTTAAACACAAAAAAGAAAATAAAAACCTAAGTTAGTTCTTAGTCTCAAAAGCCCACAAATACAAATCATAAATCAACTCCAATGAAAACCAGAGACTATTTGCATCACTAAAACAAGCATCCAACATTAAAGGAAGACATTAACATTCTTGAAAAGAGAAACAACATAGAAGCCATGAGTACATCATACAAGCCAAATGACATGAAAGGCACGCATGTAGTCAACCAACAAGGACTTCAAATGTAAAACTCTGTTCAATAACATCATATAGTTTTGAAACATTCATTATGCATTTTTATACTTTCAGAATTTCAGTCCTTATGTACATTGTGTACTATCAGTGAGGAAGGAATTCATTTAGCAGTAGAAAATCCATATTCTTAGAATATACTTATCACTCCGGAAGGGGAAAAAAGAAGGGAAAGGAAACAACAACTATGTGTTCTGAAATAATGACAATGGACTTAAATGATTTTTGAGGTGTTTCGAAAGAGGAAGAGGAAATCACAAAACATGAATCCACATACTCCAGTAAAAAATCTCCAGAAAATCAAATATAGAGAACGCTCTGGAAAAGCTGCCCAAAACCAAGAAGTATGCACAAAGCAAGAAGACAAGCTCAAATGTATACAATGCAAATGTATACTAAACCAACTAAGCTAGCAACTAAACCAACTATACAGTGCAAATGTATACTCTGAGTATATACATCGATTGATCTAGTAACCATTAGCTAGGTAACAAAACAAGTTTCCATGCTTCATAAGAACTAGTCAAAATTGCAAGATGTTGCTTCTATTTAAAATAAAATTTTACTTGAATCGCTTCCTTTGGAAAGCCAGAATGCCGAGGAAGGAAAAAATACGAGTAGCTAAGCCAGTGAGAATGAGAATACTTATGCAAAGTATAACATCATAGACTATGAAGGAATACTTTTCAACAAAATTGCAGTAACCTTCAAAAATTTATGTAAAACACCAAAGCTATAAACACAAAATCTTCATGTAAACACCAAAGCTATTAACAGATCTTGTAATAGTAAAAACCAAAGCTATTAACAGATCTTGTAATAGTAAAAACCAAAGATGTTATTCTAAACCCTAAACCTAGTAAATTGGGGAAAACACTAAAAAAATACTAAAATCATATCACAAATATAATAAAAAACTGGTTAAAAGACAAAATAAAGCAAAGCATTCAACAATAAAAACATACAATAAGAGCAAAAATCAAAAAATAAACATCACCTTCTTCAATGTGAACACTGTCGACAAAAACTTCCTTCCTCTTAACCATTCCGCTGCAATAACACACAAAAAATATCAGATCCGAAACAAAAACCCTAAACTACGAACTTAAAAAACTAAAACAAAGCAAAAAAATAGCTCAAGAGTAGAATATAACCTACAGCGGGCACAAGGAAACACCGATTTGGCAAAATGCACGGTGAAATTCCGGTGGAAATTGCAATTCCGAAAACCCTAGCGGAGAGAAGAATATGGACGAAGAAGAAGAGAGAGAATTTCTGGGATTTAAAATGAAAATTAAACGAAATAAAAAAAAAGGATCCATATATATACGACACGTGAGGTGCAATTTCCTGAAATTTGTTACTTAATCCTTAACTTTTTATATTTCTAATTAGACCCCGTCTTTTCATAGGCTTATGGAAAGACGGTCTTTCCCTAGATTTTGTCATATAGGAGATGGTGAAATTAAGGTTCATTATATTTTTATAATAAATGATTATATTTAGTTATAATAATATAGAAACTAAAAAGGAAACAAATGAGATGCTTATTTAATATATAGCAAAATATCCTCGTCCTTGAGATGCTTCGTCTCCCCGCTCTCAGGCGTCGGTGCTCTTCTTGCTTTGCACGTCTATTTGCACGTCGGTGGAAGGTTTGCCTTTTACGATTTTCGCTTGTACAACCATTATGTGGATCATTTTCTATGATATCTATTTCAGATTTTGAGAAGTTATGGGGTAATCTAACCCTAACTGAGTATGAATTAAATCCTCATTCGTAATATCAATATAGTCGATGTTCGTTACTCGCTTGTTGGGAAAATCCTGCCTCTCGTATTTCTTTTGATTCGGTCGACACCTTTCGGGGTACATACTTTGGGCGTTTCTACTACTCTAATGAATGAAGAAGCAGCCATCCGTATTGGCAATCGTAGAGGACAGTTTCCGGATGTTGATTGGGATTCTACTGGCAGTCTTAAAGGGTTGTTTCTTCGTATTCATTGCGCCATTGATATTACGAAGACTTTAAAACTGATAAAGGTGATTGCCAACGGTTCCCCTGCGGTTGCGTTATGAAAAGTTACCAGAATTTTGTTCCTTTTGTGGGAGGATTGGCCACGTTTCAAGGGATTGGTGTTTTTTGTTTCGCAGCACCACCGGAATTCAAGAATCGGGAAATCGCCTCTTTGTGAGGGCTGGTTCTTCACCTTTCCAATCTTCTTCCAGTCGTGCAGATTCTAACTCTTCCTGGAAGCCTTATGCTGATGATGAAGCAAACCATGAGCCTGTCATTTCCACTACTCCTGATCCTCGTGCTACTGCCATTGTCTTTCCCTGTCTCTCTCCTTCAGTGAAACCCACAAGCCGCGTCTATCCCTCAACCATCTGTTACAATTACACAGGCTTTTCACATTCTCTTCAATACAATGTCACCAGATGTATCTCCTCCATCAGGTTCATATTGCAAAATTGTTGCCGAGGAATACCCATCACTGGAGCCAACAGACGTCTTTTCATCGGATGCTACCGTTGATCTCCCATTAGGTGGCTTGGGGACTATTATGGCGGAAGAAAATAATACTCTTCCCGGTTTGGATGACTCCTCTCCTACCCCTACCAATGTTGCACCTTCAAGTTTACTGGATCCTTTTCTGGTCTTCGTTTTGTTGCGATTACTCTTGATGCTCGCAGTCTTTTGAATAAACTTGTACTTCTACTGCACAGCGTATCCTTAAACGCAAATCTACACTCGCCAATAGTGGGTTGACTGATTCTCAGAATAAAGACAAGATAACTCGGGGGATGGATGTTTCTGGTCTTGGAGTTATTTCTACTACATCCTCAGCGGCACCGACTGGTGTCAAATCCCAGTCTTACACGTAATTACAAATCTTTTAAGCTGGAACTGACGTGGACTAGGTCGGGCTCGGGCAGTTCATGGACTACGCACTCTAGTGCGTTTAAACAAACCCCTGGTTCTTTTTTATGTGAAACCAAATCCTTTGTTGCGTTCTGTTAGTTTTTAGAATAAGAACACAATTACTTTGGTGCAGAAAACGTTCTGCTTTTCTTCATATATTTTGCTATAAATAGAATTGAAAAACTAGTTACAAATGGGAATAACAAATGTTCCTAAATGCTCCTAAATGTTCCTAAATGAGGAGTTACAAAACAAATGCTCCTAAATGAGGAGTTACAAAATAAATGCTCCTAAATGAGGAGTTACAAAACAAATGCTCCTAAATGAGGAGTTACAAAACAAATGCTCCTAAATGAGGTTAAACACAAAGCAAAAAAAAAAAAAAAAACTGACAAGATTTATTACTAACAAATCACCCCCTAATCTTGTCGTTGCTTATGTTGTGTTGGCAACACCAATCTTGCTCCTTAGCTCCTGGAAACGAACTCGTCCAAGTGCCTTCGTCAGAATGTCAGCGAGCTGCGCTTCCGTGTTGATGTAGTCAATTTCAAGATCACCCTGTTCCACATAATTTCTAATCAAGTGGTAACGTGTATCAATGTGTTTACTTCGATCGTGAAACACAGGATTTCGGATAAGATTGATTGCCGATTTGTTGTCCACCAGTAACGTTGGTGCTTGTGGCTGTTCACCTTGCATTTCTCCAAGCAATCTACTAAGCCAAACACCTTGGCAAGCGGTAGTGGCAGCTGCAATATACTCTGATTCGCACGAAGAGATTGCCACTACCCGTTGTTTCTGTGATTTCCAACTCACCGGAGATTGGCCTAGGAAGAAAAATACTCCCGTCGTGCTCTTCCTGTCGTTGATGTCTCCAGCCAAATCAGCATCACTATAACCTGTCAAAAGTAAAGGTCCAACACCTTTTCCATACGAAACTCCAAAATCTAGAGTTCCCGCCACATAGCGTAGAATATGTTTCACCGCTGCCAAATGCTCAACTTTTGGCTCCTCCATAAATCGGCTAACATAACCAACTGCAAAAGTAATGTCCGGCCGAGTGTGAACTAAGTACCTGAGGCTTCCTACCAAGCTGCGGTAATACGTGGCATCCACCGGTCTCCCGTCTCCGGTCTTGCTTAGTTTGAGCCGTGCCTCCATTGGTGCCGCGCATGGATTGCACTCTTCCAGTCCGGCCTTTTGTAAAAGCTTCCTGGCATAAAATGATTGGCAAAGAGTGACCAAACCCTTCCGTTGTTGTACTTGGATGCCGAGGTAGTAACTTAGTTCGCCGAGATCGCTCATCTCAAAGAGATTGGTCATTTCCTTCTTGAACTTCGTCAGTTCTTCGATTGAAGTTCCGGTGATGATCAAGTCATCGACGTAAATCCCAACTAGAAGTTGCTCCTGCCCGTTGCTTCGGCGATAAACCGCGTGCTCGGTTTCACATCGCACAAACTCCAAGTCGCGGAGACTATTGTCAAGTTTGGCATTCCAAGCCCTCGGAGCTTGGCGTAGTCCGTAGAGAGCCTTCTGAAGCCGGAGAACCTTGCCTTCGTTGCCTTGAATTTCGAAACCCGGCGGTTGCTTGACGTAGACCTCCTCGATTAGATCACCGTTGAGGAACGCGGTCTTGACGTCCATGTGGTGGACCGGCCAACCATGGTGAGCCGCAAGCGCGATCAGCACTCGCACGGTTTCCATCCTTGCGACGGGAGCGAAGACTTCCTCGTAATCCACCCCCTGACGCTGTACATAACCCTTCGCCACCAGCCGTGCCTTTCGTTTCACAACCTCCCCGACTGCATCCTTCTTGAGTTTATAAACCCACTTCAGGCCGATTGCTCGTTTTCCCGGTGGTAGCACAGTGAGGCGCCAACTTTGATTCGCCTCAATACTGCCCAACTCCTCCATCATCGCAGCTCTCCACCCTTCATCCTTCTCGGCTTCAGCAAAGGTTGTCGGTTCGTTGGCGATGAGGAGACACTGTTCGTCGTCTTCTGCTTCAACAGGGGCAGTTTCATCGTATAGACTTTTTAGCGTGCGGTACCGGAGAGGCGCCGGAGATGGTTCTGAAGCACCGGTCGGTGGGGACACAAATTCCACCGTGGGCGGTGGAGGTGCAACCAAAACAGTTTGAGTGACTGGTGAGGGCACGTCTCCGGCTTCGTTTCCGGTGGAGATTCCGGCGTTTGAAGATGATGCTCTCTCTGCGTGCATCTCTGGAAGAGTCCAGTTCCATGCTGCATCCTCGTCGAAGACGACGTCGCGGGAAATTTTTACCCGGTCCGTGGCGGGGTCGTAGATGCGGTACCCCACGGTTCCAGTTTCGTAACCAAGCAGCACCATCGGCGTGCTCCGGTCCTCCAGTTTCTTCAACCCCGGCTGCGTGGCCTTGACATGCGCAACGCACCCAAACACCCGGAGATGGTGCACGCTCGGCCGGCACCCGTGCCATGCTTCGTAGGGTGTTTTGCCGATGACGCTTTTCGTGGTTCCCCGGTTCAGGAGGTAGACCGCCGTCGTCACAGCTTCTCCCCAAAACCTCAACGGCATGCCTTTGGCCTTCAAGAGGCACCGTGCCATGCCTACCACCATTTGATTTCGTCGTTCGACCACGCCATTTTGCTGGGGCGTGTATGGTGCCGTCGTTTGTCGGTGCACTCCGCGGTCGGCAAAGTACTCGCCGAGTCCGTGAGATGTGAACTCACCTCCACGGTCGGTCCGCAGCGTCTTCAACTTGCACCCGCTTTGCCGTTCGGCTGCTGCCACGGTTCTCTTGATGGCGTCCGCCGCTTGATCCTTCGAGGCCAACAAGACTACCCACATATATCTACTAAAATCATCTACCATTAGTAGAAAATATCGTTTACCTCCAGGGGTTTGTGGCTCGATGGGTCCACACAGATCGGCATGCATGAGCCCAAGGCGCTCGGTAGCTCGGTTCTTGGCTTGGCGTGGAAACGAACCGCGTTTCTGCTTCCCGGCCAGGCAAGCGTCACACAGACGCTCGGCGTCCCCGAGCAGCGGGAGTCCGTGCACCATCTTCTCTCGGGCCAGGCGACGAAGAGCCTCAAAATGCATGTGGCCGTACCTTGCATGCCAGCGCCACCCATCCTCACACCCGTGCACCGCAAGGTACACGGGCCGTGCCAAGTTTAGATGCAGGAGGTAGAGGCGCCCTCGGCTTCTTGGCACCCGCGCGAGCAAGCGCCCGCCTTGGTCCAGTAACGCGAGCCACCCGTGCTGGATCCTCATGTCGTACCCGTTCTCGTCCAGTTGACCGAGAGAGATGATGCTGCTATGGAGCCGAGGTATGTAATACACCTCGTCCAACTTTAGATGCTCACCGTTCCGGCACGTAAAAAGAATCGTGCCGATGCCTTCTATTTCCACAGAGGTGTCGTCTCCCAACTTGACCGAGCCTCGTACATTTGTGTCTAGCTCGGAGAAGTACTCCCGTTTTTCGCACATGTGGGCACTCGCACCGGAGTCGAGGACCCATGTCGTGTCACACTGCTCGGGCTCCTTTGTGGACAGTGCTAGAGACCGCGCCTCGCTGAGCAGGACGCGCTCCTCGAAGGCCTGGTTCCCGATCGTGAGGGAGTGAAGCCTTGCCACAAGAAGCGTTGGTTCCTCCGTTTGGTCTTGCACGAGGTTGGCGCGTTCCCTCCGTTCGCGCCGTGGCTCGGGGCAGTACTTGGAGATGTGGCCGGCGTATTTGTTACAATTGTAACACTTCATCTTCGTCAAGTCCCGGTCACCGCTTACTGCACGTTGGCTTCCGTCTCGGTCATGGCTTGGTTTCTTCCCCTTCTGGAAAGCCTTGCCTTTGCCTTTGTTCCCGGAGCTAGAGCCCCGGCCCCGTGCGATCCATTCTTGTTCCGTGAGTAAGACCTGGCCGCTGGTGTTGTCCATGGTGTTGATGGAGCAACGTTCGGCTGCCGACCTGAGCCGGCCGATGAGCTCCTCCACCGTCATGCCGTTCAAGTCGAGCAACGTCTCGATCGAACAAGCGATCTGGGCATACTGGCTCGGCACCTCCCGCAAAAACTTTTGGACCACCTTGATCTCTTCTATGGCGTCACCGAGAGATCGAAGGTTATTGACGATGCCCGTAATCCTCATGCCGAAAGCGTCGAGCGACTCCCCGTCCTTGAAGGTGATTTGCTCGAACTCCTTGCGCAGACGCTGCGCCGTGGCCTCTCGCACCCGATCTACGCCGACTCGCATCATCCGGATGGCTTCCCAAGCCTCGTGTGCCGTCGTTTTGACAGCTAGCGTCGGTACCATCTCCGGTGGCACCGCGCGGATCAACGCCGAGAGAGCCGCCATGTCTTCCCGTTCGGACGGATCTCCGATGCCGGAGGTGGCCTCCCATAAACCTTGTGCCCGTAGGTTTATCTTCATCACGAGAGCCCATTCTATGTAGTTTGTTGTCGTCAACGTGGGATACACGATGTTGGCACCAAGATTTGTCCGTTCGTGGATGATCACTTCGTTATGGTTCTGCCGTGCCATGCTCCGTCCACGCTGCCTTCCACGTCCCCGTGGTGGCGACAGCGAAATCTCGTTCTCGCCAGACATTGTCGCCGTGATCGTGCGTGCTCTGATACCAAATGTTAGTTTTTAGAATAAGAACACAATTACTTTGGTGCAGAAAACGTTCTGCTTTTCTTCATATATTTTGCTATAAATAGAATTGAAAAACTAGTTACAAATGGGAATAACAAATGTTCCTAAATGCTCCTAAATGTTCCTAAATGAGGAGTTACAAAACAAATGCTCCTAAATGAGGAGTTACAAAACAAATGCTCCTAAATGAGGAGTTACAAAACAAATGCTCCTAAATGAGGAGTTACAAAACAAATGCTCCTAAATGAGGTTAAACACAAAGCAAAAAAAAAAAAAAACTGACAAGATTTATTACTAACACGTTCATTGATACTTTAAAGTCACAATTTAATTTTTATGGTTCTGCGGTAGGCTCTCAAGGCCAGTCTGGTAGTCTTGCTATGTTATGGAACAAACAAATTTTGGTTGATTAAAATCATATTCTTTACGATATATTGATGTGCATGCCCGCTTACTTGGTCAGGAAGTTCATGTTGCTGGATTTTATGGTAAACCACAGGTTTTCCACAATTGGGCGGGTTGGGAACAGTTTAAGAGTTTAGCTTCTATTCCTAATATTATGTGGTTATGTTTGAGTGATTTTAATGAAGTTTTTTTTATGACGAATTCCAGGGCAGTAGCTTACATGTAAATTGGCAAATTTCCTATTTTCGAGAGTCTCTTGATCATTGTGTTCTTGTTGATATGGGTCCCAGACGTGTTTTCACATGGCATCGATTAATACATGATCCTAACACTCAGCGAGGGAGGTTAGATAAAGCTACATGCAGGGGCGGATGTAGGTGGGGGCTGGAGGGGGCTTCAGCCCCTGCCGGAATGAAATTTATGGGAAATACGAGTGTTTTTTTTTTGAAATTTTTTTTCAGCCCCCTCTAACATAAAGAATTTTTTAAAAAAAAATTCTTTCTTTACATATCAGCCCCGCCATACATGTTTTCTGCCTCCGCCCCTAGCTACATGTAATCAACGACTCTTGGATATTTTCCCTTGGTCTAGGGTTTAATCCATTCCAATGGTTTTTTCTGATTACAATAGCATTCTGGTTCAACTTAAAAACTGGGACTCCAATTCACATTGTTTCCGACGTCAAACAAGATTTCATTTTCAGGCTCATTGGATTAAGTTTTCTGATTGCGCCAGGTTGGTTGAAGAAAGTTGGACAAATTCTTGAGAAAGCTTTCCAGGAAAGTTAAAAGGATTGCACTATGGGTTTATTACGATGGAGTAAGGTAGCATTCCCTTTTATTCCTCAAAAAGTTAAAAAAAACTTTATTTTGGCTAGAACATGGTACCATAACAAGTGATGTCCAGGAATAGATGCTCTCTTTGTGAAGAGAATATGAAAGGCTTCAGGAGGCCAAAAGTATAAAGTGGATCCAACGTGTTAAACAATATTTGTATGAAAAGGGTGACAGAAACACCAGTTGTTTTCATCGTTTCGCTTCTCATCAGCAACGTACAAATCATATTGTAGGTCTCTGTAATATTATTGATAATTTGAAAATAGGTGTTGAAGATATGCAAATATTATTTTGGTAGTTTTATTCTCATCTTCAAAGTCTCCTTCCAGTCTTGAACCCTGTATGAATTTTACGCGAATTGTACTCATACCTAAAGTTACCCAACTAGATATGATCACACAGTTTCGTTGATTAGTTTATGCAATAGTGTATACAAGATTGTATTACTTTGTACTAGCCGAATGTGCACACTTTTTGGTCAAGTTTGTCAGGTCATGTTTGACCAGCGATAACTTTAGTTATGTATATTAACGGTATGTTAAAATTTGATATTTAGAAAATACATCATGCAGGGTATTCAGCAATATCTCACATGATGGTATTGGTGTCTATATACTAGTTGAAAATTGTGGTCAAACATGCCTTGAGAAAGTTGACCAAAAAGTGTGCAGATTCGACTGGGACGGAGGTAGTATTAAAGTTATAGCCAACAGATTACGTTTGATCATTCCTACCATTATTTTGGACTCTCAATATGCTTTTGTTCCGTTCTGTTTGATTACGGATAATGTTTTGATAGTACATGTATTTCATCACACTATGAAAGGGAGGAAAACAGGCATGAAATGTTATATGAGTGTGAAACTAGATGACTTGCACCCCGTGTGGCCGTAAACCTGTGGGAGAATTAACTCCCGAAGTGCTGAGAAGTCAAAGATAAGATATTTGTAAGTTGCTTTTGTGCTCACTACTAACCACTATAGAGTAGCTAGTGGCAAGTCTGGGGTCAGTCACAAAGATACTAGAATTTGAGAGTTAACTACACACAATCCACGATCGGGCGTCACTCTGATTGTGTGTCGGAATAGCTAGTGCTTTAAACATATAATGGGGGGTTTGTGTCTAACACCTACTAAGCATGCAAGCAAAGTGAGTAGAAACTATATTTAACTGGTCTTGGGGATATTTGCGTAACATAACCGATTGATGGCTTTGATCCTAGATTCTATTAAATATAAGACATATAAACCTATCTCATGCCTATGTCACATAGTGTGGAGGTGTCAAAGAATTCCCAATGCCTGTCACACAAAGGTTCAGCTTCCTTCAAGATCCACCTCAACGCCTTCATAATTAGGAAATGTGCTTTGATTGTCTTTTCAATACCACAGTTCATTCCCCGTCAATCTCACTCCTTTGCTAACAAGCCCCAGCTAAAAGGAACTCAACCTTGCGTAGCTCGAAAACTTTAGATACAAGAGCGCAGAAAATACGTCCTGAGCACTCCACTGTGGACATCAACTCAAGGCCTAGAGAGGCAAAGGAATTGGCATCTCGTGATGACTCTAGGGTTTCCACAACCCTAGTCGCTACAAACCAACTGTAGTCACTACAAATACCATGCTCATATATTGGGGTAAGCCAAGGGTTCCCTTGTTAAGGATTAGTCTAGCACCCCTAACATGCAATCACTTACACAAATACCCAATTAGAATTAGAGTCTAACGACTAGGTTGGTACTCTCAAGGTTGCATGAATACACTCATCTCCCTGGTACTCTCGAGCTTACAATATCCCTAATCTAACACTTCCAAGATAACATTTTAGCCTGGGACGATATTATACTATGCATGAATCTATGGATGCATCATAAAACATGACATGACATAAATCTTACAAGAATTTAAACCACAAATCAAGCATAGACATTCATAGGACATAAAGATAGGAAAATATAAGAATCTCACAAAGTCAACATCAAGTCATGAATATAAATATTACCCCAAGAAATAAACTACTCTAGAGACATTGAATCCAAAGAAATCATTGGATTCAATGCCATAAGGAAAAAACTACATAAATAGATTAAGAGAGGAGATAGAATTTTTCTTCCTAACTACCCTTAGGTCTAAAAATAATGACCAAAACTTAAACCCTAGTAGACTAGAGGCTTCTTATATAGTAGGTGGGATTGGGCCTTAGAAAATCCCAAAAAACTAGGAGACGCTAATAGCCACGTCAGCACGGGCAGTACAATAGTGCACAATCGGGCCGCACGACCCACGTAAAAGCACGCAAGCCATTGAATGGAGGGTGTGTCCTGGACTTCTGAGTGCGCAACTACACAAAAGATCGTAGTCCAAAGACTTGTGTACATCCCCCGGTCTTTTGAGCACATGGTTCGTGCAAAATCTTGCGGGCTGCTGATTGGAGTTTAGGTTCTTTGTCTTTTGAGTGCGCAGGCTGTGCAATATACTTAGTCTTCTCGGCACTTGGCATGGCACGGGTCGTGCCAGTCTTCATTTCTTCTGGGCTTAACTTTTTTTCTTGGTGCATCTATCTACTACCACGTGTTTAGCTCGTGGCCTTCAGTCTACTACGATACTTGTGAATGGCCTTCTGCAATCTACTACCATTCATGCGAATGGCCTTCTAAAATAGTCTGAAGTGCCCACGAAAAATCTACAAGTAAAAACTCACAAAACCATATCTAGACACTCGTAGAAACATAAAATTCATTAGATCTAGAGTAGGCTACATAATTTGGGATTTACATATGAAAATCCCAAACGGCCACATAAATCCCTTGTAATATAAACCTAGCTAAATTTAGCTTCATCCTCAGTAGCAATTTCTATATTTGAAAGTATTTCTATTCAATGAGCGAATTATGACAAATCGGGGATTCTTTTTAGTCCTAATACTTCTACGACCACGAGGAGGAAATTTTTTTAAACTCTTAAAATCACTGAAGTTGTATTGACCCGCCCATACCCAAGTTATTAATACAGTTGCAGCAAGCACAATTTAACTAATCCTGTGGGATGGCCGAAGATACGATTTATATTCTGAACCCATTCTCGCTGCTAATGCTACCAAAGGGTAGTAAGCAGCAAGCCCTGAGTTTGTCCACATAGATGTTGGGGTTCAAGAAAAGTAAAAACACAGGCTCAGGCGGGTCGTCAATATGCACGAGTGAAAGGAATAGTTACTAATGTAAACATGCAAACTTTGAGGGGGGGTATTTTCAACTAACAACTACAAGCATGAAATAAACAAACAAGTAAACTATTTATACTAGGCACTTGGGACTAATTTAGCAATATGGTAGTTCTAATGCTTCGATCCTTGATTCATTCACATATAGACATACAAAATACCTATCAGTGTGTTCAAAACATGTGGTGTGGCCAATGGTATACACTTCCCCATCTCGGTCACGGTGGGGGTGCTCGCAGCCCTCCACCGACACTACTATCATAATTAGAGGAACACAAGAAGGTTCGACCGTTGTTGTGGTTCTATTCCTCCCTCGTGCTAGTGCATCCCGGCTTTCCACCACGAATTCGCTAATTCCCAGTGGCCCTCTATACGCGAGGCCTTAGGCTCATAGGCATTTTATCTGTGATACTAGGGTTTCAACACAACACCTAACTTGCTACTATCAATTATCTCTACCTGTAACCTATCGGAAAATGGTTAAGTAATCAGCTAAGACTGGTGCGATAGTATGCGGATTGGGGTTACCACGAATCTCTCGTGCACACACTCACACAGAATCATTCCCTTTCACCCATTCAAACATTCAGGTTTCTCTTCCCAATGGGGCATCATTAAGTGCACCATACATGAACATAGCCTAAAGTGTGTGCTCATATGTGGTGTAGTGTTCATTCATTTGTCACATTCAAGAACAAATAATATCATAAACACAAAGATAGATGGAATTTAAGGAATCTCATAAAGAATCAAAAGCTAAACATGTGCCAAGTATGTCCCAAGCTTAATCTGACTACTCCCTAGACATGGAATTCAAATATAGATTAGAATCCACATCTTTGGAATGAAACAAGAAGAAAGGAAAAGGAAAAAGTAAAAAACTTACTAAGGAACTCATTCATTCTCCCAAATGCTCCCCAAGTTATAAGATATGAATTTTCTCTCCTAATGTATATGAAAATGAGTAGAATAGGGTCCTATATATAGAAGTAGGAGATTGGGCCTAAAAAAAGGGAAAAAATAGGACAAAAGTGCCAAACCCTATGTCAGCCGCCTAGTTTTCACGGACAGATTTGGATTCCATGCTCCGTAAAGCCTTAAGCACGGACCAGCAGATCTGGCACGGTCCGTGAACATTCATAGCCGCGGGAAGCCACGGTCCGTGAAGTTGGGCTCATGCCACGGTCTGTGAAGGTTTTCACGGACCGCGAGCAGCACCACGGTTTCCACTCAGTAGTTTTCACGACTCGTCCTCCTTTTCATTGAACACGAGCAGCATGGGTGTTTTCTCAGAACTCTCGTCACGATCGGCGAAGGTTTTCACGGATCGAATTCCATACTCAGCCAAATTTCTCATCCATGCTTCACGGTCCGGCTTCATTGTCCTAGTGTTACTGCTTCGTGTAGGGCAGACCATGGGCATTTTCACAGGCAGCTGCTATCTTGGGCCGCTGGTCCTTCATCAGCTGAAGTTCGTTTGTTTCTCACGGGTGACCGTTAGTCTAAATTGGGAGTTCTAGTAGTCGATTTTGTAGTACTCGAGAAGATGAATCCAATGGAACAATCTTTGAAGTCTATTCTTCCTAGATAGTTCTCGGACTAAGGCAACACTCCTCGGACCATGATTCACTGTTTCCACCTTTTGTCGTCTTGAACTTTGAAGCTGCCTATCCTTGGTTTCAATCTTCTTCCACTATGCATTGCTGCTCGTGGCCTTCATCTATTACCATTCAATGCTAATAGCCTTCAAATCGTCTACCATTAAAAGCAAACAGCCTTAACAAGAATGTAATGTAACAAATAGCATTCATGGGCGACCTACTAAATATACTTATAATGAGGACCAAGGAGCCCGTGAAAACGATATGTCAATAATCACTAATTAAGTGTACAAAACGTGGGATTTAGAATAGAAAACCGAACATGGTTGTCTAAATCCATTGTCATGTAAACTCAACTAATGTTGCCAAACCTCCAACCAAACGTTAATGAAAACTACGTCAAATGCATTGGTTAAAGCATGCATAATGGTGCAGATCAGACTCCCCACACTTAAACTTTTACTCATCCTCGAGTAAATAAAATCAATGAAAAAGGTTCAAGCGACATAAAGCATGCAAAAATAGCCAATGCATCCGACTTATTCCCAAGCTACCCTATCCCCCAAGACGATGAAAACCCCACAACTCTCACACTCCCCAAAGTTCCTAAGGCATGCAACCACCCAAAGCAATTAATTTTGTATGGAAAAGATAAGTGACAAAAGATTGGAATAAAGTCAATCTTACTTTCCCCAAAGAAGTCCCAAAAGCAATCAAAAGAGTAATCCTCAAGTGAAAACAATCCACCAAGGAAATCCAGAAGCCATCGACTTGCTTGCAACACAGGGATGAATCTAGATTCTTGACCTAGTTGAAAACAAGGAGTCCAATGTATCGTCAACCTAGTTTCTTGTTTCTTTTTTTCTTTTTTTCTCTCAATTTCTCTCATTTTTCCTTGGTGCCCATTCAGGTTTTCACCTAGCGTTATCCTGCAAAACATTCTCACCACTCACCCTTTTCCACACGACCTCTCATATTTTCCTAGACTCGTAAGTCTAGTCGAGCCGAGCCTCTCACTTTTACCTAGGCCTTTGAACCTATCTATCATTTTCCTAATGTTACTTAAGTCGCTCTTTTGGGTTTTCGACTTGTCCAGGTTTTGATCTTTTTTCATTTTTTCAAATTTTCAAAAAGTACTACAAAGATAGTCAAACACACAAAAATACTCCACCAATATCTTAAACATTACACCCCGTGAAAACTAGGAAACCTAGCATAACATGTCATTCCACTAAATGTTCATCCAAAATCATCCCCAACAAACAAGAACTAAAGCTACCAACAACAAGAAAAAACAAACAAAATATGCATGCACGAAGAAATCCAAGAATAAGAATTCCTAAGTGCTCACTACTCCCCACCGACACTTTGCGGATGCAAAGTCTCCAATGTAAAAAAAGAATGGCAAAACATAAGTGAAGGGGAGATTACGCTTCCGACCCTGGAGGGCCAGCCTCTTCGTGGCTAGTGAAACACCTCTCTATGAACCCTGTCGCTTGGATTGTGGCTTCAAGGAAATCCACCCTTGTGTTGAACTCCTCTACTTGTGCATTCACTCCTCCAATCGCTTGAACTATCCCTTGAAGAACTTGGGAATAACTCAAGAGTTTCCAAGTAGATGTAGTTGATCTATAATGGTCGTGGAACGATGAGATCGGCTCACAAGTGCTCTCGAAGATGTCTCCCATTCGGCCTCTTCTAGGTCTAAATCTTAGATAGCCACAACGTTGTAGGCTTCTCTCTCAAACATCTAGTCCGGCGAAATAAGTAGGTCATCCAAACATGTGTTATGGTCAATGGCGGTGCGCTCCGGTTGTGGAAGAATCATGAAGCTACACGTGCTCGCACCGCCATAGAGCCATACATATCTACCCTCCGATGTCGTCGGTCTCACCGTAAATGCCTTAGCTAACTTCTCAATATTTTACCTTGTGCCCGATCTTCCTAAGTTAGCTAGAGCCCTTTGTGTGACCAGGTGACCAAGATAATCCATCAAAAGACAAACCATGCCTCCCATGGAGATTTTCCCACTCTTATGCTCTCCCATCACTATGCCTTCTTGAAAAAAGACACTAACCAACTCCAGGTAGATGTTCCCCTTTGGTGTCATCGCCCAAACAAGGTGTACATTAGAGCTTGAACAAAATGTCAATTCACCGTGGCATAGAACACCTATAGAAAGGAGTTAATGAACATAACGGACCACCGGGTGGACTATAGTCGTGCTCCTGCTCAAATTCTTCCTATCAGTCCCGGTTAGTTGCATCCAAAAAGGCCCAAAAGAGAATGACATTCCTCGGCGATGTGTCTGTGGAATTTACCGGCTGGTCTTCCACCCAAAAGCTAGTGCCACCTCTCTATAGGTCATTTGGTACTCCTTGTCATCCAAGTTGAACTTAATCGCATTGTGATCCTCCTCGTTTGTGACCTTCCAAATGGTAGCTAAAAAATCTACGGTCCACCTTATATAGGTTTGTGAGTGCACATTGAGAAAACCTTCTAGGCCTACCCGACTTAAAAGAAAGGTCATGAGTTCAAGTAAATCTAGATCCATCTAGGTGCACTTGCAAGAAAAACTAGTCTCCAAAATGCTCCTTTTTAGTTCCCTCGAGTTCCTCCATCTCCTGGCTATAGTCTGGTGATGTTGGTTAATCCAAAAAACTCGTTGGCCACAGGCTTAGGGTTGCGAGGAACGGGAGTCGTCGGTTTAGGGTTTGCACACTTAACCGGTTTCTTCCATTTCTCACCCCTTGACGACTTCTCTTTCTTCGAAGTACCTTTCTTCAGAGCCATCCTAAAAAATTGAGAGAGAGAAGAATGGTAATGTCGCAATAAACAATGCATGTCCCATGATATCATTCAACAAAGAACATTCTCCCAAAATGATCACACATTCAAAGTATGATGGTGTAAGCATAAAGGCCATTTAAAATAAGAATATTCCTCATCAATCAACAATATCATATATACCTTTCACCAACCCATCAATAGATTCATGCAAACAAAATTCATGCTCCCTCTAATCACCCAACATATGAAGAACACATCACTCAATATCAATGGCACATTCAAAACATCCCTAATTTCCTCATCACAAGATTGAACACACAAACCTAAACAACATATAAAAAACACATGCTCATTCATAAATCATGCTTTTCATAACAAAACTACAATGTCAATTAAACATATAGACAAAAAGATCAAAGGATTACCCAAAATTTGAAACCTAGAAGTGTAAGATCCACACAAGAAGAAGCAAAAATTGCTTGTTTTTGGAAGAAAAAGCTTCAATTTTCGTGTTCACCCAAGAGTGTGTGTGTGTGTGTGAGTGTTTCTTGAGAGAAAAGAATGCGTAGATGATGAAATTAGGTGAAGAGTGGTACCATGAGAATAAAATTTCAGCATAGGTGAAAACGAGAGAGAGGTACACTTTGGATAAAGATGGAATTTCAAATTAGGGGACAAGTAGTACAATCAATTAACACGGGAAGTACTATTTGCATAAAAAATCTAAGGAAATAGGAAATCTCACTTCTTGAACAAAAAATGCACTTTTAACTTTGAAATTCAGACTTCCTTTTTGAAAATTGCATTTTTGAAACAAGTTGGGAAATGGAAAATTGAAATTTGACAAAAAATTAGTTCTGCCCAGTTTTTCCATCTTCACGAGGTAGAGTCTCGTGCCCATCTTCACAGCCCGGGACTTGTCCTTCGTGATAACCATTGTCACGAGACTAACCCCAGATTTCCCCTACTCCTTGGTTTTTCTCAACTTTTGAAAGAAAACTATGTTGCTCATCGAAATCCATTCCATCTACACATAATCACACATCTTCACATTTGGATTTTCAAATCAAGAAAGAATTTCATTCGAAGGATCATTTATTTCAAGCATGACATGCAAAATCTACCAGGTAACTACTCTAAAAAAGCAAACAAAAAGATCCATATATGTTTATTATCGTCATCACGACTTACTATCCCTTTCATTCATTAAATTTTCAAGTACTTACAGGTGGGCCTCCGCAATCACAATCGGTGACTCCGCCTATGATTACGTCACTGTGGAGAGGTCTTTACAACTAGCCATCATAACCTTTGTACCCCTTGTCGGTACCTAGAAATGTTTCTCCTTTTCTTGCCAACATCGACTCCTTAAACGTCACCTTGGGGTTAGGATGGGGTTGAGGAGGTATTAATTCCTTGAAACTTTCCTTTTCCCGCTGCAAATTTGTTAAGATAGAAAAAAAATCTATCACAGACATATCATTGATCAAATCATGCAATCCGTCGGGGTCCTCAACAAATTCATCATCAAGAGATTCATGCTCATTTGCAAAACAATAAGGTTCAAGATTATCATGCTCATGAAAAAAGTGTCACACCTTTGCACATTAGAGAAGGTTTGGTTGAATCATGCCTAGATTTATAAATGTCAAATTTCACCTTGTCTAAGTCATCTTCTAGAGTTAAGATCCCCGAGTGGACATCAATTTTAGTCCTAGACATTTTTAGAAAATGTCTCCCCAAAAGGATTGGGGTGCACTACAATCATGGGCTACGTTTAGGACATAAAAGTCCGTCGGAAAAACCAACTTCACTAGCCCTCGAGAGCTAGCTTGGGAATAATCGGTGGGTTGAACAATGATTGTAGTCTCCTTTTGCTCACCAATTCAAGACATTCAAATAGAATAAATGGAATCACATTGATAAAAGTTCCTAAATCTATAATGGCATGTTCAACAAGTGTCCCACCTAAAGAAATCTGAATTGAAAATATTTGGGGTCATCACATTTCTTAGGCAAATTCTTATGATTCAAAATTGTGACTTCCCTAATTCTTAGCTTCCCTAACTTCTTAGGTGGTCTATTCCTTTTCTTAGTACACGCAACCTTAAGAAATTTAGAATATGAAGACACAATGTCAATCAATTCCAAGATAGGGATAGATACCTCTACTTTTTCAAGACTTTTCGAATGTTGGACTCATTTGTCTCCATGTTCGGCCTTCCCCTCAAAGCACTTGGAAATGGAGGTGGAGTAGCAATTTGAACCTCGGGTGGTAGAAGCTCCTTGGAGAGGACTTCCTTTACAACCATCTCTTCTTCTTCAAACTTCTATTTGGTAGCCTCCACTTACTCATCATCCTCTTGTGTCATTTTATCCTCGGTTTCGTGAACCTCCTTCCTACTTCTTAACTTGAGTGCACTAACATTTCTTGGATTTACCTCCGGTTGGGAAGGTAGCTTGCCAGACTCTTTGCTACAAGTTGGTTCACCGAGGTGACAAGTTGTCCAACTTGAATCTCAAGGTTATTGATGCTTGAGAAGAATCTAGTACCAAGGTCTTCAATTTCTCTCTTTGTCCTTTCCACGAAGATCTCATGTTTCTTCCCCAATTGTCTGATTGCATCCAAGATCTCCTTCCTATCCCACTTGTAAAGTGTGGTATGATTGTTGATGGCCTTTCACCTCTAGGATAGGGTTGAGGCAATTCTTGTCTATCCTTCTACCTTTGAGGTTGATTGTCATCCCTTCATCTGAAGTTGGGATGATCCCTATACCTCGGATGGAATGAGTTTGCATAGGGTTCTAGTCTTGCCTCGCCTTGATTTCCCTAGAACCCTTGTTGTTGACCCCATGCAAATTGAGGTCTCTCTCGGTTGTTGTAGTTCACGACATTCACCTCTTACATATCACCAACTACCTCGGGGCATTTTTGGAGTGGGAATCAAGGTTGAAAATCCCACACATCTTAACTTGGTGCACATTTCCTTGCAAAAGCTCTTTCATTATAGATGCTAGAGCTTAGACTTGCTCCTCTAACTTCGGCGTGTGTGGGGCTTCATCCAAGACCTTAACCCTTGACCTTGTACTGAATTGCCTTATCCCATTGGCCAGCTCTTCAGAAAGTGCCATAGCGTCCTTCACGCTATTGTTGGCGATAGAACCACTGCACATGGCATTAACCATCCTCATGTTCTCATCACACAAGCCCTCAAAGAAGTAATAGACCAAGTTGCCTTCCTTGAAGGGATGATAGGGACAACTTACGATAAGCCTCTTGAATCTCTCCCAATACACATATAAGCTATCGGTCGCTCCTTGAGTGATGTTGGACAACTGTTTCTTCAACCCGGCAGACTTTGAGGCTGAAAATTATTTCTCTAAAAACCACCGCTTCATATCCATCCATGACCCTATGCACCCTGGTGGAAAATAATACAACTAATCTTTTGCTCCATCTTGTAGTAAAAAGGGGAAGGCTCTCAAGTTGTAGTCATCTTCCAACACTCCCGGCGGTTTCATGTTCGTGCATACCAAATAGAGATCCAGCAAATGTTTGTTCGGATCCTCTCCACCCAAACTGTGGAATGTAGAAAGGCAGTGTATCATTCCATCATTTTCTTGGCTATCAGATCATTGATCATCATTTGCAGTTCTTGAGCTTGACTGACTACAGATTTGGCATCAACCATCTTGTAGTCAAGGAACTTGCCAATGACCCACTTCTTGGATCCAACCTCCTCACCCCTGTACTCTTGGTCAAGAGTTTCCCAAAGCACCTTAGAAGGCTCCTTCAATTGATACACACTCCAAATGGCATCGTGAAGGCTATTCAAAATGAGGTTGCGACAGATATACTCCTTAGAGTTCCATTCCACTGCAACATGTTGGACTTCCACATTGCTAGTCTCATCCGCAACTGGACAATCTTTGCGAACATAGCGCTCCAAACCCATAGTGGACAAGTAGAAGAGCATCTTTTGTTGCTACATCTTGAAGTTCATACCATTATTGAACTTCTCGGGTTTCTCAGCATGAGGAACAGCCATAAGAGGCATCGCCTCTGGGGTAGTCTTAGCCTGAACAGTCACAAGCGGTGTCGCCCCAGGGGTAGTCTGAGCCTGAACAGTCACAAGAGGCGTCGCCCCATGGGTAGTCTCATTCGCTCGACATGGTTCTGTTGTAAACAACCAAAACCAATCAATTTTTTCCAATCATAAATCATTCTAAAAAATTTCCGTAGGAAATTAAAGCATAATTTTCAACATACCGCATACAAATTTTGAATTCTTCATTTTGAAATCATCAACCAATTTAATCGACATGCATATTTTCATTTCGGCATGCGTAAATTTCGAACAACTATTTAGTCGAGTATTATGACATGCATTTTATATTGTCATGGCATTAATTTATATTAATGCATAAAAGACATGCATTGCATATTGTTAATAGGAATATAATTCGACTACGACATGTATGGCATATTGCATATTGTCATAGCATTAATTTATATTGCGGCATATAAGACATGCATTCCACATTGGCTACACCATGTATAGCATATTGAGGTAAATAAGACATGCATTTCATATTGTTAATAGGAATATAATTCAACTACGACATGTATGGCATATTGCATATTGTCATAGCATTAATTTTTATTGCGGCATATAGGACATGCATTCCACATTGGCTACACCATGTATAGCATATTGAGGTAAATAAGACATGCATTTCATATTGTTAATAGGAATATAATTCAACTACGACATGTATGGCATATTGCATATTGTCATAGCATTAATTTATACTGCGGGCATATAAGACATGCATTCCACATTGGCTACAACATGTATGGCATATTGCGGCATATAAGACATGCATTTCATATTGTTAATAGGAATATAATTTGACTACGACATGTATGGCATATTGCATATTGTCATTGCATTAATTTATATTACGGCATATAAGACTTGCATTCCACATTGGCTATAACATGTATGGCATACGATTTCATTGTGTAATTTTACGACTTAATTTAATCAATATAACTCAACAAAAAAAACATTCGTTTCAAAACTGTTGAACGTATATTGATAAAACATGTGGAAATTAAATAAAGAAATTACACGAACAATTTAACATAAGTAACAATAATGAAATAGTATTAATTATTCACGCGTACAATTAATAAGCATGTTTCAAGCAATCACATATATCACATATTGATGGAGTCACGTGTACACTCGATGTCCTTGAAACGAATGAGTCTCGTCGTGGACATCATTCCCTAGGATAAAACCATCGAAGGTAAATTACCTCGGAGTCACACAAAGCCCAAAGGACTATCACCGACAAAATTTTAACAAGTAAAAATTACATCGGAGTCACACAAAGCCAGAGAAAGAAGATAAGACTCAAGTTTAGAAAATAGGGAGGAACTTGAGAATGGTGCGGGGTTTCTGTCTGACATAGAGGCTCTATGTATAGATGTCTAAGAAACCCAATGGGAAGATACGTGGAAGATCTGATTCCCGTAATCAGAGAAAATATTCTCTAACCACCAAATATTTTACAAGTATTTGAATAGATTCTGGAAAGATAATAATATCATATTCCTTATCATAATTAACCGCGTATCAAATCTCATATATTCCACACGTGATTCTAAGAATATTTGTTACGCGGTTTGGGCTAGAGACTTCCACACGCTTTATCTGTTTTGAGAGTTTAAACCGATTTTATAGTACTCGCAGAGGATGATCCAAAAACGACGCCCACTTACTCTAATTCAGTTCGAGCCCAACTCAAAACGAAGCCCAAAAGTTGACGAAATTCAACTTGTTTTACAATCATTTTCCAACCAGTTTGCTGTATGATCTATGTGTCATGTACTGATAGAGCAGCCTCATAATCTTCCTAAGTCTGATCGCATGCTACCAACCCTTTTTGATGTTCTATTCTAGAAACGATTGTGTACGCCTACCAAAAAAAATTAAGCACTTTGCATGGAGATTTGCAATGGATTCTTTGCCGACTTATGAAAATATTTGTTGAGTACCAATCGATACTCTGCTACCATGTTCCTGTCCTCTATGTCGCCTGCCGGATTTCTCTACACATCATCTGTTTTTCTCCTGCAAATTTGCCACAGCAATTTATTAGTTTGGTGGACTCACTGACTTAGTTGAGGCGAGTTTACAATGTCTAGTCTTTCGTTCCTTAAATTTTTTTCTGGTCATGATGTCAACACTGCGGAATTATTTGTGATTTTATGTGAATCCATTTTGCTTCAACGCAACATGCAATGTTTTCAACAACAATATGGCAATGTGGACATCATGACTTTTTAATCTTAGGAGTTTCCATGATTCTAATGTTTGGCTTGAACGTTTACCGATTGATCTCCATTCAACTTGGCTGCTAGGGCCTCCTCCTCATGGTTCTAAAATTTATTTTGGTTCTAAAATTTATTTCGATGCCTCCCTGTCGACAGTATCGCATATTATTGGTTTGGGTGTTCAGTTCCTTGATCATCACGACGCCTTTTTTCAATCCCACGCATATCGTCGTTCGTGCGTTCAATCTCCTCTCCAAGTTGAGGCACTGGCCCTGCGTGAAGCAATTTTAATTGTCCAGCTGCGGTTTCATGAAGCAATTCTGATTGGAGATGCACTAAATGTTATCCGTATGGCAAGATGTGATGTTGAAGTGCAAGTATTGATCCAGGAAATAGGCGCTTTGATTTACGTCAATCAACTTAAGTTACCTTGTTGGGTTCCAAGACAGGACAATTATTCGTCCCATTGTTTGGCAAATGTTGCCAAATTTATTTCTTCGGAAACCTTTGTGTGGCACTTTCCATGTACTTTCTTGTATTCAAATGATTCTGGACGATTTTCAATACCATAAAATAATATCCTATGTTTGATTTTATATATATATATATATATATATATACATATATATATATATCTATATATATCGTTCAACCCATGCTATAAGGCTCCTTCTTTGTCATCAAGTGCCAAGACACTGCCCATGCCAACAAAAGAATCAGTCAAAACGAACCCTGAAGATAAATCCGCAACAGAGCGAGTAGCCAAGATGTGATGTTGAAGTGGAAGTTTTATTCAAGTGGATGTGATATATATATATATATATATATATATATATATATATATATTATACGTCCCCCGTCCCGGTAAAAATGACACATTTTGACTTTCGGATGTCAAGTGAATCAATTTTAAATTATTAATGTCGTTATTTATGTGTGTAAAAAAATCTAAAAAAATAATAATTAAAAAATATACTCCCTCCATTTCACTAATAGTTGCTCTATAGGTTTTGGTGCTTGAATTTTGGTGAAGAAAATGAGTTGATGAAATTAAATGTAGGAAGTAAAAAAAGTAAAATGAGTGGATAAAACTGAAGGAATCCTATCAAAAATAGAAAGTGTGTCATTTAAAGAAAAACATATCATTAAGACAAGTGTGCCACTAATAGAGAAACAGATGGAGTATGTTATAATGAATCCAACAACGTATAAAATGAGAACAATAAAGAAATGTTGTATTAACGTTGAAAAATAAAAAGGCTCTAACCTCTCTCCTGCTTTCCCCTTTTCTCTTCCCCAAAAAATGCTGCTCCATTACAACTCTGCCACACAATGGTCATATTTCAACCAATCGCCACCATTAGCTCTGATCCATTCTGACGAAAACAATCCTCCAAACCATGGTGGCTCCATCATCTAGTGCAAGCCACCCTACCTATAGAGATATGTTAGCTAAAACCTCTGATCAGAACAACCAAACACTGCCACAACAACTCTCCTCGAGCTTCCTACTAAAACCAACCACAGAATATAAGGGAGAAATTGTGGTACTCTTTGAAGAAGCAGAAATCGAGCTATTTTTTAGCCTTTCAAACATCATCTCGTTGGAAAATTTCCAAGAGGTAGGCCGACCCTCGATTTCATTTGGCCGCAATTCAAAAAAAATTCAAAGGAAATGCTATTATCACTGCTCTAGATCGTAGGCACATCTTTATAAAATTTGATCATGAAGAGGACATCTACAGATGTTGGATTAAAAGAAAATGGAATATAGGGGGCAATTACATAAAGGTACTAAAATGGACTAAGAGCTTTGATGTAAATGAGGAACCTTCTTTAGTACCAATCTAGCTAAATATTAGTTATTCCTCTACTTACTATCTACACAAGATGTTATTCCAATAATAGCAGCTAGACTTTGTGAACTCATTTTTGCCGATCCCCCAACCATAAACTAGTCTAGACCCTCCACCATCAGGATCTGTGTAGAAATGGATCTTACAGGCCCATTTCCATATAATATTAGATTAGGCTCAACCAAGAACAACAAATGGTACCTATTCAATATGAAGACCACACATATTATTGTACTAAGTGTTCTAAAATAGGTCATAAGGCCTCAGAATGTGGAATTCATAAAGAGAAGAATATCCCTATGCCCAATCCAACAGGCACAACCGATAAGGCCTCTTATTTGTGGCACCATGTCCTTTTCATAAAAAAACCTAATGGTAATCCCACGACAATGGAAATGGAAAACACAGTTGTTTCATCCTTGTAGGTACATCCATAGGCCCAAGATCAAGATATATTTGTTGATGCCCCAGATACTCAGGAAATGCCAGAACTACAAGAGTAGCAGCTAAAAAGCCTTCAGATTCTAGAGAAAACTAGCACATATAAAAGAAAAGCAAAATCAAAAGCTCAAAGACCAAGAGGCTCAACTGCTAGAAACCACAACAACTAGAGAGCAAAGGATGACAAGGAAAAATGGGATATTTCTGAGCCTCCCTTGCTATTAAACATAGAAAAACATTTGCAAACACTTAAGGATTTCAGTAATAACTATCTCTCTAAAATCCAGCTGAAACAGGTACACTGTCCAAAGTACAAGAAGGATAAATGCCAGTGGAACCCTCATCCCAGGATGGCAGAACCTGGACACTTCTTAAAGATAGATTTCAGGGTCAACTGATCACTCAACATGATCAGTATACTCATATAGTAATAACTGACACAACCATAAATGAGAAGATTAATCTCCTCTCCATTTATGGTAAACATTCAAGGGCTGGCAAACTAAAAATGTTCAATGACATTAAACCTCTACTTACAGCAGCTGCAACTCCAACAGTCCTCACTGGTGACTTTAATGTCACAAGAACTGTTGCTGAATATAAAGGTCACACCCCTCAAAACCCTAACAATATGTTAGACTTTGAGACCTTTATAATGAGCAACAATCTGAATGAAATTCCCACATGTGGAAATCTATATTCTTAGACCAATGGCAGACATGGTAGAGGAAGAGTCTATAAAAGACTAGATAGGACCATAGCAAACACTGATTTTCTAAGAAAATACAGTAATGCCTCGGTTCAGGTTTTAAACAGACTTGCATCAGACCACTCACCTCTTTTCTTATCCTACAAGGACTCCCAACCTACCCTTTTAGGTTCCAATCAATGTGTATTAGCATAATTGAATTTAAGGATATAGTCTCTAGTCTAAACATCTGCATGAACAGGGAATGATAGGATTTAGTCTTAGACTAAAAAGGTTTAAACAGAACCTCAAACAGTGGAATAAGGATAATTTTGGGAACATATTTGAGAATATTAAAAAGGCTGAACTCAAGGTTTAGGAGGAAGAATTAGAGTATGATTCCCTAGAATCCACAGAGAACCTAAATAAGTTAAATCGGGCCAGAACACAGCTCACTGATAGACTCACTAAGGAAAATGACTTCTTGAAACAGAAGTCCAGACAAAAATGGCTTAAGGAAGGTGACCTAAACACCACATTTTTTCCATAACTCGGTAAGAGACAAACATAAAAGGCTCAAAATTAATAAAATCAAACATGATAATGTCATGTTAACTGAGAAAAATCATACAGGTAAGGATGCAGCCACGTTTTATAAAAATTTGCTCTTAGTGGATAAAAATGACATCTCAGGAACTAGTCTCACCTATTTCCTAAACTTCATCCCAGCCTTAATCACTCAGTAGGACAATATTAACCTATTAAAACCAATTCACCTAGAAGAACTCCACACAATAGTGTTTAACTTAGGAGAGCATAGTTGTTAAAGACCTGATGACTTTAATGGTTTCTTCTATAGATGGGCCTGGGACATCATAAAGGAAGACATGTTTTCCTGTGTCAAAGATTTCATGTGTGGGGTCCCAATGCCCAAATCTATTTCCAGCTCCCTTATAACCCTGATCACAAAAGTCCAAACCCCTTCACAGTTCTCTGAATTCAGGCAATTCAATTTGGCTAATTTCAGTAACAAAGTAATCTCGAGTCTATTGATAGGATGACACCTCCTGGTTGAAAATTGTGTGTCAATTAAGCAGTCATCCTTTATTTAAAGCAGGAGCATTTCTGAAAACATTCTTGTAATGCAAGAATCTGTTAGAATGCTTGACAAACAAACTCAGGGACTAAATATCATAGCCAAATTGGACATGTCCAAGGACTTTGACAGAGTTTCCCGGTCAATACATAGTCCCTACTATTAAAGTATGGGTTCCATGGTCATTTTGTGAAACTCATTATGAGTAACATAAGATAAACATACTTCTCTGTCTTAATAAATGGAATCCCTTACGGATACTTCACAGCCTCCAGGGGTCTCAAACAAGGCGACCCTCTCTTTCCCACACTTTTTAACCTTATTACAGATTGGTAAACAGAGCTATCAAAGCCATCTTAAGAGAAAATCTAATATATCCCTTCTCAGTCCCTGGTAATACATTCAACATGTCCCATCTCTCATATGCAGATAATGCAGTTATCTTTTTCAAAGCCGCAAAGAAATCCTGCACTAATCTTATCACCTTCCTAAAGCACTACCAACTGGCATCAAGCCAAAAGGTCAACTGTGAAAGTAGTGCTTTTTATGTAGGTTCTAAGACTAGTGCAGTGACTAGAAACAGAATACATACTTTGACTGGAATGCATCAAGGGTCTTTTCCCTTCAAGTACCTAGGAGTCAACATTTTGAAGGGTAGAAAGTTGAATATTCACTTTAATGAAATAGTTGAGAAAACCAACTGTAGGATCTCACACTTGAACAATAGATGGTTGACTCCGAAAGGCAAAATCATCTTGATAAAACACACTCTATCATCCATCCATATCCACATTTGGAGTGTAATGTCCCCCAATGCTCATATAGAAACAATTGACCAATTACTCAATTCCTTCTTATGGGGAGACCAACCGGATGACAGTCACAGGCACTGGAAAGCATTCCCCAAAATGAGCCACCCTCTCTCAGAAAATGGTCTGGGATTCATCCCAATTCCAGATTTTATCACTAGGTTCTCACTGAAACTGTGGTGGAATCTTCAAATAGGAACATCCATCTGGTCTAAGCTTATCTGGACCGTTCCTACTACTGATAAAAACTCATATGCATGGAAAAGAGTTTGCAAAGTATCACACTTTGCAACTCAAAACACACAAATCATAACTAGAAATGGACAATCCAACTTCTGGATTGCTAACTGGTTAGGGCAGGGTAGCTTAACTAATCACTGGGATCATGATTATGATATTTACATACCTTATCTAACAATTGCACAGTTCCACGAAGCTGCACACTTCACACTTAGCACCTAGGAATAGGATTTCCAGTGAATGTCATCAACAAACTGCAGGTTCCAGTAGCTCTATATGATCACAAAGACCAGATGGTCTGGAAACCTGCTGCTTCAGGTATGTTCTCAGTTAAAAGCACTTTCCAATTTATAAGACAGAGAGGAAACACATTAGAAAGCATGAAAAAGGTATGGTCTCCTCTGATCCGTCCAAAGATATCATTCCTAGTATGGACAGTACTGAATAACTGTTTGCCTTTCTCTGAAACATTGAATCGCAGGGGAATAATATCAGTTCATAAATGTCCTAACTGCCCATCCATGGATACAATGAACCATTTATTTAATCTATGTTATGTAGAAACATCTCTGTGGTCATATGTGTTTGGTATGCTGCAAATTAAACCTGGTCATAAAGAGCATATCTTTGATAAACTTTCATGTTTATGGTCCCACCCTTGGAAAATGACGATACGTAAAAAACATGTATTTTCCAAAGCATTTGCCATCTCTTTTATCATATTTTTGTTATAAGATTACAAGATTTAGGTTGGTTTACATGATAAGGGGTTTAGAAGACCATTTTCGGTTTTTATATCTAAATCCTTCATTTTCTAACCTATGTTTGGTCTAATGGATTTTTTGTCCTTACGAGCATCTAGATTCCATTTTGTGAGCTTCATTCGTAGATGTCTCGTGAGCCTTTTGGAGTGGTTTATTGAAGGTCATGTGCCAAAACATGGTAGAAAATAGAAGTGTTAAAGAAGAAAGGAAAAGAAGCGGATGAATTGTCACCCGGAAGTTTGGACAATGTTCTTAAAATCATCTGAGAAGAATCAGCCTACAAGGGTGGCGTCATTGGATTCATCTTCTCGAGCACTATAAAATCGACTATAAGAACTCCTAAATTAGATCAAGGGTTCACCCATGGGAAGCAAGAAGCCACAAATTGTTGCTCGCCCGGGCAGAAATGACGTCGCCCGGGCGGATGGATCTGAATTTTGGGCCAAAACCTCCACCGCCTAGGCGATGCCATTTCTGCCCGGGCGTGATCCTGCTGCACTTTTCTTTTTTTCTTTCTTTTCCTTTCTCTTGTACTATAAATAGCCCTCCTTTCTTTCCCATTCTATAAGCCCGACTTGGGGAATCCAAAACCCTAGTATTTCACCATTTTCTTCCAATTCTTCTTCTTTCTTTGTATATCTTTGTTCTATGTTAGCGTTGTTTTGTACTTAGGAGCAATTGATTGAAGGTTCCACACCTATGTAGTAAGAACCTCTATTTCACTATTTCTTGAAGCTTTTGTTATTTAGTATTCATGTGTTCTTAATGCTATGTTTTACTTCATTTATGCCATGGGTTGTTTGAGAATATGAAGTGTTTGTATGATTGAAGTGGTAGGGTGTTAGGAAAGTGGCCAATTTCTTAGCTCATTTGACATGAAAATCAAAGAACATAGATTTAGAACTTCTTATGTATAATGTGTTGTGATTCTTGCTAGATAAGTATGTTAATGTGGATTTTTCTCAAATTTATCCTATAGATGCAATGAAAGGTTGAATCTAGAATGTGGTTTGTTCTAGGTGTAGCCTAATGAATGCTATGTTTGGTTAAATGGATATGTCTTTGGTAGAAGGCTTGTTGTTATCAAATCTATGGTCCTTCGTGTGAAATGCCGTTGATGAAATACCTCTATGGTGTGGTTTGCTTAGAGTGATTGTCAACGTGGTTTGAAAATGGTCATTGTTTATCTTTGCAAATTAATATTAAGAAGGAATGAATGTTGATCTTCGATTGGGAAGTGATAACATTCCCCATAGGTAACAAATGTGGTTGAATGAGTGAATGGTTCAATGATCTACATGAGTTTTGGAAGTGGATATAAATTGCCCCCAAGGCTTAATATTTTGTAGTTTTTACCCCTTTTTCTTAGTTTATTTGATGATTAGCATTGTTACTTAACTTTGCTAGTTGTTTTGTCTTTTACTTTCAAAACTTAGGAACAACGACGCAATTATCAGGGGCGCGCTCTACCACTGAGCTAATAGCCTGTCGTGCGAGCCTCCCACTGGGGCCCGCTATGCCAAGAGAGAGACCCCATCCCTCTCTTTCCCTTTTTCGCCCCCATGTCGCCACACGGGGGGACGTAAAAAGGGGGATCCTATCAACTTGTTTTGTTCCGACCTAGGATAATAAGCCCATCGGCTTGGTCTTACTTCACCGTCGAGAAAGGAAAGAAGACTTCCATCTCCAAGTTTAACTCAGACGTAGCTCCCTTCTTTTTGGGTGTGAAGCAATGTTAAACCAAAATACCCAACAAGCATTAGCTCTCCCTGAAAAGGAGGTGATCCAGCCGCACCTTCCAGTACGGCTACCTTGTTACGACTCCATTCCAGTCACTAGCCCTGCCTTCGGCATCCCCCTCCTTGCGGTTAAGGTAACGACTTCGGGCATGGCCAACTCCCATAGTGTGACGGGCGGTGCCAACCAACCCCCCCCCCACTTACTTGCTTTTATATATCTATCTATGTATATATATATATACTTTTAGCATAGTATCAACCTTTTATGTTTAAACGCTTAAAAAATCCTTCTTCTTTGTGGACGACTCCGACTTGCCGTTATCTACATAGTTGTAGATAGTAAGCATTTAGGGCTTAAAATATAACTTTGAGAGGTACGGCGATGACCTCCCAGAAAACCAAAACATAAATGAACATTGTCTCTGTAGCTACCTCGACCACTTGTTGGATAATTTGGAAAACCATATGTAGTATATTGTATGATACGAATCCCTGAATATACCTGGAATGAAGAAGGAACTCTCACTCTTTCTCACTGACATCTTCAAAATCCACCCTAAAAAATGGACTGATGAATGCCTTATACTGAAACATATTGGAGTTATGACTATCTTTAGGGAGAGAAAACAGAAGCTACTTAAGGCTCACAAATGGATTCCACCTGATATAGGTTTTTAACATAATACTAATGCATACATATCCAATGTCACATTCACTTCTACAGGAATTATAGTGAGAACAGCAGATGGTAACCCGGTTCTTACAACATATAAACACTTGGAATACTCTGAATCAGTCTTGGAAGCTGAAATTTTATCATTACTTGAAGGACTCAGGATCTATGTTCAACATGATTATTTCCCCTTATTGATGAGTCTGACTCTTTGCAGGTCATAAACATACTCACAAATGACACATAGGCTCCTTGGAAAGTACACAAAACTATTTGAGAAATCCACAAACTCATTCATGTCAGAGACATTGCATGGACTCATGTATATAGGCAACAAAACACTGCTGCACATTCACTGGCAAGAGCTCCAACTTCTTACACTCATGCACTCAAAATATTGCGACCTCCAGAACTCCTTGAGTCGACAAAGGCTGCAATCACAACTGATAAGTTGGGGCTCCCATTGCTCAGAATTCACCGGCACACCAGTGATGTTGCTTCTAATGTTTAAGGTCTCCAGACCTTAAGCAAAAAACTCTTTTTTTTTGTTTCGATCTTAAGCTAATGAATATCATTCTCTCAGTCGATAAACCAAGGGACTAACTTGAGTTTCGAAATTTCGATTCGCTAAATAGTCCTTTGGCCATGCGACTAGGAGAACGAATTACATCAATCGATTTAAGATACGAACTGTATAGTTCGCCATGTTGTAAATTTGTTTGACTAGGTTCAACCCATTCTTTTGGAAGCAATAGCTACTTTGCTTCAAGATCAACGACAATGACCCCTTAGGTCATTTCCCTTAGGGATGCTATTGTACAAACTAAGCCTCCAATGCTAATCTCAACACTTTACTGCTTTTAATTTTTTTAAAGGGTTAGGGAGGCCCAATACACTTCCCACCATCATCACGGTGGTTTAACTTAAAAAAAATATATAACATAATAATAGTTTTACATATATAATAATAGAATTTTAATGATTAAAGTTGGCTTGATTTGACTTTGAAAAGTTAAAATATGTTATTTTTGTTGCCATGGAGGTAGTATAAAAATTTTAGACAAAATGGAGAGGTAATTTCTGAAATCTTGATCAATAATTGAGTTAGAAAGGCCATTACATGTTTTGATGAAATGTAAAATCTTAGGAAAGTATGAATGTCTTCCTTTATGTAACTAGATAAATGTAGAATCAATTGAAGTGGTTAGAATATTGAGTCCGTCCATGCACAGTTAGGATTCAATCCCCGTCCTGAAATTGCATCATCTTCTATCGCAAGAAGTTGTTGATAACTTTCAAATATTAAACCATTTAAACAGCCTGTTTCAAATTTTGTTTATTAATTTCGGAATATTCTGGAAACTGGTGGAGAGTTTTTCTTTTGAGGAAACTGGTGGAGAGTTTTTCTTTTGAGGAAACCGGTGGAGAGTTCATAAATGACATCCATGATAGGAAAATTCCAAGGGTTGCCTATATTCAGCAAGAACAAATAGGATAATTAACGCTTAAAAATAAAAAGGACGTCTTACCTTATAAAAAGTACATTGTATTTTTTTACTTATAAATTGTATTTATTAAGGCAAAGTCTTGGAAAAGATGGTTTTTTCATATGTTTATGGAAAGACGTATTTAATTAGAATAATAAATGGTAAGAGGTATAAATTGCAATATTAAAATTTTATCATGCAATGTGTAATAGTAATAAAGTTTAGAGAAAAGTGCATATATAACCCTATATAATTGATGAAAGTGCAGATATAACCCTGCAGCAATGAAAGTGCAGATATAACCCTGCGATAATTGAAAGTGCAAATATAACCCTGGTCAGTCAATGCCGGAATTAATGGCTTCAGGGTTATATTTGCACATATGTATAATAGTTAGGGTTATATTTGCACATATGTATAATAGTTAGGGTTATATTTGCACTAAAAAATAACTCAGGGTTATATTTGCACTTTCTCCAACATATAGGGTTATATTTGCATATTACCCTAAAGTTTATAACCCAACTCATACAACCCAAAAATTTTGTTTTTATTTATTCTAATTTACACTTTAAACCTTGGTCTTTCCATGACTTATGGAAAGACCGTCTTTCAAAAGACGGACTCATTTATTAAATTATATTTTAACGCTTAAAAATAAAAAGGAATATTGAAATAATTGTATTTATTAATATAGAAATTAGATTTCTATATTTTCATATTCACACGTCCCTTGGTACATATTTTAACTTATACAATATAATATTTAAATTTACAAAATGCGACTTTTACGTTAAAAGGTGGAGTGGTTTGTTCGCATAAACTACAACTTCCCCTAAATAATAACGGAACTTGATATTTTTAATATTTTAGCTTGTGAATTAATTGGGTAATTAATGGGTTACTCATATGACAAAGTTTTGAGAAAAACCGTCTTTCCATACGCTTTCGAAAAAACGAGTTTAATTTGAATAATAAAAGGTAAAACATTTTGGTTGCAATATTAAAAATTATGCAACGTGTAGCACTTATAAAATTTATTACTCGATTAATGCACTAGTAGAGATCCTCCTATCAAAGACAGCAAGGGTAGGCGGTTTACAGAAAACCGCCTTTAATTAAAATTTCCGAGTTTGGAAATAATGGATCGTGTTCTTCATATGAATTTTAAGGCGGGTTTTATTGATTAAAAACAGTTTTTTGAACGGCTTTAAAATTGTCTTTGATTGAGATCTGGAACCATTTCAAGTTTGGAAATGGCACATTTCCAAGTTCGAAAATGGCATTTTCCTAGCTCACTCTTTTAATTTAAAGGCAGTTCTAATTAGAACTGCCTTTAATGAGCTCATTTTTTGGTCAATATGTAGCTGACCAATATAATTCCATACTTAGGCGCTGGGGGATTAAAACTCTATTTACTTTAGTTTCCCTCCGCCTCAAAACTTAAAGAACTCTCCAACCTAAACACTTCTCCCTTCGTCATCTGCTTGAAACCTTTCCCCGCCACCTTATCCCACCGCCGCCTCTCACCCCTCTGCCTCCTCACCAATTTGTTTTCTCGGTCCGATGTGTTTCTCTCTTTTCCATTTTCGCCCAATGGATGCCAAACCCTACCGAGATCGGCACCTCTCCATTTTCTTGCTTTTCCATTTATGATCGTTGGTGTTGAGAGCTCTTTCTCCATTTTCGATCGGCGCCTCTCCCTCTTTCGTCGCCGCCTAGAGCTTCTCTCACCGCCGCCGCCTGGAGCTTCTTTCGCCACCGCCTGGAGTTTCTCTTGCCGCCACCGCCTAGAGCCTCTTTTGTCGCCGCCGCCTGGAGTTCTGCTGCCGCATCCCTTTGCATGCTCTTGCTCTCATTGGCGCATACCCCCCGCCTCCTCTAGCTCTTGGCACCTCCATGGAGTCCCTCCGCCTCCTCTATCTCTCGCCGCCAACTAGATTTCCCCCACTGTCGCTGTGTTGTTAATTTTTGAAAACCCTAGATCTCACCTCCTGCCTCCGTTGATGTTGTTTCTCCATTAGGTTAACCCGCCATTGTTGTTTCTTTTGTTCTAGTTGGAACTGAGGTTCTATAGTTAAAGTTTATTGTTGTTAATTCCTATTGTTGGGTTTGTTTTCTCTCTCAGTCTGAGTTGCTTTGCTGCCGGAAGCCTCAGTTTTCCAATAGCTATTTTTTCGGAAGGTGATATTAAAGGTGGTTCTATCCTCAATTTAAGGTGGTTTTTAACTGCCTTCGTTGACGATTCAGAACCGCCTTATTTTTTTGTTAAAGGCAGAACCTGCAAATGCACTTAGAAAGTGCCTTTAAATTGCCAATAAAATCGCATTTAATAGGCCCATTTTACACTAGTGATGCAAACCAAAAATTTTATCTTCATTTTTTCTAATTTGCAGTTTAAACTTTCGTATTTCCACATCTTATGAAAATACCGTGTTTCAAAAGACGGACTCTATTTGAAATTAGTGTAATATAAATGTTGGGATTTCAGTTTCATCTTATTATTCAATCTCATTGAAAACTCATTCCATAATAAAATTTAAATTCAAAAATAAGAAAAAAAATTCATTCCGTTAACTTTTCTTTAGTGACACTCATAAGTAATTGGAATATATTATCAGATCTACATAATTCAATGAGGGACATATCATTAATTACATATAAGTACCTCTTTTATTTTTGTGACATTATAGTTATAACTTTAGATGTTTGGATTTATGGTGAATAACGAATGAAAGTGATTTTTAAAAAAAATTGAATATAAAAATTGAAAGAATCTTATTAAAAGAACACTCCATTATTAGCAAACTTTTAGAAAATGAAAGTTGGCCAAATAGAGTGCTCCCTCCATTCCAACTTAAAAGTTCCCGCTTCCCTATGTAACTGCCTTCTTTTTTTTCACTATTCAATGATAATTTTATAAATTTAATATCTTGAATTATGTATAACAAATATGATATGATAATTTTCACATTTATATATTTATATATTTTACATTGCAAATAACATCAACTTTATTGATAAATAGTGAGTAAGACACATATAGAAGGATAGCGAGAGTATTTTCTTCTTCCACGAGCATTTATGCATGCATGCTGATGTGACAAAAAATTGAGGATAAAAGTAAGTTGATAAAGTTTTAGCTACAAATTTTAACTCAAATTAAAAAAATTAAAAATTTTAACTGGGATAAACTAAAGGGAAAGTAAGAACCCCAACCCCATGCCTTGGGGAAATTGGGCCGGTTCCCCAATTGAGAAGGGCCATTGAAACCCCCATTGTGAAAAAAATAATTTCAAATGAGTTCCAATTCCAAACAAGAACCATTATGGAACATTTTGACCCCCATTGCAATGGTCTTAAGATGAGGACGAGGGAGTACAACATAGGGAGTATTTCTTTCCCATTGAACATGCTCTAATAATTAATTGCTTTTCTCGCTTCCTCTACCCCTATAAATACATAGCCCAAGAAAACCATTCTTTCCCATTGCTCTAGTATTTCTTTCTTTCTTTGTATTATATATCAAGCACAAAATAATGGGTTTGAAGGGTAAAATGATTGGCCAAACTGAGGTCAAACACTCTGGAGTGGGAGATGCTTTCCATGATCTGTTTAGCAAGAAACCCCACGACCTTGCCACTGCCACTCCTGACAAAGTTCAAGGTTTCACCTTACTTGATGGTGGAGTTGGAGTGCCTGGATCCAAAATTTGCTGGCACTATACGCATGGTATGTCAATACTCTTTCATATCTCTATCTGTTTAGCCTTTTACTAAATAAATATGATCAGAATAGATCTGTGAATTTTTTTTTTTTTTTTGATCAGAATAGATCAGAATAGATCTGTGAAGGACTCTAACTAGGGTTAATCAAAATATATTGATGTACCCTCTCCGTTCCACCATAAGGTTTCTGTTTCGTTTTTATACGAATATTTGTGCAGGGTGATATGATAGGAAAAGTAGGTGATTGAAATAACACTACTATGGATTTGAGTTATCGTAACACTTTTCTATCAACACTTATTAAAATGTTACAATAGCTTATAAATTGTTTTTGAAGCCTTTAAAAAACATTGCTTAAATCTTTGAAAGCATTGCATTAGATCTAAAACAACATCACCTGAGGTAATATAAGTTAAAGTGTTGTAGTAGGTCAAACTTAGTATTTTTAGCAACTAAACAACACTTTCAAAGTGTTACACTAACCTTACTTTGTTGTAGTCTGGCTTAGTCAAATGCCAACAATAAACTTTAAACCATATAAAAGAAATAAACACATTTAGTTCGGGCAGATCAAAATGAAAAATAGAAGCCTTAAACTGAACATTCCGTAGTTCTGCCATCATTGATGGCCCACTAGTTTGTGTGAAATTAATGCCACAGCCAAGATTTGTAAAAGTTATCATTTCTTAGCTGATATCGAATCTTGTGCCCCTCTCTCTTTCACGTATGTTTGTGTTTTTGTTTGCAGATGGGAAGGATAGGGTTGCAAAGCAGATTATAGAAGATATTGATGAAGAAAAACTGTCAATCAGATTTAAGATGGTTGAAGGAGATCTGATGGAGCTGTACAAAACCTTCACTATAATATATCATGTTGACGTGAAAGGGGAAGAAAATCTGATCACATGGACACTGGAGTATGAGAAGCTCAAGGAGGACACCCCGCATCCAGGCACCCTTCTCAACTTCTTTCTGCACATGGTTGAAGATATTGAGGCTCATCATCTCAAGGACGCTTGATTATATATGTTTATAAAATATTTATATATAAGCGATGCAGAACAATAAATAAAGCTTGTGTGACCAATTATTAATATGGAGTTTGTTGATTATTGTATTTCGCAGCTGTACTTCCTACTCTCATGTTCGAATGATAAGCCTACGTATGCTTGAAGCAATGTAGCGTTTGTAAGTCGAATCTTCATTTATGTGAGAAAAGCAATGTAGCATTTGTAAGTTAATCTTCATATTTTTTGGGTGTTGCTATATCACGCCCTCTATTTTACTAGTTTACACCCTAATACGTATATACATGTATAATACTAATTTTAAATAAAACAAAAAATCAAAAATAAAAATAAAAACAAGCTGCCGTCGCCACCGCCGCCGCCGCCGCCACCGGAACCACCACCACCATCCCCTACCTTCGTCCCCAACCATCCGTCCTCAGCTCCACCGTAGCCCGTCGCTGTCCAGCTTCACCGTAGCCCGTCGCTGTCCAGCTTCACCGTAGCCCGCCGCCGCCATCCCTAGCTCCACCATCGTCTTCTCCTTCGTCCCCATCCCCAACAAAGCCCTAGCCCATCGTCGGCATCCCTAGCCCGCCGGCATCCCAAGCCCGCCATCGTTCCTAGCTCGCCGCTCGTCTTCTCCTTCGTCCCCTTCCCCAGCAAAACCCTAGCCCGCCATCCCTCCTTCTCCTTCGTCCCTGTCGAGCAAAACCCTAGCCAGCCGTCCCTCCTCCTTCGTCCCCGTCGAGCAAAACCCAGCCCGAGAGGAGAAACGAGAACCGAAGAGGATAAGCGGGAGAGAAGAGTGGCTGAGAGCGAAGGAGAACCGGGGCAGGAGAACCGGGGCGGGATATCCGGGTGAGGAGAACCGGGAGGAGAAGGAGAAGGAGAAGGAGAGCGGAGAAGGAGAAGGAAAAGGAGAAGGAGAATGGGGAGAGGAGAAAGAGATTGGGGCCGAAGAAGGAGAGCGGGGAGAGGATTCGCCGGAGAGGACGGAGTCACCGAAGAAGACACCGCTCGTCACCGGAGAAGATGAAACGATGGAGAGCGGAGATAGGAAATGGCAATGCATGGCGGACGGCGGCGACGGAGTGCCACGGTGCTTGGCCGCCGCCGCCGGCGGTGGCTGTGCAAGGCAGCGGTGGTGGTGGTAAATAATAACTTTTATTTAATATTAATTTAAACAAATATTTATTATTTAAATTAAATTAAATTATATATTATATACTAAATAGTATAAATACAGGGCGTGATATAGCGATTCACTATTTTTTTGAGAAAAAAAGTTCAAACCTTCACGATAACAACTATATTGATTGTTTGAGTTGTTGAAATATGTATCTCACATCGCTTTTTACAATAATAATGATATATATATACTAGTAGAGTATCATCGTGTGCTGCTCCATATCATTAATTAAAATATTGAGATTATATTTTATTTAAAATTTTAAAATTTAGTCATCGAAGGAAAATATATGAGTTATTAAGTGAAATAATTAATTTAGTTAGAAACCGTTAAATATTGAATACAATAAAAATTGATTATTTATAATATTTCATTCATATTATTTTAAAAAATAATTATTTGTATGTTGAGATTCATTTTAAAAGGTTGTCCTAAAAAAAGGCTACTGGAAACCAATGATTTCTGACAGCAGTTTCTAGCAGTGAACCAAAGAACACAGATCTGAAAAGCACACAAATTAAGGTTGCATATTATTTTCATTGCTCTAATCCGTAAAGACCAAATAACATCAATAATCTAGAAGGTCTTCATGGATTAGAGCAATGAAAATAAAACATCAACATCCAAGGAGGTCCAAATCTGTTTAAAATAAAACATAAAAACAAAGAAAACCAAAAAAACAACCGGATGAGAGCAAGCGTCACGGCAAGATCTGGGCAAAAATCAATTCGCAATGGTAGAAGGCTCTTCACGACAGGGAAAATCTTCTCACCGGAGGAAGCTTCGCTACCGGTGACGTCTTGGTGGTAGGGCTCCGACGGAGGGGATGATGCGATGGCAGCGGGCTGGGGAAGGGAGAGAGGCTGGAGCACTAGAGACGGAGGGGTAGTGGAGGTGTATGTTTGTGGAGGAGCGACGAGTGATGGTGGGGGGGGGGGGGGGGTGGCAGAGCGGCGGGTGATGGGAACGTAGGTGAGGAAGAGGCAGAGGGTAGTTACTCTATTTTTTAGATTGAAAATGTTAAGGGTTAAAACCCTAAAATATTCTTTTTATATGGCCAAAAGGTCAAATGGACCCGAAAATAGTTACAAGTTTGAAACTTTATCCGGTTCTCAATCGAAGGTGGTTCTACAATAGAACCACCTTTAATTGATGTACATCAGAGGCGGTTCCTCAAAAACTACCTTTGATCACTTTTGAACCGCCTTTAAAGGGACCCAAAAATAGTTCCAAGTTCGGAACGTCGTCTGGACTTTGATTGATATCCATCAAAGGCGGTTCATCAAGAACCGCCTTTAATCACTTTTGAACCGCTTTTAAAGGGACCCGAAACTCGTCCGACCCTCTCATCAAAAGATGATTCCTCAAGAACCGCCTTTGATTGCTGCCTTTAATCAAGGTTTCTCCACTAGTGATCTCTTTGCAATAAATAAATGTAAATATCAAATGACCTTATTAGTTTTACTAATTATAAAATGTCCTAGTTTAACAGTTAGTCCGTCTAAAATAAGATATTGTCATATATAAATAAATAAATAATATGTATACATATTTGTATCAAAAGTACTCTACAATGGTCATTAGCTAGTTCGTTGATTCTTCTATAATTTGTATCTACTCCAATATTATTATTACTTTGGTTTTGTTTTCCTGCGTCTGCCGCTGCTCCACCGTCGCCGCAAGGATCTCTGCCACTCGCCGTTGTTGCTCACCGATCGATCATGTTTACGGTATTTTATAAATATCACTCTTATCGGAGTAGTATATTGCTCTTGTTGAGATAGACGAGATCGATGATTGAAATTTGATTGAGATATGATAGAAGATGATTGAATTTTTCTTTTATTTCAAACTTATTCTTGTAACCTATATGAATTGTATTGACCATCATAATAAAGTACCCAAATATTTAACATTTACATGGTATCAGAGCATCTATGATCTTGGTTCCTAATTTCTTCATCCTCTCTTTCATTTCTTTAGAAATAATGTTTCTTTTATTTGTTTGCATGACACTGGCCACAAATTTACCGTCAGAGTTTTACCGGTCCAAGTTTTCCGGGAGACATTAACATCCCTCTCAGTTCTTCTTAGCTCTAGCACTCTGTCATCACGCCTCTCCAGTGCATTCTCTCAGTTAATCAGCGTCCGAGTCTCAATTCGACGTTCCCGATCAGCAGCATTCTCCGACGAGTTCCAGAATCACTGGACTTTTCCGACGTTCCCAAAAGAGGCGTTCATTGGAGAGTTCCAGAATCATCAGAAAGTTTTTGAATCTTTGGTGAAATCTCAGTCCAGCAAATGCTGTTTCGTCAGCGTGTGTTATTCACGCGCTAGCATGGTGAGGAAGACGCTTGATCTTTATGCGCGCATTGATCAAGGTTGTCTCACAGTATATGAACATCACAAACACATCAACGAAGACTGCTTTTCCAGCACGTGAAAAGAGCGTTTGCATCAACTTTACGCGGGCTCTTTTCCTAACCATGCTTCGCATGCTAACTCCTTCATTGCGACAATAAGGGCATGGGCAGTGGTGGTCTCTTAAAATTAAAAGACCGAAAACCACCGCAGTGGTGGTCTCTTGAGTGCTCTCTTAACAAGAGACCACTCAAGAGTCTCTTGCTAAGAGACCGTGCAAGAGACCGAATGCACTGACACACGCACATGGCCATTTTGCGTGTTTTTTTTTTTGACCAAGTGAGACACATGTCGCCCCCTGAGTGGGCCACGTGTCCCACTCAGCCGCGCTTTTTTTTAATTTTTGTTGCGGACACATGTCACCCAAGGATTGGGCCACGTGTCCGCAAAGGTTTTTCTTGTGTGGACGCTGGAAATTTTTTTTAATGGGACACGTGTCCCATTCTGGTGGCGACACGTGTCCCAATCGTATTTTTTTCTGGATTTTTTTCCATTTTTTAAGAATTCCAATTTTAATATAATTTTGATTTTTAAATTGTAATAATTGGTCGGACTAGATCAATATTTTATTTAGTATTTTCTGTAATTTTTATAGTTGTTATAATTGATTTTTGCAATTTTAATGGTTTTTATATAATTTTAAAAACATGGAATTATCTTATTATTTATTTTTAAATTTCATTTTAATTATTATATTAAATTTTACATTCAACTTATTTTTTGTGGACAAATTTATTTAAAATAAAATTTAATGGTTAAATTAATGAGTATGATAGAGAAAATTAAGTGGGTTCCATGAATAGTATATAGTGGTCTCTTAACCATTGTGGAGAAAAAAAGGGATTGTCTCTTAAACTGAGGTGGAAGAGAGAGAAAAATATATATATATTTAATTGGTAAGAGACCGCTAGCATTTTCTACCACTACCCATGGTCTAAGCTACTCTCTTACGAGCCCAATCTTTTGTGCGATTGTCAAACATCCAACTACAGTTATGGCTTTCTCTAGTAGCCATTCTTTTTATCAATGGATTTTTTATTCCAGTGTAAGGCCATGGACAGTGGTAAAGACCGCTAGCGGTCTCTTACCAATTAAATATATTATTTTCATCTCTCTCTTCCACCCCACCTTAAGAGACCACTTAAGAAACACTCATTTTTTCTTCATATTGGCAAGAGACCACCACTCTTTACTATTCATGAACCCCACTTGATTTTCTCTTTCCTACTCATTAATTTAATCATTAAATTTTATTTTTAAAAAATTTGTCCACCCAAAATAAGTTGAATGTGAAATTTAATAATATGTTTTAATATTTAAAATATAATTTCATTTTTTTTCAAAATATGTTAAATAATTTATTTTTCTCGTTCTTTTAATATCAGCTTCGGTGTAAAAAAATAAATTTAATTTCAATTTTTAAAGAAATTATTAAAATGAAATTTAAGAAATAAATAATAAGAGAATTTCATTTTTTTAAAATTATATAAAAACATTAAAATTGCAAAAACCAATTATAAAAACTATAAAAATTACAGAAAATACTAAATTTCGAATTTGAAAATAGACGATAATTTAGATTTTACGAAGCATTTTCCAAATTGAAAGAATTATCTTTGCCCTTCAATATTCTTCATGGATTCATCACAAAAATTAATTACAATGTAGAAGATGAATTAGTGAGGTGGAAGTATTGGAATTGGAAGTAGTGTGATGAAATGAGTTGAAATCATGTATATTTATAGGCGAAAAGTGGAGGAAGATGGAATAAAATTTTAAAATTAAAATTTTGAAAAAAATAAAAAAAAATCCAAAAAATACGCTGGGGACACGTGTCCCATTCAAAATTTTTTTAAAAACCAGTAAATGAGTGGGACACATATCGCCACCAAAATGGGACACGTGTCCCATTCAAAATTCAAAAAAAGAAATAGCAACTAGTGGGACATGTGGCCCACTCAGGGGGCGACACGTGTCCCTTACGGACAAAAAAAATGGGCCGCTTTTCAGCGGCCCTTGCACATGCCTTCGGTCAGAAATTGGGCCCACGACTGGTCTCTTGTTTGGTCTCTTAGCAAGAGACTCTTGAGTGGTCTCTTGTTAATAGACCACTCTAGAGACCACCACTGTGATGGTTTTCGGTCTCTAGAGCGGTCTTTTAATTTTAAAAGACCACCACTGCCCATGCCCTAAGTGCTCACATGACTTCCAATCATCACCATCTTTAGAAGGTACATGCTTATCGTGATTTTAATTCCATTTTTGTGGGCAATGGTGAATCACTGTCAATTTCACATATTGGTCAGTGTCATCTTTTTGGCATGACTTTTAATGATGTTCTTGCGGTTTCTGAAATTACCAGAAGTTTATTGCCCATTCGTAAACTTACTCTTGATTGACCTAATTGTCATATTTAATGCCAATGAATTTTTCATTAAGAACAAGCATGCAGGAGAGATGGTGCGTAAAGGCCTTATCGGTTGGGCCTGTATTTTCTTGAGTCTGATGATTCCACTTTTTAGGTGAAATGCATTATGGAAAGCTCCAAGCTTCTTTTGAGCAATGACATTCTCGCCTTGGCCATATGTCTTACACCGCTCTTCGGTTATTGAGTAAACAAGGTCATGTATCTGTCACTTCTATTTTGCCTGCACCTGTCAGTTGCTCTTCTTGTCAAATGGCCAAGAGCAAACATATGCCCTTTTCTACCAGTGACCAACCCTATGTAGAAGACTTTTCCTAATATGTTGGTTTCATTCATGATTTTTCACGATTCACATGGTTTTTCCCGTTACTCCAAAATTATGGTTTTTTTTACTTATTTATCCAGTTCCACAAATTTGTTGAGACTTAGTTTTCTACCACGGTCAACATCTTGCAAACGGTTGGCGGCACAGAGTTCACTAATCACTACTTGCAAGCTCACTTTATGACTTGTGACATTCATCATCATATGTCCTCTCCCTATACACCTGCTCATAATGGCCGGGCTGAGCGGAAGCATCGCCACATGACAAAGACTAGTCTTGCCATGTTATATCAATCTTCAGTGCTGGAACCATATTGGGTGAACGCTTTCTCTTCTGCAGTTTATATTAATCGTCAAGTCTCCATTTGAGGTTGTTTTTGGATCGGCACCGGATTATTCTCTCTTTCACCCATATGGTTGTCATGCGTATCCCTGCTTGAGTGCTCTTACGCCTAATAAATTTGCACCTCGCTCCATTCCATGTGTTTTTATTGGCCACGGCTCTCGCTACAAAGGGTTAAGGGTCTTGATACAGCTACTGGGCATATTTATGTCTCACGTCATGTCCATTTTGATGAGACCTTATTTTTGTATGCCTCATCTTCTTCACGGGATGTCTGCTCTAATTTGGGGCTATCTTAATTTACAGAGCTCTTGGCTGCGTGGTCATTTACATCTAGTTCTTGGGTTGCACCGCCCTCTACTCGGTTACCTTGCATGGTTTTTTTCTAATCATGACAATCCAGCATTACCTTTCGCCACTTCAGTCTTGACGCCTACTTCTCTGGGCCTGATGCCCATGACTCCGGCCACTACACCTTGGCCTCAGGTTTGCACCACTCCTGCTCCAGATTCCCTTGTCACCGTTACAAATGCCTCTTCTGAGCCAGCTCCCGCTCACATGCATTGGATGACCACCATGACAATGGATGGTTCTCAACACCCTCGATCCTTCTATGATTATGAGGTATCTAGTTTTCTTGCCGCATTAGTTGCTCAGAAAAAGCCTCGAGACTATCGCGCAACTCTTCATGATCCTTACTGAATTTCAGCCATGGATGAGGAAATGAATGCACTTCGCCACCAACATACTTAGGATTTGGTGCCTCATTCTCTAGATGTAAATGTTATCGGCTACAAGTAGGTTTACCATCTCAAGTACCGGTCTGATGGTACTCTTGATCGATACAAGCCTCGACAAGTTGCACAGGGTTTTTCATAAATTCCAAGGGTTGATTTCGATCATACCTTTAGCCCGGTTGTGAAGGTGTCCATGTTTGTACTATCCTTTCCATTGCCACCATGCGGTTTTTAGCCCCTTCATCAGCTAGATGTCAAGAATGATTTCTTAAACGGTGTTCTTGATTTTCCTGTCTACATGGCCCAACCAGTTGGCTACAAGGACGATGCCCATCTTGACTATGTTTGTTTCTTGCGAAAAGCTATTTATGGCTTAAAGCAGGCTTCTCGAGCTTGGTTTCAGTGTTTTAGCACTTACCTATGCCAACTTGGCTTTCTTTGCAGCTCGGCAGACACGTCCTTGTTTATTTTCTTCGAGGTACAACTTTGCTTTATCTCTTGGTTTATGTGGATGATATTATCCTTATAGGAAACAACTCTTTAGCTATTTGTCAATTCATTTCTCGAAATGATAAAGATTTTTCCATTAAGGACTTATGCTCCTTACACTATTTTCTAGGATTGGAGGTTGAGTCTACTCCATCCGGTTTGTTCTTAGGCTAAGCCAAATATGCTCGTGATATTCTTAGTAGAGTATGGATAACTGATGTTGCTGCCGTCTCCACATCATTTCTTCCGCAGTCTCAACTTCACAATTGTACCAGTGGGAATTTTTTTTAATCCCACTCTTTATCGTTCATTAGTTGGTGCTCTGCAGTATCTCACATACTGCGTGATCTTTGATTCTCTATCTCTGGTCCCCTGCTTTTTCTTTGTCATAACAACATTGCCATCTTTCTGGCTCAAAAACCTGCTGTTCACAAGCGGGCGAAACACATTAACATTGATTATCATTGTGTTCTTAAGTTGGTTTCTTCACAAAAGCTTCTTATTCACCATGTTCCTACATCTTTTTAGCGTGCAGAAATTTTCACAGAGGATCATCTCATCCTCTATTTGAGTTTTTAGGTCCAAGCTTTACGTCTATGAGTATCTGACGCTTTGCTTGAGGGGGGTGTTAGGATAGACAAGATCAGTGATTGAGATTTGATTAAGATATGATAGGATATGATTGATATTTTCTTACCTTTCAAAGTCATTCTTCTAACCTATATAAACTGTACCGATCATCATAATAATACAAATATTCAGCCTTTACAGCTCTACCACTACTACTACTACTAAATAAGTTGATTATTGCTTTGTTGCTACTACTGTTACTGTTGTTACTACTACTTCTACTGCTACTAAGTTGAATACCGTTCTATAGAGTTTTTTTTTCAAAACTTTTTGAGATTAGCAGTTTCATAATCTTTTCGCAAGTTGGGCACTGTTGTTCATCATGTTTCAACTTGAGGGAGGGTAGTAAGGAATAGAAACTCTTTCCTTGAAAGAAAGGCTATAATGGTAGTTTCCTAATAGATTAGATTATAGATGGTAATTTTCATATACACATTAGAATTCTATTCCTATTATATTTTAGTTTGTAACCCTATATATTGTAATTCTCATAATTGATGAGGTGCGTCATTGATGACATGTCAATGCTCCATTAATTAAGATGCACTGTTGGTTCCATTCATATTACATTAAATAAACCCAATTATATTTTATAAACTAAAGGGTTTCTACTCCTTATTAATGTTGTTGGGAATTTTGGATGTACATACAAATTATAGGTAGAGTTGTGATTATAAAATGCGTGTATTGAATTTATGGGGAAAAAACATAAAAACTTATAAAGAGATAAAAACAGAAAGAAAAAAAAACTGGTAATGCACATATGAATTAACTATAATGGGGAAGTCTCATGAAATGTGGTCTATAAGTCTATGGATAGGCCCTTAACTTTTTACCCTAAAAAATATATTTTTTGAAAAAAATTAAATATTGTAGTTTTAAGTTAAATAAAGTATTTGAATGTGAAAATATAAAAAGAAATGAAATATAAAAATTACATATTTAAAATTTAATATTAATTAACAAATACAGTATATAAGTGAAAAAATACAGTAAACTATCAATAATTTAAGGATAGACCATCTGTCAGAAGACCTCCTCAATTATATAAAGATTATGTCAGATGGTTAGTTCTTCTCATAAGATAAAAATAATGGTGGTGCGCAGGTACCACTTAGATAACCACTTGTTTTGTTGGCAGTCTGTCTCCACTAATGCAATTTTGGCTATTAACAGTGCACTTACGCAGCATTTTCAAATTTCTTGCTCAGAATCGTCGTCTTAAATATGTTCAGATATAGAAAAATTGGGTTGGGAAGAGGGCCAACCATTGGAGGCTATGGAATTTCATTGATGACAGTTTGACTTTAACGGCCGCCTTATCTTAAACAATTTGCAGCATTTGAAATTAAATTATCGTCTATATTGTTAAGAAACGCAAGGGTTAAATTTAACCATCATCCTAATGCACTCTTACTAAGTCGGATCTTCATCCAGATTTGGATCGCATACCTCGAACCTGTGTTGAAATTTTGAAAAATGGGTTACGTGCACATTAACACCTAGCGTGCAGGCATGGAAATGGCTTCCAAGGGGTGCGTTTCATTTTTCCAGATAGAATTTGTAACAACTCCATTTGAATCGTGGTTACCATTAATTATTACACACATACATATAATATATATATTATTCATTTCAACTGTCATTTTGAACCCAACTACATTAAAAAATCATCCCGGTTCACCATCATTTTCATCCAAATTAAATTTTACACCGATCAACAAAACTAATTATGGAGCACCATTCCAAAAGCTTCCGGATGTGATTGGTGTTTCTATCCACAACCGAGTTGTGATTAGTTCATTGCTCAACCTCTGGAGGGTAAAACTATGGTATTATTTGTGTTTGTGTTTATCTCAATATTTGTTTGCCCTGAATGTGCAAAATCAATGTTCGATTTTTGGTCACTTGTGTTGCTCTCATATAATATAATGTATTTTCCATAGTTTAACGAGTTTTCCAAACACTCCTTCATATATAAACAAGTGTCGTTGGAAGATGTTGCGCTTTCTACATGGCCTCTAAACAAGGGATTGAAGAACTTCATCAGGGAATGTGTTGAGGCCGAAAATTCGGAAGCATTGGGAGTGGTGAGTTTGCATGTGTTAGATATTTAGTGCATGAATATATATTTTTTGTCAAAAGTGTGCATGATTAAATGATACTCAGATTCGTGCCAAGTGCTTTCTTCTCTCTCTCTCTCCCATCAATAAATAATACCTTCTTCCCCTTCATATGTGAGCCAATTTAGTCCTTCAAAACCCTAGTTTTCATTAGGATTTCTTTTTTCTTTCATCTTTTTCCATGGATTCTTGTAGATTCGTTATGTGTTTTCATTGTTTAGCTTAAAGTTATGCGTGGGAGCTTTTGTTAACATAATAAACGAGAAAATGTCCATAATGATACCCATTTTAAAGTGAAATTCACAGTTTGGTACCCAATTTTTAAAATTGTTTTGAAGAGGTACCCTTTTTTTTATAAATGTCCCAAAGGGTACTTTTTTGTTAAATGTGGGTACCATTGTGGCACAATTTTGATCCGAATCGGTACCCATTTTTTGCTGAAAGGTACCATATTCAAACATAAGTGAAAAAGTGGGTACCTTTAAAGGAAGAATTCAAAATCTGGGTACTAAACTGTAAATTTTGATTAGAAATGGGTTCCATTTTGGACCATTTCTCCATAATTAACTATGATTTGTGGGCTTCTAAGATTCTTTCCATCTATCAATTATCATTATTAATTGTGTTTAATGCTTATGATTATGCAAGAGTAAAATTAGGACTTAATACTACACTACTGAAAAATACCCCATAGGCACTGGTATTTCGCCGCATAGGCACCAGTATTTCGAGCCCTTGAAATACCGGCGCCTAAGTGACCCGGTGCTGGAACGTAGTTTTGTAGGCATCGGTAAGTGATAGTGGTGCTACAAATCTACATTCCAGCATCGCCCTACTTAGGCATCGATATTTCAAGGGGTTGAAATATCGGTTCCTATGCTCATTTGAATTGGTGCTAGTAAATAGGTGATGAATAAAAAAAATCTTGCCAGTGAGAATAAACCCACCAGTCATAAAATGAAACCTATAAATTCATAGAGAACAACAGGACGAACAAAACACAAAAAAACTTGAAGTTCATGTAAAAAATTGGAAAATTCATAACCACAACTCAGAAGTTCATTACACATATATATATATATATATATATATATATAAATACATAACACTCAACAATTCTTGAAACAAACTAAACCTAAACATAATCTCCATAAACCCTAAATAACATCAACGAACCAGTGAGGTTGGATGCAATGGTTCAGGCATGGTCGAATGCGGTGGTGGCGTTAAGAGTTAAGGCGCAACGGATCTGAGTTGAACCTGACATTTTTGGTGAAGCTCGCGACTCCCACTAGCAACAGGAGTGCGGGGAGATGGCGTTGGGGCTAGTCCAGGGGATATCACCGGGGCTAGTGCACCGCAGCGGCGGAGACAATGATGTGAGAATGACACAAAGACAGAGAAGAAGAAGGGCTAGAAGGTGAAGCGACAGAGACATCCCGCTTGAAGGTGTGCGACTAGAGTCCGGCGGTGCCTATGCATATGAAAAAAAGTTGCTTAGCGCTGCTTTAAATGTGGTACATTTATTTTACTTTTATTGGACCGGAGAGAAAATTTGGGGAAATATTTCTAAGTATGGAGCACCAGCACACATACTGGTGCCTATGTAACTGATTCCGGTGCTAAGTCAACATTTCAAAATTCTATACAATCCCTCCAAATTTTTAATGAAATTTTGGAAAATTCATTTTCCCACCACAACATAGCACCAGTATGAAAGAAAAACAATGTTGGTGCTAGTATTATTTGATCTCTAAGTTAACTTTTGATTGAACTATTAGGTCCATAGAAAATATTTAGAGGTGGTGAATCACAAAATTGAAGACATCACAATGCAATTAAAATAAGAGAAGATTGTGTGTTCAAAATTTGGGCTACAATGGGTGAATGGAAGCACCTCTAACATATTTATGAAAAATTACGCTATGGCCCAAAAATTCGTTACGTTTCTATTCTTCTCTCAAAAATACACAATTTTTTTATTCTTTCATAAATATAGAAATAGAAAATAAAATATTTTTTTGGTAAAATGTTGGAAAGCGCTAGTACATGCTCTAGAGTAACTTAGAGTTGATTACTTAGAAGTAGAAAGGATTACAAATATGTTCTTGTGCCCAATTTTTGATATTTCATTACAGACTTGGAAAATATAATGAGGGTGCATAGGGTAGCATCACGTTCGAGTGGATTTCAATTTGGAGTTAAGAGTAAAGTTTTTAATTTTTTCACTTAGGTCTTTCAAGAAAGTTGGAGTTGTCGAATAACAAAATTGGTGTAACCTAAATGCAATTCAATAGTATACAATTGCAGCTTTTCAATTTGGGCATGTATGGGTGAATAGAAGGGTCTCGAAAGTTAACAGTGACTACTTCTATACAGTCTTGAAAAATTACAATGTGACCCAAAATTGTGTTACCCCACTCTCCGTAGCTCCAATAAACATGATTTTTGTTATTCTTACCTAAATATATGAATATTAAATCATAATTATTTTTGGTTAAATGCTTGAAAGTGCTAGTACATGTTCTATAGTAAATTAGAGTTGGTTACTTAGAAATAAGAAAAGAGACCAGACTAGATTACAAATATGTTCTATAGCTCCATTATTGATAATTATTCTATTACAAACTTAGAAAATACAATGGGGGTGTGAGCGGATTTTAATTTGGAGTTACGAGTCAAGATTTTTACTTTTTTCACTTGAGTCCCTCAAAGAAAGTTGCAGTTGCCGAATCATAAAATTGGCAACACCAAAATGTAATTCTTTAATATACAATTGTGACTTTGCGATTTGGGCATGTATGAGTGAACGAAAGGGCCTCAAAAGTCAACATTCATTATTTCTACACAGTCTTGGAAAATTACATTGTGGCCCAACATTAAGTTACCCTATTATCCATTGCTCCAAAATACAAGAATTTTGTTATTCTTGCCTAAATATAAAAATATTAAATAAATGAAGTTTTCGGTGAAATGATGGAAAGCGCTAGTATATGTTCTAGAGTAACCCATACCATAAACCCATTTTTCAAAACATTTTTTCCCTATTCTAGCTTTTAAATGTTGGAAACTTTTCTACATATCAGGCACCGGTACGATTACTGGTAGGTGAGCATTAAATGTACCAATAGCATGGGTATAAGCTACTGTATACCAGTGCTATACTTGCTTTTCACAATTTGGCACCTATATTGGTATTGGTGCTATCTATCAAAAACCAAACCAGTGCTGGAAAATATCATTCCGTGCATCTTTTTTGCAATGGCACCGGTACCAAGAAGGTATCGGTGCTGGAAATATAGATTCCCGCATAAATTTTGCACTAGCACCAACACTGAGCACTAGTAGAAACCTTACCGATGCTAAATAATTTCATTTTCGTCCTAATGTCCACTTAGGCACCGGTATACTACACATGTACTTGTACTGCCGATGATAAATTCCAACATAGGTACCGGTACCCAAAATTTTCTATGCTTTTACCGGTTCATATGTGATTACTAGTACCAATATCATAGCACCGGTACCCTCATACCGGTGCTTATGTACCTGTTTTCCAGTAGTGCTAATTGCAGTTATGTCATGATTTAGCGCTAGGCTCGGGAATGAACCTAAGAAGATTTAGTTTTTCTGTTGGTTTGGTTAATAATAGTCAATGTGAAGGTCATGTCTAAAAGTGAAAACGATGCATGATTGTTGGTTTTTGGTTTGTATTAGGCATAAATGTGTGATTTAGTTAGTTTAAGGGTGAAGCATGAGTTACAGGCAGTTGGGTTGGTAACCTTTTATCACATTGGGGTCATAAGGTAATCCTGGTGGTCATATCCTGAAGTTGTGGCAACATAGGACGGATAAACTCTTAGGGGGTATGTTGAGGTACTAATGTCTTAGATGTCAAAGGTCTACGTCTAGGATGAGTATTCACATTTGGTCCCGGGTAATTCTATTACAGGTTTTAATTCACTGTACGAGATTATTAACCCTAAGAGTAAGGGTTATGAGGTGACTGTGTGTGCGCACCTAGTAATTAAACCGCATTGAGGTGGGAGATCAATGTGGGTGGTGGACACCCAAAGTGAGAGTGAATGCAGTTAGTCTCCAGTGATTTCAAGCTATCCACAATGTATAATTGAGAATAGATGAGGACATACTTGTGCTATATGTATAGGAATTGAGGATCGAATTCAAATACTAAACATGTGAAGAAAATGCTCCCAAGTCTCCCTATTATCGTATTTACACTCTTTGTTAAATTTCCATGCTAGATTAACCATTAGTTTTATACTTGTAGTTCTTAGATAATCACTCAAACAAAACCCCCTTTTGTGATGAGCAGAAACTTGGTGACCTTGTACTTGTATTGCTATGTGAAGCTATCTTATAATCACCCTTTTCCCTAAGGATGATCCCGATTTACCATTGTCTACTTTTTAGTATTTGGTTGTAGTATGGCATCAACTATAAATCTCTATCTCTAATAGGTGCATCAGCTTTCTCAAGAGCAGGCGGTACAATCAGTTTCTTCCCGTGGACTACCCCAATCGAGTCTTCTAATTTATTGAATTTTATCACAGAAGTTTGGACGAACACGTTTGATGAGCGTTTCATGTCCAATCCAAATAGACCATAAAATGTTGACCAACTATTGCCGACAATCACTAAGCCTCATCGGATTGAATCATGATGTCTTCAGAAGCATAGAACTTTCAAATTCAAACAGCTTGTCTTCACCTACCAAAAAGACTTTAAATATCACCAACAGGTAAGATTCTACAAGATGCCCAAGCTTCTTTAAGGAATCATACTCCATTGGATGGATTTCACCCCCCCAGTATTATCAATCTGAAAACGGTTAAGGATAGAAGTATATCATATAAGTTTTACAAAAATGTTTTCCTGCATTAAATATACATGCAAACTCACCACTCCCTTCATTTACAATGCTTCCTTATTTTGCATCGGATGCATGCATTCATAAAGTATGGAAATTGATTGTTCACATCATGCCATTGAACAATGCAATATCTTCTAATGACACTTTTTTATATATCACGTCTTTGGTCGAAAGATTATTAAACCTATGTAAACTACATTATACGAAAAATATATATATAAGGGAACCATAATCAAAACTTTATTTCGAGAAAGGATGGGAAACAAATATTGGGATTTAGACAAACAAAATATTCCATAGTTACACACTTCGTAGGTTCAACAATGAACGTGATGCAACTCGTCCCACAATAGCAATAACAATTTCATCTAGTAATGATTTGAATGGTGTCTCCATACCTAGTTTTCTTTGTTGAAATTTTTGGATGAAAATGAGGGTGAACAAAGTGGGTACATAGTTGGATAATTTGTTTGTGAAGTTGGATTAAAAATGACGGTTGAAAGAAATATATTTAATGAATGGTAATCATGATTGAAAAGGCGTTGTTTCATATTCCACCTAGGAAAATGAAACACACCCCTTGGAAACCATACTCATTGGCTACACGCATGGTATAAGTTTTCATAGCACCCAATTTTTCAAATGTTTACACAACTCTTTTAACTTCTAGAATCGTAGCCCGAATCCAACCTAAAATCTAAATTTAGAAAAGACTCATGGGTTGACGGTTTAAAGAAACCCCCTTATCTTACTTTACATTAAACGATGGTTTATTATTAATTTTTGGAAATAATTACCAATCTATGGCAATTAAAGTATAGCCGTCGTTTATTGGCCTTCCATAGCCGTGTAACGTTTGCGCATCACGTTGAGTCTATATTCAGATACGGAACATATGAAGGACGGCGGTTCCGGACCCAAAACTTTAAAATGATGCACAAATGCGTTGTTAATGAGAAATCTTGCACCAATGTAAGTGATAAGGAATTTTGACCAGATTGGATTTTTATCATTATTTTTAATGGGTTAAGGTGATTTTATGTGATGAATATGTTTGTGAATTTTGGTCCCATGTTGTAAATTAAAGAACGACTTTATGGATGGTGGTGGATAGTGGTGTTGGCATGATGCTAGTTCGATAACTATTATTAATATGAGTATTACATTGGTTGGTAGATGGTTATAGGTAATAGTAAAAGGGTTATAATATCATTTTATAACTTACGAAATTTTGACTCCCTTTCTTCTTGCAGTTTATTTTGGGAAAGAGTAAGTATTAATTTTTCATTAACTATGTCTTAAACTATTAATTATAAAGTATACTTATTCTTAGTTGCAATATTAAAAATTTATTATGCAACATATAGTAGTTATAAAGTTTATAAACTGATTTATGCAACCCAAAAATTATCTTCATTTCTTCTAATTTGCATTTTAAACCTTGGTCTTTCCATGACTTATGAAAAAACCGTTTTTCAAGAGACGGACTCTTTAAATTATATTAATTCAAAAAATATTTTCAATTATTCATTTTATAATTCTAGAATTATATTAAATATCAAATATTTGAGTATTTATTAACTTAATACCTAAAATAAATTAAACATATAGCTTAATTTACAATTTGAATATTCATCTAACAAAATTAAAAGATGTGAAATTTTAGCAATTAAATTAGTTTTTAAAAATATATTAATTGATTAATTTTATGCAAATATGCATATTACCAATCTCAGTATAATCTTCTGATAACAAATGGTCTATTTAAAGGGGGTCGGTTAAAATTTTAGCAACGTCAAATTGAAGTTTAAAGAGACTCATATAAGGAAATAATTTTTTTAAATCGAGAATCTATTATGAGGATGTAACTTGTAACTTTTACTAAATTAAATGGTACATAATCAAAGACTTGAGTGAGACGGTCTCACTCATTCTCATAGTGAGGCGGAGGGTCTAGTACAATTCTTTAAATATGAGAAATGGCATGGGCACAAGTGGAGAAAGACCTATTAAACGTGGTTTTATCGGACCAGAGCCACTTTTCAAGTGTTTTCATTGGTCCTGCCTGTAATCGATTCGATCAAAGATGGTTCAAAAACTGCCTTCTATTGGGGTTTGAAATAGGTTCCAAATTCGGAACCTATTTCTGAGGTCTCAAAATAAAGGCTCATTTTCTGATAGCAAAGCAAAACAGAGATCTGTAACCCTGTGGCCAAAAACAAGAAACGAACACAAATCTATAACAACATCAACAAGAAAACAATAAAAGAAGAAAAATAAGAAAGAAACAAAAAATAACGAAAAATAACAGATAAGGAAACCTAGCTATATGAGGCAGAGAGCGCAGTTCAGCGACACGGTGGAGCAAAGGGGGAGCGGATGGAAGATAAGCGACGTGGTGGGGGGAGGGGGATTTGCAGTAAGTGACAACTCACCAAAGGTGGCGTCTCAATCGGGCTCAGTGGCGGTGGTGTGTTGGAAGGTTGTGGAGGTGGTAGGGCGGTAGAGAGGCAGCGTGTTGGAGTGTTAGAGGGTGAAGGCAGCGGCGATCAAAAGGGAGGGTGGTAGAGCGGTAGGGCGGTGATGTGTTGGAGGGGGTGGTAGGGTGGCGTCGATCAGAAGGGTGGAGGGTGGTAGGGCGGCACCGATCGGAAGTGAGGAGGACGATCAGGAAAAGTGAGATGTTTTGGGGAAAATTACTAAGGGAGAGATGAATACAAGGAACATAGGAGTTTGAGATCCAAAAATGACTAAGGGAGAAACCCTAAATGGATTCCTATATATTGAGTCATTAAATCTCGACCATTAAAGGCGGTGATTCAATAGAACTGCCTTTAATTGATGCCTGTTAAATACGGTTCTTGGAGAACTGACTTTAATCAATTCAAAAGTTCCTTTAAAACTTCCGACATGACTTGGGAGGGAGCTCCGAATTCGGAACCTCCTTCGAGTCCTAATTAAAGGCGGTTTCTTCATAATCGCATTTGATTTGGTGCCTTTATCACCAGTTCTAAACTATTAAAGGTATATACTTTCTATAATTTTTAAAACTTCTCTAATTACTTTGTCTCACCACAACTTATGGTGAGAAGATCTCATACAAATCTTTCTCTTATATGATATCTAAGTATACTATACTAATGAGCAGTATGGTAGAGATTGTCAATAATCTCGAAAATCATTATACACTAGTTTGCTGCATGTCTATATATATTAAAATATTATTTTATATTAAAATCATACAATATTTAAAATGAAATTTTATCTTGCTTGAGAGTGTCTTTTGTCTGATCATCTAACGGTTAATTTAGGGATTAATGCATAATAAAGAGTGAATATATATAAGGTATGTTCTACAATTATTTCATTTTCGAGGGATTTAAACATATTCATAAAACTATAGAGACCTCTCTATGAAAAAAATAATGCTACAAATAAACTAACCATCTCTCTTCTTTCCAATTTTAAAATTTTTTTTGGTATTTTTGTAATTATTTCTATTTCAAGGCTAAATTATAGGTATCCCAAAACTATGACGGCCTTCTACAAATAAAGTTTATAAATAGAATGAATACTCATTTTCTTTCCTCCTGTAATTCTTCTCTACATTTTCTCAACAAAATTCATGTGAAGCTCAAATCGAAACACATAATATATAAACAAAAAAACTGCATAACTTTAATTTTCAAAATGAAAAAAAAAACTTCTCTCTCTACACTCTAAAGTACTATGGGTGATTTTCACACAGTTTGGGTGTTCTTCCTTTTTTCTTATTTCACATTTGGTAATTCTCTTTTGAATTTGTCATCCTCACACCATGAGGAGATCTAACACTAAGAATATAGGGAAAACACAACAATCAAAGAAGAGAAAAACATTTTTGAATGAGTAGGTGAGCAGCTTGGGTTTGTTGAAGGATAAGGGCAAAGGAAAAAACAAAATAGGGCTGAAGAGTGTTCTTGACCAGTCACTTTCAAGCCCTAAAGAAGCTAAAAGCCAAGGAGTGCAAGAAAAAGAAGTTTTTGAAGAAGTAAAAAATGTGGGTTCAAATTCGAATTTCAGCTCTAAAGAAGGGAAAAAATGGTTTGGAGTGAAGAAGTGGAGGAGGAGAGCAAGAAGGAGGTCAGATCTTGGAGTTCTATACTCAAATCTAGCTCGGCGGAGATTCAATATTACCAACCCGTGGAGATAGATGGGCTATTTATGGGTGAAATCACTATGGAGGAGGTGAAAGAAAGCTCAAAGCAATGGGACACTACCATTATGTGTAAGGTTTTGGGCAGTAACCCACCATTCAAAGTCATGGGGGGCTCTTTTTTCGGATTTGGGGAAGAAGAATCAACAAGGTATGGCTTCTAAATTCAGAATTTTTATGGTTTAATTTCAAAGGAGAATAAAGGGGCTATTTTGGAGAAAGGAGTGGTGTTCTTTGATGAGAAACTCGTTTTATTGAAAGATTGGAATGAAGAAGGTGTGATTGAAGAACCTAATGTTATTCCGGTTTGGATTTAGCTCCCCGGATTGCCATTGAAGTATTGGCAACCAAAACTCATAATCAAGATAGTAAGTCCACTTGGGAAGCCTTTGAATCTTGATAGAGCAACAAACGAGAAGGAGAGACTGGATTTTACAAGGGTGCAAGTTGAGGTGATGATAAGTGATATCCTTCTGGACAAGTTGATTTGCCTTAATGAAAACAATGTGATTGTTATCCAGCAAATCTGTTTTGAATGGAAGCTAACTAAATGTGGAAAATGTGGGATGATTTGGCATAATGAGAAGGTTTGTAGGAAGAAAAATGAAGCTGAAAAAAGTTAAACGAATAGGAGGATTTATGTGCCAATTGGGAGGATTGTGAAAGAAGATGAGAAGCAAGATGGAGTGAAAGATGTTAAGGGGCAGCAAAGGGAAGCTAAAGAGCAGCAATGAGAAGTTAAAGGGCTGCTAGGGGAGGAGATTGAGTTCAAAATTTTAGAGAAAGGAATAAGGGCAGCAAGGAAGAAAGAAGAAGATCTGAGGAATTCAAGAAGTGAAGGTAATGGGTATACTATCTTATCCGACCCTTCTTATGAATAGTAGATTTACTTGTTGGAATGTAAGGGGTTTGAATAAATGTGATAAGCATAGAAGGGTGAAAACATTTTGTATGCTTAATCATATAGGTTGTTTGGGGCTGTTGGAAACTAAAGTAAAAGAAGAAAATAAAAAAAAAGTGTGGGGGAGAATAGGGCTTGGTTGGAAGTTGATAACGAATGGGAATGTTGTAGGGGGGAGAATTTGGCTAGGTTGGAGGGCTGATTTCTATGATATGAAAGTGTTGAATGTTAGGGATCAATGGATGAATTTTGATGGGTTGATTATGAGCAATAACTTGGAATTCTTCTTGACGGTGGTGTATGGCCATAACACCATTGAAAAAAGGAAACCAATGTGGGAGTTCCTAAAGGGGCAAGGGAGTAGAGATGTTAAACCATGGCTGATCATAGGAGATTTTAACTCTCCTTTGTATTTTGGGAATAGAGAAGGTGGGAACGAAGTTGAAGAAAAAGAAGTCTTGGATTTCCAAGACGTGATAGAGGCTAGTTTATTGGTTGAAATTAAAACTATTGGCCAGATGTTTACTTGGACCAATAGAAGGGAAGTGGAGGAGTTGATACAAAGCAAAATTGATATGGGAATTGTAAACCAAGAGTGGGCAAGGAGGCTTGGCCAAGCCCTTTGTGAGGTAAAACCAGACACACTCTCTGACCACTATCCTATCATTTTGAGTTGGCATAAGGAAGACAAGAAGAAGAAGAGGAGCTTTAAATATTTCAATATGTGGGAGGCCTCACCACATTTCAAGGAGACAATATTGGTTTGGAGGAAGGTGAGCACAATGAAGGATTTTGGAAAGCTTCTTGAAGACATGGAAAAGCCTTTAAATAGGCTTAATATAAGGGAGTTCTCTAAGATTGGAGAAAGGGTGAGTTCTCTAAGATTGGAGAAAGGGTGGAGAAGGCTAAGAAGGAATGGCTTTTGGCACAAGAGAGGTTGAATGAAGAACCAAGGAATGAAATGAGGCAAATGGTGGAATTTGATGCAAGGAAAGTGCTTGAAGAATTGGAGGAGGCTGAATACAAGTTTTTGCAACAAAGAGCTAAAGTGCAATGGCTTCATGAGGGGGATAGGCCTACAAAGTTGTTTTATGCTTCTACGAGAACAAGGAAATACAAGAACCAAATTTTGAACACAAAGGAGAGGGTAGATTACTATCCAATGTAGACCAAATTGAAGAACATTTGAAGAGACACTATGAAAGCCATTTGGGAAGCTAAAGACTTAGTGGAAAACTTGGCTATTTTTGGTGGAGTGCTAATCATACAACAAGAAGCATCCTTAATCCAACCAATTGGTGAAAAGGAGTTGAAGAAAGTACTTCGGGGGATTCATCCTAACAAAATCCATAGGAGAGATGATTATACAAGCAAATGTTTTAGAAGCAATTGAGAGATAATTGGAGGAAGTATGGTGGAGACCGTACAAAGTTTTTTCAAGGGGGAAGAAGTTACAAAATCCTTGAATCAAGTCGTGATATCCTTGATCCCAATGGTGAGTCAACCTCAATTTGCAAGTGATTATAGGCATATTTCTTATTGCTCCTTACTTTATAAAGTCATAACCAAAGTAATTTGTGCAAGACTTTGTGAGGCGCTTCCTTGTTTGATTAGTGAGAATCAAAGTGATTTTTTGAAATGCAGGCACATATCACACAACCTTCTTTTAACACAAGAATTGTTGCACAAGTACAATGTTGATGGCATAAAAATAATTTGTGTTGTTAAAGTGGATGTTAGCAAAGCCTTTGATTGTATAAGCTGGAAATTTCTTATTAAATGGATTGCGGTTTTAAATTTCCCCATGTTGATGATATATTGGATAAAGAAAAGTACAATGAAGTCATCATTTTGCTTGGTTTTGAATGAGAGGTATTCTGAAGGATTCATGGGTAGAAGAGGAGTTAAACAAGGGGATCCTCTATCCCCCCTGTTGTTTGTTTTGAGCATGGAGTATCTTACAAGAATAATGACAAAGGAGTAAAAAGAGCAGCACATAGAATTCCACCAAAGATGCAAAAAGGTTGGTGTGCATACTTTCTTGTTTTCTGAGGATTTGCTTATCTTTTGTGGAGCAAAGCAAAAATCCATGGAGGGTGTGAAAGGATGCTTGAAGAGGTTTATGGAGGTCTCGGGTCTTGCAATAAGTGAGCAAAAATCTAGAATTTATTTATTTTTATAATGGATGAAGAGGAGCAACACTTGTTGGCTGGAGTGTTAAATGTAACAAGAGGGAATTTTCCTATGCAATATTTGGGGTTACCTTTGTTTAATGTGAAGTGGAGGAAGCAAGATTGTGATCAATTGGTGGATAAAATTAGAAGAAAATTGCATAGTTGGAATTCAAGTGTTCTTTCTTATGCAGGGAAGGTGTAATTGATCAATTCGGTTTTACTAAGTATAGTTGGCTTTTGGGCTAGGATACTAAGTATACCTGAGGGTGTTCATGAGAAGATTGTGAAAGTTTGTAGATGTTTTTTGTGGGGATGAGAAGAAGGGTGGGTTATACTCCTATTTCTTGGGACACAATGTGTATAAGCAAAAACTTTTGAGGACTGGGGATTGGGAATCCTTCCATTTGGAACAAGGCAGCACTATGTAAGCAATTGTGGGATTTAAACTCAAAGAAAGACATTCTTTGGGTTAGGTGGATTCAAGCATATTACATAAAGGGTGGAAGTCTACAAGGAAGCAAATGAGGGGTAAGTTTTAGTTAGCATTGGAAGATATTGTGCAAATTGAAAGATAAACACTTCCAAACCCTTCGGAGTTGTTTGGACAAGGAAGGCAAGTTGAAGACAAGGATGGTGTATGATGAAATTAAGGGAGGAAGCAAAAGGGACTTTTATGCAAAGGTAATTTGGCACAAAATTTTTTCACCTAAGCATAGAATTTTCCTATTGATGCTATTGAAGGGAGGGTTGCCCACGGTTGATAGTTTGCAAAGATTTGGGATTTTGAGGACACAACTAAGTTGTAGTTTATGTGATGAGGTGGATGAGACAGCAACCCATTTGTTTTCAGGTTGTACATACACTAAGGGGTTGATGAAAATCTTGAAGTTGAGGGATACGAGCAACATGAGGCAAGTAAAAAGATGGTTGTTGATGATGGTAAGAAGGAGACAAAGGAGTAAAAAGAGCAGCACATAGAATTCCATCAAAGATGCAAAAAGGTTGGTGTGCATACTTTCTTGTTTGTTGAGGATTTGCTTATCTTTTGTGGAGCAAAGCAAAAATCTATGGAGGGTGTGAAAGGATGCTTGAAGAGGTTTATGGAGGTCTCGGGTCTTGCAATAAGTGAGCAAAAATCTAGAATTTATTTATTTTTATAATGGATGAAGAGGAGCAACACTTGTTGGCTGGAGTGTTAAATGTAACATACACTAGTGATGAGGTGGATGAGACAGCAACCCTTTTGTTTTCGGGTTGTACATACACTAAGGGGTTGATGAAAATCTTGAAGTTGATGGATACGAGCAACATGAGGCAAGTAAAAAGATGTTTGTTGATGATGGTAAGAAGGAGGCAAAACTTGAAGTTGATGAAGCTTACTAGTGCCTTGTATAGAATATGGAATGAAAGGAACAAGAGGATCTTTAGCCAAGAAGATTTGAAGATAGAGACCTTGGCTGCCCAAGTTGAAACTGAATGCAAATGGAGGAGCAACAAGAGATGGGAAGAAAATTTTGAAGATGAGCTAGTTAGAATATAGATCCGGTTGTTTGTTTTGTTTGTTTGATTTTAAATAGCAAGTTTTGATAGGGTTTTTTTGCTTGTAAAAGGCTAGGATTGATGACCTAAAAACTCTTTTGGTTTGATTTGATCTATATACACAATTTTCATCAAAAAAAAATTCAAAATGAAAAACTTCAACATTATTTATTTTACAAACAGATCTTACGGTAATAACATTGAAAAAATAATCATCAACTCAAAAATTTATCAACAAAATGTCAATTAACGCCCAACCATAATGGTAAAAAATATATTGCCCATCTAAATCATAACAAATATTACAAAAATCCTAAAAACTTTATGTCGAAAAAGTTGGTTGATCTACTATTTACCTTTCCCACCCTTTGAAATTCATTCAACTTTCATCGTCCATCGAACAAAACCAAGACGACTCATCCTTAGAAGATCGAATGAGCACAATCTGAAACACCATCGTTTTAGGTGATTCTTCTCTGAAAGTGAAACATAAAAAAAACCTTAATATCAATATAAATGCTGGAAACATTCCTAAAACTTAAGAAAATAAAGTCACACAATTAGTTACATCTATAGTTTACAATAAAAATTCAAAATAATATTAAACTCATCATATAATTAGACACCATCAACTGGTTATACATAACAGATGCATAAAAATAAAAATAAAATCAATAATAGACACAAAAATATACAAAAAAATCAAACTGTTATTAAACTTCCAAATCTCTACTCAACAATTTAAATTAAAAAACAATAAATTTCATCAAACTATTTGTAAACATCAATAAAAAAATAGTATAAACATCAACCTAATGCATATACACATTTGCCCATCTAAATCATAACAAACATAACAAAAATCCTAAAAACTTAATATCAAACAAGTCAATTGCTCTATGATTTACCTTTCCCATCCTATGAATTTCATTCAACTTTCATCGTCCATCGAACAAAATCAAGTTGACTCAGCTTAAGAAGATCGAATGAACACAATCTGAAAACGCTGTCATTTTAGGGCTTCTTCTCTGAACGTGAAACATAAAAAACTCTTAATATCAATGTAAATACGGGAAGCATCAAACATTCCTAAAACTGGAGAAAATAAAGTGACGCAATTATTCCATCTATACTTTACAATAAATATTCAAAAATGATAAAACTTAACAGATAATTAGACAACATCAACTAGTTATACATAAATATATGCATAAAAATAAAATTAAAACATATAATAGACACATAAGTATACAAAAACAAAATCGAACTATTATTAAACTTCAAAATCTCTACTCAACAATTAAAATTGAAAACAAATCTCATCAAACTACTTATAAACATCAATAAAATAAAATAGTATAATCATCAACGGAATACGTATACACATAAAAATCAACAAAAAAATGTAGAAACCATCACCGACTGCAATAGAATACTACCTCCCTCCCATAGTAATTAAACTTCCTATTTGAATTTTGGATGTCAAACTAAACCAACTTCAACCCTTAAAGTCTCTCAATATATATGTAAGATTATTATCATGTGGTATGTTTTTAGATTCATTATATAACATATATTTTTTAACTATTATTTTTTCAAACTCTCTTTACAAACACGAAAATATGTTTGGGTAATATGCAAATATAACCATATATGTTGGAGAAAGTGCAAATATAACCGTGAGTTATTTTTTAGTGCAAATGTAATCCTAACTATTATACATAAGTGCAAATATAACCCTAAAGTCATTATTCCTGCATTGATTGGCCATTTCCAACCATTGACCGACCAGAAATGACCAAAATGTCTTTCTAACCTAAAGCAAAAACTTAAAGGACACAAATGCCCTCCAACCCACTACCCTCAGCCGCTGAAGACCACCACCAAACCATCCCCCGCTGCTCCGCCCAGTGCCAACTCTTCAACTATGACCCTCTATTGCCATCAACGAAGTCATATTCCATTTCATCCAATGCCAACTCTTCAAATCCCATCAAATTTTGAAGCTTCTGACTACCACACAGAATAATTACCTCCCTACAAATAAATGCAGGACATAAACTCAAAATCACAAACATCCAAAAGATAACACAGAGAAATCAGACATAATCTTATACAGTTTATATACCTTGTTTGATAAAGATGGTAGGCTTTCAAGTGGTTGTGCACTACCACGCGAAGACACCTCTAGCACCGGTTGTTTTGGTTCCTAGCATCGGTTTTTTGGTTGCTAAAAACCGGTGCCTAAGTAAGCGATGCTACGTTATCACCGGTTGAAACCAAATCGGTGCTAAATTTATTTTATTAGCACCGGTTATATATTGCACTGGTTAAAGTTACCGGTGCTATAATGTACCATATTAGCACCGAGTTTTTGTAACCGGTGCAAGAAAAAACCGGTGCAATACCGGATTTGTCGCACCGGAATTGTTAGCACCGGTAATGGAACCGTTGTTAAATCTTTATATCTCACACCGGTTTGTGGGTAGGTAGCACCGGTTTTTAAACCGGTGACAGAAAAATAAATTGCACCAGTTATAGTTTAGCAACGGTTTGGGAACCGGTGTTAAATCTTTATTTGTAACACCGGTTTGTAGGTAGCACCAGTTTTTAAACCGGTGACAGAAAAATTAATTGCACCGGTTATAGTTAGCAACGGTTTGGGAACCGGTGATAAGAAAACAGTTTTATTTCACCGGTTATATGTTAGCTGCTAGAGTTGTTCATTTGTCAAACCGGTGCAATGAAGTAAATATAGCACCGGTTATGATCGCACCTTTTTCGTAGTAGCAGTTTTGAAAGCGGTGCTACTAGCGTTAATTTTGCACCGTTTAATTAGCACCGGTTCTCTAATCGAAAAAAACTGGTGTTAAAAGCGTGAGTAATTTATGTGGTCACTGTAAGCTGCGGCGTGCTGCAACGTTCATCTTCTCATAGCCAGCTCCTTTTTTTCAAGGCATGGTACCCAGTATTTGTTGTGCATAGGAACAGAATGGTGCACGAAGACAAATTGAACAAATTCGGAGCCACAGTATGCATAGACAACAAAGTAGGTTCAAGAACGGATTGAATCCGATGAAGTATAATATATGACTAGCAAAAGAAGAGCAGGAAGTGTTCCGTAGTGTCGTAAGATACTGAAACCCCCTGCAGCGTCGAATTTGACGAGTATCAGATGAGATGGCCAATTACCTTTCTTGTAACAGATAAGACTAACCATTGTCTGACAATTTGTGCAAGTCCTTGTATGATATTCAATTGAGCTATGCATTTTGGCAGAGTATTTTTTACAAAAATACAAACCCACTTCACAGCAATACTCCGCAGTTCATCCCTCCCCAGTGGAGTGTAATCTTCCGGGAATTGCTGAAACAATGCATTAAATGACATTTGAAGAGAAGGATGTAAATGTCAGGATAACGAATAAATAGAAGAAATGTAGGAAAACGTACCAGAATAATGTCAATGTCATGTACGTGCCTGACAATTTTTTCATGTAATACATGCAATGGTACCCGCACTCCCAAGTACTACTTTGTATCTTGTGCTGATGATGGAAAAGAAAGTTTGTTGAACCGACTACGAAGATGAAAATGACACGTGAAATATGAAGGTATGAGATGATATGTACACTGATGTTTATGACATCCCAAGTGTAGTTGGAAGGGTAGGACCTATTTTGTTTGGAATTGGACCGTCGATATTTTGTTGCAATCCTACAGTATAGATGGAAACCTATTTTCGTCAACATGAGGAATATTATTTTCAGAAATTGGGGTTCACACAATATATGATAATATACTGAGTGACAGTAATTGTAAATAATTGAGCCAAGAGAGTGCGAAACGTACAAGAACACAATTACGGGAACAACCATTTTTGGAAAACATCGAAGCTAAAGGAAAGAAACAAATGTGTTCCACTTACAACTGAATCATTTTAAGGCATGATCTATTTCGTTTGGAAATTCCCCTAGTCATTGAGTCAATGCAATAGACTCGATCGATTTCTGGTACGAAGACAAGCAAAAACCAATGGTCCCTATGGGAAAAAGGGTAAAACAAAAGTACTTAAGATTCAAACAAATAAAATCACAGCACACGGTTGCTTTCGCTTCCATGTGACCGGGTCTAGCTGCTCGGAAAACGAATGGAACTTACTCTCGATTGTATGGGAAGATGTACATCCTCGCTTCAGTGTGGCACATGACAGCCGAAACCTCGTCCGCAGTCAATTCCACCCTTTGATTTGCCTTCTAAGCCATTGAGTTCGAAGGGGCAGGAATAAACAGGACGTGGCCTTCACGTACCACCCCATCGCAAAGGTATCTTGCAAATTAATATGGTTAGTGAAGCAAATATAATGATACTTGTATATATGAATAATGAAAGCATGCACTTCTTACGATGCCCATATATCCAGTTGGCACCCACTGATCCACTCCATTTCATCATCTGCGTCCAAGTTATTCATGAACAGTCGTATCTTGTCAGTGAATATGGCTGCGTAGACTTCTTCTGATCTGAACACCTTTGCGCTGAAATTGATGCGGAATATTTTGTCTGGTCCACATATTTGTGCAGATAGCCGTAAATCCTCACTAATCTGGTGAACAGCAGCGATGCTTTCTTAGTTTTCCATGGCTCCCTAATCATTACATTCAGAATCTAATAATATTAGTTGAACAGTTTTTTTATGTAATTCAGTAGTGGATGGTAATGTAAAGGCTGAAATGAGTTCTCACAAATTGTGTTTGGGAGAAATCGACGAGGGAGGATTTTGTTGCCCATCTCAGGTGATGTAGTTTTTTCTTTTGGTAGTTGCTAATGGGTAAAATGTTAGTGATGCGTAGATAGAAAATCATTCGGAATGAAATAGTATGGGGGTATGTACCTCTCCTTTTACCGATCGAGCAGCCACCTCTCCCAAAGGAGTATCTTCTTTAGGCACTGGTGTGAGGTTTGTTTGAGGACTTCCATTTTCGTCGACCACCATTTCCTGCGGAGGTGGGTGCTGCTCGTTCTCCTACGTAAGAATATGAATAACATATCATGCCATTGTATTAGCACCTAAGATATGTATGAGCACCGATGAGAAGAAGAATGCAACTATCACACCTCATCATCCTGTTGCTCTATGACACTTATCAGCTTTCCCAACCATAGAATGTTATACCCGATGGCCTGAATGACGAACTCAAATTCTTCGTGTTCAATCGGCAAAGGTGCCTTTCGTATGATCACAGGTCCTTTTAGATTTACCCGCTCCCACTTGATGGGTAAGTCAGTTTCCGCTTCTTTCGAAAAGAATATACCGAATGCGGCTACCTCCCTCTCTCCATAATGGTTCAAAACATATAGACAGCATTTTTTTCTCTCTGAGAGATGAACTTAGAGATTGGGTAAATACATGGGTCGGGCAATAACTAATAAGAAGTAATGAACTGTACATGTAGCTGCTGAAGGCTGCTGCGCGCTGCAGCTTTCAGTGCCCAGCTGAGACTGAGAGCTACAGCGCGCTGCAGCTTCCAGCGTTCATCAGCAACGAACTGCATCCCCACAAAACATCAATCCAAATCAGGAAATGGAAATCTATATACTACAAATCACATAGCCAAAAAGGAACAAATACGATTGCAGTTCACGGTTTGGACTACCTTGTCATCCGCTGCAGTTCCTTGTGGGTCACTACATCCCGATGCTGAAGGAATGAATACCTGGTTGTCCTTGGTCGTGGGGGTGGAAGATGCAGCGAGGAAATTATGGGCATCCAAGTGTGGGGGAATAGCTTTACCCAATTACCCAGCTAGCCAATTTGTTTGGGCCTCAAGTAAATCAACAAATGTTTCCCTGAGCTCGATGACATCTGTTGGTTGCTTGGTTGAATTTGAAATTTCCTCAGATGGTTTTGTGTTTGTGCTCCCACATTGACTAGATGCGTAACGGGTGATAGTCATATGTGGTAGAGCCTCGTTGACCTTGGAGGTTGCGGAGCAACCCCTCCAACGACCCCCGTGATCCTTCCTACCCGTTGCTTGAACTAGAATATCTTCTTTGCCATGTATAACAAAATATCCCTTTTGCTTCTTATCCAAAAGGTTTTGCTAAGAAACAAAGCAAATATTAGCCATTTGATAGGGATAACATGAAAGAATATCAATGGAGATAGATTCATTTTGAATTATGCTCACAATACTGGGGGCTGCTCTTTGCACGGAGTCGTTGGTGTAGGTTGATAATTTCTTGTCCCAGTTTGCTGCAAGGAACACTTTCGAGCGGTCCGGTTTAAAATACATGCTCTGAACTAAAGCCTATGCTTCTTCCACACTCTGACCTTCACCCAGAAGTGCCTCAATTGTAGCGTTTCTTCTCCCCTTCTCAAGTTCTACTGCAACCCTGCGGTTCCCTCCACTCCCCCGTGTGATGGATGTAGTCCTTCTGTGAGGCGCTTAATTTTGCTGCGTCACTTACCGCCTGTGTGGACATCAGTATGTAAACTGCCGGCATGGTAGTGACTAGGGGAAAAAAAGATTGGAGGGATTACCTTGAATTCAGGGGTTGACCTGTGTTTCACAAACAGCTCCCACTCATTTTTGTCCATCCACCTATAGTCTCTCCATGCGCAAGAGCCCGGTTTTTTAAGCACAATGTACTTGTTCGCCACCTTAGTCTTCCAATTCCTCCACTTTTCCCTGCATAAATTGTCCATTTATTGCGGAACTTATTCATCTCATTAAAAGTCATTTTCGTTTGTATATCCCAGCTGATCTGGAGGATAAGGAGACATGTTGTTAGTGCGACATGTAACGAACTTGAAATGAACAATGGAGGATTAGAACACACTTACAAGAATGTCTTCCCATGCATGTTTCTTCACCTGGTCTGGAACTGATCTCCAATTATGCCACGTCCCGAAGCGGATTCTTCGGCGGAAGGCATAGCCAACATACATCGACCATCGACTGCGCATAACTAGGGGTTCAAAGTCATCATCGAAGAATATTTTAAGAGGCTTCTTTTGTTTCGCAAGCAACACGGACTTGCACGTGGCTGTACCTCTGCGCTTGCAATACTCTCCAATCTCAAACATGTCAAAGCTTCCACTCATGTCTTCTTTTACCGTAGTTTCTTCTGCGTCTCCGGACTTCTCTGATCCCGTGCAACATTTCTGTGCTCCAGCCCCTTCCTCGCCATTGTCGTCACAGTTGGCATCCTTTGGAGGGGTAAAACATTCATGGGCAACAGTTTGTCTACCACCGGAGGCAAACAATTTCTTCCTCGGCGGTGCCATTGAAGCTCTTCTATCAGTAAATGAAACACAAGCAAAACATTAATCCAACACTGCCCTTTGCGTATTTTCACGAAAATCCAACCGACTTCAGTAAATTCGTGTAGGGGGGCACGTGGGTAGGCAAAAACTATGACATTACAAGCAAGCATATCATGTATGAGCATGAAACAACACCCACAATAGTTTAACCAGAAAAGTTAACACAAACTCACACGCAAGGAGACCAACCAAAATATAGCTACCTATTAAACCCGGGAAATCATTGGAAACTACCAATGGGTGTTACCTTTTATGCGCAACAGCCGGCCGTCTTGGCTACCCCCTCCCCTGTAAACATTGCAGGCCGAGTATGACCTGGGTACGAAATTTGTGGAGTAGAGTTTCGATAAAATTGGGGTATCTGGTTGGCGACCTGGATTGGGAGGTTGAAGCCCGACATAAATAGTGAAGGGAGGGACATTGTTTTTGGGGGAAATATGCACGGGGTTATGGGAGGAAGAGAGGGAACTTAGGATCAGAGATGTGGTGGGTGGAAAGAACTCGGTTCGATGTGGTGGGGAGGGAAGGGTACGGAAACAGAGGGTTAAGGATATGGAGGGAAAAGGGAAACTTTTGGAGGGAATGAAAATGCAGCTTTGTTGGCACATTTTGGTGTCTTTTGATTTTTGTTACTTTAATTTAAAAACAATAAGCTCATGTGACATTATGGATTGGGTAATTTCGCAGTTACTAAGCTCATATGGAATATAATCTTACCTAAGAAGATTTCTACCACTCCCCTGGAAACTGCTTAACTCCTGCTTACCATTTGATGATATCCTCGTAAAATGTGGTTATAGCTTGGCCTCTAAATGTCCTCTGTGCAATCAATCTGACTCCATGGAACATTTCTTTACTAATTTTCAACTGTGTAAATCCATTTGGTTGCAGATTGCTGCTTTCAATTAGCGGAATGTGCATAATACAGTGGATACTTTTTCCAATTTCTGGAACTGTAGTGACCTGACTGGAATAGCAGAGACTGCTATGTCATCTGATTCATGCTGTGATCTGCTGGGCTTTATGGAAGGCTAGGAATGCTTATTATTTCTATGGCACACCTTTTTCCATCTCCCATATTAGCAAGGAAGTCACAGATGCATTCTACCTTTCCATTACCACCTCTCCCCGAAGGTTTCATGTTCCCTTCTTTGTTGTTTCCCCCCAGTCCCCCACCGAAGCTAGTTATTTCCACAATATACTAGGAATATCCAGGTCACAGTTTCATCAGGGTTAGAGTGGATGCATCTTGGTCTAATTCCTCTGTTTCAATTGGCTTAGTTACTCGCAATCGCCAAGGTTTACCAATCCTTAATAGATCCTATACCATAACAGCCATATATCCACTAGAAGCTGTAGTTAAGGCAATTGTTATGGCCTGGCAGATCTGTCTGGACGGATATCCCAACCTCAACATTGAATCTGACTCACTACAGGCAGTTTATATGATTAATGAGCCTTCACTTTCCAAATGACCCTACACCCTCTACTTTTCCGAGTTCACACTCTTTTGTCCCATGCTACCATTAAGCACACATATAGAGATTGTAACTCAGTTGCGGATGCCATGGCGAAATATGAGGCATCCTCTGCGGTGGTTTCAACTTTGCATATGACCCACATTCCGGCACATTTTAACGGCTTAATCTATATGGATATTATTCATACACCTTAATTATATTAGAATCCACAGGTAAGCCTTCAAATAAGATTGATACTGCTGATCTTTCCTCTATTTTTGCTGCTCTTCCGCGATGACTACCATTTTTCCCAGTCTCAAGAGTGCTTTCACATGGCGGATTCCCAGTTTATAGCATCGAGCACTCAAGCCTGGAGCCCTCGAGCCTTGGAGTCCGATAGGACTCAAGCCTTGGAGCCCTCGAGCATTGGAGGCCCTCGAGCACTGGATCCCCTCGAGCCCGGATGCCCTCGATCCCAGAATACCCTCGAGCCTAGAATGCCCTCGAGCAATGGATGGCCCCGAGCACTGGATTCCCTCGAGCCTGGATGCCCTTGAGCCGAGAATACCCTCGACCCCTGGATGCCCTCGAGCCCAGAATGCCCTCGAGCAATGGATGACCCCGAGCACTGGATCCCCTCGACCCTGGATGCCCTCGAGCCGAGAATGCCCTCGACCCCTAGATGCCCTCGAGCCCAGAATACCCTCGAGCAATGGATGGCCCCGAGCACTGGATGCCCTCGAGCCAGGATGTCATCGAGCCGAGATGCCCTCGAGAGTGGATTCCCTAGAGCGTGGATGCCCTCGAGGCTGGATGCCAGCGAGCACTGGAGGCCCTCGAGCCTGTATGCCCTCGAGCACTAGATGCCCTCGACCCAGCAAGCACTTGACCATCAACCCCTCGAGTCAAAAAATTAATGATCTATTGGCCTAACTTTCAGCCCAAAATAAATGTAAACTGTAGCCCAATCACTATAAGGTGTGTGTGTATTAGTATTTCGCCCACAACCTCTCCTCTTCCAACACCTCCATCCACAGTTCCCGAGGCCATTCCTCCGCCGTTCCCAAGGCTATTCCTCCGCCGACCCCTGCACCCTCCACCTTCCTCTACTCTCACAGCGCCGTCCCCTGCCACCTCTGCCGTGCCCTGCTCCCTCCACCGTGCCCTGCTCCCTCCGCCTTGCCAATTCCCTCCGCCATCCACTTCTCCAGCCGCGCCCCTTGATCGGCCAAGCTGTGTCCGACCATCTTCCACTGTACACCAAACACCAGTCGTCAACAACCCATACTCCCAATTAGGTAAGGAGATTATTTTCCTGAGGTTTAGTCAGTCAAAAGTTTTTCATCCTCATGGGTTGATTTCATGATAATGCCTCATTGTGTCAATGCCCTCAATGTGCTCATGTTTTCAGCATTGGTGAACAATTTTGTGCGTAACCTGATTGCTCATGACATGTGATTCTGGATGGCACAACCCGTGCTCGCATATAATATGATAATTTTATGCATCACCTGATTGTTCATGATATTTTTTCTTGCTCATGGGTTGATTTCATCATAATGCCTCATACCATCAATGCCCTCATTCTGCTCTTGTTTTCAACATTGGTGAGTACTTTTGAGCATACCCTGATTGTTGTTCATGACATGTGATTCTGGATGCATGGCCCATCGATTTGCCAAGGATTTATAGAATGTCCATCTTGTTCAATTCTTTTGCTTCTGTTAATATTATCAAAAATTGGGATTAAGCATGAGTAAACATTATTCCACATTCAGCCTATGAGAAGGAATGCTTAATTTAGAAGAAGTTGAGTCTGTATTATTTACCTTTGTGTGTGTCTTATTTACCGTGTTCCGTTCTGGCTACCGTTAACACATTTAGTTTAACAGACATGGCCCCCAAAAAATGTTCAACCAAGCAAAAGAACAATACCCAACAGCCCAGGAAAAAGCCAAGAGTGGTGGGGGGGAGGACGTCGAGCACGGGACTCAGATTTTTCCGTCGACTGAGCCCATACCGGCCGCAGAGGCGGACTCCACTCAGCATACAACTGTCTACAAGGACTTCATCTTGAGGGGCCTTATCCTTGAAAGAGGGCTGAGGCTGGAAAAGCCCTTCAGGAACTATGTGAAGGAGCACGGTTGGGAAGGCCTCATCGCACAACCGTCGCGGGCAAACCAGACCATGACGTGTGAATTCTTATCGATAATGAAGTACAAGAATTCATCAACTGTTTCCTCCGTGGTCAGTTGGTCGAGTTGTCTTCGGATTTGATCAACACGTTCTACAGGATCCCGCCGAAGCCCGCCAGCTTGTACAAAGCCGCTGACACCGCAGTTGAACAAGCTTCATGGGAAGACATCATCACAGCAATCTGTGATGACAGCGCCGCAGTAATTCAGAATATACCCCAAGAATGGTCCAGCATAGAGAAAAAGTACTTGACTGAGGACATGAACGTGTGGTACAGTTTCATAGCTGCCCGGCTACACCCCGTGAAATTGAATAGCGAGGTTCATCGGTCCTATATGCTGCTGCTGTACAAGATAAAGAAGAACATGAGCCTGGATGTTGGGAGTACAATAATGGCATACATCTGGGATTGTGTCAATGCCCATAACTGCATAGGCTTGTCCTCACTCATCACTGCAATATGCGTGGAAGCAGGTTGCGGATACAAAGATGGTGACGTCACAATAATTCCAAAGCTCCCCATAAACCCTCTCATATTCTCCAAGAAGAAGAACGTTGATGAGTCATCGAGGGTGAAAACAAGTAAATCATTGAATGAAAACTCGGATGGGGACTTGGCTGCTTTGTAAATGAAGGTGGATCATTTGGTGCACTGGACATCGCAGGTTGGGAAGATCCTCACAGCCATGTGTGTCGAGAGAATCAATGAATTGGGTCCAATCCCTACCTTTGATTCGCCAAGGCCCAACACGGTGGAGAAGAGGGCACGCAGGAAATGACTGCCCACAGTCACCTCACACCTGCGTATTATCACGTTTTTTCAGTTGCTGGTTTAATTTTGATGTGGGGATCTAACATTTGTTGCTTTCGAAACATACATTGCTACTTTGTCCAGATTGGTTTTGCTTTGGATTTTGGAATGTTAGCTTTCATGACACATAACGTATTTGTGTTGTTGTGTTAAACGACCTGCATGACCAATTCGTATCAGGTTCCTACATGAGTAAAATTGTTGCAACGCGCTGAACCAGTAGAGCTGCAGCGCGCTGCAGCTGGCAGAACCTATCATAGGAATAATTGTCCACTTTTTTTACTAGCCTTTACCAAAACTGCTGTAGTACGTTGCAGCGGACAGAAATTCACCACTTGGCAACAAATTGGAAGATAGTTGTACAACAGTTGCCAGAGGCAACAAAACCCAACAAAGTAAAAGAAGTAAATTAAATTTTAACTTCGACATCGATGCTCGACCCCCGCTAGTCTACAACCAACTTCATCTTCTTGGATTGACTGTCTCGAAGTTCTCGGCCATCGTCATCTATCCAAATGCCATCTTTGTGGTTCCTCAGTATGGCTCCCACCTCAATCCCGTTGTCACTAGGTAGAGGGGAAATAGAGGGGAACTCTAACATTTCACTTGTAACCTCAAAATCAATTTCATCGGGGAAAGAGAATTTTCTACCTTGCACCACAACAAACCAACCTACATTGGACGGGTCATTTACGTAGAAAACTTGTCTTGCTTGTTCGGCCAAAATAAACTGATCATTTTCATATGCCACACGAGTCGGGTCAACAAGGGTAAATCTCATTGGATCATCAGTTCGAACCCCAGTTGTGTTATCAAACCATTGGCACTTGAAAACCGGAATCTTGAATTCTCCATAGTCAACCTCCCAAATCTCACCAATAACACCATAGAATGACATCACAGTTACGACTGGTTTTTTGTCTTTCTTACTTGCTTGCCACATAGTCTCCGACTCAATGTATACCCCACTATTTTGTGTCGTGCTCTTCAAATCTTGTCCCTAGTAGAGAAAGAAAACCGTTGATGTCATACCCGGAATACCTCAAAACCGTGCAGTTAGGCTTCCTCGCAAATGCCCTAATTTTTGGGTCGTAATCAGCAACATTGCATCGGTCATATAACCAATTCACAAACTTGTCAATGTGCTCCAACTGGACTTTATTAGGGGGCCACGTGGGATGACACTCTGTTATCGAATGAAGGTGCTCAGTTACATAAGCAGAAGTCTCCAAACAATTCCTCAACACATACAAATGAACTGACATCAGATCACTATTCAATGGAGTAAATAACGTTCCCCTCGACCTCGGCTTGCCCCCTTCCTCCCAACATGTCAATTCAGGGGCACCCCAAATTTTCTGCGTCCCTCCAAATAGGAAGAGAAAAATTCAATCACTTTTTCGGTAACATACCTCTCAACAATACTAGCTTCCGGCCGACTCATACATTTCACGTACCCCTTAAAGACTTTCATGTGACGCTCGAATGGATAAATCCAACACATGCCAACTGGACCGCATATCTTCACCTCCCGCACTAGATGGATGACCAAGTGAACCATTATATCAAAAAAGGATGGAGGGAAATACATTTCCAACTTGCAGAGCACGACAACAACATCATTTTGTAGAACATCCAGATGGTCCCGATCAATAGACTTCCGGCATATGGAGGCAAAAAATATACAAAGTCTAGTGATTGAGTGCCTTACGTCGGCCTCCATTACCCCACGAATAGCAATAGGTAAAAGTTGTTGCATCAAAACATGACAATCATGAGATTTCAACCCCGCCATTCGACAATCCTTCGTAACTACCCGACTCACGTTCGATGAATAACCAATGGGGACCTTCACTGATTTCAAACTATCACAAACTGAGATTCTCTCCTCCTTAGACAAGGTACAAGGTGCAGGGGGCAAGTACGTCCTCTTACCCTTCACTTCTGGGGCGAGGTCATTTCTGATTCCCATATCAACCAAGTCCAACCGGGCATTCAAACAATCTTTCGTCTTCCAAGGAATATTCAAGAGGGTGACTATCAAACTTTCACAAACATTTTTCTCAATATGCATCACGTCTAGGCAATGCCTAACCTCAAGATGCTCCCAGTATGGTAGATCAAAAAATATTGACCTTTTCTTCCACGGCCCACCACAATTTATTTTGTCCTTGCCTTTGTACTTTCCCAACACCACTCGTAATTTCTTAACCTTGTTGTGAATCTGCACACCAGTTAGTGATGTAGGGGATTTCCTTCGTTCATTCCCGCCAACAAAATTGACCACATCATCCCGGTATTTATGGTTTTCGTTGAGCCATTTTCTATGGCCAAGATACACTGTCTTTCTTCCATGTCTTAGCTGTTTGAATTCAGTCTTCTCCTCACAAATGGGACATGCATTGTGCCCTTTCACAGCGTTCCCAAATAAATTTCCATAGGCCGGAAAATCATTGATAGTGCAAATTAGCATGGCCCGCAGTTGAAACTCCTCATTCATATGGCCATCAAATACCAACACCCCTTTATCTTCCCACAATATCTTCAAATCTTCTATCAATGGTCTCAAATACACACCAACCTCATTCCCAGGTTGTCTAGGACCTAAGATTAACATAGGCATCATAACATATTTACGTTTCATGCACAAATATGGGGCAAATGTATAACCAACATCACGGGCCACGAACTATGCTTCGATGACATATTACCAAATGGATTCATCCCATCAGTACACAATGCAAGGCGGAGATTTCTAACCTCCGAAGCAAAGGAAGGATATCGCTTGTCAAAATTTCTCCATTGTTCACCGTCCGCCGGATGTCTTATCTTGTCGTCATGTAGTCTTTCCCGCTCTCCATGCCATCGCAAGTTTTTTGCATCTTCTGAATTCGCGAATAACCTCTTCAACCTAGGAATTATAGGAAGATACCACATACACTTCAATGGGACCTTCTTTTTCTTCTTAGCCAAACACCCATCAACATCATTCGTCACACCCTTATATCTTGCATTTTTGCACACGGGACATTCAACCGCATCTATCAAATCACCGTCATACAAAACACAATCATTTGGACATGAGTGTATTTTCTTGTATTCCAAACCAAGTGGACACAATATTTTCTTGGCCTCGTAATAGTTTTTCGGAATTCCATTCCCTTCCGGGAACTTATCCTTCAGAATCTTCAGTAGTGAATTCACACTTGCATCACTCCAAGAACTTGTAGCTTTCAAATTGAAAACCTCCATAAAAAAAGATATTACGGTATCCTTACTTTTACATCCCGGATACAATGGCTTCTCTTTCTCGTCCAGAAAAGCACTCAACATTGTAGGTTTCCCCTCAAAATCTCTCACAATGTCATCGAACATACCATCAACTGTACATTTGTCTCCATCTACCTTGTCAAACCCACTGTCATGTCTTTGCTCAACCTCTCCATGAAATGTCCTTACAATGTAACCTCCGTCAAATCCGTTCTTCAACAAGTGAAATCTAACAACCTCACGATCATCAAACCGTTCACGACACAAGCATCTTTTGCATGGACAAAGTATTCTCTCCTCCCGACCAAAGGCATAATCTAGAAACAAATCAATAAATGCAATATGTTCACCACTCCCTCTAGCTACACTTGGACAGTTAACCATTTTCCCCCTCCACGCAAACACGGATTCTCGGTCCGTCGTATCTAAACAAGACGAAACACACCATTACACATATTTTCATTGGTAAAAAATACGAACAATGAACATGATCTTTTTGCTACACAATACTAAACATGTCATGCATGTACGTGTATAAGTATGTGAATCGATCAACTGCATGTTCTCGGGAAACATATAAATATATATACCACCTACCTAGCGTTGCCCAAAAATGTTCACATTAACACTCATTAATTTACACTCCCACAACATGATCGATACTCAACCAACATAAGCTAGGCATAGAGAAACAAATAATAAATACAAAAAAACTACCCCCAATCATGCATTTATGGTTATGGTTGATTGAAATTCCCAAAATTAATGAATACTTACTTCCATGAGTCCTCATTTGTTTGAGTTATTGCACACCTTCCCAAGAAATCTACCATCTAATAATGGATGTTCAAGTTCAGAACTAATTTAAGAGGGTAAGTTCGGAGCATTAAATGCTCGATTTAGCACCGGTTTTTGTCAATAAGACACCAAACCGGTGCCAGTTTTCCCGCATTTTTCCACGAATGCATTCAGCACCGGTTTCTACATCCCATAACACCGGTTTCTATAACCGGTGCCAAAAACATATATCACGCCGGTTTTCTAGGATTCTTTGCACCGGTCTTCAAACCGGTGCGAATATAACACCGGTGATCGTTGTTTTTAGCACCGGTTTTTTTACCGGTACTAAACTCTCAACGGTTTTCACAAATTCTAGCACCGGTTTCCCGACCGGTGTAAAAATAACACGTGTTTTTATTTAAATAACCGGTGCAAAAATATTTCTAACAGGTGCCAGAATAACACCGGTTTTACACCCGGTGCTAACACAACAAAAACCGTTGCTAAAACAAGATTTACGCCAGTTTCCGTAATCAATGTTAAAAAACCGGTGCCAGAGGGGGGTCTCTGTGGTAGTGGTGAGATTTCAGAGGGCAACTTCAACTTCTTCAGCGGTGGCGATTTTAGAGGCGGCGGATGGTCGGAGAAGGGGAGAAGAGGAGATAACGGTGAACTATGAACGGAGAAAGCAATTGGCTTTGGGAGAACAGAGAAATGAGAAAGAAATTGGCTATTGGAATTTCGAAGAATGGAGAATGAATAAACTTCGGTTTTGGGGGAACAAAGAAAGAAGGAAGCAGAGGGGTTTTGGATTTAGTTTCATGTTTTTAATATTTTTATATTTTTTACATAGGAGAAAAATAGTCTTTTCAGTCTATTCCGGCTACCAACTGCTGGAAAATGTTATATTTGCACATAACCTGAATACTTAGGGTTACATTTGCATTTTCAATTATGGCAGAGTTATATCTACACTTTCGTCAATTATGTAGGGTTATAAATGCATTTTGCTCAATATATTAATAATTAAAATTTTATTCAATTAACTCTGAAAAGTCAAATAAGAAAGTTTATTCTGGAACAGAGATAGTATTAAAATACAGAAAATGTGAAAATAAAATCTGGTTCATCTTCAACAATAACAAACAAAACACTACAGGAATTTGGAAACTAGGTTTCACAACACAAACACCATAAATATACTCAAAATTGACCAATTCATATTCGGAAAAAATAAAAGATTAGGATTTTAAAAATCCAACAAAACAAACTTAAACTACAATAAACTTACCAAAAATGGAGATAACTGTAAAAGCATACTCCACTAGTGGAGGGCCTTTGATTAAAGATAGGGATCAAAGGCGGTTCTTGAGGAATCGTCTTTGATGAACTCCCGAAACGAGTTCCGAACTCGGAACTCCTTTTCAAGGGGATTATTTTTTTATCAAAGACACTTCCACCTTTGGGAAAATCGATTAAAGGCGGTTCTATTGCAGAATCACCTTTAATCGAATGACTTTGTTAGGCCACTATAAACCAAAAACCTGATGCAAGCCCAAATCCATGCCTTAGTTTATTTTCTCATTTTTCACTCCCTTTCCAGCCCTCTCTCCCTTTCCCTCTCCAGCCCTCTCTCCCTTTCCCTCTCCAGCCCTCTCTCCCTTTCCCTCTCCAGTCCTCTCTCTTTTTCCCTCTTCAGCACTCTCTCCCTAAACCCTAAATCACCAGTGCCTCCCGCCTCACTTCCTCTCCCCTCACCGAGAATCCCTTCCTCTCGCCTAAACCCTAAATCACCATCTTCCATTTCTCTCCTCTCGCCTCCATCTCCATCGTTCCTGTCCCACCGTCCTCCTCATAGCATCGCTGCCTCCACCATTCTCCTCACGGTGCCCTGCCTCCCTGCTCCACCGTCCTCCTCCCGGCGTCGATGCTCCACCGTCCTCCTCACAGCACCGCTGCTCCACCCTCCTATTCACGCTGTCGCTTCCATCTCACCGTCTGCTAAAGGCTACATTGTGACAAAGGTTTCCGTCGGCAAAGGCTCCACCGCTAAGGCTTCGCTATGTTTTGTTAAGTCTGCTGGTCTGTATTTTCCTTATCCTTGTATTTTTTTTGCCCTATATTTTGTTCTAGATTTGGATTTGGGTTGAAGAATTTGTTTCAGATGGGGTTGTGTTTCATCTGAGGCTACTGGAAACCTTTTAGTTTCCAAAAGTTTTTTTATGGCCCAAGAACTAAGTTCCGAACTCGGAACTGCTCGGGGTCCAATTAAAGGCAGTTTTTGGAACCTCCTTTGATCGATGACGATCAATGATAGGATTAGAGAAATCACCTCCAAAGTGACTTCTCTGGTATGAAATAACCTTCTTTGATCACCCCACCCTCCACTAGTGCTCCTTTTGTTCTACTTTATATGACAACATAGTTTTAGGTGCTTAGATTTAGGTCAATGAAATGAGTGTATGAAATTGAATTTATAAAGATAAAAGTAAAATGAGTTGATGAAATTGAAGGAATCTTTCCAAAATTGTGTTGATATAAAAGAAACAACTCAAAAAGGAAAGTGTGTCGTATATAGAGGAACGAATGGATTAGATATTTTGATAGAAATTTTTATATGTTACAGATTTATGTATGTGGATGTGTTGGCCGAAGAGTCTGTCTCTTGAAAGACGGTATTTCAATAATAGCAAGAGGCAAGAGTCTGTCTCTTGGTTCTAAAGAAAATAAAATAAAATAAAGGTTTTATTTTACTATTTTTTAAATAATCGCATGCCATTTCTAATTTTTGTTTTTTTAAAGTCAAATCGTCGCAGACGGGGTTTGTATGATGTCCTTCCCTTTTCATTAAGCTCATATATTGTGAAAAGTTGGCTTACAATGCCCGAATGCTTCACTAATACAAACTAAGATAAATGTAACACTCTGAAAGTGTTGTTTTTAGTGCTAATAATACTAAGTTGAATCTATTGCAATAATTTTACAATAATTACTTTAGGTGGTGTTGCATTAGATCTAACGCAACACTTTTCAAAATTTATGTAGCACTTTTCAAGATTTAGGTAACACTAACACGTTTCAAATGTTTAAGTAACACATTATAAACAATTGTAACATTTTAATTAGTGTTGCAAGAAAAATATTACGATATCTCTAATTAATTTGCAGTAGTGCTTACATCAAGTTGCCTGAAGGTTTACTTAAGTTGCTCGGAGGCTTACATCAGTTATCCCAAAGGGGATATCATTAAGGGGCTAAAAGTCAAATTACAAATTTGTTGCTTGTATGTATAAAACAAAAAGAAAGGAGTATATCATAAGATTAATGGAGGAGTATATCATAAGATTAATGGTAAAAACTGCGCACATTTTCGACTAGTTCAGCTTGAACCAAATGGAAACTGATCTCATAATTCGAATATTAGGCACCTTCTCTTAGAGTATCCAATACACTGTTCTAATAAATTTCTAAAACAATCAAAACAAAAGTGAACAACTCCAAAAATAAAAAATCCGGCTTATCTCCATTAACTCTTTTTTGTTAGTTTTATCTCATCATAAAAAAAACTTTTATTAATTACAAAGTGACTTTCTCTACAATCACACGGTATAAATTAATATTTAGTGATCTTTCTTTATAATAAAATCAATAGATAGATAATGGTGCAAAATAATGGTATAATGATATCCTTACATATCTTTTCATATTAATGAACAGTTCGATAGAGACTGTCCGAAAATTATTATGCAACCACTAAAATAAATAATTTGTGATGCGTTCTTGGAGTATTCGTGACATTTAAATGCGTCGTTAAAATTATTAGTGATATTTGGAGTGCTTTTATTCAGCGTGTCACTAAAATATGATGAAGTGTTGAAGTATCATTAATTTTTTGTTACTTTTTATTATGCGATTCAATTCAGAAATGTCATCAAATTTTGTGACATGAATTGATGTAGTAATTCAGTTTAATGATATTCTTATACACACAATACAAAATATTTAATAATATCTTTAGGTGGAGCAAAATTTGTAATATTTCCTAATATACCACAAACTATGCGTCACTAATTTTTTATTTTTTTTGTGTGGCTATTTCGCCACTAGTTTTCTTTCTTTAATTAGATTTGCATCAGTCAGTAGTTTACCATCTTTTGACAAAGTCCATTGCTTGTATACACACCCACGGGTGTATCCCAGTGGTTGGGATATGGGTGGGTAAGCCAATAATCCCAGGTTCGATCCTCGGCAGCGGCAGTGTGGGGAGTTCTTGCTTTGCAAGGCTCCCTTGTGCGCACCGAGGCAATGCCAAGCCCATGGGTCCTGGTGCTGGGCTACCGTGATTTACCTCTCATACGATGGCCTGGGTGTGGGCTAGTATGGGCCGCTGAGGGCGAGCGGATTGATCGCCATTGCTTGTATACATGACCGACATTTATCTAATCATTGAATTTTATATTCGATTTTTTTTAATGAAAGCTGAGATATACATTAATTATGAATGGACCTGTCGGTAACAAGATTAAATGCGAATCATGTGATTCATGATTTCTAGCCATCAGTCAGCAGACTCAACTAATCAATGGCTGAAAATCCCTTCTATTTTTTCAGCAATACTCCGTATTAGTTAAATGTCTTTCTCATGCCCAGACCATAAGGATAATTGAAGATAAGGATAATTGAAGAAACTGAGCTACCCAGGGTAACATGATCTGACAACGCTACCTGAGCATGCATAATGGTGGAGTATTGATTGAAGAGTGGAGTGGAATTTATCTATCACGGATGAGTGAGAGAGATAAATAGTTGGGAATTGATTAAATCTAATTTAGCGGAATATTAATTATTTATTGAATTTTATGAATGTATTTAATTTGAATTTATTTAGATTAAGTGCAATGGTAGAAATTACTTGTGATTTTTTATCAATTAAATATATTATTTCTCTCAATATCTTTCTTCCACCTCACTCTAAAAAACCACTTAAGAAATCACCTCATTTTTTCTCCACAATAGTAAGAAATCACTATATCTATTACTCCGTCCCAGCCGAATGTGCACACTTTTTGGTCAACTTTCTCAGGTAATGTTTGACCAACAATAACTTTTGTTATGTACATTAGCGGTGTGTTAAAATTTGATATTTTGAAAATACATCATGCAGGGAATCCAACAATATCTCACATGATGATATTGTATCTATATACTAGTTGAAATTTATGGTCAAACATGTCTCGAGAAAGTTGACCAAAAAGTGTGCAGATTCGGCTGGGACGGAGGGGTACTATTTATGTACCTCACTTGAATTTCTTCATCATGCTCATTAATTTTAACATTAATAATTTAATTTAAATAAATTTGTCCACCCAAAAATAAATTGAATATGAAATTCAATAGTACATATTTATAATTTAATTTCATTTTTTTGCAAAATATTATTAAATATTTCATTTTTTTCATTTCATATTTTGTTTTATTTATCAAAATAATTTTTTGAAATTTATTTTCAACTTTCAAATGCTATTTTAGACTAAAAAAATGAGAAAACATAACTATATTATGAAATTAGTGTGTCAAGAGGCCCCAACGGATGAGAGAGAGTGGTTTTTAAGTAGTTTCATAGTAAGAAACTAGTAGGTGAATTCTTATCAAGAAACCACGTAAGAAACCTCATTGTGAGCTTGTATGGTTTCTTAAGTGGTTTCTTAACATTAAGAAACTACCATTGTCTATGATCTAAGAGCAAGTGGAGTGAGCGTTTCTTAAATTTAAAAAACTGCTCAAAAAACTGAAAACACCCACAGGTAGTTTCTAGGTCGGTTTCTTGTTAAGAAACCGGCTCATAGTTGCTAACTAGGGAACCGGTTAAGAAACCGGTCCGTGTAAGCGTGTCAGCGTGAACACATGGTAAAGGGGCCGCCTGCTGCAGCCCATTTTTCTTTGCCTCAGTGGGACACATGTCACCCATGCATTGGGCCACGTGTCCCACATGCAGAATTATTATTATTTTTTGTTTTAAATCCGTTGACACGTGGCGCCTTCTGGTTGGGCCACTTGTCAAATGGATTTTAAAAATTGGAAGTCTAATTCAACAAAAATGAGTGGGACATGTGTCCCACTTATATGACGACACGTGTCCCATCTCAACGGAAAAATCTGATGTACATATTTAAATGGGACACGTGTCCCAACCGATGGTGACACGTGTCCCAATGGCTATATAAAAAAATTGCAAATTTAATTTTTAAAAATTGAATTTCAAATCTCTAAATTTGTTTAATGGCTATTTTTTAAAACTTATAAATAGAGCCAATTCACCCAATTTAACTACACCACTTTTAATTCTAACACTTCTACCTCAATCTTTCATCTCCTAAATTTGTCTCCAATATTCACTTTGGAAGTCAATTTTTGAAATGGATTCGCGAAGACCGTCGAATGGGAAAGATAAGGTAATTTCAAATTCTTCTAATTCCAAAAATTCAACCAAAAATTCGAATATTCGTCCAATTTCAAATTCAGAATTTTATGAAAATTTGCCAAACATCCCGCCCAATTTTTATATGAATTCCCAACATTCGTACATGAATTTCCAAAATCAATATAACTCTTCCCAAAATGCATACACGAACTCTCCTTACCCGAAACACTATTCCCAAAATCCTAACGCCCAATCGCAAAATTCATACCCAAACTCTTATAGTCCAAACTTTCATTCTCCACACCATGATGCAATTAACGAATCGGGATCATTTTGCTACCAAGGAGGTCGGGGTACACCGGGTCAAAATTTTGCAAATGACCATGGGCGTCAATTTGGAAGTCACGAAGTTCCGGATGGTAAACCCTATCTTAATGTGTTATATTTTAATTATGAAGAAGCCAGATCATCATTAATTTTTATTGCCTTTATTTATTTATGTTAGATTTTAAAATTAGTATATTCGACATATTATTCAAATGGATAAAAGTATTTAATAAATGTAAAATAGTTCATGTGCTTATATGTAAACATATGTAAAATACATCAATATTTACTATACATGTTCATTTATGTGTAGACAATTTTTGTTAACTTACATGTAGTATTTAAATTACAATATATTAAATAGTATTATTTTTTATTTTATTTAAATTATGAAATGTACATAATTTATTTTCGTTGGCTCTATTTAACAATGTAGTATATTTAATTCAATAACGTTGCATTTCTTTTTTACTTTATATATACAAATTCGTATATTTAATTTGTTTGTATATTATAATAGAATTTGAAGAAAGCAATGACCTTGCACTAGTGTGCGAGAGTAAGGATACGAAGAAGAAAAGTAAACGGGAGAGAAAGATTGATCATCAAATCAACTTGAAAGCTGACTCTCAATTTTCAAATTGAAACCTCATAGGTAGCCTCCTGCGTATAAGGATGAAATTGAAAGGCAAGTTGAAGAAATGATGAAGAATAAGGTTATACAAGTCAGCACTAGCCTGTTTTCTTCACCAGTAATTCTTGTAAAGAAGAAAGGTGCTACATTGAGGCTTTGCATTGATTATAGAAGGCTAAATGCATTATTTATTAAGGACATATTTCCAATTCCTGTAATAGATGAGTTGCTAGACGAATACATGGTTCTAAGTATTACTCTAAACCTTATTTAAGAGCGGGTTACCATCAGATTTGTGTAAGGAAAAATAATGGAAAAGTCTCAGGAAAGGCGGTCTTTCTATAAGCTTATGGACAGTCCTCAGGGGCATTTGCCTTAAATGTTGTGATTTTTTATAAAATTTAAATATTGTATTTTATAAGTTAAAACAAGTAATAATATGTATTTGAAGGTGAAAATATAAAAATATATGATATAAAAAAATATTTTCAAAAATTTTAAATTTTGTATGCAATTTAAGAAATGCAGTGTATAAGGTAAGAAATAAGTGGTCTGTCCATAAGCTTATGGACAGGCCGCCTGTCAGGAGACCCACTCAAAAATGATATACCTCAAACAACATTTCAAACCCATCATAGGATTCGACAACCTTTTAGGCACTTATGAATCAGATGTTTATTATGTTTTTGAGGAAGTTTGTGTTAGTGCTTTGACGGTGTACTTGTTTTAGAAAACTCTTTGGAATAACACCAACATCATTTGAGGGAGATGTTGTCAATTCTCTGATTACACAGGTTATGCGCTAAGCTATCAAAATGTATATTTTCCTAAGATAAAGTGGAGTATTTGGGGCATGTAATCTCTAAAAATAGGGTAGGAATAGATATACGAAAGGTAAATTGTATCCTTAAATGGCCAAAACCTACAAATGTCAAGCAACTGAGGGGGATTTTGGGTCTGACAAGTTACTATTGAATATTTATAGCTGGGTATGGTCTCATTTGTAAGCCATTGCATAAGCTTCTGAGGAAAGAAAGTTTTGAGTGAAATGAGGAAGCAACTAGATCTATGCAAACATTAAAACAAGTAATGAAACCAGCCCCAGCGTATTACACAAATTATATGCTAAGCTGTCAACATATGTGTTTGCCTAGGATAAAGTGGAGTATTTGGGGCATGTAATCTCTGAAAATGGGGTAGGAATAGATATGCAAAAGGTAGATTGTATCCTTGAATGGCCAGAACCTACAAATGTTAAGCAACTGAGGGGACTTTTTGGTCTAACGGGTTACTATCGAATATTTATAGCTGGTATGGTTTCATTTGTAAGCCATTGCATAAGTTACTGAGGAAAGAAAGTTTTGAGTGGGATGAGGAAGCAACTAGAGCTATGCAAACATTGAAACAAGTAATTACTCCAGCCCTATTATTAAGGATTCTTGATTTCAATAAATCTTTCAAGATAGAAACAAATGCTTGTGAATATGGAATGGGGATTGTTTTAATGCAGGAAAAAGGCCAATAGCTTACATAAATAGCTTTTTGTCCCAAAAAACGTGGTCTATCTACCTACGAAAAAGAATTGTTAGCATTGGTGCTTACAATGGATAAATGGAAGCATTATTTGGCTGGAAACCATTTCGTCACAAAGACTAATCATGGAAGCTTTAAATACCTTCTAAATTAGAATTTGACTAATACACTCCAACAGAAGTGGGTGACCAAGTAACTTGGTTTTAGTTTTGAGATACGGTTCAAAGCCTGAAAGTCAAATGCAGCAGCAGACTCTTTGTCGATGAACCCTTTATTGGCGAAAGGTTTTAATGAGAAGGAAATGCCACTACTATGATTATACAAGATGAGAAGAGTAAAGAAAATGATCAGGTTTGTGAACATGGAGATATTGATGTAAAATATAAATATAGGAATGAAGGAAATTGCATGATGTGGATTAAGAATTTGAGAGTGGAAATAAAGGCCTGAATGATAAGCAATTCTTGAGTCTCCTGCTTGGAAAGAAAATCAGGATGAACAAATCTGAGTGAAGCAACCTTTAACACTGTGGAGTTTCAACAATGTGATTATATGGAGGGAAGAGTAAGCACCATTTATGTGCCTACTTGGATGTTGCAAATCAAAAATATTTACGTGGGAGATTCATGGGCACGAGGATTGATAGCAGAAGCATTGATAGGAAAAAATACAAGTACTGAATATTCATTTGTGAGGGGCATTTTGAAAAAGGGGCGTAGGGTTGTTGTGGGATCAGAATGAGAGGTAAGGACTGATATTTTAAAGGCTTTGCATTCTTCGCCGATAGGGGGGCATTCAAGATAGCCGGCTACTATCAAGATAGCATTTTCACTATTTTTCTGTCCACAAATGAAGGAAACAATCATCGATTAAATCAGAACCTATAAAGCATGTCAAAGAAATAAGATCGAACACCGTTCATATCTAGGGTATTTACAACCACTACCAGTTCCAAATCAAACCTTGGACACATATAACTATTGATTTTATCGAGAAGCTTCCCGAGTCAGGTGATTTCGATACAATATTAGTGGTAGCCGATCGATTTACTAAATATGCTCACTCTTTGGCAATTTCACATCCCTTTACTGCCTCACAAGTTGCTCAGATTTTCAACTTTGAAGTTTATAAACTTCATGGTACACCTGAAACTGTTACCTCCGATCGAGACGAGGTATTTACGACTCATTTTTGGAAACAACTTATGCCATTAATGGGAGTGAAGCTACAGTTTAGTACAACCTATCACCCTAAATTAATAGACAAATAGAAAGAGTAAATCAGATGTTGGAGGGTTAGTTGAGGTGTTTTTGCGGAGATAGGCCTAGTTTTTGGAAAAACTGGTTGAGCTCAGCTAAATGGTGGTACAATACTACATACCATCACAGTATTAATATGACACCTCATGAAGATTTGTATGGAGTGAAACCTTTGGCACTTCCAATAGGCTCTTTCAGAGATATTATGTTCCTAGCTGCATGAGACGTGATACTTCTACGAGAAAAAGTGAATCAATTATTGAAGACACACTTGCAAAAGGCTCAAGCTAGGATGAATTTTTTTTTGGATTTAAGGAGGACTAAGAGAGTGTTAGAAGAGGGAGATTTGGTGTATCTTAAGCTGCAGAAACACAGACAACAGTCGGTAGTTGCAAGGTAAAATATGAAACTTCCACCAAAATTCCATGGACAATACAAAGTGTTGAATAAAGTTAGAGAAGTTTCATATAGGTTGGAACTACCAACAAGAAGAAAAATCCAACCTGGTATTTCACATTTCCCTTTTAAAGAACCATCAAAGGGCAACACCAGTACAAACCACTGGTATATCAAAATCTGAGCTGGACGAAGTGATGATTTTAGAGCCTAAGGGTATTATGGAGGATAATTCAGAAGAGCGGTGATGAACAAGTGATTCATGTCTCATTGAAAGGAAGCATTTATCGAAAGAGGAATCTCCATAGAAGGATGCTAGCATGATAACTCATCAGTTTCCACAGTTTCCTCAGTTTCATGCTTAGTAATTTTTCTGCAGGTTTTATTTTGATAGATTGTGGTCAAGCTCAATGATAAGAGGAATGAATTGTCATAAGAAGAAAGATTACAATGGTGTTTTTGTATCAAGTTGCTGCAATATAAATGTGAAGAAGGGAAACCCTAGCGGCGGAGCTAGCTTTACATTTCGATTGGAATGGGAATACCATTGCAATAACTTTGTAACAGAATTAGGTGGAATCCTTATGGTATTAATATGAGGAAAGTTAGATTCTGATAGGTATCTTGTTGATCATATTGAATTTGTTGGTTATTGTAACCTGATGACCATTCTGTTCTCTTCTATAATACTAAGGCTACTTTTGTGAGTTTTCAATGTAATTCCTTGTTCATAACATTCTAAATTCAATTCTCATTTAATCACTAACTGGGCTCCTAGCCCAATAGTAATATTTTTTTTATCTATTTTCATGCTTTGTATGTAACCCTATAGGTTCAGTCAGAATTTTCTCTCTCTAGAAACCAAGAGAGAAGCAAGAATACAACTTGGTCTCGATCGGCCCACAAAATTAAGGCTATTATGTCCAAAATTGGTGTTGGAAGTTGTAGCTTCTCATTCCAACCAACCAGGTAACTAAAAGTGAAGCTAATACCCTTAGGTTATAGCCATTTCTTGGGCTCCACTCCTTGGTAAAGCATGGTTAAGGGTAATCACTTATTAGATTTATCGTAAAGGGGAAAATATGTATTAGGGTTTATAGCAAATGGGAGGTTTTAATTTAGGCAGTTGAACAAGTAATCCACATTCATTAGGCATTAATCTGTAGGGAATAGTAATGGTTATTGGGAGTTTCAATTGTAGGGTTTATACATCTATACAAATTGGCAGAGAAAGGAGGTGGAGTGGGCATCAGGTTTCATAGTTGATGTTATTAAGAAGAAAAGGAAGTTTGTTTTCATCAAAGAGGTTGTGTGGCTTAGTATATTGTGAAGTAGTAATCATGAGGGGAAGATCTAACGTCTGGGAGATGAAACGATTGCCTAGGCAAGGGAAGAATATGGCTATAAATATTGTTCCACTCAATGTAGTGCAAGGCATCTTAAATTCTTTTGGATGTTTTAAACTACCTTCTAACATTAAATCTCACAATATGAGTGACTCACAATCTTTATATATCTCGGAGGCTCTTTACACCCCCGTATTTCCGATTATTCAGAGGAGAGGCGTGTTCCACAAGGTTTTGAAAGTGATTTAAGTTTCATACCAAGGCCAAGTAGGAGGGTAGGAGTGTTGAAAATCACCATGGCGGACATGGAAGAGTCAGTGGAAATGGAGTAGAACTGCCTACTTGCAGTTTGGCTGAATGACAGATAATTTAGCACGGATCGGTTGAACCAGTATTTAAGCGATTTTTGGAGTATAGATGCATTTTTTGTCCACCGCCACAAAAACTTTTATGTGGTGAAGTTTCAATCATTAAGAAGGTTCAAGGTGGAGAAGGTTAAAATTTATATCCAAATCCATGGATTTCCAGCCTGAGGATTTTACACCCCGGGCGGCTATTAAGGCGGCGCATATGGTAGGAGATGGCGCATATGGTAGGAGATGTTTTTGATGAGGACATCAGTCCAAACCTGATGCCAAATATTGAGTACCAAAGTGCAACAATATGGGTCATGCCAAATGATCCCCTTATCTTAGGTTATTACGTTGATCTTCCGAATGAGACGAGAATATGGGTGGATACCAGGTATGAACACCTGTATCAATCCTGCTACCAATGTGGTGTGATTGGTCATTCGTGTCAACGTTTCGTAATCTAGGATGACCTTGTCCTAGATCAGTTTGTGGAGAGCATCATCCAATGCCATAATGTCATCATGGGAACAAACATCGTTTATGATTCCAGCAAGGAACTGTTTCCCTCCCCTCTTAGGGCCTACTTACACAGGCATCCTCAGAGAAACACTCGCATTCCCGCTAGCTACAGGGACAACAGGTGGGAAAGATGTGTTGTCGGATGATGAAGCGCAAGAGAGTTTTCTATTCTCAATAGAGACAAATAATGGTCTTCCCCAGCAGATCTTTGAAGCCTCGGTAAACCCTGGAGCAGGAGGACACAATCCGGGAGAGGGTGACTTTCACTAGAGACTTTTTTACCCTTATTTTGGAAGGGGCAGACAGTACTCGCTACCACCACTGCCAATGCCTACCAATCTCTTACCAAATGGCCACTTGGAAAAATGGCTTTCATGAGCCAAACTGCTATTGAGACCTGAGCGTGGATGAGTATGGAAGCGTGGATTTGGATATGAATATAGGGCAATGGGCAGAGGCTAACCTGATTAATGCACCGTATCAACATCAAATACTGCAAGAGTTCTTTATGCCTCACCCACCACTAGAGTTTTATATGCATGAGAGTCCCCATGCACATGAGCAACTTGAAGCCTTTCATCAGGTTGAGGGATAAGAGGAGCTTCTAATGCGCTTGTTTGAGCAGCAACCAGATGCAGAGATGGAAACTCAAAAGGATCTGATGGGGGATAAGGAATCTCAGGAAGATGATACTAAGAACGATGACACTAAAAACGGTGAGGATCCTGAGAATGTTTCCACTCAGAACGACTTTGCAATGATTGGAAAGCTGGGTCTGCACCCTTAAAACCAAACCCCGGTGCGATCAAAACCGGTGCTGATTATGATTGATGGCACCTCCTTAGGCTCGACCAGCAACAGGAGCAGTAACCCAAGTGTCAACATGTAGAAGTTGAAAATTCGAGGAAGATATGACGAGAGAGGTCTTGGACCAAGAAAAACTATTGGTAGGAAGATGACGAGGAATCAATACAAAATTTTACATATGCAGATAGCAAAGCTCAACTCTAGACTTGAGGCGGAGGTAATGAGAAAAGCATCAAAAGCTAGGAAGATCAAGGCTAAGCAATAGGTGATGAAAAGAACAAAGCAAGCATACGAAAATAAAAACACTAAAATTCATCTGGGAATGCACCCTGGAGGAGTGGAGAACCTGATTGAACATTCAGAGCAAACTGGAGCCCAAATCCGGAGGCAATGATGTGGAAAACGGATGCACTTGCTCTGCAAAGCTACGCAGAACCTATCCCGATTCAGAAAGATGCATGGGAGACCAGAGTTAAAGGAAAGAACAAGAGAGCTAGGTCTCAGGATAATGATGCCTTAGAAGTTGTAGAGATCGCACCGCTTTTGAAGAGGAACAAAGTCATCAAAAGGTTTTTTATCCTTCCATGAGCTGGTGCACTTGAGGAAAAGAAAAAAGATAATGTTCAGACAGAAGGATATTGGGCAGAGCAAGCACAAACAAGAATGAAGCTGTGATGACTCAAGTGGGAGGAGCTGAAAAAGAAGGTTAAGAACAAATTTTGGGGATTGCGAGAGTTGAGACAACTCAACTCCCTAACCAGCCATGACGATTCTTGCATGGAATCATTAGGGCCTTAACAATGGCCCTACAAAAACCATGGTCAATCGCATGATGAAACAATGGAGACCATCAATACTGTGCCTCTCATAAACAAGAATGCTAGAAGGGGGTTTAAGAAAATGGATGGAGGCATCTTACTTCAAAAGTGGTCACTTTGTGGATCCGGTAGGTAGATCAGGAGGATTAGCAATAATGTGGCTGGAGGATTTTTATCTTGCTGTTTTAAGTTGCTCTCTCAGTGTAGTGTTTGTAAAAGTCTCAAATTGTAAAGGGCTTAGGTTGTGTTAAGGTTTAGTGTATGGTCCTCCATCCGAGGTTGATCATCCAATCTTTTGAGATTCTATGTCAAAGTCACTGTTTTTTGGGGATTACCCACTGGTTTTGTTAGAAAATTTCAATACTTTGAAATTCTCTTGTTGAGAACCCTATGAATTGATTAAAGAAAGACCAGAGAGGTGGTCTACCGGTGGATAAGCAAGGTGAAAAAACACTATCTTCTTTGATCAAGCACCACTTACTCCAGGAGATTCCAAACAAGGGTCCGTGGTATACATGGTCTAATATGATCAGATTGGAACTATGGACAGGAAGTTAACAGCAGCGCTAAACCATCTCTTCGACTTGAGTTCAAATACCTTTGAATGCCTGTAAAGGGAACTGAAGAAACTGATGTCTAACTTGCAAAGATTACAGTGTGGAGACCAAAATTCAAAAAAGATTCAAGAAACCTTTTGTCGAATACAGGAGATGGAGCAGAGGTTATCATACTATTGGCAATAAAGAGCTAAGGTGAACTAGCTCAAATTTGGTGAAAGAAATACAAAATTTTACCCCCACTGGGTATCCAAGAGGAAAAATAGAAACATGATCCAGGGGATTTAATCTTCAACAAGAGAATGGGTGACAGATCAGGAAGGGATCCAACAAGTGATCACAAATCCTGTTAAATCTATGTACGTACACAGAGAATGGTACCCACCCAGTTTCCCAGGAGATATATTGGAAGATCAATTTTTAGAGCAAAGGTTCCAGAGGATTTAACCAATAGCAGATTTAAGTCTTGAGTGAGCAATTTACCCCGAAAAATATTTCAAAAGCCCTGTCTGATATGAACTCTTGGAAATCGCCTGGAATAAATGGTTTACCAGTGGGGTTTTATAAGAGATATTGGAGAATTGTAGGGAGGGTATCACCAAATCAGTTTTGAACATTCTCAATGGAAGTCCAATGCCTATTTCAAAGAACATAGCCCAACTTATAATGATTCCAAAGAAGAGGGCAACTTTAGAACCATCAAACTTTAGTTTCCCTTAACCAGCACCGGTTTTCCAATCGGTGCTCTGAAGTTAGACAAAATTTTATAATTCTGCTCTCGGGTTACAAAAAGAAAAACCGAGGCAGCATTAAGCAGCTGCTTTGTAAGTATTTAGCACTGGTTTTTTGGATGAAAGAGAACCGGTAAAAATATTTTAAGAAGGACCTAACTTGGTTTCATCTGAACCATTGATTTTTTTTGTTTATTTAATCTTAACCATTAAAACTTTGTCAATAAAAACTAAACATGAAACCCTAAATCTAACCCACCATCATTGCCCTCCTATTATCCTACCTCTACCTCCTATCCATCCTCTCCATCCTACTCCACCACCTCTCCATATCCTCTGCAGCCGCCTAACCCCGCCATAACGGCTTCTTACTAATGATGACCCCCTCTCCACCCTCCCCATAGTGCACCATCCCCGTGGTGCAACATCATCTCCGCGTGGGTACTCTATATGTTGGATTTTTTTGGGGTGTGTGTACTTTTATTCATTTTGTCATTCAAGGGGTGTGTGGGATTATTTTTTCATTTTGGTGATTTTTGGGGTGTGAGATTTTTTTCATTTTGTAATTCAGTCCAAACTGTATTAGATATAGTAATATAGTTCATTGTGTGATGTTGATGTGTTCGTCCTAAAATGTTTGACATATAGTGGAGTATGGTTTCATGTTTAGGTGTTTGTCCTAAAATGTGTTTTGTTGAAGTGTGATATAGATGATTCTGTGATGTTTATGTGTTTGTCATAAAATGTATATCATATTAAAAATGTATGACATATTGTTGTTTGTGTTATGTTGAAGTGTGATATAGTTGATTGTGTGATGTTGTAATGTTTGTCATAGAATGTGTGAGACATAATGGAGCATGTACGATGGTGGAGGTTTTTTCTAAAACAAATGAGATATAGTTTATTATGGGATGTTGAAGTGTTTATGATATATTTTTAATTGCCTCGAACAACTAAAATGTTTCGATTGTATGATGAACTAGATTAAGGTTTACAGGTCTCTTTTGTTTGTTTTGAAAATTTTAAGTTGATGTTTAAACTGTGGAGATGTTGCAGTCTATGATCACCAAGGAAACATGTGGGTGTTTATTATTAAGTGTTTAACATGGAGTGTTTCACATTAAAACATAGTTAATATTAAATACATAGTCAAAACATAGTTATGCACGCTATGTTTCCTGGGTGCGTAAACACTGCATCATTTTGACATTTAAAATCATTTTCTTTGACAAATCGTACTGTGCACAAACTTAGTGGAAGAATCATTAGTTATAGTGCACTGCATGCAAAACCTTTGCTTTTCGATGATTTGAAGCTCATGTTTATGCCAAGTTTGTGATGAATCTTGATTATTCTATAGTGTATTGGTTGCTCTCTATTCATGTAGTGCTCTCTAACTATGTGATGCCTTTTCCATTATAAAAAGTGCAGTAACATTTACATAACTCCCCAATTTAAAATGTGGAGATTTTACAGTGTATGAGCACCAAGTAAACATGGTATGTTTATCATTAAATGTTTAACATGATGTTTTTAACATTAAAACATAGTTCATGTTAAATACATAGTTATACACACCATGTTTCCTTGATGCTTAAACGCTGGATCATTTCAACATTTTAAATCATTTTCTTTGATAAATCGTACTATGCATAAACTTAATGGAAGAACTATGACTGAACAGTACTTCTACAGATTTGTTTTGGAGGTTAGTTGACATATTAAAAATTAAACGCTTCTTATTCTTACTTATTGATTACTTTCATGTTATTAATCATTGAGTTATTTTGTACACAATAGATATTTCCCCCGGCAAGAGGATTGTAGAATGGTAAGGATATAACGGACATCGCAGACACATCGTGTAAAGCTTGGGTGAATGTGTCTTCCAAACAATTCAAGACTTTGGCGGACATATTTCAACATGTATTTGATTTCAGACATATTTGGTTTTTTCTTAAACTATCATATGGGTTGAACCTTTTTTTCACTTGTTTAGATTATTACTTTTTCAAATTTTCTTGCTTAGCTTTAGTTTAAGTTTTACATTCCATGTTCTTGGCTCTTTAAAGCTTCTTCTATTATTTTCCCCGGGTTTTGATTCGGGGTGGGCCAGGATAAATTAAAAGCAAAATCACAAATTTTAAAAATTCAAGCACTGGTTTCAAATTATGGGCACCGGTGCTACAAATATTAGCATCGATGCAATGGACAACCAAAGTCGGAGCACCAAAAAATCATTATCATACTGGTGCTGGTAAATGTAATGTAGGAAATAATCGGTGATCAATATCAATATGCCTGAACAACAATTCAACAACCAGTACCGGCATCTAAATACTGATGCTTATAAATAGAGCATCGGTATTTTGGATTACCGGTGTTGAACATACTCTTTTAGCGATGGGTTTCTATACTGGGGCCTATGTACCCATATATTGGTGTCACGGGGGGGGGGGGGGGGGTCTGCACTAGTGATCGTGCTTTTTCTAATCATTCTTATGTTCTTATTTTACATTTTAAAGAAATTTATCTTGCCAAGGATATATTCATATACATGCACCTCCACGAATTGCTCATATATTACATAACTTGAAGATGTCTTTCCAGATGAACGACCTCATGGACTACCACCCATGTGAGGCATAGAACATCAGATTGACCTACTTTCGGGTTCAGTCATTCCAAATCGTTCGGCGTATAAAGAAAACCACGAAGATTCAAAGGAATTAAAATGACAAGTCGAGGATTTTCTTTTAAAAGGTTATGTGTGTGAATCTTTAAGTCCTTATGCTATGCCTGTAATTTTAGCTACTAAGAAAGATAAAACTTGGCGTATGTGCATTGATTGTCGTGATATAAACAAGATAACCATTAACTATCATCATCTTATACTTGGATTAGATGATATGCTTGGAGATTTTCATGGATTCGTGATTTATACTAAGATTGATTTAACTCAGGGTTATCATCATATTTGAATTAAGGAGGGTGATGAATGAAAAAATTACATTTAAGACTAAGTTTGGGTTGTTTGAATGGATTATTATGCCTTTCGGTTTAACTAATGCACCCTGTACTTTTATGCAGTTCATGAATCATGTTTTGAGAAATTTTATTGGTCAATTTGTTGTGGTTTATTTTGATGATTTATTGATCCTATCTAAATCGACTAATGAGCATATTAAGCATGTTAAGATGGTTCCTGTTGCACTCCGTGAGTCTAGATTGTATGCTAACATCAAATAGTGTACTTTTGGTGCTTCGGAAATGGTGTTTCTCGGTTTTGTGGTGTGTAGGGATGGCATCAAAGTTGATGAAACTAAGATGAAATAAAGAGTTGGCTGATCCATAAATGCCAATCAGGTGAGATCTTTTCATGCTTTAGCTAGTTTATATAGAAGGTTTATGCATTTCTATTGATGCACCTGTAAATGAACTAGTTAAAAAGTATGTAAAATTTGTGTGGGGCGAAAGCCAAGAGATTTCTTTTGATGAATTGAAAGTACGATTATGTTATGCCCATGTTCTTGCTTTACCTGATTTTAATGGTACTTTCAAAATTCATTGTGAGGTTTCTGGTGTTGAAATTGGTGCTATTTTGATGCAAGAGAATCGACCTATAGCTTACTTCATTGAAAAGTTAAAGAACAGTGCTCTTAATTACCCTGTTTATGACTAAGAAGTCTATGCTATTGTGAGAGGTTTAGAGACATGGCATCATTATTTATTGCATAAATAATTTGTGATTCATAGTGATCATGAGTCATTAAAATACTTGAAGAGTCAGATGAAGTTGAATAAGTTTCATGCTAAATGGTTTAGTTTCATTGAATCTGTTCCTTAGGTATTGCGATATAAGAAGGGTAAATAAAATGTTGTTATTGATGCTTTGAGTCGTAGACATATTTTACTTGCACGATTGGAATGAACCATGTTAGGGTTTTCATTCATGAACAAATTATATGTCACTGATTATGTTTTTTCATCTGTTTATGATGAATGCAAAAATGGTGCTTTTGATAATTTGTTCCTGCATGATGGGTTCTTTTTTCGAGATAATAGACTTTGTGTTCCTCAATGTTCTATGCAAGAATTACTTGTTAAGAAAGCTCATTCAGGTGGTCTTATGGGACTTTTTGGTGCACTTAAAGCTTATAATTTGTTGTGAGAACACTTCTATTGGCCGAAAATGGCACTATCTATTGACAGGGTTTGTAGGAATTTTATTGATTGCTTGAAGGCTAAGTAAACTAAGCCTCATGGTCTTTATACTCCATTACCTATTCCCACACATCCTTGAGTTAATATCTCCTTCTATTTTGTCTTAGGTTTACCATGATCTCAATCAGGTAATGATTCTATCTTTGTTGTGGTTGATAAAATTTTGAAAATGCACTACTGGGAGGAACCCCCATAAGCCTCGGTAAAAACCCCCCTTAGGCACCGGAATTTTCCCTGTTGAGATACCGGTGCCTAAGTAACCTAGTGAAAATGGTGGAGTTGATAGCACTGGTAGGACGTACAGGTGCTAATAATGAGAATCGGTGTGTTATGTACCGGTGCTCATAATTTGTTAAACTGGTGAACAAATTAGCATACCGAGGTACAATTATTGGGCACTGGTAATAAGGCTATGTACTATCGCTAATTTAATAGCACCCGGTTTGATATGTATCGGTGCATATAAAACCTGTGTTAAACACGGAGAAATTAAACCGGCACAAGATAAAGTAGTACCGACACAAAAAGATGTTGATGTTCAATTTGTAGCACTGGTAGTTGTTAGATACTGGTGAATATTTACTTTCCATGTAGAATTTTTAGAATTGGTACTTGAAAATTTTGACCGGTTTCATAGAAGGGTATCAATTTATAGCACTGGTATGGAAGTGAGTTTGCAACCGGTGCTAATTTTGAAAAAAAAATTGCATGGTGAATTTTGTAAATTCTTGGGCCATCCTGAATCAACCACGAGGAAAAAATGGATTATAATAAATCCGACTGAACTGCAGGAAAAATTACCAGCATGCTAATGATGTAATTAAGAATGAACACATTGTACAAAATTCACCATGCATTGTACAAGAAACGAACACATTGTACAAGAAACGAAATCATGAAATTAAGAATGAACACATTGTAATTAAGAATGAACACATTGTACAAGAATGAACACATTGTACAAGAAACGAAATCATGAAATATCAATCTACAACCCATGCCATACCGTAAATTCCCATCACTCATCAAGACATATCAATCAACAAATTGGTTGGGATCATTATTGGTCTCTTTTGCATACATATTAATTCATGCCTCGCACTATTTTCTTGCCACATACTGAAGTTCGTAGGTGTTGTACTGTCCTTGGTTCTCCAAAAAAATCTGTGGTTTGATAAGATTATATGTGAGTTAGTATGAGGGGGTTACTCCAACAAAAGCCAGGCACATATTATGTTATTTTTTTTGGAGTTTTGATACTTATGTCAAGTGAATTCTTAGAAGTTGTCTTCAATGCGACCTCCTCAAGGAATCACATGACATAGTAGTTGCATTCCCAGCCACCTCCTTGTTCTCGGTGCTAAGATAGAATAAAAGAATCGATAATGTATAATTAGTGAACATAAAGAAGAAAAAGTATAAAGTATGTGTAACTATTTATGTTAAATACTTATGTTGATGTGGTTCATTCCTCCTCTTGAATCTCTCATATTTACATGCAAGCCTGTGATATGTTTATTTGAATTAGTAACTCTGAAAATACTACTTTCGAAAAAAGTAGGCTAATGGAACTGAAAGTAATACCTTGAAACAACTTGTGTTGCGGTGTAATCATCAGGTTTAATAATGCCGGTGAGTGTGTCCACTGTGAAAACATAGTTAGTTCTGGGACAGATGAGGATGAGGAACCAATGTGACCTGTGCTAGAACCTTGAAAATTAATGTTTAAGTTGGATTACTAAACAAATATCATTTTAAAATTTTGTGTTATTTTTCTGACCTCCTGAGGTAGGGTACCAAATAAATGGTGGCGTCTAATTACTTTATCGAGTCCCTGATAAGGGCAAACCGGTTATCTATGTCACCATTCTGGAACAAGTTGTCATATCTTCCCATATTGGCGACACAAAACTGGATTCTGCCATTGTTCGTGACCTTGATTGTACTCCATAGGTGCCTGTTAGAGCACAAGTCAATTTATGACATGATTATGTTAACAAACGAGAAACATGAATTGAATTGTTTAGAACGTACCTCATCCACAAATCTAGCTGTGCATTTGAGATCAATGTCATGCCATAAAAATTCCTGAGCTTGGAAAATGTGGATACGGGAAACTGGTTGTAATACACAACCTTCCTCATAGCATTCATTTCCGTTGCCTTCTCATTGCATAGGTTGATAAAGTCCCTCAAAGGCGCGGTTGTTTTTAATCTGCACGTAGTTAGTAAAAAATTATGTGTTCAGTGATATGAAAATTTTGTAAATAGAATATTGGATTCAGTCATGGGCTATGATATCATTACCAATTTCAGCGGCGTGGTCAGTGTCGTGTCTATTCCCCACCCCCTGCATGTAACTTGCGGTCGAATTGGAAGGCTGCGTGGACAAAGTAGTGAGAATGTAATTAGAAAAAACTTAAATTCTAATAATTAGAATATTTTAATATTAAAATATATATTATGAATAGTTTATTTGAGATACCTCGTCATCGGGGACCTCAAGGAATTCACATTCTTTGTCTACATAGTCATTGATCGGGACGTCCTTCTCTTGTTCGTCAGGGGTATCCAAATCCTGGTTGATCAAAGTCTTTGGCCAGCCAATGACATGTCCTAGAGCCTCTCTGACATCGATGAATGTGTGGTTGGCAGATGGAAAGCCCGCTCTAGCATGGAACACTAGCTCAGAAACTCGGACACGAGTGATTCCACTTGTTGAAGTATGAGTGTGGCGCTTTCTTTGGAGAAATCCCTTTGCAACCAGGGCCCTTGACCTGTCTAATTGCTTCATAAACAAACTCACCCTCTCCCATTCTATGATAGATCGTAGAATTTCGTTTCTTAGAAAATATTAAAACATTAATTCATAATAGACCAACTAGTTGTTGAAATAAATAATTAAGAATCCATATTTTTACCTCTTACTCGTCCTTCTCATCACTTGGAGCACCATGGGATTTTTTATTGGTTGTGCTTACTTGGGCCAATATGCCTCTTCTATGAAGGGCTTGGGATCATCCAGACCCGCTGGTATTTGGACACCTCCCGCAAATGCGATCCTCTTGACTAGTTGCTCAAGGTATGACACCATTGCCTTCACCACTTGTTGGTCTGCAGTTTGCTTCTTTTGGATTGCTGGAGAGGGGGACAAGCTACTACCCCATTTGCTTCTACTCCAGGACAGATGGGGTACGGAAACCTCTTTAGTGAGGTTCGTTCAAGTACCCCTATACCTCCCTGGGTGATCCTGCTTGCTGGTTGCCCTAATCAGCATGTCCTCCCAGGGTTGGAGGACCAATGTGCCTCTAGCAACCTCCTCATTCATTCTAATTTGTGATTGGGCACAAAAAATAAACAATAAACAAATTGAAAAAAAAAAGAACATTAAAAGTAGATTATAAACATTTGAAGGTCCAATTTCTATGAAAAACTTACAATATTTTTACACCGGATCTGTCGACCAGTTTAGTATATGTGGTATTGTCTGCTAGCTTGATGGACTCGAGGTACACTGGGAACCTGTCCACATTGAACTCCTTTCTCTCAAGCTCAGTCTCGATCTCCTCATCCGTCAACCCCTGTGTAGCCAATTTAACTCTCTCTTCTTCTTTATTTTTCTGGATGATTTTTTCCCGAGTGACCCGGTAACCGCTCCGTCCAGTCCAATGTGTGTAAACTTTTTCCTTTGAGTGCGGGCTATTAGTGGCACTTATTTTCTATTTGAAGCAGGAAAATTTAAGTTATCATAATGTCATTGATATTAGTAAATCGAAATGAAACTGTGTTGTGAATACATTGAGATACATATACAATTTACCTTAAATTCAGGTGTTGTCCTCATTTTATAGAACCCATGTTACTCCTCTTCATCCATCCATTTGTACTTGTCCCAGGGTTGGAACTTTACCTTGTGTGTGCCGTGTGCAACCTGATGAATGAAATATTTGGCAACTTTCGATTTCCGGTTGCGGTGGGCATTGTCGGCTGAAACATACACAATTTGTTTCAAATTTTCAAGTTGTTTTCTTTCAACGTATACTATGAACATGACCCAAGGTTTCTCTAGTGATTTTATACCGGATAACAAATGAGCAATCATCAAAGAAGACAACATTTAAATCCCGAGTTAAATTGCCAATTGAAAGCAAACTTTTAGTGATATCAGGCACAATAAGCACATCATAAATAGACAATGATTAAGATATCCGAGAATCACACACATGAGTAATAGGAAGTTGAGAACCATTACCAACATACATGCTAGATGAGCCTCAATAAGGTGTGACATAATCGACAGCATCAGGGGACGACGCCATGTGTTTGTGGCGCCAGAATCTACGATCCACTTGGAGCAGAATCTACGATCATGCTTAAATTTTGAGATATTATGAAAATGTGCCATATGTGAATGAGAAAAGCTAAGCATCAAGACAAATGATAGGCGCAAGGCACTGGTAGTAGTGACTAAGCACGCGTTGTCATGCCTTGGAGAGGGCACGTGCGAGTGTGCAACACGCACTGGCTTGTTCGTGTGGCTTCATGCACCTCTAGCCTTGAATCTTCAGTGGATAGAGAACCTTCTGTAGATAGAGAATCGAGGCTGGTATGATACTCTTGAGGCTACTGATGGAGAACGGTGGCCAGAGAAACCAATCAAAGAGGGGACTCACCGGCAGAGTTGAGCTCTTTGCCGGGACCAGAAAATTGGACGGAGAAGAAAAGAGTCGCAATCCGAGAAGACTCTGATGGAAGTGATGCTGAGAATGCTGATGGGAGCAGATGCCCGGAGACTAACCGCCACTGAGGATGCCGATCAGAGAAGCAGGTCGGAGAATTCACTGACTTGAGGGTAGACCGGGAACAACAATGTTCTGCATAAACGCAACCAGAGATTGATGAGTGGATACACCGGGAATTGATGAAAGAAAAACACTAGAAAATGTACGGAAATATGCCGAAGTTGACCCAAAATATGCTAGTAGGTGGCCGAAAGTTGGCCGGAGTTGGCCGGAGTGATGAGCAGAAAAGAAAAAAAATGAAAGAGGGGGGGGGGAAGAATTAGGCCAGGATAAGAATTTTCTCTGATACCATGATAGAATGTATTTCCTGTAATGATTCTGATTAATGAAGAAGAGTAGAAATAGAGTACAAAGTAGACTAGTCTAAATATAACTCCAACCTAGTCATCAAGAATAAAATCTTATATAATCATCAACTTGCTTTATTCTAACAATTGGCACATCAAGACATACATTAAATAAAAATATATTGGTAAATAAAAAGAAACATCAATATTAACTTTTAAAATGGCAAGTTGAAAAAATAACATATCTATTAAAATGAAAGAATAAATTAAAAATTAAGGTGTAAAATATCACAACTAGTGCCAAAAAAGTAGAGTGTAAAACCTTTAACATGTAAACACAACATTTACATTAAAAGATCAAGATTTATCTTTTAAACATATGCTTTTAGTAAAAAAAACCAACTTCTGGCATAACATCAACAGGTTTGATAGAAACATCAAGTACCGAAAATGAAACATCAAACCTGATATTAAAAACGAGCATATTGCACGGAAATGGAAATGGGTAGAAAAATTGATCCGCAAATTAATTTTTCCGAGCCAAATTCTTGACCCACGAGATTCTAATGACCCAATATCATTAATTAGTTCCCCAATTATTTTCATATTAACCATTAGTCTCGACTTTATCCCAAGCACCCTATAATAGATATTGTTTGCCTTTTGTCTGTCCACCGGGGGTATTTGAGCAATTATTTGACTTCCTTACCCTGCAAAATGACACCATTTTCCCATCTTCTAATTCACTGTCTTTCTCCTCTTCTTCTCCATCGCAAAAATTTCCCACTTTCTTCTTCACCGGAGTTGTTTTCTTCAAGCAGACTTTTTGGTGCTCGAGGATGTTGTTGATGGCGGCAAAGTTTCCGTGGCTGGCAAAATGGCTGATGCTAGATTCATGGATTCCTGGATTCACAGTTGTTGTATTGTGATAGCTACGTCATTTCCGATGCGGTGGAGGAGATTTTCAAGCCCTTATTGGTACAGTTTAAGTTAGAGTTCGAGGAATTCTTCCAGTTCCAGGTCGTTACTCTGTTCTTACGAAGATTTTCAGGTCGTTTCTGTCCTCTAGCAATCTCACCACCGTCTTCCTTTCACTCCTTCCAATCCTGCAGCCACTTCACCCTACCGCCATTACCACCTTCGCCGCCGCCGCCGCCGCGTACTGACACCAGTAGCACCAAGGGCTCCTTCGCGAACTTCTCTCCAGAATCATAACAAGCTCCGCCATTGGCCTCTCTCTCCACGCTTTTTCCAATTCAAACTCCACTTATCTATCATAACCCGATGGGTCCGTAGGAGTAGTATCCGATCACTGCAAAGTCCCAAAAATTCAATCAAGATTTCTTTTTGGAGGTAACCCACAATTTTGATTTGATTTTGGCTTTGTATTGACTGAACTCTGAAGGACGAATTGGTATGGAGGTTTGTTGTTGTTGTTAGAGGCTTACAGGAGAAAATTTTCTTCAATTATGGGAAACATAGTCGCATGAGGAGCCCTCCTGAGATGGTATTTTAGTTAAAAGAATCCATATTTCTTGACATTGAGCTTATGTGTAGTTTAATATTCAAAGTTCTTTATGTTTTTTGATACGGATAATAATGGCATGATATCTTTCAAAGAGTTAGCATTGCCGGCTTAATGAGATGGGAATTTGTTTTGTTTTCACTAATTCAAATCTGACTAAAAAATGGTTATTCGTATGATAATCACAGGTATATATTTTTTTGTTACTCTTCTGAGCAGTCTGGAATCGATATTTTCAGTGGCATTTAAGATGTTTGATCTTAATTGTAACAGGTGGGGTTAGATTTGCATTGAAATCTTTTTCTTTGACTGAATTCCTCCATAATTATTGCACTCATTTTATATGACAGGGAAATAGATAGTGAGGAATTTAAGAAAATAATGGCTCTGATGCGAGCTCATAACAGGCAATGGGCTATCCATTGTGATGGAATTCGAGCAGGGCATAGTCTTGGTGATTTAGTAGAAAATGGTGGCCTGGTGGAGTACTTCTTTGTTAAATATGGTCAGATGTGTCTTCATCATGATAAATTTGTCCAATTTCTAAGGGATCTTAACGATGAAGTATGGATTGTTGAACATGGAATTAATTTGGTACATTTGGTGGGATTTCTTGCGTTGACTTTAGTTTGATATGATATTCTTTAATTTGGATAATTTATTGTGAAGCATGTGTTGAAAGTATATGATTTAAAGCCCTCTGGAAATACTTTGTACTTTGATGCTAGGCTTTTTTGGGCATTTTTTGGCTGATAGTATCTACAAAATGGGGGCATTTTGGGTTGCCACCCAGATTGTTAAAGATTTATGTGGTTGAGAGCAAATGAGGGGTTATATCATGCATGTTACTTTCTTTGTTGTTCTTGGGAACATGGCATGCAATCATGACTTTGCAAGAGAGGCTCGAGCACCTTCCTCAGGATATTTATCTTGACTATATAGTCACTAACCTGTTGGCGGCTACCACCATCACGTTTACACCAAAGGTCTTATTGCAATGCAATGTGTAATTCAAATGTTTGTTTACTTATGATCACTTTTAATTTTTTCGAGTATGGTGATATTGTTCGTTGCTTTCGCTTGATCAGATTATTTTCTTATCTAGGGTTAAATTGATGATTGGGTTGAAGCCATATCTCCAAATCTTCATGAGACCTTGAATATTAAGGTATGATATTGACTCACTTTCTCTTTGTTGGTGTGTGTTCTTCATTTCATTTCTTGCTACAGATTTAGTTTGGTATGTTATGTCACTGGATGGGTACAGGTTCTTTTGGTGTCAGGAGAATTCAACTTCTCACCATCTCAATCGAGCAAAATGAATTTTTTTTTCTACTTTGAAGTAAACTATCTTGTTTCCTACATATTTAATTATTATTAGTTTGAGACAAAGACTTTTATTCAATTATCTTCTAGGTACATAGACAATGTTATTTCGATTTCCTCCAACATCATCAAGTAAAATTTTTTATGGAGACTTGTATTGTATAGTACTTATGTCATTATCATTTAGAAATGGTTAGATTGAGGTTCTCCTATCAAAAATATCATATTGAAACACAATCTAATGTATAAATATAATGAGCCAGACAATCAAGCTACTAAATTTAATGCATCTTTTTATTTTAATTATATTCTGTTCCCTCAACCAGATTACCCATTAATCTGGCCTCTTTGACAACATGTTAGAGCTCTTAGATTATTTATTTTCACACAATCAAAGTTGAATTCAACATGTTTTGGATTTGTTTTATAGTTTGGTTGGTGTAAGAAGAAAGAGATGATCTTTGGGAAGTTGAACAATTTGTTGGCTGGGGAAGCCTTGAAAGAGGTCAATGAGGCAAGAGAAAAGATATTTGGTCACACATTTAACACTACTGTCAAAGACCAGCTCACATGGTTTTGCGTAAGAAACTCGTTGGAGACAAAGTTTCACAATGGTATCCTCATGGTATCGAGGAAGATGATTCTGTTCTCATGGCTCAGAAGGAGCTAGAGTAATCCCTTTTCCATTCTTTCTCTCTTTGCTCAAAATATGTTGCTCTTATGTGCCTGTTTGAGGCTCGTCTATGTACTGATTTATATGTTGTTTGTTTGATTAGGATCCTTGTAGACATTTCTTTGCAATCTTTGTTTATATATGTTTATTATCAATTTTGTTTACGATAAAGAGTTAATCAGGATATGAATGATTCTTAGTGCATGATTATGTCTTATTTGTGTACTTGTGTTGGGTTATGAATTCATCTTGCCTGAGATTTTAAAATTGAAATGCAAACTATAGCTCTTGGGTTCTGTTTCTGTCTGTGAGTTAAAGGGAAAATATGAGCTAGAATTTAGAATGCTACGTGTACTTATTTTCTTTTATTTGGATCCTTATTCCAGTAGCCACTTACATTGTGTAGTCCTTCGTTTATGGTTGGAAAGAGATGCATTGGATTGATAAATTTCAGTTCATCCCAACTAAGAGAACTTAGTTTATAACACTGAATTGACAAGCATCTAATTTGTTGTATGAACTGAAAAGTTTTGATTTTGATTGTACAGATGCTGCTTTCATTGTGTGCATTGTCTATGCCCATCTGTGGATTAGAGGTGAAATTGCATTCTTGATGTGGAGGTCCAATCGGGTGTTTTTTATAAATCAAGTTGCCTGTGTTTGCTTGTTCTCAATCATAGAAATAACCATCCCATGTCTGGGAATATATCATTTGTGTTGTGTAATTTCTTTTGCAGTTTGGAGCTAAAACACCCTTGTCTAAATCCCTTGAGTAATGGATTCTCTCTCATGTTTGAATCATTTTTTTTGCTTTCCTAATTGATGAACCAACAACAAAGCCAAATAATTTGGACGAGTTAAAAGATGAAACTAAGCAAGGATCATCTGAAACCTTTTCTCAGAGAGGAAATTCTTGATACATGAGACAATTGTTTGTGATATTTTGAGTGTCTTCTTGATTAAGGTTTTGAGATGCTAGAGATAACTATCTGTAGTGAAAAAATGTTGCTAAAAGGTCACATCACCTGAGTAGAGGTGTCCAGATATCCCTTGAAATTGTTGATCTTAGTTTTACAATGTGCATAAATGCTTTTGTATTCAAAACTAACATTTTTTATCCGGTTTACTGCTGATCTTATTAGACAATACATGTTTTATGTTTGCTACAATTTAAAGATGCATAGTAAGGCTCATTTTTATTCCTGCAAGCATTAATGTCATTGAGAGTTATATTGGAGCATGGAGTAAAGGTTCCTACAATGGTTCGATTGAGAGAGTTGTATAATACAATCTTCCAAAGCCATACATATGGGCTTGGATCTCATACATGTTCTGAGAGTTAATTATCTATTATCCAGTTAGTTAGTGTGGGAGCCCATAGGAAAATTGTTCTTCGATAGATAGAGAGAATGCCGAGGTTTTGCAAGGTAAGGTTTATGATATGAGGAGTTATTTTTACTGTTTAGAGAAATGACTACATTGCATAATTGAGGAAGACTTGTGACCTCTCTAATGTGTGTGACAATATTTTACACTGAAATGGAGTGCAAAAGTGAGAATCACATGTAGTCTCCTCCTTCTGTTGAAGTTTTGTATAGGCTTGTGAGCTATATACAAGTTTTAGGCTTGTGAACTGCTAAATACTTGGGTTGAGCTTGTATCTAAGTTTAGGTTATGTGTTCAAAATCCAAGTGCATATGAGTAGATATTCTACGATGACAGCCCACTCAAATAACCTTTTTCTTTATATCTATGATATCGGTTTGTTCTTTAACATGAAATGTGCCTGGGTGATATGTTGCTGATTAATTTGGGTCGTATAGGGAGCATGAGAATGTTGGAGTTCATAGCTGCTTATTAGATGGAACTTTCTAGATAAGGAAAATCACTTGTGTTATTTAGAGTTTACAGTTTAGACTTACTGAGATAAAGTTGTGGACGAATTGGAAGATTAATGGAAAAAAACTCACTTGCAGGTTTATGCCAAAAGAATATACTGGAGTTATCTAATGGTTTATTTTATGTATGTTTGCATGGTTTTGTTTTTTGAATGAATGAAAGGAAAGCTGCCATGTCTAAGTCTAAGTTTTGGTTTCGTTTTTCACTTCTTTATTCTTAGCTATACATGATCTCTAGAATTTCTCCAAAGAATTGAATGAATATTAGAGAGAAGATCCTACCTTCCAAGTTAGTTTAGATCATGAAAGTGGTAAGGTTTGGCACCCTCACTTTTTGAAATTTTTATGGTCACATTGATTTGAACTTGAAATAAAGGGAGAATAGCAGATGGGTGGGAAGTGTAAGGCCTAATGTTGAGTCTTTTCATTGGTTTATGATAAGAAAATCATTTTTGGTATGGGAGAGCTGCATCTGGACATTTATGTAGAACGCATAAGAAGAGAATATAAGGTGAACTTGTTTCTCTTGGTACTACGAAGTAGGCCTTTCTTTTTGCAAAACATTAAACTGAAATGGATTGTGTTAATTTTATGATTAGAGGGTTCGAATAGAGGAAAAAGCACAGACATTACCCTCTATTCGAACCCTCTATTCCAACAAAAAAATAGAGTGGATTCTATTGCCTTTTTTTGTTCGAAATAGAGGGTTCGAGTGGAGAGGGTTCAAGTAGAGTGGGTCCGAAAGAGGTTCGAGTGATCTGGGTTTGAGGGGAGAGGGTTCGAGTGATACTGGGTACGAGTGGAGAGGGTTCGAGTGATAATGGGTTCGAGTGGAGAGGGTTTGAGTGGAGAAGTTCGAGTGGAGAGGTTCGAGCGAAGAAGTTCCAGTGGTGAGGTTCCAGTGACGAGGAATCGAGTGGAGAGGTTCGAGTGGAGAGGTTCAAGTGATACTATGTTCGAGTGGTACTGGGTTCGTGTGGAAAGAGTTCGAGTAGACGAGGTTCGAGGGTTTGAGTGGAAAGGTCCGAATGGAGAAATTCGATTGGTGAGGGTTCGAGTGGTGAGGGTACCATCCACCACTGGAGAGAGTACTATCCACCCCTCGAGAGGGGTATACCATCCATCACTGGAGAGAGTATTATCCACCACTCAAGAAGTTCATCAACCACCCTTCGAGGGTACATCATCTTCCTCTAGAGAGGGTAAACCATCCATCACTGGAGAGAGTATTATCATCCCCTAAAGAAGTTCATCAACCACCCTTTGAGGGTACACCATCTACCTCTCGAGAGGGTAAACCATCCACCACTGGAGAGAGTACACCTTCCACCCCTCGAGGGTATGCCATCAACGTCTCGAGAGAGGTGTACCAGCCCTCGTGGGTACACCACCCCTCGAGAGAGTATACCACTGAGAGCTTCAAACCATCCACATTAGCTCTCGAAACATGACCCACTCGAGGCATATACCCCTCGAACAATCCACGACACCACCATTCGAACCACCTATCCCTCGAACACCAACCATCCATTCCTGGAACCATCACCCCTCTAACCATCAATTCTTGAACATCCACCACGCCACCACTTGAACCATCCACCTCTCGAACATCAACCATTCACCTCGAGGCCTCTCTACCACTCGAACTATCCACCCTTTAAGCATCAACCATCCGCATTGAGGGGTGTTAATTCGAGGCATCACCACTCGATTCATTAACCCTCGAGGCCCTGGAACCATCAACCATCCCCCTCGAGGCATCACCCCTCGACTCAAACCTCTTCACTCAAACCTCTACTCGAACCCTCACCACTCGAACCAGTACCACTCAAACCCTTTCCATTCGAATCCTCTTGAACCCTCTCCACTCGACCCTCACCACTTGAATGCTCAACACTCGACCCCTTACCACTCGAACCCTCTCCACTCGAACCCAATACCACTCAAACCTCTTTACTCGATCCCATTACCACTAGAACCCAGTACCACTCAGACCTCTCTATCAATTAATTAACCCCCGAGGTCCTGGAACCATCAACCATCCTCCTCGAGGCATCACCCCTCGATCCATCAACCATCTGCCTCGCCACCACTCAAACCCTCCACCCCTCGAACATCAACCATCCGCCTCGACTCAAACCTCTCCACTCAAACCCAGTACCACTCGAACCTCTCCGCTTGAACCCAGTACCACTCGAACCCAGTTCACTCAAACCCAGTACCACTCGAACCCAGTCCACTCGAACCTAGTACCACTCGAACCCAGTACCACTCGAACCCTCCCCACTCGAACCCTCTCTACTCGAACCCAGTACCACTCGAACCTCTCCACTTGAATCTCCACTCGAATCTCCACTCGAACTCTCTCCACTTGAACCCTCACCACCCGAACTCTCTCCACTCGAACCCTGACCACCCGAACCCTCTTCACTCGAACCCAGTACCACTCGAATCGAGTACTACTCGAATCCTTTCCACTCGAATCCAGTACTACCCGAACCCTCTTCACTCAAACTCTTACCACTCGGACCAGTACCACTCAAACTAGTACCACTCGAACCCTCTTCACTCGAACCTCTCTACTCACCTAACAATTTCCTTACTTCACGAGCTATTATTTTTTGTATGATTTGATAAACGTACGTTGATTGATTAATGTTAGTTGGATCTATAAAGGTAAATTCTTAAACCAATATGCTATACAAATTTCTTTTTAATAAGCTAATAGTTTATTTCTTTATTGTTGCATAGTCAAAAACTCAAGAGGAAGAAATAAAAAGGTCCAACTTAATTTGATGTCAAGCCTTGAAAGTGAAGATGAACTTGAAAGTGAAGATGAACTTGAAAGTGAAGATGAACTTGAAAGTAAAGATGAAGAGCAACCAAACTCAAAGACAAGAATGATGGCATAGGTCTCAAACTTTATCCATTGTCGAGGACGATCCTTATTCCATTATATTTCTCTATTCCATTTTAGTTTATTGTTTTGAGTTTAATTTGATTCATATTTATCTTTTTAATTTTAGTTTCCTTTTTTTAATGAATAATGATATACATATTTTTTTTACTAATAGAACGCTGAGATATGTATTGATTGCATTAGTTAGAGAATAAATTTCCTATTAATTACTACAATGTTTACCCTTTTTTATCATTCTTTTAACTTAATCAAGTATTACTTGATTTATTTGAGAAATTTATACACGGGTTATTATAATAAAAATAAAAGACAATATTTCATATTAGACTGACTAACAAAGTTTATTTATTCTAATTTGCACTTTAAAACTTGATCTTTCCATACCTTATGAAAATACCGTCTTTCAAGAGATGGACTCATTATATTTAAAATTTAATTTTAGTTTATACTTAATCTCTGAAATCTAAAAATAAATTTTATTCAAATCAAAATTTTTTATCAAAAATACCGCGCAATAGATGGTGAAACTCCAGCTAATCTATGTAAAAAGTGTTAAAACTGCCAATTAGGTAAAACCTTATTATTCTGGTTATATGGTAAAATATTTAATCAATTTTCATCGTGAATTTATAAATATTACGGCGCGCCGAAAAACAACGGGCGCCATTGTATATTGTGTATATTGTGGATGAATATTTTTTCTTTCTTTTCTTAATCATAGGTTCTGAGTATTATTTCTATAATTCTTTCCATGTTCAAACTTCCACTTTACTATTTAACATTATTTTTACTCGTTGTCCCATTTTAAACTGTAATTTAACTATTTATTTAGTAAAAATTTTCTAACTTTTAACCATAAAGTTAAATTGGTATATGAATATAAATATTATTGTATGATATATTGTTAGATTCGTTATAACATATATTTTTAAAGTATCAAATTTTAATCATCCTTATAAAAGATATTAAGAATCAAACATTTTTTAAGTTAACTGTTGAAAGTCAAAGTGTGCAGGTCGAAATGGGACGAGGTTAACCACCTATTTAAATAAATATATAAATAATAATACTATAATATGTGATATTGTTGAATTCGTCGTAACAAGTAATTTTTAAATATCAACTTTTTATATACCGTTATTATACGTAGTTGAATATATCAATAGTCAAACATATTCTTGATAATTGTGAAAAAAATCTATAATATTTGAGTTGGGATGGAGGGAGTGCAACCTATAGATCTCGTAGCTATTAGTGTATGGCTAAATTCCTTTTGTAAAATTTGATTATCTGGTTGTCATAGACGTTTGAGGCCAGTTTACTATTACAAACTAGAGATATGGTAACATTTTTCTAGGAACAATTATGTAAATTTTACAATAGTTTATAACTTGTTACTTAAACTTTTGAAAAGTGTTACCTAAAATATGAAAAATGTTACACTAGATCTAATGCAATATCAACTAAGGTAATACTTGTAAAAGTGTTGCAATATGTTAAATTTAGTATCATTAGCTAAAGTAACACTTACAAAGTGTTACATTAGACTAATTTTGTATCAGTGCCAACTAATGATAATTCACTAGTGGAGGATGGCCTATTAAAGACGGTTATACCGGACCATAGAAGTCACTTCTCAGGTAACTTTTGTGGTTATACCTTCGATCATCATCGATCAAAGGCGGTTTCAGGAACTGCCTTTGAAATGGTGTGTTCAACGGCGGTTATGTTCCGCCTTTGAACGCGGTGGAGGAACCACCTTCCAACACTTTTGATATCAGAACTAGAGTCCCGAGCTCATAACTAGAGTCCCGAGCTCAGAACTTGAGGAGTATCGTTAGGGCTAAAGATCCAATTCCGAGTCCAGAACGGTATGTAGGTTCCTGAAATGGATCCATTTTCTAGCCTTTGCAATCAATTCCGTAATCGGATGCAATTTCCATTCCGCTACTATAATTTGACGCTTGAGAGCGATAAAAATGAATTTAAGGTTCCTGAATCGGGATGTTTTAGGATCTTATGTTCCGAGTCTGGAACTTAAAGATCGGCTCTTCAAGAACCCCCCCCCCCCCAGACATGAAGCTGGGACAGTGGTTCCGCACTCGGAACTCACTTGGGGATAGATGTAAAAACCAAAAATACCAATATATTGAACCCGGCCAAAAGAAAAGCCAAATATAACAGCTCCAATTCATACAAAGATATATAGAATACGCTAACAAAGCACCATATATTCTATAGATAGGAATTAAATCTAGAAAATTCTATTCCCCAAAACAAATGGCATCACAACTCTAGCTAAATTAAAAAAAAAAGTAGAGACTACCCTAACAAAGCGACAATCTATAGATAAAAATAGAGATCTTGCAAATTCTATTCCACACATTATGCGTCATCCATATGTACACACTACAAATTCGATTCCACATGATTCTAAACCACGGTAGATTTCAAATACATGTTGATTGGGTGTTCACTAAGTACCTAGCCAAGCGATTTCTTGCGATGTTGATATCATCGCGTGAATACGGCTTGTTGTTGACTTGAAAATGTGTAAGTATGATAATATGACAATTAGGATGACAAATAATTTAATAAATGACAAAAAATGTGACTCAAAACTTACTTTGTCGATTTCTAGGTAATTCACTCGGACTTGTTGAATGGACTCGGCAGTGTAGGGCATTACGTAATACTCGCATTCCCAAGTTTATTCTCTTTTTTGTATTGATCAAAGGACATGTAAGTAGTCACAAATCATAAAAATGAACAATACAAGTGAAGGAGAACGTGTGAATAATGACACCTTGTTTCGACTATGTCCAAAGTTGTATTACTTTAATCGGCTGGGTCATTCATTGAGTCACCCAAAAATTTCACAAGTCAGAGGGTTGGAAATGCAATGGATCCATCTAAAAAAAATGCTTCTTCTATAGGAAAATAAAAATTATTCTCTGATGGTCCCTGCAAGAAAAATGAATAAAAAACAATTGACTAAAATAACTGTGGTAATTAAAATGAGTATCTAACTATCACCACTCAATATATGTGCAATGAATAATTTTTTTTATCTTTCCAGCTGATGTTCTTCATTATGCGTGTGTTAACCATTGCATTCGGCATATTTTTTAGCTTGTTTTATTTGGTGGATTGCTAGTTTTAGTTGAGTTTACGTGACAAGGGGTTTCGACTGCCCTATTTGATTTTCTTGTCTAAATCCCGCATATTGTAGACTTAATTAATACTAATGGACATCTTGTATCTACGGGCTCCTAGATCTTCCTTGTGATCATCTTTAGTAGGTCGCCCTTGGTTACATTCTATGTGAAGGTCATTCGTAAGGAAGGTAGAAAATATTGAAGGCCGTTCGCAAGGATGGTAGGAGAGATCGAAGGCCATTTACCTCTAGAATGGTAGTAGATGAAGTCCACGAACATCAAATTGTGGTAGTAGAAGGATGGAGCGAAAGATAGGAGGCATTGGATTTCAAAACGTCTAATGGAGAAACGGTGAATCATGGTCTGATGAGTTGCACCAAAGTCTAAGAACGATCCGAGAAGAATTAGCCTTCAAGGTTGATTCCATTGGATTTTTCTTTTTGTGCACTATAAAATCGACTACTAGACGAATCACGGTTCAATCGTAGCGAAGGAAAAATGTTCAGCCGGCGAAGCACAAACGGGCCGGCACAGACTGTTCATGGTTGACATCAAAGGAGGCACCAGCTGCTCGCACTAGAGGACACAGGATGTGCCAAGGTTCTTTCGGCATGGACCTTTCCAAACTTGATGGGTCATGCCAAATTACTAAGCAAAAGGACCTTCCCGACAACGGGCAGCACCAAACGGCCGAAACGAGCCTCGCATTATTCACTGGTCCGTGCCTACTATTGATAGGTTCGTGCCAAAGGCATTTCGCATTAGTGTACTATTCACAGGTCTATGCCAATGGATTTGGCACGAGGGTACAATTCACGGTCAGTGCTACTATTCACGATTCGCGCCGCACTATTCACAGTCTTTCCTCTCTCACTATTTTGGCCATAACTGTCTCAATTCTTATCCAATTTCCCTCTACCATATATCTAAATATTAATGTTTCCGAGATCTATCCAACCAACTAAATATCAACTCCATAAAGTTCATGGATTTGAGCAGTTTACTCGAGAACGATTCAGCGACAAAGGGGAAAGGTGACTAGGGTTTTGACCTAATTTCAGCTTATTTTGGGCCTATCTTTAGACGAAATCCTCTACTACTATATACAGGAGGTTTAGCCTTCTAGGAAAATATAAGTGGGCATAGTGTAGATTTCTTTCTCTCTCTAGTTAGATGGATGGAATAAGAGAGCTCTCTTTGTAGAGTTCTTCTCCTCTTTTCCTTCTCTTTTCCTTTCTTTTCTAGTAGGTTGGATCATTTTTATTCATCATATTGTATTAGGAGTGAAACTTAGAGAGAGAAACACTCTCTCCTTTTATTTTCTTTCTTTTATTTTTTCTTTAATCCTAGATGTGGAATTCAAATCTTTATTAGAACTCCATATCTATGAAGTAGTTTCCATAGCTTAGGGATAAGTTGTAGAAATGTTTTGATTGAATGGTTTTGTGAGATTCACTAGATTCATCTTAATATTTGTGTTCATGATATTATTGTGACTTGGTCTTGAATGTTAGAATTGCATGAATAGTACACTCCATTCAGCACACACTCTAGTGTATATTCATGTTGGTGCCAATATTAATGCCCCTTTGGGAAGGGAAATCTAGATGTTTGTATGGGTAATGGGGTACGTTGGTCTACGTGAGTGTGTGCATGGGAGACCCGAGTATTTCTCTGGATTACTTGCAATCGCACCCGTTTTAGCTAATTATAAAGTAGTCCAAGAGGTTATGGGTAGAGATAGCAAAAAATAATAAGCTAGGGTTGTAAGAGGCGCTAGTGTCATAGATAATGTGCCAATGACCCCTTGACCTAATTGATAGGTGATTGGGAAGTAGTGTATTCGTTGTGGAAGCCTAGGACATAATAGGGGAGAAACAGATTTACAACAATGGCAGTGTCGATGGAGGGTTGCGAGCGCCCCCGACATGATAGGTACGGTTATGTGTATGCCATCGGCCACACCACGTGTTAAAAACACTCTATTAGGCTTGTCCAAATCTGATATGTGAATGAATCAAGGATTGAAGCATTAAATCATCATGTCTCAAAACGATTCCCCGAGTGCTTAGTTAAATAGATTACTTGCTTTTTACTATCATGTTTTGTAGTTGTTAGTTGAAAAAACAACCCCCTTGTTTTTTCTTTACTAGCTATTCCTATCACTTGTACGGATTGACGACCCGTACGAGGTTGTGTTTTCATTGATACTTAGGCCCTAGCATCTATGTGGACCCAAGGTTTACCGCTAACTACCTTATCAGTAGTATAGTAGTGAGTTGGGTGCATAATATAAATCTCCATCTTTGACCCTCTTATAGGTCCTCTACTAGGGTTAATTAGCTATAATTAATGACCTCGAGTGGAGGTGGGCCACCAGCCTAGACTCTAGCGGATGTAGTTTATCCTTTCTTCAAATGTGAGACCAATTTCTTGATTAGTTTTATACAATATTCTTTACTACCTCAAATTTGAATTTCAATGATTAATGAATATACTCACAATAGGCACAGTGGCATTAGGGTTTGATTCACTTGCTCACACTTCCAAAGGTCTTCAAAGTCAATCCATGAGGCGATGATATCTTGCTTCACACCAAAAACACACTCATTTCCAAAAAAATAAGTATGTTGAGTTATGCGGGTGTGCAAAAAACCAATCAAACAACACCCTTACAAATTGAGGTGAATTTTTATTTAGTTACGCCCTAAGGAGTAGAGCTCTAACCATTTTTGGTGTTTCTACAACCAGCTTAGGTGTCTTTCGGGGCACATCCTTCAAATGAAGATCCATTTCCGGGTCGGCATAAGTTAGGTGACGAGGCCAAATAAGAAACTTCCCTCTTGAGAGGCCCACCTTTTTATAGTTGCCATCTTGAATTAGCAATGGGTAGTTGAACACCACCAGTGTTTTCAATGAAACTCAACAAATACCATCCGTAATTGGTAAAGAGTGATGATATCGCATAGCCGCGTACAAAATTCTGTCTGCAGCGTGGAGTGGTATACCTTTGTCACCTTGATCAATGTATAGCTAACATAAAGTTGGTGACTATATGGTATTAAAAAATCAATTTTACATTATATGAAAATTCTATTGTATAATGATTGCGTGTGTAAAACAAATGTACCTTTTTGGGTGTTGACATGATCACATTGTCAAGGTTGTTGTCTTCTTTCGTTGGTGTTAGAAGCTTTGGCTCGTGGTTGACCTCAATTTCCCCCGGTGACTGGTGTGAACCTCTAAATGACGGAGTCCAATTTGGTGTCAAGTCGTCCAAATTCTCCGGGATAGGAAGACCGGTGTGTTGGATTTACTTCTTTAATTAAATGTCTTGTTGCTCTATGCGCTTGTCTCGAATAATAGATTTTTTTTTTGCAAAATGTGCATCCTAGGCAAATTTTCCCTACTGTAAGACTGCACAATTCGAAAGGCATCTTTTTGTGTTTAGAAGGCCCCTACCCACCTTGCACGTCCCGGGTGGTCTAATTTACCCATAGCTTTGGTAAGGATGTCGATTTTACCGTCGAAACAAAGTTACCTTCTATTTAATCCTATTTCAATTTATCCTACATACCTGAGTTCATGAAAAAAAATTAAATTAAAAAATGTTAAAGCAATGGATGTTGGAAAAATAAATAATCAAGTGAGGCTTACCACTCGTTGTGCAAGTTGATTTTCCGAGAGTTTATCGAATCTACCATCCCTGTTTTGACATATCCTTAGGAATAGATCACACCTCTCTATCTCCTCCATATCGATTGGCATGACCAATGATCTTGCCTACTCCTCGGTTACCCCCCCCCCCTCAATTGCAAGTTGGACATCCTTTTCTGAATGTTCTTTTATTAATTCGAGGGTTGTTAAACCATAGCCCCAACGACACTTCCAATGAGGATATTCATTCTTCTTACCATTTAATCTCTTTTTTCCCTCCTCCCCTAGGTTAGAAATTTGTAGATAAGGGACTACCAAAGACAAGGTAATATAAATACACCCAAACATATATATAAGTGGACTAATGTTTTTTTCATTATCCAAGGCTCTTCTCTTGTGTATTGATCTGCACCATGAAGCATATGTTTTCTAATGCATTTAGCACATCTTTTAGTGTCTTTTGTATGGTTGATTGCTAGATTTAAGTAGGTTTACATTACAAGGGGTTTGGATAGCCTTTGTTCGTTTCTTTTCTAAATCTCTCATTTTGTAGATTATTTAGATCTAATGGATTCTATGTTACGAGCATCTAGATCCTATTTTGTGAGCTTCATTGTAGATTGCTCGTAAGCACTTCAGAATAGTTTAGTGAAGGTCATTCGTGAGAATGGTAGAAGATACTTGAAGGCCATTCACACGGATGGTAGAAAACTAAAGGCAACGAGTCAAAACATGGTAGAAGGTAAGGAAGACAAAGAAGTGGGGTGAATTGTAATCAGAGAGTTAAACTGAGTTATGGGAACAATCCGAGACAACTCATCTTTTGTTAGTGGTGCCATGGGATTCATCTTCTCGAGAACTATAAAATTGACTACAAAAACTCCCAAATGAGATCACCGGTTGATTCATAGTGGTGCATACATGATTGAAAGAAAAGGCCAAGTCTGGACAAAGTTAAGACCGGCACGGTCCGTGTAATTCTACATGGCCCATGTCACACCAAGTGCTGAGGCAACAACGTCTTGATGCCTAAGTAGCCGGTGAAATGATTTCACCAGTTTTTAAAAACCGGTGTTAATTTAGCAGCAGTTTTTTAGCACCGGTTTTAAAAAACCGATGTTAATATGTACCCCGTTAGCACCCATTTTATTTGGCACCGGTTTTAAAAAATTGGTGTTAGTTGTGTGACCTGTTACCACCAGTTTTAAAAAATTGGTGCAAACATTATTAAGGGGATTAAAAAAATCCCATTCCTCCGTAAGCAGTTGCGCGCAACTGCTTTTATAGGAAGGGAAACCTCTATAAGCTGATGCGCGCAACTGCTTTCAGAGAAAGGGAAAAAGGCCCAACATTAATAATTTAGTAGGGCGTTAGTTTAACAATAATAATAATAGTGAAAAAATAGTTTAAATTATATTAATTAGCAAAAAAATTATGTTCTAACTCTAAAATATATGCTACAAGCTTATTGGGTTCCACTAAATCTACATAAACTCAGTTACAAACTTATTGGGCTCGACATCTTTCTCTGATGCCGCCATTTTCTCCATCCACTATGAATATACCAACTCTATGAAGGTCCTCTAGAATTATTGGTGGTATGATCCCTGCAAAATATTGGACAGTAGTGCACAACATTTAATCAGCATTGTTATAACAATGTGAGATTAATAGTCATAATCCATAAGAAATAGGAATCATTGAGTATCATGTAATGGGGTACATGCATACTCCAGTTAACTATACATAAACACAATCACATGCTATTCTCCAATTAACTTTTAATGAACAAAGTCTATAATGGGAATGGAAACACCCAATAAAGCTAACTCTTTACTACTAAGACTGTAAACATAACCTAAGTAACCAAGAAGCATTGGGGGGTCCAAAAAATCACTGATGGTGTTGAAATACTCTAAAAAGTATATCTACCAGGGAAACATGTTCGACTTATATAAATCACACCGCTCAACTTAGATTAATAGCAGCTAGAATGATTACTAATCATTAAAATATTAACAATCACTTGTCAAGTAAAATGACAATATATCTTTTGAAGCATAACACAAACAACATTTTAAGGAGCCAAATAGAATTAAACATATTCACCTCCCAATTACACTAGGTAATATAACTTCGACATCGTATAATTTGAAACCACGCCATAGAAACTAGACATTCATAGTCATTATAATATGTAAAATCAAAACATAACAGTAATCCCATCGAGTTACAAGCTTAAAACTAAAATATCAGGGAGACTAGGACTCACTGTCTAAATTGAGTGGTAGAAACAGCACCATCGTATACCATCACATTTTCTAGCAGACGAGAATTAGGTTCTCTATCACCACATTTAACCTCGAGAGGGCCTCTAAAGTGAAGAGAAACAAGTAAACGAACATGTAAAGAAAGCAAAAGAAACCAAAACATTTCATTTTCAACCGAAAATACCTCCAACAAGAGGTTTAAAAGCAGTGCCACCATGCTCAGCACATACACCAAGTCCATAGACAGCAGCCTGCCAAAAACATAGATAGAATCGGAAACATTCAAGAACTAGGGAAAATACTCCACAAAAACAACAAAGTTCCAGGTGGAAAATGTTGAAGTTTAGGGATCCACTGATGGAAAACATCTTTTAGGTATCAAACTAAGAAACAGAACCGACATTTAGTGCAGAATCAATAAAGTTCCAACCAATCTAACCATTTGAGTATGTTCTCATAGCTTGCACGACTAACCAATGAAAATGCCAGGACAAAGACATCAGCCCCTCTATAGCTCATGGGCCTAAAGCAATTATAATCCCTATAGTGTATTACAAAGGAGGATAACATTAGCCTAACTAGAATCCCTGACCTAGAGGAAATCAGACCAGTGGTTTTATCTCTAAATACCAACGGATCCCCTGGTTTTTATGGTTATACAACAAGATTTTTCAGAGAATGCTGGGAATTTATTGGTAATGATATCCTTAAAGCTGTAATTGACTTCATGAAAGGAGGAACGATTCCACCTGGCATCTCAAGCACTTTGATTGTTTTGATCCCTAAAAAGGAAATGCCATTTTCCTTTGCTGATTATAGACCAATTAGCTTATCAAACTTCATGAATAAAGTATTCTCAAAATAGATTAATGAAAGAATCCTTGAGTTTATGCCTAAATTCATATAAGAAAATCAATCAGCCTTCATGAAAGAGAGAGAGCTTGCAGATAATGTCATTTATTTAAAATAAATTACCAGATTCCTTAACACCAAACAATCTAACCCTAACTGCATCATTAAGTTAGATCTGGCAAAGGCTTTTGATAGAGTTATTTGGAATTTCTTGACCTCTACTTTAGAGAAATTTGGATTTCATGCTAACTTAATCCAAATAATCATGCATAACCTATCTTCTGTATACTTCTCCATTCTTATCAATGGCAAACCAACAGGCTTCTTTACAGCATCTAAAAGAATTAAGCAAGGAGACCCCTTGTCTCCCTACCTATTTGATATCTTCTCAGAAGCGTTTACAAGAAGCCTTAAATTTATAGTTGCTAATGGCAAACTCTCTCAGTACAAACTTCCCATTGGTACCCCTCTGGTCTCACACTTAACATATGTTGATGATACAATTTTATTTCTTCATATCAATAGACCTGCTCTCATTAGGCTCAAAGCTTTTCATTCCATTTTTGAAGTTACCACTGGGCAAAAGATAAATTATGAGAAGAGCAGCTTCTATATTAGTAATAAAGCCAAACCTTATCATATACATCTGCTCAAGTCTAAGGTAGGCATGATCCAAGGTAATACACCCTTCACTTATCTAGGATGGACAATCATTTCAGGTAGAAACAAAGCTTCCCAATATAGGCACCTGATTGAATTGTGCGATAAGAGACTTAAAAACCTGAAGAAAAAATGGATTAGCATGGTTGGGAAGATAACTCTGATCCAATCAGTGATGTTATACATTCCCCAACATCTTTGGGCAGTTATTAAGCCTTCAGAGAAGGTGCTTAGAACATTGAAGAAAAATCTCAATAATTTCTTTGGGGGGGGGGAAGAATCATGGGGAAAGAAAATCTGGAAAGGATGGGAGAAATATGTTGTCTTAAAAGGGAAAATGGCTTAGGATTCAGGGATTTTAAGAAAACTATAATGGCTTACTCCTTAAAGCTCTGGTGGACATTTCAAATGGGAAAAATTCTTTAGTCGCAGTATCAATGGTCTATCCCACAGGTTTAAAGAAACTCACCAAACTGGAAGAGAATTATTTCAGTCAACCAGTTGGCTGAAATAAACTCTAGAGTTATCCATGGCCTTAGCAAGGCTAATGCTTTTTCATCAATCTGGACAGGCTTTAGGCCTTTGCAAGATCACTGTGCCGATCAACCTATCAACTTAAATACATCTCTTACTACAACTGAATTTATTCAGTTTAGAGATGAGATACTACCACAACTCCAATTTTTACCTCCTAACATTTTTCATTTTTACAAGTTGCAAAAATTCATCACCAGAGAGAGGATAGGCTGAAATGGATCCCATCAAACAAAGGAGCTTTCACACTAAAGTCTGCCTACCAGGCAATAGATGATAAAAGAACTCCCAGGAGATCCCTTAGGAGGTTTGGCACCCTATGCTCCCTAAGAAAATTTGTGTCTTCGTGTGCAAACTATGAAACTATATCCTCCCTTTTGATGATATCATAGCTTTCTCTAATATTGTCCTGGCCTCTAAATGTCCATGTTGCTACTATGGTGACTCTATCTCCCACTTTTTCAATGACTGCATATTGGCTTCAGAGATTTGGAAACATTTTCAAAATCTACTGAACTTGAACTAGCCTAGCTTATAATCTATATGGGATATATTAACATTCGTCTAGGCATGTGTAGGTTTTACCAAAATACATACTGAACTAATTAGAATTATCCCCTCATATGTGTGCTAGTATCTATGGAAAGCTAGGACAAAATCTTGTTTGATCAACTGAATCCACAAACTAATGTCATGATTTAGTTAATCAAACAAGACATTTACCATGCATTCTATAACTAACCTATTAGAAGCTCTAATCTGGATGAGTTGTACTGGTTTAACCTAGGTTTAATCCCAAAACCTAAAGCACAAAAGAAAAAGAATATTTCAATAGCTAATTGGTCTAGACCAGATTCAGGACTGAAAATAAATGTATATGCTTCTTGGTCTAAACATAACAGTAAAGCTGGTCTTAGGGTCATAATTAGATATCACAATGGAAATTTCATCAATGCCTCTATTAAGTTCACTTAGGCCAAATCTAGCTTGCATGCAGAACATATAGCAATCATACATGGTCTTAATTTTTCCATGAAGCTGGAGTTAAGTAACTTTAGGTTGGAATCAGATTGCAAACAAGCCTTGGAGTGTATTAAAGATCCAATCAAAGCTTCATGGTCTTTGTCTAATTTTGCTCACACAATCAAAGAGAGGACGGAATCCATTCCACTATCCCATATCTAGAGATAAGCCAACCTAATTGCCGATCACTTAGCTAGAAATGCACTTAAGTTTAGTAGGAGCTGTATCTTATCCTGGGAGCTCTTTGATATCTCTGCTGCTAGCCTAGTTGAACTTGATCAATGTGGACTTCCTTCTATCCGTGTAAAAACTTGAGGCAGATGCTACTCATATCTCTCTTTGTCATAGGTACACTCTTGAAGATACAAAGTGGAGGGAGGATCATATGGATTTCTTCTCAGGATATTTCTCTCTCAACTCATAATGACAGCTCCAGAGTTTGCTCAGCTAATAGCAAAACACCGCGCCATTGATATTTTTTGTACCATAAGTCTACTCAGAGGATAAGTTCGGATTTTTGCATACTGAATTACTACCATCCTCTTTTTTCTTGTAACGTTTAGTTTAAATGATCTGGCCCTGAAACTATTCACACGGAGGGTGGAGATAGTTTCCGGGGAAACATCATTTAAAAACATTACAAATCAATGTACTCTTAGCCTAAATTGTATTATAGCTAGTATCTACATGTTCAAGCAAGGCTTGAATCAATGTTGTAATATTGAGATTTGAGATTTTATTAGGTTTGGGGATCCTTAAATAACCCCTCAACTATAAGTGGAAAATAATTATAAAAAAAAGAAAGAAATCCGCTCGAACGTGATGCTACCATACACACTCTCATTGTATTTTCCAAGTCTGCAGCGGAATATTTATGAACAATCGGGCATAAGAACATATCCATATTCCATTCCAATTTTCTTTTCTTACTTCTAACTATTCAACTCTAAGTTACTCTAGAACATGTACTAGCACTTTCCAACATTTCACCCAAAAAAAATTAATTTTATATTTATATATTTGGCCAAATCTAAGCTGCCCAAATTGAAAATGTTTGACCTTGAATAATCAACGATCAACATTTATTTGACATTCCATACATAAACACTAATAAAATGATTATAACTTAAATAATCAGCGGTCAACCCTTACTTTACTTCCAACATATAAACATTAATAAATAAGGTTTTTTACACAACAACCTTTACAATAATTTATTTTTTAAAAGAAACAAATTTGTAGTTTTATCATTCTCAAATCAAAATAACCAAAAATAATTATGTGTGCCGAGTATGTAACACTATCGTAATTAAATATATAATTATTTTATTCTATAAAAATAAAAGACTAACTTAACATTAGTATTTAATTTAGAATGGCATTATGAATTTTAAAAATAGACCAGATTCATTAATTAAACTATTGAACATAATGAATGAATTTAGCCTAATGTTAATCATACTACTATTGAACAAATTAAATGAAAACCTTGATTTTTACCTTTTTCTTTTAGCCCATTCTAAGTGAAACCCAAAATCTGACGCAAACCCTAGTAGTATATTATCAAAACGGTAATTAGTCGTCATTATTTTCTAGAAAGCATCCCTTTGATCTCTTCCATTCCCTCTCCTCTCTTCCCTTCAGATCCACCGTCTCTCCCGACTCCGACGCGTCTCTCCCGACTCCGACGCGTCTAGCCCAACTCCGACGCCATCCCGCCCGACTCCGACACCATTCCACCCAACTCCACCGCCGTCCCGCCATCTCCTCCCACGTTAGCTGCTTCTGCCGAGTTCGCCAGCTCCACTGCGCTAAAAGACGCAATCCTGGTGGTGCGTCTTTTAAGTGATGTCTTGTAACATTTTGAGGCAACCACCATCTCCTCTTATCAGTTGCCCCGCTGCCATGCTCCGGTCACCTCGCCGCAGCCTCCAGTCGGAGCTCTACCTTCGATCAGAGCTTTAGATTTCTTGGATTGGATTTTTTTAGAGTTTTAGGCGGCGGATTAGATTTGTTAGGGTTTTAGGGTTTTTCTTAATTATTTAATTAATTACCATTATTGTGTAATCTAGCTGTTGAATCTGATAAATGAAATTCGATATTAAATTATATTAAATTCTGATATTTAAATTATTTTTAATTCTGATATCAGTCCTGCTTTCGGTAGATTTTTTTTAAAAGTTTCAAAATAATACGTGCGACATCGCACTGTTATTGCTAGAAGCTTTGGTAAGACCGATAGCGGGTGCGATGTCGCAAGCGCTTTTAGTCAGAAACTTTTTACCACAGTTTTTTGTCGGTAGCATTTTCTATAAGACCAATAGGGGTGCAATGTTGCACGTGACCGAGGAAAAAAATACTTGTTTACTTCACCCATATTTACCTTGGTTTTTTAGGGCTAAAATCGAGGTAAAAAGCTTTGAAAACCGAGGTAATAGGTGATGTCTCTTGTAGTGTACCTTGATAGATAAGGCATAGTAGTTTGTAGCAACTAGGGTTGTAGTGTAGAGATCATCATCTTTCAACCCTAGAGTCATTATGAGATGTCGATTCCTTTGCCTCTATAGGCCTAGGGAGACGTATCCATAGTGTAGTGCCCGAGATGTAATTCCTATATGGGAAACGAGGTGTACAATCTAGATTCCTTTGATCGTCGAAGCGCATTCCCTAATTACGGAGGTGGTGTTGATAGGAATAAAATGGACCAAGGTACCTTTGTGGGACAGACATTGGTAACTGTCAACTATCGACCGCACTATGTGACATAGTCATTAGGGTAGGTTTATACATCTTTTATGTGATAGAATTTAGGATGAAAGTCATCTACCATTCATGTTATGCAATTATCCCCAAGGCTTACCTTAATATAGTTTGTTCTCTTGTTTTGCTTGCTTAGTATTTTTTAGACAAAACCCCCCAAAACTCATGTTTGTGACACTAGCTATTCCCGACACGCAATTGAAGTGATGCGCAATTGTGAGTCTTGCATAGTTAACCTTTGAATTCGAGCATATTTGTGGAAGATCGCGGACATGCTACTATCTACTCTTTGGTAGTTGGTAGTGAGTACGGAAACAACATATAAATTTCTGTCTTTGATCTCTTGTAGCTGCTCTCCCATGAAAAAGGTCGGTGTTATTAGCAACCTCTTAGAGTGGAGATCAGGTATTTCCCAACTTTCTGGTTGAATGTGTGTATAAGTTAACCAAGGAAGTTCACCTTTCCTATGAGAGAATATGTAATCCCCGGGCAAGGTGTACTTATGCTCTCTCCAACTCTTTGATAACATGCTCATAACTGTTTTCCTCAAATCCTTCATGTCAGGAGCACCAATCTCAAAGGGTCACAATTTTGAATTGATTAAGTCAATCATGTAAAAAATTAATAAATAATATTAGGATATAAGTAATGTTAGTTTGGGTGGATCCTAATAATATCAATAATGGGCACTCCATCCAAAGGATGCTTTTGCACTCCTTGGGAACCTCGTGCCAATTGGTGTACTTTATGTCTACCCTCTCACAAACATTTACCCAACTTTTTAAAAGCTATCAACATATGCTCTTTCCTAGCATTTCCCTCTCTAATGTCCTACGAAGGGGTTTTTCCTATTCCTACCTCATCCAGGCATCCCCTTCATCATCCTCATTTGCAATTGGGTCACCACTTCCTTCTTGGGTAGGTGGGACTTCATCTCAAGTCCTTTTTTGTGACATTTTACTACCTAAAATAATGTGTAAAAATCAGTATTTATTTTGTAAACCCTAGCACAACACAACATTTACATCATAAACGCTAGCAAAAAAATATATAAAACCATTTAACTATCACAAATTAGTACACCGTGACCTTCAAACAAGATTTTATGAAAATACAACACGAGATGCTAGAACAATAAATGAAATCATAAGAGATCGATCCTTACCTTTTCATATCATGAAATGGATTGTAACTTGAAATGGTGTCAAGCACATACAATAACTAGGAACACTAATCCTATCCCCAACTCTAAAAAATTGTTACAAGATGGAAATGATTGAGTGTAGGAGCTAGGGTTTTCCATGATTTGGAAGACAAATTTGGGAAATGTGGGATGGAGTGGAAGGAATGGATGAAGGGGCTAGAAGAAAGGGGTTTTAGGAGGAATGGAGAGGGAAATTGCGCGTTCTTTGAGTGTATTAATGAGGGTTTGAAAAGTATTTAATGCTTCTCATTTCCATTGGCCCGTAAAAGAGGTTTAAAGCTCGTAACATACCTGAGAGCATCTTCCGAGACTAGAACAATGTCTTGGACCTTAACATAAGACATGACTCAGTTCCACAGTTGGTAATAAGTCAACGTATATCATGGGACGATTTTCATCACAAACCCCCAATTCCCTCAAAACCTGGGTTCAAAATTCTCAATCAAAATTCCCCACAACAAAATCAATTCGGCTACTATGGCGAGGAGTCACAGTGCTAGGCATGTTTGGTTCTATCTACAAGGGCTCATGAACCGTTTTGTTAAGCAAGGGCAGAGTCAAAAGTTCTTCAATGATGGGGCCATACAAAGTTACATTGATTTCCTTCGCCATAAGAGTACGGATATGAAAGTTGTGCTTAGTTCAGACATTGGACCGTTGAGGTTGAAATATTTTCTTAAATATTTTGAAATTTCCCAATTTGATAAGTTGTTGAATTAGCCAAACCCGTGTACTATGATGAAGTAGTTAAATATTACGCAAACCTAGTCTAGAGTAAAAACAATCATGACCTCACTAAGGTTAATGGTGTATTGATCACGGTCACTAAATTTATGATCAATGAGGTGTTAGGTTATGACTACACTAATCCCACTACTTGTTTTCCTGAGAATGTCGAAGGGCCTTTAGAAATTTTCCACCAACAACATTGGCCTGCCGTTACTGAATACACACCCTTATGCCCTGTAGCTATGGATGGAAAATATTTTTTATACTTAGAGTTTAACATTGGGCCAGGCTGAAAAGTACAATATAGGTGTTCTTAATGTATAAAAAAGGTTGTTGTACGAGTGGATATGCATGAATCTATTGCTGTCGGAGGGTCATGCTTGCGAGCTGACGATAGGGAATTTGATGTTATTTTACTACGTCATGGAAGGTGTTAAGATAAACCTTGGTTATACAATGGTGAATTACATGCTAGAGATCATGACTGGGAAGAATAAGGATCTCCTCAATGGGGGATTGATCACGGCTATGGTAAACAAATTAGGAGTTAAACCGGTTGACAGACCCTTGCACCTAGATTATTATAACTCTTCTTGGTTTGAGCACAAGCACTTGACTTTGGGGTTTGATAGAAAATATGAATACCGAGTTTTCCACAGAGAAAAGGCTAACAAAAAAACTTTGGGATGGATCGATTCAAAAGGGGGAGGCCTCATTATCCCGTGAGTTCTAATTACTTAAAGTGTATTTTTATGTTACATTGTTTTGGAATTTATCAATTTAATTTTTTTCTAGGTTCCAGTAGTTTTTTGGCAGGTGGCATGAAGAAAAAATTAACATATAGATGGCATGCCTACGCGCAAACATCAGTGCCACAAACGTAGAGGTGGCAGCAGTGGAAGCTAGTCCCGCCAAGTTTGTCGTTTCTTCTAGCCTACGCATCGACCTGCTTATAACACGAACATACCGAACTTCAAGCCATAGTTCACCGATGACAAAGAGGAAGAATAGGTGGAAGATAATGAAGAAGAAGAGGAGGAAGGATGAGACGATGATCACACTGACCCGAGATTGAAGAGATGTTTGCCGACTAAGAAAATGAACCTTGATACTTTGATCTTGGTTTATTTGTTAGAACATTGAACCTTGATATATGATTTTAAATTTGTTAGAATAAATTTGGAATGCCTTTTAATTTGAATTTGAAAATTTTAAGACGGCTATGAATTATTTGGAATGGTTTTTATTCGGAATGCAAAGTTATGTATTTGTTTGGACATGTTTATTTTTTTTTGGGTAAAGGAAATTGTATTATTATTATTTATTTAATCAAAACACCCTTAGGTGAGGGATATTTATAAAGGTTCCCCAAACCAGTTAAGAAAGTTGTACATGATGGCTACAGAATTGCCCCAAGATGTGAATCTAGAGTTTGACCTATAAGGAATTGAAAACTATAGATGAAAGTGTGGAAAAAGGAAAGGTAGTTGCGATTCCGATGAGAAGAACCTCCACCCCCTGTGTTAATTCTTCCCTTCGGCTAGGCAACACCTTATTCTATTACACAATTTGATTAGTTAAAAGAGGACAGGAGATCCACAAGGGGGATCAAGCATTCTGGCGATGGTTTCAAAATGCAGTCGTGTGTGTGTTTGGTCCGCAAAGTGATCATACATTCTTGCTTAGAGTCTTAAATCCGAGAGAACCAGAGTGAAGTACAGAAGATAAAGATCCGCAATCCCACCAGTTGCAATTGAAAACCACCTGAGTCAAAAAACATGGAAAACAGTAGTCTCCATTCTAGATAAGTGCATGCAGTTTGTTTTAATGAGGAGGGTACTCGTAAAAGTGTCAAAAAAGATAGCAGAGATAAGTTAAGTACCAATTCTAATCACAGGTATGCCACTTCTGTCAAGTGTTAACAGTCCCCTAAGGAAAGGGGGGGCTGACTGGATGTCTATACATCCCTGGAGATTATTTTCTAGGGCATATTTAGCAAGATAGTCAGCTGCACTATTTGCCTCCCTATGAATGTGTCGAATAGTGTATTTAAGATGTTTAGAGTTTAGGAAACTACAGATGGAGAAAGTTCTCCAAGGAGAACTCAGGGGGTTTTGAATACCCTTGACAGCTATTAACCAGTCTGATTCCACCTCACAATTAGAGATATCCAATTCTGAGCATATTTCATAAGCATGTTGAATAGAGAGTAATTCTGCATGTAAAGGGACTGAGATTGGAATCTTTTAGTTCTCATTATAACCACATTACCAGCCCAGTTTCTAACAATCACAGCCGAAGAGGAAGAACCATCAATTTTCCATGTTGCATCAGTATTAATCTTAAGTCCTGATTGTGGCTTCTTCCATTTTACTGTAAATAAAGGTTTTTCCCTCTTTTGAAAAATATGCGGGATAAAATTTGTCTGAATCCAGTACACCTATGCCTGTCTACTTTACCAAAAAGGTGATGAACAGTAAAGATGTGAAAAATCATGCTTTTAATCTCATGTAGACAAGAAACATGGGAAAAGGATTCGTTTTCATATATAATTTTGTTCCTTTTAATCCAAAGGAACCAGATTGTAACAAGAAGAGCAGCAATGGTGATGTTAGAGTGAATCTTGGATTCAGCCATAAAAGAAAGATAGAATTCAACTCTTCTCTTCAAGTTTGGAAAAACTAAATGTTGTAGGTGTAAACAATCACTGATACTATCCCATACAGCAATAGAAGAGGGGCACGAATTGAAGAAGTGATCCAGATTATCAGTGTGATTCTTGGAAAGGGGGCATTTAGAAGCTAATAGGAAGCCTATCCTAGATAAAATATTGTCAAAAGGAAGGATTCCATTCATTGCTCTCCGCAAAAGAACAGACATTTTCTTATGGATGAAAGTAGACCAAACCTTATTAAAATGTCTGATTTTTGCTTTCCTATGCCTGAAAATGTTATATGCCGACCTGATTGAGAACATTCCGTCTGTGGTTGGAGTCCAAACCAGCCTATCCTCATGAGAGTGGTCGAGCGTTGCTCCCTGTAAAATTCCATATAAATTGGTAGCCAGATATGGCTCCAGGTTTGGAAGGAGATGAGCTTTGTTATCTATAAAAAACCTGAGAGAAATATCCTCAAATGGGATATTTCTCTCATGAGGCCACTTATAGTAAAGAGCTCCTTCTCCTGTCCAATTAGAATTCCAGAAAGAGCAGTCACCTAATCAATACAGAACCCTAGAATAACAGTTTGCCTTAGCTGTGATATAGCATATTCTAGTCCAAGTATGTGATTTTTTATATGAAAGAGGAAGTGTCCATAATAAAGAAGTCCACTCGTTTTTATTTTGTTGCAATTTCCACCACAGTTTACATGAAAAGGCATCCACAATAGCTTTTAAATCCTTAAAACCTATGCCATTTTCATCTATAGGTAGACTCATATTTTTCCAAGACCTCCATTTTTTCCTATCAATGTTGTCAGCATTCCCCCAAAAAAACCTGGAAGCCATTTTTTCCATTTTTTTATAACAATCTTTGGTGGACTCAAAACAGCAAAAATATGCGTAGGGATTGAAATAAAGTAGTGATTAATCAGAACAATCTTACCAGCAGTGGTGAGCCATCTATTCTTCCAGTTATTGAGTGATTTCTCCATTCTTTCCAGTAGAGGTTTGTAATGTACCTGTAGATTTCGACCAGAAAAAATGGGCACTCCCAAATATTTGAATGGAAAAGACCCTTTTTCCATTCCAAGTAGCCTCTTTATAGAGAGAATGGTCGATAATGAGGCTTTATGGGAAACAAAAAATTCTGATTTTGCAAAATTGATCTTTTGTCCTGTAGTCTGCTCATATGCAATAAAAAATCTTTTAAACCTCTTCAAATTTGTAGGTTTTGCGTTAAGGAAAACTGCCGTATCATCAGCATACATTAAGTGTGAAACAGGTGAGCAAGAGATAGGAAGACTAAAATATTGTAGATATCCTATGCTGAAAATTTTCTTTAAACCTCTAGAAAAAGCTTCGGAGAGTAAATTATATAAAAAAAGGTGATAGAGGATCACCTTGTTTTATACCTTTAGAGGATGTAAAGAAGCCTGAGGTTACTCCATTAATTAAAACAGAAAATTGTGCAGCAGCTATGTTATGCATGATGGTTTTGACAAAATTTCCATGAAAACCAAAATGAAGAAATCTGGAATTTAGGAAAGACCAAGAGACTCGATCAAAAGCCTTTTGCATGTCAAGTTTTACTATCAAATTTTTAGCCTTTGATTTTCTGGACAAAATTCTGGTCTTCTCCTGCATTTGGATTACATTATCCGTGATGTCCCTTCCCTTGATAAAAGCACTTTGCTCAGGAGAAATTAAAATTTGCATTAATGGTTTGATCCTTTCCATTAGCATTTTTGAGAACACCTTATTAACAAAATTAGATAGACTAATTGGTCTAAAATCAGAGAAGGAGGTAGGGACTGGTTTTTGGGTATTAGGGTAAGCCAAGTGCTTGAAATAGCTTTTGGGATGTTTCCATTGCATAAAACGTCATTTGCAGCATCTAGCAGGTCATGTTTAATGGTTTCCCAGAAAGTAGTATAGAATTCACCAGAGAAACCATCAGAACTAGGGGCACTAGCTTTATTTAGATAAAAAAACTGCATACTTTAGTTCCTGGACAGTGAAAAGTTGAAGAAGGAGCTGATTTTGCTCTTCAGTAATTACTTCAGGTATTTCCATTAGAAAATATTTAAAGTAAAATCCTGATGTTGGAGTGGAATCCTCATTTAGTAAATCCTTATAAAAACGAACTCCTTCTTCTTTAATCAATTGCGGATCAGAAATCCAGTTACCTAGACCATATTTGATTTTCCTAATTCTTGATCTAGCTCTCTTTTCCCTAATGGAGTGGTGAAAATAACTGGTGTTTGCATCTCCATACTTAAGCCAATTTAACTTTTCCTTTTGCTTTAAAAAAATGTTCTTTTCTTTCTGAGATCGGATAAGTGAAGCTTTTGACTTGTTAAGTTCAGCTAAATCTATTTCATCCTGCGTTTGTTGAAAGATTATTTCCAGTTCATTAACTTTAGCCTCAGCTTGAAGCAGATTTAGATTAACATTTCCAAAGCTGTTTTTGTTCCAAACTTTAATTTCAGTCTTCAGTCTCTTAAGTTTATACACTAACCTGAACATTCCTCGTAGAGTAGAAGATAAGTTCCAGTTATTAACTACTAAGTCCTGAAAATCAAGTCTAGTAGACCACATATCCTGATATCTAAAAGGCCTAGGCACCATTTCTTCAGCAGATTGAATAGACAATAATAAAGGAGAGTGATCAGATGTCATTCTATTTAAAACTTGAATTGAACTGTTAGGGAACAGTTCCAGCCAATCTAGATTACTTAAACCCCTATCTAATCTTTGGAAAGTGAGTTCCTTACATTTATCTCTGAACCGATTATTAGACCATGTAAAGGTGTTTCCCACCGTAGTAATTTCATGCAAATCCAGATGATTAATGAACTCATTAAAATGTTTCATGCTTTTATTGGGGGTTGATTTTCTCCCCTTATATTCAGAAACAGAGGCTACCGTATTAAAGTCAACAATGTATATGGAGGGTTCATTGGGTGGTGTTCCTAAATCATTCCAGAGAATTTCCCTCATCTGTTTATGAACATTAGCATATATAAAGAAACAGTTCCAACTAACTGATGTTGAAATTTCTGTGATCATAGCTTGTAAAAATTGTTCTGATTCTTTTAAACAGACTACATTAAAAGCTTGGTTCCATAGGATCCAGATTTTTGCATTTTAAGCAGGGATTGCAGATTTGAAACCTAGGTCGTGCATTAAAATATTCAGATTCTGTTTGTCATGCCAGGGTTCAATCAGACAAAGAATATCAATCTTATGAGTTAACTTAAGTGCTTTTAATCTGTCCATTGAGGTTCCATATCCTCTAACATTCCAAACTAGTATGTTTCCTATGATTGTGTATTTAATCATTTAAAACCTGCTGGGGTTGCTTTCTGTGAAGATCTAAGCTTCCTAAGTTTTGTAGTTGAGGATTTATTGTTATTTCCTACTTTGTCCTCTCCCTTCTCCTTAATACCCGAGATATATTCTGCTTTAAGAGGACTTACCTTAGTCTGAATGCTTTTGTCAATGTTTGTGACCTGATTTGTAAAAGCTGGAGCATCCATTTGTTCTCCATCCTGGGCAGTTCCAGGGATAACTGGTGATTTTGTTGCTGAGATGAAGACCTGATCAGAGTTACAGCCATCTTGTTTATTCCCAGGAGTGTGAAGAACCTCGGAAGTGATTGAAATGTTGTCATTTGTTGTCAATGGAGCTATAAGCTCGTGAGATTCCATAGTTTCATGGAAGACATCAACAGCTTCTCCCTCCTGATCCTGTTCCTTTTCATCAAAAACATCTAAAGTTTGGAAAGCATTAGATATTGTGACAGTGTTTTTAATTGCTAAATCTTCCAGGTTAAGGGATGTTTCAGCCTGTTTTTTCTTTTTCCTCCAAAAAGTAGTAGTGATTGGTTTTGAAATGTCATCCAAGGAGTAGAAAGAATCAGTTCTTTTCTTGTGACTAATAGTGAAAAAATTGAAGTTATTTTCCTGATGGGAGCCTGAGGTATTTCTTTGGATTTGGAAATCAAGTTCCTTTTGAGACACAATTAGAGCTGAGGATCCTTCAAAATTTGCTATGACTTTGGATGGTGGTTCTAAAATTTTCTGTGATTCTACTTGTTATGGGTTCCTTCTTTCCTTTTTGCCATTTACCGTGTTAGTGTCCTTATTACTCTTCTTTAGCTCAGGATGTAGGAAGTTACAATTTTCCTGATTATGACCAATTATCCTGCAATGAGTGCAGTAAGAAGGAAGGTCCTCATATTCTATGGGATAGTCTGCTACTTTGTTTCCTATTCCTACCACAATCGTTAAGGGGAGTTGAGCCAAAAGATCTACTTCAACACAAACTTTAATGGCTGATGGTCTAGTCAGAGCAGAAGTAGCAGCATCCATTTTTAGAAATCTACCTATCTGACTACTCATGCCAATGATTGCTGAAATATTGTAAAAATGAATAGGGAGTTTATGAATTGTTACCCAAGTTGGAACTATGGAAGATTCAGCCGTTGGAGAAAAGTCAGGAGACCATTTTTGGACTTTCATGATAGCTCCCTGAATCATCCATTGCCCCTTCATCCAGCATCTTTGGTAGTCCTCGTTATCCTGAAACCTAATTAGCACATGACGATAATCAATAAAGCCTAATTGAAATTTAGATTTAAAACCAATAGATTTGAAAGCTGAGTGTAGAAGCTCCATAGTTGGTTTTCCTCTAGTGAACTTGCCGACAAGTGCGTTCTGGTAATGGGATACCAATAGTTCACCTTCCTCCTGAGGAAGGATGAAAGCTATCTTACCCTTATATTCAGTGATGGGATGTAGGTTAGGGGTATCGGGTAGGGAAGTGAATAGCCGTGGAAGTTTTAGCGGTTAGGGCGTGGATGTAGCTTTTGTTGTTGTTGGCGAGGCTCGTATCTGCAGTGGGATTGGGCATTGGCAACGCCATTGATGGCGTCCAGGACGGAGAAAAAAAACTTTTATTGACAGTTGTGACTGGGAAAGGTGAGTAAGAGAGGAGGGAGGAAGATGAGTATGTGTTTCGCACTCAGATCGCCACAATTTCGCACACAGTAACAGTAATAACTTGATAGCTGATTTTTGACATGTTTCGCAAACTAGCAATCAGATTTTTCTAGTTAGTATGTCATAGAAGAATTGTCTTGTGTTTTAAAATTGACCATAGCCACCAAAAAAATTCTAAGTTCGGAACGTAATCCAAACTATCTAAAAATGGTCCAATCCAAACTATTTTAAAATGGTCCATATGGTGTTCCTCATTCGGAATATGTTCTGACAATGAAATTGAAGAACCAATTTTTGTAGTTACAAGCTCGTAACTCTAGTTTCGAACTCTGATGGTAAGTCCACTCTAGCACTGTCCAAATTCCTTCTTGATGGTGTTCCTCTTCTTTTTGTTGTTACCTCAGTCATCAACCCAAATTCCTTCTTCATAATCTGTGCAACCTAAATAAGTAAACATGTTCGAGTTGTCCTCTTCTAGCACAATTTCATTATCGTTGCTTAGTTTCACCAAAACCAACCAAATAATCAAGTTCAAATTCCTTAATGAACGCTCTTTTACCTTCAAAAACAATCTCCCATCTATGGTCTAAGGGATCTCAGACATAGAAAACTTGATGCGCTTGAGCGGCCAATATGAATGAATCATCTCTCCAACCAATCTGACTTCTGTTTACTAGTGTGAATCCCATTGGCTCAGTTATTTGACCACCATGTACATCTACTCATTGACATTGAAACACGGGGACTCGTAGAGTCACGTAATCAAGCTCCCAAATTTCTAAAACTGTCCCAAAATAACAAGTGTTGGCATACATGGGATTTTTATCTGTTACAGCTCCAACATGTAATGCCACTGAGGCAAGGGTAACACCATTGTTCTATGACACACCCTTATCATTCACTGATTTAGAGGTGAAAGTCAAATCGTTGATTTTTTACCTCACCCGTCCATAGAAAGCACGCTACCAAGGGATTTACGGGATAACCACTTAACCCTCTTAGGATGAGACCCGACCTCCACGTGATTTCGTAGCCAAGTTGCAAATGTTGAAGTGTGACGTTGTAGGGCTCATGCTTCGTTGAAAGTCGGACTCATTATTCTTATTTCATCCATGTGGATCTCAATGTAAGGGACAATATTCTTGTGGTTTAAAGAATATAAAGATGCGCAACATTTAAATCTTCTGCAGTCGACCTCGATAACTTACACTGTCTTACCCCTTGGCCCTCTTGCCTTCTCTCATGTCTAGATCTCAAAACACCCATGGAATCAACCTCCTTTAAATAATCAGTACAAAACCCAATTACCTTCTCTGCCACATAACATTGCACAATAGTTGCTTCTTGCATGTACATGTTCTTCACAAAATACTTTAAAACTTTCATATACCGCACAGACGAGTACATGTATCTCAAGAATACATAGCTTAATCTCCCATGCCAAGTGAAAAACCAAATGAACCATTATGTCAAAAAATATGGAGGAAAATACATCTCCATATGGCTAAGAACGTCCACAATCATTGCTTGCAAACAACAAGTTTGGAAACACTAATGCTTTTAGCAAAAATACTCTTGAAGAACAAGCAAAGCTTCATAATGCACAATCTTACATGGGGTGACAGTGTTGACCTTACATTGGGGGGGGGGGGGGGGGGGGGGGAGGTAATAGTCATCACCATTTATCACAGGACCCAAACTCTTCTTAATACTCATTTCAACCAAATCAAGTTGGGAATTCATACCTTCCTTGGTCTTACCTGGAGAATTCAAAAGTGTGCCTACTAACAAGTTTCACACATTCTTCTCAAAATGCAATGCATCAAGGCAATGTCTAACCTCAAATTCTTTCTACTAAGGCGGTCTAAATTATTTTTAACAATTCTTCCAACTAACTTTAACTGTTACTTTTCCGTTCCCCTTCCCACAATAATTTGGAAAATTCCTAACCCTTTTCAAATATCTTAACACCCGATAATGGAATAGGAGGTCCTCTTTCTTCAAATTCTCAATTGAACCACTGCCTCCCCCTCAGGAAGAAACTGTCTATGCCCTTGATAAACAGTTTTACATACATGCTTCAATTGAGTAAAACATGTTTCCTCCTCACATAAAGGGCATGTATAGTTCCCTTTCACTGAGTATCCAGACAAATTTCCATATGCAGGGAAATCATTTAGGGTGCAAAACAATAATGCCTTCAATGTAAAAGTATCATCCACACTACCATTGTATGTGCATACACCTTCATTGAATAAAGTCAACAAATCTTCAACATGAGGAGCAAGGTAAACATCTATATCATTACCAGGTTGCTTCAGCCTAGAAATCATCAACGAAAGTAAGACATACTCACGTTTCATTATTAGCCAAGAAGGCAGATTATAGATTATTAACATAACATGCCATGAACTGTGTGTACTGCTCATATTACCAAAAGGATTCATTCCATCAATTGATTAGCCTAACCTCAAATGTTGGGGTTCTGCTACAAACTCTGGGTATATGTCATCTAGCTTCTTCCACTGCTCACCTTCTGGCAAATGCCTAATCACATCATCTTTCGGTTTAACTCTTACTGAATGCCGACGTAACAACTTGGCGTATTCCTTGCATGCAAACAATTTCTTCAACTGTGGTATACTTAGGAGACACCACAAAACTTTAGTCACTATCTTCTTTTTCAATCCAAACCCCACTTCTGCATCCATGACAATGTCACCCGGCTTCATCTTGTAACTCATCCTCCTCTCCCTGTACAACATACAATTATTTGGGCATGTGTGGATTTTTTTTCTAATTCCATTCCTATTGGGATGAGAATCCTTTTGATGCATACGATCCATCAGGTATAAGATTACCCTTAAGAAGCAATTCCCTAATTAATTCAAGTGTCTTTGTGATCCCTTTATCCATCCACCCAAATTAGGCCTTCAGGTTCATAATTTTTAAAGTCGCACTCAGAACTAAATGTTTGGAGCCATTATACAATGTTGTCTATTTGTCATTATGTAAGGATGCTAGAGCCTCTGGTTTCCTATGAAAATCTCAAGCAACATTCTCTACCATCCTTATCAAATACATCATCACCATCAAAATCACCATCTCCCTTTCTTTTCATATCTTCTAAATTCCCAAAGTCTCCGTGCCACACCCAATTAGTATAACTAGTATTAAACCCACACAAGATTAGATGTTCACGCAACTTCTTTCTCCCCAGAAATGTATCATTTTTATAATCCTTACATGGGTATCATGCACACACCACGCCATTATTCGATGCATCTTCAAACATTATGACAATAAAAGATTCAATTAAGGGAATGTAATCGGGCAAATTCCTAAGATTGTTACCAATGAGTTCAATACGATCCACTGAAAACACCCTACATTCAAATGTCATAAATTAGAGGAATTCACCAAATTAACACAAAAAAATCCTAAACCTTCCCCGTTCATACAACACATTACCCTAAATACCACATAAACCCTATCCTGTAAATTTAACACAATTCAACCATTATTAAGACATGTAATCAACTAATGAACGTCACACATACCTTCCTCAATTAGTTCACCATCAAGCCCCAGTTTTTGGTTGGTTAAAAATTCCTTAGTTTTTCCCAATGACAAACCTGTTTAAAAATGAGCTATAAGTTGACCAACCATGTTTGTTCTGAGCTCGGGACTACTTTAGTCATTCTACCATAAGCTAAGAAAATGTTCTTATAGCGTAACTGAGTCCGGAATAAGTTCTGAATGAGGAACTGATGGTGCGTTAGGGTTAGGGTTTGCATTTATGGAAGCATAGGATCGACGTGGGGGGAAGTAGCGTGTGATTCAAGATGATTGCAGATCTGTTTGGTGCCATCTTGGGTTGATTGGAGACTTATACATGGCTTGCATGGAAAGTTTCTAGATTTTTGCTGATTTGTTTGGTGTCATTTTTGTTTAATTGGAGGTTTTGACTTTAACATATATTTTCTTTGGTTGCTTTCTTTATTTCCGTTATTTGCTTCTATTTTAGTGTTATTTGTTTCTAGTTTTAAACTCTTTCCTTCTTTCTTATTTTTTTGACCTCTATAAGGTTGGGATCATTAATGTATTTGTGGTTTTTGGTGATTGATAAAAATAAAGTCGACATTCTTGTTGCAATTTTTATGGTTTCATTCTTTCTTATAACCTCTCACTACATAAATTTTTATCAAAGCCAGTCTGATCCCTTCCATGGCACGTAGAAACTGGTGTGAAGGAATTTCAGAGGCTAATTTAAATGACGTTTATCGACATGAATAATTTGACGGTGTTTGGTAACAGTTGGATACGTTCGCCGAAAGGATATAGATGCTTCTATAACAACTTCTAGTGACCCCCGTCGCTGTTGTTGGAGCTGAAAAAAAACAAAGACAATCCTTTTGTGTTGATCATTGATGCTCGGCGACCACCAAGGCCACCCGAGGATCGACTCGAGCACAACACACTCACGAAGTCGATGTTGCGTATGGAAATTCCTGAGTTTCACGGAAACATGAATGCAAAGGAGTTTTTAGATTTGATATTGGTTGTGGAGGAGGTGTGGGACTTCAAGGTGGTTCCCGATGCTCACCGCACACCCTGGTCACCACCAAATTCCATGGCTAAACCACCACATGGTGGACGATGACAAAGACCTGATGCGCTCGAGTGGGGAAAGCAATAATTGCATTGTGGGACACATTGAAGAAGCATATGAAGGTTGCATTCCACCCACATAATTATGCCCATACCCTTTACCAGAGATTGCAAAATCCTCTACAAGGTACGAAATCCATGGCTTATTATTCTGCCAAAATTTTTATGCTTCTTGCTCAGAATGACATTGCAGAGACCGGAGAACAAACAGGTTCTCACTACATCGGAGGATTGCGTGTTGAAATCCAAGATGTCTCTAATATGTTCGACCTACTCTCGGTCGTCGAAGCCTACCAATGGGCCCTTTCCATTGAGCACCAATAGTTGAGGCAGGTGTTTAAATTACCCGTAAAAACCCTGAAAAACCGCTTCACAAATCTAGTTGCACCTCCAGCCTTGCTAGGCGCTCCAGCGACAGCCCCGTCCAACATTGAGAGGGAATCCATTGTTACAATTGTGGTGAAATAGGACACCATTGCAATGCTTTTCCAAAGAACAAATGGCCCGGGTTATTCGTCGTCGACACACAGGAAATATTTGGCAAACTAATTTAGGACGACGATGTCGAGCCCAATGATATTGTCGAGGAAGTTATAGGTGATGTGGGTCACGCTCTAGTGGTTTGGCGAGGCTTGTTCTCTCTCCTGAGTCATAATGATGGTTGGCTCTAGAATAATATTTTCCAATTACCGTGCACCATTGGCGACAAGGTGTGTCGCTTCATCATCAATTCAAGGAGATGTGAAAACATCATAGTTAAGGAAGTCATCACTAAATTGAGCCTCTTTTCGGAGAAGCACCAAAAGCCTTATAAGCTCTCTTGGCTCCAAACTGGTACCGACATCACCATTTCAAAATGGGCCTTGGTGAGCTTTTCCATTGGAACTACGTATAAGGATACTATTATGTGGGTTATAGTTTCAATGGATAAGTATCACTTGTTTCTTGGTACACCTTGGAAATTCGATTGACATGCGATACACGATGGTCTCACCAAAACCTATAGCTTTCTCTTCGGCGGAATGAAAATTGTGCTTGTGCCGTCCAATTCCTGGACAACCCCGAGTCACCGACCCACTGCCACACTACTCTCTTGGGCCAATTTTGAGGAAGAAATGATGGAGATGAGCATCGTGTCCATCCTCCTTAGAAAACCCACCCCTGTCGTGTACCTGGTTTGCTACTCCTCAAGGAGTTTTGCGATGTCTTTTCGTATAAGCTTCCCGACATGCTCCCGCCACCCTATGACATATAACACCAAGTAGATAATATGTCTGACCCACCTTGACCCAAGGTCATTAATACAGTCGCAAAAGCACAATTTAATTAACCCGGGCTGAGGCACTAGCCCTATGGGATGGTCAAAGATTATATTTATATTCTGCACCAATTTCTTGCTACTAGGCTTCCAAAGGGTAGTAAGCAGCAAGTCTTGGGTTCGTCCAAGGAGATTCTAGGGTTCAATTAAAAGTCAAAATACAACCTCGTGCGGGTCTTCAATCCACACGAGTGAAAGGAATAGATACTAATGTAAACATGCAAACTGGGGAGGGGGGTTGGTATTTTCAACTAACAACTACAAGCATGAAATAAACAAACAAGTAAACTATTTCTACTAGGCACTTGGGACTAATTTAGCCACATGGTAGTTGTAATGCTTCAATCCTCGATTCATTCACATATAGACATACAAAACACCTATCAGTGTGTTCATAACACATGGTGTGGCCGATGGCATACACTTCCCATTCCCTATCATGGTGGATGCGCTTGTAACCATTCCATAAACACCGACATCGTAATTGATGAATTATAACAAGGTTTAATCATTGTTGTGGATACTGTGCTATTACGTCCCAAGCTTCCACCATGAATGCACTAATTTCCAAGTGGTCCTCTATACGAGATGCCTTAGGTTAGGCACCTTATCTGTGATACTAGGGTTTCCACACAACACCTAGCTTGCTACTATAAAATATCTCTACCCGTAACATATCAAAAAATGTTTAAGTAATCAACTAAGATTGGTTCGATGGTATGGGGATTAGGGTTACCTCGAATCTCTTGTGCACACACTCATGCAGAATCACTCCCCTCCACCCATTCAAACATCCAGGTTTCTCTTCCCAAGGAGACAGCAATAAGTGCACCACATATGAACATAGCTCAAAATGTGTGCTTATATGTGGTGTAGTGTTCATGCATTTGTCACATTCAAGAACAATCAAAATAATATCATAAACACAAAGATATCTCATAAAGCAAAAGCCACACATGTGCAAAATATGTCCGAAGCTTAATCTAACTATTCCTTAGAAAATATAGGTTTGAATTCCATATCTTTGGGATAAAAACGAAGAAAGGAAAAGGAAAAATAACAAAACATACTAAGAAACTCCTTCCTTCTCCCAACTACTCTCCAAGTTACAAGATATGAATTCTCTCTCCCAATGTCTATGAAAATGAGTAGACTATGGTCCTATATATATAGTAGTAGGAGATTGCGCCTAAAAATAGGCCAAAAGTGCCAAAACCGTTGGTCACCCACCTAGTTTTCACGGACCGGCTAGGATGCCACGGTTCATGAAGCCTTCAAGAATGGACTGCCAGATCTAGCGCGGTCCGTGAACATTCATAGATGCGGGAAGCCACGATCTATGAAGCTGGACTCGTGCGATGGTCCTAAAGGTTTTCATGGACTGTGAGCAGCACCATGGTTTCCACTCAGTAGTTTTCATGGCCTGGCCTCCTTTTCACAGAAAGCGAGCAGCATGAGTGTTTGCTTAGAACTCTCATCACGGTCCGTTAAGGTTTTCACGGACCGGCTCCATACTTAGCCAAATTTCTTCAACTCTTCCTTTCCATGCTTCACGGCCCACCTCAATTGTCACGGACCGGCGCTGTTACTTCATGGAGGGTGGACCGTGGGCATCTTCATGAGATGCTGATGCTTTGTGTAGTGCGGGCTGTCACGGGGCGATAAACCTTCATCGCCTAAACTTTGTTTGCTTGCCACGGGTGAACCGTTCGTCCGATTTTGAGAGTTCTAGTAGTCTATTTTATAGTACTCGAGAAGACAAATCCAATGGAACCAACCTCGAAATCTAGTTATTCCTGGATCGTTCTCGGACCAAGGCAACACGCCTCAGACCATGATTCACCATTTCTACCTTTTGTTGTCTTGAACTTCAAAGCCGCCTATTATTGGCTTCAATCTCCTCTTACCATGCAGTGATAGTCGTCGCCTTCATCTACTACCATTCAATGTGAGTGGCCTTCAAATCTTCTACTGTTAAAAGTAAACGACCATCGTAAGAATGTAATGTGACAAATAGCATTCTCGGGTGGCCTACTAAAGGTACTACTAATGGGGACAAAGAAGCATGTGAACACGATATGTCAAGAATCACTAATTAAGTATACAAAAAGCAGGACTTAGAATAGAAAACCAAATATAGTTGTCTAAACCCCTTGTTATGTAAAATCAACTAATATCGACAAACCGCCAACCAAAATGAACTAAAAACTATGTCAAATGCACTGGTTAAAGCATGCGTAATGGTGCAGATCAATTCCCGACACAGTTTTTCCAAACCGAGCCCACTATCGGATGAGCTCAACTGAACATGAGGAATTTCGGCGCCAAGTCAAGGAGCTCCATAAAAAAGAACACATCCCCGAGAGCCTAAGCTCGTGCATGATTCACACACTTCTCACCCCAATGATGGATGAAACTTGGTGTATGAGCATGTATATTCAAGCCATCAATAAGATCATCGTCTGCTACCGCTTTCCTATTCTGTGACTTAACAATTTCCTCGATCAATTGAGTAGTTCTCACATTTTTAGCAAGTTGGATTTGAAGAGTGGGTACCACCAAATCCACATTACCTAGCGATGAATGGAAGACCGCCTTCAAGACTTGTGAAGGCTTCTACGAATGGCTTGTCATGCCGTTCAGACTCTCCAATGCGCCGAGCACTTTTATGTGAGTCTTGAACCAAGCACTCCGCCCATTTATTGGTAAATTTGTTGTCATTTATTTTGATGATGTTTTAATTTATAGTGCTAACCCCGAGAACAACGTACAACACCTCCAAGAGGTTCTTAGCATTTTTCACATCCATTCCTTTTACGCCACCTTAACAAAGTGTTTTTCTCACTGACCGAGTCGATTTCCTTCGTTACGTTATCTCCGCCGATGGGCTTAGTGTGGCAGAGTCTAAAGTCCACACTATGGCATCTTATCCATCCCCCCTCATAGTCATCGAAGTTTGGAGCTTTCACTATCTAGCCTCGTTCTACTGCCATTTCATTCCACACGTTAGTTTGATCATGGCATCGATCAGAGTGCATTAAATTAGGATGATTCTATTAGTCTTCTCACATCTCAGATTCTTTTGAATTGATCAAGACTAAGCTCACCTCAGCTCCGATTCTTGTGCTCCTGTATTTTGTACAACCATTTTTGCTCCATTACGATGCTTCAAAATTTGGCATCGGGGCCGTCCTTAGTCACGGGAATCGACCAGTTGTATACTTTAGCGAGAAACTCACCAGGCCAAAGCCTCGTTACAACACTTATGATAGGGATTTCTACGCGATTGTTCAGGCGATACATAATTGGCATCACTACCTTTTCCACAAAGAGTTTGTACTCTATATTGATCATGGTGCACTCAAACACCTTGAGACTCAAGACAAGTTATCTTCTCGTAACACTTCTTGGATCACATTTTTGCAAAAATTTACATTTTCCATTAAGCACATGGCCATGGTTCTTAACTGTGTGGCCAATGCCTTGAGCCACCGACATGATTTTCTCACCAAGCTCCGGGTTTTGATGTTTTGGCCGAGCACTATACGAAAAATCCTTTCCTTTCAATGGTTATCGAGCGTCTTAATGTAGGCGAGCAATTTGACTTCTCTTGGTTGGAGGGCTTTTTATTGTTTTGCAGTAAATTGTACATTCTAGATGGCAGTATGCGGCTCAAAATTATTCAGGATCTTCACAATGATGGGAACGTTTGGCATGCCACACTCTCCATCTTGTGGCATCCTCGTATTTTTTCCCTCCATGAGGAAAGAAGTGGAACGTTTCATGGACCAATTTCATATTTGTCACAATGCCAAGGACAAAGCCACCAAGGCTGGAATGTATATGCTTTTGTTGATTCCGACGCAACCATGGATCGATATTAGCATGGATTTGGTACTCATCCTCCCCCACATGGTGCACAGTAATAATTCTATTTATGTCGTCGTTGATCATTTCTCAAAGATGGCTCACCTTATCCCTTTCAAGAAGACTTCCGACGCCGTCCACGCAGTCAGTTTATTTTTCTTCAAGATTTACCAGCTCCATGGTCATCCTTCGTCCATCGTTTCCAACTGCAACACCCAATTTTTAAGCTATTTTAAAGGAAACTTTGGTGTTTTGCAAACACCCGGCTCTATTTTAGTAGTGCGTACCTAATGAGACGTCAAATGCACGTATTTTCCAAAGCATTTAACATCACTTTTGTCATAATTTTGTTGTAAGATTGCTAGATTTACATAGGTTTACACGATAGGGGGTTTAGATGACCATTTTTTATTTTTATATCTAAATCCTTCATTTTGTAACCTATGTTTAGTCTAATGGACTTTTGGTCCTTATGAGCATCTAGATTCCTTTTTGTAAGATTAATTTGTATATTGCTCGTGAGCACTTAGGAGTGGTTTAGTGAAGGCCATTCGAAAGGATGGTAGAAGATGGAAGGCCACTCACAAAGTGGTAGAAGATAAAGTGAAGAAAGGAGAGCAAAGCAAAGGGTGAAGAATGATCTATATTTTGAAGCAGAGTTTTGAGAATTTTCCGAGAAGAATAAGCCTCCACCAAGAGTGGTACCATTGGATTCCTCTTCTCGAGTACTATAAAATTGACTATAAGAAATCTCAAAATGGATCAACGGTTCACCCGGAGGAAGCAAAACAAAATGGGACTTTTTTCTGTCGCGATGAGTGTGTCGCGACTCGCAAAATGTTGACCTGAGAGCTCAAAATTTTACTGATATGGTCACGACTCACGATGGAGTCACGACGACCTCGCGATACTGCCCTGCAACTTGCGTTTTACTCCCTTTTTCTTGTACTATAAATAGCTTTTAACCCCCTTCTTCCCCAACACTCTAAGCCCGACTTGGGGGCTCCAAAATCCTAGTTTTTCACCATTTTCTTCCATTTCTTCTTCTTTCTTTGTAGATCTTTGTTCTATGTTATGGACTTTGATTATCTAGCTTAGTTTTATCTTGGGAGCAATGGATTGAAGCTTCCATATCTATGTAGTAAGAACCATATCTATCTATTTAGTGCTTTTGCTATTGTGCATTTATTGAGCTTTGAATGTGAATTTTTAATTGTATTGATGTTGTTGGAAGTTTGAGTATATGAATTGCTTGTATGATTACTTGTTAGGGTTGGGAGAAAGTAGCTAATTCTCCCCTCTTTTAATGTGGAATCCAAGAGCATGAGTTAGAGCTTCTTAAATGTTGGTGTGTTGATAATTGCTAGATGAATGTGATGATGTCGAACTTGTTGTCATGTTTATTTTAGGTAGCAAATGAGAGAAGTCTATGAATGTCGATCATTCTTGACTAATCTTGTGTAAATGCATGAATTGGTTAAATGCTTAGATATGGTGTAGTATTTATAAGTGTTGCCAAGCTTGTTGATTCTTCATGCTAAATGCCATCAATGGGATACCCTTAGTCCTAAGGGAGTCATTGGTGAGGTTTGACAAGAGATGTCGAATTCACTCTTGCAAACTACTATCTAAGAAGGATAGAAGATTTATCTTCACAACAAGTAGTTGAAGTAGTGAATAGAGTGTTTCACTCGTTCTTGTAGCCTTTATTATTTAGAATTTATGTATTCTTGATGCTATGTTTCACTTCATTTGTGTCATGGGTTGTTTGAGAATAGGAAGTATTTTTATGACTGAAGTGTTCGGGTGTTAGGAAAGTGATGAATTCCTTAGCTCCTTTGCATGATAATCTATGAACATGAACTTAGAACTTCCTGTGCATAATGTGTTGTGATTCTTGCTAGATAAATATGTTAATGTTAAGTCAAGTAATGAATGTGATAGAATGAGTGAATGGTTCAATGATCTACACTAGATTTGGAAGTGGTATCAATTTCCCCCAAAGCTTTATCTTTGTAGTTTTAAACCCCTTTTTCTTAGTTTTGTTTGATGATTAGCCTAGTTACTTGACTTTGCTAGTTATCTTGTCTTTTTAATTTCATAACTTAGGACCACCAAACAACAAAATCCCCTCATTTACATGCTTTTATATGTATGTATATATGTCTACTCCTAACCTAATATCAACCTTTTGTGCCTAAACGCTTAGGAAGATCCCTCTTCTTCGTGGACAACCCCGACTTGCCTCTATCTACTTAGTTGTAGATAGTAAGCATTTATGGCTTATAAATATTAACTTTCACAGGTACGGCGATGACCTCCCAATTTTTAAGCTATTTTAAAGGAAACTTTGGTGTTTTGCAAACACCCGGCTCTATTTTAGTAGTGCGTACCACCCCAAAACTGATGGCCAAATGAAAATTGTGAACCTTTCCCTTGGGAACCTTTTGCATTGTCTCATTGAGGAGGCTATACAGACGTGGATTTGAAGCTTTTCCAAGCAAATTTTCTCACTACACCATCAATCGGAGCACTCTGGTCTTAGTCCGTTTCGAGTCATTTATGGTTTTATTCCACACTGCGCTTTGGACCTTGCACCGGTTCCGGCCCCTAACTACCCCCACGGTGATGCAGCGAACTTCATTATGCAGCTCCAAGACATCCATCGCCAAACTATGATTACTCTCCAAATACGACCCAGACATATAAGCATTTCGCTGATATCAAGCGTTGTCCAGTTGAGTTCAAGATCGGGGATTTCATATGGGCCACTCTCACCAAGGATCGCATCCCCACACATGAGTACAACAAGCTCAAGCCGATTACTATCAGTCCCATGCAAATCATCGCGAAGTTAAATCCTAACGCCTACCGCTTGAAGCTTCCAAACAACATTCACACGGCAGACATTTCTAACATCAAGCATGTCCTCCTTTATACGGGCAACAATTCCGATAGCAACGTTGGAGAAAATTTGGGGATGGATTTTTCCAACCCCATGGAGAATGACGACACACTATGGTTATGGTTTGCATTTATAAAGGCATGGGATCGACGCGGCGGTAAGTAACGTGTGTACGCCATCCATGGGAAGTCCAAGATGCGCAGATCTATTTAGTGCCATCTTGGGTTGATTGGAGACTTGTCCATCGCTTGCACAGAAAGTTTCAAGATTCTTGCAAATTTGATTGGCATCATTTTGTGTTGATTGAGGTTTTGGCTTCAGCATATATTTTCATTGGCTGGTTTCTTTATTTCCATTATTTGCTCCAATTTTAGTGTTATTTGTTTCCATATTTTAAACTCTTTCCTTCTTTTTCATCTGTTTGACCTCTATAAGGTTGGGAGCATTGATGTATTTTGGGTTTGTGGTGATTGATAAAAATAAAATTCACATTCTTGTTGCAATTTTTGCAGTTTCATTATTTCTGCTAACCTCTCACTACATCAACACTACAACAAACAACACCTTTTACTTTGCCCCATTTACCACAGTTTTTTATTAACACCAAAAAAATAAGGTAAAAAATTCTTTTACCTCGGTTGATTGGTTTTTTGAATTAAAATTTTTTCCTTGGTTATAAAACCAAGGTAAAAAGTCTGATGTGACCGACGTCGCACGCATGTCTGGCTTATCAAGGTCGCACGCAGCTATCCCAGATATGAATGACCGATGTTGCACACATTTTTGGCTTACCTATGTTGGTTGTTTATGTGGTTGAGGTTGCATTTACCTATCCCAGACACAAATGACCAACGTTGCATGCATGTCTGGCTTACCTACGTCGGTTGTTTATGTGATCAAAGTTGGACGTTCCTATCCTAGACAAGAATGACCGACGTCACTTGCATGTCTGGCTTACATCCGTTGGTTGTTGTTATGATCGGCATCACACGTACTTCTCGTAGACATGAAATTACCGACATCATATGCATGCCTGGCTTACTGATGTCGTTTATTATGTTTACCAATGTTGCACGTACTTGTCGTAGACATGAAATGACTGGCGCTGCACACACTTCTTGCTTGCCAATGTCGCATGTACCTCTCGCAGTCACCCTTATGATGCGTCATTTAAAATAATTTAATGTATGTATTAATAATATATTTTTTATACAATATATTTCACAAAGAATAGGGTTGTGATACTCCTACTGTGGGTGAAAACACCTTCCAATATGTGTATCTTCCTAGATTTCTAGATTCCTTGATATGGTGAATCTACGCCACCATGGGTAGATTATGAGGCAAGAAAATAGCAAAGAAAACCCTGACCAAGCCGGATGGGTCGAGCAAATTGGGCAAGGGTTGGATGGGTTGAGCAAATCGAGCAAGGATTTTAAAGGGGTTCTAAAACCCAAGTTGCCTAAATCGGCGGTGAAGCTACAGGGGTTAACACAAAAAGTGAGTGAAGATGTGGAGTTGTTGGGCTTTCTACCTCCAATGAACAAAAAAGTTGAAAAAAGGGGAAACCTCTAGCCATAAAATTGTGGGTAAAATGCTATCCTGGGGCAAAAGAATGGAAAAAGAGGAGGAGAAAACATGGAGTTCATTGTTTGTAAATGGAGAAGATGAAGTGAAATACTACGAGCCAATCAATGTGGAGGGGATGCTGATGGGTAAAATCAAAGAAGAGAAAGTTGAAGAGAGTTCAAGGCAGTGGGAAGAAGCAGTGATGTGCAAAGTGTTTGGCAGTAATCGGCCATACATAGTAATGGAATGGTTCTTCACTCGAATCTGGGGAAAGCGACTGAAAAAGGTATGGATAATTGAGAAAGGGATTTTTGTGATTCAGTTTACCAGTAAAACTTGTAAAGATGAAGTGTTAGAACAGGGGAATTTATTTTTTTATGGCAAACCGGTTATAATCAAAACATGGTCTCCAAATATAGATTTGAGTGACTTTGATACTATACCTGTGTGGATTCAACTTCCTGCATTACCATTGATGTACTGGCATCCTACAACCATATATAAGATTATCAGTACTCTAGGTAAACCTATATGGCTTGATAAAGCCACTAAGGAAATCGAAAGGCTCTCTTATGCCAGGATTAAAGTAGAAATGAAAATAGGAGATCCATTCCCTGATAGGGTGATGTTCATGAATGAAAACAAAGTTATTGTGCAGCAGAGACTAATAGTTGAATGGAGACTAGTAAGATGTAAGGAATGTAGTCTACTTGGTCATATTGATACTGAGTGCAGTAGGAAGGAAAGAAAAGAGGATACTATTCTTCCTATCGTAAAGAAGATCTATATCCCAATTGGCAAGGAGTAGAAAGGAAATACTGTTTTGAGGAGAAATGGTGATCAAACTGTGGAGAAATTTGAACTGGAAGGAAAATTGAAAAACAAGGCTGATTCTGAGCAGGATGGGGATGTAGAAGGGGATCAGGAAGCTGTACTATCAGCCAGTTACATGTTAAAAGGGGATCTCCTTGATGGCATATAATTGGTTGTCATGGAACATAAGAAGTTTGAATAAAAAAGGCTAGCACCTACTGGTTAGGAAGTTCTGTATACAAAATAGAGTGAGTTTGGTTGGCTTGCTAGAAACTAAAATCCAAAAAGAAAAAGAAGGAGAGACATGGAGAAGCATATGGCTGAATTGGAAACTGGAGACAAATGGAGACTTAATAACTGGAGGAAGAATATGATTGGCCTGGAAGGAAGAGTTATTTGAAATTAAAATTCTAGATAGAGGGGAACAGTGGATGGATGTAGAGTGTATTATTAAGAGCACTCTGGAGACATGTTACATTACTATAGTATATGGGTCAAACTCTCAGCAGAAAAGACTGGAACTGTGGGATTTTTTGAAAGGATTGGGTCTAAGGAATCAGGCAGAGCTAATAATGGGAGATTTCAATTCTCCATTAAACATAGAAGACAAACTAGGAGGAGTGCCAGTTGATGAAAAAGAAACTTTGAATTTCAAGAGGTGACAAAGCAGCTTGAATTAGCAGAAATGAAGGCAGTGGGAGCACAATTTACATGGAGTAACAGAAGAATTGGAAATGACAGAATTTAGAGCAAAATTGACCGGGCCTTGATAAACACAACTTGAATGGAGAGAATGAGTGAAGTTTATTATGAAACAGAAATGAGCTTACCTCAGATCAGTTGCCTTTATTGATCAGGATTGATAGCAGGAACAAAAAGAAGATGAAACCATTTAAATTGTTTAATCATTGCACACCGTCTCCCAATTTTGAAGAAATAGTGAAGCAAATATGGAGAAAGCAAGGAGATCAGAGGATTGAGGGATATTTTGTCATTCGAAAATCACTAGAGAAGCCTCGTACAAAGCTGAACATGAGAGAATTTGGCATGATATGAGAAAGGGTGGAACTAGTAGGAAAAGATAGGAAGAATCTTTGGTTAGTCTTGATGAATATACACTATCTTTATAGCTGGGAGTCAGAACAGCAAGCCAGAAAGTAGATGGAAAGATTACAAGATGCAGAGTACAAATTCTTACTGTAGAGAGCCAAAATTGAATGGCTAAATTATGGAGACATGCCAACTAGCTTGTTCTATGCAGCTTTAAGAGCAAGGCAATACAAAACTCATTTGGTGACACTGAGAGTTGATGATAGGTGGGTGACTGATGAAAAGGAGATTGAGAAGCACCTGATAAACCACTTTGCAAGCCAGTTTGGGAAGAATAGCATAACAGAGAAAGTGGATAGGGAAATATCAGCTTTTGGGAAAGCAGCAGCATGTCTCTCTAATTAAACTTGTTATTGTGGAAGAAATACAGAAAGCATTAAAAGGAATCTATTCAACAAAAAGCCCAGGTAGAGATGGTTTTTCAAGCCTGTTTTTAAGCGCATGTGGAGCTTTATTGGAAATGATGTATATAAAGTTGTGATAGGGTTCTTTGCAGGAGATGAACTACCTGAAAGTTTTGGAAGTGTAGTGATAACCTTAATCCCAAAGGTAAACCAGCGTCATGTAGCCTCTAATTTTCTCCCAATTGCATGTCGTCATGTTATCTATAAGATGATTACTAAAGTGATTTGTGAGAGGCTCATTGGATACCTACCATCATTAATTAGTAAAGATCAGTCAGCTTTTGTTAAAGGTAGGCATATAGCCCACAATATGTTGCTAGCTCAGGAACTCCTACACTAGTACAGAAGTGACAGTATGAGAAACAGTTGTGTATTGCAGCTAGACATTAGTAAAGCCTTTGATAATATCAGTTGGAGCTTTTTGTGGAGCTGGCTAAGGGAATTGAAAATGCCTGAATTGATGATCTGTTGGATAAAGAGATATACTGAAAGCTCTAGCCTTAGTCTCAATAAATGGTGCTTACTCTAACACTTTCAAGGCAAGAAAAGAGGTTAAACAAGGGGACCCGATGTCCCTCTTATTGTTTGTGCTCTGCATGGATTATTTGATATGAATGTTGAACATGGCATTCAAAGAGAAGAAATGGGATTTCAATCAAAGATGTGAGATAATTGGAGTTCACACTCTATTGCTTGAAGTTGACCTATTGCTCTTTATGCAGCTAACAAGAAAACAATTGAAGGAGCCAGTAGCATACAGAAGCAATTCAAGGAGATAACTGGGCTGGAAATCAATATAGGGAAATCGAAAATATACTTTTCAAAAATGGAGGGTATAGAGCAAGATATCATGGCTTATATCCTACAGGTAACTAAGGGAGACTTGCCCATAAAGTACCTCAGATTACCCTTATCATCAGTTAGATGGGAGATAAAAGAATGTGAGCTGCTGGTGGATAAGATCAAGAAATGAATCAGAAGTTGGGTATCAAAGAATATAACTCATGCAGGGAAACTCCAGCTCATTAAAACTGTTCCCCTCATTATTTCTGGGTATTAGAGTAGCATAAAGCTTCGTAGAGCATTCATAGCAGGATTGTAAAAATTTGCACCTGCTACCTGTGGGGAAGGGATGAAGATCAAAGAGGATACAACGCAGTAGCTTGGAGTTCCATTTGTGGAGGAAAGAAGAAAGGAGGGATGGGGATTAAAAACCCTACAGCCTGGAACCAAGTAGCACTTTGTAAGCATCTTTGGGATGTGTGCAGGAAAAAAGATATCTTATGAGTAAGATGGATTCAAGCGTATTATCCAAAGGAAATAGTGTCCAGGAATGCAAACCCGCAGTTTCACAGGGCTGGCCATGGAAGGTCTTGTTAAAGCTGAGAAATAGAGTGTACAGAGAGTTGCAGCACTATGTTGATAAAACTGGGAAGCTGATCATCAAAGAGGTTTATAGCAGGCTGAAAGGAGGGCACTGTACAAATGTAAAAAAGCAGAGTTATATGGCACAAAAAGGTACATCCTAAACACCGGTTCTTTGTCTAGTTGTTACTGAATGGGAAGATTGCTACAGTTGAAAGGCTTCAAGGCTTTGGAATTCTTGGGAAACAACCTGATTGTTGTCTTTGTAAGAAAGAGTAGGAAACAGTTGCACACCTGTTTGTGACCTTCCCTTACACACAAGAGTTGTTGTCATGAATAGGAGTGAGATGTAATAGCCTAAAGCAGATGAAGAAGCTGCTATACCTGTTAGCAAAGCAAAGGAAAGATGAGAAAGTTGCTCAAATATGTGCAGGGTTGTACAATCTGGTTGGAAAGAAACAGAAGAGTCTTTCAGAAAGTCGAACTCAAGGTGGAAACAATACTTTTTCAGTCCAAAACGAAAACTGAATGGAGAAAAGCAGGCTAAGGCAAAAGCAGAAGGAAAAAGCTTAGGCAGTTTTTAAAAGGGAGGAGAGAACTAAATGGGCCTAGTTGATTGGGTTTGTAATAGCTAGGATTATGTTGGCTTTAAAGGGTTTAAAGTGATGACCCAAAAGACTTTTTGGTTGATTTATAATATACTCAAATTCCATCAAAATATATATATATATATATATATATATATATATATATATATATATATATTAACAAAACAAAAATATAATTTTTTACTTTTTTATGCAACTCCATTTCATTTAAATTTTAAATGATTTTGTAATTATACTTTTAACTATAACTTTATGTTTATATTTTTAAAATGAAATAAATTAAATGTGGAGTTCGAGTAACACATTATCGAAATTTTAATAATAAAGTTTAATGTTAAACAAAACTAAAATATAGTTGTGTACACCTTTTATACTACTCTATTTCTTTTATAATTTTAAAAGATTTATAATTATACTTGTAACTATGACTTTATGTTTATATTTTTCAAATGAAATAAATTAAACATAGAGTTCGAGTAATATGTGATCGAAGTCGAATATCAATAAATAAATTTTATTGTTTCACCGAATAAAATTTTATATACTACTTATTCATAATTATATAAAATAAGTAATATAAAATTTGGTTGCTATGGGCACCAGTATGAGTTGCTCAAGAACATGTACTGGCGTTTTCCAACATTTCACCAAAAAATAATATATTTTATATATCTATATTTAGGCAAAAATAAAAAAAAATCATGTATTTTGGAGCAATGGATAATGGGGTAACACAATTTTGGGCAATAGTGTAATTTTTTAAGATTGTGTAGAAGTAATCAATGTTAACTTTCGAGGTCCTTCCGTTAACTCATACATGACCAAAATGGAAAAATGCAATTTTATATTAGTGAATTGCATTTTGGTGTTGCCAATTTCGTAATTCGACAACTCCAACTTTCTTGGAGGGACCTAAGTGCAAAAAGTATAAATTTACTTGTAACTCCAAACTGAAATCATCTCGAACGTGATGGTACCCTATGCACCCAAGTTATATTTTCCAAGTCCATAACATAATATTTATCAATAAACATGCACAAGAATATATTTGTAATCTTTTCCGATTTACTTTTATTACTTCTATGTAACCAACTCTATGTTACTCTACAACATGTACAAGCGCTTTGCAACATTTCACCGAAAAATTCACCTATTTAATATTTCTATATTTATGCAAAAATAACAAAAATCATATATTTCAGAGCAATGGATTATATAGTAACACGGTTTTGGGCCATAGTGTAATTTTTTTAAATTGTGTAGAAGTAATCAATGTTGACTTCTGATGCCTTTTCGTTCACCCATACATGACAAAAATGGAAAAGTGCAAATGCATATTATTGAATTACATTTTGTTGTCGCCATTTTTGTAATTCAACAACTCTTTCTTGGAGGGACCTAAGTGCAAAAAGTCAAAACCTTACTCGTAATTCCATATTGAAATATGCTCGAACGTGATGCTAACCTATACACCTCAATTGTATTTTCCAAGTCCATAACCTAGTATTTATCAATAAACATGCACAAGAATATATTTGTAATCTTTTCTGATTTACCTTTCTTACTTTTATGTAACAAACTGTAAGTTACTCTATAACACGTACTAGCGCTTTCCAATATTTCACCAAAAAATTCATCTTTTTAATGTTTCTGTATTTATAAAAAAAATTCCAAAAATCATGTGTTTTGGAGCAATGGATTATAGGGTTGCACAATTTTGTAGCAATCAATATTTCAGAAGAAAAATTAAACTTATACATTTGCAAATTCACATTCACCTTTTGTATTGTATTGTTAATATTAATATTCTATTTATTAGTATATGATTAACTAGATAACACTCGTACGAAGTGAATATATATATATATATATATATATATAATTTATTTTTAAACAAAACTAAAATATAGTTTTGTCATTTTTATGCTACTCCATGCTAAAATATAATTATAGTAATTTTTAACAAAATCTATTATATTGACATAGTTTAATTTGTGAAAACTTTGTAATTTGTCAGAGTGAATACACATTTTATATTTTATTGACACAGTTAATGCACGTTTTAATTTGTTAAGACTTTGTAAATAAAAGGTTATTGGCCTTATTTCAGCCTAAACAATCGGCCCTATAAAAAACTAAACCCTACAACTATAAATAACAAACCCTAGTCTGCCATCATTCCCTTTCATTCTTAGTTATCCGCCTCCTCTTACCTTTTAGCATACACTCCACCGCCTCCATCGTTCGTTTTTGTCGCTTTTCGCCATTCCATATCGCCACCGCTGAGCACACCTCATCTCCGACCATCCTATTCATCTCCGACCACCCAGCCCCACGATTCACCACCCTCTCAACCCGTCCAAGTTGCTGCATCACATCCGAGAAGACCAACGCCGCCGATCTAGTGACACATTCGGTGTTCCCGACGCCAGCAACGCTACCAGTCTTCCCGATGCCACCGATCTAGTGCTCTTCTTGACTCCACTGATTCAGTTGTCTTCTCGTTCGCCACTCTGTTTGCCACCGCTTTGCCGCCTCAGAGCTATTAAGCGTGTCACCGCGTTCCGCCAACGACCTCCTTCAAGCTGCGACGAAGTCTTCTAGGCACCGACCTCTGCTTCCCCTCCACGTCTATGGTATTTATGTACACTAGGTTTTAGAAATTAATCATGTATATTGCTAGGGTTTTACTGTAGATTTTCGCTAATATTTTGTAATTTTGTTTTGCACTTTGTTGAAATATTGGTTGTATCTGTTTGCCTTGCCAGAAAATTTTGGTCTGTATACTGTGAACTCTCGAATGCAAAACCGGCCTCGGTTCTGCATTTCGGTAGTTTTTTAATTTTTCTAAAACAAACCTACCGACGTCGCAAGTCTTTCCTTTTACCATGTCGATCAAAAAATTTGGAAATTGGCCCAGCGAATTACCTACCGATGTGGCACCTATCATTATTGTCTGTCATAGTATTTACCTCGATTTGTCATAGTATCATAGTGTTATTCGCACCTTCGCTAGTGGTTTAACCAACCCTTTCGAGTTTGGAAGCAATGTCGGATCCACTATTCCGCATTCGAAACTTTGGACCAACAAAGTCACCTAGGAATAACCACCTTTTAAAACTTATCGATTAAAGGCGGTTATTGACAGAACAGCCTTTACCGAGAACATTTAGAGGCTGTTTAAATCGATCCACCTTCCAAACATTTCGAACCGCCTTCTAAAAAAGAGCTCTAAAAAATAGCTCTCAATAGGAGAGAAAATTCTCTCTGGAGAGAAAAAAGGGCGCAGCCCTTCTCCGGACTTCCCGGGGCCAATTTTCTTCCAGTTTCTCTCCTACGATTCAGAGTTTCCGGCGAGGAATCCGACATTAATGTTGGATTCCTCGCCGGGCATCTTTCGAGGTATGATTTGCGCTTGAATTTGAAGATTTGATCTTTGGATCTGGAGGTTTTGGGTGAAGATCAGACTTTTCGATCTTGAAGTTGTGGATGGAGCGTAGTTGATGAAGATCTATCATTGTTCCAAGTAAGTATTAATCTTTCGTTGATAGATCTAATCTGGATGATTGATGAGTGGTTTATTTATGATGAATCTGTGCGGATTTGTATGGAAGATTATTTGGTTATGGTGATAGTCAATGTGGTGTTCATGTTGGATTGAGAGTAGAGATGAATTTGAAGCATGAATTTTTATTAGTATTTGGAAGAGTTCATGGATCTGTTGAGATGACATTCATGTGATCAGATGCGCCACTGTCCATGATTGTGTGCTTTAAATTGGAAATTCGACCGGATTGCTATGTTTCATGCCAAGAATTTAAATTTATTTTCTTGACTGATGAACACTCATGTGGGATTCAAGATTTTGGGTGTTTGAATGTTATTGTTCGGTGGGGTTGATGGCTTGGGATTAGTCGGATTCAAGATAGATGTTTGGAGATAATTGGTTTAATTGGAATCATTAACGACGGTAGGCCCAAGGTATTTTCCTCGTTGCTTCAATCTCATGATGATATTCAGATCTAGATGAATGGAGGAGCAGATTTTTTTGTAAAGGATGGATTTTGTTGGATGATGATTTTTTTGGATTTCCGATCGGAGGTCGCCGGAAAAACGATTTTCCGGCGATGGAAAAGCATGAAATTGCCTCGGTTCTCTGGCCTTTGACTTGGATTCGTATTTGTTCATGTTTGGGATGCATCTTAGGGCTGGAAAAGAGAATTAAGGAGTGTTGATTGTGTTGTTCTTGCTCACCGGAAAAGAGCGTTTCCGGCAAGGAGAAAGGTGTTTATTCGGCCGGATTTGCTCGGTTTTGGACGTGGAAGCTCCTTGTTTTTGTTGCTAATTCCGGCCGAAATTGCACAAGGGAAGATGCCCAGATTTTGATAGAATTTTTTGGCAAAATAGTTGCGGATTCCAGCAAAAAATTTCCAGATTCCGGCGGCTCCAGCGCCGGAAAACCGCGAGTCCGGCGAGGAATCCGCTTGGGCGCCGCCGGGTCAGAGTACCCGATCAGGAAAAATGGGTCTTAGCAAAACTAGGGTTTTGACCCGGTTTGGATGCGGCGCGGGTCAAACGACCCGCCAAGAGGGGCGGCCGGGTCAGCTAACAAAACCCTAGGCGAATAGGAGCACGGTTTGGGCCAACCTGCTGGGCTAAAATATTTTCTCCACTGGGCCGAATAGGAGGACGGTTTGGGCGGTTAAATTCTTTACGAACCGGGTCAACCTTATGACCCGGTTTCAACCCGGAAAAGGTAGCAAATCAGGAGGCGGCGGCTGTGGCTTAAGTTGAAACCCTAGCGGTACTGGGCCAAGCTGCTGGGCCGAAAGAAGAGCTGCTGGGCCGAGTGTAATATCAAGGCGTTGGGCTGAAAAGTCTTTGCTGTTGGGCCGAAAAGGATAGCGTCTGAGCCGAAATAAATTGCCAAGTTTATGGGCTGATTTCATGGAATCTTGGGCCTATTAAATCATAATATTTCAGCCTATTTCTTGGGCCGAATTTCCTTCATTTTGGGCTCTAATTTGTGGATTATTGTGGAGTTTTGGCCTTCCCTTTGGGCTAAAATTGTATTTGGTGGATAATTGCATATTTTTCACTTGGAGGATGGGAGAGCGTCCTATCTACATTTGGTTGCTTGACCACAGGAGTTGGGCAGTGGGTTAATTAATTAGCGTACGCGAATTTAATTAACCCATTGCTAGTTGTTACTTGGATTTGACGGTTATTACGCGCTCTATGCTCGCGCTACACTTTATTGTGTTAAATTAGCATAAAGCTGTCCATTTGCTCAAAATGGAGTGGGCGATTACAGAATCGTCAGGTTTGACGCACGCCGCATAAGTTGTGTCCGTTCTCCCCATCCTTAGGAGGGCTACTTTTAGAGGGATTCACAAGAGCTATTGGCACGACCTACGACACTCTTGCCCTCTAAACTAGTTTCGGTTCATATCACGAGAACGTTTGAAGGCCAATAACACCCCTCTATCCTCACCTTAAGGGTGTATATGGTAGAAGCTGCTCCTCCTTTGGCGGTCCTAGCTTCATTCGGATTCAACAACACCAGCACACCATGGCAACCATTCAAGACCCGAGTACACCACACTCGGCTGCGCTTTTTGTCTACCACTGGCATACTCTTCACTATCTTCTTCAAGACCCGAGACCCGAGACTCGGCTGCGATGAGGTTTTCATATGAAGAGCCAGTACACATTTCTGGTTGCTATGTATAGGTCCAGATTCACACATCAGGACTTGCAGTTATTTTTCCCTAGGCTTAGTACTTTCTAGCTTAAGGTTTGCATTTCTTTAAAAATAATTGGGGGGGAGGGGGGTACTCATTTGGGTACCCCCCTCCCCCCCCCTAGCTCGCTTCTTTTTCCCTAGGTTTTACCCTAGGGTTGGATTATGTCTTGTATTTGCTAGGGCTCTTTTAGGGCTCTACCGTGGGTTCCACCGTCTATACTATTTACCTATTTACTCGAACCGCCTTCTAAAACAGGGGCGGTCTGAATGGAGCCAAACCCGATATCGGAACGTCTTTGCAAAGATGGTTCCTCAAAATTTGGACATAACAGCCTTTGAAGTGATGCATTTAATAGGCCATCCTCCACTAGTGACTCCAACTTTTGATTTTAGTTTGTAGTGCAAATCACCCCTGAATCGCATTTGATAGGTTGATGAAAAAACAAACTTGTAAACAAAAAATCTAATGAAGGTCTAAAGAAACAAAGAAGTTCCAAAACAAGTACTCCCTTAGTTTTGCTGTGTTTGGCATCCTAAATTTAGATGTTATTTTTGCGAGTTGAAATATATGGAGATAATTGAGTGTTGATAGTAAAAAGTTTAATGAATGGTTAAAAATAATTCACTTTTTATCATAAAAATAAAGATACCAATCTATGCAAAACATTAAAAAAAATGAAAAGTGCGTCAAACTTAAAAAAACAATGGGAGTACAAGGAAAACAACATAGTAATGGATGATCAAGATTTTGTATATCAATCTTAAAACAACACGGAAAAAAGATCATAACATGAAACTTCAACTCAATCGTACAGGCTTACATTTATTCTCACAAACATATAACTGTAGATATTATAGCTCCGACTGGCATACTTCATAATGGATCTTCAGCCAAATTATTCAAACAAGCATCATTATTATAATTATACATAATTTTATATATTTGTTGCATATTATTCAATAAATTAAGGTTTTTTGAGATGATGATCCTCAATTTCTTCAACCATGTGAAGGACGAAGTTGAGGAGAGTGCCTGGATGCGGGGTGTCCCCCTTCAGCTTCTCATACTCCAATGTCCATGTGATCAGGTTATCCTCCTCTTTCACGTCAACACGGTACGTTAGTTTTAAGCTTTTGTATAGCTCCATAAGATCCCCTTCAATCACCCTGAAAGTGATTGATTTGTTCTGTTCGTCGACTGCTTCGATAATCTCCTTTGCCACCCTATCTTTCCCATCTGCGAATTCGAAACATAGATTAATCAACCAAATTGTTTAGGAGCTTCTTTACTTTTTGACTAACATATAATATAAAATGATCCCGTCTAACGGTTAGAAGTATAAGATTAGAAACAATGATGAAAATGGTGAAAAGGATTACTGTGCATACCATGGTTATAGTGCCAGAAGATTTTGGATCCAGGCACTCCAACTCCACCATCAAGGAGAGTGAAGCCTTGAATTTTTTTCGGCGCGGCAGTGGCAAGATGGTGCGGCTTCTTGCAGAACAAATCATGGAAAGCATCTCCGACACCCGAGTGTTTGACCTCGGTTTGGCCTATCATTTTTCCTTTTAAACCCATTGCTTCTTAGTTCTAGCTAGCTATATTTTGATATAAAAACCGAAGATAATTTTGGAATGCGAAGTTTAACAATCTTGGGCTATGAATTTATAGGGCCAAGAGTGAAATACACGACAACTCAATATGGGGCTTATAAGTAATTTGCTTAATTATAAACTAAGCACTATTTTAATTTTTAGTAAACTCTTAAAAAAAATGTTTAAATTTGCTTTTTCTCAGTTTTTAAAATAATAAGTCAGTTTTGCTTATAAGCATAATTCTACCGAACACACCCTATCTCTACCTTAGAAATCTATCTTAGAAAGTTCTTTATGTCATTTTTTTTATCTACAAGTGGTACAGATTTTCACACTATCCCAACGTAAGGTTTCTATTTTCTTTTTATACGGGCATTGAAGCATGATAATGTGGCAGGGAAAGTGAGGGATTGAAATGACCTAGTCAAATTTGAGCCATAAATTTCAATCCAAATAAAGAAATATGAACGTTTGGTTGGAACAAACGAAGATTTAAAGTAGAAACTTTACGCAAGGGACTAGGAGAGTATATTGCCTTTTCATTTTTGATAATTCTGACAAAATTAATTGAGGCTAACAGTCAACTTTTATGAATTATATTTTCTTCTCTAAAATTTGATTTTCGCACTATTTGATGGTCTGAAAATTTATAAATTATTTGTACATCCACATAAATTTAATATTTTCATTGTTCTCTTCAGTCAATATTTCATCTTCTTCCGCCCAATCTCCACCGTCCCGCCGCTGCCTTTCTTCCTCACCTAAACCGATAAAACTTATCCCCACAAGACCACACATACACCAAATCCGATCCACCCACGAATCTTACCTAAAACAGGATCCAAAGGGTCACCCTCTTTCAACATCCTTCAATTAATGTCACCAAACTTGTTCAGCATTGCCATTATCGGATGCTGCTAATGACCACTAATTTCCAAATTCAACATAAATGTTAAATTCTTTCTAATTCCGTAAAAATCCATCAAAAAACACCAACTACTACTTAGTGGTGGTCCATTAAGCTCATAATAGAGTCTACCTCTAGCTCTAGCAAACTTTGTTGCACTGGATTGAAAACGGGGACATTAGACATTTGGAGGAGTACAAGTTGTCCGCTATATATCTCAAATATTTCCATTTTAGTTGGGAATTTGATTTCTTATTGAGGAGTTTTGTTATAGAACTACGCAATTTGACTTTTCCAGTTTACATACTCCCCCTAGTCCCCTTACACTGGCTCCAAAAGTTGGCACAATTTTTTTAAAAAAGATAAATAAATGATAGAGATTGTATTGGAAGTATAAAAAGTAAAATGTGTGGATACAAATAATCTATGATTTATTAAAAAGGGACGGAGCCAATATAAAAGAACCATTCAAAAAAGGAAAGCGAACCATTATTAGAGGACCGGAGGGAGTACTCCTTCTGTCCCACCTGAATTTGCACCCTCATCAGAATCATATTGTTCGTGACCATTACCTGCATATAATAACGGCAAATAAAAAGTTGATATTAAGAAAATACTTCTTACGACGAATTGTGCAATATCATATATGATAATATTGTTATTTATACAACTATTTAAATATCTGGTCAAACTATAATAGTTTATAGTGTCAAAAAAGTAAGAAAGAAAATTCAGTTCGAACACAGGGAGTACCGTCTATTTTAACCAACTCCTTGTCGTATGTATCCAAAATTTTGAATTTTGCTATTTTCCGTACCTATGTCTGCATTCGTTTAGATCAAGTGCCGTGGGCGATTTCTTACCGATTAAATATATTATTTTTTTCATTCTCTTTATTCCACTTTACTTTAAGAAATCACTCATTTCTTCTCTACAATAATAAGAACCCACTTTTTTACTATTCATGCACCCCTCTTGATTTTCTATATCCTACTCATTAATTTTATTAATATTAACTTTTTATTTGCCGTTATTATATGCAGGTAATGGTCATGAATAATATGATTCTGATGAGGGTGCAAATTCAGGTGGGACAGAAGGAGTACTCCATCCGGTCCTATAATAATGGTTCGCTTTCCTTTTTTGAATGGTTCTTTTATATTGGCTCCTTCCCTTTTTAGTAAATCATAGATTATTTTTATCCACACATTTTACTTTTTATACTTCCAATACAATCTCTACCATTCATTTATCTTTTTTAAAAAAATTGTGCCTAAAATTCGTATATTTAATTTGTTCGTATATTATATAAGAATTCGAATACTTTTTATATTAGGGAATGAAGTATGTGAAGAAAGCGATGCCCTTGCACTAGTGTATGGACTGAGATGTTGATAAAGTTCTATGCGGCGCCTGGTTTGATAATTCCACCGATTGTATAATGGGTAATAGTCAGCATGCTGGTGTATTTTGGCATGAAATTACTGCCGATTTGAATAAGCATGAAAAATGCAATCGGACAATGAAGTCGTGCAAGGCTAGGTGGTCACGATATCACCAAATATGTGGGATGTGAAAGTAAAGCCGCACGCCACTATAGTCGGATCGGGAGTGGCTCCATCCAAGGAGATATAAAGTCACGGGCCATGAATTTGTATGCAGATGAAAATGATGGCCAACAATTTCTATTCTTTAATTGCTATAAATTGTGCAAGACTAACCCTAAATTTATGGCACAATATGGCCCAAAGGACACTGATGGAGAGGAATATTCACCACATGTGCCATCAACGCCCCGTAGTAGCGATGATGCTCAAACAATGCAATATCTATCCAGGCTTATTGGTGTGAAAGCCACTAAATGCAAGGCAAGGGGAAGGGTAAAGGCAACTCGAAAAACAATAGATGATGAGCAATCAAAAGAATAACAACGAATGAAGTGTATGGCCACAATCGAAAAAGCTACTAAGAAGGCTAGAAAGGTTGCAGATAGCGAATGAGCTAAAATGGAGTATAACATAGTGCAACGGGGGTTCGTCCAAATGCAATTAGAGCGCAATGTTTATGTAGCTAACACTACACTCTTTAATAGTCTGATGCAAAAGGGAGAGTTGAGCACAATAGAGGAAGCACTGCGAAATAAATTAATTGGAGTAGATGGTCAGAATTGGCTGTAATCATTTATTTGTAATAATTGGTCAGACACAAGTGCAAGGACATCGCTTTCTTCACATACTTCATTCCCTAATATAAAAGGTATTCGAATTCTTATATAATATACGAAAAAATTCAATATACTTTTTTTTTAATTAAACCATCCATAGATGGGGGGAAATTATATTTGGCCTTCCCAAGCCTTAAAATAACAGAAAAACTGAAAGTTAAAAACAGGGGGAAGCCATTGGCTTAGTTTATATGTACATGTATGACCCATAGGCTCATTGAGGCAACATTTGTTGCTTCCAAAATGAATAAGAAGATATATCTAATTGTGAGGGGAATACTAAAACTCTTAGTTGAGAATGGAGGTCATCGAACTTATTAGTGGATCGTAATGACGAAACACTGGTCAGTCAAAATCACCCCATCCAAAACTAAGAATCTTATCCCCTATCAAGATAAACAGTGAAAAGACATCACTATAACCTAGAGTAGTCATGAAGCATCTAGTAGAGGCTTCAATCTGAATCTAAGAATCAAATGATCACTGTTGTGCATCAAGCCCAAAAGAAAATTAGCACTGAAGAAGAAAACCAGCACCAGCAATGATACCAGCAAAATAATTGCACATTTCTGAATTCATAAGGAATGCACCATGTTGTGAGTCAAGCAAAACAGCACGCATCAAGTTATGCATCAAGCAAGTCAGCAATGGTGTGGAAGTTGTGCAAATCAGCGAGGTTGTGCATCAAGCAAACCAACAACGGGAAGAACCATAGTACATTCCTGAATCTTCATGGAAAATTTTCCTTGTTGTGCGTCGTTGTGGTCGTAGTAAAAACAAACTGCCTCCTTGTACCTACAAACGGTGAAAAACATTTAATCAGTAGCATCCATACTATGTGAAATTCTTAAGGAGGGAGTCCCTAACTGATCAAGTCTAATGAGGCCCTGAATATGATTAGGTAACATATGAAAGGAGAAAAAGGATTCACTTGTCCCATCTTTAAGGCATTTCTTTGCTGGTGCATCAGCTACAAGATTCGCTTGCCTCAAAACATGAGTAAGTTTGAATGGACTCAAAGATTGTTTAATGTCATCCGCAAGTTGGAACAATTGCCAAGGGGCAAGCAACGGATCTGATACTGACAACACTGCATTCTTACAATCTGATTCTATGCATACATTTACCATGAAACCATCAATTTTTGATATGGCAAACTGTATTGCCCTCATTTCAGCCTCTTGAGGAGATTTAGCATTTGAAATTTGAGTATGAGCAATAATAAAATTACCCCTACTATCTCTTAGGATCATGCTAACTCCAGTCAAATTCAGATGGGAATTCCAAGCAACATCAACATTTAATTTGTATCCCCAGTTAGGCCTAGACCAAGCAATTTTAAAGATTTTCGGTTTAGGAGGGGGCTTGATCAGTGGCAGAAAAGAGTGCTTTGCAATGTCTGTGTCAAAATTTGATCTAATGAAAGCAGGTTTAGCAGTGAACATGTAGAAAATTTGTTCTTTAATGCTTGCTATCACCACACCTGTCCTAGGCAAAGCTGAATCAAAAATGATTCTATTTCTCATTTTCCACAATTGCTAACAAGTTATAATAGCTGCAGATTTTATGATATCATTATGAAGGGCACTTGTACCCGAGATAGTTAGATAGCAAGAGAGTCTCTCCCAAATAGTGGAGTAGGCAACATAAATGTTCAATATATGTTGCCTACATTCTTAAATCCAAATGTTCAATATACGAATTTTAATATATAAATTAAAAACAGAGGCAACATAAATGAATTAAATATACTACATTCTTAAATAGAGGCAATGAAAATAAACTACTTACATTTATAATTTAAATAATATAATAATAATACTATTTTACATATTGTAATTTAAATACTTTATAATAAATAATATAGGTAAATGGACAAAAAATGTCTATACATAAATGACTATATATAGTAAATACGTACATGAACTATTTTACATTTAGTAAATACTTTTATCCATTTAAATAATATTTCAAATATACTAATTTTAAAATATGAAAAAAATAAATAAAGGCAATAAAATTAAAGATGAACTAGATTATTTATAATTAAAATATAACACATTAAAATAGGGTTTACCATCCGGAACATTGTGACTTCCAAATTGACGCCCATGGTCATTTGCAAAATTTTGCCCCGGTGAACCCCGACCTCCTTGGGAGCGAAATGATCCTGATTCGTTAATTGCCTCAAGATGTGGAGAATGAAAGTTTGGACTAAAAAAGTTCGAGTAGGAATTTTGCGATTGAGCGTTCGGATTTTGGGAAGAGTGGTTCGGGTAAGGAGAGTTCGTGTATGCATTTTGGGAAGAGTGATATTGATTTTGGAAATTCATGTATGAATGTTGGGAATTCAAATAAAAATTGGGCGGGATGTTTGGAGAATTTTCATAAAATTTCGAATTTGAAATTGGACGAACATTCGGATTTTGGGATGAATTTTTGGAATTAAAAGAATTTGGAATTATCTTATCTTTCACATTCGACGATCTTCGTGAATCCATCAAAAAATAGATAGGAAAGTGAATATTGGAGACAAATTTAGGCGATGAAAGAATGTGGTAGAAGTGTTGGAATTGATAGTGGTGTGGTTAAATTTGGTGAATTGAGCTCTATTTATAGGTAAAACAAAAGTAGGGGATGGGAACAAAAAAATTTGCAATTTTATTTTAAAATAGCCATTGGGACACGTGTCCCATTTTAAATCAGAAATGGAAAGAGTCGTTGGGTTTGGGACACGTGTTGCTATGTAAGTGGGACACGTACCCAAAAATTTGAACGGTTCACAATTTAGAAATTTTGGAGCCATTGGACATGAGGCCCAACCAAAGGGTGCCACGTGTCAGTGACTTTTAAATAAAAAATGAAAGCTGCATGCGGGACACGTGGGCCAATAGATGGCTAGCACGTGTCACATAATGGGAAAGAAAAATGGGCCGCTTCCAGTGCCCCCCTTGCCCATGTGCTGTGTCAGTGAACCGGTTTCCAGATCGGTTGCTTGCTAAGCAACTATTGGGCGGTTTCTTAGCCCTAGAAACCACAACTGTGGGTGTTTTCAGTTTCTAAAGCTTTTTTTAAACTCAAGATACCACAATTTCACTTGCTCTAAGATAGAAATAAGATGGTGATATTTTCATCAACGTTTTTAAAAAAAATTAGACCTAGGAATGTTTTGCAAATATGTTCTACCCCTAGTATAAACTAGAGCTATCGGAACATTTTTCTTGTAACACTTATTAAAATGTTACAATAGCTTATAAAGTGTTACTTAAGCCCATGAAAAGTGTTACCTAGATTTTGAAAAGTGTTGCGTTAGATCTAATGCAATATCACCTAAGATAATACTTGTAAAAATGTTGCAATAGATTCAACTTAGTATTATTAGCACCTAAAATGTTACTTTAGCATTAGTTTGTAGTAGTGTACAATGTCAATTTGCAATTTTCCGTAATATTTTATTTACTTTATATTTTTTTCTATTCTCTGCAATATTTTATTTACTCCATATTTTGAAAATTAAATCATTGAGAAAAGGGTTGCAAGTTGGAGTTTGACAACCTCACCATTCTCATAGCATCTCCAATGGTTTCCTCTATTTTTCAGTCACTACACTATTTTTTTACAGTTACTACAGTGTATTTACTCCAATAGATTAATCTATATCTTCCTCTAAAAAGAATCTTTAAATTATTTATGAACATTAATTTTATAAGTTTTCTATTCTTTTTATTATGTTCAAACTTATCACATTTAAATGTTTACCTTGATTTGTTAATTTTTATAATAAAATAAAACTAATTAATTTAATAATAAAAAAGTATTCATTAATGAAACACTAAACAATTTTAAGAATAGTTAACAATAAAAAAGCTCAACAAATAAAATAAAACTAATCAAAAATAATACAACAATTCAAGCAAACTTAAAAATAATTTTTTTAAATAGTACAACATTTTCATAAAACAATAAAAATACAAACACTGATGGAGATGCAAAGACGACTACCACCATAAATGAAGACATTCCACGACTTGATCAAACATTTAAAGGGTATGTTCGGGATCCTCTAATTGACATGGCTGAACCTATGACTAGGTCAAGGGTTGGGCTTAGAGATGTTGCTTTAAAAGCTTTGATTGATTGCCTTTATGATGAAGAATTGAAAAAGGAGTCACCATTGTCATATTGGATTCATTATTCAAGATTGTCGACGAACTGAAGACATCATGAAAAATAATATACTCTTTTTTCCCAGTGGATTTTTAATGAGGTAGTGTGATCACTATAAAATATTGTAACATTATTTCATTTTGGGTTTATTGGACTGACAGTTCAGCCATGTGGGCTTTGAAGAGCTGAATTTCGATAATATAGTTCATTAAAGTTTAGTATATTCAATTTTATTGTGATTAGAATTAGATTATGTAAGATTAGATAAGGTAATATTTTTCAAGGTTACTTCTTGAAGAATTCGACAGATAACCTTAGATTACCATTTATTTTAGGTATTTAGTTACATATGATTTTAGCTTCTTAAAGCTGCCATGAGTCAATTCAGTTTCCAGTTGTGATTAGGGTTTTTGGACGAAATCTACCCTATAAATAAGGAGGCCTTATGGACGAATTTAATCACTTTTATCAATCAAATATACAACCTTTTGAGTTCATACTCTTTGCTTGCAAGCTATTCCATTGTTGCTTAACCCCGAGGGCTAGTTAAGTATCAATAAATCTTGTAATCTGATCATGAGGGCTAGTTAGAGAGCAAGTCGAGATTAGACACCTGAAATTTTTGCGAGATAGTGAGGGTTTGCAGATCCCTTCACTAGATCAACAATATTAATTCCGCAATTGTGAGTCTTTGCAAGGAGATTCATACCAGTTGGTATCAGAGAAAAGCGTAAAATCTATTGAGGCAAAAAAAAGGGGTTTCGAGTTTTGCAATAATTTATTTTCAAATTTTTCTTATATATCCACTCTTTTGTGTTCTGTTTTAACTGTGTTTGTTTGATCTTTCTTACTAGGAGGATTGAATCTAGAGTCGAAGGATGTCAAAGGGTCCGGGAGTTAGAATACATTAGTATTACTATCTGCCTTCACCTTCATTAATCGAGTCAGGAGGACATCGAAGGGTCTAAGCGTTAACAAGTATTATCCACCTTCACCTCTCGGTCAGTTTCGTTGTTTTAGGTAGCTTAAACAGTTTATGTGTTTGTGATATTTTTCGTCAACTCTTCCAAAAATTATTGCATGCTCATAAACCTATTGTTTCCTTTATCATTCCTTGATTCCGTGGTCTTGAATTGTCTTTGATTCTTGATTACACCTTATTCAAAAATAATAGATTCTTGTGTCTTTTCCATATAGATAGTGTCATATTCTTGATCCTTATGATCTTGAATACCTTGAAGTTCATTTGAGTCAAGAGTAAGTTGTCGCCGTTTTCTTATTCCATGTTTTTTATAGGCAATTTTTGTTCCACAACATTTCAAAAATCAAAATAAAAAGGTAGCAGATTTTTGGGTTTCAAAATCGGAATTTAGAATTTGAAATCTAAAATTTGGGGCAGATTTGTAATTTCCAAAAATTAGGGAATTATGACCAAAAAATTTCTTGGGGAATAAGATTTCTAGTTGTGAGTGTTTTACAGTACAAAACAACGAATTTTGGCTCAAAAAGAAGGGAAAAAAGGAAATCTGATTTAAAAAAAAAAGAAAAGTCAATATCCTAATCGAAAGAGGAAAAAGAAATAAAAGCCAATTGAGAGAGGGGTTTTGATCTGAATTTTTGACTTGGGGGACAAGTAAGTCATTAAAATCCTTTGCCAGAAGTGATTTGGTTTTGAGTTCCTATTCCAATTTGTTTTTGGAAAAGTTTCTTGAATTTTTGGAACTTATTTGTTGCCTATATAAAGCCTTCTTGTTTTGATCATAATTCATTCAATGCAGCTTCATTTCGTGCCATTCATATTTCGTTTTGTTCCTTATTCTTTGTAGAACTTGGAATTCTAGATCATAGAGCCCAATTTTGAGTTTATATATTTTTAAATTTTGAAATAAGTTATGCAGTACTCATCTCCATAGTTTGCTTTGAATTGCAGTTAATTGATCAATTGCTCTCGCATTAGCCTTCATCTTGTGAGTTGTGAGTGTTATACACTTGGTGAGTGACCTTACTAAATAGGGAAGGGGGGACTATTTTTTTAAACTAACTGCTTGATTTTCTTGGCAGTTTAGCGAAGTTGGGGGACAAAAATCTATTCGTCCCGCCTTTTATTAGAAATCCTTACAATTTGCCATTGATGAACACATCTAATGGCAGGTGTGGTAGTCATCCACGTGAAGAGACTCCAGATAGTTGGGAGCGACATCGAATTAATCCAAATGAAGCCAATGATCCCGATTGGTTTGTTGTCGCAATGAATGCACTTATGAGTGAGGTGCAAAGGTTGGCGAGAAAAGTTAATAGCATGGCACCGCCTACACCTCCATCATCGGTCAAGAGGGAAGAAACCAAGAAATATTTCCATCAATTCAATGGTTTCGGAAGTTCAGATAACTATTCTAATGATGGTTCTGAAAGGCAATCACACTGAGGGTCTTCTAGAAGGCATCACCATAGTAAACCTTATTCTCGAAGGAGATTGAAGGTCAATTCAGGATATGAGTTGGGTTCTGATGAAGCTTGAGACATCAAGGGTTTAAAATATTACATCCATTGATTTGAGAGTGACATATTGAGAATCTGTTTGATCTAAAAAATTATTAGGAGAAGGAAAAAGTCAAAGTGGCGCAGTATTCTTTCACTCACTATGCGGCTGAATGGTGGGAAAAAAAGGAGTCATGATATCTTGTTGGAAATAAACCTATTTCCACCTAGGAGAGATTAATATTCGAGCTTCGCCTATATCATGTTCCACCTACTTACTTGATGAAACAACATTCTTATCTGTCCAACATGAAGCAAGGAAAATGCACAGTTGACGAATACTGGAAAGATCTTGAGTTGAGCAGGAGAAGGGTTGGAATGAAAGAATACAACACATTCATCAAAAATTGATTCATTGAATGCTTTTGTGAAAACCTTCAAACTCCAGACAAGCTTCAACATCACATATCTATGAACGATTTGTTGGTGAAAGCAAGGTCGGTTGAGAGTACCCTGCGACCAAGGAGGCCACAACCCAAATTTTCCAGTCAACGACTAGGGTTTGACTCCAGAAACCCTATTTATGGCCACAGTAGGGGCACACCCATGAGAGGACGAGGATCGGTTCAGACCTATTCAATCCAACTTATAATCCTACTGAGTTGAGGTTGGCACCCCCAACCCAACATGTTTCAAAAGTTCCAGGTAAGTCCACTACTTCTTCATCAAATTCGGTTTCTATTAACTTTCCTACTTTTTTCATTGTAAAGAAAGAGAACATGTCCGAAATAAATTTCCTCATGCACGAGTGTTAACAAAAATTGAGGAAGGAGATGAAGAAGATGAATATGTTGATATGCCACTAGGTAGATAAAGAGATCATCATAAATGATCATGGTGAACAAGGTCTGGGAACACAAGGTAACTGTGTGTCGTTAAGGTTTCTAAACTCTCAAATAACCAAAACACAGGTACAAAGGATTAACATTTTTCATACCTATTGCCTTATGAAAGATAAGAATTGTTCACTAATTATTGATGGTGGTTCTTGGCTAATAATGTGTCTAATCTTCTTGTTAAATCATTGTCTTTGCCTGTGACTACTCATCCATCACCATATAAACTTATTTGGTTAAATGGTAGTAGTGAAATTAGGGTTAACAAACAATTCATGATTAACTTTAAGATTGGAAAATACCATGATTCTATCATATGTGATGTTTTACCTATGGAAGCTAGTCATATTTGTTTAGGGAGACCTTGGCAGTTTGATCGTAAATCAATGCATGATGGTTACACTGATAAAATTACTGTGATTAAGGATAAAACAAGGTATACTTTGGTTCCATTATCTCCAGTGGAAGTTTAGAGGCACAGAGACACATGAAAGTCGACAAAGAGAAGTTTGCGACTGATGTGCAAATGGCCGACCAAAACCCTAGCCAGGGCTTGAAGGAGATCGGCTATAAGGTGAAAAATGGATGGAAAAACCTTGATAATTTGGACCAAAAATCAAGGGAGGCCGATCCAGGTAAGCCGGGTAAGTCTAAGAATGATTCTAACAAGTCGCATAAAATCCTATCTTCACATCTTAGTCCTTTTCCATCGATTTACATGATGAGAGATGAACTTTCTAATGATTAAGGTAGATCATTATATGCATCGATTAGGAATGTGAATCATTCTTTTTCCAATAATTCTTATGTGCTTATCAGGCATTTTAAAGAGAGCTACATTTCCAGTGATGATATTCCTATGCATGATGCAGATTTGTTATTGAACGAAGTAGTTCGGTTGCATGGCATTCATGTGTCCATTATCTCTGATCGCGATCTTAATTTTTTATCCTACTTTTGGAATACCTTGTGGTGCAAGTTATGGATAAAATTGCTATTTTCGACTGCTAGTCATCCTCAGACTGATGGATAAACAGAAGTGACCAATCAAACCTTAGGGGCTCTCTTGCGTGCACAAGCTCAGAAAAACTTTAAGAATTGGGGAAAATGCATTCCAATTGCAGAGTTTGCTTACAATCGCACTATTTATTCTACTACTTCTTTATCTCCATTTGAAATTGTTAATGGTTTTCTACCTATAACACCTCTTGATATACTTTGTTTGAATTTTAAACAGGTTAAAAACCTTGATTAAGAAAAGAAAGCTAATTTTGTGAAGAAAATCCATGAGAAGGTGCCCATGAAAATTGAATGGACAAATGCACAGAATGCTGATAAAGCTAATCAAAGCCGCAAGTTGATGGGATTTAACATGGGAGATTATGTTAGGGTTCATCTATGGAAAGAGAGGTTTCCAAATGCTCGGAAATCTATGTTGAGTCCACGTGGAGATGGTACTTTTAAAGTGTTGGATAGTGTGAATGACAATACTTAAAAGATTGAGTAACCAGATCATTATGGTGTAAGTGCGACCTTCAATGTTGCTGATTTTTCTCTATATACCTTTGAAGACAATTCAGTTTTGAGGGAAAAATCTTTCAACCACAAATGGAATGATGGAGATGCAAAGACGACTATCACCATAAATGTAGATATTCCACGACTTAATCAACATTTAAAGGATATATTCGGGATCCTCTAAGTGACATGGTGGGACCTATGACTAGGTCAAGGGCTAAGCTTAGAGATGCTTCTGAAAATGCTTCGATTAATTGCCTTTATGATGAAAAATTGAAGAAAGAGCCACCATCGACATCTTGGATTCATCATTCAAAATTGTCGACGAACTGAACACATCATGAAGAACACTATACTCTTTTTCCCACTGTGTTTTTAATGATGTAGGGTGATCACTGTAAAATATTGTAAAATTATTTCATTTTGGGTTTATTGGACTGAAAGTTCAGCCATGTGGGCTTTGAAGAGCTGAATTTCAAAAATACAGTCCATTTGAGTTTAGTATATTCAATTTTATTCTGATTAGAATTAAATTTGGTAATATTAGATAAGGTTATATTCCTCAAGGTTACTTCTTCAAGAATTCGACCAGATTACCTTAAATTGCCATTTATTTTAGGTATTTTAGTTAGATATGGTTTTAGCTTCTTAAAACTGTCATAACTCGATTCAGTTTCCAATTGTGATTAGGGTTTGTGGCCGAAATCTACCCTATAAATAGGGAGGCCTTATGGGCGAATTTGAACACTTTTATCAATCAAATGTACAACTTTTTGAGTTCATACTCTTTTCTTGCGAGCTATTCCATTGTTGCTTAACCCCGAGGGCTAGTTAAATATAAATAAACCTTGTAATCTGATCCCGAGGGTTAGTTAGAGAGAAAGTTGAGATTAGGCATAGCCCGAGGGCTAGACACCCAAATTTCGTGCGAGATAGTGAGGGTTTGCAGATCCCCTCACTAGATCAAAGATATTAATTCCGCAATCGTGAGTCTTCCCAAGGAGATTCATATCAAACACGTACTCATTTAAATGATCTGTCATCCATGACTTATGGAAACACCATATTTCAATAGACAGGCTCATAAAAAATATAGATACACATAAATAAAATTAATTAATATGTAAATAAATTACTATTCCTAATACTATTTTAACAAAAGAATAATTATTATATCTATTATTTATACATAACTAATTATAAATATTGAAAAATGAAAGAATGATCAAATGAAAATAAAGATACAGGTGGTCAGATTAAAATTGAGTTAAGTGGATTGCTCCAGCGGTGATTGTGCGGGCGATTAACACACAGTAGTGGTGTTGCCGGCGACCATGAAAATGAGAAGTGGTAGGCCAAAACAATGGGTGACCTTAGCCTCGGTGGATTGGAATAAAGTTGTGATTGAGGAGGAGATTGCAAAGTCTATCAGTCAAGATGAAGATGCGGTGGAGGAACAATTGGAAAAACCAGGTGGAGATTCTGAGGCAGAGCAACTCGAGCACAAAGAGGTAACCTTAGAAAACCCTACCTGTAACGATGATGATTTAACTGAGAATAGCTCTAGGTTGATGTCATAAATTGGAATAGGGTTTATTCTAATGGTATGAAGATTGATTTTATTGCCCCTGCTATAATTGATGGTGAAATTGAAGTTGTGATAGAACTGGAGGATGTTAAATCTGAGCTCAAGTATTGGGAAAATTCTTTGATTATGTATGTAATGGATGGAGAGCTAACGATGAACGCAATTAAGAGGTTTATGATGAATTTTTGGTCGTTTGTTACCTTACCTGACTTGCTGTATAATGATGATGGGTATTTTATCATAAGGTTTAAATGTAGAGAAGATAGAGATGCAGTGCTCAGCAAAGGCCCGTACACAATCCATAACAGGGCGATGTTTTTGCATATCTGGAAGAAGGATTTCTTGATGAAGGAAGACCTGGTGCAAACAGTTTCTATATGGGTGAATTTTCCAAAGTTGCAGCTATATTTTTGGGGCTCGAGAAGTCTGGGAAAAATTGGGAGTGCCTTAGGCCAACCGTTGTGCACTGATGAATGCACGACAAAGAAACTGAGAGTATCATAAGCTCGCCTACTGATTGGAATTAATATCTCAGTGAAGTGCATGAGAGTATCAGTATAAAATATATTGATGGGACAAAACTGAAATAGGATATGGAGTTAGACTGGAAGCCTATGTTATGTGAGGTATGCAAGGTGGGAGGACATCAATGCAAAAAGGCTTTAAATGAGATGAAAACAATTCAGAAATGGCAGAGGAAATATGAGAAGTGCCAAAGGAAAGATGAGAAGATAGGGGAAAGTAAGGCCGGTGCACCACAGGGGGAGGAGCAGAAAAATCTATCAACTGAATGGAAGGTGTTGGGATAAAAAAAATAGGGTAAGTAGCCTATGGAAATTATTGTTGAGCAGATGGTGGAAAGTATTATTGATGCTAGAAGCAGTAGCATGGTTAGTGAGTCAGGGAATAAGAGGATTTGGATTGATCCTGCTGATTCTTATGACAAGGTTCCATGATTGTAACGTGGAACGTTAGGGGTTGAATAAAGCAGCCAAAAACAAAGAGATTGTCTCCCGTCTCAGGAATATGATATTAACGCTGGCTGTAGTTATTGAAACAAGAGTAAAAAAAAAGAGAAAGGAGGGGATATCAGGAACAAGATGGGATCAAATTGGAGTTATATAGATAATTATGATGCTCATCCAAATGGAAGATTGTGGGTCATGTGGGATAAGTCCAGGGTCAGTGTGAAACATGTGAAAACAAATGACCAGATGATTCATGTGGGAGTTTATGGGCTTGATGATGTGTTGATCCACTGGTTTACAACTATATATACTGCTAACCAACCGAAGGACAGGAAGGTACTTTGGAAAGATATTGAAAAGCTGCAGAGGAAAACTGAAGGAACTGCTTGGCTTGCAATGGGGGATTTCAACAATGAATTATCTGTCAATGATCGGATAGGTGGTAATGATGTTCGGATCAATAAATATTGGGATCTTGAACAGATGATGAATCCGGAAAGCTTATTTTAATGTGATAGCTTGGGGGATTATTTCACTTGGTCGAATAGGCAAGCAGATAGGATTATTTACTCGAGAATCGACAGGGAGATTGGAAACCTATAGTGTTTTCAATTGTAACCGGGTGGAAAGGTGGAGATTTTAGAGCCAGGGGTTTCAGACCACGCCATGCTCCGTATAAAAATACGTGAAGGGAAGGCGAAACGAAGTAAACAGTTTAAGTTCTTCAATTGCTTGCTTGAGAATGATGAAGTCTTAAGGGTGATTTAGGAGAGTTGGAATGAAGAATTGAAATGTAGGCCTATGCTTGTGGTGTGGAGAAAGATTTTAAGGCTTCAACAGGTGCTAGGATTACACATCAAAAAGCTATCGGGGGTGAAAAACAAACTGGAGGCAGTAAGACAAGAGCTATCAGTGGCACATCAGGAACTCATCTTGAACATAATGGACAGGGAAAGGATAGTAAAGGTTGTAAAGTGTAAGAGGAGCTAATAAAGTGGAACGATATTGATGAGAAAATAGCACGACAAAAAGAAAAGGTGGACTGGCTCAGATTGGGGGACGGAAACAATGCATACTTTCACGTATCAGTGAAAGTTAAGAACAATATGTTGGGAATTATGAAAATAGAGAGGGTGGATGGTACTGAGATCACTGATCAGGAGGGCATGGAAGCTGAAGTCTTGAATTACTATGAACACTTAATTGGCAAGAAAGCTAAGAGAATGGAGGGTATTGATGTTGAAGTGATAATGATATGAATCTCCTTGCGAAGACTCATGATTTGCGGAATTGATAACTTTGATCTAGTGAAGGGATCTGCAAACCCGCACTATCTCGCACGAAATTCAGGAGTCTAGCCCTCGGGGTACGCCTAACTTCGACTTGCTCTCTAACTAGCCCTCAGGATCAGATTACAAGGTTTATTGATACTTAACTAGCCCTCGGGGTTAAGCAACAATGGAATAGCTCGCAAGCAAAGAGTATGAACTCAAAAGGTTGTATATTTGATTGATGAAAGGTTGTCAAATTCGTCCATAAGGCCTCCCCTTTTATAGGGTTAAAATCTTGCCTCAAATCCTAATCACAAATGGAAACGGAATCGACTTATGGCAGCTTTAAGAAGCTAAAACCATATCTAACTAAAATACCTAAAATAAATGGTAATCTAAGGTAATCAGGTTGAATTCTTCAAGAAGTAACCTTGAAGAATATTACCTTATCTAATCTTACCAAATATAATTCTAATCAGAATAAAACTGAATATACTAAACCTTAATGGACTATATTTTTGAAATTCAGCTCTTCAAAGCCCACATGGCCGAGCTATCAGTCCAATAAACCCAAAATGACATTAATTTACAGTGATCACACTACCTCATTAAAAACCCAGTGGGAAAAAAGAGTATAGTGTTCTTTATGATGTCTTCAGTTCGTCGACAATCTTGAATAATGAATCCAAGATGTCGATGGTGACTCCTTCTTCAATTCTTCATCATAAAGGCGATCAATCAAAGCATTTAAAGCAGCATCCCTAAGCTTAGTCCTTGACCTAGTCATAGGTCCTGCCATGTCACTTAGAGGATCTCGAACATATCCTTTAAATGTTTGATCAAGTCGTGGAATGTCTTCATTTATGGTGGTAGTCATCTTGGCATCTCCATCATTCCCTCCGTGGTCGAAAGGTTTCGCCCTCGAAACTGACTCGTCTTCAAATGTAAATGGAGATAAATCAGCAACATTGAAGGTCGCACTAACACCATAATGATCTGGTAACGCAATCCTGTAAGCATTGTCGTTCACACGATCCAACACTCTAAAAGGACCATCTCCACGTGGACTCAACTTAGATTTCCGAGCATTTGGAAACCTCTCTTTCCGCAGATGAACCCAAACATAATCTCCCACGTTGAACCTCATCAACTTGCGGATTTGATTAGCTTTATCAGCATTCTGTACATCAAAGCATTTGATATTCGTATCATTCCCTCCCGGATCGAAAAGTTTCGTCCTCGAAACGGGAAGCATATAACCTGTAAAGACATCCTTGAATTCCTGGAACAACTTAACAAATCGTGAAAACATATCTACAGGAATATCTTCTTTGGAATAGTAACTTTCTTTAAAGGACATTATAAGAACAAAAGAATGATTAGTCAAAGATCGATTCACATCTCTTATTGAAGCATAAAACGATTTATCAGATGTAGTAGATAGTTCATGCCTCATCATATAAATAGAAAGTAAATGACAAATATGTGAAGACAATAATTTATGCGACTTTTCATAATCATTCTGCAACTTACCTGTCTTACTTACCTTAGGATCGACCTGGAACTTGTCTATGGTGACATCTACTGTAATTTTGGCAGAATTGACACTATTTTGGTCGAAATTACTTGCTCCATTTGGGGGAGTAATTTCGGAAACATCTGTGGAATACGCCTCAAAAACATCTTGTGTTTCAGGACTTTTCTCACCTCTGTCAAAAATGATGATTTCATCATCTATTTGTTCTTCTTCGGTGTCATACTGTGCAGGCATATCATCATCTTCCTCCTCCTCCATTGTTGTTATAATTCGTTCATGGGGACAGTTATTGTGAACATGTCCTCGTTCATTACAATGAAAACATGTAGGAGTGTTAGAAGAAACTGTATATGACAAAGTAGAAATTAATTTCCCTGTATCTTGGCTAAGAGACTGATTGGTTGCGATCATTCTTTGCTCAGTTGGTTCCAATGGTGGATTTGAGTAGGTTTTGGTTGAATTAAGGTTTCCTCGGCCACCCAAGTTCAAATTGCTACAACCCCTGGTCGAGTTTGGGCTTCTGAAATCATAGAATTGCCTTTGACTGTCATAGCCGAAATTAGAGCTTCCACTGGGCCTTAATTTTGACTCAACCAACATGGCATTGAACAATAAATCTTTCATGGAAACATAATACTGGAGCTTAACCGGAACTTGGAGATTTTCTCTTAGACCTTCAATAAACCGATTCTTCATAAAAGCATCATTTTCTCTCATGCCGACTCTTCTCATAGCTAATTCAAGATCTTGCCAGTATTCATCTACACTGCGATCTCCTTGCTTCATATTGCTGAGATACGAATGTTGCTCCATCAAATATGTTCGTGGAACATGATGTAATCGAAGCTTGGTTTTCAATCTCTCCCAGGTGGAGATAGGTTTTTTACCAGCAAGCTGTCTTGATTCTTTCAAATCCTCCCACCATTCCGTGGCATAATGGGTGAAAGAATACTGTGCGATCTTGATCTTCTCTTTCTCACGGTAGTTGTAAAGATCAAATAGGTTCTCGATCTGCCTCTCCCAATCCAAGTATTTCACGGGATTGTGTCGACCATCAAATCTAGGAATATCATACTTCAAACCTTTGATGTCACAAGTAGATTCAACTTGTCTTGAAGAACGAGGTGTCGTTGGATTTGATAACTCATCTACCTTCCTTGACAATCTTTGAACCTCGCTGATTATGGCATTTATGACATTCATGGAATTCGTTTTAGGTTTATTGTTGGGATTGCCAACAAATGGCGGGACGAATGGATCGTCCGCCATCCCTGCTAAGAAGAAACAAACCGTCAGGAATAAATGTCCCCCCTTCCCATTTTTAAGTAAGGTCACTCACCAAGTGTATAACACTCACAACTCACAAGGCGAAGGCTAATGCGAGGGTAACTGATCAATTCGCCGCAATTCAAAGCAAACTATGGAGATGAGTACTGCAGAATTTATTTCGAAATTTAAAAATATATAAACTCAAAATTTGGCGCTACGATCTGGAATTCCAAATTCTACAAAGAATAAGGAACAAAACACAATTTGAATGGTACGAATCGGAGCTGTATTGAATGAATTATGACCAAAACAAGATTGCTTTATATAGGCTACAAATAGGTTCCGAAAATTCAAGAACAAATTGGAATAGGAATTTAAATCCAAATCACTTGTGGAAAAGGATTTTAATGACTTACTTGTCCCCCAAGTCAAAAAATTCAGATCAAAACCCCTCTCACAATTGGCTTTTATTTCCTTTTTCTCTTCCGGATTTTGACTTTTCTTTTCCTTTTTCAAACCAGATTCCTTTTTCTTTCCTCTTTTTTTTTTTCAGCCACAATTCATTTTTTTTTTCCTTTTTTTTTGTACTATAAAACTCACAAACAGAATGTTATTCCCCAAGAAAAATTTCGGTCACAATTACCAAAATTTTCAGAAATTGCAAATCTGCCCCCAAACTTTTGAAAATTGCAAATCTGCCCCAAATTTCAGATTTCAAATCCTAAATTCCGATTTTGAAACCTAAAATCTGCTACCTTTTGTTTTTGATTTTCGAAAATTTTTGGAACAAGAATCGCCTATATAAAACTTAGAATAAGAAAACTGCGACAACTTCCTCTTGATTCAAATGAACTTCGAGGTATTCAAGATCGTAAGGATCAAGAATATGACACTATATATATGGAAAACGACACAAGACTCTATTTTTTTTTTGTTTTTGAATAAGGTGTAATCAAGAATCAAAGAACAATTCTAGATCACGGAATCAAAGAACGATAAAGAAAACAAATAGGATTATGAGCATGCAATAATTTTCAGAAGAGTTGACGAAAATATCACAAGCACATAAACTGTTTAAGCTACTTAAAACTACAAAACTGACCGGGAGGTGAAGGCGGATAATACTTGTTAACACTCAGACCCTTCGACGTCCTCCTGACTCGATTGATGAAGGTGAAGGCGGATAGTAATACCGAAGTATTCTAACTCTCAGACCCTTCGACGTCCTTCGACTCTAGATTCAATCCTCCTGGTAAGAAAGATCAAACAAACACAGTTAAAACACGACACGAAAGAGTATATATATAAAAAAATTCGAAAATAAATTAATGCAAACTCGAAACCCCTTTTTTTTCTTTTTCTTTTTTTTTCGGCCTCAGTCGATCCTTCGCTAAGCTCTGATACCAACTGATATGAATCTCCTTGCGAAGACTCACGATTTGCGGAATTGATAACTTTGATCTAGTGAAGGGATCTGCAAACCCGCACTATCTCGCACGAAATTCAGGAGTCTAGCCCTCGGGGTACGCCTAACTTCGACTTGCTCTCTAACTAGCCCTCAGGATCAGATTACAAGGTTTATTGATACTTAACTAGCCCTCGGGGTTAAGCAACAATGGAATAGCTCGCAAGCAAAGAGTATGAACTCAAAAGGTTGTATATTTGATTGATGAAAGGTTGTCAAATTCGTCCATAAGTCCTCCCCTTTTATAGGGTTAAAATCTTGCCTCAAATCCTAATCACAAATGGAAACGGAATCGACTTATGGCAGCTTTAAGAAGCTAAAACCATATCTAACTAAAATACCTAAAATAAATGGTAATCTAAGGTAATCAGGTTGAATTCTTCAAGAAGTAACCTTGAAGAATATTACCTTATCTAATCTTACCAAATATAATTCTAATCAGAATAAAACTGAATATACTAAACCTTAATGGACTATATTTTTGAAATTCAGCTCTTCAAAGCCCACATGGCCGAGCTATCAGTCCAATAAACCCAAAATGACATTAATTTACAGTGATCACACTACCTCATTAAAAATCCAGTGGGAAAAAAGAGTATAGTGTTCTTTATGATGTCTTCAGTTCGTCGACAATCTTGAATAATGAATCCAAGATGTCGATGGTGACTCCTTCTTCAATTCTTCATCATAAAGGCGATCAATCAAAGCATTTAAAGCAGCATCCCTAAGCTTAGTCCTTGACCTAGTCATAGGTCCTGCCATGTCACTTAGAGGATCTCGAACATATCCTTTAAATGTTTGATCAAGTCGTGGAATGTCTTCATTTATGGTGGTAGTCATCTTGGCATCTCCATCAGATAAGGGCTGGATGTACTCTGACCAGTGACACTAGAAAATAACTAATCTGCAAGGTAACGAAGCAGGAGATTTGGATGGCATTAAAATGCCCTGGGGATCAGAAAGCCCCAGGAATTGATGGTTTCAGTTCAAAATTTTTTAAGGCCAACTGGAGAGTAATTAAAGGGGATGTTATAGAGGTTGTGATGGAATTATTTAGTGAAGGGAGGATGTATAAGGCCGTGAACAGTACAGTGGTGACGTTGATACCAAAACACCAGGCAGCAAAAAAGGTAAGTGATATGAGGCCTATCTCATGTTGCACAACAGTCTATAAGATTATATCAAAGATTTTAACATCGCGGCTAAGTGGTGTAATAGCAGGCATTGTTCATGAGAGTCAGACAGCTTTTGTCCCGGAACGCAGTATTCATGACCATGTGATGATTGCCTATGAACTTATCCGGGGCTACAACAGGAAGGCTGGGGAACCGAGATGTATGCTCCAAATTAACCTTCAAAAAGCCTATGACACAGTTGAATGGACAGCATTGGAGGCCATCCTGCGAGAGCTGGGCTTCCCAGGTATGTTCATTAGCTGGGTTATGACATGTGTGATGATTGTTACCTATACATGCATGGTCAATGGCTTTCCCACCAAGTTCATTCCAGCGCAATGAGGTCTCCGGCAGGGTGACCCCTTATCACCCCTGCTTTTTGTGTTGATCTTGGAATACAATTATAGATGCTTGAAAAAACTTGATGGGAATGGTGAGCATCAATATCGTTTTAGGTGTGATGGTATGAAGATAATCAACCTAAGATTTGTAGATGATTTACTTTTGATGAAAAGGGTTGATAGTAAATCTGTCCAGGCACTAATGAATGCTTTCCAGAAGTTTACTGGTTCCACAGGCATGAGGGTGAATTGATCTACATGCAAGGTATTCTTTGGGGATGTGGAGAGGAGTTGAAATAGGAAGTATTAGCAATCACTGGATTTGAGGAGGGAACACCGCCCTTCAAATATTTGGGTGTGTCACTTATGAGCAGAAAACTTACAATACAGCAATGCCAGCCACTTATTGAGAAGATGATCAGCAGAATAAAGCATTGGAGTGCTCGTTTACTCAGCTATGTAGGACGATTGCAGCTAATCAAGAGCGTTTTATTTACAATTGCTAACTATTTTTTTCATGTCTTTCCCTTAACAAAGGCAGTCTTCAAAGACTTGGAAGCAATCTGTAGATTGTACCTATGGAGTGGACTGACTTCATCAAAAGGAAGTCACCAGTTTTGTGGGAAAAAATCTGCACACTGACGGCGAAATCAGGAGGGCTGAATATGATAGCACTTGAAGAATGGAATGAGGCTAACTTGATTAAGACACTGTGGAATCTGTGCAGGAAAACAGATCGAATGTGAATTAAGTGGATTCAGTCTTACTACATAAAGGGTGTTGATATCATGACTGTGAAGTTTCCAAATGATAGCTCTTGGATTCTGAAACGAATGGGTAAGTGCAGAAGTGGCATTCATGGTATGGAGGTATGGCATGAACTGAAGCGGGTGAACACCTTCTGTACTGGAGATATCTACAGGGCACTATGAGGTGAGCGAGAGGCTATATTTTGGTGACACATTTGCACTACTAACCAGGCAAGGCCGAGGGCTGTGTTTCTTCTGTGGTTGTGCTGCCATAACATGTTACCTACCAAAGAGCGGCTGAAGAAAATTGGAATGAAGGTTGATGGTGGATGCGTATTTTGTACAAAAGCTGAAACAGTGCAACATCTTTTCTTTGAATGTGCAACATTCAATGATATCTGGTGTAAAGTACTCAAATGGTTGCAATGGAGGCATGCTCCAGCAGGATGGGAAGAGGAAAAGCAATGGCTAGCAATGAATTGTAAAGGTAAGGGCAGTAGGGTTTAGCTCTTGAAAATAGCTATTGCGGGAACAGTATATGCCTTATGGAGTTGGAGAAATGATAGAACCTTTGGAAAGGAAGAGATCTGGAAGAATGTTTTTGATACTATCATTGAGTGTATAGTTTATAGAGCTTGGGCAAAAACAAAATTAAGGAGGATATGTGTTATGTGTATGTTAGGTGACTAGGGGTTGTGATGATTTGTACGGAACAATTTTAAAGAGATATTAATGAAAGTAAATTCATCCTAAAAAAATGAAAGAATAAAATAATGATACAAAACATTAATTATAAATAATCCAAGAAAACAAAGGAAATGAAAGGGAAGTGAACAAAAAAGGAGAGAGGTGTGACCAAAAGAAAATGAAAAAGCAAGATAATATTATATTTGAACAGTGTATGCTATATTTGGCGCGTTACTGTACATACAAAGCGTAGAAACGGTATATTTACAGTACCATTGGAACATTTCAATGCTATAACTTTTTGTCGCCTTCTTTGTGAAATGGTAAAATTGTGGACCATCGGAGTTGCCAAAATCAGGTTTGGCGTTCCAACAGTGGACGCTATATTTGACGTGTTACTGTACATACGGAATGTAGAAATAGTACATTTACCGTACCATTAGAACAATCCAACGCTATAATTTTTTGTCGTCTTCTTCGCAAAATGGTAAAATTGGGGACTATTGGAGTTTCCCTCAGAATGTCCCCAACAAATGGATTTCCATCTAGGACACCGAGCCATCGTACCTAGAACTTTAGAATTGAACATGAGATGTTTCCTCAACATATCTATCACGTAACCCCCTGTAGTTGTCCCTAGTATAGGTTCTTTGCTTTAGGAGCCATCCCTGTGCTATATAGCTAGTGAAATCAATAATGGTGTGGTTAATGGCATTTTCTTTATTCTAAGATTTACCGTCACAATAGCAATTTGGGAACCTTTCCACCACCTCCGTTTACACAAGAACCACGGTCACAAACACCACTTTTACACCTTCATCACGACATGTACACGACATCCCTCAGCCTTTTCAATGGCCCATAAGACTCATCACTGCAACCTTATGATTTCCTCCCTAATTCACTCTTTATGATACCTAATTTACCCCTGCCCCCAGCTTTCCATCGACAACCAGTTGCTTGAGGGAGGTGGAGTCTGCATGCACGCATGTCATTAGGTAGGTGGGAGAATTGGATTGCAATGTGGCTTCCAAAGATAGGGGAAAGAAAGAGTGTCGGAGGCTCAAAGAAATCACGTTAGGAAGAAAAAAAAAGAAAATATTTAAATAATTTCACAACTTCATTAATTTATGAGACTATATGAATGATTTAATAATATGAACAAATAAATAATAAAAATTCTAGGACAAATATAATTTTGAAATGCCCAGTTAGTCTCTATCAGAGCACTTAACATAAGTACCTGAAATGGAACAAAAAGTGAAAGATGGTTACAAGTTTTGAATAAAATATTAGATACATACCATCACTAGTGGAGAACCTTGATTAGAACTACCCTTGATTAGGATCCGAAGGGAGTTCTAAATTCCGAACTCCCTCCCAAGTCCTGTCGAAAATTCTAAAGGCACTTTTAATTCTTGAACCGTTTTTAATGTGCATCAATAAAAGACGGTTCAATTGAAGAATCATCTTTAATGGGGTGTCTTTGTTTGCATTTTTGGCCTGAGTACATATAGCTTGGGGTTATTTTTCCTCCCTTTGTTTAGTTTTGGATCTATTTTCCTTCCCTTATTTTTCTTTCCCAGATCTGCATTCTCTCCTGCCTTTTTTCTCTTCCTCTGTGTACGTCTCACTACACCCCGTCCCTCTTTTCTCTTCACCATCGTCGTCTCTCTTTTCTGTCCTCCTCCGCTGTCCCTTTTTTCTCTTCTCCACCGTCCCTCTTTTCTTACCACCGCAATCCCCTCCCTTTCTCCTCCGCAGCCCCCTCTCTTTCTCCTCCGCCAGTGAAGCCCTAAGTTGCCTCCGCCTCCACCTAGCCTCCGATTGAACGCCACCCCCCTGTATAGATGTTGTTGTGTTTTAGGGTTAGGGCGTTGTTGTTCTCATTTATTGTTGTTGCTTCGCCTTCTAAGCTTAAATATAGATTTGCTTCGCTGCCAGAAACTGATTGGTTTACGAGATTTATTTTTTGGGACATCAGTAATAGGTTCCAAATTCTGATGCTATTTCGGATCCCAATAGAAGGCATTGTTCGAACTGTCTTTGATCGAAATCGATCAAAGGTAGGACCGGAGAAAGCACTTGAAAAGTGACTTTTCTTGTCCAATAAAACTGACTTTAATAGGACTTTCTCCTCTAGTGCATAGATGAGAATTTGTCAAAAGATAGTATCATTTATATAATTCATTATTAATACATTTATTTTAATCAATTAATATTATTAAAATGCTTAAAATGGGTTGACAAGTATTTTACTACTTGAATTTACAATAAGTTCTATTCATGAAAAAATAGATTCTTACTAGATTAATGTCCTTAAGTGAATATATTTCAGGGAAAATTAAGTTCATAAAATATATTTACTCAATCTACCTATATAAAAAGCATCAATTGTTAATGTTTTTAGAATGAGATATTTGGGACCAATCATCTCATCTAAAATTATATTTACCAAAGACCAATATTAGAGGCTTGAATAGTCAAATCTCTCAGCACAAAAAAAAATCTTCTCTCTCTATGCTTTCTAAACTCTGCCCTCTCTACCTTTTTCTCCTACTGCAACTTTTAACAATGACCTTATTCCTCTTTTTTGGGCAAAATACTAATATGACCCTATATTTTGAAGGTTTGTGTTGATATGACCCTGTAAAGTTGAAAGGTGCTATTATAGCCCTGTGTTTTGCATCAAAAGTGCCGATATAACCCTGTGGCACTATTCTAGTGTTGACTTTGTAATTTTCGGCATTGACCAAAAATAAAAAGACTAAAATACCCCTAGTCTTAAAATTACAAATCTAATGACTAAACTACCCTAGATTTCTTCTTCTTCACCACCACTATCACCACCTCCGCCATTATCACTGCCACCGACCACCACCAACCACCGCCAGCACCACCGGCCACCACCAACCACCACCAGCACCACCAGTCATCGCACCACCAGCAGCCACCACCACCAACCACAGCCACCACCACCAGCCACAGCCGCCACCATTACCAGCCACCACCACCAGCCACAACCACCACCACCCACCCCAGTAGAACCTAAACCTAGCTCTGCCACCACCGCCCATCGGTAGAATCAAAATCAAAATCTCAGGTCCGTCGAAAACACAGAATCAAAATCACATAATCAAAATCAAAATCTCAGGTCCGTCGAAAACACAGAATCAAAATCACATAATAAAAAAACACGGAATCAAAAACACATAATCAAGAACACAGAATCAAAAAGCACGGAATCGAAAACACATAATCAAAAACAACTGCAGCAAAATCTCAGGTCTAACGGGTTAACCCGTTAGACAAACTCTCAGCAAAATCTCAACATAACCTTAACGGGTTGGATCCCACCGCAGTAAAATCCTTCATCCGGCGACCTCCGTACCGGCCACCGCCGTCTCCGGTGAAGCACACATGGCAGCTGCCGTGCGCCGCCTCTGCTCCGTCGTGCGCCGCCGCCTTAACCCCTGCCACCCCTGACCCTAAGCCATCCCCGCTACCCCTAGCCCTAAGCCCCATCGCCGCTCCGTCGTGCACCACCACCGCTCAGCCATACACCGCCACCAACCCCAGCCTCGCCTCCGACCACCAAACCTTAACATCTGCCCTGGACGACCACAAACCATCCACCTCCTCCTCCGCCCACCAAACCCCACCCTCTGGAAATTGACAGGGATTTGCAGAGTGAGGGGGATTTGAATATCTGGAAATTGACGGGGATTTGAAGATCTGGAAATTGACGGGGATTTGAAGAAGAAAAGAGGAAGTAAAGAGGAAGAAGAAAAGAGGAGAACGGGGATTTGAAGAAGAAAAGAGGAAGAAGAAAAAAAAGAGGAAGAAGAAAAGAGGAGAACGGAGACGAGAACGGCGAAGAAAAGAGGAGAAGAAAAGAGAAGGAAAAGGGTATAAACGTCTTTCTATCTAACCCAATTTTTCTTTTTCTTAATTACAGAGGGTATAATGGTCATTTCATTACTTTCCGGCCAAAATCAGGTCTATAGGATTATATTAGCACATTTCGGAAAAACACAGGGCTATATTAGCACTTTTCAACTTCACAGGGTCATATTAGCACTAACCCTCAAAACACAGGGTCATATGAGCACTTTACTCCTCTTTTTTCTGTACTTTCCAATGAACTGAAGCTTCACACCACTGCCTGGCCATGACTATCCCTGCCACTATGGCGGCACCCAACCCCCATTAAACAAAGGTGAGATATTTTGCACAAGCCCTTCAGTTAAAAAATGAACCTATCTCAAAACTCTCTCCCATCAATTCCTAACGTAAACCCTATCACCCACCACAAAGGTGAACTGCCATGCTTGTATATTTCCGATCAAAGTAAACAGTTGTTAAGCCACAACTGTAATGCCATTATTGGAAATTTTTCAAAAGGAAGACCTTCAAAGGAGAAAATAGAGGCTAACTTCAAAACAATTGGATTCGCAGGTAAATACCAACTCGATTCAATAGACTTCAAGAACATTTTCATCTGCTTCCAAACCAAGGAGGATTTTCAACGTTGTTGGATGAAAATTGTTTAGTCATTCAATGGGGTTAACATGAGAGTGCTCAAGTGGACCTCTGATTTCAAGCCTAACACTAAATCTTTAATAGTTACGACCTGGGTTACAATAAAAAAGTTCCATTATACTACTACAACCTATAATCGATTAATGCCATAGGTAACCAAATTGGCAGCTTTTTTTAAAAAAAATTTAAACCATCCAAGGATGGGGAGGTATATATTAGGCTCCCCCAAGCCGAGTTAATAAGCCAAATTAGGCGCTGAAAGTTTATGAATGTTACAAGTTGATTATTGTAATGATGATCCAAGAGCTAAAATAAGCTCTTGAAGCAAAAGAACTTGCCACCAAAAGCGGTGGATGCACCTGGTCGAAACTAGAGTTAATCCAAAAATTGGCAGCTTCATTAAGATGGATATCATCTTTTACAAGTTATCAAGACCATCCGCCATGAAAAAATGTATTTAAGTGGACATCCAAACTCAACTCCCAGCCTCTATAAGGTGAGAAAATTATTGAAAAACAGGTATTGAAAAAATATGGAATAATTATTGAAAAAAATGAAATTTAATTTTAAAAGTTATAATGTATTTTTAAATATCACATTCAACTTATTTTGGGTAGACAAATTTATTTAAATTAAATGTTAATAGTAAAATTAATGAGTTAGATAGAGAAAATCAAGTGGGGTACATGAATAGTAAAAAATAGTTTTTTACCATTGTGGAGAAGAAAATGAGTGGTTTCTAAAGTGGTATCATAGGGTGAAGTAAAAGAGAGAGAATAGAAAAAGTAATATATATATATATATATATATATATATATATATATATATATATATATAATATAATTGATAAGAAACCAATAGCAATTTCTACCATTGCACTTGGTTTAAGCAAATTAAGAAAAGGAAACAATAAATATAATTTTACAGGAAACGCGGGAGGTATAGAGAATGTGAAGTTAATTTTCGTAAGCCTGCATTAATAATTAATCTCCTTGTTTAACGAAAGAATACTTTGGACACAAAACAGATTAAATGCACTAATTGAGTAGGTGGAATAATTTATAATTACTGATTTTTAATCAAGTTATTTAATAGTTATTTAAATACTGACATGATGAGATGTGGGACTGACATGACGAGATGTGGGGCTGACAGAGCATTCATAATGCTAATAGATTTAACGAGCACTTCTTAAGTGTCACATTATGGCTTGATAGAAAAAAGGTAAAAATGAACTAACAATAACGGAAAAAACTTCTTAAACACTTTTTTTCATTTCAAATTATAATTAATTAAAAATACAAAATAAAGTGTCAATTATTGGTTAGTTGACATTGCACAAATAAAGAGATACTCACTCCTTAAATAAAGAGCAACTTCTTATTAAGGAGTGGTTCTTAAAATTTCACATTGATCCCCCTTAGTGCTCCTTCTTAAGAAAGTGGGGTAAGAAGATACCACTGTGGATGCTCTCACTTGTAAAAAAAAAGTTGCTTTAGTACTCCCCCTGTCACACCTCAAATTGCACAGAATCTTTTCATGTTTATCAAGACACTTGTCTAATCGTTAATATGTTTTACAATGTATATAACGGCAAACAAAAAGTTACTTTAGTTGAACTGCTTGTTATGACGAATTCAACCACATAACATATGATAATGTTATTATTTATATATTTATTCAAATATGTGGTCAAATTTGGACAGTGAATAATGACATAAAGTGAAGTGTAAAATTTGACCTGGGACGGAGGGAGTATATAGTAGTATAGAAGGCAACAACTACTTCCTCTATTTCACTAATAGTCACACTTTCTAATTTTAAATATTTTTTTATATTGATACTTTTAAATTACGGCAATTTTAAGGTTATTATATCCATTCATATTACATTTTTCTTTCTTTTAGTTTAATTTCATTCATTCATATAATATCTTTTAAATTCTAATACCCAAAAGTGATGTGCCATTAATAGAGAAATAGAGTGAGTATTAAATTTTTTACCTTTAATTTCACGTTAGTTATGCGCTATAAATCTCTTTCTGGTAAAAACCACGTTAGTTATGCGCTCTAAATTTATTTCCTGGAAAAACCACGTTAGTCATGCGCTTTTAATCTTCGGCACTTGGCAGTTGGCGATCATCCGCTCGCCCTCAGCGGCCTATACCAGCTGACACCCCGGTCATCGTATGAGAGGTAAATCACGGTAGCCTAGCACCAGGACCAATGGGCTTGGTATGGACTCGGTGCGCACAAGGGAGCCTTGCAAAGCAAGAGCTCCCCACACTGCCGCTGCCGAGTATCGAACCTGGGATCATTGGCTTACCCACCCATCTCCCAACCACTGGGGTACACCCGTGGGTGTAACACTTGGCAGTTGGAAATACAGGGACGTTGCTTTATGCATTAGTGATCGAACGGTTCAAATGTTTAAGGCGGGGGGCATTCTCCGCACATCAAACCAAAAACAGTTCCCGACATATAATATCAGTATTAAGAATTCCTATTCTCTCTGATTTTTTATATTTATATTTTTTTGATAATCTTTTTTATATTAGCATCTTCCTCTTTTGTAAATTTTAAATTTATTTTCATCCACTAAATTTACTTTCTATTCTTCCAAAATAAATACCTTCATTCATTTTACTTTTTTTTTTAAAAGTATGCCCATTGTTTGGTATCAATATTTTGTGACCAGGGGGAGCACATAGATTTTATGATTTTGAATGCAAGCGACCCCTCCCCTGCTCCATATTGGAGTTGATATTAAAATTATTCTAGATATGTCAGAGTTATGATGCATAAGTATATGTATGATCATGGACGGATCTAGAGATTTTAATTTGGTGAGTCACAATTTAATTTGGTACCCATATAGGTAGTATTAGCATTTTTTAGTTATTTGAATACGGTGGGTTTAAAATTAAAAATAAACTAGGGAACTAATCAAAGATCATGTGTTAACACTAATCAAAGATCATGTGTTACAGATACTCTCTACCTTTCCATTACTTCCTCTCCCTGCTTCCCAACTATATCTCCTAACCTAAGATTTCAGTTCCCTTCTCTAATGTTCCCCCCAGACCACCGCCAAAGCCTACTATTTCCATGGTATACTGGGAACCCCCAGATCACAGTTTCATCACGGTTAACGTAGATGCATCTTGGTCTAATTCCTCTGTTTTAATTGGATCGCAATCACCAAGGTTTACCAATCCTTATTAGAGCAGAGACCATAACAACCACGTCTCCACTGGAAGCTGAAGTTAAGGCAATTCTTATGGCTTGTCAGATCTGTTTGGACAGATCATCATTGAATCTGACCCGCTACAGGCAGTAAATATGATCAATGATCCTTCAGTTTCCAAATAGATCCTATACCCTCTAGTTTTCCGAGTTCACACCCTTCTATCCCACGCTATCCTCAAGCATACATATAGAGAATGTAACTCAGTAGCGGATGCTATTGTGAAATATCAAGCATCCTCTTTAATGGTTTCTCCTTTGCATGTGACCAACATTCCGGCACATATTAACGGCTTAATCTATATGGATAGTATTCATACTCCTTATATTAGAGTCCATAGGCAAGCTTTTCAATAAGATTGATACTGCTGATCTCTCCTCCTTTCTGTCTCAGGTTATGGACTACTTCCCTCCAACGAGCACTTCAGCCTGGAGCCCTCGAGCTCTAGAGCACCACGTGGACTCAAGCCTTAGAGCCCTCGACCACTGGATATCTCGAACACTCAAGCCCTCGAACCTCAAGCCTAGGAGGCCTCGAGCCCTGGATCCCTCGAGCACTCAAGCTTTCGAGCCCTGCCACCCTCGAGCCATCAGTCACTCGATCCATCGATCACTCAAGCACTCGAGCCTCCGAGCACTGCAGACCTCAAGCACTCGACCAGTGTAGCACTCAAGCACTCAAGTCCTCGAAACATCGAGCCTTGGAGACCTCGAGCACTGGATACATCGAACACTTCGGCACTCGAGTCCTCGAGCCTAGGAGGTATCACCCTGTATCCCTCGAGAACTCAAGCTCTCGAGTCCTGCCGCCCTTGAACCATCAGGCACTCAAACCATCGAGCACTCAAGCACTCGAGCCCTCGAACCTTCGAGTCTCAAACACTGGATACCTTGGAGCCCTCGAGCACTCGAACTATTGAGCCTTGTCGCCATCGAGCACCGGATACCTCAAACTATGAAGCTCTCGAGCCCTCACCCTCGAGCACTGGAGCCCTTGAGCATTCAAGTACTCGAGCCCTAGAACTAACGAGCCATGGTATCCTCGATCACTGGATACCTCAAACAATCAAGCTCCCGAGCCCTCGAGCCTAGAAGGCCTCGAGCACTGGGTTACTTGAGCACTCAAGCTCCCGAGTCTTGTCGCCCTTAAGCCTTCAGGCACTCGAACCATCGAGCACTCAAGCACTCGTACCATCGAACCATCGAACCTCGACCCCTTGAGACCTCGAGCCAGCAAGTACTAACTCCTCTACTTCTGAATCACTAGTCGGCTAGTATTAGATCATTCTTTTGAGGGCAACGAGGTTTCCCTATCGATGTAATATTCCAAAACATCATTGTACATCTTTTGGTTTCTTAATAGGCTTGGGGAACCTAATAAATATCCCCCACCTTAGGGTGCATGCATTTAAAAAAAATAAGTAAAAAATTTAAAAATATATGAGAAAAGTGCAAATATAACCTTATATAATTCACATAAGTTCATTATAACTTTCTGATAATTGAAAGTGCAAATATAACCCTAGATAATAAGGGAAGGCACAAAAATAACCATTCCAGCAAATTTAAGCTGGAATTCGATGAAATCTCATGTTTACCCATCCCAAAAAAACAAAATAAAATGATATTACTATCATACCCCGAACCCTAACACTAACCGACCTGCCACCCAATTATGTCCATCTTCCCATCCACAACTCCATCCCCTACACACCCTCACCGCCACTCTTAACCACCTCTTTCAAGCCACCCATTTTCAACTCCTTTAACCACCACCAATCTTTCTGCCCACATTAAACAGGCCTGACTTCCAGGCATGGGCCGACGACGGAGACCCGAAGGGCCCCAAAGATTACAACATAGACGAAGAAGAAGTGGAGGAGTTGGACAACAAGAAAGACTTCGAAGTACGAGTCCTCCGCTACGATTACCACTGGCACCCCCGATGGAAGCAGAGACAAGGACATCGTTGTGGTGCAAAGTAAGAGCTTTTTCTGGACGTAGGGGTGGGATTCTGAAAAAGATTGTGGATTATAGAATCAAGGAATTCGAAAGTGACATGGTTTTTTATCTAGCTTTGGTAGACAACGGAGGAGGTGACTGCAGATGGGCAGAGCGCGATGAAGGTCTGTATTGAGAGGGGTGGGTGATAGAGGGGATTCTGGTACGATGGTAAGACTATGGTGGTGTGGGTGGCCGTGTTTTAGGGGGCGAGGGGTGGTGGCAGTGGCGGATGGGTGGTGGTAGTGGTGGTGGCCGGGAATGGTAAGGGTGGGGTGGTGAGGGTGGTGGTGGTGGCCGAATGGTGTGGGTGGTGGCTGAATGGTGAGGGTGGTGGCTAGAAATGGGGGTGGTGGTGGTGGGGGCAAAACCGTCCCAACACTTTTAGGTTTTAGGTTAGAGTGTATTTTGATCATTTTATATGCGGTGAACGCCGGAAAAGGTGTGTTAGGGTTATTTTCACTATCATCAGTTAGTTAGGGTTGTTTTTGTAGTTTAAATTATCTGAGGGTTATATTTTCACTTACTCAAGTATATAGGTTCATATTTGTAAACATCCCAAAATATATTTTATAAAGAAACTTGTAGGGTAATTGCCCTACCTTGCACAACGGTGGATCCGCCACTAGTACACAGAGAATATAAAGATGTTAATGGTTGCTTTCATTTTCACTTCATTCATTATTTTGAACTGCATTGAGATTGAATTGCACAACATGTTTATAATGAAGTTGTGTCCCTGTAAATGATATATTCATGAAAAAAATGCATTGTCTTGTAGAGTTGTGTCTTTATAAATCATTCGAAGAGTGATATACTTGCAAATCATTCTCTACATAAAACATTATATGCCATGTGTATAAGGTACACAATCATTTACCTTATTTGATGTATAAGTAATGCATGGGCCCTTCTAAGTGCCAATAGTTCCTAGAATAAGCATGGTGAGTACAGTTTCTTAGAGTACCTACAAAAAAGGTCTCACTGAGGTGTTCGCCAGGAGAAAACTCTGACGCCCAAGTTAGGGTTACCATTCTTATTAGTGTTTTCTTAGTCAAGAATGGCTTACCTTATTTTCTGATCTTTGTCCACATATATAGAGTCTAGATCGTGTGATCGTGGTCAATGTATTGTGTTACACCCTACTAGATTGTGGCCTAACAAGAGATATTCATGGGGTGTGGTGTTGTATCTGGGGTTGAATACCCTTGGGCAAGGCGTCATGTGTGTCTACCGAATTGACCTGTTCCTTCTAAGTGATTATTCTAATTCTAGACTTCACCTGACTGGTACTGGGTTAGTTATGTTTATACCATAAGGCCCCAAAGCCATAGAATCATGTTTAGTGAAGCGTGTAGTAGCTACATTATGAAAATGAATTGGGAGATTTTGGTAGCAAAGTTTGGTGATCGTTTGAATTTTACCTCTTCATTTTGATAAGTATGATGGTGGACATGGAGCTAAAAGATGGCTATATGGGTAAGAATGTGGAAAGTTGTAAAAATGTATGAATGAAAAATTATGTGGTTGAAGACAAGCACTAGTGGCAAAAAACCTATTAAAGGTGGTCATATTTTCAAGTGCCTTCTCTTGCCCTGCCAAAACCGCCTCTGATTGGGGTCTGAAATATGTTCCAAGTTTGAAAACCTATTTATAAGGTTCTTAAAAAAAAGCTGCCGGAAACCTGAGATTTCCGGCAGCCTTAAAGCAAAAAATACATCAACCTGATTACTTCGCCCTTTTACCTCGATTTTTTGGCTTAGGTAAAAAAACTGAGGTAAAAAATTCTTTTACCTTGGTTATTATTTTTTGAAGTAAAATATATTATTTACCTTGGTTATAAAAATCCTAGGTAAATAATTGTTTAATGTTACACAAATTATTTTATAGAAAATAATAATTGTTCAATGTCCCATCATCAGTTTATTTTACACAAAAGTACTTGTTCAATGTTTTTTAATTAAAATATTGTAGAAAATGGTGTTGAATGGTAAAGTTGGAAATGTTTTTAAAATCACATACAAATCAAATCGTACATATAGTCAATTACATATTGTTCAAATAAGGTAGTAAAATTATTAGAAAAACATTAATCATGAAAATCTCCTTACAAATTAATTAGTACATAATAGTTCAAATGTTAATAATAAATATCTCAGTTCAAATATTAAAAAATAAAGTACAAGAAACTCAATCCGCTCAAATTATGATAATTTTGAAGACAATCGGCCCCCAGCTTCTATGATCTCGAAGAACAAGGTGTCCCCAATGCGTAGATTGTTTACGGAAAGGAACTCGGCGAAACCATTCTGGGACATGGCCTTGATCTTCCCTTGCACCGAGTAGTTCATGCGTCAGTCTTTCCCATAGCACCTTAGCATAGTGGGGGTCTTCTCATTCAGCGGAAAAGGTACAATTACAATCTAGATGCACTAATCAGAAGAAAAATAATAATCGTTATGAATATATATATATATATATATATATGTGTGTGTGTGCAATTATAATCAAATAGTATTAATTGAAAATTAAATTATTTCATGCTTTTAATTATTTGTTAGTTTTAGTCCTTACCAAAGTTGGGTTTTTCCCGAAGTTTTGTTGCTTCAAAGTGCAGTGGAAACCCAGGTTTTCTGGAGCCATTGTATGGTGTTCAAGCTCAAATAAGACCGGTTCAGGGTTTCTCTGTTGTGTGGAAACTGTAAAATTAATACAAATAAAAATTAATTTTGATTAAGTGTGCATTCGTATTAGTATATATATATGTGTGTGTGTGTGTGTGTGTAAAATGGTAAAATACCTGGAAAAAGGGGTGCCTAGAGGATTCTTAACCAACCATTAGTCATGTAGATGAAGTGAACATGTTTAGGGAAAACTATCCTTATAAGAACAATGTGCGACATCGATCATGTGTCATAGGAACATGTCGGTCTGACCCAGAGGTTGAGTCGACATGTACCAACGACGTTGCCGATGAGTTGGCAAGACTGATATCATGACCGACAACAAAATGAGGTCACAAAAATACACATTCAACTAACTTAAATGCCTACATGTGACATTGCTATGGCTTTGGTAATATCGATGGATAAATTGAGACTACTACGATGGCTTAACTTGAAATAAAAATGTGTGATGTCACATGCATAAACCGAACGACGTGCGACTAGAGACCAACTTCGCATGCATTAGATACAACAATGGGAAAAAAACACAGAAACCCAACAAAAAACATGCATTAAGGAGACAAATTTACACAAAAACGTCCTAAAACAAATAAGAACATAATACCTAGGTTTACTTGTAAGAAACTTAACACTCTAACAAATTTGAGTAAGAACAAGAAAACCAAAAATACAACCCATACAAAAAGCATATATTAATTAAACAAGGTGAAGTAACAATTACAAATATTTAGGCACTACTAGAGTAGAAACTCATACTTTTGTCAAAGGAGAAGAGGAAAAGGGTGGAGAGACTCTTGGTATTCGCCGAAAAAATTGACATGAAAATCTTAAACTGATTTTGAGGGACCCTTTATTTAGAGCCGTTTTGGGACGACGTCATTTTGGGACCTTGTGTTGTCCGCGGCTGTTAGTGCGACATTGCACCCATATCACTTGAGTCGATAGGCGACCGGCTTTATAGCGATGTCACATGATTAAGTGGTCAGACATATTTAAGCCCTCTAGCATAACAAATGACCTCGTCAAGGGCCAATATGAATATTCTCATCTGTAAAGCACTAAATTATGGCAACATAACATTTTTTGGTTGTATGAACCGTTTCAATCCACCACCAAAGGAAATAGTCAGTGAATAGTTTTGAATATATTAAAAAGGATTGGTGATGACAAATATTTTCTATTTTAATAATGGTTGAAACAAAATAATCATTACACACAAGTATTTTATCGTATTATGTATGATCGAAACATAAAATTTTTCTTTCATATGGTAGGTTAAATATTAATGATTCAATAACATAAAAATAATATTCAACAAATAGATTCAAGATTAATTTAGATGAACATTACATTCAAAAAAATAGTCTTAATGTTACAGATGTCTGTCATAATTTCTTGCAAATTATAAGTACTAATAGGGTAGAATGATGACATTGAAAACTATTGGCGTAGAACCATGAACCAGCTCGAAGTAGAGCGTGTCCCTAACCTTCAGGTCCTCTGTATGAAGGAACTCACTAAAACCCTTTGGGGTAAGGGTTTTTAGCCTCCTGTAGTGCATGCGATGCTCTCTTCCGCTACACCTTAACACAACAGGTGTCGTCAACTTTGGCAGGAGTGACACGATTTGGCTGGGGCTGGGGATGTACTAAATTAAAAACATAAAACCACAGTTAGTATGTATGAAAATAAATTTGATAAAAAATTAATTGAAAATAAAATACATGTGTAAAATAGAAAAACATACCAAAATCGGAATTGAACTAAAGTTCGTCTGGGTTAACATGTGTACAAAATGCGGTATGATATCGCTGAATGAAGTCCGCACACGGTCCTCATCTGAATCGTTACAGATCTGTATTTGGTCAATGAAATTAGTAATAATTAAATAATAATATTAAAGAATTTACGTTATAAACCAAATATCGATCCCTCACCTCAATCGGTACACGAAAACTAGAACCTTCGCCACCAACTATGATTCCTGTAAATCATATTTTCACTGATGAAATGTCTAATAATAGATAGAAATTGGTCCCATTAAAATCTGTTCAATTAATCATTTGAGTCAAAGTGTAAATACAACGTCACTGGCCTCTCGGTATACACGATTGGTTAACCGAGATGAGTGCGACATCTCATTCAAAGATGAGGAGAAAAAATATGAAAGTCCAATGTCGCACATAAATCGCATAGACCGAAGTTGGAACTACTGACAAGCGACATCGCATAAAAATCGGGCAGCAACATCAATATACGGCAGAAAATCAGAGAATTTACAGGTTCTAGACCCTAAACCTCATAGGAACTTTAAAATAAACAACATAGAGAACACATAATTCACACACCATATATATATATATATATAACAATGTCTATGAAAAAAAATGAAATTGAAAGAAACTAAATAATCTAGAAACTATACCTTTGAGAAAATTGGCTGAAAGATTGTTGGAATTCAGGGCAAAGTTAAAAGTTTGAAATGATTTATGAGGTGGGATCCTTATATATAGTCATGAAGAGCCCTTGTGAAATCCGCTTGGCTAGTGCGACGTCGCACTATAATCGCCGACCGACATAATAGCCGGCATATGACCGACGTCAGTAACTTTGATTTTGGGCATCACCATTACAGCCCACTAGCATATCAAACGGGCTCGGGTTTCACCAAAAAATACATATTTGATCTTACATATACTTATTGAATTTTATAATTTTCCATGAACTTTATTAACGTCCATTTCGATCGGAATCAAGTTTACATCCACGGTCAACTTTTAAATTTTTGCAGTCAGGTCCCTCCACAAATATGGGAGAAGTGGAAATGACAATTTGGAGATACCCTAATCTAATTCACATTGTCATGATCAAGATGTTCCAATTTAGGCATGACCAAGATGTTCCGATTTAGGCATGACCAGATAAATGGAACAGGGCAATCGTCCGCCATTTATAGGATAAGTGTTATATGGGAATGATAATTACCACCACATAGAATCGCCTAAAATTTCTTAATCTTGGTTTTTTTTTAAAATAAAATATAATAAAATCGAATCCATCATATTTTAGAAAGCGCTAGTACGTGGTATAGAGTAATTATAGATGGTTACTTATAAGTATGCAAAGGCTAATTGGTATATCTTGGGCTGGAAGTCTCTGTGGGATCATGCATGTTTATTAATCATTTTTGAGGCATATAAGTTTGACTGAGGATGAAAAAGGTCCCTTCTGGGATGTTTCGAATCGCTTTTGGGACAATGGGTCAACTTTTAAATTTTTGCACTCAGGTCCCTCCACGAATGTGGGAGAAGTGGAAATGAAAATTTGGAGATACCCTAATCTAATTCACATTGCCAGGACCAAGATGTTCCGATTTAGGCATGACCGGATCAATGGAACAGGGCAATTGTCTATCATTTGTATTAGTATTTCCATTAATACCCTTAGGATAAGCGTTCTGGGAACGATAATTTCCACCACATAGGATCACATGAAATTTCTTATTCTTGGTTTTTTCTGAAATTAAAATATAATAGAATTCCGTCCATCATATTTTAGAAAGCGCTAGTACGTGGTCTAGAGTAAATTTTAGATGATTACATATAAATATACAAGGGATTAGTTGGAAGAACCTATGGAAGACTATGTGGAATAAGAGCAATTTCTTATATGTTACTCTCGGTTATTATAAGTTCGACTAGATATGGCAATAATTCTTTTTCAGACGATCATAATCGTGTTTGGGACCACCGGTGAAATTTTAAACATTTACACTTAGGTCCATCCAAGAAAGTGTTAAAAGTATAAATGCAAATTTGTAGATATCATTTGTGTATTCATATTTTCACGAAAAATGTCATTTTGATCTGGGACTAAAAGGGTCAAGGATGGGGCCCCAATCTTAACACAGACTATTTAACGACATTTAAAAAAAATTACCCATTGGCTCTCGTGTGCGACATCGTGTGTATGTCGCCACATGCGGATCCACGACCATACAACGGCCGACGTAGGTCATAATGTAATTTCCAGCGGGAAACAAAAATTAGAGCTGAAATTTGAAGCAAATTTTCCCTTCCCAAACCAAAATTTCAAGTCATTAATACCAGCACCATTTCCCATTTCTCATCTATAACACACTTTCTCCAAACCCTAGCGCAGCACACCATTCTCTCCATTCACACCATTAATATAAAAATTCAAGAGCTCATTCAATTTGTTTTTCCCACACATCAACAAGTGTCCGATGATGGAGCATCTCCGGCCGAAAATTAATTAAGGTAGTATTCCATACATTCAATATTAATTTAGCAATTTAATTACCATACCTTCTACATGTTATTTTTCTCATTTATCAAAGCTTGTATATTTTCATAATGTATGATGATTGTGTTACATGTTATATAGAGTATGTTTTTTTTCCCAAGATGATTCCATGTTTGTAAGGAATGAAAAACATTCTTAGATTAGGGTTTCTTGTGTACAATAATTACTTATTCGTATGAACGCAATATGAATGTGCGATGTCGGTCACTGTTAATCAGCCTTTGCGATGTACAAATGAATTAATACCAACAATGCACATGTAAATAAAAATAATGAAATATCTTGAATGTTCGACGTCACACTTAGGTCAGCTTTAGCGACGTCAATTACTCTAATGTGTGATATCGCTTCTACCCATATCCGTTCTTTTTCCAAGTTGACATTCACGTTGTCTAAGTATGATTATATTGTGTGTTTTTCAATTCGTGACTACCCAATTCTAACATAAATTTTGTTTCCTACGTATTGGGTGTAATAGGACAGCGAGACTTATCGATAAACCGTAGATGGATGACTTGTCATTTCACTACTTGTCCTGACAGTGTTAATGCCTTACAACATAGACAATATGGTGGTTCAATACCTTTAATGTTTAAATTTAATATCAACTTTATGTACTAATACATATTGTAACATGTATTTGTAATATATGTTATAGCTAGTTTTATGGATTTTAATATGTCATTGTTAATTTTCCCACATGAATTTAATGACTATTGATTGTTGTGTGATGTTTAGCCATTTCTACAGTAATCCAATACTAAATAACATGTAAAGGCTATAGACGACCAATTTTTTATTTCATGAAATATTTAATATTATAATATTTAACCAAAATGTTCTCTCCACGACCGATCCGCAATGTTGCACTTATCGGTGCTCACGAGACACAAAAGTGACATCGCATGTAGAACCAACGTGTAACTTTGCGACATCGACAATTCAAAATGATATCATATTATTCACTGTTCCACGCCATCAAGCACATGACATCGGTGCACCATATTGTGCGATGTCACTGTTCTTCATAGCGACGTTGACTAGAACAACGTCACAAACCTTCCTCTCACATCGTGTGTCTTGTTGGTATGACCGACGTCGTTCGTCTTATATCTTGAAGTCGATCTGACCGATGTCGCAAATAAAGTATCCTATCATCGGCCTTAGTTCTAGGAGCGACATCGCACATAACATCTGCCGGCATCGCTCAATAAATCAAGATAAAAGCTATTTTCTACCTCGGTTTTGAAATGAGGTAAAAAGTATACATTTTACATCACCCACATTTACCTTGATTTTTTATGGCAAAAAATTGAGGTTAAAGCCCTGAAAAATGAGGTAATAGGTGTTGTCTATTGTAGTGTTGAGAGAACACCATTCGTTTTCGTATTATTCTAAGGTTAGGATGGCCAGTGCTTGTGAGCAGTAGCAGGACTCTCCAGCTTGGTTTTTTAGTGTGTATAAGCACCATTTGATGTATAATTTGACCTTCCCTATCTTGAATTATATTGGGGGCATGTTAAAGGCTTATAGGGTTTTCTCTTGCCCAGTTTTATCCTCGGGGCACAACCATATTTGTTTGTTTTAGGAGGTATGTTGTAAAACTGAGAGGGATTTCAGCATATAGGTATTTTCTACATGTTATCAGCTACGTAGGGCGAGGATTACTGAGTTATGGGGTTTTACCATATTATGCCTCATGGCCTTAGGTTATGTAAGGCTTTCCTAGTAATTTTGGTTTTTGGAAGGATAATTTCTTTTTTTGTTAGGTATGTGGTGGTATATACCTGCTTAAACTAAGCAAAGTCTAAGCCGAAGGTTAACACCCTGCAACCAGTAAACTAGATGAGTAAGCAAAGAGTGCAACTCGCATAGCACAAGAAGTACCTTTCCCAGAGAAGGAAGGTAGTTAGCTCTAATGATCATCTTATCAAGACGACGATTAAGTGTTATGGGAATGACATAGAACATAATCAACCATGATCACACAACTCATCGGCCATAAATAGAGATCAAGAACATTATGAAAGGTAGCATTCTCTCAAATTAAACCCTTAGACTAAAATTTAAGATGACATGGGCGTCTAATCATAGTCTCGGGAACATCCCTAGACCTTGTTTGCAGGTACTCAGAATGATCAAGCTAACCCGTGCTGATCCTAGAGATTATGGAAGCCCAAAAGGAATCCTCTGCGTCAGCGGCGCCATATGTGGGGATCAATTTTTTCTTTCTACACTTTCATAATATCCGGGAGAGGCCGAATCCCACAATTAAGAATTATCACTTGGCGTAACTTTGAAAAAACAACAGGTTAGTAAAGACATTGATATGAATCTCCTTGCGAAGACTGTAGATTGCTGAATCAAAATCTTTGATCGAATGAAGGGATTTTCTAATCCTCACCAATTTGCATGAAATTCAAGAACCTAGCCCTCATGATGCTCTCAATCTCGACTTGATCACAAACAAGCCCGCGGGATCAGATCACAAGGCTTACTAGTAGTTAATTAACCCTCGAGATTAAGAAACAATGGAATTAGCTCGCAAGCAAAGAGTAAGAACTCAAAAGGTTATATATTTGATTGCTAAAAGTGTAAGGAGAAGTCTCGGCCATATCCCTCTATTTATAGGGATCAATCTCAGCCAAAACCCTAATCACAAATGAAAACTGAATCAAATTATGACAGCTTTAAGAAGCTAAAACCATATCTAACTAAAATACCTAAAATAGACACATATGGCTGAATTCTTCCAAGACACACGTTAGATAACTATTTTCCTATTTAATCTTACCAAATCTAATTCTAATTAGAATAAAATTGAATATTCTAAACCCTAATGGACTGTATTTAGAGATTTGGCTCTTCAAATCCCACATGGCCGAGCTTGTAAGTCCAAAACCCAAAATGAATTAATTTTACAATAGTTTACAATGATCACACTACCTCATTAAAAACTCAGCGGAAAAAAGAGTATAGTGTTCTTCATGACGTCTTCAGTTCTTCGACAGTCTTGAACAATAAATCCAAGATGTGGATGATTACTCTATCTTCAATTCTTCATCATAAAGTCGATCAATCAAAGAATTTAAAGAATCATCAAAGCATTTTATATTCGCATCGTTCCCTCCTGGATCAAAAAGTTTTGTCCTCGAAACGGGAATCATATAACCTATTAAGACATCCTCGAATTCCTGTAACAACTTAACAAACCGTGAAAGAAAATTTACAGGAATATCTTCTTTGGCATAGTAACTTTCTTTAAAGGAAAATATAAGAACAAAAGAATGATTAGTCAAAGCTCGATTTACATCTCTTATTGAAGCATAAAACAATTTAACAAAGCCAGTAGATAGCGTATGCCTCATCATATAAATAGAAAGTAAAAGACTAAGATGCGAAGACAAGACTTTATGTGACTTTTCATAATCATTCTGCAACTTACCTCTCTTACCTGTCTTAGGATCGACCTGGAACTTGTGTATGGTGACATGTACTGTCTTTTTGGCAGAATTGATAATTTTTTTATCAAAATTACTTGCACTTTGTGGGGGAGCAATTTTAGAAACTTCTGTGGAATATGCCTCAACCAGAAACCGTTCTGTTATTTTTCATATGCATTTGAGCCTCAAAAACTTCTTGTGTTTCAGGACCTTGCTCACCTCTGTCAACAATGATGATTTCATCATCTAATTGTTCTTCTTCGCTGTCATACTATGCAGGCATATCATCATCTTCCTCCTCCTCCAATGTTGTTATAATTTTTTCACGGGGATAGTTATTGTGAACATGCCCTTGTCAATTACAATGAAAACATGTAGGAGTGTTAGAAGAAACTGTCTTTGACAAAGTAGAAATTTATTTACCTGTATTTTGACTACGAGACTAATTGGTTGCAATAATTCTTTGATCAGTGGGTTCAAATGGTAGATTTGAGTAGGTTTTGGTCGAATTAGGGTTTCCTCGGCCACCCATGTTCAAACTGCTACCACGCCTGGTCGAATTTGGGCTTATGAAATCAAAGACTTTCCTTTGACTGTCATAGCCAAAATTAGAGCTTCCCCAGGGCCTTAATGTTGAACCAATCTGGCCTTGAACAATAAATCTAGCATGGAAACATAATGCTGAAGCTTATCCGGAACATGAAGATTTTCTCAAAAACCCGTCAATAAATCGATTCTTAATATATGCATCATCTTCTCTCATTCAAACTCTTCTCGTAGCTAATTCAAGATCTTGCTAGTATCCATCTACACTACAGTTGCCTTGCTTCATATTGCTGAGATACAAATGTTGCTCCATCAAATATGTTCACGGAACATGATATAATCGAAGTATTGTCTTCAATCTCCCCCAGGTGGATATAGGTCTTTTACCAGCACGTTGTCTTGATTCTTCTGAATTCTCCCACCGTTCTATGGCATAATGGGTGAAAGAATATTGTGCGGTCTTGATCCTCTCTTTCTCACGGTAGTTGTAAAGATCAAATAAGTACTTGATCTGCCTCTCACATTCCAAGTATTTCATAGAATTGTATCGATAATCAAATCTAGGAATATCATACTTCAAACCTTTGATGTCATGAGCAGATTCAACTTGTCTTGTAGAACACGGTGGTGTAGGATTTTCTAAATCATCTACCTTCCTAGAAAATATATGAACATCACTCATTAAGGAATTTAAGACATTCATGAAATTCATTATAGGTTGATTGTGGAACTGCCAACAAATGGCGAGACGAACGGATCGTCCGCCATGCCTGCTAAGAAGAAACAACTGATTAGTAGTAAATGTTCCCCCCATACCCTTTGTTTAGTAAGATCACTCACCAATTTTATAACACTTACAACTCACAAGGTGAAGGCTATTAATGGAAAATAATCAATTCACGGTAAATTCAAAGAAAAATAGGAGATGATTACTACGAAACCTATTTCGAAATTTAAAAATAAATAAACTAAAAATTGGGCTCTATGATCTGTAATTACAAATTTTACAGAGAAGAAGAAACAAAATGCAATTCGAATGGTATGGATTGGGGCTGTAATGAAAAAGTTATAATAAAAACAAGAATGTTTTATATAGGGGACAAATAGGTTTCGAAAATTCAAGTAACTTTCCCGAAATCAAATTGGATTAGGAACTCAAACCCAAATACCTTTTGTAAAGGATTTTTAATGACATACTTTCCCCCCAAATAGAAAATTCAGATCAAATCTCCTCTCAATTAGAATTTTGACTTTTCTTTTCCTTTTTCAAATCGAATTTCCTTTTTCTTTCTTTCTTTTTCAGCCACAAATTCGATTTTTGCACACTATAAAACACTCACAATTAGAATCTTATTCCCCAAGCAAAATTGTTTTAGCACAATTCCCTAATTTTTTAGAAACTGCAAGTCCACCCCCAAACTTTCAAAATTTACAAATCAGCCCCAAATTTCCAATTTTAAACCCTGAATCTCGATTTAAAACCCAAAAATCTGCTTCTGCTTTGTTTTTGTTATCAAAAAACTTTTGGAGCAAATTTATCCTATATAAAACTTGGAATAAGAAATCCGCGACAACTTCCTCTCGATTCAAATGAACTTTGAGGTATTCAAGATCGTAAGGATCAATAATATGAAACTATATCTGGAAAATGACACAAGACTCTATTTTTTTATATGGTGTAATTAAGAATCAGAGAATAATTCAAGATCAAGGAATCAAAGAACGATAAAGAAAACAAATTGAATTATGAGCATGCAATAATTTTCAGAAGAGTGGACAAAATATTTTATAAGCACATAAACTGTATAAGCTACCTAAAAATACAAAACTGACTGTGAGGTGAAGGCAAATAGTGAAGGGGAAGGTGAATTTATTAACGCTCAGACCCTTCGACATCCTCCTGACTCGATTGATGAAGGTGAAGGCGAATAGTAAAATCGAAGTATTCTAACTCTCGGGGCTCTTCGATGTCCTTCGACTCTAGATTCAATCCTCCTAATCAGAAAGATCAAACAAACACAGTTAAAATATGACATGAAAGAGTATATATATATATATATATATATATATAAATTCAAAAATAAATTAATGCAAAACCGAAAACCCTTGATGAAATTTTTTGCCGCTAGTAGATTTTTCACTTTGCTCTGATACCAACTGATATGAATCTCTTTGCGAAGACTTTATATTGCGGAATTAAAATATTTCACCAAATCAAGGGACCTGCAAACCCTAACCAAGTCGCATGAAATTCAAGAACCTAACTCTCGGGATGCTCTCAATCTCGACTTGATCACAAACTAGCCATCGAGATCAGATCACAAGATTTACTGGTATTTAATTAACCCTTGGGATTAAGCAACAATGGAATTATCTCGCAAGCAAAGATTATGAACTCAAAATGTTGTATATTTGATTGATAAAATTTTAAGGAGAAGCTTTGGCCATATCCCTCTATCTATAGGGATCAATCTCGACCAAAACCCAAATCACAAATGGAAACTGAATCAACTTATGGCATCTTTAAGAAGTTAAAATCATATCCAACTAAAAGACCTAAAATATATACATATGGCCGAATAACAGACGCATATGGCCGAATTCTTCCAAGACACACCTTGGATGAATATTGCCTTATCTAATCTTACAAAATCTAATTCTAATCAGAACAAAACTGAATATTTTAAACCCTAATGGACTGTATTTAGAGATTTAGCTCTTCAAAGCCCACATGGCAAAGCTTATCAATCCAAAACCCGAAATGAATTAATTTTACAATAGTTTGCAGTGATCCCACTACCTCATTAAAAATTCGGTGGGAAAAAGAGTCACTAGTAGAAAAGCCTTTATTAAAGGTACCATTAGAAGGCGGTTCCAAGAAATGTCCCCGGAACCGCCTTTGATTGATATCCGAAAGAGGTTTCAAACTTGGAAATTATTTCGGATCTGATTAAAGGCGGCTTGAAATTGATCAAAGGCGGTTCCACCTTTGATTACATCAATTAAGGCATTAAAGAACCGCCTTTAATGAGGTGCCTTTGTTGGGTTTTTGGGCCCTAATATAAACAGCTAACTAGGGTTTTCTAAAGCAAACCCATTTCCTTAGTTTTTTTCCCATATCTATTAGCCTCCACCCATTTGCAATCCATATTTTCTAAAGCTTAAGATCTGAATCACTCTCCCTCTTCTCCGTTTTCACGTTTCGAGATCTGAATCCAATTTCTCTTCCCTTTGCCTCACTGCCTCTCGCTCCGCCGCCAGGCCACATTGCCTCCTCCGTCGGGCTTCAGATTCTCCCTCCACCGCCGGGCTTCGACTCCTCCTTTTGTCGCCTGGCTTCTCCCTTCACCGGTGTTCTTTCCTCTCTCCGTCAGGCTGCGTGCCTCTCTCCGCGGGGCCACGTCAGATCTACCTCCACCTACTGCTGAAGCGTCACCTTCGCCTGCCATTGGAAGCCGTGCCTCCGCTGCTAAACGGCATTGCCACTGCCATGTTTGCATATTTGTTTAAATGTTTATTTATCTTTTTTTTAAACTGATTTGTGTGATTTTTATTGCTTCTCTGATTGTTTGGTTTTGTCAGATCTGTTTCCTTTTCCATGGGAAACCGGCCTTTTTTGGGACTCCAGATTTAAGTTCAGAGTTTGGAACTCATTTCAGACACAATAGAAGGCAGTTCCAAGAATTGGCTTTGATTGAAATGATTAAAGACATGGCCATAGAAGACACTTAAGAAGTGTCTTCTCTGGTCCAGTAAAACCGCCTTTAATAGGCCCCTTTTCCACCAGTGAGTATAGTGTTGTTCATGATGTCTTCAGTTTTTTGTCATACTTGAACAATAAGTCCAAGATGTCGATGATGACTCCTTCTTCAATTCTTCATCATAAAGTCGATCAATCAAAACATTTAAAGCAGCATCAAAGCATTTGATATTAGTACTAGACGTAGTACAAACTTGTACCACAAAAGGAAGGACAGTCACAAATTCAAATGGTACTTTCCATTTGCAAATAAACATTACCCTAATTCAACCCCTGACGACAACGTACAACTCAACACACTGGAATTTACGACCAATAAATGAATTGAATTACTGATGAATAAGCTAGAGTGCGCTCGTTATATCCCCGTATCTCGTAGTTTCAAGGAAGTAGCGGTAAAAATAGAGTAGTGATGTGTCCATTTTAGATGGTTATTTTAGGCTTTTTAGGATTAGGTTTTGTGCAATTTTGTGCTCTACATGTGGCATTTTGCCTTGAAATCATCTAAGGAGGGATAAAGGCGGCTTTGACGTTTTTATCACTTTTTAGATGATTTTGTGTGACAAGGTGATTTGTTTGAAGACTTTGAAGATTTATCTTTGAAGATTTGAAGATTTGAAGACCTTTACATTTGAGCTTTGTGAAGATTTGAAGAAGTGAAGAGATGAAGAAAGGAGAGCAAAGCAACGGATGAATGATGATCCAGGGTTCTCAGAATTTTCCGAGAAGAATCAGCCCTCAAGAGTGGCACCATTGGATTCCTCTTCTCTAGCACTATAAAATCGACTACAAGAACTCCCGAAACGGATCAACGGTTCACCCGGAGGAAGCAAAACAAAACAGGGCTGGATTTCACTGCTGGTCGCGACTCGCAATGGAACTGGTCGCGAGTCGCGACGACAGCGCGAATCCAGCTCTGCAGCAGCGTTTTTCTTCCCTTTTTTCTTCCACTATAAATATCTCTTCACCCCTTCTTCTCCACAACTTTTGACCCCTGTTTTGGGCCAAAACCCTAGGTTTTATCTTCTTGTTTTCTTAGTTTTTATGTCTTTTGTTGTTCTAGAGTAGTTTTTGTACTTGGGAGCAAGGATTGAAGCTTCCATTTCTATGTAGTAAGGAGCATTTATATCTATCTATTTAGTGTTTTTGCTATTGTGCTTGAATGTTAATTGTTGATGCCATTGATGTTGTTGAAAGCTTGAATGAAATACTTGTATGAATTGCTAGCTAGGGTTTGGGGAATTTGGGTTAATTTCCCCCCTTTTCTTGTTAGGAATGTATGAGTATGATTTAGAGCTTTTGATTGTGTTGATGGATTGATAATGTGCTAGATGAATGTGATTGATGTTGAACTCTTCGTCATGTTCGTTTGTGTAGCAAACGAGAGAGTTATATGCTCTTGGATGAATGTGCGTTGCACGTTCATCCAATCTCGTGTAATTGCATGAATTGGTTAAATGCTTAGTCACGGTGTAGTGGTCATAAGCATTGCCAAGCTTGTTGGTTCTTCGTGATTAAATGCCACCAATGATACCTTGAGTCGTGGTCGCGACAACGGGAGTCATTGGTGAGGTTTGACGAGAGATGTCGAACTCACTCTTGCAAACTACGAACTAAGAAGGATAGGAGTTTAGTCTCCACAACAAGCAGTTGAAGTGTTAAATAGATGGCTTTTACTCTTTCTTGAAGCATGTGTTATTTGGTGTTTATGTACTCTTGATGGTGTGTTTCACTTCGTGTGTGCCATGAGTTGTTTGAGCATAGGGAGTGCTTGTATGTTTGAATTGTTTAGGTGTTAGGAACGTGACGAATTCCATAGCTCCTTTGCATGAAGATGTATGAGCATGAACTTAGAACTCCTTGTGATGTATGTGTTGTGATCCTGGCTAGATGGGTATGTGAATGTTGAGTCATGTAATGCTATATGATAGAATGAGTGAATGATTCAATGACCTACATTATATTTGGGAGTGGATATCCCTTGCCCCCAAGGCTTTTTATCTTTGTAGTTTTAAAACCCCTTTTCTTAGTTTTGTTTGATGATTAGCATAGTCACTTGACCTTGCTAGTTATCTTGTCTTTTTACTTTCGTAACTTAGGAAAACCAACCAACCAACCCCCCCATTTTACTTGCTTTTATGTGTGTGTATATATATTATCCTAGCATAATATTAACCATTTGTGCTTAAGCGCTTAGGAAGATCCCTCTTCTCCTTGGACGACCCCGATTTGCCGCTATCTACCTAGTTGTAGAAAGTAAGCAAAGAGGGCTTACAAATTATCTTTTGCATAAGGGTGTGACGACCGCCCGCTATCAAGTAGCCATGGAACTTAGGCTCATACCAAGTTGTTAACATATATTATCGAACTCAGTACAATAACAAACCCAAAAATAGGGAGCCGATCAAATGGGCTAAGAAGAAAATATGAGTGGGTCTCCTGACAGACAGCCTATCCATAAGCTTATGACAGGCCAGGTGCCTGTCCATAAGTTTATGGACAAAGAGGGGCCACTTTGCAAATAATGCAAACTTAAACAACAATATCACACAAATGCACAAACACAATTTTCACACACAAACACATAGTACTTTGTTCTTCTTCTCCAAAAAGCTCTTAACAGTCTGTCGGCGCATTTTCCGATCTTCTTGCCGGCACATTTTTGATATTCTCATCAACGACGCCTTTCCGATGAACTTCGACGACAATAACCAGTGCGATTCCAACTTTTTTTGTTCTCCAAAATCCTCTGAATGCCGATCAATTCTTCCTCACCAGTTCGTCGGCATGTTTTCAATTCCTCTCGTCCAATCCGTTCACGACGCCTTTTCGATGTCCTCCGACAACAACAACTGCTGTGATTTTAACGGAATTGAACAACCAAATCTGTTGCTAGATCCTATTGAAGAAGATAAAATTTTAGCTGCTCTAATCGTAAAAACTACTGCTATCGAATCGGAATCTGCAGGAGAAAAAATGATTCTAAACGCCAAGATTCAACTTCAAACAGATGAAATTCAATTGCAAGAAGCTGAAATACTACTCAATTCCTATGAAGGTATGATCTTCTCTCATTATAATGAAACTCTAGTGTTCAAATGCAATCGATATGAATATAGTTGTTTTTTAAAATTCTGGACACTGAAATTCGAGTGCTATGAACATATATGAACACGTATGAACATGTGGGAACATTAGCAATATAAACTACATGCTGCACAGAAATTTAGTATAATTTATGAATTTGTAAACTTAAATCACGTATAGGTTACAAATAAACATGCATTAGATTAAAATGAACAAAACTCAAAAAAATGCATTTGTCAATTCCAACTTTTGACAAACTTCTGCATTGTTCAGATTATAATATGTACAAAATACACTACACTTTGCATTGGCTACATTGCAAGTAGTATTTGTCATGCTTATCAGAATAGAGCTTACATTAGAAATTGTATTCTTTACTATTACAGGTACAGATTTTCCAAATTTAAATGAAATTGATGCCATTGAAAATCTTACTGGCGTAAAAGCAAAAACATTGGAATCACTTCATACTCTGTACAAGAAGCATGCAAATGCTATTGGTTTCAGCTACAGGAAGGACTGTCAACGTCGAAACAGCAAAGGCCAGATTCGTGAAAAGTACTACAAGTGCTCTACATGAGGCCAATTGAAAAGATTAAAAATCAGCACTACCAGCCCTGTTCCTTGCATGGATAGTGAAAATCATTCTGAAAAGAGGAAGAAGAGGAAGAGAAAGGACCTGATTACAAAAACAGGATACCTAGCTGAAATTAGAGTGAAGTTAGAGCAGAATTATTACATCATGGCACACCACAAAATGGTAAACAATCATGAGTTAACAAGACCAGCCTGACAGTATCTCAGTAGGAGTGAACGGAGGATTACAGAAGACAAAGGAAAAGCTATCAGAACAATGGAATAAGCAGGTTTAAGACCTACTGTAGGATATAAATACATGTCTTTTGAAGCTGGTGGAGAAGAAAATCTAGGGCATACGATGAAAAACCACCTCAACTTTGTGTGTCGACTTCGGATGAAAGAAATAGAAAGTGGAGATGCTCATGAACTTGTTGACACACTCATGGAAATCAATGACAAGGATAAAGATTTCTTCTTCAATAATGCTGGAGGACTACAAGCTCTACAGATATGTCACCATATTTGACACTACATACAGAACAAACAAGTATAACTTGATTTGTGCACCAATAGTTGGAATCAATAATCACTGGAAAATAACAATGTTTGCTTGCGCTTTTATAGCAAATGATTTGGCTGATACTTTTGTATGTCTTCTCAACACTTTCAAGAAATCAATGGAAGGAAGGGAACCTGTCACAATATTCACAGATCAAAATCCTGCAATGGGAAAAGCAATAATAAATGAGGTATGTTGTGAAAATTTGTAATTTACAGTTCTGAGCACTGGATATGCACTATTAGACATTGTACCTCTTACCTTACAGTATGCATTACATATCCTAAAAATTGCACTTGTTACTTTGGAAATCAGGTTTCCTGAAAATGATGCAGCTAAAGAAATTCCATTTCTTAGACCTGAAATTGAGTAGAGAATGTTAGCTTCTGCACGTGTCAGCTTACAATATATATACTGATCAACATCCATTTGTTGTTGCAACTTCTAGGTCTTCCAAAACACAAAACACAGATTGTGCTTATGGCACATAAACCAAAATGCAATACAACATTATGGGAGATTAAAGAAAGATGAATCCTTCAAAAGTGATCTAGACTACTGTATGAAAAGATGTCGTAATCCAAAAGAATTTGAAGAAAAATGAACCTCCATGATCGCCACATACAAGCTCGAAACTAGCACATGGTTTCAACGCCTGTACGGCATCCATGAAAAATGGAGCACGACATTCATCAAGGATATTTTCTCAGCAGGTATCTTATCGTCACAGCGAAGTGAAAGCACCAACCACACACTATGCTTCAATGCAAACAAAACAGCAACACTGACACACTTGTATGAGTTCTTCAACCAAACAATTAGAAAGTGGAGGAGAGATGAAGCAGAAAAGGAAAATGCATGTACAAAAGCAAAGCCAAATTATCAAAACAAAGAAGGTATGTTCACATTTAAAAATATGTATTACTTAGTCTAGAAAATGAATTTGTTAACTTACAGTATGCATTTATGTCCCACTACTGGACTTGTACAGGTTTGGTTAAATATGCTGCTCAGGTTTACACACTTGCATTGTACAAAGGATTCAAAAAGGAATTTTCCCTAGCAATGGTAACTAAGGTTAAGGAACTTTTCTCATAACCACCGACAAAAAAATATGAGGTCAGCCTAGAGCATGATGAATCCAAATACGAGACAGTTGAGTACAAAAATGAAGATGCGCTGGTCGAAGTACAATGCACATGCAAGTCTTTCGAGGTGTCAGGTATGCTTTGCTTTCACACTCTCATGATATTGCACCTTCATTCCATCACAGAAATACCTGCAAAGTACATCCTCAAAAGGTGGACAAAAAAAGACCAAAACAGAAGTTTGGGACAGGATTCTTGGCCAAGAAAAATAACAATCGAAAAGCGTCAACGGCGTACTTTCATGGAGGAACCATATGTCCAGCAGATTCTACAATATGGTTCTAAAGAGTGAAGGAAACTCAGAAGCTAGAAGCGCTCTTCAAGAGATGTTTGACACCTGCTCAGTAAGAATAGAAAACTTGTTGACATTAAAAACAAATGCCATTGAACAATTAACCACAAGTAGCCAAAGCAACTCAACCATAACAAGTGCACCTAAGATACTGGATCCAGCCCAAGTGAAGACAAAAGGAAGAGGAAAAAGGCTAAAATCAGGCATGGAAAAGAAAAAACCAAGGAAGAAAACTACTGAATTCGGCACAAAAACACCAGATGTGAAGACACTTTAAATAGTAGCATTGTTTAGAATACAAGTTGCATTTGTTTAGCTATATATTGTATTTGTTTTTCATGATCATACCATATGCCTAAGATTTTTGTTTACCTAGGATTTTTATACATTCAATAACATACTTTATTTTTTAGCTTACAACTATAAATTATCAAATTATAACTTGCATTTCTTTTGCTTTCCCAAGTACCAACTTTTGTTTCATAAAATGTTATTGATATGGAAACACAGACTACAAACTAACTGATATGTGATTACTTAGCTTACAACTGTAATTTATTAACCTATGAATTGCATTTGTTTTCCTATAAGCTCATAAACCCAACACAATAAACCACATAACATTACTAAAATGTAACTTGGTATTAATAAGCATACAAATATTACTTCTTAACATTCAACATGCACTTGTTTCCCTAAAAAGGACTTGTATTATATTTCACATAATTTTAGTGATACGAAAACCACTGAATACATGTGGAACTACTTAGCTTACACATGTAGTTTATTAACCTACCAATTGCATTCGTTTTCCTATAAGCTCAGAAAATCAACACAATCAACCCCATCAAATAATTCAAAAAATAAACTTGGAATTAAAAGCATACAAAGAGTACTTCTTCAAAATAAACATGCATTTGTTTCATAAAACCTGCAACCTTACAAAAAAATCCTAAAACAGCATCTCAAATGTGCTCAACATATCACCCAAAAAACAGTCAATCACAAATCATCCAAATACACCTTCAACCTTAAAAACAACTCCTAAAACAGCGTCTCAATTGCGCTTAACATACCATCAACAAACCAATCAGTCACAAAATAAGCTGATTACAAATCATCCAAAAACAATTCAAAGATGCTAAAGCTACAAATCTTCAAGTCCTTCAATCCCAAGGGAGAATGAAGGAATCATAGAACGAGCTTTCCTCATGTATTCTTCAACTATCTTATCAACCCACTCATGTGTGGCTGTGTTTTCCATAATTTCTTGTGTTGTCTTCACATGAACAGCATCCTCATTGGTTGTGGTTGTTCCTTCTTCCTGAGGTGCTGATTGTGGCTGCGGCTGCGGTTGTGGTCGCACAATCAGGCTAGCATTTTCCCTCTCAAGATTTTGAACCAATACACGTGTAATGACCTCCATGTCTCGTTTGAAAATGAGGCAAGCCCTATTCAGAGGCTAACAAAGAAGAACAAATATCAGTCCAATAAAAAAATCATAAACTGTTTAAAAAGGAAATATGAACCATAAAATGCATTAGATTAACTAACATCTGCATTAGTTTTAAAACAACATGCACTAATTTGTACAAACAATATAAAAAAAGACAAAAAAATACTTACATTATTGCTGGTAGCTTTATCAATGTCTTCATTGCTCATCACACCGTTAGGTATTCGGTAAGAAATAAATCCTGGCTCCTGAGCAATACCATCACATGCAGCAATAGGTGTATGAATTCCCTCGTGGATATTACGAGTTCCCTTAGATTGTTATTGGCTACTTATGTTATCTTTAACCCTCCCATCCTTTGTCAAAGGAAAACCAGCAACTACTATAACACCCTTATGATAACCCATTTTTCCAGATGATGAGTCCTGTCGAGAAAATATTTGTTCGACCAATGCATGCATAAGGGAAGTATGGTAGGGTCAGGCTGACCTCTAAAGGGAAACCTATAAATATAAGCTAGCAGCAATACAAACACACAACCGTCAACACAAGACACGTCTCTTTTACCTGAATCAGATTTGAAGCTCCTAACACCCTAACATAGATGATCAAGCACTAAGCCACACCAATCAAGACTCTTGATGGTCCCAACATTTTCTAAAGCACTAACCAGCTTAAAATCAACCAAGTTTCTGGTAGTTGGCGCCAAGAAAGTACATATGACATACATATCAAAAAATCTCTTAAAGCGCTCACCACCATCACTTAGTCTACCCAGCTCCTCAGAAATATTAACATGAGAAATATTACCATATTTATCAGCACCCAACTCATCTCTCCATTTATTCCTAATGTTCACATCTCTTGACAAACCCCTACCATTATTCCTAACCAAACCAACTGCACAACCTGGAATCCTAGGGATACAGAATATATCAAACACATCATCAGGTGTAATGATGTACCTTGAGCTTGATATTTCTTGCACACAGGAAACAGGATCAAACCTAGAACAAAAAAAAAGTTAGCCTAGAACAATTTGTAGTCCGCATAAAATAAGAAATCAGCCCACATAATCAAACCTGTCAACCAGCCTAGGCACAATTCCAATAGGAATGGATGAGATGTCAAATGCAAGAAGTCTACCAAAACCTATATCTTCCACATCAATCTTTTGGGTGGGAGTGAGTGACGCAATTAACGATTTCAGCTTCGAAGGACAACAGCTGGTTGAGAATTTCTTAGCAAACCTAAAATAAAATAAAATATTATTATTTGAGTGTAAGTTTATTTGAGACTGTGAATAACAAATAAACATTGAATCTTATCAAATGAAGCATGTTATGAATCAAGTACAGTTTATAACATATTAAAATACACTTACTATACGATACCTTGAAGCAATGGAGGCGTACATGCCAGATCGTGTTGTGCACCAGTTCGGTCTCGTACAGGGTATACCGTATAGCATTAGGATTGTGCCAGAGCCCTGCTCCCAGCCCGCTGATCCTTCTGCCTATTCAGTGACGTACTCAGGGATGATGCAGTTGACATTGTGGGACATCGCAAACACGTGGCACAGGGGTCAGCTAGCCGAGTTTCCTATTGCCACCAGTCAATCAGAGTGTACCTTGGATTACGAGGATTGGTTCACGAATCATTCGCACCTATTGATCACAAATCATGTACATGATGCTACGAGTTGTAGACCAGATAAAACACATCTTGATTTACTGGTAAGTTTTCTCTAACTGTTTGCTTTAATTAATTATATTATATCTAATTGTTTCGTTATGATAATTTCATGTGTTTCCTATGTATCAGTTGTTGAATGACTTGATGAGCGACTTGGAACGGTTTGACTCTACTACCATTCATGGACTTGTCGACCCGTGTATGAAGGAGTTGTTGACTACTTGGATCAGTCGTCGCGAGGAGTATCGCAGGCGCCATGGTTATGAACCCATTCCCTAGGTGATTGGATCACTTATGTATGAACACACTGTTTGCCTTTAATTTGTTCATTTTTGTAACCGGAGCTCTTTGATAATATTTTTTTACTAGGCATACATGCCGAACTGTTTCATTGGGTCAAATACCATAGCGCTCGTATGATGCAATTCCACTCACTACCGTACAACTATTAATTATGAGGCGTGTATGCTTTGGTCCAAGCCGCCATCCTTCTACGGAAGGGTAACTCCCAACCAACGACATCAGACTTCCTCCATGTGGTCCACAGATTAACCACAGGGGGCATGGGGCAGTTTTCATTCACATGTATCTGGACGAAATGGCTTGCACTGCGAACGTATACAATGTGTAGCTCCCTCCTTGTTCCATCCTCGCTCCCGGCTGCCCTCAATGGAAGGACTGTGCAGCAATAGTCTGCCGACCCATTCTCTAGAATGTAGTATAAAACTACAACCGTGTTGTAGTAGGTGGCGATAGGAAACATGTCCGCAATGACCGTAAACTAATGTTCTCGTCCACATGGACCTTTGGTGTGGTGTATGCGGGTTCTAGCTAATCCAACGTTGTCTTTCGAACCGTATATGGAAACATAGTCAGGCCAATGAGTCGATAACTCGTTAAATACTGCCCGGTGCGCCCCAGACCATTCACCTTCACCATCTACATGGAACGCATCCGCAACGTATCTGAAGCCACAGTTTCCATCACTCAAAACATCGTTCCAGCCTTCGATGTAACACCTGATAATGTGGGGGACACTGTCAAGGTACAAGAATGTCGGTGCAAGAGAAAACATGAAGATTAATTTCATTCTAATGAGGCGTTCACTTGGGAGAATGATGTTTATACTTACCGTGTCGGCTACCTCTCCCTGATGTACTGTGCCCCGGAGAGCTTGAACTATGCCTGCTTACAGATGGCATGTACCGCCTGTTCACGTGCTCGTGGTAGCTCCGTGATCGCCTGGTTGATCTTGACCGGGGGACTTGCTCGCTTGGTCTCCCACGTGCACTAGTACAATTGTCCGGCTCTCCAATGCCGCTGTCCTCTGGATGCAACTAGTCATCTATGTGGCTTGAAACCCGTCGGAGAACGATGGGTCGCTGCAGACCAGCTCCTCCAATTGATTGTTGAACACTGCTTGATCCTGTTCAACCCTGGAAATATTTTCCCTCTTCTGCAAGTGATCACCTAATGCCAGAGTCTTAAATAGTGGATGAATGTCGTCCAAATACAAGGGGATTCCTTGTTCAACTACCCTCGACATGACGTATGCACATGGTATTCCGTGTGTCAAACGCAATACACAACCACAATATGTATAGACCTATGCTCCAAGTGTATCAATCCTCCTGTACTCAACCGTCAATTTATCCAGACAATATTTTGACACATATTTGAACAAGTTGTTGAAAGGGACTCTACAGTGCAATCTACCAATGCGCGTTCTTGATTTCTCAAGGTTGTCCTTGATCATAGTAATTTGATCGGCTATTTGCAGGTCGAAACGCCTCTATATCGTATCCAGTGAACCAGTTGATGTTTGTAACCACTCTTTCAATGACAAGTGTGCACTTTCGACCATGCATGTAGTTGTGTTCCCAAAATGCCAAAATATATTCGTCCATGCCCGAATAAATTTCTCCTTATGGGGGTTGAGCCATGTGGTCTCAACGTAACTAATAACAGTTTCGCTCCAAGACCAACCAGCCCTCAGATCTACCAATGTGGCTTCGTACGCAGAAACGGTGGATGCATTGCAAATTCGGGACCAAGCACCATTCTTGAAGGATGCCCCGTTCCTCTTATTCCCTATTAACACCGTAACACGTGCCTCCACGTATTTATTAATATGCAAGGTGCAAAGCAAATGATTCAATTCTGGAAACAAAACCCGAAGTGGCCTAATCAATCCCATCTCACGATTGGTGACCACAACCTCAGGGAACGGTCCATCGACAAGCAAGCTTCTAAGTGCTTTTAGAACCCACTCATAGGTATGTGCCGTTTCTTCGACGACAGAATAGACAGAAACAAAATTAAAAAAATTACCTCCAAAGACATGGACTTTCCAACACCCTTGTATGGAGTAAAAATTTGGAGATTTTTACCCAATGAGATTTATAGAATAATTTATAGAACAAAATTACACTTTTTCGAGTATAATGGAGTAAGTGACATTAAATGTTAGATGGTAGTTAGGCAAAGGAGAACTGAAAATTTTGTGGGAGAAAGCTGAAAAATTGAAGGGAGAACCGAAAGGGATTCCAGAGGAGAACCGGAAGGGGATTTTAGAGGAGAACCGGAAGGGGTTTGGGAGAGGGATTTCAGAGGAGAACCGGGAGAGGTGTGGGAAGAGAACCGGGAGGGAGAACCGGGGTTTGGGGAGAGAGCGCGGTTCGCCATTGGCCGAGGAGAATGGGAGCCCGGTTCGCCGAGGAGAACGGGAGCCGATTAGCCGAGGAGAACGGGAGCCGGTTCACCGAGGAGAATGGGAGCCATTTCGCCGAGGAGAACGGGAGCCGGTTCGCCGAGGAGAACGGGAGCCGGTTCGCCGAGGAGGACGGGTTCGCCACTGGGCGAGGAGAACGGGAGCCCGGAGTGAAGGAGAGAACGGGAGGAGAAAATCACGAGCGGGAGCGGCGGAGATCGGAGTGGAGAGAACGGGAGGAGAGAATTGCTAGTCGGAGTGGAGAGAACGGATGTCGGAGAGCTGGAGGAGAAGTCTCGCGTCGGAGAGGAGAGAACCGGCGTTGTCGGAGAGGGAAGAGGAACGGCGGAAAAGACGAGGTGCGCTGCGGCGAACGGCCGGAGAAGACGAGCGCGCCGCCGCCGGAAGAGCGAGTCGTTCTCCTCTAAAAATGTGTGCTCCGCCGCCGGAGAAGGTCGACCGCCGCCTCTGTTCATCTACTCCGTTCAATTCACCCATCGGAACGCCGTTGACTTTCGACTTCTCTGGCGTTGACCACCTCCGTCCGGCCATTCATCGTTGACCGGCGCAACCACATCCCATATCAATCAATTACATTGATTGCACATTTAATTCTCACTAATTGTGAATTAATTACTGATGACAACAGGCATAATTAAATTTGAAAATCAATGTCATTTGCATTAATGTTAAAAAAATGTGAGTATTTATATAGTATAAAATACAGGGCGTAATCAAGTAAAATACAAGGCGTGAAATAGCAATCCACATTGTTCTGGCATCCTGCAATCCAAGAATTTGTTCCAAGCATGTGAGCTAGGCCCGTAGAGTAGAAATGCATTAGTAGTCATCCTATGAGAGCGTATCCAATCATGCTCAGAAAAAAGAACCTCCAAAACATCCTGATACATAGACTCTTCTAAAGTTTATGATTTGAAGTAAAGTAAAAAATGCCACAAAAAGCACTCCCAAATGCACACTATAGCCTATACATAAAAAAGCAAGCAATGACCTTTTTCTGTAGACATCATCAGTTATAACTACTACAACAGGGTTTTCTGTATAGAACAATGCTGGAGACAATGAGACCTAAAGGAAAACAATTCAAGTCCCAATATAAGCTCCTAGGTTTGGGTTAACTATTCATTTTGATTATGTCAGTAAATATAAAATTCAACAGACTTCCGTTCATGTACACTTCAATCATGGACGATTTGGATAAAGAAATGGTCAAAAACATTTCCAGAGAAATCGTCGAAGAAATTATCTGTTGCTGCTCAAATCTTCAAGGTGCAATTATTGCCGGAGAAATCGTCAGAGAGAGAAGATGATGGACCCGAGAAGGAGGAGATTATACAGGAAGGAGGAGGAGAAGGTTGCGTCAAGGAAGAGGGGGAGGAGAAGGAAAGAGGTGACACTGGGAGGAGGAGGAAGAAGGTGGAGCCCTGGGTTCTAAATTAACGTATAAGTTTTTGGATTTGAAGCCTGAACCAAATGGGCTTGACCCGCAAAAATAATCAAATTTTATTAATTTCACTCAGGTCTCTTGCATATTCATAACTTATGGACAGACCACCATTTCTTGAGACTTTCCCTTTGTTTAATATTATTGTTTCAAGGAAAGTACTTGTCCAATGTCGGAAACCTTTATTTTTTCCAAAATTGTACTAATGGGAGTCATGACTCATGTGATCCGATTTTTATTTTTTAAATTTTGGGGGATATTTATTAGGTTCCCCAAACCTATTTGGAACCAAAAGATGTACAATGATGTTTTGGAAATATTACATTGATAAGGCAACCTCGTTTCCCTCAAAAGAAAGGTCTAATACTAGTGGACTAGTGGTTCAGGACGAGAGGAAGTAGTACTTGGTGGCTCGAGGTCTCGAGGGGTCGAGGCTCGATGGTTCGAGGTTCGAGTGCCTGAGTGCTCGTTGGATCAAGTGCCTGATGGCTCGAAGGCGGCAGGGCTCGAGAGTTTGAGTGTTCGAGGGATCCAGGGCTCGAGGCCTCCTATGCTCGAGGGCTCGAGAGCTTGAGTGTTCGAGGTATCCCGTGATCGAGGGCTCCACGGCTCGATGGTATAAGGGCTCGAGGGCTTGGGTGCTCGAGGGCTTGAGTGAGAAACTCTAGTGCTCCAGTGGTCGAGGGCTCCAGTGCTCGAGGGCTCCAGTGCTCGAGGGCTCATGTGATCCAATTAATATACACACTCCATCTTTTATAAGTAAGCTCTTATTATTTACTTAACTTTATCAACTTATTTTTGACCATCAATAAGTTTAATAATTTTAAATACATAAACTAATAGTGTATAAAAATTTGATCATTATAAATATATTGCCAAAATCTAAAAAAATACCATATAATGATATTATAGCTTATATATTAGTTAAAATGATGTGTTACTAGCTCATAAAAATCTTGCTTTCTAGGATTTATCATTTGCTATTCTCGTTTTGCACATGTGCAGGAAAATTAAAAGGAAACAGAGTCCCAGAATTGTAAATTGGATACCTTCAGATGTTATAAAACTCAATACGGGTGGATCAGTCTTGAAGAATGGAATGTCGGGCATAGGATGGATTTTTAGAGATAAAAAAGAAAAGACGTATCACCTGATTAGCATCCAAGACTTTACCAAGTTGCTCCATTTCAGAAGCTGAAACAAAGGCGGTGCTACAACTTCTACATATGGCAGAGATGAAGGGAATCAGAACAATACATGTAGACACTGACTCGCTCATGCTAGTAAGAATATTAAGAAGAGAACTAAGGATTCCTTTATGTTGCAGCGAAGACACGTGACAAATATGGTAGCTAATGGAGAAGATAGAATGCAGAGTCTCACATATCTATCGTGAAGCAAACAAATGGCTGATTCATTAACCAATGCTAAATTAACACTGATTTCCAAAAAACAATGCCTACAGAAATTCGGGCTAAAATATCACCGGTTGTTTGAAAATCGGGGAAACCGTTTCACCCCCTACTTAGGCACCCATTTTTTAGACCCCAAAAATCGGTGCTAGCCTTCTGAAAAATCGGTGCTAGAGGGGGTTTCCTTTGATAGTGCAAGTTTAGATAAAAATGATAAAAATGGGGAACATAGGTTGGAGGATAATTATCTCTCAATGACCCTTACAATAACTTCTTTACATTTTGCTTTTGTTCATTTGCAATAGTCATGTTACATAGTTTCAATGCTAAATGTTTCATTGTGAGTTCATATCCACTAGCGGTGTCTATATATGTTGTTCTTCATCTTGTTTGGTTGTAATGCACAAGGTGTTATACAAATGCTTTTAGTTTTGAGACAAACCCGTGCATATGTTGATATGGAGAGCTTCTAATTCGTAAATGTAGAAAATGACTTAATTTTCGAATTGAAGAGCCAAAACAGTAACTAACATCGGATGGGCAACAAAACGTTTAATAAAAAAAACACAAATAAGTTCATATATCACTACTCCTACTTCGAGAACCACACAAAAAACTGATTACCCTACTGAGCTCTCACTGCTACAAATTAGAGCTATTGTAACATTTTCCTTGTAACACTTATTAAAAATGTGACAATAGCTTATAAAATGTTCCTTAAACTTTTGAAAAGTGTTACATAAATATTGAAAAATGTTACCTAAATTTGAAAAAGGGATACGTTAGATCTAACGCAATATCTCCTAAGGTAATATTTGTAAGAATGTTACTTTAGGTGCTAATAATACCAAGTTAAACTTATTGCAACACTTTTACAAGTATTATTTTATGCGTTGTTACATTAGATTTAACGTAACACTTTTCAAAATTTAGCTATCACTTTTCAAATGTTTAAGTAACACTTTATAAGTTATTGTAACATTTTTAATAAGTGTTGCAAGGAAAGTGTTACATTAACCTTAACTTGTAGTAGTGTCGGCCTGCCAAATTAACTTCCGAAAGGATGGAATTTTGGGAATCAAATAATTGGATGGCGTAAGTACAAGGAACCACGATGGTACCATATATCATCATGGTATTCACTATAACACATCGGTTGTACCACTGTGCATTGTGCAATAAGGAACAACGACGGAGTCAGGAACGGCGTGTCAAATTTGCCATCTTTGGACCGCATTAATCGCAGGTGACACCCCTGCTCTCCACTAGTGTGGGGACGTAGAATTGTCAAATTTTAATTGAACTTTTATCCTTATCCTAAATATCCACGATTGTGACTTCCAAAATTCATACGACAATCTATCAACCATTTAGCGAAAAAAGTAATTAGAACAAAATAAACGTTAGGAAGATTGGACTGATTGAAACATGGATCTAACTGTAAAGATTGTGAAATTACTTACAATCAGTATCACTTGGTTTTTCTCCAACACAAGGCAGTGGCACAACTAGGGCTAAATCTCACTGCCCACGCATAACATAACATGTTCAAGACTTCGCAAAAAAATTGGCTTAGTATGGGGGCGGACTGTCCCATTCACGAAGGCCCGCTCTGTTCCACGTTCTAGATGCAAAGACCAGCCTATAGCCCACACTAAAATTCTGAGCAAACCATGCCTCCAGGTGATAGCCCACACCAAGACCGGCTCCCCGTGGTTCAGAAGTTTAAGATTTAGCTTACAGACGGTGGCCCGTGTTAACGGCCACAGTCCACGCCAAACCCTGCACCGCAGCCCGCTTTAGATCTAGTGCCCTACGCCAGATAAATCGATGCGGCCCACGCCAGATCTAGCACCCCACGCTGGATGAAGGAGCATGGCCTGTGTACGCTCCTATAGCCCACGAAAAACATTGCACAAACTGCGCCATCCGAAAAAGCCCATGCCGGGCGGCGGCTGAACTAGGGTTTAAGCACTTCTGGCCTATTTTGGGCCTATTTTTTGGCCTAATCCCCTTCTCCTATAAATATGACCCTTGTCTAAACAGGTACAAAGTAGATTAGTTCATTACGAGAGCACTTTTAGAGAGAGAAACACTCTCTCCTTTTATTTTTGTGTTCATCCTAGATATGGAATTCAAATCCATATTTTAATTCCATATCTATGGAGTTATTTCCATTTCTTGGGATAATTGTAGTGCATGTTTTAACTTATGTTATGTGATATTTATTAGATTCACCCTAGTATTTGTGTTCATGATTTATGATTGTTCTTGAATGTTTGAATTGCATGAATAGTCAACATTAGAACACACTTAGGGTTATATTGATATATGGTGAATATATTAATGCCCCATTGGGAAGAGAAACCTGAATGTTAGAATGGGTAAGGGAGTATGTTGCATCTGCCTGGGTGTGTACATGGGAGACCTAGCATTGCTCTGACTTACTTTCCATTACACCAGTCTTAGCTGATTAGGTAAAGTTTTCTGATAGGTTACGGGTAGAGATATTGGAAAATTAGCAAGCTAGGGTTGTAAGAGGCCTTAGTATCATAGATAAGGTGCCAACGACCCTTGGGCCTTAATGATAGGACCCGGGGTAAGTGGTGCATTTGTGGTGGAAGCCCGGGACATAATCGCACTGGAGAGAAAAAAACCTACAACAATGGTCGGACCTTGTTTTACTCCCCTAATTATGATTGCGGCACCGATGAAAGATTGCGATCGCACCTGGCATGACAGGTACGGGGAAGTGTATACCATCGGCCCCACCACGTGTTGTGAACACTCGATTAGGTTGTTTAGTAAATCGTACATGTGAATGAATCAAGGATCGAAACATTAGATTAATCATGTTGCGCAATAACTCCCCAAGTGCTTAGTTTAATTGGATTACTTGCTTTTTTACTTTTGTGTGTTGTAGTTGATAGTTTGAAAATCCAACCCCCCTTCCCTCTGTGTTTTTGTTTGCATTTACTAGCTATTCCTTTCACTTGTATAGATTGACGACTCTTACGAGGTTGTATTTTTAGTTGATACTTGAGCCCAAGCATCTCTGATGACAAACCTAGGGCTTGCCACTAACTACCCTTTAGGTAGCATAGCAGTGAGAATATGTGCAGAATATAAATTTTATCTTTGACTTTCTCAATTTCGCTTAGGTTAATTGGCTACAATTAACGACCTGGGGTGGGGGCGGGTTACACCTGTATAAACAAGGCAAAAAACCATCAGAAAGGTAGGTTTTGACTACAGCCCCCATTACACTGTAACATTGCCCCGATTTAAATTAGACATTAGAGCTGGTGCGGTCACACCCCGCCCTGCCTTGAATAACATGTGCTATTTTTCAGGTATTCATCCACGATGGAATCATGCCGAACGGAGTCTAGAACAGAGGTTGTATTAGGGCTTCCACAATAGCTCTAGCAGCCTTAGATAATCAACTCCAAACCAAGCCCATGACAAAATATGGCATCAACAGACACCATGTGGCCCAGGAACTTTCCAGCTCCAGCTCCAACTCCAAACTAGCACTTGACTAGATTCAGCTTTATGTCCGTCTTCTGGAATTGCTTTAGCATCTGAGCTACATCTGCTACAAATGTTCATACTTCTTGCTCTTGATCACCATGTTGTCCACATACACCTCCATGTTCATGCCGGTCTGTTCTTTGAAAATTTTATCTAATACCCTTTGGTAGGTGGCTCCCGCATTCCTCAGCCCAAATGGCATCATGCGGTAGCCGAATGCTCCATTTTTTGTAATAAACTTTGTCTTTTCTACATCACTTTCTAACATGGGGATCTGATGTATCCCTTATATGCATCAAGAAAACATTTAAGCGGGTAATTGGTGAGGGCATCTACTTTTTCGTCAATAATAAGCAGTGGGTAGCCCATCATTGGGGCAGGCTTTGTTGAGGTGTGTGTAATCTGCGCACGTTATCCAGGTTCCGTCTGCATTCTTTACCATAATTAGGTTTACCATCCAGCTGGGGTTTGAGATCTCTTTTAGTATCCTGGCTTCCACCAGCTGCTTGACTTCCTTGTTAACTGCTTTATTTCTCTCCCTGCACGGGATTCTCCTCTTCTGCTTGACGGGGTGACGTCCATGTTCTACTTTATGCTCATGACATGTGATCTCCTAGGGCACCCCTGTCATGTTTTGCGGCTTCCAGGAGAATGCCTGGATGTTTTCTTACAATGTTTTTATCAGGCTCTCTTTCACTTCTAAGGGCAAGGCTGCTCCTATCTGCACCATTTTTCCCTCTCCCAATTGTACCATCTGCACTTCCAGGCTCAGTTGGGATGGGTCATCACCTCCTGCTACCATTACCACTGTTCTTGGTTTCCTTGATTATCTTCCCAACTTCTGAGCTTCCGTCTCTCTCTTCCTTTTGTACAGAGCAATCTGGTGGCACTCTCTTGCTTTTTACTGGTATGCTCTCACTGTCGCTATCCCTTACCCGGTAGAGAACTTCACCAAAAAGTGGAGGTTTGACACTATTTCCTTAAGGAGTGTGAGGGTTGGCCTGTCTAGAATCATGTTGTAAGGGTTGTTAGCTCTGACAACGATGAACTCCATGTCCACTGTTTTGTTCCTCGACTCATCTCCCACGGTCACCAGGAGGAGTATGGTTCCTTCCAGCCATATTGTCCTGTCTGCGAAGTCCACCAACGGGGTGTCCATCGACCTCAACTTCCTCCTCATGTTCTCATCCAATTTCTCAAAGCAGTGCTAGTACATGATCTCTGCTGAGCTTCCGCCATCCAAGTAAGTTTGATGTATCCTTCTTTCCATCACTCTTACCATAATTACCACTGCATCGCTCTTTGCCAGCCTATTTGGTATGAGATCTTCTTACCCAAACCTTATCTTCAGCTAGCTTTCTGTCAGCTGGCGTGGCCTGGAGCATTTTTCTGTAGCGAGCCTTTCTTTGTGACTCTATTCTTCCCCCCTGCACTCCCTTCGATAATAGCTTAAATGTTGGTGATGGTTCTTCCTTTGCTATCATCTGTGGGGGTGCTCTGCCTGTGCCACCTCCTTTCCTTAATTCCTACAATCCTTCTTTAGAGACCTTTTCCTACCCCTATCTTCCCGCGACCTGTGATGGCTTCCCAAGAAACCACCCACACCTGCCTTGCTTTGATATATGGCCTTGTTATGGGTCTGTGCCTCCTTTTCCAAGTGTTGCAGCTCCCCGTTCCAAGCACTATTCTCTATGGCTTGCTTCAGGTGTAAGTAATCATTTGTGTCATGACCGTGATCACCATGTTAGTTGTAGAACAGGGAATTATCCATTATGTACGGAGGGTCTTTCAGCTTCCTTGTTAGTTCCAGGATGTTCTTGGCAGCCACCAGGGCAAAGATCTCCTTTGGAGTCTTAATGAGTGGAGTGAAATTTTTGCCGAAGTTCAACCTGTTAGGCCAGATTGATTCTCTATCCTTTGTGTGCCTGTCACCGCTGGTATCGCCTTTCCTGTTGCCTATTCTCAGATTGCGCTTCCTTCCTTTTTCTGTCAGCATTGTCCACCCTGCTGAAGTTCTCTAATCTCTTCATCATCTCGTCAATTATTTTTGGGGTGGGGTTTAGGATACAATTCCTACGGAGCACCCCGTGCTTGAGGCCGTTCACGAATGTGTCCATGAAGAACTGATTACTTCACTCCTCCAATTGGTTTGCTTCATCTTTGAATTTTTCCCAATATTCCGACAATGACACGGACGGTTCCTGTTTCACAGCCAACACCTCCGCTCTTGTCTTTTAAAAATTTCTCCTCTGCATGAAGCACACTAAGAATTTCCTCTCTAGCAGACTGAAGTTGTCAAATGTCTCATCCTCCAGGTTTTTGAACCAAACCCTAGTTGCTGCTATTATGGTAGTTGCGAACACTTTGTACCAAATAGCCTCGGGGATCGAGAAGGTTTCCATGTTGGTGGAAAAAGAGTGTAAGTAATCCTCAGGGTCGACCTCACCGCTATACTATACCGAGTTGGGAGGTATCTTTAGCTTGGGTCTGCTGTGTAAACCTGGATCCTTCTTGTGAATGGAAGCCCTCCCCCCCCCCCCCCCCCCCGTTCGTGGAAGGCACATACTTATTCTTCATCTTTCATCTATCCGCCCGGTTCTTCTCACCCCTCCTCTCTGGGAATGATACGTGTCGTCCCATTTATCCCTATCATAGCTTTGTATGACTCTGTGCCTTCAATATTTATCTTTCTCCCTAACGCCATAACCTTCTTTCATTTAATAATGATGTAGCTGTTTTCTCCTTCCATTTCTTTCTGCTGAGAATTGACCTTTTGTTCCTCCTGCTCATGAAAAAACTTCGTCAGCCTGAGGATGTGTTTCTTTTCCACCCTTCCATTTTCCTCCATGATCTTATCTCTTTCCTCCATCTTCTTTAGCTTCCTCATCACTTCTCTTTCAGATGTCATAATGGTCTACAGGATCTACGAATTGTTCACCAATTTGTCAGTCATATGGAGCCTGTACCACTCTCCTGTCAGCGTTGGTTCTTCTTCTTTCGGGTGCGTTATATCCTCCATGAGCACTTGGTAGAGCAATATTCCCACTGGTGGAAATGGTGGTCCTTCCATGATGCTTTGAGTTGCGTGGATGCTAGAAAATAGAGCGATTCTCACAGACGGTGCCAATGTTGAGTTCCCACTTTGCCCATGTTTAGGCTTTAATCTCCTCTGGCTGATACACCTGTAAAACAACTAGAATGATGATGTGCTTCATTTTGTGTGCACTAACCATTGCATTCGGCAAAGTTTTTAGCTTGTTTAATGTGGTGGATTGCTAGTATTAGTTGAGTATACGTGACAATGTGTTTAGATGAGATTGAAATTGTTACCCATACCACGACTCTCCAAATTTAAGGTATAGTGGTAACTCAAATTCGTGGTATGGAGATGCATTGGAAAACCGACACCTTAGGGTAGATAGTTGGACTTCACCAACCTACCCAATGCCCCAAAACCAATTCCTAGGATTGGTTCCCAAATCAGATTATGTGGAAATTTTGCAAGTTATAGCTAATGTGACCAAGAACTGTGTTTTACTCCAATCACAAGTGCTTAGCGAGATTAGCGATTTGGGAACTCAACTATTCTCAAGCATTGAGCAAGTTGAAAGGCAAGTGCTTGATTTGATGGAAAGTGTGAGCCAACTAGAAACCCAATATTTAAAAAATGAACCATCCCTAGTTGAATGTGAAATTTTGGTAGATGAATCTAAAGGGGATTGAGAATGGTTTGTTGAGAGTGAAGAAGTCAAGGAAGAGGTGATCATACTTAATTTTCTAGTTTACCTATTTTCACACATACCTTCACCTATAGAACCAACTCCCATATTTTTGAAAACCTTAGAGGAAACCATAGGGATGCCAATTGAATATGCTAAGCTTCCAAACCACCTATTTCCTCTAAGGTTGACTCCTTATCTACTATATCTTCCTCTTGGAAGATTCTTACCCACACCTCTCCTTGTTTGGCTGTCTAAGGTGATTGGGTACAAAACTGCACCATATTGATAACATTAGGGTCATGTCGACGACCTTAAATCTATGGAGCTTCTTGAGAGGCAACCTGAGCTTTGAAAAAATTAGAATAGTTTAGTATTTTTTGTGTGTTTTCCTATTTGTAGCTTTTTGTTTTTGGGATACTATTACACTTGGTGTGCATGTTTGTTTTATAGGAAACATATGGTTCTTAGAGGAAGGTGAGCAAACTAGGATTCCAACCCATGGACCATGTAGATGTACATGGTTTGTGATGCTCAAAATGGTGGACAAGGAGGAGAACCAAACCCCAGATTCATGGGGCGTGTAGACGTGCATGACCTATGAAGCTCACATACCTTCATACAGCCCAATCACCATTTCTTCCCTACCACTACCAAAGTACCACCCAAACCCACTTACCCTCAGAACCCTTGAAACAAACACATCGAAACCTAAGAGGTAACTCTCTATTGTGATTCAATTCTCTGTTTCAATTTGTGGTGCACGATAGTCATTAGGTTGAACTTTATTGATTAGATGTTAGGGGTAGTATATTAGGGTGATGGTGCCATTAAAGGTAGATTTTAGTGTTCATTTTTGTATATGCATTGAGGACAATGCAAGCTTTAAGTGTGTGTGTGTGGGGGGGGGGGGTGGGGAGGGGGGATAACATAGCAAACAAAAATTTTAGTTGTTTCTATGTAGATAGTAGCTCTTCTAAGAGCACTTTAAGAAAAAACCCGGACAAGTTGGAAACTCGAAAGGGCGACTTAGGTAACATTGGAAAATGCTCGGATATGTCTAAAGATCTAGGTAAAAGTGAGAGGCTAGGCCCGACTAGGCTTACGAGCTTGAGCAAAAATGAGAGGCCATGTGGAAAAAGGTGAGAAATGAGTATCCTTTGTAAAGCTAGGATGAAAACCCAAAAGGGCTCCTAGGCAAAATGAGTGAAATTGAGAGAAAACAAAAAACTACGTTGACGATACATTTGCCTCCTTGGTTGTAACTAGGTTGAGAATTACGAGTTATCCCTATGTTACAACCAAGACGATGACTCTTGGATTTCCTTGGAGGATTGTTTTTGGGAGACGACTCTTTCATTGCTTTTGGAATCATTTTGGGAACAAAGGCTAGCTTGACACTTATCTTCTTTGCTTACCTTTATCCACATTTTACTTTTGGGTGGTTAGATTGCTTATGTTCTTCGGGGAGTGTAAGAGTTGTGAGATTCTTACTCTTTTGGGGGAAACATGGTAATCTAGAAATAAGTTGGATGCCTTGGTTAACTTATACTTGCATGCTAAATTTTGCTTAATTCTTTTCTTGTCTTTATTTACTCGAGGACGAGTAAAGGGTTAAATGTGGGGAGTTTGATGTGCTTCATTTTGCATGCATTGACCATTGCATTCGGAATAGTTTTTAGCTTGTTTCATGTGGTGAAGTTATAGTATTAGTTGAGTTTACGTGACAAGGGGTTTTGACGGCCATGTTTGGTTTTCTTGTCTAAATCCCAAATTTTGTAGAATTAATTAGTACTAATGGACATTTTGTATCCACGGGCTCCTAGATCTTCCTTCCGATCATCTTTAGTAGGTCGTCTGTGGGTAATTTTTGGTTACATTCTATGTGAAGGTCGTTCGTAAGGGTGGTAGAAGATATTGAAGGTTGTTCGCAAGGACACTAGAAGAGATCATATTCTATTCACCTCTATAACGGTAGTAGATGAAGGACACGAACATTAAAGCATGGTAGAAGGATATTGGAGTCAAAGATAGGCGGCAACGAAGTTCAAAGCGGCGAACGAAGAAATAGGAAATCGTGGTCCGCTGAGTTGGACCGAAGTCTGAAAATGATCCGAGAATAATTATCCTTCAAAGTTAAGCCATTGGATTTTTCTTCTTGAGCGCTATAAAATTGACAACTAAAACTCTCAAATTAAACTAACAGTTCACCTGTAGCGAAGGAAACAAGTTCAGCTGGCTAAGGTACCACGGGTTGGAGCGAGCAGTTCATGGTTGGCCAAGGGCCCGTACTAGAGGAGTTGGTCTTCACCAAAAGGATTCAACACAAGGCAATTAGGTGGACTACGCCAAACACCACAGGTCGCGCGGGTAAGTCTCGACCTTCACTCAAAATCAGCTAAGTATGGCCGTGGACCGTCCCATTTACGATGGCATGCGTCATTCCAAGTGTAAAATTTTGAGACCAGTCAGCGAGGTGTGGAGAATCAGATGGCCCGTGCCAAGTTTCTGAGCAAAGCAAGCTTCTAAACCACGGTCTACGTTAAAGGAGTCGACACACCGTGCTAGATCCGGCAACCAACTACAGCACGGAGCAACGGTATGCGCCAAAAGCTGCACCCCACGCCAATTGACACAACATGAGCGCCAGATCTAGCAGCCCACTGCAGCAAGGACAATTACATGGCGTGGACTGCACCATCCGTGACGGTCTGTGTCAGGTGGCGGCTGACTTAGGGTTTCTCACTATGTTTTCCATAACTCTCTCAATTTTTATCTAATTTCCCTCTACCATATATTAAAATCTTCGTCTTTCCAAGCTCTATCCAACCCACCGAATATCAGCTCCAGAAAGTTCACGGATTTAAGATGTTTATTCGAGAAAGATTCAGCCGTAAGAGGGAAATGTGACTAGGGTTTTGACCTTATTTTGGGCCTATCTTTAGGCCAATCCCCTACTACTATATATAGGAGAATTTAGCCTTCTAGTAAACCTAAGTAGGAATAATGTAGATTTTTTGCTCTTTCTAGTTTAGATAGAAGGAAGGGGAGAGTTCTCTCACTCTATAGAGTATTTCTTTTCTTTCCTTCTCTTTTTGTTTTGTTTTCTTCATCTTTTATTCTTCTTTTTCTAGATGAATGGCATCTAACTCTATATTTTCCATGGATCTAATTTCTAGAGAGTAGGTTTATAGCTTGGGGATAATTGTATGTGCATGGTATTTTATGTTTTTTGAGATTCAATAGTTCATCCTAATTTTGTGTTCATAATATTATTGTGACTTGTTCTTGAATGTTTGAATTGCATGAAAAGTACACTCCATATAAACACACACTTTAGTCTATATTCATGTTGGTGAAATATTGATGCCCCATTGAGAAGAGAAACCTGGATGTTTGAATGGGTAATGGGGTACGAGGATGCATGGGTGTGTGCACGGGAGACCCGAGTCATACTCTGAATTATTCTCCATTGCACAAGTCTTAGCTAATTACATAAAGTAGTCTGAGAGGTTAAAGGTAGATATAGTGAAAAGTAGCAAGTTAGGGTTGTAAGAGGCCCTAGTGTCATAGATAAGGTGCCAACGACCACTTGGCCTTACTCAATAGGCGATTAGGAAGTAGAGCATTCATGGTGGAACACCCGGGGACATAATTGCACGGGGCTGAAAAAGATCTACAACATTGGTCGGACCTTGTTGTACTCCCCTAATCACGATGGTGGTATTGATGGAGGGTTGCAAGCCCACCCAATGTGACAGATACGGGGAAGTGTATGACATCGGTCATGCCACGTGTTATGAACACTCTATTAGGTTTGTCTAAATCTCTATGTGAATGAATCAAGGATGTAAACATTAAATTAACCATGTTGCGCAATTACTCCCCAAGTGTTTAGCTTTATAGATTAATTGTTTTTTACTTTTATGTTTTGTAGTTGTTAAATTGAAAAACCACTCACCCCCCTGTTTTCTTTACAAACTATTCCTATCACTCGTACAGATTGACGACCCATACGAGGTTATGTTTTGATTGATTCCTATGCCCTAGCATCTTTGAGTACATACCTAATTCTTACCACTTGCTACCTTTTAGGTAGCGTAGTAGTGGGTGCAGAATATAAATATTAAATTTGAACCCCTTTGACCTCAGTCGCTTCTGCTCGGGTTAATTTTCTACAATTAACAACCCTAAGTGGAGTCACGGTCAAATGCTAAGTCAGACAAGCCAGCGTTAAATGTACCTACTCCGACGATCTTGTCAGAATGGAATGTTTCTAGGGTTTTTGTCTATGTAATTATGAAAAGTGAAAATATACCCCTCTCACATGTTGTGTCCCTGGGTATATGGATTGGTGGCTACAGTGATAGGAGCCGTCACTTCAGTAGCTATTCGTTGCCTTCCCTTTTTCCCTACGTGGGCGTGTGGGCCTTTGGGCCTTTGGGTTATTTGTCCAGTTGATTGGGCCATTCTAGTCCATACCTTATTACCAATCATTATGATTATTAAAGGGATCATATATAGGATTTCCCTTGAATATTTTTAGACTCCTTAAGCTGGTTTGGAGATGATGGCGCTGAGTAGAAGCCCTGTATAGGCTCTTTATCAATGTCCATGTCCTCTTGTGCATCTTGATATTTCTGTGATAATAAGTAGAAAAAAGAAGTTGTGTATTCAAATATTTCAATAAGAGTTTGTAAAATTATTTGTTAACATATTTTTGGAAAGAGCCGAATTAACGTTAATGACTTGAAAAGATTTGAACATTCTACTTGTCTAAGACCCCAAAAAAATACCAATCGAGCAAATCGTAAGAGTTAATTATTAAAGTGAAATGGTAGTGAATGTTTTCTCCCTCTCCATCAAATGATTGTGTCGGCAGCTGCAAATTCATGTAAAGCCAAAGACCTTGAACACCCAGAATCTTATATATCAAAGTCCAAAGAAATTAACACCATTCCTCATTCTTGTTCATCGTAATATTAATTTGTTTAGATTTGAAAATTTGGGTGTTTAAACGGAATCACATCTAGTAAAGGTGAAAAAAATTCACTTTTACCACTGATTGAAAATTTTTAATTGGGTTACAACACCACCCGCCCCTTCCTGAATCCGCCCAATTTAGATAAGTGTGAACAATAGCATGTTGCAGAACATCGTCGCCGTAACCCTCCCCTTCTTTCCCAACAAACCCTACTTTTCTTCTATCTTCTTTTCCTCATCTTCCCATTATGGGAAGATGGGGAACAACAGTTTATTTTAAATGACGTTTCTGTTTATTGAATAGAGTGATGATAGGGTGAGTGAAAATTCATAGTGAAACTCATAGTGAATTATGTGGACGCAAGTAAAAGATTAAATCATTAATCACCTTACTTAAAATTTGCAACTAATTAGGGATACATTTATCTTTTCATTATTGTCACATAAGTCACTGTGTGGTTTCACTATATATTTTCACTCTCTTTATCATTACTCTATTGAATAAGTGTGAGATTTGTCTTCACACATTAGTTTTGTTCTTCGATCTGATCGATTAAATCGTTGTGATGATAACTCGATTTAGTTATTCACGTCAATGTGTTGTTCTCGTTTTTCTTATACAAATCATGTGTTCGTAATTTTGTTTGAGGTTTTATCTTCAAATTTCCATTAATTTGGTTCTGTTAGATCTGTGTGTTTCAAGGTGTTTACTGTTTGGATAGCACATTTTCGTAGCGATATTGATGCTTGATATGCTCCTTTCTGTCAAGTGGTCAAGATTTTTGCAGTAATCGAGCAATTTTTCTTGAGGACAATGTTAAATTTTTACTGGATGTCTAATATGCAATTAAAAGATTAAATCATTAATCACCTTACTTAAAATGTGCAACTAATTAGGGATACATTTGTCTTTTCATTATTGCCACATCAGTCACTGTGTGGTTTCACTATATATTTTCACTCTTATCATTACTCTATTGAATAAGTGTGAGATTTGTCTTCGGACTTTAGTTTTGTTCTTCGATCTGATCGATTAAATTGATGTGATGATAACTCAATTTAGTTATTCATGTCGATGTGCATTTTTCTTATACAAATCATGTGTTCGTAATTTTGTTTGTGGTTTTATCTTCAAATTTCCATTAATTTGGTTCTGTTAGATCTGTGTTTTTCAAGGTGTTTACTATTTGGACTGCACGTTTCCGTAGCGATATTGATGCTTGATACGCTCCTTTCTGTCAAGTGGTCAAGATTTTTACAGTAATCGAGTAATTATTCTTGAGGACAATGTTAGATTTTTACTGGATATCTAATATGCATTATTATAGATGATCAGTGTGGATGACATATAATTTAGATATCCTTGCAACATATTAGTTATGAGAAAGTTTGGGAAAAACGACATTTTCATAATCTTATGGGCAATCCATTGTATTTTGCATTGAATGTTGTAATTTTTTATAAAATTTAAATATTGTGTTTTAAAAGTTAAAACAAGTAATAATGTGTATTTGAATGTGAAAATATAAAAATATATTTTAAAATTTCTAAATTTAATATGTTATTACTAGAGATTAGTTAAATGGAATATTATCACTTATTATAATTGTTATTGGGCATTTTACCACCACCATCTATGAATGATATTAAAAAAAAAAAATGTGTGAACAATAAATATCGACAGGTTGGTCTTACTGAATTTCAACTTCAATAATGCTCCCATGAAATCACATGATACGTGCGTATTGCTTCACATCCATGTTACAGTAACGTCAAACCAAACTAGATTATATTACTCCCTTAACTTGCTTGATTTGTGCACTGTTTCCCTCAGATTTGTTTCAATTACAATTTTGATATAAATATTAAAATTATCATTTAAAATAATTTTAGATTTTTATAATATTAATTTAAATACTCCTTCCCCTCTGTCCCAAACTAAGATTCACAGAATCTTTTTCACAGTTTTCAAAAAACATGTTTGACCGTTAATATGTTTAACTACGTGTAATAACGGCAAATAAAAATTTGATGTTTAGAAACTACTTATTACGACGAATTCAACAATATCACATACGATAATATTATTGTTTATGTATTTATTCAAATATGTTTTCAAAGTTTGAATGTGTTCACTGGCAAATAGTTAGTGTGGAGCTTAGTATGGGACAGATGAAGTATTATTATTATATGTAATTAATGGATTACCATCGCGTGTTACACGATATTATTAATTAAAATATTGAGATTAAGTTTTATTTATTTAGTCATCCAAGAAAAATTATATAAGTTCTAAAGTGAAATAATTAATTTAGTATGAAATCGTCAAATTTTGAATATAATAAAATTTGATTATTTTTTATAATATTTCATTCAAATTATTTAAAAGTAATTATTTATATGTTCAGATTCATTTTAAAAGGTTGTCATAGTTATATGTATCTCATTGCTAAAAGTAAATATTAAATGACTTTATTGGTCTCTCTAATTATAAAATGTACTCATCTAACAGTTTGTCGGTCTAAAAAAAATTTGTAATATATAAATAAATAAATAATATGTATACATATTTCTATCAAAAATACTCTATCATTGTATAAAAAATTCAAACATTTTGTTATTTCAAACTACATGTTTCTTTGGATTTTCATCACATTGTACAATGAGATATTTATGGTTATAAATATATCTTTAGATGTTATATATTTTAACAACTTATAATTGAATATGTATTGTAAAGAATGAATATCAGTAACAATTATAATATTAGTATATTATTTTTAGTAAACTTTGGGTAAGGTTAGTCAAAATGACTCAAACAACCCTGGTTGACAGACAAAAAGCAAACAATATCTATTATATGGTGCTTGGGATAAAAATGGATTATTTTTATAATATTTAATTCAATTTTTTAAAAGTTAATTATTTATATGTTGAGATTCATTTCAAAAGGTTGTCATAATTATATGTATAATGTATCTCATTGCAATAAATAAAAGTAAAAATCAAATTACCTTATTGTCTCTCTAATTATAAAATGTATTCATTTAACAGTTTGTCGGTTTAAAACAAGACTTTGTAGTATATATAAATAAATAAACAATATGTATACATATTTTTATCAAAAGTACTGCATCATTGTATAAAAAAAATCTAAACATTTTTTTATTTTAAATTATGTGTTTCTTTGGATTTTCATCAAATTTTACAATGAGATTTTTATGGTTATAAATATATCTTTAGAAGTTATATATTTTAACAACTTAAGATTGAATATGTATAGTAAAGAATTAAAATCAGTAACAATTATAATATTAGTATGTTAACAAGTTATGATTGAATATGTTTAGTAAAGAATTAAAATCTGTAACATATTATAATATTGGTTTGTTATTTTTTGTCAATTTTGGCTTACTTTAGTCAAAATGACTCAAATACCCCCAGTTGACAGACAGAAAGTAAACAATATCTATTATATGGTATTTGAGATGACAAGTTATGATTGATTATATATAGTAAAGAATTAAAAGCAGTAATGTATTATAATATTATTATGTTAACAAGTTATGATTGGATATGTATAGTAGATAATTAAAATCAGTACCATATTATAATATTAATATGTTATTTTTAGTCAACTTTGACTTAGCTTAGTCAAAATGACTCAAATACCCCTGACTGACAGATAGAAAGCAAACAATATCTATTATAAGATGATTGGGATTAGTTAAAACGACTCAAATACCACCGGTTGACAAACAGAAAACAAATAAAATCTATTATATAGTGGTTGGGAAATATCCCTGGTTAACAGACAGAAAGCAAACAATATCTATTATAAGGTGATTGAGATTAGATAAAACGACTCAAATACCCCCGATTGACAGACAGAAAATAAATAAAATATATTATATAGTCGTTGGGATTAAATGTATTGTGATCAAACCTCCCCTTTAACAAAAATCACCGTAAAAGCATTTCAATCGTAAACAATCATTGAGAATATGTTGATAGTACTATTCCCTTCATCAGCTTAAGGTTATAACCTTTATTTTACTGGCAAAACGCGATCACCACTCGCTCTCAGCGGTCCATACCAGCTTATACCCATGCCATTGTATAAGAGGTAAATCACAGTAGCTCAGCATCAGGATCCATGGGCTTGGCCTTGCCTCGGTGCGCACAAGGGAGCCTTGCAAAGCAAGAACTCCCCACACTGCCGCTGCTGAGGATCGAACCTGGGATTATTGGCTTTCCCATCCATGTCCCAACCACTGGGGTGTACGATAACCTTTATTTTACTGCATTTACGTATGCTGTGACATGAAAAATGAGAAATTTGAAAACCTAACTAAATCTTATTCACAAATTTCAGTCCACTTTAAAAAATAATTAAAATAACTTTTTTGTTTACAGTGGATTAAAATAAAAACAAGAAAACTTACCTAAAAATTGAGGGAATACTGTGACTTATTCATTTCTCGAAGCATCACTTAACCAATTATAAATTATAGTGATCATTTCATATCTTACTTTGATCCTAATTTTATTTATTTTTTTGTATAAAACCCACCTGACTGAGGGGTATATATTAGGCTCCCCGGGCCTTTCAAAAAATAAGATGGTAGACGAGTATATCAATAGTTCATTACGTGTAATCTATAGTGGAACCTAATTACAAGATGATGTTAACCCAAAACCTTCATCTAAAACCCTATCTCGATGAAGGAGATGACCCTATATCCCGCTCGAGGACAGACTATGGCCTTACACTTACTTGACTCCACACCCCAGTGTCGACAAGAAGAGGTGACCTTCCATAGAGTTCCCTTGCAATTATCTTCCCCCGAAGATAATTACTAAAAATTGTAAACTCCATACAACTGTTGAATTGCTGATACTCCTCATCATATGATTTATACTAGAATGTTCCTCTCTTCTGCACCTTTCATATGGTTGATACTTGAAAGTCCCTCGCTTCTGCACCTGAAACAGAAACTGACAGCCAGTAGTAAACAGTTCGAGACAAAGATGTCCAATTATTTCCATGCATTTTAAATGGTACATAATCAAATCATATCAAAATGTAAAATAGCAGAACTGTTTTAATCCAGCAGAAACCGATAGCCAGCAGTAATCCGAATATTGAATGCTAAAAAACCAGCTATCTTCTTCTAAGGGAAGGTAAAGAGTGTTTATTTGCAATTATTATAGCTTTCAACTCTCTAGGTAATTGCGTAAAGCATTTGAAAGTGTTTACATGATTTGAGCTGCCCATTTTTGCTAGGAAATCTGCTGCACCATTGGTTCTCTATAGATATGATGTATAGAGACATTAACCCTTTTCATTAGTTCCCATATTGTCCTTACTTCCTCTATGATGTTCCAATGAGGCTGGAATTGTTTTCTATTAGCATTTGGTTGTCACTTTCAATTTGTAAATGATCAATACCCATAGAGATTGCCATCTGTAATTCTGATCTGAATGCCCATGCTTCAGCATGAAAGGGAGATGGGCTACATATCTTCTGAGCATATGCTATTAATATGTTACCTACAGAATCTTTTATAATTGTTCCAGTTCCTGCCTTATTTGAAACCTTCCATGAACCATCTGTATTTAGTTTATAGAAGGGTGGTGTAGGAGCTTTCCAGGATACACTAACAATGCTGCCATGTTTTTTATGATTGTTAATTAGTAACCTTGGCAAGGCATTAGATAAATCCCATTTGAATTTTAGTTTGTAGGCTAACAAAATATCATTGAAGAGGTGTAAAGTTTTCCTAAACATATGTATGATGTTAGGCTTTACACTTTCATGATAGTGTTTGTTCCTAAAACACCATATAGTGCATACTACTAAACATGGGATAGTTCGAATCAATTTCTTGTGATCTGGAAAAGTAGTGTAATTCCAGTAATGGAAATATCTATCCCACAGGTATGGAGTATGCTTTGTTGGAACATTGAAGATAGTATCTATCCATGTCCATAGTTTCTTAATTTCTTTGCAAGAATTAAAACTATGGTGTATACTCTCTTCATCTCCAAAACAAAAACAACAAATGGATGGTAGATGGAAAGATAGATCCTCTAATACATCAGGAAGGGGAATGAATCTGTTTAGCATTTTCCAGTTCATAAAGCATACTTTCCTAGGCATCAATGAGGACCAGACATGATTTAATGAGGATACACCTGTTCTCCTAATTCTGATAAGTTCATAAGCACTTTTCAAAGTGAACTTTCCAGTTTCAGTTGGTTTCCATATTAAAACATCCTCATATTCAGGAAAAGTGGCTTGATCTTTGTCTAGTTCAGTAATTATGTATTCTGGCAAATGAGGTTTCAGCTGGTTGATATATAGTTGTCTATTAGATAAAAATTCAGCAACTGTCAACTCAGGGATAGGATTAATTAGATTGTTATCCCATACACTATACTGTGGACCACAAGATGACCAACCAGAGGCCCAAAAAGAAACTTCCCATTTCCCTACTTGTATTTTGGACTTCGTAATGGCTATATCTTGAATTTCTTTGATTCTCTTCCAGGTTTTGGAAGTTTTGTGGTGATCTGGAATTGACCACATAAATTGTGACCAAAGAGACCTTCCCACTTGCAGCTTCCACCATAGTTTAATGGAGAAACTTTGAACTAGTGTTTCAATATTTTTAAAACCCAAGCCATTTTCTTCAATTGGATAACACAAACTTGTATAAGATCTCCAAACTCTCTTCCTTTGTGAGGATTCTGAGTTGAAGGTCTATAAGAATTTACCAAGTAGTTTGTGAATTACATCAATAATGCTTGATGTAATATGAATTACATCAAACACTAATAACAAAGTTGACATTAACTAATTAACGGTCAAACTTTATTTGAATTAGTATATAATAAATACTAATAAAAATATTTGACTTTGACTAATCCACGGTCAAACATTACTTAACTTTCTATATATAAATAATAGTGACTAAGTGACTTTAACTAATCAACGGTCGAACTTTACTTGAATTTCTATATGTAAACACTAGTAACTAAGTTGACTTTAACTAATCAACGATGAACCCTTACTTAACTTTTAATATATAAACACTAATAACAAAGTTGACTTAAACTAATTAATGGTTAAACTTAATTTGAATTAGTATATAATAAATATTAATAAAAATATTTGACTTTGACTAATCAAAGGTCAAACCTTACTTGACTTTCAATATATAAGTACTAGTGACTAAGTTGACTTTAACTGATCAACGGTCAAACTTTAGTTGTATTTCTATATGTAAACACTAGTAACTAAGCTGACTTTAACTAATCAACAATGAACCCTTACTTGACTTTCAATGTATAAACACTAATAACAAAGTTGACATTAACTAATTAACGGTCAAACTTTATTTGAATTAGTATATAATAAATACTAATAAAAATGTTTGACTTTGACTAATCAATGGCCAAACCTTACATGACTTTCTATATATAAATACTAGGGACTAAGTTGACTTTAACTAATCAACGGTCAAACTTTACTTGAATTTCTATTTGTAAACACTAGTAACTAAGTTGACTTTAACTAATCAACAATGAACCCTTACTTGACTTTCAATATACAATCACTAATAACTAGGTTGAATTTGTCTAATCAACGGTCAAACTTTACTTGACTCTCCCTCTCTATATTGAAATACTAGTAACTAAGCCGACTTTAACTAATCAATGGACAAACCTTACTTGGCTTTTAAATATATAAACACTAATAACTAAGTTGAATTTAACTAATTAACGGTCAAACTTTATTTGAATTAGTATGTATAAATACAAATAAAAATGTTTGACTTTGACTAATCAACGGTCAACCTTTACTTGACTTTCACTAATCAACGGTCCACCCTATGTTTTGGTGGTTTGTGCTAATATGACCCCGTGAAGTTGGAAAGTGCTATTGTAACTTTGTGTTTTGCTTGTATGTGCTAATATAACCCCGGAGACCTGAATTTGGTTGAAAATACATGAAATAACTATTATACCCTTGTTTAAAAATATTAAAAATTTAAAAATATTCAGAAATCAAAACTCCACCTATTTCCCCCCTCTCCATTCACTTTTCCTTTTCTTTTTTTCTCGATTCACTTGATTACATTTTTGCGATGGTAGTTGGACGAGGGGTGGTGGTGGCAGGATGAGGTCAAGGGGTGGTGGCGGGACGAGGCCAAGCGGCAGTGGTGTCGTGACCAGATCTACCTACTCGTCCGCTAAAATCAGTGAGATGGCGAGGTTAGGCGATGGTGGTGTCGAGCTTCAGCAGGGGTGGGTTGGGTAGGCTAGGGTTTTAGGGAGGCACCGACACAGTAATATGGTGATGCGGGGGCAGTAGAGGGGGTGAGGCGGCAAGGCTAGGCAGCGACAGTGGGGCAGGATAAGGCGGTGGTGGTGGTGGGATGAGGCAGCGGTGGTGGCAAACTCCAGTTTGCTCACCCAGATCTATCTGTTCGTCCGTCGAACTTCAGATTTCAAAGATCTAATGAGTTGAGTTTTTTGGATGTTAATTGATTTTTGAGATGCCTTGTTTTCTAACCGATCGATGCCACCAACAAACCTTTCCCATCGCCGTCGACGTATTGGCGTATCTTCGATAGGCGTAGCTGGATTACGTTTTCGCAACTCTCCCATCGGCGTCACCCCCTAAAAAAGGGCTTCATCCGAAATGGTAAGAATTCATCAATAAGTCCTTGATGTTGCCTCATTCTTTACTTCTGATTCCCCTTATGGAGTTTCTTTTGTTAAGTTTTTGAGATTTTGGGGTAAAATGTGCGAATGGGGGTGAATGTTCTAGGGTTAATATACCTTTTTTGAATTTTACTTGTTATATTGTGATTTTTGGGCTTGTGGAGATGTTAGGGTTTTTTAATCAAAATTTATGTGTTTTGTAATGTTCAAAATAGTGTTCAAAGGTCACTTGCAGAGGACATGCTTATTGATTGTAAGAGAGGGCCACAGATGAATATTTTGATGCTGAAGAAGGGGGGTTAAGGATTATGAGAGGGGTAAGGATGAAGATTTTGATGCACTAATAAAATCTGCACTAATAAAATCTGGATTTGATCTTGAGTTCCCATCTTTTCCAGTTATTCATTTGAAAATATGCTTTTCCAGTTAGACTTGTACCGGTTTAGAAGATGAGTGACGGGATATCTCTATTCCTAGATCGAGCATTTGTACGGCTTGAAGTATATTCAGATTCAGTTATAGTTCTGTAATTATTTTTCCTTTTTTAGTTGTTGATATAATCTGTATATCTATTGCAGCTCAATGGGATACTGGATTTCGATTGTTGTAGTAACAAATTTTGGATGCTTTATCTCAGCCAATACTATTTTTAGAGATGATGAAGATAATGAGATGGATGACGAGGAAAAGAAGCACTTCATCCCTGTAGATGACGTTGGCAAGAAGGTTTCTAATTCAGGTTTGCTATGAAATTGCTTGTGAAGAGTAAAAATCTATGTGTTTGTGTGTCTTGGATACTCATGTGTGTTACTTGTTATAGATGAAAGGATGATGCTTCCTTTAGTCTCTACCGCCTTGGTACTATCACTTGGAATTGGTATATTTGAGGCTGCGACAATGTTCTTTGGATCGGGAGTTTTTCTTAGCATGATGGGTATATCAACGGTATGGTTTTCTTCTCCACTATTGGACTTTAGTTGTAATTAGGACTTATACTGAAATGCAGATTTTTTCATAGGCTTCTCCGACGAGAGTTCCAGCTGAGCATTTTCTCAAACTTAGAGCATTTGGAGCACCAGCAGTAGTTCTTTATCTAGCTGTACAAGGCATCCTCCATGGTTTTAAGGATTCCAGGACCCCTGTAGTATGTTTAGGAAAGGCTTATTAATATGCAGTTTTGGCATTCTAAAACTTTCGTTGGTACCATGAATTTGCCAGTTCTACTCTTCTGATTGATGATGAAAATGTGCAGGACTAGGGAATTTTGCGGTTGTATTCTTTTTCTCGATAACAATGTAAATGTTAAAATTTGGCGCAACTGGTGCCACCATTTCCACAGTTGCATCTCAGTAATTTCCACAGTAGTGTATCTTTTGCTTCCAAAATTTGACCTTTGGTAAACCTTTTTCGGAAAAGGTTCATGTTTTTGTAGGTGGTTTTCTTCTTGGAAGAACTCTTGCTTGTGTACTGACTGTGACTCTCAGCACCTCAATGGCTGCTTGTCAAGGAGCCTTGGCTATGGATACCCATCAAATATGCTTGCAAGTGTAGTTGTCTGCCTCTCTCCTTGTAGACGCTCAAGCTGCTGCATGATAGGAAAAGATTTTTTTTATTTATCCATGATTGTTGAAAATGCATGAATTTGTCTTCTGATAAGGCTCTCATTTCCTGTTTGTTCTACATGAAGGCTCTCATTGCAAGTGTTTTTGCAAAAAAACACTACAAAAGAGTTAAAAGAAATTACTTATTCTTCTCTTAATGTGAGTGAGTTAGTACTGTTCCCTTTAATTTTAATCTTACATAAGAAGTGCCATTCGAGTATGTTATATTGTTCATTTACTGTCACAGACATAACTATTTACTGGCATCTCTATAGCAATTATACTAGGCCTATCTTTTCCATCACTAGACAAATTATTCACCAATGACATGCAAGTCTTGGACATTATCAAATCTAGACTTCTAGAAATATTGGTGGTTCTGTATTAGGCTTTAAACTTTCTAGTCAATCCCGATGATGATCATTTCCAATGTTAGTGCTAGTCAACCTCGGTGCCGGTGAGGGAGGAAATCTCCCGGCATCTCGTCTTCCCGCTCAAAGCCTTGTCCATTTTCCTTCGACGCACAGAACCCACGGTTCGCTAATATCGGAATATTCTAAATTCTTTTAGTCATTTTGTATGTAGAGTCTTTTTGTGATTTTCTCATGTATGTATAGTCTTAATTGCTAACTGTTGGTTTTCTGCTGTGCTGCCGTGTCGGTGGTGGTGAGATTGATTCCCCTCAAAGGTCTTCGTTACAATATTTATCATAACTTATTTTGGTTTTATTTCTATATTATCAATTTTGTGAAATTAATTTTATTGCTAAATTAATGTCCTACTAAATTGTTAATTTTGGGTTTTTTTCCCTTCCTCTGAAAGCAGAAGCGTGGAAGGGATTTTTTTTAGTCATTGCAAATATTTTAGCACTGGTTAAAAATCGGTGCTACTGGTGCTAAAGTTAGCACCGGTTGAAAAAATGGTGCTAAAATATTTACGACTAAAAAAAAATCCCTTCCTCAAAAAGTGGCAGTGCGCTGCCACTTTCAGAGGAAGGGATTGTTTTAGTCGTTGTAAATACTTTAGCATTAAAAAACTGGTGCTACTAACAAAAAAAATGGTGCTACCAGAAAACCGGTGCTAACAAAAAACCGTTGCTAACAAAAAAACCGGTGCTAAAAGTAGAGATTTAGCACCGGTTTTCTTCCAGCCGGTGGAACCGTTTCATCGGTTACTTAGGCACTACGTTTTTTACTAAAAAACCAGTGCTAGAACAAAAAAACCCGATGCTAATGGGGGGTTCTTGTGATAGTGAGTGTTCTATCCTAGAAAGTGTTGAATAGATTAGTGGCTGGGCCTGATGTCCTAGAAGATCTCAATTTCCATCTACCCTCAAAGTGCATGTTTTGTGAGTCTGATTATGAAGACCTACACCATATTTTTAACTCCTGTAGAGTTATTCAACATCTGTGGAGTTCCTTACACAAAATATTCAATCTCTAAAGTAGATTTTTTAATACTCTGTGGAATAGATTCCCGTTCAACTGGACTTTAAAGCATAAATCTACTAACTTTTTGAGTCTAATCAGAATCCTACCATGCATTGCAGTTTGGTTTATATGGTGTTCTAGGAACATGTGTCTTTTTGAATCCACCAAGCCAAACATTAACCTAATGACAAAAAACATCTTGAACAAATACCAGGATTTATTTCTAGCCCATAAGCTTAGTTTTAAATGGATTATAGCTACCGGCTTTCCAGTTTTGTTGCACTCAAACACTCCTGGTTAAAAACATAGAATCTTAGCTAGAGTCGTTAGATGGTGTCCCCCCAAAAATTTCAAACTAAATACTGATGGTTCAATACTTAGTAATGGAGAAGTTGGGGCTGGGGCAATTTTAAGAGATTCCAAAGGATAACTAATCAGTGAAGCCACTAAATACTTAGGTAGCTGTTCCACTCTGATGGCAGAGTTAGAAGGGCTAAAATTTGGCCTTGATTTAGCAAAGATTCATGGATGCTTTTCTTTGGGGATTGAGTGTGACTTACTTCTTCTGGTTAAGATGATCATGCGAGAATTTAGAGTGCCATGGAGTCCAATAAAAACATTAGCAAAAATTGCAAGCTCTTCCAAGGTAAACTCCTCTTTCAATCGGCTCACCTTACCAAATAATCTTAAGAGGAATAATTCATTTGGATGAACAATGTTTTCCCTATGTTAGAATCCCATGATTTTTTTATCATCCATCTGTGTGTGTTAGATTTTTGGTACTTCTATGTGTGTCTTTATTGACAGGTACAAAAGTCATAGTCTTAACTCAGTAAACACAAGGGCACACGACCATGGAGTTCTTTTTTCCAGCTTTGGTATCAATATCAATCAGGTTTTCAAACTGAGATCACAAAGAAGCTTTTCTGCTCTCCAAATCACACAGGAGAAAAGGATCAAAGTTCATGTTTCCAGCTTCAGCATCTACATCAATCAGGCTATCACACAGGGCACACAAAGCTGCTCTTATGCAATCCAAACCATACGGGAAAAGAGATTCAAAACTCACTTGAGACTGTGGCTATTTACTGGATGTTTTCTAAGAAGCTCCCTTCTGAGGAAGTGGGTTGCGAGGAGCTACTATGAGAGTCCATCAATTATTGTCGGCACAGGGGTGGAGAAAATAAAAGGGTAGGTCATATTAGACTTTGACTTGGGTTTAATGGTTATACTTTTGCTCACACGGGGTGTGTCAAATTGTATAGATTTCCCTGGCTTGTAGATAGCATTTGGTTAATTTGTTGTTCATATGCAAGTTTCATAACTCTTACTGTTCATCATTATTGGGCAAGGGGAGCCTAATATATACCCCCTCACTTTGGTGAGCTTTTAATTTAAAAAAATACAAGTCATGTTAAGTATCATTCATTGATTGGTTGACATTTAACAAATAAAGAGCTAAAATTTCCTTAATTAAGCGCAACTCCTTATTAAGGGGTGGTTAATAAAATACCAAAATGGTCCTCCTTAAACAAGGAGTGCTTCTTATTAAGAAAAGCTTGTTTAAGGAGCAAATATGTGGATGCTTTTAGGCCCTGTCCAGTTGAGCTCATTTGGTACTGAATTTTTTTTTGAATGCACCCTAAGGTGGGGGATATTTATTAGGTTCCCCAAACCTATTTAGAACCAAAAGATGTACATTGTTGATTTGGAATATTACATCATATAAGGCAACCTTGTTGCCTTCAAAAGAATGATCTAGTACTAGATGATTAGTGGTACAAATGGAGAGGAAGAAGTAGACTATGTACAATGCTAGAGGTGATGGAAGTTGCATTTCCAAAGTGAGCGACCTCCACCCCCTGTGTTAATCACTAACTTTGGGCAGACAACTAATCATAAAAACCATAAAGAGTAATTCTATATACCGGTGAAGGTGATCATATTCAACAGTTGTCAAAAACCCATGGGGTTAATCATATTTAGAGACCTTTAGATTGTCTGCGGAGGAATGATGCAGTGTTCATTTGTGCTTGAATTTACCTTCAATCACATTGCCTTCAGCATTTCTCCATCTTGTTTCTTGTCCACAGTTCAATTTGATGTCCATGATGTGTCCCTGGAAAAATTAAAAGAAAAACTCAGCAGTATCTATTCTTTAGCAGCATGTTTCTGTTTCGGATGTAAGGGAAATCATTTTTGTCCAATTCAATAAGACCTTTGATGAATGATGGGATGTTAGAGATGCTAATGTTTGGTTGTGAAGTGTGAGTCGTTTATGCTTTGAAATTGCATCAGCAACTGCATTACATTCCCTATAGACATGTCTTAGTGTAGACTGCTTAAGCACAGAGTGAGTTTGGAAAGCTAAGACATATAGAGACCATTTGGCATTTCTAGGGTTGTTTATCATATTCACCGCAAGCATGACGTCTGATTCCACTATGTAAGAACATCCGGGGTCCAAACTAGAGAAGCATCTAACTGCTACCTGGATGGCCTTCATTTCAGCCTCTAATGGTGTACTGGCAATGGTAGTGAAAGATTGAATTAGGCACGGCTTACTAGTCCAATCTCTAGCTATAAGGCCAATTGTAGACATGTTGGGGGATCAGGATGCATCTACGTTCATAGTTATACTGTTTTATGGTGGCTTTTTCCAAAAGACAGTGGATATAAAAGGCTTAGGGGGTGGTCTCAGAGGTGGAATCAGGGAGAAAATAGGATAGCTTCTAATAAGATACACATTGGAGTGAGCAGGTTTGGCTGAGAAAGAAAGAAAAATAAGATCTCTCACTTCTTTACTGATTAGAGCTTGTGAAAACTTTTTGTTGTCATAGTAGAAAGCATTCCTAGCTTTCCATAATGACCAACATATCAGCGGTGGCAACATCCTACAGATATCTCTATGCACCTTAGAGATTTGGTACTGAATTTAATTATTTGTGCTGAATTGAGTTTATTGGTCATGTATTAAATTTTTTGGTAGCTTATTTTTTCAAAAATTGAAAAGAATGAGTCCCAAAATGATGTACTCGTAACATATTGTATTTTTAGACTTATTACTCAATCAGTGAATTTTGAGAATCTAAATAAATATTTAATTCTTAATTTTCTCTTTCAATGCAGAGTTTATTGGTGATAAATTTAGTTTTTTGTTGCTGAATTTAGTTTATTAGTGCTAAATTTAATTTATTGATGCTGAAATGTGCTGAAACTAAACTCAATTGGACAGTGCATTAATGTGTAGTTTAATTATTCATTTAGTCAAAAAACTTCCTAGTTTTAATCATAAAATTGAATTAATGTATAAGTATAAATACTATTGGGTGATATATTTTTTAATAAATTGGGTTTGTAGGATTTCCATCCCTTTTCTTACAAACTCCATTTTGTACAATATGCGATTACAAGCAATCAAGTTGTGGGATAAATCATTTACATTGAGTCGTTAACTTAAAAATTGATAACTTGTATTCACACACATATATGTATGTATATATGCATGCATTAATTTTTCACAAGTTTTAAATAATCTTAATAAAAAATATTAAGGATCAAGCATTTTCTTAGTCAACTGATAGCTGAATGTTAACATGTGCAGTAGCACAAGTGAAGTTTTACTATTATTGATCTAAAAAGCACGTACACACAGTGATAAATGGATACACTTCTCCAGAGAATACCCTACAACCACCACCAATCGGGCATCCAGTACACAATTAATATTTATTCACACACCCTACGTACTCCTAAAACAACCATCAACACCCACGGGTGTACCCCATCGGTTGGGATATGGGTGGGATTGCCATTACCCCAGGTTCGATCCTCGGCAGCGGCAGTGTGGGGAGTTCTTGCTTTGCAAGGCTCCCTTGTGCGCACCGAGGCAAGACCAAGCCCATAGGTTTTGGCGCTGGGCTACCATAATATACCTCTCATACGATTGCATGGGTGTTGACTGGTATGGGCCCTGAGGGCGACGGTATCGCCTTTTGCCTAAAACATACACCAATCGGAGCATGCATAGTTTCACAGCTTTAGGTTTAAAAACAGTTGCCCTATTTTCACTGCTATTTCTAGTAGTAAAAACAAGACTTTTATTAAAACAGAAAGATGATTTATAGATTATATTATCTTGCGAAGACTTTTATTTTCAACTGAGATGATGAGTCTCAATTGCCTTGGTAACATCCAAACAGAAATCCATGAGCGTATGAGGATCTGGGATGCTATCATCTTTCTTCTCATACTCGAAGGTCCACGTCACCAAGTTATTCTCCACGACGGTGTCAACATGAACCGTTAAGACCAGGGTTTTGTAGTACTCCATGAGATCCCCGTCGATAACCCTAAATCTCACCGACTTCTTTTCCTCGTCAATTTTTTCGATTATCTCCTTCGCAACTTTCTCCTTTCCATCTACATCACAAATGCAAGGTAATTACCTTCAGAGAAAATTTTATATGAGACCATATTACCCGAACTTATGGTGAGACAAGAGGTTAAAAGAAGTTTTAAAAATTACTGGAAGTATCCTATGCCATATTACATCTTTAAATAATTGTAGCTCAAACCCCTGTATCACCATAAAACTAATCAGTGAGTGAGATATAAACAAACCGTTTCGCCTCAATTTTTATGAAAACAACTGATCGATCTCAAATCATTTTAGAAAACCATCTTGATATGAAGACAAAGTCAACTCTTTCTCGAAAAAAAATATATTTATTGATTTAGGCGGCACTGACAATTGCCACCAGCTACTTCCATCTGGTTAAACATAGAAAAAACAGTCATATCGAGATGTATTTTAGAGATGTATTTTAACGATATACTCGAGCATATTTTGAAACTGTGAGAGAGTTCTATTTATGGTAATATTTTTGTTGTTTTATAAAAATTAACTGTTCAAAGTGATATGAGAACAATAGTAAGATCGTATGATTCGCGCGAGTTTCTCCGGAATAAAGTTGGAGACTCCTTTTAACTGAAGCGAGGGAGTACATTATAGTGATGTGATGAATATAGTACTAAGTGACAAAGCTGTTGCTTACCATGAGTAAATTTCCAGAAGATGGTAGATCCTTCTTTTCCCTAGTCGCCATCATGAAGATCGCAGCCCTGAATATGATCAGGGGCCATGCCCGAAATATGATGAGGCCTCTCTCTAAAGATTTCATGGAACACATCTCCATCAGACTTTATTTCAGTGGAGGAAACCAGCTTCTGGATCGACGTCTTATCTCACTATCTTTTTATGGCTACACAACTAAGTAATAAAGGAAGAGGAAGAGAGAGAAGGGTGGGGTGCGGGAAATGGAGAAACGACGAAGGGGATTTTATAGTTGAATTTCGCAGATAATTTAACTACTGTACAAATTTGGTTGATGTATAATCCTGTGGGGTACTTTCTAGATTTGCGTGTGGAGCACTATCGGAGAAATGACTTATTAAAGACGATTTTAAAAGAATAAAAAAGACACTTTACAAGTGTGTTCTCTGGTAGCGCTTTTGATCGATTCGATCAAAGGCGGTTTGATGCGTCTGAAAATCAATCAATCTACTCTGTCGAATCTTTTGGTCGAGATCTGAAAGATAACAAGTCCCGGGAGGTCCAAGGGAAAAACTCGCCGATGTCTAAGTCAAAAGAATTCTCGAATACATATAATAGTGTGTATGAATAGAAACGAATACGTACCATGTATTTATACCGTATGATCAAATAGTACTTGTCCTTAACTATAACTCTTAATTCCCATAAATGCGCTCCTTAGTTATTCCTCTATGCTAATGTCATTGCTGGGCCGAAATAGGCCCATTATGCTTTTTGGGCCCTCACTCAGCTAGACCATCATCAAGAGTCTCCCCAGAAAACTCAAGATACCCTCGAGGCTAGGAAACTTCGAGGCATCCCACAATTGTTATCAAGCCTTTAGACCTGCGATATTTATATCTTCGAAGACCCTCGAAGATCATCGAAATACCAAACCCGAGAGTTATGAAATCTTTAGATTCATTATACCCTAAGGTAGTTATCTCGAACAGAATTTGAGAAGGTGTGCGTGCAACCGGCTATGCAAAAAAGTGCGTGAACAGCAGTAATTTCTAAAAAGCTATGACAATATTCTTATGCCTTTTAAAAATTTTGGTTTCCCCAAGCCAATCATTATCTTTGGTGTTTATGGCTTCTTAACTCCCCACTTCTCCCACTTTTCTTCACTTTATTTGCAGGTATTTTCAGAAGATTTTTTCAACATCCTATTCTTCATCAACTCCTTGACTTCATCTTCATCTTCTCTTCCTCCACTAGTAAGTTTACCAGACATTCATCCTTTCTTTTTTTCTTCTTTTTTCCCCCTTTATTATCACTACCACGCGAAGACACCTCTAGCACCGGTTGTTTTGGTTCCTAGCACTGGTTTTTTGGTGGCTAAAAAATCGGTGCCTAAGTAAGCGATGCTACGTTATCACCAGTTGAAAGAAAACTGGTGCTAAATTTATTTTATTAGCACCGGTTATATATTGCACTGGTTTAAGTTACCGGTGCTATACTGTACCATATTAGGACCGGTTTTTTGTAACTGGTGCTAGAAAAAACCGGTGCAATACCGGATTTGTCTCATCGGAATTGTTAGCACCGGTAACGGAACCGTTGTTGAATCTTTATATCTCACACCGGTTTGTGGGTAGGTAGCACCGATTTTTAAACCGGTGACAGAAAAATAAATTGCATCGGTTATAGTTTAGCAACGGTTTGGGAACCGGTGTTAAATCTTTATTTGTAACACCGGTTTGTAGGTAGCACCGGTTTTTAAACCGGTGACAGAAAAATTAATTGCACCGGTTATAGTTAGCAACGGTTTGGGAACCGGTGATAAGAAAACAGTTTTATTGCACCGGTTATATGTTAGCACAGGTAAACAAAACCGGTGCTAGAGTTGTTCATTTGTTGCACCGGTTAAATTTAGCACCGGTTTGAAAACCGATGCAATGAAGTAAATATAGCACCGGTTATGATCGCACCTTTTTTGTAGTAGCGGTTTTGAAAGCGGTGCTACTAGCGTTAATTTTGCACCGTTTAATTAGCACTGGTTCTCTAATCGAAAAAAACTGGTGTTAAAAGCGTGAGTAATTTATGTGGTCACTGTAGGCTGCGGCGTGCTGCAGCGTTCATCTTCTCACAGCCAGCTCCTTTTTTTCAAGGCATGGTACCCAGTATTTGTTGTGCGTAGTAACAGAATAGTGAACGAAGACAAATTGAACAAATTCGGAGCCACAGTATGCATAGACAACAAAGTAGGTTGAAGAACGGATTAAATCCGATGAAGTATAATATATGACTAGCAAAAGAAGAGCATGAAGTGTTCCGTAGTGTCGTAAGATACTGAAACCCCCTGCAGCGTCGAATTTGACGAGTATCAGATGAGATGGCCAATTACCTTTCTTGTAACAGATAAGACTAACCACTATCCGACAATTTGTGCAAGTCCTTGTATGATATTCAATTGAGCTATGCATTTTGGCAGAGCATTTTTTGCAAAAATACAAACCCACTTCACAGCAATACTCCGCAGTTCATCCCTCCCCAGTGGAGTGTAATCTTCCGAGAATTGCTGAAACAATGCATTAAATGACATGTTAAGAGAAGGATGTAAATGTCAGGATAACCAATAAATAGAAGAAATGTAGGAAAACGTACCAGAATAATGTCAATGTCATGTACGTGCCTGACAATTTTTCCATGTAATACATGCGATGGTACCTGCACTCCCAAGTACTACTTTGTATCTTGTGCTGATGATGGAAAAGACAGTTTGTTGAACCGAGTACGAAGATGAAAATGACACGTGAAATATGAAGGTATGGGATGATACGTACACTGATGTTTATGACATCCCAAGTGTAGTTGGAAGGGTAGGACCTATTTTGTTTGGAATTGGACCGTTGATATTTTGTTGCAATCCTAAAGTATAGATGGAAACCTATTTTCATCAACATGAGGAATATTATTTTCAGAAATTGGGGTTCACACAATATATGATAATATACTGAGGGACAGTAATTGTAAATAATTGAGCCAAGAGAGTGCAATACGTACAAGAACACAATTACGGGAACAACCATTTTTGGAAAACATCGAAGCTGAAGGAAAGAAACGAATGTGTTCCACTTACAAATGAATCATTTTAAGACATGATCTATTTCGTTTGGAAATTCCCCCAGTCATTGAGTCGATGCAATAGACTCGATCGATTTCTGGTACGAAGACAAGCAAAAACCAATGGTCCCTATGGGAAAAAGGTAAAACAAAAGTACTTAAGATTCAAACAAATAAAATCACAGCACACGATTGCTTTCACTTCCATGTGGCCGGGTCTAGCTGCTCGAAAAATGAATGGAACTTACTCTTGATTGTATGGGAAGATGTACATCCTCGCTTCAGTGCGGCACATAACAGCCGAAACCTCATCCGCAGTCAATTCCACTCTTTGATTTGCCTTATGAGCCATTGAGTTCGAAGAGGCAGGAATAAACTGGACGTGGCCTCCACGTACCACCCCATCGCAGAGGTATCTTGCAAATTAATATGGTTAGTGAAGCAAATATAATGATACTTTTATCTATGAATAATGAAAGCATGCACTTCTTACGATGCCCATATATCCAGTTGGCACCCACTGATCCACTCCATTTCATCATCTGCGTCCAAGCTGTTCATGAACAGTCGTATCTTGTCAGTGAATATGGCTGTGTAGACTTCTTCTGATCCGAACACCTTTGCGCTGAAATTGATGCAGAATATTTTGTCTAGTCCACATATTTGTGCAGATAGCCGTAAAGCCTCACTAATCTGGTGAACAGCAGCGATGCTTTCTTGGTTTTCCATGGCTCCCTAATCATTACATTCAGAATCTAATAATATTAGTTGAACAAATTTTTTATGTAATTCAGTAGTGGATGGTAATGTAAAGGCTGAAATGAGTTCTCACAAATATGTGTTTGGGAGAAATCGACGAGGGAGGATTTCGTTGCCCATTCTCCGGTGATGTAGTTTTTTCTTTTGGTAGTTGCTAATGGGTAAAATGTTAGTGATGCGTTGATAGAAAATCATTCAGAATGAAATAGTATGGGGGGTATGTACCTCTCCTTTTACCGATCAAGCGGCCACCTCTCCGAACGGAGTATCTTTCTTAGGCACTGGTGTGAAATTTGTTTGAGGACTTCCATTTTCGTCGACCACCATTTCCTGCGGAGGCGGGTGCTGCTCGTTCTCCTGCGTAAGAATATGAATAACATATCATGTCATTGTATTAGCACCTAAGATATGTATGAGCACCGATGAGAAGAAGAATGCAACTATCACACCTCATCATCCTGTTGCTCTATGACACTTATCAGCTTTCCCGGCCATAGAATGTTATACCCGATAGCCTGAATGACAAACTCAAATTCTTCATGTTCAATTGGCAAAGGTGCCTTTGGTATGATCACAGGTCCTTTTAGATTTACCCGCTCCCACTTGATGGGTAAGTCAGTTTCCGCTTCCTTCGGAAAGAATATACCGAATGCGGCTACCTCCCTCTCTCCATAATGGTTCAAAACATATAGGCAGCATTTTTTCCTCTCTGAGAGATGAACTTAGAGACTGGGTAAATACATGGGTCGGGAAATAACTAATAAGAAGTAATGAACTGTACATGTAGCTGCTGAAGGCTGCCGCGCGCTGCAGCTTTCAGTGGCCAGCTGAGACTGAGAGCTACAGCGCGCCGCAGCTTCCAGCGTTCATCAGCAACGAACTGTATTCCCACACAACATTAATCCAAATCAGGAAATGGAAATCTATATACTATAAATCACATAGCCAGAAAGGAACAAATACGATTGTAGTTCACGGTTTGGACTACCTTGTCATCCGCTGCAGTTCCTTGTGGGTCACTACATCCCGATACTGAAGGAATGAATAGTTGTCCTTGGTCGTGGGGGTGGAAGATGCAGCGAGGAAATTACGGGCATCCAAGTGTGGGGGAATAGCTTTACCCAATTGCCCAGCTAGCTAATTTGTTTGGGCCTCAAGTAAAGCAACAAATGTTTCCCTGAGCTCGATGACATCTGTTGGTTGTTTGGTTGAATTTGAAATTTCCTCAGATGGTTTTGTGTTTGTGCTCCCACATCGACTAGATGCGTAACGGGTGACAGTCATATGTGGCAGGGCCTCGTTGAACTTGGAGGTTGCGGAGCAACCCCTCCAATGACCCCCGTGATCCTTCCTACCCGTTGCTTGAACTAGAATATCTTCTTTGCCATGTATAACCAGATCTCCCTTTTGCTTCTTATCCAAAAGGTTTTGCTAAGAACCAAAGCAAATATTAGCCATTTGATCGGGATAACATGAAAGAATATCAATGGAGATAGATTCATTTATGAATTATGCTCACAATAGTGGGGGCTGCTTCACACGGAGTCGTTGGTGTAGATTGATAATTTCTTGTCCCAGTTTGCTGCAAGGAACACTTCCGAGCGGTCCGGTTTGAAATCCATGCTCTGAACTAAAGCCTCTGCTTCTTCCACACTCTGACCTTCACCTAGAAGCACCTCAATTGTAGCGTTTCTTTTCCCCTTCTCGAGTTCTACTAAAACCCTACGGTGCCCTCCACTCCCCGTGTGATGGATGTAGTCCTTCTGTGAGGCGCTTAATTTTGCTGCGTCACTTACCGCCTGTGTGGACATCAGTATGTAAACTGCCGGCATGGTAGTGACTAGGGGAAAAAAAGATTGGAGGGATTACCTTGAATTCAGGGGTTGACCTGTGTTTCACAAACAGCTCCCACTCATTTTTGTCCATCCACCTATAGTCTCTCCATGCGCAAGAGCCCGGTTTTTTAAGCACAATGTACTTGTTCGCCACCTTAGTCTTCCAATTCCTCCACTTTTCTCCTGCATAAATTGTCCATTTATTGCGGAACTTATTCATCTCATTAAAAGTCATTTTCGTTTGTATATCCCAGCTGATCTGGAGGATAAGGAGACATGTTGTTAGTGCGACGTGTAACAAACTTGACATGAACAATGGAGGATTAGAACACACTTACAAGAATGTCTTCCCATGCATCCTTCTTCACATGGTCTGGAACTGATCTCCAATTATGCCACGTCCCGAAGCGGATTCTTCGGCGGAAGGCATAGCCAACATACATCGACCATCGACTGCGCATAACTATGGGTTCGAAGTCATCATCGAAGAATATTTTAAGAGGCTTCTTTTGTTTCGCAAGTAACACAGACTTGCACGTGGCTGTACCTCTGCGCTTGCAATACTCTCCAATCTCAAACTTGTCGAAGCTCCCACTCATGTCTTCTTTTACCGTAGTTTCTTCTGCGTCTCCGGACTTCTCTGATCCCGAGCAACATTTCTGTGCTCCAGCCCCTTCCTCGCCATTGTCGTCACAGTTGGCATTCTTTAGAGGGGTAAAACATTCATGGGCAACAGTTTGTCTACACCGGAGGCAAACAATTTCTTCCTCGGCGGCGCCATTGAAACTCTTCTATCAGTAAATGAAACACAAGCAAAACATTAATCCAACACTGCCATTTGCAGATTTTCACGAAAATCCAACCGACTTCAACAAATTTGTGTAGGGGGCACGTGGGTAGGCAAAAACTATGACATTACAAGCAAGCATATCATGTATGAGCATGAAACAACACCCACAATAGTTTAACCAAAAAAGTCAACACAAACTCACACGCAAGGAGACCAACCAAAATATAGCTACCCATTAAACCCGGGAAATCATTGGAAACTACCAATGGGTGTTACCTTTTATGCGCAACAGCCGGCCGTCTTGGCTACCCCCTCCCCTGTGAACATTGTGGGCTGGGTATGACCCGAGTATGAAATTTGTGGAGTAGAGTGTCAATAAAATTGGGGTATCTGGTTGGCGACCTGGATTGGGAGGTTGAAGCCCGACATAAATGGTGAAGGGAGGGACATTGTTTTTGGGGGAAATATGCACGGGGTTATGGGGGGAAGAGGGGGAACTTGGGATCAGAGATGTGGTGGGTGGAAAGAACTCGGTTCGATGTGGTGGGGAGGCAAGGGTACGGAAACAGAGGGTTAAGGATATGGAGGGAAAAGGGAAACTTTTGGAGGGAATGAAAATGCAGCTTTGTTGGTATATTTTGGTGTCTTTTGATTTTTGTTACTTTAATTTAAAAATAATATGCTCATGTGACATTATGGATCGGGTAATTTTGCAGTTACTAAGCTCATATGGAATATAATCTTACCTAAGAAGATTTCTACCACTCCCCTGGAAACTGCTTAACTCCTGCTTACCATTTGATGATATCCTCGTAAAATGTGGTTTTAGCTTGGCCTCTAAATGTCCTCTGTGCAATCAATCTGACTCCATGGAACATTTCTTTACTAATTGTCAATTGTGTAAATCCATTTGGTTGCAGATTGCTGCTTTCAATTAGCGGAATGTGCATAATACAGTGGATACTTTTTCCAATTTCTGGAACTATAGTGACCTGACTGGAATAGCAGAGACTGCTATGTCATCTGATTCATGCTATGATCTGCTGGGCTTTATGGAAGGCTAGGAATGCTTATTTTTTATATTTCCATCTCCCATATTAGCAAGGAAGTCATAGATGCACTCTACCTTTCCATTACCACCTCTCCCCGAAGGTTTCATGTTCCCTTCTTTGTTGTTTCCCCCCAGTCCCCCACCAAAGCCAGCTATTTCCACAGTATACTAGGAATATCCAGGTCACAGTTTCATCAGGGTTATAGTGGATGCATCTTGGTCTAATTCCTTTGTTTCAATTGGCTTAGTTACTCGCAATCGCCAAGGTTTACCAATCCGTAATAGATCATATACCATAACAGCCATATATCCACTAGAAGCTGTAGTTAAGGCAATTGTTATGGCCTGGCAGATCTATCTGGATGGATATCTCAACCTCCACATTGAATCTGACTCGCTACAGGCATTTTATATGATTAATGAGCCTTCACTTTCCAAATGGACCCTACACCCTCTACTTTTCCGAGTTCACACTCTTTTGTCCCATGCTACCCTTAAGCACACATATAGAGATTGTAACTCAGTTGCGGATGCCATGGCAAAATATGAGGCATCCTCTGCGGTGGTTTCAACTTTGCATATGACCCGCATTCCGGCACATTATAACGGCTTAATCTATATGGATATTATTCATACACCTTAATTGTATTAGAATCCACAGGCAAGCCTTCAAATAAGATTGATACTGTTGATCTTTCCTCTATTTTTGCTGCTCTTCCGCGATGGCTACCATTTTTCCCAGTCTCAAGAGTGCTTTCACATGGCGGATTCCCAGTTTCTAGCATCGAGCACTCAAGCCTGGAGCCCTCGAGCCCTGGAGTCCGATAGGACTCAAGCCTTGGAGCCCTCGAGCATTGGATGCCCTCGAGCACTGGATGCCCTCGAGCCTGGATGCCTCGAGCCCAGAATGCCCTCGAGCAATGGATGGCCCCGAGCACTGGATGCCCTCGAGCCTGGATGCCCTCGAGCCGAGAATTCCCTCGACCCTAGGATGCCCTCGAGCCCAGAATGCCCTCGAGCAATGGATGGCCCCGAGCACTGGATGCCCTCGAGCCTGGATACCCTCGAGCTGAGATGCCCTCGAGAGTGGATGCCCTCGAGCCTGTATGCCCTCGAGCACTGGATGCCCTCGACCCAGCAAGCACTTGACCGTCAACCCCTCAAGTCAAAAACTTAATATTCTACTGGCCTAACATTCAGCCCAAAACAAATGTAAACTGCAGCCCAATCAGTATAAGGTGTGTGTGTATTAGTATTTCACCCACAACCTCTCCTCTTCCATCACCTCCATCCGCAGTTCCCTCCGCCATTCCCAAGGCCATTCCTCCGCCCCTTCCACCGCCGACCCCTGCACCCTCCGCCTTCCTTTACTCTCACGGCGCCATCCCCAGCAACCTCCGCCGTGCCCTGCTCCTTCCGCCTTGCCAGCTCCCTCCGCCGTCCACTTCTCCAGCCGCGTCCCTTGATCGGCTAAGCTGTGTCCGACCATCTTTCCCTATACACCAAACACCAGTCGTCAACAATCCGTACTCCCAATTAGGTAAGGAGATTATTTTCCTGAGGTTTAATCAGTCAAAATTTTTTCATCCTCATGGGTTGATTTCAAGATAATGCCTCACTGTGTCAATGCCCTCAATGTGCTCATGTTTTCAGCATTGGTGAAAAATTTTGTGCGTAACCTAATTGTTCATGACATGTGATTCTGGATGGCACAACCCGTGCTCGCATATAATATGATAATTTTATGCATCACCTGATTGTTCATGATATTTTTTCTTGCTCACGGGTTAATTTCATCATAATGCCTCATACCATCAATGCCCTCATTCTGCTCTTGTTTTCAACATTGGTGAGTACTTTTGAGCATACCCTGATTGTTGTTCATGACATGTGATTCTGGATGCATGGCCCATCGATTGGCCAAGGATTTATAGAATGTCCATCTTGTTCAATTCTTTTGCTTCTGTTAATATTATAAAAAATTGGGATTAAGCGTGAGTAAACATTATTCCACATTCAGCCTATGAGAAGGAATGCTTAATTTAGAAGAAGTTGAGTCTGTGTTATTTACCTTTGTGACTATGTTTTATTTACCGTGTTCCATTCTGGCTGCCGTTAACACATTTAGTTTAACAGACATGGCCCCCAAAAAAGGTTCAACCAAGCAAAAGAACAACACCCAACAGCCCAGGAAAAAACCAAGAGTGGTGGAGGGGGAGGACGTCGAGCACGGGACTCAGATTGTTCCGTCGACTGAGCCCATACCGGCCGCAGAGGCGGACTCCACTCAGCATATAACTGTCTACAAGGACTTCATCTCGAGGGGCCTCATCCTTAAGAGAGGGCTGAGGCTGGAAAAGCCCTTCAGGAACTATGTGAAGGAGCACGGCTGGGAAGGCCTCATCGCACAACCGTCGCGGGCAAACCAGACCATGCCGTGTGAGCTCTTGTCGATGATGAAGTACAAGAATTCAGCAACTGTTTTCCTCCATGGTCAGTTGGTCGAGTTGTCTTCGAATTTGATCAACACGTTCTACAGGATCCCGCCGAAGCCCGCCAGCTTGTACGAAGCCGCTGACACCGCAGTTGAACAAGCTTCATGGGAAGACATCATCACAACAATCTGTGATAACAGCGCCAAGAATGGTCCAGCATAGAGAAAAAGTACTTGACTGAGGACATGAACGTGTGGTACAGTTTCATAGCTGCCCAGCTGCTCCACGTGAAATTGAATAGCGAGGTTCATCGGTCCCGCATACTGCTGCTGTACAAGATAAAGAAAAACATGAGCCTGGATGTTGGGAGTACAATAATGGCATACATATGGGATTGTGTCAATGCCCATAACTGCATAGGCTTGTCCTCACTCATCACTGCAATATGCGTGGAAACAGGTTTCGGATACAAAGATGATGACGTCACAATGATACCAAAGCTCCCCATAAACCCTCTCATATTCTCCAAGAAGAAGAATGTTGCCGAGTCATCGAGGGCGGCAACAAGTAAATCATCGAATGAGAACTCGGATGGGGACTTGGCTGCATTGCAAATGAAGGTGGATCATTTGGTGCGCTGGACATCGCAGGTTGGGAAGATCCTCACAACCATGTGTGGTGAGAGAATCAATGAATTGGGTCCAATCCCTACCTTTGATTCTCCAAGGCCCAACACGGTGGAGAAGAGGGCGCGCAGGAAATGACTGCCCACAGTCACCTCACATCTGCGTATTATCACATTTTTTCAGTTGCTGGTTTAATTTTGATGTGGGGATCTAACATTTGTTGCTTTTGACACATACATTGCTACTTTGTCCTGACTGTTTTTGCTTTGGATTTTGGAATGTTAGCTTTCAGGACACATAACGTATTTGTGTTGTTGTGTTAAACGACCTGCATGACCAATTTGTATCAGGTTTCTACATGAGTAAAATTGCTGCAATGCGCTGAACCAGTAGAGCTACAGCGCGCTGCAGCTGGCAGAACCTATCATAGGAATAATTGTCCACTTTTTTTACCAGCCTTTACCAAAACCGTTGTAGTACGCTGCAGCGAACAGAACTGCACCACTTGGCAACAAATTGGAAGATAGTTGTACAACAGTTGCCAGAGGCAAAAAAACCCAACAAAGTACAAGAAGTAAATTAAATTTTAACTTCGACATCGATGCTTGACCCCCCCTAGTCTACAACCAACTTCATCTTCTTGGATTGACTGTCTTGAAGTTCTCAGCCATCGTCATCTATCCAAATGCCATCTTTGTGTTTCCTCCGTATGGCTCCCGCCTCAATCCCGTTGTCACTAGGTAGAGGGGAAATAGAGGGGAACTCTAACCTTTCACTTTTAACCTCAAAATCAATTTCATCGCGGAAAGTGAATTTTCTACCTTGTACCACAACAGACCAACCTACATTGGATGGGTCATTTACGTAGAAAACTTGTCTTGCTTGTTCGGCCAAAATAAACTGATCATTTTCATATGCCACACGAGTCGGGTCAACAAGGGTAAATCCCATTGGATCATCAGTTCCAACCCCAGTTGTGTTATCAAACCATTGGCACTTGAAAACCGGAATCTTGAATTCTCCATAGTCAACCTCCCAAATCTCATCAATAACACCATAGAACGACATCACAGCTACGACTGGTTTTTTGTCTTTCTTACTTGCTTGCCACATAGTCTCCGACTCAATGTATACCCCACTACTTTGTGTCGTGCTCTTCAAATCTTGGTCCCTAGTAGAGAAAGAAAAACCGTTGATGTCATACCTGAAATACCTCAAAACCGTGCAGTTAGGCTTCCTCGCAAATGCCCTAATTTTTGGGTCGTAATCAGCAACATTGCATCGGTCATATAACCAATTCACAAACTTATCAATGTGCTCCAACTGGACTTTATTAGGGGGCCACGTGGGATGACACTCTGTTATCGAATGAAGGTGCTCAGTCACATAAGCAGAAGTCTCCAAACAATTCCTCAACACATACAAATGAACTGACATCAGATCACTATTCAATGGAGTAAATAACGTTCCCCTCGACCTCGGCTTGCCCCCTTCCTCCCAACATGTCGATTCAGGGGCACCCCAAATTTTCTGCGACCCTCCAAATAGGAAGAGAAAAATTCAATTACTTCTTCGGTAACATACCTCTCAACAATACTAGCTTCCGGCCGACTCATACATTTCACTACCCCTTAAAGACTTTCATGTGATGCTCGAATGGATACATCCAATGCATGCCAACTGGACCGCATATCTTCACCTCCCGCACTAGATGGACGACCAAGTGAACCATTATATCAAAAAAAGATGGAGGGAAATACATTTCCAACTTGCAGAGCACGACAACAACATCTTTTTGTAGAACATCCAGATGGTCCCGGTCAATAGACTTCCGGCATATGGAGGCAAAAAATATACAAAGTCTAGTGATTGAGTACTTTACGTCGGCCTCCATTACCCCACGAATAGCAACAGGTAAAAGTTGTTGCATCAAAACATGACAATCATGAGATTTCAACCCCGCCATCCGACAATCCTTCGTAACTACTCGACTCACGTTCGATGAATAACCAATAGGGACCTTCACTGATTTCAAACTATCACAAACTGAGATTCTCTCCTCCTTAGACAAGGTACAAGGTACAGGGGACAAGTACGTCCTCTTACCCTTCACTTCTGGGGCGAGGTCATTTCTGATTCCCATATCTACCAAGTCCAATCGGGCAGTCAAACAATCTTTCGTCTTCCAAGGAATATTCAAGATAGTGCCTATCAAACTTTCACAAACATTTTCCTCAATATGCATCACGTCTAGGCAATGCCTAACCCCAAGATGCTCCCAGTATGGTAGATCAAAAAATATTGACCTTTTCTTCCATGGCCCACCACAATTTATTTTGTCCTTGCCTTTGTACTTTCCCAACACCACTCGTAATTTCTTAACCTTTCTGTGAATCTGCACACCAGTTAGTGGTGTAGGGGATTTCCTTCGTTCATTCCCACCAACAAAATTGACCACATCATCCCAGTATTTATGGTTTCCGTTGAGCCATTTTCTATGGCCAAGATACACTGTCTTTCTTCCATGTCTTAGCTGTTTGAATTCAGTCTTCTCCTCACAAATGGGACATGCATTGTGCCCCTTCACAGCATACCCAGACAAATTTCCGTAGGCCGGAAAATCATTGATATTGCAAATTAGCATGGCCCGCAGTTGAAACTCCTCATTCATATGGCCATCAAATACCAACACCTCTTTATCTTCCCACAATATCTTCAAATCTTCTATTAATGGTCTCAAATACACATCAACCTCATTCCCAGGTTGTCTAGGACCTGAGATTAACATAGGCATCATAACATATTTACATTTCATGCACAAATATGGGGCCAAATTATATATAACCAACATCACGGGCCACGAACTATGCTTCGATGACATATTACCAAATGGATTCATCCCATCAGTACACAATGCAAGGCGGAGATTTCTAACCTCCGAAGCAAAGGAAGGATATCGCTTGTCAAAATTTCTCCATTGTTCGCTGTCAGCCGGATGTCTTATCTTGTCGTCATGTAGTCTTTCCCGCTCTCCATGCCATGGTAAGTTTTTTGCATCTTTTGAATTTGCGAATAACCTCTTCAACCTAGGAATTATAGGAAGATACCACATACACTTCAATGGGACCTTCTTCTTCTTCTTAGTCAAACACCCATCGACATCATTTGTCACACCCTTATATCTTGCATTTTTGCACACGGGACATTCAACCGCATCTATTGAAACACCGTCATACAAAACACAATCATTTGGACATGAGTGTATTTTCTTGTATTCCAAACCAAGTGGACACAATATTTTCTTGGCCTCGTAATAGTTTTTCGGAATTCCATTCCCTTCTGGGAACTTATCCTTCAGATTGAAAACCTCCATCAAAAAAAGATATTACAGTATCCTTACTTTTACATCCCGGATACAATGGCTTCTCTTTCTCGTCCAGTAAAGCACTCAACATTGTAGGTTTCCCCTCAAAATCTCTCACAATGTCATCGAACATACCATCAACTGTACATTTGTCTTCATCTACCTTATCAAACCCACTGTCATGTCCTTGCTCAACCTCTCCATGAAATGTCCATACAATGTAACCTCCATCAAATCCGTTCTTCAACAAGTAAAATCTAACAACCCCACGATCGTCAAACCGTTCACGACACAAGCATCTTTTGCATGGACAAAGTATCCTCTCCTCCCGACCAAAGGCATAATCTAGAAACAAATCAATAAATGCAATATGTTCACCACTCCCTCTAGCTACACTTGGATAGTTAACCATTTTTCCCCTCCACGCAAACAGGGATTCTCGGTCCGCTGTATCTAAACAAGACGAAACACACCATTACACATATTTTCATTGGTCAAAAATACGAACAATGAACACGATCTTTTTGCTACACAATACTAAACGTGTCATGCATGTCCGTGTATAAGTATGCCAATCGATCAGCTGCATGTTCTCGGGAAACATATAAATATATATACCACCTACCTATCGTTGCCCAAAAATGTTCACATCAACACTCATTAATTTACACTCCCACAACATGATCGATACTCAACCAACATAAGCTAGGCATAGAGAAACAAATAATAAATACAAAAAAACTACCCCCAATCATGCATTTATGGTTCTGGTTGATTGAAATTCCAAAAAATTAATAAATACTTACTTCCATGAGTCTTCATTTGTTTGAGTTATTGCACACCTTCCCAAGAAATCTACCATCTAATAATGGATGTTCAAGTTCAGAACTAATTTAAGAGGGTAAGTTCGGAGCATTAAATGCTCGATTTAGCACCAGTTTTTGTCAATAAGGCACCAAACCGGTGCCAGTTTTCCCGCATTTTTCCACGAATGCATTTAGCACCGGTTTCTACATCCTATAACACCGGTTTCTATAACCGGTGCCAAAAAATATATCACGCCGGTTTTCTAGGATTCTTTGCACCGGTCTTCAAACTGGTGCGAATATAACACCGGTGATCATTGTTTTTAGCACCAATTTTTTGACCGGTGCTAAACTCCCAACGGTTTTCACAAATTCTAGCACCGGTTTCCCGACCGGTGTAAAAATAACACCGGTTTTTATTTTTAAAACCGGTGCAAAAATATTTTTAACCGGTGTCAAAATAACACCGGTTTTACACCCGGTGCTAACACTAAAAAAACGGTTGCTAAAACAAGATTTATACCGGTTTCCGTAACCGGTGTTAAAAAACCGGTGCCAGAGGGGGGTCTCTGTGGTAGTGAATGCTATCACTTCCATTTTAAAGATCAACATTCATTTCTTCTTAAGAGTAATTCACAAAGACGTTCAACGACTATTTTCAAACCTCATTGATAATCACTTTAGACATTCAACGACCATAAAGATATTTCATCAATGACATTATACACGAACAAAAATAGATTTGATAACAACACACATTCGACCAAACACATGGCCATTTAACCAAACAAAGTGTTCATTAGGCTAAACCTAGAACAAACCACATTCAAGATTCAACCTTTCATTGCTTATATATGATAAATATGAGAACAATTCACATTAACATACTTATCTAGCAAGAATCACAACACATTATGCACAAGAAGTTCTAATTCCATATTCTTGGATTTTCATGTCAAAGAGCTAAGAAATTTGCAACTTTCCTAACACTCTAACAATAAATGACACAAACACTTCATATACTCAAACAACCTATAGCATAAATGAAGTAAAACATCAAATTTAAAACATATGAATGCTAAATAAAAAATTCTTCAAGAAATAGTGAAATAGAGGTTCTCACTACATTGGTTTGGAAGCTTCAATCAATTGCTCCCAAGAACAAACTAACCTAGATAATGAAAACACATGATTAACTTACAAAACTAAGAAAAAAAAGAAGGAAAAACTAGGTTTTATGTCCCAAAGCCGGGAAGAAGAAGAAGCAGTTGAGAGAGAGGATAAGATGGGTATTTATAGTACAAAAAAGCAAGAAAGAAGTCTGGCCACCCATTCATCGCTAGTCACGACAACTTCATCGTGAATCACGATGGATACCAAATCCAGCATCTTGATTTCTTTCTTCTTTTTGTCTCAAGTCCTCCTTTTCTCTTAACTTATCCTCAATTCTTCAACTTTTCAAAAGCTCAAATGCAAGTCTTCAAATCTTCAAAGGTAATCTTCAAAGTCTTCAAGTCTTTGAAGTCTTCAAGTCTTTGACGTCTTCAAACAAATTGCCCTGTCACACAAAATCCTCTAGAAAAGTAATAAAAGCATAAAAAGTCGTTCTTAACTTTCCTTAGAGAATTTCAAGGAAAAATGCTAAATCTAGAGCACAAAAGTGAACTTGAAAAGTCCTAAAATAACCATACAAAATAGACACATCAGTAGGGCTCGACTCACAGAGTATGAGGGGTGCTCCAGTTTTTCCTTCTCCTTTACAAGCACTGCACTGATGACCAAGGGTGAGGAAGGAATGTATAAGAAAAGAATCTCTCATTTTTCTGGTTTCATAAGAGTTGCTAATACTCGAAGGTGTTCTTTAAGTTGCTAAAACACTTGTTCACATTTTTCTGTACACTCAAACTTCTTCGCCTTTCGAAGTACATCGAAGAATGGAAAATTTTTCTCAGCCTCCTTCGAGAGAAATCGACTTAGAGCGGCCAAGCATCCTGTAAGCTTAAGCACATCTTTCACATTTTGTGGACTTTTCATTTTCATCATAGCCTCAACTCTTTCTAGATTGACATCAATGCCCCTCTTAGAAACCATAAACCCAAGGAATTTTCCAGCTCCTACTCCGATCACACATTTGGATGGATTCAGTTTTAGATTTGCACCTCTAAGCCTCTCGAAGGTTTCCATAAAATCTATCAAAAAATTATCGTAACCCTTGTTTTTTAACATCATATCATCCATATGTATATATCTCCATATTCTTGCCAATCTGCTTCCTAAATTGCTTATCTACTAACCTTTGATATATTTCCCCTTCATTCTTCAAGCCGAATGACATCTTCTTGTAACAATATGTGCCCACATCCATTATAAAACAAAGTTTTATCCTTATCCACTTCTGCCATCAATAACTGATGGTAGTCCTTGTGAGCATTAAAGAAAGCCAGCACCTGATACCCTGCAATAGCTTCCACCAACTTGTCGATGGGGGGTAAAGGGTAACTATCCTTAGGACAACATCTGTTCAAATCTATGAAGTCTATGCACATTCGCCAAGTTCAACCATGTTTAGGGACCATTACCGGGTTAGCCAGCCACTCCAGATAGTATACCTCCTCAATTACTTCTGCCTTTACCAATTTATCTACTTTTTCCTTGATGACCTCTACCCTTTCGGTTGTAAATATTCTTCTCTTCTGCTTAATAGGTTTAACTGCTGGATCGATATTCAATCGATAGAATGCTAACCTTGAAGGGATCCCTGTGAGATCCGAGGTACTCAATGAAAACACATGCTCATATTCACCTATCAAACTCCTCAACTCCCCTTTTATGTTCTCTAGCATGAACTTCCCTACAGCCACTTTCTGATCCGTCTCCACCTAGGGTGGTTAATTGTAGCTAAATAACCCGAGCCGAGAACAGAGGTCAAAGATAGAAATTTATATTCTGCACCTTGATCTCACTGCTACGCTACCTAGAGGATAGTTAGTGACAGCCCTGAGTTTGTTCACAGAAATGCTAGGTCTAATGTATCAACTAGATACACAACCGCATATGGGTCATCAATCAGTATAAATGAAAGGATTAGCTAGTAAAACAAACATGCAAATGGGGGGAGGGGGTTTGGATTTTCAATCTAACAACAACAAAACATGCAAAGTAAATAACCCAACTACGATATAAAGCTAGCACTTGGGGAAATCATTGAGTGACTTGGTCAATCTAATGCTTCTATCCTCAATTCTTTCAAATAGAGATCTAAACAAACCTAATAGTTTGTTCATAACACGTGGTGTGGTTGATGAAATACACTTCCTTGTCCTTGTCATGGTGGGTGCTCTCGTAACCCTCCATCGACACTGCCATCGTAACTAGGGGAGTAAAACATGGTCAAACCATTATTGTAGGTATGGTTCTCCCCCATGAAATTACATCCCGGGATTTCATCATGAATGCAACTACTCCCCTCGGGTCCTATAAATTAGGCCCAAGGATTGTAGCCACCTTATATGTGATACTAAGGTTTCTTGTAACCCTAGTTTGCTACTATTTAAGTTATCTCTACCCGGAACCTCTCAGACAACTTTACAAAGTTGGCTAAGATTGGTGAAATAGTAAGTGGATCAGGATGACCTCAAATCTCCCATACACACACCACGCAGACTCGTTCCCCTCCACCCATACAAACATCTAGGTTTCCCTTCCCAATGGGCCATCGATATTTGTGACTAGCATGAATAAAGCCCAAAATGTGTGCTTATATGTGCTGTAATACTCATGCATTCAAACTCAAAATAAAATCACAATAATATTACGAACAAAAAATGAGGATGAACTAAAGAATCTCAAAAAGCATAAAGATGTAACCAAGTAAATACAATGATCCCCAAGCTATAGAAACTACTCCCTTGACATGGAATTCAAATAAAGTTTTGAATTCCACATCTTAATATCCAAGCATAATGAAAAGAAGACAAAGTTTCCTAAGGAGAGAATCTCTTTTACTCTTGAAAGTGAAAATGAGATCTAAAGCATGAAAAGTCTCAAACCTAGTAGACTAAGGTTCTATATATAGTAGTAGGAGATTGGGCCTAAACAAAGGCCCAAAAAAAGCCAAAATAGGGTGAACCCTAGCTCAGCCGCCATCCGGCGTAGGGCGTCAAGGAGACGCAGCCTGTGGATGTACTTGGCGAGGCATGCGAGGCCTGGAGCGGGTCAGGCTGCTTATTGGGTGCGGGGCGCCTGTTCTTGAGCATGGCACAAATCTTCATCATGGGGTAGGGTGCGAGGTTTTCCATGGGTCACATTTAGCACTGGCGCGGTCCGCATCGTCTCATGCGGGGCATCATCAGAATGCTAAATTTGAGGTCCTGATCTGCGCCTGTGGCCGTTGGCACGGGCCATGGTTAGACTTGGTGCTTTGCTTAGAAGTCTTGGCGTGGGGCGTGTAGATTACCACACCCCGTTGGCTGGTCTTGACAAAATGGTCTTGGAACGGTGCTGGCCACCTAAAATGGGACATCTCGTGCCTATACTTAACCGCGTGGGTGTTGCGGCCCACAGTGTCTAGTGTGGGTTATGTTAATGCCTTTTGTCGGTCTCTTTGGTGTGGGGAATATCCTCTGGCGCAGGCCATTAGTGCCAAACCATGCAAGGTTTGCGCCATCTCGTTGGTGCTTCGGCCGGCTGAACTGGTTTCCTGGAGAACCGTTAGTCCGATTTGAGAGTTTTAGTAGTCGATTTTATAGTACTTGAGAAGAAAAATCCAATGGAAACATTATTGAAGGCTAATTATTCTTGGATCATTCTTGGACTGAGTCACAACTCATCGGACCACGATTCCCCATTTCTCCGTTGGCCGCTATAAACTCCGTAGCCACCTATCTTTTGCAGTAATCTCCTTCTACCACGCATTGATGATTGTGGACTTTGTCTACTACCATTCTAATATGAATGGCTTTCATATCTACTAGAATTCTTGCAAACGACCTTGAATATCTTCAACCGCCCTTACGAATGGTCTTCACATAGAATGTAAACAAAAAGTACCCATGGGCAACCTACTAAAGATGATCACAATGAAGATCAAGGAGCACGTTGATACAAGATGTCCATTAGTACCAATTAAGTCTACAAAATGGAGGATTTAGACAAGAAAACCAAACATAGCCGTCTGAACCCCTTGTCACATAAACTCAACTAATGCTAGCAATCCACCAAGCAAAAATAACTAAATATTATGTCAAATGCATCGATTAATTCACGCAAAATAAAGCAGATCAGACTCCCCACACTTAACCCTTTACTCATCCTCGAGTAAATAGAAAACAAGAAAAAGAATCAAGTGAAATGTAGCGTGCAAGAGTAAGTTAACCAAAGCATTAAACTTATTCCAAGATTACCCTATTTCCCCCAAGAATCTCACAACTCTCACACTCCCCGGAAGACATAACTAATCAAACCACCCAAAAGTAAAGTGTGGAAAAAGGTAAGCCAAAAAGATAAGTGTCAAGCTAGCTTACTTTTCCCAAAATGATCCCAAAAGCAATCAAAGAGTAGTCTTAAAAAACAATCCACCGCAGAAACATGCATTCAACCTAATTTTTTGTTTTCTCTCAATTTATCTCTTTTTTCCGAGGGGCCCTTTCGAGTTTTCATCCTGGATTTAACACACAAAGGGTACTCACTTCTCACATTTTTCCACGCGGCCTCTCATTTTTTCCTAGGCTCGTAAGCTTAGCCAGACCTAGCCTCTTATTTTCACCTAGGTCTTTCGACCTATCTGGGCTTTTCTTCATGTTATCCATGTCGCCCTTTTGGGTTTTCTACTTTTCCAGGTTTTTATATTTTTTCATGCTTTTCAAGTTTTTCAATTCTTTTGGTGTAGCACAAAAATGCCCCAAAATTGGGCTACATACTACAAATGATAGTCAAAACATAAAAAAATACACCACAAATTTCTAAAACATCATATCCCATGCAAACTAGAAGTCCTAGCATAGCATGTCATACCACGAAATCTTCATCCAAAATCATCCCTCAACAAAAAACCAACATAATCAACAAAAAAGAAAAACTACAAAAGCAAATCATGAAATGCACCCAGGAAATCCAAGAATGAAAACTCCCTAAGTGCTCACGACTCCCTCCCCAAATCTTTCCCATGCAAAGTGTCCAATGCACGAAAATTATGTCAAAATGCAGGTGAGGTAGGGAGAATAGTGATACTCACTCTCGCAGCCCCAAAGAACCTTCGTCCTCATGACTCGTGAAGCTTCTATCCATGTACCCGGTTGCTTGTAGTGTGGCATCAATGCTATCCATCCTCGAGCTAAGATCTTCCACTTGTGAGTGCATTCCTCCTATCGCTTAGACCACTTCTTGAAACACTTGAGTAGAGCTCGAAATCTTGTCCCCAAGTGGTTTGGATTGAAATGTGTCGATTTCTATTTGTTGGGTCGTGTCTGGTTGGATTATTGTCATGTTGATTTGAAACGTGTCGTTTCTATTTGTTGGATCATGTCTGGTCGGGTTGTTGTCGTTTCTTGTTGTCACGTGTCTGTGTTTTCCCCGTGGTCGGATACTCATGTAAGTTTTATACTCGGGTAAAGTCGGGTCTGGTTAAAATATTGTCAAATTAGATGGGGTTCGATTATATTCGAGTCGGGATATTGTCATGTCATTTTTTCTCAGGTCAGAATCAGCTTTTGGGTTGAGTTTGATCGTGCCAGATTCGGCTTCGGGTCGATATCTCTCGGATCAAAATTGGATTTTGGATTGAGTTTGATTGCATCGGTTCTAGTCGGTTTCTTGGTTTGGGCCAGAGATTGACAACTCTAGTTCTATGTACCAACTTTTACGTGTTGCAGCAATACCTTTTAAAATTATTAATTAAAAGATATGTATTGAAATAGAAAGACTCATGTTATACCAACTAACAGTTAGACCAAATCATGAAAAAACTCGTTTCAATAACTTATATAGTTAAACTATAATTGTTTACTTGCCCTGTCTTAAGCAAATGTTCCTACTTTCCATGTTCGTCTGTCCCAACTAAAGGTTCACATTTTGAATGTTTCCTTATTTGGATTGAAATTTGCCCAAATCATTTCAATCATCCATCTTTGGCTGAAATTTGGCAACATAAGCATGCATATATATATATATATGTATGTATGCATATATATATATATGTATGTATATATATGTATATGTATGTATGTATATATATGTATGTATGTATGTATATGTATGTATGTATGTATATGTATGTATGTATATGTATGTATGTATGTATGTATATGTATGTATGTATGTATATGTATGTATGTATGTATATGTATGTATGTATGTATATGTATATATATGTATATATATGTATATATATATGTATATATGTATGTATATATGTATATATGTATGTATATATGTATATATATGTATATATACGTATATATTCGTGCAAAAATGTTATATGAACCTTTGGTTGGGATGGAGGTAGTATACATTACGATACACTATAAAAGTTTTTAAAATTATAGAAACTCCATTGCAATAGATTAAAAACAAACATCAAATCATTTCATTAGTTACATCAGTTACAAAATGACCCGTCTAATGGTTAGTCGGTCTAAAACAAGACTTTCTGGTTTTGAAAATGTAAAAATAATTTTTGCAAAGATGATTCTAGGACAGCTTAATGTTAAGGGGATTTCACATGACAAGTGGTATGTGAGTTATGGACAGTTCACTGCATTTTTAAATTAAAAACTAAAATTTTTAATTTAAACAAAGTATTTTTTATTGTACCTTTTATTTAATATTTCTTATTTATTCATATTCAAATACACCTTATTACATGTTTTAATTTATAAAATACAATATTCAAATTTAAAAATACAGTTTTTAATTAAAAAATAAAGTGATCTATCCATAAAATTACGGACATGCCACCTTTCATGACACTACAAAAAAAACCTCCAGTTGTGATGCTTTTTTGGGGTATTCGTGACACTCAAAGGCATCGCTAAAATCATCAATGACACCATGTGAAGTGCCTCTATTCAGCGTGCCACTAAAATATTGTGACGCGTTGAAGTATCATTTTATTTTTGTGATGCTTTAAGATGCAGTTCAATTTAGAAATATCATCAAATATTGTGACATGGATTGATGTAGTAAATCAGTTTAGTGACATGTGCACACGTTAGAAATATTAAATGACATTTGAAGGTGGATAAAAATTATGACACTTTTCTGATTTGTCACAAAATATGCATAACATTGAACTTTTTTTTGTAGTGTGGGATTTCCCCCTTTTTAAAATAAAGTGATTTATCCGTAGTAGAACTGTTCTATTGTTTTCTTCCAACCAATTTGTCTGAAGCTAACAATGCAAGATCTGGAAGAATCGGTAGAAAGGGAGCAGAACTGCCTTTTAGCAGTTTGGATAGACGATCGGCATTTAAGCATGGATAGGTTCAATCAATACTTCAGAGATTACTAGAGCATTGAAGCCTATGTAATCCAGCGTTACAGGAACTTTTACATTGTGAACTTGCAATCTCGGGAGGAAGCATTTGGCTACTCTCCATCGTAGTCCTTATGCAGTGGCGTGTGGCTTACTTGTTCAAACAACGGGGGACTGGCATATCTCTCAGACAGATCAAGGTGGAAAAGATCAAAACTAATATCCAGATTCACGGCATACCAGTGGAGGCCTTTGCACCAAGAGCTGCCATCAAAGCTGCGCATATAGCTGGAGAGGTGGTCAATGTTGACATCAGCCCTTTTCCCGCACCCAACATAAAATACCAAAGGGCCACCATCTGGATAAAGCCTGAAGATCCACGGCTATTTGGCTTCTACGTTGATATGCCAGATGAGACATGATTTTGGGTAGATGTACACTATGAGCGTATGTACAAGTTTTACCGAGGGTGTGGCATGATCGGGCATGTCAGCGCTGTTCCATGCAAGATGACAATGTCCTGGAATAGCTCATATAGGGCTTCATTCAGCGCCACAATGCTGCACGTGGCACGGACATTGTGTATGATGTCAACAAAGAACTTTTTGAGACCTCACTCAGGGCCCACCCTCATCGACAACTACAATATAATACTAGGATTCCTCTGGGCTATATGGACAGTCGTTGGGAAAGGTATAGCCTCCTTCTAGAAAATGAGGTAAAAAGGGGGTTTCTCTTCGCAAAGGAGACCGATGGGGGATTACATCAGCAACGGTATATTGGCGATGGAAATGGAGGAGGAGGCATTCAAGGAGATGGTGGAGGCGGCTTTCACCATCGCCATTTTGATCCCTATTTTGGTAGGGGTTTCAACCAACCAACGCCTTCTCCTCTAGGTTCCCCACCAATGTCGGGATCCATAATTTCAAATGGCCACTTTCCTAATGGACAGTATGGCGAAGGAGGTTACGGTGGTCTTGGCGTGGACTCAATGGAAGGGGAGAAGAACCCTAATATGAATTTAGGGCAATGGTTTGAAGAACGGCTAGTCACTGAGTAGGAGGCCATGCATAATGAAGATGTCCCCCTTATGTAGTTTTTGAGAACCAACAAGAGAATGTGGCGATAGCCCTGCAGTCGGGAGAACAACAAGTCAATGCTTCACGTTTTTCAGACGATGATGCATTGATTCCTGACGAATTTGGGAGGAATGACATCATGAACGAAATGATTTTGAAGCCGCATACTGGCAACAATATAAACATTCCAACCCTTGTCCATTCCCAGCCGGAGTTTACGGTCATTGATGGAACAGTGTCGGATCAGGATAGCAGCAGTAGGATCAGTAACTCCAGTGTGAACATGGAAAGGGAACTGAATAAGCTAAGGTTCATGATAAAATATAGAGAACTTTATTATGGTGCACTGATATTAATCAATGACACATCTCATCAATGATGAGGATTACAATATATAGGCTTACAACAAACCAAAGTCTAACAGGAATATAATTCTAAGTCTATAAGGAAACTATCATCTATAACTAATCCTATAAGGTAACTACCATCTATAACTAATTCTATAAGGTAACTACCATCTATAACCTTTCCTACAAGGAAAGGGTTTCTATTTCCTTAACAGTCCACGAGAGTAGTTTTGGCTCCCAAGAAGAAGATTCAGAAACGCATGCCGGCTGCCCAGTACAAAAACTTCTACAAATTCAGAAGGCAAGCTTCAAATCAAGACTTAAAGCAAAGGTCCCGATGAAGAAACAGGTAGTGCTTGGAAGGTTGACTGATCAAAATAGGAGTGAAGTGGCCAAGAATTAAAAAAAAGGGAGTGATGTTGTGGTCCTTTCAGGAAAACTACTGGTTGTTCACTCCTTAAACTTTTGCACCTGCAAAACAGTCCCGGAAATGATTCCGGGAGAAACTCTCCAACGATCGAGTTAGCTTTCTTTTTTTAGAATTGGAATTTCTTAATTCAGTTATGCTTACCTTAGCTCCTCCTGATCTTGTTGTATTTATAGGTCGAAATAGTTGTGGTTCCCCATTTTTAGGAACAGAGATCGTGGGTCATGCCACGATCACCATATTCTGTGTTGTGGCTTTCATGTTCGCCTTCGTTCCTCATTTCTTGGCCCACATTTTCTGTGATGACTGGAAGTCTCATGCGTGTCTAATTAACGCTTTGGGCTAAAGAGGCTTCACCTTGTTACAGAATGAAATTGGGCTGGGCATATCGGCCATTAGCTTGTTGACCACTGGGCTATATAGATCATAAGCCCCCATAGCCATGGCGTCAGTACTACACGAAGCTATAACCATTTTCATGAGTTGCTTTTTGAATTTACTATTTCACCGCGAAGTCAGGCGAGATAGTACGTACGCTTCTGCTGCGATGTGAACTGCTTTTGGAAAGTGGTATATGCTCCTTGGTTGTATACACTAATGCATTATTTTAATTTCAAACTTTTGAATGATTTTGTATCACTAGGGTGATTGGCTATTAAGGTCTTGCAGCCAAGATTCATTCCTTTGTATTCGTTGTTCGCTCTGCAATTCGCTCCTCAATCGTTTCATTTTCCTTTTCTTTTAATTACCTTGAATCTTGTGCTTTGAAAGCTGTCTCTACTCAGCGTAGTACCACCGCTGCCTTCTCAAATTCCCAAAAAGGTAACTTACTTTTTGGTAGGCTGTCATGATTGGGTATTATTCCCATTTTAGTCCATTAGCTCTTCATTTTTCTTAATTAAAGCTTCGCCTAGATGCAGACTCTTTCATCTTCCATCATCTTCTTTGTTGCTCCAGATTTCTCTCGTCTTCTGCGTTAAACCGGTAAGTTTTCTTGTGTCTATCTTTGCTCACTCGCCAATTTGTATAGGTCTCAACCTGTACAGATTTTTATATTTGTAGTGTAACTTGTTTCTCTTGTTACTGAGGTGATTTTATTATTTTCTTCTTCGGCAGTCTGTTTATGCTCTAGATTCTGGCCCAAATTGTTTTTTTTGGCCTTTGTTGTTTTAATTGACCTCGCCTTCATCTTCATTTTAAGGGATCTTGAACTCTTCAATGTCTACCTCTAACAATGTTGAAGTCTCTTCCCCAAACGTCCATGATATTGATGTTGATTCTGGAGAGGATTCTGACCACCTCGCCGGTTCTTCAATTATCCGTAGCATCCTCACTGATTCTTATGTTGAGGATTTGAAAATTATCTTCTCTTTTTTACGTTCGTACGACCTTAAGGCACCTACAGCTTATAAAAGTGTTCGCACTCCTCCATCTGGTTACATTTCCTTCTATTTAGATTACCATAATTTTGGGCTTTCCTTTCCCTTGCCCCCCAACATGTATTGGATCTTATTTCTCACTATAAAGTTGCCTTATGTCAGCTACATCCTAAAGCTGTGTCGATATTTGTTTTCTATTATCATGTATGTGAAGCTGCTAGCATTCCTTTTCCATTGATTTGTTCTGCAACCATTACCATCTTCGCAAAGTAAAAAATTGCTCAAATGAGTTGACCCTATACCATGTGATCCCCAATGTTGAGTTTGTTAACGGGTTCCCAAATAATTGTGGAGTGTGGCAAGAAAATTTCTTCTGTATAAAACTTGGTAATGATAGTAGGCCAGCTTTCACGATTTGGAACTGTGGAGTTCCTAAATTGAAACATCCTAAGGTTGGAGTTCATCTGAATGAAAATTCTGAGATTGTAGCCTCACTTAGCCAGCATTCTGTCTCATTTCGCCCTGCTAGTCCTTAAACAAAGGTGTTCTAGTTGTCATTTATTTGGTTGTTTCTACCATGCTCCGCTTGGTTCTATTTGTGTTTGCTTTTATTTTGCTTCTATGTTCGCATGTTCGCCTAACAATATTTTTATGTTAAGTCACAGATATGGATCTAACTCAATGCTTTGTTGTTAGGAACTTCCTCTCTGAGAATGAGAACGTTGATATGGAGACCCTAGCTATTGAGGTTACAAACAATTCTGTGGTTGTAATCTCTCAAGAAATGGTTACTAGAGCCGTCATTCAGCCCATAGACTCTGAGCTAATCAACAAATAAACTAAAAGAGGTGGTGATCGTACTTCCAATGAAACAGCTCATCGGAGGAGACGTAAGGAACAAAGCAACGATACCTCCACAGCTTAGAACCTATTAAGAAGAGACAGAGTGCTCACCATCCTTTTCTGAATCCTCATATGCTAAGCTGTAATTTGATTGTTGAAGGTACCTTCCTTCTACGCTTTCTAAATTATTCCTTTCTGAAACAATGGCTGTGGTATGTTCTCATTCCATTGAAATGTTATCGTCTTTAAATGTGTTGCCTTATAACCGCTTTTATTTTGGGATTTTTTTGAAACCAAGGTTGGTAAGAGCCTGCAACTTGTTAGCAAGCAGGTTGCTGATTTTGCTAAAGGGGATGGCGCAGTGCTGGAGGAGCTGCGGGTGAGCAAGAGAGAGTGTACTACTCTGAAGACTGTTGTTAAAGACGCCGAGGAGTGAGAACGTGTTACTGAAGACCGAGCTTTGGCCTATGAGAAAGAAATGGAGAAGATGTGCTTTCAGTTGGAAGAGATACGGACGAACGGCTATGCTTCACTCGGATACCCTCAGGTTCTAGTTAACCGCCTTGTGAAAACCAAATATTTTTATTCTTTCTTTGAGGAGGTATCAACTAATGCTTGCAACATTGGTTATTGTGAGGCATTGGTTGAGTTTTGGAAGCTGAATCCTACTGCTAAGGTTGATAAGCTGCCTAGGTTGGCCAAGTCCGAAAAGGTTTTGGCATAGCATACAAAAACTCTTAACGAGGGTTTCCTTAAGTGCATTTTCGATGGCGGCCATTCTTTTGTGCTGCTTTCGTATCTCACCGGCCTTCCTACTCTTTCTTCTACAGCCGAGCTAAAGAAGTTCGTGATTGACTACTTTGAGAACCTTCCCTTCAATACCTCCAGTTCTGAGGTTTTCATTCTTAAGCGTACATCTAATCTTAACAATGATGCGAACCCTGGGGGTGATTTGAATGGTGAAGCTCCCGTTCATCCAGTAAGCAAGGAGGGTGCTGCTGATGTTGTCCACGCCTCATCTTCTTCTCCTTCTAAAGTTAGTCAATCCTAGCGCTATAGACCTAAGAAGCTTTATTTTCTCTTGTGTAATTGAAGACAATGTTCCTAAGTATGCTTGTACTATATTGTATTATTGGCGACTGATGCGATTGTTATATTTGTTTTTTATAATTTGACCGACCCTTTTACATTCATTTATCTGCAGGGCTTTGATATTATGGTTGACCAAAAAATTTTGAAAAGTGTTGAATACTTGGGATGTTATGCTCGTTTTCCTTCTCACAGTGGGTTTGCATCGCCTCTCAAATGTTGCCCTATTAACCTTATTGAGGCTTCCAAGTGTATATCAGCCTATTTACACCAATCGTCTATCCCGCGTGAAGTCCATTCCATTACATATTGGGTAGGAAGCTCCTATATCTTCATCGAATTTATCTTCTTCCCAAGTCTGTCTTTGGGGTAAACTCATTCTTGACGGCTTGGTTATTATTCTTAGGCATTCATTTAAAGTATATGCTCCCGGGTATTAATGACCTCGAAGCAAAGTGGGGAAAAACTATGAAGGAGACTCAGGAAGCTGTGAGTGATTTGTGGAGGATTTGCAACGAGCTGAATCGTCTTATCTATCGGCAATAGTTGAATATGGTGGATATGCTTCGCCAATAGGAGAAGGCCATAAGCTAAAACTTAAGTAAGACGTGTGAAGCCCACTAGAAAACAATGATTATTGAGCCTTGAGAACTTGATCGATCAATTGACGAAAAAGATGGATGAATGTGATTATCTTTTGACTTCCGCTCTTGGCTGGCAAAGCAATTTTGACAAAGAGTTTGCTATAAATACCCAGCTGCGAAGTGAAAATGAGTAGCTCCGCGCTGAGTGTGAGCAGCTTGATACATTTGTGCACCAACTTGAACAATCTTGTGCTGAGTATAAAGATAGACTTCAGGCTCGCCCTTCATCATCTGGCTTGGCTACTGGTCATGGAGATCTTATTATGGACTTGAGTGGGCAAAATTAACCTATCTGATGTTGTCCAATCACATATTTGGTGCCTGGGAGAGGAAGTGAAAAATCTGGCTAAGACAACGAAATATGAAAAGACTGTGAATGTTATGAGTATGCAACTGAATCGTGAGAAGTTTGGCCCTATAAATGACTTCGAGGCCTACTTTGCTGAAAATATTGGCCAAATGGAACAAATGGGTCTAATACATTATCCCTCTTCGTTATACATGAAGTGGGGATACGACCACATGGTCAGCGAGGAGCGTGTGGCTGAAGAGGATCGGCGTAAGACAGAACGTTCCCATTGCAAGGTCGAGCATGGTCATTGTTGCGGTGGTTCATACTCTTCTAGATCATCATGAGCATCTAGGCATAGATAGATCCCTTGCTTTAAGTTATTTTCCTATATTGTTTTGAATAACCTTGTTTATGATGTTCAGAACTTGCTTCTTCGGCATTTGTCAATATTTTGTCTTCCTCCTGTTTTTGCTGATTGGTTGAGTCTTTTTTATTGAGTGGAGCTACAAGATCCATGTCTTGTGCAATTATTATAGCGAAGCTGTTAGATACATCACTTGGATTTTGTAAAGGCTTCGTGTTTCGTGACGTGCAAGGTCTATAGCTTGCGTGCATCGGTTTTTCTGAGCAAATCTACTCTTGTACAAGATCTATAGCTTGCGATCGTATTATTTGCTGAGTTACAAGATCCAAAGATCACAAGGATCGGTAATTGTTCAAGATCTATAGCTTACGAGTGTATGATTCGCGAAGTAGCAAGATCTAAGGCTTGCAAGCATTGATTTTTGTGCAAGATCTATGGCTTACGATCGCGTGGTTCGCTGAGTTGCAAGATATAAAGCTTGCAAGTATCAGTAGCTGTGCAAGATCTATAGCTTGCGAATGTAAGATTTGTGAAGTTACAAGATCTAAGGCTTGCAAGTATCGGTAGTTGTGCGAGATCTATAGCTTGTGGTTCATGCCCCTATGCTCGACTTTTTGCATTGATCGCAATATGCTACCAATGTACTATCATCTAAGATTTGTTAGTAGAAGACTAAAAGTTTAATTGTGGCCCGAAAAGATGGTTTTTTAATATTTACTGCGATAATGTCAGGTTAGGAACAATGGAATGAATACAACCAATGATAATCTCATTGTTTTTGTACAGGTAGTTGCTTTCTATCTTCTTCTTCAAATCTAGACATAAAAATTTCTCAAATTGATCACATGCCATGTGTTGGGAACACTGGTGCTATCCAACCTCTCAAGTTCATAGTTGTTAGACTTGTGAGCCTACGTGACCTTGTAGAGTCCCTCCTACTTTGGGCATTGCTTACCTCATTTTTCTGCTAGGCTAGCCTCATTCTTTTTTAACACCAGATCGATAATCTGAAATCATGTTTCCTTCCCTTTCTGATTATAGGCTCTAGCCATTCTTTCTTTTATATTTAGCTTTCGTGATCGTTTCTAATTCTCTTTTCTCTTCCACCTCATCTAAGTCTAACTTTATCATTTCTGGATTGTCTTTCTCCATGTAACCACATACTCGAAGGCTTGAATTGTCAATCTCTACCGGTATTACCGCCCCGTGAGTATAGGCCAAGCTATATGGCGTCTTACCCATTGGTTCTTGAACGGTCGTTCTATTTGACCATAGGGTGTTGGGTATCTCTTCAACCCATCCACTTTGCTTTCCTTCCAGTCGCTTTTGAATTCCTTGAATGTTGGTCATGTTCGTTACTTCCACTTGCCCATTGACTTGAGGGTGCGCCACAGAGGTAAAATTCTGATGAATCCCAAGATTTGAACTCTAATAAGTGAACGTGCTGTGTTTGAACTGTGTGCCATTATCCATTAAAAGGGTAAGTGGCACCACGAAGCGACACACTATGTTCTACCAAACTAATTTTCGGGTTACTTCAGCTATTACTTGTCCCAATGATTTTGCCTCCACCCACTTTGTTAAATAATCGATTACCACGATTAGGAAATTAGTGTTTCCCTCGCCTCTTGGGAATGACCCCACTAGGTCAATTCCCCGTTTATCAAATGGCCAAGCTCCATATATCCCTTGCAAAGAAGCTTATAGCTTATGTGACAGTGAAGCGTTGATCTGGCAACTTCTACATTTGAGGACGAAGTTATGCGTATCATTAAACATAGTCGACCAATAGAATCCTGCTCCAGGTGATCTTTCTTACTACTGTTCTTGCTTCTTGATACGTTCCGCACATTCCTTTGTGGACTTCTCTAAGGATTTCTTTTGCCTGTACTAGCCCTCCGCACTTTATTCAGGGGGACATAAATCCCTTTTTGTACAAGGTCCCATCTTCGTAAGTGCAGTCCCAAAGCTTGTTATAAAGGCTGTTTTCTCTAGATCTTCTGGATTCATCAATATTTGATAGTATCCCTTATATGCATCTAAGAACGCCAGGGCTTCGTATCCTGAAATTGATTCCACTAGTTGATAGATCTTTAGCAGAAGGTAGCAGTTCTTTGGCATGCTTTTTTTTTTTCTAATATGTGAATTCAATGTACATTCTCCAACTCGCTTCTGAGTTTTCCACCATTACTGGGTTCGCTAGCCACTTTGGATATATAACCTCTTTTAGTATGCCGCCTTGAAGGAGTGCTGTGACTTCCTCTTCGATTGATTTTTGTCTATCGTTAGCGAAGCAATGCTACTTTTGTTTAACTGATTTGACTGAGTTACTGATATTCAAGGAATAAGTAGCGATGCTTGGGTCTACCCTTCCAATGTCCTGGACACTCAACGTGAACGTTTCTTTGTGGCTTTTCAGGATTTATACAACCTTCGTCTTTTCTTTGTCTGGAAGATGTTTCCCTATCTTATGCACTTTGAATCATCTTTGCTATCTAGGATAACCAGCTTTGTTTCTTCTCAAAAGTCTACTACTGATTCTGGATGCTCTAGTATACCACCGCCTAAGATTGTGTTGACTATTTTTTCCTTTTCTCCAACTTTTCCTGCCTTCATTGCTATGGCCATGCATTTTCTAGCTGTTTGTTGGTTTCCTCTTATGGTTGCGATACCAGCTGGAGTTGGGAATTTAATTACCCCGTGGAAAGGGGACCATATTGCTCTTTATTTATACATGGCCTTCCGATGATGGCATTAAATATACTTGGGGCGTCCATGACAACAAAGTTGCACACAATGGTGCAATTTCTCCCATTTTCTCCAATAGTGATAGGTAATTGTATATTTCCCAGAGGCGTTCCAGCTCGTCCAGTGAATCCTACCAGCGAGGACATGGACTTTTTTAGGTCAGCTCTTTTGAAACCCAACCTGTCAAAACAGTTTATGAATGGTATCTCGACTACGCTTCCATCGTTTACGAATACACTGTGAACGGTTGCATTCCCAATTTTTGCTATGATAACCATGGGTTCGTTGTGAGGCAAAGTGTTAGGTACTGCATCTTCCTTACTAAAGGTGACAGTCTCACTCGAACGAAGCCTTTTATCATTCGGCTCTTGCGCGGGATAGTACCTTGCTTTAGACTTCCAAGCATTGTTGGACAATGACTCTGTGTATTTGTGTATGGATAAAATGACTGTCTCTGGTATTTCATTGCCCGCATCATCATTGCAATCCACCGTCGCAATCATCTTTTGATTTTTTGCCACTGTGATCGTTGTACCTTGGTTTCTTTGGGATGTGTTTGCTATTGTGCTTATATCTCCCAATTGGCGTGCTCCTTCTTTCTTATATTGGCTTAAGTAATCATTCCTCAGGTTTTCTTCAATTTGTCTTCTCAGGTTTCTACAAATACTCTATTTCCTGACTGTGATCCTTGTGAAATGCACAATAATAGTCCCTAGATCTCTTTTCTTGTGGCCCTACCGTAGGCACTGGTTCTCGAAATAGATCCTGTTTTGCTTACCATATCTCCTTCCTTGGTCTAGTTTTTAGAGTATCTTGAAATGTTGTGCCCTGCGATCTTGATTCTCTCTGTTTGAAAGGCATGTTTCTTTTGCCTTTCTTTGTAAATCCACATTCTGTGAATCTTCCATCGTTCTCTTTTCACCTCGTTCCCTTTCTATCTTACGGTTGTTTACTTCTTCTATTCTCACATGCTGTGCAATAATCTTTTAAAGCTCTCTTCGATTTTCAGGCATATTCTTTGTTAGTTCCTTGTAGAACTCTCCTGACCGCATGGCCCCCCGCAAATGCTTCCAGCGACTATTAAAATGACAAGTCATGAACCTGCAAACTTTCTGCCATGAACCTACTATGATACTCCGCTAGACTTTCTTCACTTCATTGAGCTATGTTATTAAGGTCTGCAATCATTTTTGTAAGACTTTACTTCTAATAGAAGCGACCTAGGAATAAATCCATCAGTTGTGCCCATTATTTGATGCTTCCACTTGTGAGATCCTCATACCAGGTTATCATTGTTCCTAACAAGAAGATGGGGGAACACCTTGCATACAAATTCGATGTCCACATCACGAAATCTCATACTGTTTCTATATGAATGTAGGAAATCTTTTGGATCTGTAGTCCCATCGTAGATTTTAACATGTAGGGGAAGTTTGAAGTCTTTTGGCATCTTAAAATCCCGGAGGTGTGGAGCTAAGGGTGATTTGTCTACATTATCATCTGCAACGATATCCCGAAGCTCCTCTTCGTACTTGAGACTTTCACGTTCCCAACTTACCATTTTTCTATTCTTGGATTGTTCTGTTTAAGTGTTGTCAGGAACTGGTTGTACGAATGTTCCCTGTTCGCTTCTAAAAATGATATGAATGCTCTTCTTTCTTTTTCTTGGTTCGTGATGGGGGATTCTACTTCTTCCTCCCCCTTTCCTTTTTTATTACACTCTCTTTCCTTATTCGGAATGCAGTCCTGATCCTGGGGAGGATGCATGCTTCTATTACGTCTTTGTGTTTTCTCCTCTCTTTGGTGGTTATGGTTTTTCTCACTTCTGGTGAACACCATTGTTTACGTAAATGACTTTAAAATGAAAGAAAAAATTCCATCCCCACAGACGATGCCAAATGATGTTGTGATCCTTTCAAGCAAACTACTAGTTGTTCACTCCTTAAACTTTTGCACCTGCAAAAACAGTCCCAGAAGTGATCCTGGGAGAAACTCTCTGACAATCAAGTCAGCTTTCTCTTCTCAGAATTGCAATTTCTTAAGTCAGTTATGCTTACCTTAACTCTTCCTGAGCTTGTTGTATTTATATGCTGAAATACTTGTTGTTCCCTATTTTTAGGAACAGAGATCATGGGTCACGCCATGATCACCATATTCTATGTTCATGGTTTTTATGTTTTCCATTCGTTTCTCATTTCTTAGCCCACATTCTTTGTGATGACTAGAGGTCTCACACGTGGCTAATTAATGTTTTAGGCTGAAGAGGCTTCGCCTTGTTACAGGATGAAATTGGGCTGGGCCTAGTGCCCATCAGCTTGTTGACCACTGGGCTACATATACACTAGGAAGAGTATGTGATGAATAAGGAGAAAACAGATGTAGAAGTAGAGGAGGTAGCTGAGTAAAACTGGAGCCCTAGTTCGGAGTATGTGGCATTTCTGTGGTGTGTGACTACTGGCCTAAGGAAGAGCCATTCAGACCCGATCCCAGTCAAGCATGGAGTCAAAATGTTTGAAGTTTCATATATAAAGAGAGCCAGGTCCCTAGACGACTTCGTCAATGTGGGAATGGAGGGTGACAGTATAATAGGAAGGCCAAAGAAAAGAATCAGAATTTTTTTCACCATTTTGGTAAAGCAGACTTATTGGGGCTTGATAACCTTCCAAAGAAAGATGATATAGAACTGGGGAAGTTAGGCAGAAATAACAAAGAGAAGGGCATCACTGCCCACTTAGCATCAGTAGGGGAATAAGAGAAACAGTCCGGAGAAGACTACAATATCCATCTGGGGCTTTCGAAAGCTGTGCCAAATCAGTTCACCGACCAGCCATGACGACGCTAGCATGGAATTGTAGGGGCTTCAACAATGCCCTACGGGAAGAATGGTCAAATAGCTGATCAAACAATGGAAACCCGACATAGTGTGCCTCTGGGAGACAAGATAAAACAACCAAGACATTAGCCAATGGCAACAAAGCATGCACTTCTCAAACAACTTCATTGTTGACTCAGCCAAAAGATCAGGGGGCTAAGCTATATTGTAATCTAATCATCTAGATGTTAGAGTTCTATGTAGTTCCATGAATTGTGTTTTTGTTTTGGTGTCAGTTAGTACCAGTTATTGTTGGTGTTTAGGTTTTCTATATGGTCCTCCGACTGAAGTAGGCAGGTCAGATTTTTGGGAGTTTGTGTAGAATTTAATTTATTTTCAAGACTACCCGACTATCATTCTTGGTGATTTTAACATTCTGTTATCTCAAAGTGATAAGAGGAGAGGATTGCCAGTAGTAGACAACAAGACTGCTATTAAAAATCCTCATTTATGCTCTCAAGGAAGTACCAAACAAAGGCATGTGGTACACTTGGACTAGAACCAGAGAAGGTCCTGATACGTTTGTGGAGAGATTGTATAAAGCCTTCATGAACCAGGCCTGGGCATATAAGTTCCCTCACGCTAAGGTCAATAATCTTCCTATTGTTTTTTCTGATCATCGACTAATGATTATGACTCTAAAAGATAATCAACCGAGGGCAACAAAAGTTAGCCATTTTGAAGAATTGTTTGCTAAGGTTGTGCAACAGACCAGATAGTACAAAGAACTTGGGGATTAATGGCACGGGGTACAGAATTTTTGACAGCTCCTGAAGTACTTGATCTCAAACTGGAAGGTACACTGAAACAGTTATGCAAATGGAGTTCATCTTCCTTTGAAAATCTTGAGAAACAGCTAAAGGCCTCCTTCCATAATTACAGTCATTACAGCAAGGTATGGATTATGTTGGTATGCCTTGAATATGTATTAGCCACTTCGACAGGTTGGTATGGGGGTCTCGCTTTTCTACATGGAGAGTTGGAGGAAGAGATATACATGACTCAGCCAGATGGTTTCCAAGTTCCTAGCAAGGAAAAATATGTTTGCAAGTTGAAGAAGTCCTTATATGGGATTAAGCAGTCTCCGAGGCAGTGGTACAAGAGATTTGACAGCTACATGTTTGAGTTGGGCTACACAAGGAGTTCATATAATTGTTGTGTCTGCTACAGCAAGTTGAGAGATGAGTCATTCGTTTATCTGGTGCTTTATGTAGATGACATGTTGATAGCCTCAAAGAGTAAGCATGAGGTTCAGAAGTTGAAAGGACTTCTTAGTGTTGAGTTTGAGATGAAGGATCTGGGTGCAGCTCGGAAGATACTAGGAATGGGGATTCTTAGGGATCGAAGTCAGCGGAAGCTTTTCTTGTCACAAAAAGGCTACATTCAGAAAGTGTTGGCTAGGTTTGGCATGTCTACAGCGAAGCCTATAGACACTCCTAGTGCTGCAAATATCCATCTCACCACCATGTTTGCTCCTCAGTCAGACGAGGAGAAGGAGTATATATCTCGGGTTCCTTATGCCAGCGCGATGGGGAGTTTGATGTATGCTATGGTTTGCACGAGGCCAGATTTAGCACAGGCAGTTAGTGTTGTGAGCAGGTTCATGGGGCAACCAGGAAAGGAACATTGGCAAGCCGTGAAGAGGATTTTCAGGTATCTTAGAGGTACGTCTGATGTGGGTCTCATTTATGGAGGTGATACCGAGTGCTTAGTTACAGGCTACTCTGATTCTGATTATGCTGGTGATGTTGACACGAGGAGATCGATGACTGGTTATGTATTCACTTTGGGAGGTTCTGTGGTTAGTTGGAAGGCGACTTTGCAACCTACCGTGACGTTGTCTACTACGGAAGCAGAGTACATGGCTCTGACAGAGGCTGCAAAGGAGGGAATATGGCTGAAAGGGCTGGTTACTGATCTTGGTCTACATCATGATCAGGCTACTGTGTATTGTGACAGCTTGAGTGCAATCTGCCTAGCCAAGGATCAGGTCCATCATGAGAGGACCAAGCATATTGATTTCATATATCATTTCCTGAGGAGTGAGAGGAGAATCAGGGTGAACAAAGTGGGAACTGCTGACAACCCCGCTGATATGTTCACCAAACCTGTTCCACATAGCAAGTTTCAACATTGTTTGGACTTGCTGAACATCAGAGCTGATTAGGTGCTCTATGGGCAGTCCCGGGAGTGGAGGGATAAGTCTGCTCATCTGATACTGTAATGGTGCGTCTGGAGTTTCTGCTTTGAGGATTCAAGTCAAGGTGGAGATTTGTTGGTATGCCTTGAATATGTATTAGCCGCTTCAACAGGTTGGTACGGGGGTCTCATGCCCGGTCAGCGAGTTGGGGGGTCCAGGGGGGCGAAGCACACCCTGGCTTGGGGGTCCAGGGGGCAGAGTCGCCCCCGGTCCGACGGTATAGCTTGTCTCTTTATTGGACTGCTGTTGATTTGGGCCGAATTGTGTTTTGGCCCAGTTTGTTAGGGTTTAGTAGAGACAGCATATAAAGTGTCTCTCCTCTCTGTAAACATTAATTCTGACTTAGTGAATCCGTCTCCCGTGGATGTAGCCAAAATTTGGTGAACCACGTAAATCTTGTGTCTTGTTATTTTCGTTCATATTTTAGTTCTTTCTCCTTTCCGCACAACAAATTATGTGCAAAATGACCATCAAATCTCTGTAACTCGTTTGTGGATACAAGACTTGGAGCAAAAATTATCGGATTATTGGCAGCAAAGGGCTAAGGTTAGTTGGATGAGACTTGGAGAGAAAAATACAAAGTTCTACCAAAAATGGACTTCCAGAAAGAAAAATAAGAGTCAAATACAAGGAATCTATAGAGAGGATGGGGAATGGGTGGTGGCTCAAGTTATCACTAATCATGTGAAGACAATTTATGTGCAACCTCAATGGTATTTACTTGGCCCATAAGGGCATGTTACTCAGCAAGAGTATTTGGTCAAGAATTGTAGATGTCTATCTAGCAATCAGGTGTCTCAGTTAATGAAACTTTTACATCTCAAGAGATATGGAAGGAAGTTAGTCAAATGAGTTCATGGAAATCTCTCGGGGAACCATCACGAAGATGAATCGCCGGATCCTTAGCGTATGACCTGCAAAACAAAATTTTGGAGGTGCTCCGGGTGAAAGATTTTTTGATGGTAAAGTTAGCCACCCATTGATATGAGAGAGAAGGGATAATAATGAATGAATCAAAATGAATGACATGCCTTCATATTTATACCAATTAAACTCTAACCGTTATGGCCTGTAGCCGTAATTCTTATTAAATATGTACTAAATGGGTTTTCTAATTCATGACTAAACCCTATTGAGCCAAGCCAACCCAAAGATATTATCTTATGTTGGGCTACCACCCAACTCTAGCTTCATAAGAGTTAAAGGGCAAGCATGGTCATACTAACATATTTTGTCCCTTCATAAGCTTATTAAGAATAACTTGGTAGAGAAAATTCAGTTCCAGAACGTCTAAATAATGTTCATAGATGGAGGATAAGATCATCAAATGAGAGAAGCTACCTTTCAAAAAATTATGTTTTTTAAACAACAAAGATACAGACATTTGCGATTCATATTTTTTGGGAAAATCAGGAAAAAATTTACCTGGGAATTATTAATGGTTTGGGAGATTGCAAGAGTGAGCTTTGAGGTGATGTCACTGTGTGTAAGTATGTATGTCCGGGGCAGTTTTCCTGGATGCTTCTCCTCATCCAAGAACATGACTTGCAGCTTTGAGGCTTTAAAAATAGTTAGTCCAAACAATCTAGCAACAGGGTTCAAAGACTGGCTTTTCTTGGCTATTCTTCTTGTTCTATAAAGAGGGTTTGGCAGAAGAAGAAGACTAGTGCCCAAAGTGCCCATTCTAGAGAGGTTGAAAACAAGCTGGTTCAAATCTTCTAGGAGGCTAAAGAAACCATTAATTGTCTTGAAGATACATCAAATTGCTCCTTAATTGTATCATAGTGGAGAATGGTTTAATTATTCTTGACAGTTCTAGCTGCTTAAATATAAACTTTGTCAACGGTCTTATTTTTTTATTTTCTCAAAATTCATTTCCCCAAGTTTTACCCTGAATAATTCTATAGTTTTAAATCCAAACAATGATGAATGAGTAGAATTAACGATCATGATTTGAACCTAAGGTTTAATTATGATTAGTAAAATATTGTGACAAAATGAGCAGGACTTAATATTCTAGTTTTAACATCCTTGAAATCTTAGTCACAAAAACTCATATCAAGTTACCAAAGCTTCTTCAGTTTAAAATACTTGCAGCCTAAAAAGTGTTATTATGTCTCCTCCAAAATATAAATAAAATTTGTATTGCACGGTTCGCTAAGAATATCTTTAGTGCCATTAAAGATACGTGGAGAAATGGTTACCAGATGTGGCATCATAACATGTCTGCATCCAAAATTGTCTGCAAGATAAAATGTCGATGGCTTTTGTACCTTCCAACGAGTTAGAAAACACCTGCGCCAATCGAAGACACCGGTGGCGAGCTCGAGTCTTTCGCACTTGAAAGGCACCAGCGTCGAGTGGCTAAGGTCGACGAAGGATTTCTCTCCCTCATCTTCATGGGCTTGAGAGTTGATGTTGGCTTAAGGGTCTCTGACAGCTTCGAATAGAACACAACCTTAGCCACTTGTTAAGGAAGAAACCCATTCCTTAACATCACCATAGTAGCTCACTCCCCTAGCTTTCTTAGCCATCACCTCTTCAAATGCTTGATTAGTAGTTCTTGATCTGTAGCTAGACTATAGCTAGCATTGCATGATGCCTTTGAGGCTGTGGAGGAAGCGATGCTTTCTCCTCTTAGCATGCTTACTGATAGCTCGTGATCTTACGCACAGAATGAACTGCACTTGGGGGCTGTTCTTGATTCCATAGCTATGAAGGGTAGCATGCTCATCCAGTAGCTTCTCATTCTCAAATGAAAGGCATAAGTTTTCCCAGACAGATTCCAAGAAATATGTCTATGGCCCATTTGGGACTGCTCAATCTCATTCACTTTGTTGTGAATGGCCAATTTAAGGCTCTTCACAGTGGCAGAGTTCATCAGGGCCACTTCCAGGGCAGGAGCTCTGTCAGACAGATTTGAGGGATAAAGCTTCAAGCAGCAGCGGCAGACAGAAGCTTCATCGTATTAGCATTTCGAGGCTAATAGCCACGGTGGTGAGCTCTCAAGGAATTTGACTTGGTTGTTAATAGACAAGAGCCATGAGACATTTCCTCGAGAGATGGGAGATAAGACCCTGGAAGCATGCTCCTTGACACTTCCTTAAGAGATGAGGATTCCGATGATATATGAGCTCTCGAGATTTTGACCTGCATAATTCTTCATCGAAAATTATTTCAGAGAAGATTACTCATCCCCTCGACTATTTCTTCGATTATTATGTGAGCTCTATGGAAGATGCACATTTTGTTAATCATGGAATAAAGGTTTTTATAAACTTATCTAGAATTTCTGTGTGCAAGAATCTTCTTCTCGAGGAATTTTTCCAATGGCTCGAGGAACGAGAGACAAGCTATAAGCGACTAGTTCTCGAGGGGTGACGACGAGTGGTTGAGGGACGAGAGAAAATGACATGTTTGTGGCTACAGTAGCCACAAACGGAAATTGCATGTGCAGGACGCATTTCCGTAATGCGTCCTGCCATTTTTTAATTTTTTTTTTTGTTTAATTTCGGTCAAAGTTTTCAAACGAGCAACCAGAGTGTGACACGTGGCAAGGACGCATTACCGTAATGCATCCTGCCATTTTTTTTATTTTTTTTTGTTTAATGTTAGTCAAAGTTTTCAGAAGAGGAATTAGAGTCTGACACGTGGCAAGGACGCATTACCGTAATGCGTCCTTGGCCGAATTTTTTTTATTTATATTTATTTTTATATTTATATTTATATTTATATTTATATTTATGTATATCTTCATATTTATATGTATATTTATATTTATGTATATCTTCATATTTATATGTATATCTATATATTTATATATATATATATATATATATATATATGAATATATTTATATATATATCTATTCATATTTGTATATATATCTTTATTCATATTTATATTTATATTTATGTATATCTTTATATTTATATGTATGTATATTTTTATATTTATGTATATATTTATATTTATGTATATCTTTATTTATATTTATATTTATGTATATATTTATATTTATGTATATCTTTATTTATATTTATATATATATATTTATTTATATATATATATATATGTACGTCCACACATTTACGTGTGTGTACATCCACACATTTACGTGTGTGTACATCCACACATTTACGTGTGTGCATTTATATATATATATATATATATATATATATATATATATATATATATATCTATCTTTGTATATATTTATATATATATATATATCTTTATTTATATTTATATTTTCATATATTTTTATATTTATATTTATATTTATATTTATATTTATATTTATATTTATTTTTATTTTTATATGTATATTTATTTTTATATTTATATTTATATTTATATTTATATTTATATTTATATTTATATTTATATTTATATTTATATTTATATTTATATTTATATTTATATTTATATTTATATTTATATTTATATTTATATTTATATTTATATTTATATTTATATTTATATTTATATTTATATTTATATTTATATTTATATTTATATTTATATTTATATTTATATTTATATTTATATTTATATTTATATTTATATTTATATTTATATTTATATTTATATTTATATTTATATTTATATGTATATCTTCATATTTATATGTATATATATATTTATATATATATATGAATATATTTATATATATATTTATTTATATTTGTATATATATCTTTATTTATATTTATATATATATTTATTTATATATATATATATATGTATGCATCCACACATTTACGTGTGTGTACATCCACACATTTACGTGTGTGCATTTATATATATATATATATATCTTTGTATATATTTATATATATATATATATATATATATATATATATATATATATATATATCTTTATTTATATTTATATTTTCATATGTTTTTATATTTATATTTATATTTATATTTATATTTATTTTTATTTTTATTTTTATATGTATATTTATTTTTATTTTTATATTTATTTTTATATTTATATTTATATTTATATTTATATTTATATTTATATTTATATTTATATTTATATTTATATATGTATATCTTCATATTTATATGTATATATATATTTATATATATATGAATATATTTATATATATATATGTATGCATCCACACATTTACGTGTGTGTACATCCACACATTTACGTGTGTGCATTTATATATATATATATATATATATATATATATATATATATATCTTTGTATATATTTATATATATATATATATCTTTATTTATATTTATATTTTCATATATATTTATATTTATATTTATATTTATATTATTATTTATATTTATATTTATTTTTATATTTATATGTATATTTATTTTTATGTTTATATTTATATTTATATTTATTTTTATATTTATATGTATATCTTCATATTTATATGTATATGAATATATTTATATATATATTTATTTATATTTGTATATATATCTTTATTTATATTTATATATATATATATATTTATTTTTATATATATATATGTATGCATCCACACATTTACGTGTGTGTACATCCACACATTTACGTGTGTGTACATCCACACATTTACGTGTGTTCATTTATATATATATATATATCTTTATTTATATTTATATTTTCATTTATATTTATATTTATATTTATATTATTATTTATATTTATTTTTATTTTTATATTTATATGTATATTTATTTTTATTTTTATATTTATATTTACATTTATTTTTATATTTATATGTATATCTTCATATTTATATGTATATATATATTTACATATATATATGAATATATTTATATATATATATTTATTTATATTTGTATATATATCTTTATTTATATTTATATATATATATATTTATTTATTTATTTATATATATATATATATATATATATATATATATGCATCCACACATTTATGTGTGTGCATTTATATATATATGTATATATATATATCTTTGTATATATTTATATATATATATCTTTATTTATATTTATATTTTCATATATTTTTATATTTATATTTATATTATTATTTATATTTATATGTATATTTATTTTTATTTTTATATTTATATTTATATTTATATTTATATTTATATTTATTTTTATATTTATATTTATATTTATATTTATATTTATATTTATATTTATATTTATATTTATATTTATATTTATATATATATGTATATCTTCATATTTATATGTATATATATATATGAATATATATATATATGAATATATTTATATATTTATTTATTTTTATTTGTATATATATCTTTATTTATATTTATATATATATATATATATATATATTTATATATATATATATATGTATGCATCCACACATTTACGTGTGTGTACATCCACACATTTACGTGTGTGTACATCCACACATTTACGTGTGTGCATATTTTTATATATATATATTTATATATTTGTATATATTTATATTTATATATATCTTTATTTATATTTATATTTATATATATTTTTATATTTGTATATATTTATATTTAGAAATGAGTCCACTAATTATTGCTACAAATAAAATCGTTTCCAAAACGGGTCCTCTAATTCATTTCAGAAACAAAAAAATTAATCGTGACTACATCCAAAACAAAAAAAAGAAAGGACAAATTAAATTAAAATAAAAAAAGGGGGGAAACATTTTCGAAAATAAAATAGGAGCACTATATTTAAATTCCGAAAATAACAAAAAAAAAGGCTGCCGGAGGACGCATTATCATAATGTGTCCTCGTTAACAGCCAAATAAAAAAAAAGTGGGTCCCTGGAGGACGCATTATGGAAATGCGTCCTCCCCCTGAACGTCCACAAAAAAAGCCATGCCCTATTTACGCCCAACTTTGCGTTTTTCACCATACAAAAATCAAGTACTCTGAGGGACGAGCTCTCGATGAATGAGCTTTCGAGGGATAAGCCTTGCACAGATGTGTTCTTCGAGGGACGAGCTCATCGATGGGAAAGCTTTAGAGGGACTCCATCAAGGTTCAAGGTTTGAAACCTTCCCCAACGGACGAAGGTTGAAAGGTACTCGGGTACATGCTTCGAGGTACAAGGTTTCTCTCCACTGGGAGGATGATACAAACTGTCGGTGCTTTGCTCATTTGGCAGGCTTCAAAGGTTTGGAACGTATTACTCTTCTTGAATGGGGGCTCTCGAGGGATGAGGCAACCCAGTAAAACCCTAGGTGCCTCCAGCTTGTACTCCCTCCGTGGTAGATCCAGATTTTCCCCAAGAATATGAAATCAACATTGATAACGAATTAGTTACTTATCATGAATGAAGAAATATGACTACAGAATGAATCTTACATCACCATTTTTCTTGATTTTTTTTTCTTTTTGCTTATCCATATTTAAAGCATTTTAAGCCCAAAATTGTGGCTGACTTACGTAAAATCTTCAAGTGTAGTTCATTGATCATCATCCTCGATATGGGGTTACGATGATCGATCTTTGTGGTGTGCCTAGGGGAATATACAATAAGGACCTCGATTTTGACTTCATCGGGTCCCACTGTGCGTGCAAATTGATGTGTATGGAAACCGTCACAAAGTTGAATCGCCAGAACCTTAGAGTATGACCTGTAAAACAAAGCCCCGGAGGTGCTCCGGGGGGAAGGCCCTCCGATGGTAAAGTTAGCCACCATTCATATGAGAGAGAAGGGATAATGGTGACATGTGTACGCACCAGCTTAATCATACTTCGGTTGCTTTGATACCGAAGAAGCCTGATAATCTGAAAGTAAGCGACTTTAGACCAATAGCGTGCTGCAATGTGGTCTATAAAGTTATCACAAAAATTATTGTGAACAGGCTAGAAGGAATTCTGCCAGGGATCATTAATCCTTGTCAGGGTGCATTTGTGAAGGGTAGAAATATCTCTGATAATGTAATGCTAGCTCAGGAATTTGTTCGGGGATATGGAAGGGCTCGGAATTCTCCACGATGCATGATTATGGTGGATCTACAGAAAGCAGTTGACACAGTCTCTTGGGAGTTCTTGGAGGAAGTCTTACTTGGCCTTGGATTTCCGGAAAGGCTGATAGATAGAGTCACGACATGTATACGCACTTCTTCATTCTCGATTGCGGTTAATGGTAAACTGTGTGATCACTTTCAGGGGCAAAGAGGAATTCGACAAGGAGATCCATTGTCGCCTCTCCTGTTTGTGATTTGCATGGAGTATTTCTCGAGATTGCTGAAAAGGAGAACGGATTCTAGGCACTTCACCTTCCACCCGAGGTGTGAGTCGTTAAGGATCACGCACTTGGCCTTTGCGGATGACCTTATGCTCTTCTCTAAGGCGAACACGAGTTCAGTTCATATACTCATGGATGCCCTGAATGAATTTGAACGCACTTCGGGATTGGGCATAAATGCTGCAAAATCAAAGTTCTTTGGAGTTGGCATAAAGGAGGATTTAAGTTTCACGGGTATTCCTTGGGCAACATTCCCTGTTAGGTATCTAGGCGTGCCACTGGATTCCAGCAAGTTGAAGGTGATGCAATTTGGTACTTTATTAGGGAAAGTTGATTCGGAAATAGCAAAATGGAAGGGTCATACCCTTTCCTATGCAGGAAAATTGGAGCTTGTGAGATCAATTATGGGAGGTATTGCAGGATTCTGGATTCAGAATTTTGTCATTCAATCTGCGGTTTTTGATGCTTTGGAGCAAAAGTGCAAACGCTTCCTATGGGGAGGCAAATACAAAAATAAAGTGGCGTGGAAAAAGTTGTGCGCTCCTAAATCTTTTGGGGGACATGGATTGCGAGACTTTGGTACTTGGAATTGAGCTTCAATGGCGCAGAGATTATGGGATATACATATGAAGAAGGATAGTTTGTGGGTAAAGTGGATTCACTCATTCTACCTTCGGGATGGTGATTTTTGGAATCTAAATCCTAGGATCCAAAATGGAAGATTGGGTGAGAGGTATTCCAGTTATTTTGGTGACTTATGCAAAATCCGAGATGAGTTATGTGGCATGTTTCAAGGTAATATGGGAGAGGTTCAGTACCATCTTGGACTTTGGGCGAATTCAGGAAAATTCACGAGCAAAGCTTATGTGTTCATGCATCGCCATCAATACCCGAGGCTTTATGAGGAGAGTGGCCGCAATTATGAGAAGGTTTTCAATAGTATCTGGAGAGGTTTTGTACCGCCAAAGTTCTCTTTTATTGCATGGCTTGCAACAATTGGAAGACTCTATACTAAGGACAAAATACGTACTGAGGGAGAGGATAGTTCGGATACAACTTGTTCTTTATGTCATCTAGAGGTTGAGACTAATGAGCATTTATTTTTTAAATGCGAATTTTCTGAGGTGGTATGGGGTCGAATAAGGACTTGGATGGGTCTAAGGAGAAGAACAAAATCGATTTCTAGTTCCATGAATTGGGTTAAAAGGCAAGTTAAGGGTTCCAAAATTCGCAAAAGATTTGGTATCCTAGCCTTAGTAACTATAATTTATCGTATTTGGAGGGAACGTAATACTGTGGTTATGGATGGCGCCTCCCCTAGTTCCGATCGAGTGGTCAAGTTAATTATGAAAGATTGTTACATGGTGATGAATAGGCTATTCCTGGATGAACATGTATTTTAGTGTGTTGGATGGAGTGGCTAATGGAAGGCTGGTGGGTGGTGCTGGTTATTGTGCACTGGGTGCTTCATGCCGAGGGCTAAGGGACTGGATTCCTGGTGCAGTGGACTTGGCGCTAGGGCCGCTGGATCTCGGCAACTGGGCATCTCGAAGTTAGTGGTTTTCTGGCGATTGGGTGATGGATCTGGGCATCATGACCGGCGCTGCTTGGTGTGGGAGACTGGAGTTTTGCAGCCCGGCGGATGCTATATCTAGCGCCAAGGGAGAGTTGATTGGAGCTCGATGGAGTCAAGATTTACCTATGGTTTCTCTCGGATTTCTTCTGGCAAAAACAACTCATTTTTCAGGATGAGGCAATAGGTTTAAGGGTAAGGATTAACACTCCGATGCTCTTTCTCCTAAGCCTAGATTTTACTAATGATTTAACGGCTTTTTATGCGCTTTATGCTCGCGCTACACTTTGTGTTAAATTGGCATACAGCTGTTCATTTGCTCAAAATGGAGTGGGCGATTACATAATCGCCACGCTTGATGCACGCAATACAAGTGTATCCATTCTTACATCCTCGGGAGGTTGTTTTGGTTGGGATTTACAAAGGTTGGAGGCACGGCCTCATTTAACTTTTGCCCACCAGATCACTCTCGGCGAAAAAAGAGAATGCTTGAAGGCCAATAACATTCCTCTATCTCCACCTTAGGGATGTACATGGTAGAAGCAGATATTCATTCGTGCCAGAATGGTACTAATCGGATCATCGGCTTCATTTTTCTTATATGACGTCCAAGACCCGAGACACTCTCGACTGCATTAGGATATTCATATCATTCGACATTGGATTTTAGTTACTTCATCAATGTTCCAGCTAGTACATTAGTTCAAGACCCGAGACTCGCAACTCTCGGTTGCATTTTGGAATCACACATGAAGATGGCCCCATCTGTTAGGGGTAGAAGCGGAATTTTGTTTATGGGCAGTGAGTTTGTTCTCACCTCATATTTTTTAGTGTTTTATAGCCTGTGTTTTTCCAGGTTATGTTGTGCTCCCTTTGCTCGATTTTCTTGCTTAGGGTTGGTAGTTATTTTTACTTAGACAAAAGGGGGGGGGATGGGAGTGTGTTATTCTTTGGATTTTCACTCTTCCATTCCCCCTCCATACCTCTCTTGCGGATTTGATCCTTAGGTTTACTAGGTAACCTAAGGTTGGATTCTTTTTGTATTTGGTGGGGTTCTTTTTGTATTTGGTGGGGTCCTTTTTGGGCTCTGCTGCAGGTTCCACCGTCTATACTATTTACCTATTTACGTCGAGAAGGGATAATAGTGAATGAATAAAAATGAATGACATACCTTCATATTTATACTAATTAAACTCTAACCGTTATGACCTGTAATCGCAATTCTTATGAAATACGTACTAAATGTCAATGTTTTCCAATTCATGACTAAACCCTATTGGGTCAAGCCAACCCAAAGATATTATTTAATGAGGTGGGTTGCGGCCCAACTCTAGCTTCATAAGAGTATCATCACTCACCATAGCCCCCTGCTTCGTCACATCTTCTCCATCCGTGCGTCTTCCCTGTGAGCACATCTTCCCCGTCGTTGCATCATCTTTAGCATTGCCCCATCGCCGTTGTCCTTGAGGGTTTCGCAATTGCCATAGCCCTTTCCGTTGCCGTGAATTTTGAGCGAGATAGGAAGGACAACACGGAAATAAGCGAGGAAAGATAGGAGGAGATAGGATTGGGTCAGGAAAGAATTTTGAAAGATCTGGCTCGAGATAGGAGGATTGGGGAGGAGAGGAGAATTTTCAGAGTAAGAAATGGGGGGAGTTTTTGGAGAAATGGGAGTAAGAAATTTTCAGAGTTTTTAGGGATCCGGTGGAGTAGTTAAAATAATGTAACCAGGGTTGATAAGATGGGCTGTTGGGCTGGATCTAATGGACATGAGACAATGGTTCATAAAGTAATTTTTTAAACAAAGGCATGGGTATAAAAGGAATTTTGTGTGTATATCAAATCAGAAAACTCTTTCCCAAAATCCCTTCTTTCACCCAGATCGTTTCAGCGTGTTCCAGGTCAAGTCGACATGTTCCAGATTGTTCTGGCATGTTCCAGACCGGTTTCAGGCAGTGTTCCAACTCGTCTTCAAGGTGTTCCAGATTATTCCTGCATTTTTCAGATCGATTTCTGGTGGCTCGTAATAGGTCAGAACAAACACAAGCCTAAAACTCCTTGCAATGGACATCAACGCGACGACGTTTGGTATTTTTGATTTTTTTTAGTAATGTAACTATGTTTTTCACTAGTATGCATTCAATTGCAATCACGAACAGAGGGAGGGCAAAACATATTTCCCATTGTGATTACCATAAATTTTCTGGCGAGGTTCAATTTTTTTTGGCAAAATCACGGTGGATGGAGGGTATTGCTTTTTTATTTTCATTTTTTATCTTTCTTTTTCAGGGTCAGAGGTTTTCAGTTTTGTATTTTCATTATTTTACCTTTATTTAGTTTTCTTTTATTTTGAGTTTTTACTAATCATTGAATGAAAATGAATCTTTTTTTTCCGAAGTATTAGATGTAACTGTCCATGTCAATTTAGGTTTTTTTCAGCGATCCTTTATCTGCAAATACTTGTTTGACTTCTGATCTACTGTCCAAGGGCGGTTTAGGAGAATTCCAAGTCGAGGTCGTTGAAGAAACCGACTTTTGGCGCTTCCGCCATAAGAACTTCTACTAGATTAGTAGATCTCGGCCCGTTTCGATGTTTCAAACTTGTGAGATTGATTATTCAGTGAAACAAATCTTCATATCGTTTATCCTACACATTCAGATTATAAGCGCGGAGTTCCTATACAAATAAGTATTACGATACACTTAACGAAAAAACATTTTGACTTTAAAAAATGACTAGATTTACTCTTCTAGTTTAGTTAGGAATTTATTGGTAAAATGAAGAGTGGTTGAATTTTTAGTAGAGGGGCTTAAAGTGTCTTGCTTTTTGGTAGTATTTGTTGTTAATAAAGAAAGTGTACATGGTGGACCAACGCGTGTGCTTGACATTTCTCTCGAGAAATGCCAAAACTGAGACATCGTATTGTGACCGGTTTGGGTCGGAGCACTAATTTCACCCGGTGGATTTAGCTTCTTCAGTTCGAGTTGAGTTTGCGGGTCGATTCCACAATAGACAGCCATTATATCATGTTATAAACTACTCGTTTTCACATAAGTTTTTTATTTGATTCAAAATTTTGTAATATAGCTCCTTCTGTATAAATGATTTTTTAAGGATCACATATCTTCCATTCGTATTGTGCAAAACTGAATTTAATAGAACAAGGATGAAAACCTATAAACCTTAATTTTAGATATGATTTGAATTATTATTTTTGTTGGAAAATGATGGTTAAAAGGTTGAAATTTGTCAACTTTTTGGCCTTCGTTTAGAGTGGGACCCAAACAGATTTTGGGTCAATGGATGTCATTTTTGGGTTCTCCTCCGCGAGTACTATAAAATCGACTATTTAAACTCTCAAAACGGATCAAGGGTGAATGAAATATGAATGTTTTAATTTCACTCTTGAAAGAGGAAAAAATGGGCGAGAATTGGCCCAGGTAATTTACTCTGGACTGTCCAAAATGCGTATGGACCGCATGGAAGTCTTATGAAGGCCCAACCGCATAGTATATATGGAATTGCTTGTGTGTAATTCTTAAGAGATAAGAACAAAATACTTCCATATTTTGTGAGATATCTTGTCTTAAATAAATATGCGGTTTACCATGTTTAATATGATGAAGAATATTTGTACAAATATTTCTTCCTTTTCCAGCAGATATGATTCGAGTATTCATGGAATGTCTCGGATTTGGTGAGTTGGTGATTGGAGAATATTCTTCTCTAATTACAGAAAATCAGAATATCATGTTTCCATGATTAGGGTCTCTTAGAGTAGTATAAATAGAGCCTCTAAGTCAGTCAGAAAATTCGCACCATTCTCAAGTTCCTCATTTATTCTAAACTTGAGTCTCACTTCTTTCTGTCTCTGTCGGTGATAGTCCTTCGGGCCTTGCGTGAATCCCAGGTAACTCTTAAATGTTAATTGTTGTCTGCGATGGTTTTATCCTAGGGAACGATGTCCACGACGGGACTCATTCGTTTCAAGGGCAGCGAGTGTTACTCGTGACTCCATCAATTTGTGATTACTTGAAACGTGATTCATGCTTTGATTATTTGTAATTAAGCTTTTCAATTGTATGCTTGAATAATTAATAAAATTGTATTATTCTTGCATATGTTAATTGCTCGTTCAATTTTTGTTATTTGTTTTTCGCATGATATAATCAATATATATCCAACAGTCTTGAAACGAATGATAATTTGTTGATTTATATAGATTTTTTTAATAATGCATGCGAAGGACATATAGATTGATATAGATTGCATGGAAAATTTGGAAATTCATGCGTATTTCCAGTATTCATGCATGAAGAATATGTAGTCAAAATAATCATGCGTGAATAATGCATATATTACTTGCCTGCCATATTTATTAATATGCATATCAATGTTTGTCCAAAAATACGCATATGATTTGTAATTCTGAGCAAATCATAGGTAATTGCATGCTTTATGGAAATTATATGTTTGCAAAAATATGCATGCTAATGGTTTTGGTTATCTATAACAAAATCAGATTGAACAATTTGTAATGTATAATTGTTTAAAAATATTATACTACAATATTTCATGTGTACTTATATTTAATGGTGAATAATTTTGTATGTACACATTGTTGAATCCCAGAACCATGTCGAGCAATGATGCTGCGAAGACTACCCCTGGGGTGATGCCTATTGTGGCTGTTCCTCATGCTGAGAAACCCGAGAAGTTCAATAATGGTATGAACTTCAAGATGTGGCAACAGAAGATGCTCTTCAACTTGTCCACTATGGGTTTGGAACGTTACGTTCACGAAGATCGTCCCATTGTGGATGAGAAAAGCGCTAAGGAAGTTCAAGATGCTGCGGTGGAGTGGAACTCTAAGGAGTATATCTGCCGCAACATCCTTTTGAATAGCCTTCACGATGCCATTTGGAATGTGTATGAGGTGAAGGAGCCTTCTAAGGTGTTGTGGGAAACTCTTGACCAAGAGTACAGGGGTGAGGAAGTTGGATCCAAGAAGTGGGTCATCGGCAAGTTCCTCGACTACAGGATGGTTGATGCCAAGTATGTGGTCAGTCAAGCTCAAGAGCTTCAAATGATGATCAATGAGCTGATAGCCGAGAAGATGACAATGTGAGAGACTCTCCAAGTCTATTGCATCAGTGAGAAGCTGCCTCCAAGTTGGAAGGACTTCAAGAGTTATCTGAAACACAAGCGAAAGGTGATGACCATGAGGGATCTGATCCAAAAGCTTCGTGTTGAGGAGGATAATCGCATCTCTGAAAAGAGGATGAATGGATCTGTGCCTGTGGCAAGGGCCAATCTCGTGGAGGTTAGTGGGAGCTCCAAGTCCAAGAAGCCCAAGGCAAAGAAGGGATCCAAGTTGGGAGCTAAAGGTGGAGTTTCGAAGAAGTCGAAGTTCACTGGCAAGTGCTATAATTGCAACCTCGCTGGCCACAAGTCCTCCGAGTGTAAGAAGCCAAAGAATGCCAAGAATGAGGCCAACATGGTTGAAAATCTTGCACGAGATGTGAATAACATCGATCTGTGTGCTGTGATTTCTGAAGTCAGCATGGTGGACTCCAATCCAAAGGAATGGTGGATTGACACTGGTGCTATGAAGCACATCTGCTCTGTCAAGGAAGTGTTCTCAAACTTCAAGGCAATTGAAGATGGAGAGACCATCTACATGGGCAACTCTGCAACTTCCATGGTGAAAGGTCGTGGCACTGTGGTGCTGAAGATGACGTCTGGGAAGGAGTTGACTTTGAAGAATGTTTTGTATGTGCCAGACATTCTTAAGAACCTTGTGTCCGGTTCTATGTTGATCAGGCATGGCTTTAAGCTAGTGTTTGAGTCTGATAAGTTAGTCTTGTCAAAGCAAGGTATGTTTGTAGGCAAAGGTTATGAGCTAGATGGTATGTTCAAGTTGAACACCATGGTTGTACCTCCTAAGAAAGATGAAATGAATGCTTCTTCTTCTGCTTACATGATTGAGTCTTCCAATTTATGGCATGGTAGACTAGGACACGTTAATTATGATTCGATAAGAAGATTAATTAAAATGGAGAACATACCTAACATGGAAATTGATGCAAATCATAAGTGTGAAACTTGTGTTGAAGCTAAGATGACTCGAACGTCTTTCAAACAAGTTAAACGAAACACGAAACCTCTTGAGTTGATACATACCGATATCCGTGATCTCAAGTTCGTGCAAACAAGGGGAGGTAACAAGTATTTCATCACTTTCGTGGATGATTGTACGAAATACTGTTATGTGTACTTGCTGAAAAGCAAAGATGAGGCAATTGAGAAATTTGTTCTCTACAAAACGGAAGTTGAAAATCAACTTGATAAGAAGATCAAGGTGATTAGAAGTGACCGTGGAGGTGAATATGTAGAGCCATTTAGGGACTATTGTTCTGAACATGGCATTATTCACGAGGTCACTGCCCCCTACTTGCCTCAATCTAATGGTGTGGCTGAACGTAAAAATTGCACTCTTAAAGAAATGATGAATGCGATGTTGATAAGTTCTGGGTTGCCACAGAGCATGTGGGGGGAGGTTATTTTGACGGCCAACTATCTTTTGAATAAGATACCCCATAAGGATGAGAAAGCAACTCCTCATGAGTTGTGGAAAGGCACGAAGCCATCCTTTACGTACTTGCGAATGTGGGGGGGGGGTGCCTTGCGAAGGTATTAATCCCACCCCCCAAGAAGTTAAAGATCGGACCTAAAACGGTTGACTGTATCTTTATAGGATATGCACATGAGAGTAGTGCTTATCGCTTCCTTGTACATGAATCTCATCATCCCGAGATTCACAAGAAAACGATCATGGAATCAAGAAATGCAAATTTCTTTGAGGATGTGTTCCCTGCCAAGGAAAGGGCCAAATCGTCGAAAAGGACCATTGAGTCATTAGACGAAGGCGTAGTAATTCCTGACGATCTCGAGGATCAAGAGGAGGAAGTGGATGAACCTAGACGAAGTAAACGGATTAGGACCGAAAAAACATTTGGTCCTGATTATCTAACATTTATGCTTGAAAGTGAGCCACAAAGCTATAAAGAAGCTGTGAATTCGTCTGAGGGGCCTATGTGGAAAGAAGCGATTAAAAGCGAAATCAACTCGATTCTACATAATCATACTTGGGAACTAGTGGACTTACCTCCGAGGTGTAAACCACTGGCCTACAAATGGATCTTCAAGAAGAAGATGAGAGTAGATGGCTCGATTGACAAGTATAAAGCTAGACTTGTAATCAAAGGTTATAGACAAAAGGAAGGTCTTGACTACTTTGATACTTATTCTCCAGTCACGAGAATAAGCTCCATTAGAATGATACTTGCTATCGCCGCGCTGCGTAAGCTTGAGGTTCATTAAATGGATGTGAAGACTGCCTTCTTGAATGGAGATTTAGAGGAAGAAATCTACATGGAGCAACCTGAGGGGTTTACGGCTACCGGTCAAGGAGGAAAAGTCTGCAAGTTGGTGAAATCAGTGTATGGTCTCAAACAAGCACCAAAGCAATGGCATGAGAAGTTTGACCATGTCGTCCTTGCCAATGGTTTCAAAATAAATGAGTGTGATAAGTGCATCTATGTGAAAGACACGGAAAATGGATATGTAATCCTATGTTTATATGTAGATGACTTGCTCATTATGGGTAGTAATGAAAAGATGATCAAATCTACCAAGGACATGTTGAATTCTTGTTTTGACATGAAGGATATGGGACTGGCGGATGTGATCTTGGGGATAAAGATCATCCGAAGCTCTGATGGTATCACCTTAACCCAGTCTCATTATGTAGATAAAATCCTTGAGAAATTCAACAAGAATGACTTAGAGGTGGCGATGACTCCAATAGATCCAAATTTGCATCTACGAAAGAACAAATTGGAGGCTATTAATCAGGTGGAGTACTCGAGAGTCATTGGGAGTGTGATGTACTTGATGAGTTGTACTAGACCAGACATTGCCTACACTGTAAGTAGGTTGAGTAGATACACGAGTAGCCCCAGTATGACTCACTGGAAAGCAATAACTAGAGTATTGAGATATCTACGTTATACTCGTGATTATGGTCTACATTATTCGAGTTATCCATCTGTAGTTGAAGGATACAGTGATGCAAACTGGATACACGATATAAAGGACCTGAAATCCACTAGTGGGTATGTATTTACACTAGGTGGAGGAGCAGTCTCGTGGAAGTCCTCTAAACAAACGGTTATTACTCGATCCACGATGGAATCTGAGTTTGTTGCCTTAGACAAGGCGGGTGAGGAGGTCGAATGGCTCCGTCAATTCGTAGAGGACATTCTTAGATGGCCGAAGCCTGTGCCAGCCATATGTATACATTGTGATAGTGTATCTGCTATTGGAAAGGCTCAGAATATGCTCTATAATGGGAAGTCTCGTCATATTCGACGGAGACATAGTTCCATAAGACAACTTCTCTCAACTGGAGTGATCACAATTGACTATGTAAGGTCGAAGGACAACATAGCCGATCCCTTGACTAAAGGGTTGAATCGAGAGATAGTTGAAACATCATCGAGAGGAATGGGACTGAAGTCCATTAAATGATGGGTTACGTACGTGGACACCCAACCTATGTGACTGGAGATCCCAAGATCTAGGTTCAAAGGGACAACTAAACTGCAAAGACCCATTGCAATCACTGTGGGGGTTTCATACCTCCTATCTTATTCCTATGATGAAGAAACAGTGATGTGAATGGAGGTTAAGCATTAGGTTGCTTTTAATGGTTCATGGCATCAAGTGTGTAGTACTTGAAAGAGTGCATAGTCTCTGGAACTGCTCTTACGCCAAGAATCACCTATGTAAGCGAGAAGTGTGGCCGCTTCGAAAGGGAATTGTTGGGACGCAATTCTTTAGAAACCTTACAGAACTAGGCGTGTGCCATGGCCTAATTAATTGACACAACCTAGGAAAGCGCAAGGGTTAGAAAAGATGTCTGTGGGAAGTGTATTGTCGTTCACACAAGCGGTTGGGGAAGTTCAAGGACATCGCGTCTACTTCCTAACCAGTGGGCTAAGTGTACTCTCTCAAGGGAAAGTTCAAAGGGTGACACCTACTTATCCTATGCAGCATCTATGCCGTCGAAATGAATCTATCACCAAGTCAAACTCTGTGTCTGACGTGATTGTTCTGATTCCTACATCAATATCTATTCATGTGGGGTTTTGTTGGCTTAGCAAGGTCTGTCCATTTTTTCCAAACCCTATTGTTTTTATCCTCAAATTTACCCCAAAAGAAATGTGACAATTTTTTCTCAATAGATTTAATTATACCTTTCGGGGGATTTGTTACCGTCCAAATATGTTGAGGAATAGAATAGAGGCAAGATTTTATTAAGACCATTTTCCCTCCTCCACTCAGCCATTTATTTTTCCAATTTTGAAGCTTATGGTCAATGTTAGCCAACATAGGATGATAATATCTCATTAAGGTTCTTCCTCTAAAAACCGGACAGCCTAAATATTTGAAAGGAAAAGATCCTTTTTTTCAGTCTTAAAACCATTTTGACCTGATTAAGCTTAGCTGAACTTGCTCTTTTGCTCAAATAAAACTCAGATTTGTCAAAGTTAAATTTTTGGCCCGAGGTATACTCAAATATTTCAAGGAATGCTTTGATCTTGATTAAATTAGACTTAGATACTTGCATTAAAATGATCGTGTCATCCGCATACATAAGATGAGAAACAGAAGGAATAGAAGCAGAAGTCTGAAAACTAGCCATTCTCTTATTTTGAAATATGTAAGCTAAACTCCTAGAGAAAGCTTCAGAAAATAGATTAAATAGAAAGGGTGAGAGAGGATCACCTTGTCCAGAGATATGAATGTTTTAATTTCACTCTTGAAAGAGGAAAAAATGGGCGAGAATTGGCCCAGGTAATTTACTCTGGACGGTCCAAAATGCGTATGGACCGATGGAAGTCTTATGAAGGCCCAACCGCATAGTATATATAGAATTGCTTTTGTGTAATTCTTAAGAGATAAGAACAAAATACTTCCATATTTTGTGAGATATCTTGTCTTAAATAAATATGCGGTTTACCATGTTTAATATGATGAAGAATATTTGTACAAATATTTCTTCCTTTTCCAGCAGATATGATTCGAGTATTCATGGAATGTCTCGGATTTGGTGAGTTGGTGATTGGAGAATATTCTTCTCTAATTACAGAAAATCAGAATATCATGTTTCCATGATTAGGGTCTCTTAGAGTAGTATAAATAAAGCCTCTAAGTCAGTCAGAAAATTCGCACCATTCTCAAGTTCCTCATTTATTCTAAACTTGAGTCTCACTTCTTTCTGTCTCTGTCGGTGATAGTCCTTCGGGCCTTGCGTGAATCCCAGGTAACTCTTAAATGTTAATTGTTGCCTGCGATGGTTTTATCCTAGGGAACGATGTCCACGACGGGACTCATTCGTTTCAAGGGCAGCGAGTGTTACTCGTGACTCCATCAATTTGTGATTACTTGAAACGTGATTCATGCTTTGATTATTTGTAATTAAGCTTTTCAATTGTATGCTTGAATAATTAATAAAATTGTATTATTCTTGCATATGTTAATTGCTCGTTCAATTTTTGTTATTTATTTTTCGCATGATATAATCAATATATGTCCAGCAATTTTTGTAGAAACATCACGGCAAAACTAAGCATGTACACGATAATATGATAGTTCACATTACACGTAATTTATTTCGCCAAAGTTTACAAATACTTACAGAATTTATTCGCCACTCTAAAACAGTAAGAGTGGTACATGTATTATTGTATTTCAGGAGCCAAATTCATGTGATTAAGTTACTCCTGTAACATTTGTTGGAGATTAAATTTTAGCATCAATCTCCTTGACGGCAGCCACAGCCAAGTTCATCAATGAAGTCGGATCTGGGGTGAATGGAAGAAGCTTCAGATAATCCATAGTCCATGTCGCAATGTTCTTTCCATTTGGAGCAGTTTCCACCTGGAAAGTTGCGCTAAGAGTTGTGTATAAACTCAGAAGGTCTCCTCCAATAATCAGATAGGTTACTGATTTGCTGGCCTCGTCTAAGGCAACCACTGTGACTTTGATCCATTTGGATTTTCCCTCTATTGAAAAATGAAAAACAAGAAGAGACTCTCAACTCAAAATTCAACTCTTGCTTTCATTTAAAATTACACCTAATACTTTGCTCTTGTTATAACAGAAACATGCATCTCACGTCAGGAAAATTTGTTTAAAATTTACCACACAACGCTGCCACATGACATACAGTCTACATGCCCGATATTTTTGTGTAATTTAATTAAGAGTCCGTCTTATGAAAGATGACATTTTAAAAAATTATGATATTTTTAATCTAAATATTATAATTTTCATATTAAAATATTATATATTTGTAGCAAAAATATATTTAAAATGCATGATTTATTGTATACAAAAGCATATACTTAATTTAGAAAGTGCATGTTTAAATTATAAAATACATTATTTAAGTTAAAAAAGATATAGTGATTATTTCATGACTTATGGAAACACAGTTTTTTCTATGACTAATCATTTACTCTTAGCCATGTTCTTCGAGGACTATTATAAACTGTTACAGTAACTTATAAAGTGTTATTTAAACTTATGAAAAATGATACATAAATCTTAAAAAGTATTGTGTTATATCTAATCCAGCATCACGTACATAAGATAACACGTGTACAGTGATTATTTCATAACTGATGAAAATACAGTTTTTTCAAAGACTAATCACTCTTAGCCATGTTCTTTGAGGACTACTATGAAACAGTTGGTCTAACTTATAGAGTGTTATTCAAACTTTTGAAAAATGTTACATAAATATTGTATTAGATCTAATGCAACACCACATAAATTAATACATGTAAAAGTGTTCTAGTAATTATTCTAACTTAGCATTTTTAGCACCTAAAACAACACTTTCAAATATTACAATAAGCTTAGAGGGATATATATGACCCGCATATTGTGGCAGTCAAAACTAGAATTACCATCCACATAAGTAACGCTGAGGATGCAACCAAGAATTCCCCACAGGCCATCAAGCAGGTCCAAACTCTGAAATATATCGGGTGCGCCGTTGAGCAACTGATACGGTTTGTGGGCAAAGATGTCAAAGATCGCATCCGGGCTGGACTTGACCTCGGTCTTGGAAACCAGCTTGCCCGTAAGACTCATAGCTTCTAGATTCTGAAGTCTCACAAAGAAACAAGAAGATAGGGGTGAAGATATTAGAATAGACTTTGGGGTTTATAAGGGAAAATCTGGGGACGACTCCTTCTATCTCATTTCAATATGTAATTCAATTATTTATTTAGTTAATCGTTCTTAAATTTGACATTAAAATTAAAGAGCCCATTTCTTTAAAATGGCCTTTTCATAAACTATAAAAATGTCAGACACTCAAGTGCAATTTTACTACAAAACATAAAAAAATCATTGGTTAATGAAATTAAAATCTAGGTCAAATTCGGGTTATAAGCTACTCCCTCTGTCCCACCAGAAATAACATATTTACTTTTTCAAAGTCAAATTTGTTAAACTTTGACCAGAAATATTAATTAATATATAAATAATAAATGTATCATGTGAGATATTGTTGAATTCGTTTTAACATATATTTTCTAAATATTAATTTTTTATATGGAAATAATATACGTATCTAGAGATATTGACGGTCAAACATGATCATTGAAGACCGTAAAAAAACAAACATGCCATTACTGTTGAACCGGAGGGACTATTAGGGTAAACTCACACGCCAATTTAAGATTTTGTTGGACACGTGACATATTTAGGGGAAAACATATGCTCTCTGGTAAAACATTACATATTTAATTAGAGTAAAACATAACTCTAGTAATTTATATATTTTACTCAAAAAATGTAATGTTTCGAATCAAAATTCTAATATTTTACTTGTAGTTAATGTACAGTATAAACCCCTAAATTTATATTATTTTTATCATGACTTTGTCAAAATTAAATTAGTGTATATATATATATATATATATAAATCATGTTAGATTTGTTATAATTGATAATTTCAAATTATCAACTCTTCATAAATTTTAATTATCTTTAATAAAAAAATTTAAAATTTAATATTTTTTGAGTAGATCAATAAAAGTTAAAGTGTGATCTTGAAGAGGGACAAAAATCGCATGATTGAGTTGCTAGGGTCATCGTTTGTCTTTTTATATCTGAATCACATGAAGCATGTATCTTTATTTTTGTTTTATTATTTCCACCAAGCATTGACTTTAGGTTATAATAATTTTATGAAGGGGTGTTTCGTTGAGAGGATGAGATGACCTTCCAATGACTATGCGTATCAAAACACTTGGTTAAACGAAATTCACCTATATATGTGGATCTGATTAATATCAGAATGAATTTACTAATAAAAAATATATGGTACAAAGTATACTACACTTATCTTTACTAATCAAACGTGTGAATTCTGCTAGCTCCCTTACCTGCCGATCCGCCTTGATCAAACTCTCCCTGACCTCAAAACTCGTCGACGTTGGATCTTCTCCTCCCATGGAATTAAGACATGATTCTGAACTTTGAATGGCAGGTCACGTATGTTGGAACATAGAATTCTGGCTCTTTGCAATTCTCTCGAAAGAATGAAAATCTGTGTGTAGATTTTCTCGGTTTAATTCATGCATTGAATTCAGCCGTGGTGTCCCCTTTTAAAGCTATGAGCAGATTGAAACTCTCCATGATTATCACCATAATATTCTCATTCCTTATCTACTTCTTTAAGAATATTCAAATCCCATAAATAAAGGATTTTCCTTATCACAATATCTCACATATATTCGATAATATCACCATCATATTTGTAGGGATTTTCCATAAACCAACTATGATTCTACACACACCTAATACATAGAAAAATATTCAGAATTCCATAACTCACAAATACCATAATATTCTGTCCTTTCTGCGTAAGATCTGATTGGCGTATTTATGCTAATCTGTATGTTCCAACATGGAAAGATTTTCATTTCCAAATATGTCCACAAAATTGCCAACTAAAGTATTCAATGAATGCCACTTGACTTTACAATCTCCCCCTTTGGCATTTTGTGGACCCAACCTTTTTGGACATTAATATCATGACGAAAAACTTGTAATCAAACACATAGGTCTTCCCCCAACTCCACCTATGTTGGAACATATGCAAAATACTGAATCTGATATAAAAGAATACCAACCGGATACCCAGAATTCCATAATACCATAAAAGAATAATCAGATTATAGTCATTCAAATCGCCAAAATATTCTTCCCCTGTGGCCATGAAGATGCCAAAGGCAAATAAACCAAACAAAATTGACATAAACAGAAAGCAGGCTCCCCCTGAATGTGACACTAGATCTACGTTGGAACATAGATACATCAGAAAAACATCTCCGTTCAGGAGCAGCAGTCTAGGCCTTCAGTTGCGCTTTCTCCACCTCCAGTTTAGTCTTCTCTGTTTCTAGTGCTGTCATTTGAATTGCTATCGCCCCCAACCTTGCATTCAGTACCACCAATTTGGTCACCTTTTCAGCAGCTGCAAAAGTAGAGCCTTCAGGATTCCAAGGAAGATCATGAACGTATGCCAAAGGTCTTCTTGTTAGGCCGTAGGAACTCTGTATCTATAATCACATCGTTCTCTTTCCCCTTCACCTTGACACTCTTAGCCAATGCATAAATAAGCAAGGATACACAATATCATGTTTTGCCTTTGGGGCTGTAGCTTGCCTCACTAGATTCTGTTGTATGAACAACCCAAGGTTTACTGATTTCTGTGTTCCAACACAATACATCAGTTTAGCCATTTCTCTAGTCAAGGAAGTAGTGTTGGATGATGGAATCCAGCAGTTTACGACTACCTAATATAGACCAAAGAATCTCGGCGACAGACAGGAAGCTTGTGAATAACTAGTTTCAGGTCATTTGGTCTTGTATCCTCCTAAGATTGCCGCTAGAATTTGATCATCTGACACTCCTAGATCATCTGGAAACACTCCCTCAAATTCTGGAGTATGCAACCCCAAAATCATGTTTATCCTGGCAGCTGAGAAGTCAATAACCTTCCCCCGTACATAAACCCTTTCAAACCAAGGGGAATCAGCCTCTAAATTTCCAGCCATCAATTGGAGTACACTTTAATGACCACCTGTCTATTGTACTGAAGTTGTACAGTGGCCGCTTTTTTCATTCCTATTAATTCCAAAAAATCAGAAAGCCCACTAGCTATGTATGCCTCTAGGTCTACGGGTCTCTCAGAGATCACATTCCTCTCTACAAACACTTCTCCCATTTCTTCAGAATTTATATCAAAATAAGAAAATGACAGTGCTTCACTTACAGGCAGAGGTGGCACCACTTTCTTCTTGGGAGTTGTCTGAGTTTTCTTGGCCTTTTTGGTTGGTGAGGAATCCTCAGTAGAAAACACATTTCTCTTACCCTTGGCAGTTTGTAAGAACTCATCTAACACCTCATCACTGGAGTAGTTCAACTCAGGTTGCTCCTGTGTTGGAACATACTCAGTATCTCCATCCCCTTCTTCTTCAGCAGTCTGTGTTCCAACATACTGGTCTTTATCTATTCACCTTGTCTCGAAATAGGTACTCCAATCTGGTCTCCTTCCACATCAACATCAGCATCACCAATTACCTCAAACTAGCCTTCACCTCCCATGTCTTCATCATCAATCTCCATCTCCTCAATATTTTTAGACTCTGCATTTTGTGTTGGAACATTGTCGTCTTCTTCACTATTAGAAACTTCTATTATTACCGGTTTTCTCAGTTCCTCAATTCTTTGAGCAGCTTTAGAATCAAAAAAATCCTACAGGCATCCTGTCCGTAGACTTAACCACTTCCAGTCCTGCTGCCTCATTATCACTTATCTCCTTAATTCTAACACAACTCGGGCAAGGAATAGATCAATAAACATGAAACCTATCTGTCCCTCTGTAAACATAATATCTCCCCCTCATAAATTTAACTTTATAATTATCAATATCCCATAGGTTACCAACATTACCAGATACTAATTCTGTGACATTCACATTCAAGAACTCTTCCTCTATACTCTTAAGTTTACGCAAATCCACTGTATTTATATTTTCTTCAAGCCATTCAAAAATCTCATCCACGTTATTAAATTTCATTCCAAGAATTTTGAGAGCAGGAGGATCAGGACCCGTTACCTTCTAATAGGGACCCTTCCTTTTGGCTCTGGAATGTTCATCCTGTCTGTCACCACCAGCCTCTTCATACTTTTTCCTTTGCTTGACATCATCATCCTCCAGAGATTGAAGAGTTTCTTGAGTTTCTTCTTCGACCGTGGGAGAATTGGGGTTCCAAGACATCTTTCGGCAAAGATTTGTTGCGTAGGGAAAATCGGGGAGGAGTTTGGCAACAAGAATCCGAAAGAAACCAAGATGACTGGGAGAGTGGCCGAAAAGAGAGGGATTTGGAGAGATTTAGACAATTTTGAAACCAACACAAACTCTTCACTTCACTTTCTCGTTTGCCGCAAAAAATGTTTTCTTTTTCCAAGATGAGCAATGGTGATTATTTTCTCTCTTGTCAACTCAAGACATCAAATCAAGGCATACGAACTTCCAACATACCATAAATATACTACTATTTTGTAGAAATTTTTCTTCTTTCTATTTTTTTGTTTTTCTGAATTTCTGAACAGAAATAAAATAAAATATTTACATTTAAATAAAGGCAGGAATTACCTCAAATTTAGCAAACACCTAAGTGTTGTCTGAGACTTTCAAAACTGGCAGTGTCCAATGGCTTTGTAAAGATATCAGCAAATTGCTCGTGTGTGACTACCACAACTTCCTTTCTTTCAACAAGATCTCTAATAAAATGATGACTTATGTCAATATGCTTAGTTCGAGAGTGCTGGACTACATTTTTTAAAATATCAATAGCACTTGTGTTGTCACATAAAATCTTCAAAGGGCCTTGATGAATTCCATAGTCATTAATCATTTGCTTCATCCATAACAATTGTGCACAACAACTTCCTCACAGCAAGATATTCAGCTTCCGCAGTAGACAAAGAGATTGAATTCTATTTCTTACTATAACAAGAAACTAGATTCGTGCCAATAAAGAAACATCCACATGTAGTGCTCTTTCGATCATCAGCATTACCAGCCCAATCAGAATCATTGTACCCAATTAAATCAGAATCTTGATTCTTAGAATACCAGACACCATACTCAGAAATCCCACTTACAGATGAAATAACTCTTTTGACCACAGTGAGATGAGACGCCTTTGGATCAGCCTGAAATCTTGCACATGTCCCTACACTGAGACATATATCTGGTCTACTTGCTATTAAATACAATAGACTCCCAATCATTCCCCTGTATAACTTTTGATCAACTGCGACTCCTTACTCATCCTTGACCAGTTTGTCAGTAAACCCCTATAGGTGTTCGAACTGCTCAGGCATTGCTTAAACCAAATCTCTTTACTAGATTCAGTGTATACTTACTCTGATTTATAGACAGACCATGTTTTCCTTGCTTAACTTGCAGTCCTAAAAAGTATATGAGCTCTCCAACCATGCTCATTTCAAATTCATCTTGCATAACCGTGACAAAATCCTATACCATAGATGGTGAAGTAGAGCTGAATACTATATCATTAACATAAATTTGGGCAATCAGAATTTTTGATGACTTTTCAAGCACAAAAAAGTGTGATCTACTCCCCCTCGACGATAACCTTTCTTAAGAAGAAAGTTAGTAAGTCATTCATAACATGCCATTGGTGCTTGCTTTAAGTCTTATAAAGCCTTCTTGAGGTGATACACATGATGAGGGTAATAAGGATCCTCAAATCCTTTAGGTTGTTCCACATATACTTCTTCATTTACCACACCATTTAGAAACGCACTCTTGACATCCATTTGATACAGAGTAAAGTTCATAGAGCAGGCAATAGCAAGTAAAATTCGAATAGACTCTAACCTGGCAACTGGAGCGAATGTCTCATCAAAGTCAACTCCCTCAACCTGTGTATATCCTTGAGCTACCAGTCTGGCTTTGTTTTAAGTAATATGTTCGTCAGTATCAGATTTATTCTTGAAGATCCACTTTGTGCCAATGACATTTACACCTTTAGGACTAGGAGTTAGATACCATACATCATTTCTTGCAAACTGGTCTAGTTCTTCTTGTATTGCAGCATTCCAGTATTCGTCCAGTAATGCCTCCTTGTAATTCTTTGGTTCAATGAGAGAGATGAAGTATTGTAATCCTGCCAACTTCTTGTAATCCACCCAAGGAACTGATCGAATACTTTGTGCCATTGATTCAGGTTGATCCTGTGTTGGAACATAGGATATGGCAGTGGGGATGATGTTCCAACATGCTCAGTTTCAATTGGTTCAGCATCAGTCTGCTAAGATGTTCCAACATGCAATGGATCTGCCTTGTTAGGTTGACGAGGCTGTGTTGGAACATGAGTATCGCCAGGTTCATCTTCTACAACATCTAACTTTTGTCCATCTTCAGAATCATCCACAATAATATTTATGGACTCAATGAGTGTGTTTGTCCGATGGTTATAAACACGATAAGCCCGACTGTTCACAGAATAACCAAGAAAGATTCCAGTATCACTACGATAATCGAATTTTGCCAATTGCTCTCTGTCTCTGAGGATGTAGCACTTGCTTCCAAACACATGAAAGTATGAGACATTTGGTTTCCTACCCTTCCAAATCTCGTTGGATGTTTTGTTGGTGAATGGACGCAAATATACTCGATTAATTGTATAGCAAGTTGTGTTAATAGCTTATGCCCACCATTTTTTGTGAATTTCTTTCTCGGCCAACATAACTCGAGCCATATCCTGCAAGGTTCTATTTTTCCATTCTACAACACCATTTTGCTTAGGAGTGATTGGTGCAGAAAACTCGTGTTGAATCCCGAGCTCATCAAAGAAGTCACTGAATTGAGAATTTTCAAATTCTCTACCATAATCACTACGAATTCGAACAATCTTCCCAACTGGACTTTGTTTTTCAGTCTATAACTTTATCACCAGACTTCTAAATACTTCCATCGTATCTGATTTTTCTTTTAGAAAAGCTACCCATGTAAATCTGGAAAAATCATCAACACATGCAAAAAATACTTCTTTCCACCTATACTAGGTGTATTGACCGGACCCATCAAATCATTATGCAATAATTCCAAATTTCTTGAGGTGGATATATATTGAACTGAAGAGTGGGGAGATCGAATTTGTTTACCTTGTTGACAGGATCCGCACACAATTCCTCCCTTGCTTGTTAAGGTAGGCATACCTCGTACAGCCTTTGCATTTGCAATTTTCACCATGGTTTTGTAATTTAGTGAGCGAGCTTCCTGTACCACAGAAATCCTTCATCCTGTTTCAAGATCATGCATCGTACTTCCTGTTCCAGCAAATAGTAATTATCTGATGATCGTATGCCTGAAAGAACCTTGGCTTCTCCGTGTTTCACTATGCATTTTTCTTTCTGAAATTTCACTATGCTTAGCAGATTGGCCTTCAGGTCTTCAACAAATAGAACACTAGTGAATACTAGAAATCCTTCAATCTGTGATTCACCTTTTCCAACCACTCTACTCTTCTTTCCATCACCAAACGTAACATAACCGTCATCATATGGTGTGATATTTGTGAGGAATTCTTGAGTCCCAGCCATATGACGAGAGCAAGTGCTATTAAAGTACCACGAATCTTTGGAATTTGATATAAGCTAAGTATGTGCAACAAAGCATCTACCAAAACGTTTGACAACCCATACCTTTCTGACCATTTTTGTTTTCTGGACTTTGCCTATGTTGGAACATACCAAGAGTTGACGTACGACCATTTGATCTCTGAGAAATTTCTAGCATTGTTCCTCCGAGTGACTTGATATGAACAGTAGCTGCACATGAGAGGTTTCCTTTGATGAGGCTTGCCGGACATTCTCTTTACCTCTCGTATCTTTGTCTTGAGAGTTACTGGACTCTTAAGCATCTCTTGTTTCTCAGTATTGAGTGTGCCTATGTTTTTGAGTGGGTTGTAATACCCAATTCTGTGTCGATCTCCAAAGTTCTTTCCCATGTCTAAAATATTGTCAAGCTTTGCTTTTCCAAAGTTCAGCTTAGAAATTACTGCTTCAGAAGACTCAGCTCTCTTGGTTGCTAATATTAGCTTTTCATTTAAATCTCCATTCTCTTTTTTAAGTTCAGAAACTTTCACATGCAATTCCTTTTCTATTCCCATCAACTGTGTGTTTTCTTCCTTCAGATCTTTGTTTGTGTCAACTGCTTGGAGCCACATAGCATACATCTTTTCATAAGCGCTGTAGATTTTTTCATGACTTACAGGAAGTCCATCATCTTCATCACTGGATTCTTCATACGAGTCTATGTTGGAACATAAGGCTTCGATTTTGTCTGATGTGTTGGAACATACATCATCTGATACGTTATGACTTTTTTCCCCAAACGCCACATAGTTACTTGTGAGTTCCTATTTGTCTTTGTTGTCCTCTTCATCTTCACTCCATGAGGTGACATATGATTTTCCTAACTTTTTCCGGGTAATTGCACATTTAGCCTAAATATGACCATTTCCTTCACATTCTCTGCATTGAATTCTTTGAGGCTATTTTAGTTCACCACATTGATTTTTTGAGAACTGCTGACTTCATTGTTCAAATCTCATCCCACGATTACCTCTAAATTCTTGTGGCCTCAGTCTATTTCCACCATACCTTTCTTGAGATTTCTTGTTTACTACTTTCTTCCACATTCTTGAGAAGTTTTTCGTGATAAGTACAAGTTTGTCAAGCTCATCATCACTTTTGGATTCATGATTATCCTTTGGTGAAGATGTTTTGAATGGTAACTCCTTTTGAACCCTTTTTTTAGTCTGCTAGAATGTCATTTCATACATCTGTAATGATCCCATTAATTCATCTAGGCTCATGGTGGCTACATCTCGTACTTCTTGTATTGTTGCGACCTTCATTGTAAATCTTTTAGGGAGTGATCTCAAAGTCTTTTTCACCAATTTAGCCTCATTGTAGACTTTTCCAAGTTGATATGCCATATTAGAGATGTCCCTGAGTTTTCCGTTGAATATAGCAATTGTAACATCTTCCTCCAACTTGAGTTCCTCGAACTTAGTAGCCAATATCTATAGTTTGGATTCTCGAACTCGACTAGTTCCTTCATGAACGGTTTGCAGAGTATCCGGTGCTTTCTTGGCTTGATAACATGCAAAAATGAGTTTGAACCGGTTTTCATCAACTGCAGTGAAGATAGCGTTTAGTGCTTTTGAATTCGCCAGAGACGCCTTGAGGTCATCAGGAGTCCAAGTAGACTTGTCTTTAAGTTTCTGCTCCTTTTAGCTCGACTCTCCTTCTTTTGCCTTAGAGCTTGTATGAGTATCTTCAGTAGGGTGATTCCACTCATTTTCAACATAGTACCATGCAAGTTCATCCAGTGAGTTGATGAAAACTCCCATGTGTGCCTTCCAATAATTGTAGTTGTTGCCTTCCAGCAGAGGTGACCGTGACACCGAAGCTACTTCTTTGGTTGCCATGGTAAAATCGGATCACGCTTTTCTTGTCACAACCAGGGGAAAAATAAGTGACCAAGCTCTGATACCAAATGAAATTTTTTTTTACCGAATTTTCTTAATTATTACTAGTATGTTCCAACATAACCTATCTAACCAAGTATGCAATAAAGTAAGGCATTAAAGATACAACACTTGGTTACGCAGTACGGTGAAATTCATAATGAATCCACTAATCAGAAAGATATAGTACAAAGTACACCATACAAAATACTTATCTTTACTAATCAAACGTGTGAATTCTGCTAGCTCCCCTAGCTATCGATCTGCCTCGATCAGACTCCCTATGACCGTGAAACTCGTCGACGCTGGATCTCCTCTTCCCAAGGAATTAAGGCATATGATTCTGAACTTTAAACAGCAGGTCACGTATGTTGGAACATAGAATTTTGACTCTTTGCAATTCTCTCGAAAGAATAAAAATCTCTGTGCACATTTTCTCTATTTAATTCATGTATTGAATGCAGTCATGGTGTCCCTTTTAAAGCTATGAGCATATCAGAACTCTCCATGATTATCTCCATAATATTCCTATTCCTTATCTGCTTCTTGAAGCATATCCAAATCTCATAAATAAAGGGACTTTCCTTATCACAATATCTCTCATATATTCGATAATATCATCACTATATTTGTAGGGATTTTCCATAAACCAACTATGCTTCTACACACCTAATATATAGCAGAATATTCAGATTTTCATAACTCACAAATACCATAATACTCTGTTCTTTCTGCGTAAAATCTTATTGGTGTATTTATGCTAATCCGCATATTCCAACGTGGAAAGATTTTCGTTTCCAAATATGTTTGCGCGTTGTGAGCAGAATTTATATTATTATTTTGTTTCAGTTTAGAACTGAGTATTTGTAGGCTTAATGATTCAGGTGTTGTGGTGTATTTTTCCTGTTTTAAACGACTTAGCAATGAGGAAGAATATCGATCGTGCCAATTTAGCTAGTCTAATAGCTCTTTCATTTATGCACTACATATATGTTAATATAAAAAAATCTTCCATTTATATATATTGACATACATGTGTAGGTGTTTATTTATATATTCATGGTTTAGTGTGATTTTAAATTTTGGCTACACAACATTGTATAATCTTATATATAGTTTTGCAATTTAAAGTAGCAAGAGAAACTACTAACATCTGGAACTTCATATTTGTTTGGTTTTGTTTGGTCCTAGAGCCTTAAGTCAGCAATAATAAATGAATTTTACGGTTGGAATTACTAACAATTGCCTCTACTTCGGAGAGTTTTTGTGGGGTCGTTGTATTATTTATATACCTTCCTTTAGTGTCGATGCATGCCCCTAATATGTTGGTTTGTTCGATCCTTAAAAAAATTTGGTTAGAATGGTACATAAACAATAACCAGGTTCAATGAATAACACTTGATTTTACACATGTACTTCAACTTTACTGATATAACATCTGGGAGTAGAAAAGCTTTAAAACAGTAACCTGATCTTTATTACACACATAATATCACAAGGTAGAAAAAATAACAGACAACACATTACAGATAGCTAGTAGTACTCAATTAATGAGTGGCAATTTCTTGGAGTTCTTGAGCATCAAGCTCCTGGAGGGCAGCAACAGCCAAGTCCATCAACCAAGTGGGATCATTGGTGAGCGGAAGAAGCTTCAAATGCTCCATCGTCCATGTCGCAATGTTCTTTCCATCTTCAGTAGTTCCCAACTGAAGGGTTGCGCTAAAAGTTGTATATAAGCTTAGAATGTCCCCTCCGATTATCAGATACGTATCGGATTTTTTAGCCTCGTCTATGGCCACCAGTGTCATCTTCACAATCTTGGTTTTACCTTCTGTTATGAAAATAAGGAAAAGAATTATAATCATACATATATCAGATAAGTTTAAGTTCTTATCAAAAATATTAATCCAACACAAATGTATGTATTGAACCTAGCTAAAATGTTACAGGAAATTTACCATAAACAAATGTACCGGAGATGCTGCAACCCAGGGGTCCCCATAAACCATCCAACAGGTCTAAACTCTTAAATACATCGGGAGCTCCATTCACCAGCAGATACAGTTTGTGGGCATAGATATCAAAGAGTACGTCCAGTTTAGACTTGACTTCTGTTTCGGAAACCAGTTTACCCGTAAGACTGTCCATTTTGCTTCAAGATTTCGAAATAAAAGGAAGGAAAGAGAGGAAGATGGAGACAAAATATTGAAAAGGGCTGGGTTTATACGGGTGTCTGACGCACAAATAGTAGAAATATTTCAATGGCAAGGCCATTGGCCATAATTTTTCGTCGGTTGCATAGTCTTGAATCACATCAACTCGGTTTATTGGCTCTATTATTATTTAGGGATAAGTGTCAATATAACCCTATCTACTTGAGTAAATGCCAATATAACTCTATAATAATTTTTAGTGTAAATATAACCCTAATTAGTTAATGAAAGTGCCAATATAACCCTCAGACTCCATTTCCGGCATTGACCTCAATTTTTCAGCGTTGACTCTATGTAAATTGATCAAAATACCCTTTTGGCTAACTCTAAAATTGGGTGGATAATTTTACCCTCATAGTTAGCCGGAACGCCATAGTTCGTTGAAATTAGGTAGGGTTTTATCAGCACATTATGCAATCTTATTGGGTTATATCAGCACATTCCTAATGTTTGTAGGATTATATCAGCACATTTCTAATGTTTGTTGGGTTATATCAGCACATCCTTAAAACTTATAGGGTTATATTGGCACTTTCACTAACTATATAGGGTTATATTGGCACTTTCACTAACTATATAGGGTTATATTGGCACTTTCAAATATTGAAAGGTTATATTGGCACTTATGTCAATTAGGTAGGGTTATAAAGCACTTTTTCTATTATTTATAATCTATCTTTTCTAAGTCATAACTTCATGGACACATAGTCCCATATTAATAAATTGCAGCCTTTTCTAAGTAGGGTGTTCAAGTCACCCGATCCAATCCGATCTGATCCACTTTGGTTTGATCTAATCCATTTAAGTTGAGTCGGATTAATTAATGTCCCCTTTGAATGAAGTTGGTAAATTAAATTTGGGACCCAAATCAATGCAAATTAACCCATTTTGTAATTTTAATCAATTTTCTTTAAAAATCAACTTTTCAAAAATTCGATCAGACTTCATGGTTGGAGTTCCAACCCATGGTACAACAAAAGCTACGACTACGAAGCTGCTATCTGTCCGGGTTGGCACATTTATTGATATCTCCGGGGAGTGAAACCTAGACGCAATAGGTATAGGCCTAGGTAGAGGGGTTTTGGACTATATGGGTGTATGCATGTGGGTTGCCGAGTTATCGTTACGATGACCGTACACTAGTCTTAGCTAGAAAATTAGCCTAAAGGGTTACAAATAGAGATAGTTTAAGTAGCAAACTAGGGTTAGTGTGATTCGCAACCTTAGGGCCAACGATAAAATGCCTATTTCTTTACCTCTATAGGCCTAGGGAGAAGCATTCATAGTGACCTGAGACATAATCGCACGAGGAAGAATCAGATCTGCGCAACGGCAGGGCCAGTGTTGTACTTCCCTAATTACGGAGGCGGTGCCGATGGAAGAAAACGTGTGCACCCTTATATGACATATAGGGGGTAGTATTGACCATCAACCACACAACATGACATAAGCATTAGGATAGGTTTGTATGTCTTGAATGTGATTCAATCTAGGATCAAAATATACTACCAGTCATGCTAATAAATATTCCCTAAGTGCTAGCTATATAGTTTTACTCTCTTGTGTTCTTGCATGCTTGTAGTTGTGTAGTTAGATTAACACACACACACCTCCCCTCCCCCCCCCGGTACAAAAAATCCCATTTTACAACATTAGCGCTATTCGGCTATTCCTGAAACATGATTGGATTGACGACCTAATTGCGACAGTGTGTAGTTAACTTTTATATTCCTAGCATCTCTATTGATGACTCCGGTCTTGCCACTATCTACCCTCTAGGTAGCTTAGTAGTAGGAACATAAGCAACAAGTAAATCTCTTATCTTTGATTCACAGCTTTTCCGTTAGTTAGTAGATTTCCCGTAAAAAGGTTGTTCATTAGAAACCCTGCGGGAAGCCGGATCAAATTTTTACACCGTTGTCGGAGATGCTATTTTAAAGATTTAATTGTTAACTTGCATAGCTTGTTAGTAGAGTAGTTAGTGTTGTTCTTTTGTTTCTTTGTTGTTTTCTAGAGGTATTGCTTGAGTTCTTGGAGCAAACCGAGGACTCTTCCACTATGATTCCAAACTTTGTGTATTTTTTTTGTTGGAAAAAAATGTGGAGAAGCAAGGCTCAACAAGTGATATTTTGTAGGATAGGTCATTGCGACCACCTTACAGAGTCTTGCTCTTGGATGAGCGAATATGAGAGAGAGGTAGAAGTTGTTTGTTCCTAAGGCCGATGAAATTGAGATTGGTACCCATACCATAATTTCTCCTAATTCGAAGTTCAGAGGTACCTCGAATTCATCGTATGGAAATGCATCGGGAAATTAACACTTTGGGTTAGATAATTGGACTCACCAACCTATACAATGCCCCAAAACTAATCCATAGGATTTGTTCCCAAATCGGATTATAGAAAATTTTTGCAAGCTATAGCTAATGTTACCAAGAGTAATGAGTTACTCTAATAACAATTAGATAGCAACATTAGAGATTTGGGAACTCAACTCTACTCAAGAATTGAGGGGGTTGAAGGGAAAGTGAGTAAATTAATGGAAAGGGTGAGCCAACTAGAAACCCAACATTCTGAAAATGAACTATCCCTAGTTGACCTTGAGATTTTGGTAGATGAATCCAAAGGGAACGGGGAGTGGTATGTTGAGAGTGAAGAAGTTGAGGAAGGGGTTATTATACTTAATTAACCATATTACCTATTTTTAACCCAAACTCCACCTATAGAACCGACTTTCACATTTTTGGAACCCTTAGAAGAAACCATAGAGAAGCCAATTGAATATGCTAAGCTTTTGAGCCACCTATTTCCTCTAAGGTTGACTTCTCCCGTACTACATCTTCCTCTTAGAATATTCTTACCCCCACCTCTCCATTTTTTGTTTCCTATGGTGATAGGGTACAAACCTGCACCATATGGATAGCATTAGGGTCAGGATGACACCTTAAATATAAGGAGCTTCCTGGGAGTCAACCCAAGCTTTGAAAAATTAGTTTAGTTCCTTTTTCTTTGGAAAACAAATTCTCACTTTTATCCTTCCATTCTTACCCCAAACCATTAGACACCACTACACTCCACCACCTAAACCACCACCAAATACACAACCTAGGACCGCACACTGGTGGATTCTTTGTGTGGATGTTGATTGATACTTGTTTAGTGTGGATTTGTAGTGGCTTGATTCAAATTTCATGTTGGGGTACATTTGGGGATATTGAGGTGGGAACAATGCATTAATTGGGAAGTTATAATTGCCTGTCATTTGGTTTACCTCCTTTTCTTTTCATGTCATGTTTCTTATTTGAGGAATATGTGTGTTGTAAGTGTGGAGGAAGATAAGATGTCACATTGCATTGTGTTATGGATGTTTAGTGTTTTTGGTGTGTTTTCCTATTTTTAGCTTTTGGTTTTGGAACACTGTTACACTTGGTATACATGTTTGTTTTGTAGGAAGCATATGGTTTTTGGAGAAAGGCGAGCAAATGGGGTTAGGAGGAGTTTAACTCCTGGACCATGTAGACGTACATGATTTGTGATGCTCAAAACTATGGACAAGGAAGAGAACCAAACCCCTAAAGTTCATGAGGCGTGTAGACGTGCATAACCTGTGAAACTCACTCACCATCCTACATCCAAATCACCATTTCTTCACTACCACCCCCAAAATACCAACAAAACCCATTTTCCCTCAAACCCCTAGAAACACACAAATCGAAACCTAAGAGGTAATTCTCCATTGGGATTCAATTATTTATTCATTTTGTGGTGTATAATAGTGGTTGTGAATGCACTTGCTTTATTAGAGGTTAGGGGTAGTGTATTGGGGTGATGGTAGTTTGTTCGTTACATTTCATGATTGTGCCACTAACACTACAAGAAACTGAACCTATAACTTTGCCATTTTTACCTCGGTTCTTTGGCTTAGGTCAAATAACCGAGGTAAAAAGTTTTTTACCTTAGTTATTATTTTTTTTGAAGTAAATAACATAATTTATGTCAATTTAAAAACTGAGGTAAATAATAGGTTTTTTTACAGCAATTTTACGATAACCGGGGTCAATATCTTTGAAAATTGAAGTAAAAAATATTGCTGACATAGGTACCACATCGGTACTATGGGTATAATCTAGCTGTAATAGTCAATGATGAGAAGATCGACTTCGTAGCAGTAATCGATTTGGCCAAAATTCTCTCGATATTAGTTAGCAAGGTCACATTTTCCAAAATGTGTAGTCGTAATACCCATTGATCCAAACTTGTGCCTAAATCCATTCACATAAATTAATTCATGCGATATAGCATGTTAGTTGGTGACATGTTGGTAAACATGAAATCATGAAGTGCGAATGAAGTGTGATGTCACTATTCTCTATCATACCTAATAAATCAACGATCGTTAACCAATACAGCCAGAACTTGGAATGTACCATCTAAAGGTCCCATTCCAAGTTCACAACAGCTAACCTCAAATTATTAAGTTAAATAGGTAAGACTAAAGCTTGGTATGTATATCCACAACACATAATGCTACGTACCATATAACATCCCATCAAACTAAAAATTTAAAAAAATACATAGAATCCCAATAAAATCCACACAAACATTTGTCATATTCTACGACAAACTAACATATTCTATGGAAATAATTGGGGTGGTGACTTAGGTGGGATAAAATCGTCTGCCGTCGAACTACTTCCATCGTCTTGAGAATTAGACTCCAACTTTTCAGTGGAACACTCTGTATCGCTGGTGCTAGAACCTTCTTCATTATCTGTGGTTTCCATCTCATCCTCGGCATTCCCAGGCTCCTCATCCCCAGGGGCATTGATAGCAGAGGTAATCATAGACTTTGGCCCTCCAATTCTTCCAAAAGCTTACGCACGTTGTGTTCTATGCGCTATGGTAGGGCCTTAGTCTTGGCCACGTCCTTTAGGAGGATGCCCCAAGCCCTTTATGTAAGTCATGTGGGAAGAAAAATAGGTTAAATTAAATTAAAACTTTAAATTTTAATTAATAATAATTTGGAATAACCACAAAACTTAAAAAAATTGTTATACCTGATCGCGGGGCAGTAATAATGGTGGGGGAAGCATCCATAGTTGTGGAAGTTGGTGGAGTCACCTCGAGCCCGAGTGTGGGAAGCACATCCATATCCCTCCTGGAGATGTTGCGATCAATCCACGTCTCCGCTTCCCAAACCCAATGCTTTTTCCCAAAGTAGTTTGCATCGTAATACTTAGGCTAGATTTTCACTTTCAATTTGATGGGAACCTTCTTCTTCTCCAAAATGGCGATGATTACATTGGCGTATGGGACTGCATGACTCTTCATGGCAAGGGCCACTTGGTGCAGCTTCTGGACGATAGTGTACCCGGGGCCGACTACCTTCTTATCCGCAAGTTGGTAGTATATGACGGTCCCATTGATCATGCACTCTGCTGGATGTTCGGCCAAGATTAGTACTTGTACAATTATATTGAACATCATTCTCTCCTAAAGGTTGAGAACACCAAGCTTGATCTGCCTTGGTTGCATGAGCCCGTTCCCCACTTCAATTTTGAATGACTTATTCACCATTCGGTTGGGGTCAAGCGTGTGGGATGGGTCATTCTCGTCAACCCGTGGAGGCCAATTGTTCCGGCAGTATACCTGTAGAGGCTCAACCTTCGGCTGATCCTTACTACTGACTATGAACCCATTCGCTTGATTGATGAACTATGTCTTTATCTCCACATCTATCCTGTTAAATATTGTCTTATAGATGGTCTTTAATTTTCTAGTGAAATTGGTATAGAAATCTTTAACCTCTGTATCATACGTCGGTTTATCCAAGCATATCAAATTCTCAATTCTAGACGATTTGAAGGGTTTGAGAAAAATATTGAGGTGGATTCACTTCACGTCATCAGGCTTCATCACACTGACCTCATTTATTCTTTGGCTCCGGATCCTTTGAAAATGCTTCTCTGCCTCCTCTTTGATGAAGCGTATTTTGTCACATGTTGACAATGGAGGGGTGGTTTTTCTCTTAGCCTTCTTAGTGTGTGATGAACCTGCTTCTGTGGTGTCTTCCCTTTTCCTCCAGGTTGTCTGCTTAATTCGAGCCATATGAGAAAAAAGAGAACGTGGAATAGTTAGTGCAACGGTCAAGAACCTAATAATGTCAATGTGTTTTGGCCAACTTTGCATTTATGTCGCAGACACTTCGGCTAGACCAATGTGATCAATGCAAAATTGCAAATACATGTGTTTGAATCTGCGACGGCACATGGCCAATTAACTAAGCCAAAACAGTGTGCGACTAGAACATGAATGGTCCTAAAAAATACCTATAATCTCAACCAACCTCAATATCTCAAAGTAAACAGCTAACATGCCCCGATTGTAAAACCATGAAATTGGCAACGAAAGAAGTATATGAAATCTGAAAAACCAACATCAAATTCATTGTAAAATCCTTACCTTAATTAGGGTTTCTTGATCCTTCCCTTTGAAGAAATCCGCCAATGTACTACGTCCAAATGAATGTTATTTTTGGGGCTATAGTGATATAAGACCAAGTTTTTGCATTCAGATTTGAATGTTTTCCGACCATTTTTTTTAGGTGGAAGGTTTTGGTGTGATGCCATTGGTTGGGAATGCCAAGGGGGGGGGGGGATGGTCGGCTATTCATATACCCACAGTGTAACACTACCATTTAATCACAGGTGCAACATCCCAGCCTATGTCGCAAACAAAGACAAACACACAATATATAGTGCGACATTGTTGTTCGTAGGTTTTAGGCCACATATATGATTGGGCCCAAACATTATAAATTTGGGCATTTAGCGAAGGTAATTTAATTGACATGAGTCAAAGTGGCGAAGCGGATCGACCAATCCGATGGGAGACCGAAGCATGCCCGACATTGCTTTAAATAAATACTGGGTCGTATTACAGCAGCGACCCAAGCCAAAGAATCTACGGGCCTGGTCAGTGGTGGACTAAAACCACAAATTCCTGATATCACATCCATGTCGTTGTCACCAAATATTAACTGACAATAGAGCTATGTTGCAAAATTGGATTGCAGGCCGATTAGCCCAAAATCAAAAACTCTAGGCCTAAACGATTCAATTAGATAATTAATTAATATGGGATTATTTTTTGGTACATTGCCACGACCACCATGTTCCAATTTGGCCATGAACGCATCACCGGAACGGGTACGGATTATTCACGGATAGTACATTACCAAACTTTGAGGAAATTACACTGTGACCCAAACTTCCTTGCATGTCACTACACTTAGAAGACATGCACCTAAACTTAACGATGAATGTTTCATATGAAAATTATGCGTACTGTCTTACAAAGATGCAAACTTGGGTAAACGTCCATTTTTGTTGTATTCCATTAATACCATTACGATGAGCGTTATGGGAACGATAATTTTCCCCACATAGAATCTCATGAAATTTCATATTCTAGGTTTTTTATGAAGTATAAAAGTAATAGAATTCCGTCCATCAAATTTTAGAAAGCACCACTACGTGGTCTAGAGTAAATTGTGGTTGATTACTTAAAAGTATACGAGCTAGGGTCAGTCGTAAAAACTTGTGGAAGTCTATGCTCCACCTTTGTAAAATTCACACTGTCACAACCATGATGTTCCAATTTGGCCATGAATGCATCAATGGAACGGGCACAAATTATTCAAGGATGTACATTACGAAACTTTGGGGAAATTACATTATGGCCAAAACTTCCTTGCATGATCACTACGCTTAAGATACATGCACCTGAACATAATGAAAAATGTTTCATATGGAAATTATACGTATTTTCTTACAAGGACGTGAATCTGGGTAATCGTCCGATTTTTTATACTATTCCATTAATACACTTAGGATAAGCGTTATGGGAACAATAACTTCCACCACATAAAATAACATGAAATTTCGTATTCTAGGTTTTTTTATGAAATATAAAAGTAATAAAATTCCGTCTGTCAAATTTTAGAAAGTGCAAGTACATGGTCTAGAGTAAATTGTAGATGATTACTTAAAAGTATACGAGTGTCAGTCGTAAGAAATTGTGGAAGTCTATGTGGAAGAAGGCCAGCTTTTTATTACTCTCGGTTATTATAAGTTCTACTAGGGATGACAAAGCTTCTTTTTGGTATGATCGAAATTGAGTTTGGGACAACCAGTTATCTTGTTGATTTTCGCACTTAGACCCTTCTAAGAAAGTGGGAGACGTTGAAATGAAACATTAGAGATAACATTTTTTTTATTAAAATTTTGATGACAATGTTGTTCTGATTTGGTCATAAATGGGTCGACGGAAGGATCCACAACCCTTAAATGGAGAATCTTACGACAATTTTCGAATATTAGACTATGTCATCATATGCGTCGTTGCACACGTGTCGCATTTAACGAAACATGTACCGAGGATTGAGCAATGCCGCTCAATCTGAAATTTCTAGTGGGAATCAAAAATTTCAAAAAAAATTGAAACAAAAATTCCGCCCCAAACCTATTTCATGCCAATAACTATCAGTACTAACACCTATTTCCATCTCCAATACAAATCCTACAAACCCACCATATCCATTCACACCATTACAACAAAGAAAGGGCTCAATCAACTTGCTCCCCACAACCATCAACAAGTATCCAAGGATGGAGAATTTCTAGGTTCAAATTAATTGAGTTACTTTTCCATCTTTTGCATATTCATTTACCAATTTTGTTACCATATACCTTCTATGTGTCTTTTTCTCATTCATCAAGATCAAAGATTTTCATGAATGAGGAATGATTTTGTTACATTTTATATATTGTATGTTGTTTTGTTTCCAAAATGATGGCATGTTTGTAAAAAAATGAGAAACAATGCTTAGATTCGGATGAATACAATATGAATGTGCGACACTGGTCACAGTTAATCGCTCCATACGATATGGTACCAAACAAGGATTGGCATCGCAAAGGTCAAGGAAGTATTGAAATTATCAATATCTATGAATACTGAAGTTTTTATTACTCGGTCTTTGCGACATCGGTATTTATGCATGCGGCGCCGCTTTTATTCCTTTCAGTTACTATTTTCATATTGAGATTAATGTTGTGTACGTATGATTGTATTATGTGTATTTATAGGTACCGCCCAATTGCAACATATATTTTGTTTCCTATGTATCAATTGTAATAGGATCAAAGGGAATTATCGATGGACTTCTAGAAGTTTGATGGACGGAGTTGTATTTTCACTAGTTGCTCTGAAAATTTAAATGTCGTACAACGTAGAAATTGGAGGTTAAATACACTTAATGATTCAATTTTATATCAACCTCATGTATTTTAATATATCATTACATGTATTTGTAACACATGTCATAATTTTGTTGGTTTTAATTAACATGTTAATCAACTCACAATTATTGAACAATTGAGTGGTTTATGATGTTTAACCATTTCACGATTTATCACATTTTAAATAACATGTATCGGCTATCGACGGCCGATTGTTTGTGTCATCGAATATTTAATGTTACAATATTTTACGAGAAATGAGATCTAACCAATTAAACTATGATGTCGCATAAACCGGTTCCAAAATGACAACTTACCAACGTCGCATATACCCGTGCCATTTCTTTTTTTACGCCGGGCATTCAAAATGACCTCATATTTGTCAGTGTTCCCCGTCAGCTAGCACACAACGTGGGTCCCCCAACTATGCGCTTATCATTGCCATGACATCGCACCTATGAAGACCAATGTTGTCGTTGGCAACATCGCCACAGTTCCTCTCCCACCGGCTGCCATATTTCTATGGTCGACGTCGCATGCTTTTGGATGTTGATGTCGATCTTAATGATCTCATCGTTATGGTCTCCTATGATCAGTCATCTTTCATATGGAGCAACGTTGGTCGAAATACCTGCTGACGTCGGTCCAAAACCGAGGTAAAAGGTACTATTTACGTTTAATTTGAACCGAGGTAAAAAAATTACTTTTTACTTCAGCTTTATTTACCTCGGTTTTAATGGACTAAAAACCGAGGTAAAAGGTCCCGTAGAACTGAGGTAAAGGGTCTTGTAGTGTAAGAGTAGATTTTATTGTTCATTTTTCATTATAAGTACTCTCATATTTCCTTCCCTTGACATATGTTCTAGATTGTGTATATGCATTGAGAACAATGCAAGCTTTAAGTGTGGGGGAGGGGAATTAGATGATACTAATTATTCTTAGTTTCTTCTATGTAGTTTGTAGCTCTTCTAAGAGCACTTTGAAACAATGGAAAAAAATTATATACCCAGCTAAGTTAAACCCGGAATAGGTTGAAAAACCTATGCAAAAGTGAGGGGCCATGGTGTGCAAAAATGTGAGAAGTGAGCTTAGTTTGTGTGTGAAATAAGGATCAAAACATGAAAGGGCTCCTAAGTAAAATGAGAGAAATTAAGAGAAATTGGAAACTATTTTAAGCATCTCATGCGTTAACTAATGCATTCGACACATTTTTTATTATGTTTTGGTTGGTTGATTGCTAGTTTTATTTAGGTTTACATTACAAAGGGTTCAGATGACCGTTGTTGGTTTTCTTATCTAAATCCCAAGTTTTGTAGACTTAATTGGATCTAATGGACACTTCGTCCTCACAAGCATCTAGATCTTCTTTTAGGAGCTTCTTAGTAGGTTGCTCATGAGCACTTTGGCATAGTTTTTTAGAAGGCCATCTGCAAGGAAGGTAGTAAATTGTAAAAGGCCATCTGCAAGAATGGTAGTAGACAAAAGGCCACAAGTCAAAAGGTGGTAGTAGATGGAATCAATCCGGAGAAAAAGGGAGTCAAGTCCAACTCTTGAAGACCTCGCATGACCATGCCAAACAACACGTTTCGTGCCAGCTAGCACGGTCGTGCCAGACACCCTCAGCACAGGTCGCTGGGTCAACACGGCTCATGACCATCGAATGCTTTGTGCGGGTAAGTATAGATATGATCCATGCCAATTTACATGACATGTGTCACTCCAAATATAACATCTGAAGACCATCCCATAGAGTGTGACAATTTAAAAGGCCGTGGCATCATTTTTCTCCAGAATTTACTCCCAACCGATGGCCAGCAAAGATTTACATGACCCGCACCGTTCAAAAGGGAAAATCATGCATTTGGCCGGCGACTCATGAATAATTACATGGTCCACATCGTTCAACTAATTGAGAAAGAGCTCTCAGCTGGAGGCCTAAGTAAAATGACACAGCTGCGCGCATCAAAATGACTGAGATCAATGCCCAGTCAGCGGCCCGTGCCAAAAAACATGGGTTGTGCCAAACCAAGCCAGTTCCAGAAAACACAGGTCGTGCCCTATTACACGGCCCATTCCAAATTTGGCTACTATGTTATTTGTCCTCTTTTTGGGTTTTTTTCAAGGCCTAATTCCCTACTACTATACATAGGAGCCTATGTCTACTGGGGTTGAAGTGGGGTTCATTTTATTTTAATTCTCCAAAGAGTAGGTAGAGGGAGAAAGGGGCTAACCTTTCTCACTCATTTATTTCTCCTTGTTTTTATCCAAGGACATTGAATTCAATGAAAAATTTGGGTTCAATGCTTAGGGAGTAGTGATTGAGTTTAGGGATTTATATTCATGACTTGGTAATTGTTTAGGGAGATTCGATAGATCACCCTATATTTATGTTCTTATGAACATTATGTTTACTTGTGCTTTTCATTCTTGTTAATTGCATGATTGTTACACCATGTTGGCATACAACTTAGTCTACTTCCATGTAGGCGCATTTATTGATATATCCTGGGGAGTTAAACCTAGATGTAATAGGGGTAGAGGGTTCTGGGACTGTAAGGGTGTACGCATGTGGGTCACCAATTTACCATTATGATGATTTTACAATAGCTTTAGCTAGCAAATTGGCCCGAAGGGTTACAAATAGAGATAGCTTAAGTAGCAAACTAGGGTTAGCGTGGTTCGCAACCTTAGAGTCAACGATAAGGTGACTATTCCTTTGCTTCTGTAGGCCTAGGGAAAAACATTCGTAGTGGAGTGTCTGGGATATAATCACACAAGGAAGAACCAGATCTGCACAATGGCAGGGCCTTTGTTTCATTTCCCTAATTATGGAGGCGGTGCCGATGGAAGAAAACATTTGTACCCTTATGTGACAGATAGGGGGTAGTGTTGACCATCAACCACACTACGTGGCAGAAGTATTATGATAGGTTGTATAACTCGAATGTGATTAAATCTAGGACCAAAATATACTAGCGGTTATGTTACACAAATATTCCCCAAGTGCTAGCTATATATAGTCTTACTCTCTTGTGTTCTAGCATGCTTTTAGTTGTTAGATAAACACCCCCACCCCAAAAACTATTTTACAACATTAGCTATTCTTGACAGGTGATTGGATTAACGACCCGATTGCGGCTGTGTGTAGTTAACTTTTAGATTCCTAGCATCTCTGTGGACGACTCCGGTCTTGCCACTATCTACCCTCTAGGTAGCTTAGTGGTAGGAATGGGAGCAATAATAAAAATCTCTTATCTTTGATTCACAGCTTCTCCACGAGTTAGTAGATCTCGTGTAAAAGGTTTTCTTTGATTCACAGCTTCTCTGTGAGTTAGTAGATCTCCCATAAAAGTTTGTTTATTAGCGACCCGGCATGGAGGCGGATCATCCCTGCTCTTTTAACCCATAATTTTATATCAATTTAGGCCTAGACAGCTAACCTAGTCTAACCCATGGGTCAGCTTGACCAGCCTTATTTATAAGTAATAACTTCATGGTCCCATCTTGAATTGCATTAATTGATTTTGCACATTGAAAGATAAAAACTCAATTATTAATATCTTTAATTAATGAAAATTCTAGTGAAAAATTCATGTAACCAATTACACAAAAATTCATGGGAATGGTTATAAAATTCAATAATTTATATATAGCATTGGCCAATATCAATTGAGTGTCTCCTGCTCTTCCACACAATCTGCAATTCCAGGAATTCCTCTTGCTCGTTGTTCTTCCTCCGCCTCTCATTCGGCGATGCTGTTATGGTGGAGCCACCAGGAGCAGCTCCTCAATCTTATGCAACCGTAGTCTCCAAACACACTGCTTCACCTATGCTACTCGCTAACCCCAATCTATCACTCCAAGCCAATCCCATGACCAAACCCTAGATCAATCTGAGATTCTAATTGCTAGAGCTTCCCCTCAATCTAAAGTGTAGAATAGACCATTTAGGGGAGCCAAGACTACATTTTTCTGATACTGATTGCGATATACTTGAATTACCCCTACAACTGACGCTCATTGGGAAATTTTCACGGAGAAGGCCGGAATTGGCCAAGCTTCATCGTGATTTCCAAATAGCAGAGTTTCAGGGCCACACCAGCATTCACCTCCTTGATAATCGAGAGGTATTGATCAATTTCTCACTAGCATATGATTATTACAGATGATAGATCCATAAAAGTTGGAATTTTAGCTCTTACTATATTAGAATCACAAAATAAGAACCTACTTTTAACCCTAATATCGATTGCCCTATTATGCCTATCTTGATTGCCCTCTATGGTTTACCTATACAATTCATGGATACTCAAGTGATGATGGACATAGGCATTATTATAAGACAACCTGTGAAAGTAGATAAAGGTACCCTTAATAGAACCTGACCCAATGTAGCTAAAATCTGTGTTGAAATAGACATAACTAAGCCAAGATTGAACAAAATTTGGCTCAGTTTTAGGGGAATAGGATTCTCCGCCTTTCTAAGTGCCGCTAGCCCACGCCACCTCTCCACCACCACTAGACTCTTCATGCTCGCCTCTAGCCCCGCCTTCACCTCCAGGCTCCGCTAGGGTTCTCTCTGATACCTCTGTCTAGTGTTCTCTCTGCCACCATGAAGCTTGCTAGCCTTTGCCTATAGTGTTCTCTCTGATGCCTCCGCCTCAACTTGCTGCCTCTGGCATCCCCTCCCTTCGCCTCAACCCGCCGCGCCACGCCGTTGTGGCTCTCCGGATCTGGTTAACAAACAAAGTCAAGTTTTTCATTTTTTTTCTTGAAATCTATGTGTTCGGTGTTTGTTTTAGATTTCTTGTTTTCAGATTAGTGTAAATTTGTTGTTATTGCTTATAATTTTGTCATTATTGTTCTGAATTGTCAATCTGAACTCAAAAACTATTTAAAGTCAATTTTATTGCCCTTTTAAAGGTGGTTTTTAACCACTTTTGTTGGCATTTTTAAAGTCGGTTCTTGGAACCGTATTCTATGGATGGACAATGGATGTCAAGGACAGAGAAGGCACAATGAAAGTGCCTTTAATGGTCCGATATAACCGCCTTTAGTAGAAGGTTTTCTACTAGTGTGGTAAGATTTTTGGATTGGGTGGCATCATCATGTAGGCAAACACGGGATGCAAGCTTTTGCCAAAGGATGTAAGACATGTTCTTGAAATGCAGCTCAATCTTATCTCAGCATGGAAACTTGACGATGTTGAAATGACAAGTCACTTTAGAGATGGAAAATGGAAGATCACTAGTGGAAACATAGTTGTTGGTCGTGGAAGAAAAGATGGATCTTTATTATATGTCATGCAAGGACAAATCTGCTAGGGAGAGACTAATGCTGCTCACGATAACTCAAGTCTGAAGCTAAAGCACGGGAGGCTCGGCCATATGATCAAGAAGGGATTGCAAATCCCTGCCCAGAAAAACATCCTCCTGGACATAAAAGCTACAATGCTTGACCCTTGCACTGATTGTTTAGTTGTCAAGCAACATAGAATTTCTTCTGTTAGACCAGCATATCCACATACAATGGAGCATGTTCTTGACTTAGTGCACACAGATGTATGCTCAATGGCTAAAAGATCTCTTGGAGGTGCATTGTATATTGTAACATTTAGATGGCCACTCAAGAAAGTTTTGAGTATTTTTGTTGAAAACAAAAGACCAAGTGCTTAAGGCGTTCAAGGTACAAGAGCGGGGGGTGGGAGGACGTGAGACAGACAAGAAGCTAAAGTCTATCCAAGCTAATAATGGTGGAGAATACTATGGTCCATTTGTAGAATATTGAAATTCCTATGCCATCCGACTTGAGAAGATGCCGCTAGAGACACCTCAATTAAACAGACTTACCGATAGAATGAATCGTACCATTGAAGAACGAGCTCGGTGCATGTTGTCTCATGCTCAGCTCTCTAAACCATTCCAAGGAGAAGTTGCAAAAACCGGTGTAGACATCATCAACATTAGATCTGGAAAAATAAAATCGAACCCAAACGTCCAATAATAAATAATTAAACCAAACTCAAGCCGAGACCTAAACAGTGAGACTCGGTCAATAACCCAAAACTCAATATCACATTATCGAATCGAACCTATGGTACAATGTTATGAACTCTGAACAATGCACAATTCATGCCGATTTAGCCTGGACCACAATCTACGTGCCATCAATAAATTGTGGGTATGTCTTAACCGAAGTCTATGAGTACAGATTGATGCAGGTTATAGTTTAACTATCATCTGCAAAAATCAAGCTGCCTTTAAAAAAATGTTATGCCCCAAGCTTTTGAGTTCAGATGATGCTACATAAGTGATTCTATAGAAATGGGAAGAAATTACCTTGTGTAGGCGCTGTTATTTCCGCTTCCTCCACTAATGAGATGTCAAATAAAACTATACACATCTAAATGGTTAAACATCAAATAAAATATTAAAACACACATCAAATTAGAATAGTAAAAACTCAATACACTAAAATACACATCAAATTTAAATAGTTAATTATCAAACAAAACATCAAAATGAAACATCAAAATGGACATAAAATGTGATACTAATAAAAAAGTATCAATATGAAAACTTTTTAAAAAAAGTTCACACAGATAAAACATCAAGACCTAAGTAAGAGTATAATATTTAAAAAAGCATAATGTCAAAAATGATGTACAAAAGCTAACAAATTAATCATAATGAAAGTGTAAGTTATATTTTGAAAATTAAGATAGTAAAATATCACAAAGTAGTGTCAAAATGTATAAAGCGTCAAAATTTTAACATATAACACATAGGAATTTAGTTAAATATCAAATTTTAACTTTAAGATACGTAATTTTAGTGGGAAAATATTTCTAGAAAACATCACATTGGTTGAAATATCAAGTATTTAAAATGAAACCTCGCACTTGATACTAAAATGTGTGCATCGCATGGGAATGGAGGAAATTTTTATCCCCAAATTTGTGACTAATTTTTTACCCACAAGATTTTTATGACTCAAAATTATAATTTGTCATTTATTTACATCCAAAAATAGGATTTTTTTCACCACCCCAAACATTCTATAATTCAATTTAGAAACTTAACAGTGTATAAACTAGTGGGGAGCCTTTGATTAAAGGAAAGGTGGTTCCATATTCTTTTCGAGGAACCGCCTTCCCGAGGACCTTCCAAACTTAGAACATCTGTAATTTGGCTGCTCGAATTCTTTGAAGGCGGTTGGACCGACTTTGAAGTTGGTTATTGAAGAATGGCCTTCAAAATCTATCATAGAAGGCAGTTCAGCAATGAACCGTAATTGATTGGGTTTTAAAGAAGGCAGCTCAGTCTAACCGTCTTCTATCCTCATATGTTCCAAACTCAGTAGTAGGGTCTGAGAAGTGTTACGAGTTTGTAACTTTTGGATGATGGGTCAGAATTATGTTCCTCAATTGTATCGTAATTTGGACCAGCGTTCCGGATTCGTAAGTACTTCCCTTTGGGATGTAGGGTTAAGTACTTCCCTTCATATATATCCAATCATAATCCCCGTAGCTCGACGGTAAACTTACTCACATCATAACGCTCAGTCTGACCCACCCCGGGCCCAACCCTCTGAAAGTACTTCCTAGCCATTTGAAATGGGCACAACGGGACTGCCTCGGTAATAGCAAGCCAACTCTACCATGAAAAATCTCTAGGAAACCCTCAGGGTTATCGGGCTAAATAGTCGAGGGGTTATTGTAGAGGCAAACTAAGAAATCATTTATAGTGTACTTTGTGACCGTCACATTAACACCATGAACCCGGGTTAAATCCTTATTATTGAGATTCTTCCCTAGATTAGCATATAATTGCACCACCTCATCGTTGTGTACCCTATCATCTAATCTTAACGATTTTTCCAAATGTTGGTTACGAAAGTAGAAAATCAAGTAGCCTAATAATAATTCCTGAAAGCGATCACTAGGTATGACCTTAGGATTGGTACACTTACTAATTCTACGAAAACCCACATACCTATATTACACCTCCTCATTGGAAAACCTCGGTGTTTCCCCAACTGAGACGAACGGGTTGTGGCTCCTTGTTCAAGTGTTCCCTAAGCTGCTAGTCCTCCTTCCACCACGGCTCCGAGACATGATATTTGCAAAAAAAGTTGTTTCTTGATTTACAAATTTTGGTGTGGATGGGGTGGCTAGGATTATTGGAAATTTTTTGAATTGGGGATTCTAATACCATTTTTTGGATTTTTTAAGACACTAACAGTGGTTCCGAATCCGGAACTACTTGCTGGGGTTTTAGTTTAGGAGCTGAAAAACTTCCGATTGAGGAACATCCTCTTGTTCGGTTTAATAAAGGCCAAACTCAGTTCCGAGTTCAGAACTGAAGTCAGACGGGGTCAAATGGCGGAGCATAAAAGGCAATTTGAAAGGAGACATTTAATGTTCTATTGGGCGCGAGTTCCCCCCATTTTCCTACCCAAAACTCAAACTCAAACCCTTCTTCCTCTCAAAACAACCTCAAATCTTCTACTAAACCCAATTTCAATTTCTAACTACACCAAACCCTAGTCATGCATGGAATGCAAGCTCATTTGAAGATATTGTCATGGAAGGTAGACTTTGGGCTAGGTTTTTGAAGTGATATGTTGGACCTTGGGATCATTATCATACATACATAGGAGAAGATTGGGTAAATATTTCTATGTTCAATGACAATGTGTAGTAGATTGTATATTCCTCCGGATTGTTGTTGTAATGAGAAAATTTGTGTTTTTTCCTCATTTTTGTGCATTATAATGTATCAATTCACTTTATTAAAATTATTTTCATTCAAATACATTATTATTTGTTATTTTTTAGTTTACCCGATGGAGGAGATTTGATTTTATGTGTGTTGCTAGGTAAAGTAATGTAAAAACAAGTCTCTTGATGATCATGTATCTTCGTAAAAATGGAAATACCGAGACAAAACTTAGTGAAGATGAGGGCGGGGAGGGGTCGGATGTGGTAGGAATTGCTAAGATGCATTGTAGAACTCTAGAAACTAGAATGGCTAGAAAGGAATTTACCATGTTGGTTTTCAATAAAATGGGTCGTTGCTTATCGAAAGAACGTGCCAAATGGTCTAGTTGGGTAGGGAAAGGGTGGTAGGACCAGAGTAGAGATCTGCTATAATAATTGGCACGAAGTTCCTAAACAATACAAGGAGGCATTATGGTTGGAGTGCAAGGTAACAATCTTAAAAAGATCACTTGATCAAACTTGGTTTTAATCACATTATTTCATTTTATATTTGTTTACCAATATTTGTAAGAGAATATTTAATCACATTATTTTGTTCTATATTTCATTTACGTCACGTTAGAAACCCTTTTAAATCGATGCCCCTGACATGGATGACTTGAAAAGGAGGGCTATGAATATGCTATTCAAAAGTTGGCGAGAACACAAGTACTCTCTATCGAGGGATTACATCTTGTCTAATAGAAAAGATGATCAACCATAGCTAGCTTACACACACATTCAACCACAGAGTTGGGAGATCCACAAGAGAAGAGCGTAAGAGAATAAACAAATGTGGGTTGTACACAATTCGATATAAGTTTTATGTTTTTTAATTTTATAATTCTCATGACTAGCAAAATATGATGTAGGGGACGAGGGATGAGAAAAAGCACATTTCATATTTGAACATAACTCTGCATAGGAAGAACTGTGAGGGATGTGCATTGGCCGTACTCAAGTTTGTAAAGGAACAATTTGAGCGAGATGTACTTTTGGTTATCGAGAATGAAATTTCCGAGGAAGAGGCACAGGCATCGGTAGGTATGTCAAAGAAATGACAATTCAAATTGCGGAGAGAGTGGTAAGAATTTTACCAAATAACTTTTAGCTATTTTGAAATTTTAACTTTTCTTGTCAATTTCAATGTTCATTTCAATTACTTAGGCAAAATTTTAAAAAAATTAGATCAAGTTGACGGTCAATTCATTTCATCCGGTAAGCACGACATATTGTGCAAGACAACGGGTAAATCTGAACACCCCGGACGCACATTAGGGGTGAGTGTATTCTTGACACAAAGAGAGGAATTTAGAATTGTGCTTTCTTACATTGGGGCTAAGCCATCAAGAATCAATTTTTTTAAAAAGGAGGCACTTATATGAGACAAGCGATTAGAGAAGCAAGAAATTTTGATTCGCAATTTAATCAAACACACAAGTCTTCCTATACTTGAAAATCTTGAGAATCTAACTAGCGATTTGGAGTCTCCTTTGAGAGGGTCTCATCACTCTTCAGGTTGCATTGAAGTGAAAAAGTATGTAGTACCAAAGGCAACAATATTTGAAGAAACCCTGGACAGGGCCATCTTATCCACCAAGAAAAAAATGAGACCTTGTATCTAATTGCTTTCGTTTTTGGAATGTAATAAGTAGGCGGTACATTTTTATGTAGGCTAATTGATGTTGTATGCCCGGGCAGGCAGAGTGGCTGGTAATCGCTGTATTATAAGTGTGAACCTACAAGAAAGGCCCCAAAAGTGATTCAGGGGAAAGGGTTCTGACGATCAAGTCAGTACTTTCCTCTTGAGATTTGGTATTTCTCAGTTAGTGCTACTTACCTAAGCCAGAGCTGCTCCTTTGATATTTATAGTGAATCAAAATCATGGCTCCACATTGCTAGGGTCTCAGATCATGGGTTGCATCGTGATCGCTAGAATCCCAAGCTCGCACACATGTGTTTTCCCCACTTCTGGACTTGGTTCCGCTTTTACCAGTTCGTGCCTGAGTCTTGGGTTGGGCCAGTAGTAGGCTGGGTATACACAATAAACCCCTCTTAGCCATTTAGTTAATGGAACGCAAAGCAATGACTGTGTTTGTTGAGTGTTTGCAAATTGTTGTTCAGTTTATCCCCGAAGCTAGAATAACATGTTTGTCATCACAGTAACTTAAATTGTCTTCGCAATGTGTTGTGTGCTTCTTGGATATACTTGCTATTTTTTTGGAATGTATAGTTTTTGAGTTTGAATTTGAATCCGTACTTCAATTTTATGACTTTCGATGAACCTGGTTGTTGTGATTTTCTGTCATTAAGCCAAGATTCTCTCCTCATTATTTGCTACGCTTTTCCAAATTTTCTCACACGCTGTTATCTTTGCTTACCATATAAATGCCTTAAATTGACTAACCCAAATCCATAATTGTTCAGTCTATTACCTTTTCATATACTGTCGCCGTCTCTTATTCTATAAATGATAGCTTATTTTTTATGTTAGAATCCCATCATGATGTTTTTAACTGATTTAACGCCTCATTTTTTTACGTTTCAGTGTCTTAATTTATATAGTGGGCCTTATTGCTTTTTTAATCCCCTTAATATTTCATCTTCATTGTTCCTTCTTACTCTTCCTGTGCATCATCGTTCACTACCCTCCCAACTCGTACGTTTCTCTATCTTTTTCAATTTTTCTCGATTGTGAATCTGTGTGGTGTTGCTATTGTTCCAATTTGGTTGTTTACGCTTAGCCAAAGTTTTCCAGTTGTCTTCTCCAGCTTATTACCCGTGCTATATTTTTAAAAAAAATCTAGAATGCAATGTCTATTTTTTGTACCTCTAATTAATAGGGTTTTCATCTCAAATATTAGGATTCATACTGCCTAAATGTCCACCCCTAATCCAACTGATTCTCCTGTAGAGGATGTTCGGGTTGATGATGTTGATTCTGGGGGGATTCCAATCATCCCACCGGTTCTTCTGCCATTAATAGCATTATGTCCGATAACTGCTTGGAAAATTTAAAAAATAACTTTTCTTTTATGTCTTCGCTTGGGCTAAAAACCCCTCTTACTTCAGAGAGTGTTCGCACTCCCCATGTTGGTTATATATCTTCTTATTTAGATTATCTCAAGTTTGTTCCTGTCTTTCCCATTTCCCAACACATCATAGATTTGCTTCTATCTTATAAAATCACGTTGTCTCAGTTTCACCCTAACGGTATCACGGTCATTGTGGATTTCCAGTATATTTGTACCCAAGCCAACGTCCCTTTTTTGATTGACTTATTTTGTAGCTTGTATCAACTTCGTAAGGTGAAAAACTCACCTGATGAATTCACATTTTATCCTGTCATTCCCAATGTTGAGTTTGTAGATGGGTTTCCTAGTAACTGTGGTGTGTGGTGAAAAAAATATTTTTATGTTAAACTTGATCTTTAGTGCAAATAGATTTTCTGGCTTGGAATTCATGTTCCTAAGTCTAAAATTCCCAAGCCGGGAGTTTATCTTGCTGCTAAGTAAAAAGTTATTTTCGTACTCGGTGAACACTCTATATGTCTTCGCCATGCTGAATCTGAGAGCGAAGGTGTTTGTTTGTTGTTATTTTATGGTTTCTCTATTTATCGTGTGCTATTTTTATTTGGATATTTTATATTTCTATAGTTATCTCTTGTTGTTTTCTTATTGTTCAGTTAAATTTGTGTGTTTGCGTGACTTAAGTTGTATGTTGAATGGTAGATTTGGATCTAGTTGGGCGCAAGATTAATAGATCATTTATCCCTGATGAGGAGCCCAGGAAGATGGACAACGTGCCTGTCCAACTGCATGGTACTGGTGGTGACGATGTCTCTCAGGAGGACCTTGCTTTAGCAAGTTCTCAGTTATGACATGTTGAAGGCATGGCACCGGAAGGGAGAGAGGTGCATGTAGTTCATGCTCAGGAGGCAAAAAGGATAAAAAAAATTAGAGCGGTGGTTCCGCACGTGCCTCGAAGCATTCTGAGAAGAAGGGTCGCACTAGTCATTCCCAGTCTAATCCACCATTGCAAAGCAGTAGTTCGTTGGCAAAAGGGACTATTCTGGCCAATCTTTCCATGCTCCATTTACATGAGTCGATGATTACGGTATATTCGTTGTTGTTTTAAAACAATTTTTTCTTATAATGTTATGTTTTTACTACAATATCTGATTGTTATGTTAGGTTGTCTCTCTTTCCTAACGGATCTTATAAAATGGGGTGGGAATCTCAAGCTTGTTGGTGAGGGGGTTGCCAAATTCTCCAACAAGATAGTCCGCTATTGGAGCAGTATAAGGCTAGCGAGGTGCAGCGTGAGGCAATGAAGATCTCGCTTGAAGGTGTTGAGCTATGTGCAAAGGTCATAGAAAAAAAGCTAGTAAGATCCACGCTAAGTTAGAGGAGATGAAGACTAGAGGTCCTGCTTCACCATATTATCCTTAAGTTCTCATCGATCGGCTGTTCAAGACAAAGTCCTTCTCCAACCTTTTTGAGGAAATTTCCAATTTGACCCACAATGTGGGCTGGGTATACACCATAAGCCCCTCCTAGAAATTTAGTCAATGGAACACAAAGCTATGACTGTGTTTGTTGAGTGTGCAAACTGTTGTTCAGTTTATCTCTGAAGCTGGAGTAACATGTTCATCATCACATTAACTTATATTGTGTTCACAAAGTGTTATGTGCTTCTTGGCTATACTTGCCATTTTGTTGGAATGTCTAGTTTTTAAATTTGAATTTGAATTCCTACTTCAATTTTATGACTTTTAATAGAATTAGTTGTTGCGATTTTGACTTATTAAGCCGAGATTCTCTCCTCATTATTCGCTACGCTTTTCTAAATTTTTTTCACACCCTGTTATCTTTGCTTTTCTTATAAATACCTTAAATTAACTAACCCAACTCTAACACTGTTCAGTTTATTACCTTTTCATATATAGTCGTCGTCTCTTATTCTATAAAAGATAACTTACTTTTTGTGTCAGAATCCCATAATGATGTTTTTTGATGATTTAATGCCTCATTTTTTTTATGTTTCAGTGTCTTAATTTATGTAGTGGGCTTTATTTCTTCTTCAATCATCTTAGTCTTTCATCTTCCTTGTTCATTCTTATTGTTCATGTGCATCATCATTCTCTACTCTCTCAACTCGTAAGTTTCTGTCTTCAATCATTTTTTCTCGATTGTGAATCTATGTGATGTCGCCATTTTCCCAATTTGATTATTTATGCTTAGCCAGAAGTTATCCGGTTGTCTTCTCCGGCATGTTTCCTGTGCTATATATATTTTATTTTTATTTTGTTCGAAATACGCTTTTTTGCAGCTCTAATGAATAGGGTTTTCATCTCAAATTTTATTACTCATCCAGCCTGAATATCTACCCATGATCCCACTGATTCTCTTGAAGAGGATGTCCGGGTTGAGGATGTTGACTCTGGGGGGACTTCCGATCATCCCAATGGTTCTTCTACCATTAATGGCATTCTGTCCAACAACTGCTTGGAAAATTTGAAAATTAATTTTTCTTTTATGTTTTTGCTTGAGCGGAAAGCTCCTCTTACTTCTGATTGTGTTCGCACCCCCCATGTTGGTTATATATCTTCCTATTTAGATTATCTAAAGTTTGGTCTTGTCTTTTCCCTTCCCCAACACATCATAGATTTGCTTCTATCTTATAAAATTGGGTTGTCTCAGTTTCACCCTAAGGGTATCGCGATCATTATGGGTTTCCAGTACGTGTGTACCCAAGTCAATGTCCCTTTTTTTATTGACTTATTTCATAGCTTGTACCATCTTCATAAGGTGAAAAACTGATATGATGAATTCACATTTTATCCTATCATTCCCAATGTTGAGCTCGTCGATTCCTAGTAGTTGCGGTGTGTGGCGCAAAAAATATTTTTATGTTAAACTGGATCCTTTATGCAAATAGATTCTTCCGACTTGGAATTGATGTTTCTAAGTCTTAACTTCCCAAGCTGGCAGTACGTCTTACTGCTAAGTCCAAAGTTCTTTAAGAACTTAACGAACACTCTATAGGTCTGCGCCATGCTGAATTTGAGAGCGAAGGTGTTTGTTTGTTGTTATTTTATGGTTTTTCTATTTTGCATGCATTGTTTTTATTTTGCTATTGTATATTTCTATAGTTATATCTTGTTGTTTTTGTATTGTTCAGTTGAATTTGTGTGATCGCTTGACTTAAGTTGCATGTTGAATGGTAGATGTGGATCTAGTCGGGCGCAAGATTGATATGTCAATTATACTTGATGAGGAGCCTAGGGAGATTGACATCGCATCTATCCTACCGCATGGTACTCGTTCTGACAATGTCTCTCAGAAGGACCTTGCTTTGGCGAGTTCTCAGTTAGCACATGTTGAAGGAATGGCACCGGAAGGGAGAGAGGTGCATGTAGTTCATGCTCAGGAGGCAAAAAAGAGAAAAAAACATCAGAGTTGTGGTTTTTTAGGTGCCTCAGAGCATTCTGAGAAGAAGGGTCGCACTAGTCATCCCTGGTCTAAGCCACCATTGTGAAGCAGTAGTTCATTAGCAGAAGGGACTATTCATGCCACTCTTTCCAAGATCCCTTTGTATGAGTTGATGATTGTGGTATGTTCGTTGTAGTTTTAAAATAATTTTCTTATAATGTTATGCTTTTACTGTGATATCTGATTGTTATGTTAGTTTGTCTCTTTTTCCTAAGGGATCGTATAAGATCGGTGAGAGTCTTAAGCTTGTTGGTGAGCAGGTTGCGGAATTCTCCAAGCAAGAAGGTTTGTTGTTGGAGCAGTATAAGGCTAGCCAGGTGCATCGTGAGGCTATGAAGATCTCGCTTGAAGGTGTTGAGCTGCGTGCGAAGGTCGTTAAAGAAAAAGCTGGTAAGCTCAAAACTGAGTTAAATGAGATGTAGACTAAAGGAGATGTGGACTAAAGGTCCTGCTTCACCCTCTTACCCTCAAGTTCTCGCCGATCGGTTGTTCAAGATGAAGTCCTTCTTCAACCTTTTTGAGGAAATTTCCATTTCGACCCGCATTGTTGGTTGGTGCGAGGCTTTGGTGGAGCTACAACAGATGAACTGTGACTTGAAGCTGAAGAAATTGCAATCATTAGTTTAGTGTGAGATATTGGAGCAATATAGGGCTATGCTTAACGCTGAATTTATCAAAAAAAAATCTGATGGCGGACATCATTATGCCTCGTTATTGCATCTTGACGATCTTTCTTCACGTCCTTCTATTTGTGTTGCAAGAGTGAAAAGTTGACTATCTTAACAGCCTCACATTCACTTCTTCTGATCCTAAGCTATCTCCTAACTTTGAGGTTAATGTGAATATGGAGAATTCTGTTCAGGATGTGGACAAGGGCGGTTTTTCTCTCATTATTCAGAATACGCCCACTTCTCCTACTAATATTAGTTAATTTTATAGTTTTGGCTTAGTTTAAGGCCATTTGAATTTAGATCTGCAGCGTATAATTGTACTTTAATGTATGTCTAAACCATGTGCACTGCCTTTGATGTGAACTTTGTATGCCAGCTCTAATTTTGTACTTCTTTCTTGTATTTATTCACATACAGGCATTTGATATTTGATCGACATTAAGTTTTTAGATTCTCTTGATATGTTGGGTTCTAGTGTTCGTGCTGAGCAACATCCTTACTTTATGTCTTCCAATTCATGATGCCCTATTAGACTGGTTGAGATACTTCCTTATCAAAGGAATTTCTTGAGCTGCTTTCTGGTGATTATTTTTTAAGTATTAGGAGTTATGTCTTGGAATCTATTACATTATATATTGGATGGAGTGTCCCTACTTCTTCTTCATCTCTGTCATTTCCTAACAGTTGTCCTTGTAGTGAATTTTTACCTGACGGATACAATATTGAATCCCTTGACAAGGATATCATTTGTAGCTTAGTTAATTTCAAATATGTTGGTGTGAATGTGCATTCGCTCAACCTTCCCAGTTGTGTTCAAGAATGGGAAATGTCATTGGGCATTCTTCTCAAATATATTCTACTTAGCATCAATGATCTGGAGCTTGGATGTAAGAAGACTATAAGTGAGTCACAAGACTATATTTGCGAGTTGAAAGGATTGTGAGCTCATTAGAATCATCTTATCCATCAGTAGTAGCTAAACTTGATTAAAATGATTGGTTGGCAAAAAGAAGTAAAGAATTTTACACGAACAAAGCACATAAGGCTCATCAGAAGAGTGTAATCATAGATAAGTAGTGCTCTCGAATTGACCAATTATTGGATCATCTGAAGAAGAAACAAGATGAATGCGATTACCTTTCTACTTGTTCTTCAGGGTGGCAGAGCAATTGTAATGAATAGCTCATCGTGAATAGCCACCTACGTAGTGAGAATGGTCGCATTCGTGCTGAGTGCAACTGCCTTGACTCGTGTGTGCATCAGCTTGAACAAGCTTGTGTTGATTACCAAGATAAACTCGAGACACTTTCTGTGGAGCCTCGTGGTTCTACTAATTGTGGGGATCTAACTTTGAATATTAATGGGAAGATGATTAATCTACTTGAATCTGTTAGGTGACATATTCGTCAACTACCGGAGGAGATACATAACTTGGAGAATTTTAATAAAAGCTATCAAGACATTGTGGATGTCATAAGTGTTCCACTTTATCATGAAGATTTGGTCGTAAATCTAACTTTAAAGCGTACTATGAGAAGCATCTTGATCGTATGCAGCGAAGTGGTCGAACCCACCACCCTGCTTACTTATATATGAAATGGTGCTATGATCATATTTTATCTAAGAAGGGATATCAAGTGGAACAATCCCGCCGCTATGGTAGTTCTTCTTCTGTTGGGCTATCTCCCACACCAAGGTGTATATTACTTGTTTTTTTATGTAATAGTTTACTTATTAAAATTTTCAAAGTACTTTTTTTTTTCTATTACCTTGATTTTCTATATCTAATGTGTTTGGTTATGACTAGTATAGAATGTCATATATATTAGATATTGTTGTCATTATAATCTTGTGCTTTTGTCTTGAGTTGTCGACAAGAACTAGTGGTTACCAGTCTGAAATTATGGTACCACATGCTGCTTTGAGGTATTCACACCTGGTTGGTGCGAAGTTGCATGATTTGTTGCTTGTGAGTTCCAGGTTATGACAACCTGATTCATGTGAATCTGCAAGTTCTATTGCTTGCTTTTGTCACTGTTTTCATAGGCAGGTGTGCCTTTGTGTTTCTTTTTGCAAGATCTATAGCTTGCGAGCTCAAAGTTGTAAGTATGCGTTGTGCAAAGCTGCAAGAACTATTGCTTGCTTCTGTCGCTGTTTTCGCAGGCGCATGTGCCTACACGTTTCTTTTTGCAAGATCTATAGCTTGCGACATTGAAGCTGTAAACTTATGTTGTGCGAAGCCAAAAGATCTATTACTTTCTTTTGTCACTTTTCTGATTTTGGTATTTGTATTTTGATAAGGTCTATAAATTATTGTGTTGTGATTGTACAAACTTGTTCGTGGTTGCAAGATGTGAAATTTGATTTTCTTTGTGTTGTGCCATGGTTTGTTAATATTTGTTGGTGTTATTATGGATTTTTCATAAAATTTAACTGAACAATACTATGGGTGATTTGCCTCGACAGACATTTTCTGATATTAAATATGTACGGTTGCGATGATATCGCACTTGAAAAGAAACAATGGCACTAACAATGAAAAGGCTACCAATGATCATATCATGGCTCCTATACAACTGAACTTTTTCTAACACCTACTAAGGATAGCTAAACATAGAACTTCCGTAGGTTAATCACATGTCAAGTTTTTGGGACGTTGTTGCCATCAAACCTTTCTAGCATGTAGCAGTTATATCGGTAGCACTTTTGTTACCTTGTATGGTACTTCCCACTCTAGGCATAGTTTTCCCTTTTCTTCTGCCAGCCTTGTTTCATTCTTTCACAGCACGAGATCACCAACTCAAAACTGTGTCTTCTTGACCTTTTCATTATATGATCGGGCCACCTTTTCCTTGTACTTTGCTTCTGTGACCGTTGCATGTGGCTTTTTTCCTCCAGTTCATCCAAATCCAATCTCATCATCTCAGGATTATTTCCTTCATTGTATTATTCCACTCTAAGGCTTGAGTTCTCGATTTCAACTGGTATTACTGATTCATGACCGTAAACTAGGTTGTACGGTGTTTCTCCAGTGGGCTCTCTTACTATTGTTCTATTAGACCATAACACATTGGGTATCTCATCTACACATCTGGTTCATTTTCCTTCCAATTTTATTTTAATGCCTAGGACTAACGTTCTGTTAGTCACCTCCACTTGGCCATTAGCTTAGGGATGAGCTACATATGTGAACTTCTGCGTGATCCCTAATTTTGAGCACCACTCGATGAAGGTACCACTTGTGAATTATGTTTCATTATCTGTCACATTAAGGTACACCAAACCGAAAAACTATAATTTTCCAAAAAAAAAATCTTTCTTGCTTCTTCTACCGTGACTCTTCCCAATGGCCTCGCTTCTACCCACTTTATAAAATAGTCAATCGCTAGAAACTTTGCATTACCAGCTCTTTCAAGGAAAGGTCCAACCAAATCGATTCCCCACTAGTCGAATGAACATGCTTCATATATCTTAGTTAGAGTACCCTATGGCTTATGAAATACCGATGCATTAATTTGGAAGATTTTAAACTTTAGCACGAATTTATGCTCATCATTAAACATTGTTGGCCAATGATGCCCTGCTCAAATCATCTTCTTCACGATTGTTCGGGATCCTTAATGTGTCCCACATATTCCTTCATGAACTACTTTCATGATTTTGTTTGCTTGGGTTGGTCCTATGCATTTTATCCATGGAGTTAGGAAGCCTTTTTGTATAATATTCCCCCTTTGTAAACGTAGTTATGCAATCTTAATTCTAGCTTTCTAGTACGTACTCTGTCCACTGGAAATTTTCCTATTTTGAAGTAATCTCTCAATGGCATCATCCAGTTTGTTTGTTTCGTCTGGGTCGTTGACACAGTTATTGTGGCCGTACTTCATATAGGTATAACCTTTACGTTCACCTCTTTCTGTCATAGCAATGTATTGAAGCCAACCATCACAAGCTTACTTAAGGCATCTTCCTTGGTATATTCACTCCTAGGTACGTGTTGAATGTCAAAGTATTCGAGCTGACATATAAGTTAGCAAACACTCACATCTGCTCAACGCTCTTAACGTTCATCCTGATTGTAAGGTCAAACCCACTTATCAATGCTTCATATTCAGCTTCATTATTTGTGAGTGGGATATCAAAACAAAGTGAGTATCTATGTTCTCATCTGCCTGGATTTTCCAGTAGCAATCCTGCACCGCAACCTTCTTTGCTAGATGCTCTATCGACGAACAATTTCCATGCGATGTTTGTTCATTTTGAAATTTTTCTATTCCAATATTCTTTGGTGTATTTTCCCTTTGTGCATTTGCGTTCGTTATTTCCGTGATGAAATATGCTAAGGCTTCCCCCTTAATAGCAGTACGCGGTTGAACTGGATCTCATACTGTCCCAATTCAAGTGCTCATTCTTACGTATAATTCTGGCTTGGTCAAGATATTTTTAATTAGGTAATGAATATACAAAATGATGTTTGTCTTTGAAAATATATAGCTTCGCAGTCTCCTTGCTGAATAGACTAATGAAAGAGATAAGGGTAAAATACTGATATGACCCTATGTTTTGGTGGTTTGTGCTAATATGACCCTGTAAAGTTGGAAAGTACTATTATAGCCCTGTGTTTTGCATCAGAAGTGCTAATATAACCTTTTGACACTATTCAGGTGTTGACTTTGTAATTTTTGGCATTGACCAAATACAAAAAGACAAAAATATCCCTAGTCTTTAAATTACAAATCTAATGACTAAAATACCCTAGGTTTCTTCCTCTTTATCTCTAGAAGCACAACTGCCACCACTATCACCATCTTCGTTATCACCACTGCCGCAGCACCGCTCCCACCAGCACCACCACCACCACCAACATCAGCCGGAATCTGAACCAGAATCATGTGTGGGAAACAAGACAAAAACCCAGACCAATTAATCCCAACGGAGATAATTAATAAACATAGTGTACGTCTTCCTAAAGTGTAATTACTCCACCTCCGCCCGTTCCACCATCACCACCGAGTCTCCGGCACCATCGCTGCTCCGCCATCGCTGCCGCCAACCATCATATGGAGTTTTGCCGAAAGAATCAAGTACTACGGCACTGTTACAGTGATGGAATCTTCAGTGGAAATTAGTGAAAATAAGCTAAAAATCAGTAATATTACACACAAACACACACCAAATAAAAATAGAGTAAGAAAATGAACTAATTTCCACTCAAGATACGTGGAAACAAAATCCTAAACAGCACTCTCCTTCTCTACCATTCAAAAAAATTTCACCAAACTCCATTTCACCAATACACAAAAATTACTAACAATCAGAAAATTAGGTGTAATTTTTTTGCAGAAAAGAAATGGTCGCGAAAGGTCAAGGAACACCACTCTCCTTCTCTACCTGACCGAAATCTGGAGCGGCGCCACTTCAGCAAACCCTAGCCCACCCCGACACCGGCGTTACCCAGACGATGCCATCGATGCCGCCAAACCTCAAAAATCTCGCTCGGAGGCCCTCCTCTTCCCCTCGAAGATCTAGAACTGCTAGAAATCTCATCCTCCCCTACATCAACCACACCACCACTCACTACCTTCCAGCAAGCCCCGGGAGGTCTCCATCATCATCACCCTTGTATCGGATCCCTAACCATGATTGATGGTGTCCTCGACGAAACCCACTTCTCTGGCAAGGAAGGTCTCTTCTCGGCATCCAAATTCACTTCGATGGGACCCACTTCCCCTGAAGCTTGATGCTGCCTAGAGAAGATGAAAATTGAGAGATAGGAGAAGAATGATTCGATGGAATCGAGAAGAGGGAAGAAGGAAAAGAATCAAAAAATAGAATGGAGAAGATAAGAGAGATCAATGGAATCGAGAAGAGGGAAGAATGAGAAGAATAAAAAAATAGAATGGAGAAGATAAGAGAGATCCATGGAATCGAGAAGAAGGAAAAGAAAATAGGGATTTTTTTGTGGTTAATAGACAATGAGGGTATAATTGTCCTTTCACTTTTTCAAAATTTTTATTTAAAAAATAGGGGTATAATAGTCAATTCATAGCATTTTTGCCAAATTGAGTCCTCCAGGGTTAGATTAGCACTTTCGAGCAAAACATAGGGTCATATGGGCACTTTCTAACTTTACATGGTTATATTGGCACTTTCGACCAAAACATAGGGTTATATGAGCACTTAACTCAAGAGTTAATCTTTCGATTGGAAAGTATGCCATTTCTACACTTTGTAGTATCCTAATGATGTAGTATACCGACACTTGCCTTTTCCCTGCTTGTAACACTAAGAACGAACTCACCGCCTTGCTAGAAATTGCTAGATGTAGGTATAGAGTCTCTCTTGGCATTGGTGACTTCAGCATTGGCAACGCTTGGAGCCGTTCTTTCAACGAACCATACACTTTTTTACTTTTCTGATTCCAATTGAACTTCTTGGCCCTTTTCAGGATATCAAATAGTGGGAACTGTTTTTCTGCAGTTTTCGAGACAAATCTGCGAAGTGATGCTAGAGATCCCATCAACACCTGCACTTCTTTTACTACTTACAGTTGAGGTAGATTGACTACTACTTGTATCTTTTCTGGGTTAGCTTCAATTCCTTTCGAGGAGAATTTGTACCCCGAAATATTTCCTGCAGCCACTCTAATTATGAACTTCATGGGGTTCAGTTTCATGCCAATTGCGCTTATTTTATCAAGGGTTTCTTCCAAGTCATGTGCGAACTGACACACCTTTATGCTTTTGACCACCATACATACACATATGCTTCAAAATTCTGTCCTATCTGATTGCGGAATGTTATGTAAACTATGCCTTGGTATGTCGCACCAGCATTCTTTAGGCCGAATGGCATCTTTATGTAGCAAACCACTCTAAAGCTTATTATGAAAGCTATTTTTCAGCATCTTCTGGATTCATCAGTATCTGGTGGTATCCTTTGTACACATCCAAGAATGCTAGGACTTTGTATCCTGATATTGCTTCCACTAATTGGTATCCTTCCATTAATAGCAATCTTTTGGACATGCTTTGTTTAGGTCAGTGAATTCTATGAACATTCTCCACCCTACATCTGCCTTTTTTACCATCACTAAGTTTGCCAACCACTTTGGATAAGTTACTTCCTTAGAATACCTACATGAAGCAATGCTCTAACCTCTTCTTCGATTGTTTTTTATCTATTGCTAGTGAAGCTTTGTAGATGTTGCTTAATTTGTTTGATCGAATGGTTGATTTTTAGAGAGTGGGTAGCTATGTCTGGATTGACTCCCCCCATGTTCTGCACAATCCATGTGAATGTGTCTTTGTGACTTTGCAAAATTTCCATTACTTTTTCCTTCACTTCACTCGGAAGATATTTCCCTATCTTGACACATTTGGAAGTATCCACATCGTCCAAAATGACAATTTCAGTTTCCTGTCCGAGAATAACTTGGGGCTCCGCTCAAGTGAGCCATTATTCGAGATGGTACTGGCCATTTTTATTTGTTCAAGATTTCTTTCTACTCACATTACAATAACCATGCACTACCTAGCTGCTTGTTGGTTTCCTCGTATTGTTGCGAAACCCGTCGGAGTTGGAAATTTCACACTAAGTGATATGGGGACCATATTGATTTTGTTGCGTTCATCCAGGGTCTACCGATTATAGCTTTGAATGGGCTTTGTGCGCCCATGAACATAAATTCACACATTAATTTGTCATTCTCACCTATGGGAACTGGCAGTTGTATGTTACCCAAAGGTGTCCCCGCTCGTCCGGTAAAGCCTACGAGAGAGGATGTATACTTCTTCAAATCTATTCACTTGAATCCAAGTTTGTCAAAGTAATCATTGAGTATAATTTTGATTGCACTTCCATCATCAACGAATACCATGTGGACTGTGGCATTTCCAATCTTAGCTATAATGATTGTCGGGTTATTATGAGGCAAATCATTGGGAACTGCATCTTTTTCGCTAAATGTTATCTTCTCATTGCAGTATAGTCTTTTGTCTGTTGGTTCTTGTGATGGGGAATGTCTAGCCTTAGCTTTCCAAACATTGTTAGACAGCAATTCTATTATCGCTAGAATAACTTTCACTGGGCCATTGTTTACCATGTCATCTTCATAACCTACCATTGCTGTCATTTTCTGATTCTTTTTTGCGTATTTGATGCACTTTGGTTTTTAGCCATGGAATTTCCCACTTTGTTGTCTTTGTTATAACGGTTTCCTCCCTCCTACTTTTTTTATTGACTCAATTGACTAATTTTGAAAATTCTCATGTACTTGCCTTTGCAAGTCTCTGCAGCATTTGATGTCGTGTCCATGATCCTTGTGAAAAGTGCAGTAGTATTCTCTAGACCGTTTGTCTAGTGATGTCACCATTAGCATAGGTTGGCAAAACAACTCCCTGTTCACCTGCCAAATTTCTTTTTGTGACATCCTCAATGGTGTTTATGGAAATGACATCATCTGCACCTTCGAATATTTTCCTTTGAAAGGGATATTCCTTTTTTATTACAAAGCCCCTTCGTAGATCTTCCATTATTCTTTTTTCACCTCGCTCATGCTCTATTTTGTGGTTATTTGCTTCTTCAGTCTGCACATGCTTTTCAATCATTTTCTGCAATTCTCTTGGGTTCTCAGGTATGTTCTTGGTGAGTTTTTTTGTAAAATTCTCCTGATCGCATGCCTCACGTGAATGTGCCTAGCAAAGATTGGAACGATAAATTGTGCATTTGCTAACTTTCAGTAACGAACCTATTGTGGTAATCTGCTAGGCTTTCATCACTTCGTTGGGCTATGTTATTTAGGTCTGCTATCATTTTGCTAAATTTTTGCTTCTGATATAAGCGTCCTAAAAACAAGTCTGGTAGTTGTTCCCAAGGCCGAATACTTCCACATGATAGGTCGTCATACTATGTAATCACTATTCCAGACAAGAAAATAGGAAAATCTTTGCAGACTAGTTCAATTTTCTCATCACGAAATCACATATTGTTGCGATAGGAATGTAAGAATTCATTGGGGCCTATTGTCCCATCATATATTTTCACATGCAAAAGCAATTTCAAATATTTTGGCATTTTGAAATCATGAAGATGCGGTGTGAGCGGTGACCTGTCTATATCATTTTCTGCCATTATATCCCTTAACTCCTCTACATAAGTAAGGCTTTCATGCCTTTGACTCACTTTTTTTGTTTTTCTTTGGAGATTTTTGTTTAATAGTGGCTAGAAATTGGTTATATAGGTGCTCTTTATTCGCTTCCAAGAATGCTGTGAAACCTTTCCTCCCATTTTCTTAATTTGTATTGGGATGTTTGGCTTCCTTTTCATCTTCATATGTTTCTTCTTTGTTGTGCACCTGTTCTCAGCTGTGAATGTATTCTTGATCCCGCCTGGGGTGCATATTATGGTTTCTCGTAGTTGTCCGTTCTGGTATATGATGAGTCTGGCTTCTCTCACTTTTGGTGATAACCATGGTTACCCTGAAGGGAATGAAGGAATTAAAAATAAAATCTTCCTTGGTCCCCAAAGATGGTGCCAATGATGTGGTATCCCTGGTCAGCAGAAATATCTGATAATCACCATATTATAAGCGTGCACCTGCAAGAAATTCCCCGAAAGTGATTCCAGGGAAAATGCTCCAACAATCGAGTTAGTACTTTCCTCTAGAGAATTGATATTTCTCAGTTAGTGCTACTTATCTGGACCAGTGCTATAATTAATCGGAATCATGGCTCTGCATTGCTAGAGTCTCAGATCATGGGTTGCATCGTGATCGCTAGAATCCTAGGCTCGCTCACAGGTGTCTTCCCCACTTCTAGACGTGGTTCCTCTTTGCCCAGTTCGTGGTTGAGTCTTGGGTTAGGCCTTAAGGCTAAAAACTTCAAGTTTGTGGGCTAGGTATACACTAGTAATCAATTGTGAGAGTTTTTCATAGATTTCGAGGAAAAGGCTACACCGCTCCATGTTGCCGATGGTACATCTTACAAATCGATGCGACATTATCACTCCAAACCAACCGGGGATGTAATTTCAAGGGTTTCGGTGGAGAAACCATTCGTTCCCGATCCACCTTTGCTAATTCCCAATTGGGATTACAAGAAAGTAAGACCCGCCCAAGGAACGTTCCTCATATGGCCTCGGTATCTTGTTTACGTCGATCCAGAGAAAGACAGTCATACGAAAGAGTTGTAGCCAACACCCACAAGAGCAATTGCACCTGTATGAAAAGTCACCAAACATCCAAAGAGAAGAGCACCAGTGGAAAGAGGGTCACCACATTTTGTTCATGTATTGCTCGACTGGATATCGCCACACGAACATAACTCAACATACATCTTTTCAAGGAATGTATGTGTGTTTGGTAGGATCCGAGACATTATTGCGTTGTGGAGTGATTTTGAAGAATTTTGTAGGGGTGACCAAGTCAACCAAACAATCATGTCTCTCTTCTGTTGTAAGGGCGAGTTTGGTTTTTATATTTAACTTTCTGTGAACTTCATACATATTGAAACCTAATATTTATATTTTAATGTGTAAGGTACATGTATTACTTTGTCAATCAAAAGGAAAATTGATGGGTAGGCTATTTGTGTCTGTTGATGACTCAAGGAATTGGGTGTTCTGAGCAAGAGCAGATCAAATATGTACGCAATAGCATATCAAATATGTACGCAATAGCAGATCAAATATGTACGCAATAGCATAGGCCAGAAGGATAATAAATTCTTCATTGCACCTTACATTGAGAGGTATTTTTTCTATTTGAATAATATTAATAAAAATAATTCCATATAGGAATCACGAAATATTTGATTAATAAAATCATTTTGATGTAGGAGAAAAGACAAATTTTGTATCCACTTTTAGATGAAATTACAGGTTTCGTTCCTCTTTTTGCAAATTGTTCCCAAAACATTCCCAGATTATAACAAAATGTTCTCAATTTATTCCCACATATTATTATTCAATTTAGATGAGTCAATATTGAGTCAATCTTTCTAGTGGTGATAGTGTCGCCATTGAGAAGCATAGAACATGGAAAGTAAGGACGATCGAAGAGACAATGAGTATGATTGGATTGGGGGTATTTGGAACATGGAGGAGGAGGAAGTGGAGAAAAAATGGAATAAGAGAATTTTTTAAGAAATTAATTAAATCCCATAAGTTGTTAAACTATAATTTTTTTCAAATTTCGAAAGTTGTTGATGAGTCCGTTAACTTAATTAAAATGTGTTATATCCGATAAAGAAATAAATTGAGAACACCTATAACATATACTAAAAGAGCAACCACTTGGCCAAGTGTCACCCTCACACTTATCCAAATCAACTTTATCAAATGTCACAATTATAGTTAGTCACATCAACTTGTCATATATCACTTATTATGTGTGTCTATTTAATGCTAAAAGTACATTTATTTTCCTGTTTGCTTTTATTTGATTTTCTAAGAGTTGCTCTCATATATCTCAACTAATACAATTATTTTGTTATATTGATTAATAATATAATAAATATTAATAGCTCACTAAAATTATTTAGGTAAAAAATAAGTATTTATTCGAATAATATGAATATGTAGTATAATTTAAATTTTTTATAAAATTATAATTTAATTTTCTTTGAAAACATCTTCTTACATTATTTTTGTATTTTCATTTAAAAGAGATAATTTATAACTTCAGTTAATACTTTTCATTCATTATCAACTGATATTTTTTATTTTTATCACTATATTTTTAGAGTTTGTCTCTTGAAAGATGATTTTTCCATAAGTCGTGGAAAAACCAAGGTTTAAACAGCAAATTAGAGGAAATGAAGACAAATTTTTGGGTTGCATTAATTGGGTCATAAAACTTATAACTACTTTCATAATAAATTTTTAATATTGCAACTAAAATATTTTTACCTTTTTATTATTCTAATTAAACCTGTCTTTCCATAAACCTATGGAAAAATGGTTTTTCCCACGACTTTACCTATTTTTCATAACATAAAGTATTTTTGTACAACAATTTGTTTTTTTACGATACAGATGTATCGACGAAGATCGCGTCGATTTTCTATCATTTCATGTATTATAATATTAATAAATATATTAATTTCTATTATAAATTATGCAATATATGTAGTTTTACAACTCATTACTTATTTAAATTATAAATTATATTATATCTTAACTTTTGTTTATAATCTGTACATCGGCACTGGGATTATCTAGTTTTGCAATAATATAGGAACCTTTGGGAGCATGATGCAAAAAGAGGAACAAACCTTGTAATTTCGCCTAAAATTGGCCACCTAAACTGTCATTTTCTCTTTGATTTAGGGATCATTGGTCTTTGATATTGATTGTGCCGGACAACAAATGTGTGCATTGGATGGATCCATTGCACTTCCAACCTTCACAAGCATGCATAGACATTTTGAAGAGTGCATTTGATGTGCCTAATGTTCAAAACAACTTATGCGTACTCCAAATCAAGGTTTGAATGTAGTTATTATTAAACCTACCTAATTTTTTTTGTGTCAATAATTTTTAACTAATTTACATTCAAATGAATTAGTACAAGAAACAAGTAACACTATGGATGTGTGGGTACTACGTAATGTTATACACAGACAAGTGCGCTAAAGATGTACGGTTGAATTACCTAAAAGTTAATTAGATAATTTTCTTATCATAAATATGTCAATTATTTCATCGATAAACTACTACAATACTAGAAATAGTTTTGTTATTGTAATGTCCATGGATTTTTTCAAAGGAATACAAGCCTTATTCACAGGATGACATCAACATGGCAAGAAATTGTTTGGCAAGAAACCTAATAATTCTCCGATCGGCAACTCTTGGAAGACCTAATGTGGTAGTACAACATATATCTCAACATTGTGACATTTTCTGTGCATAAAAGAAATTTCTTGTTTTCTATTCCTATCTATAGATAGTGGCTTGATTAGCATTGTCTGTGGATTTTTGTTGGAAATACATTCATTATGTTTAGTGTTGCGTAGGCTGATATAGTTGCTCATTTTGATCGGAATTGAATCTAGGTGATATCTATTCCTATATGTAGATTGCTAGTTTACCGATATCTATACATTTTTGAAACATTGCACGATTGTTTGTTTATTTACTGGAATTAGAAAGGGTGCTTCGAGGCTGTTGTTTGCCTGATTTTTAAGAAAATATAGAGTTTTACCATTTCACCCGACAACTCTTCCGAAATTGGAAGCCGCTCCTCGAGCGTGCCATTAATTTTCAAAGACAGGATCGTAGGTTCCCCATTCAAAACAAATGGGGCAGAATCATCTTCTGAAATTGGAACTAATTAAGAAAATCAAGCACCTCACTCGTTCAAAATGCAGTTTATGTCCGGAATAGGGACCCGATTCAGGAACATAATCACAAGGTCCGAGCCCACTTAAGGTGCCAAAACTGAATTTCAGTTCTAAATCCGTAACTGGCAAGAACCGAGGAGCTTGTTGAAGTTTCGATTTCGGAACGCATTTAAAGGTGGTTGCCCTGGGATGACAAAGGCGGCAAAAAATCGCCTTCAATGGGGCAAATTAAAGGCGATTTCTACTTGCCTTTGATCGTGGAGGATCAAAGGCGGGTAAAAAATAACCATCTTTAATCATCCCATCCTACACCAGTGATAAACTTTGCTAAAGTTTTATGACTAAATTATTTTTTTGGTCCCCTACAAAGTATCTTTTACTATCTTTTGGTCCACATGTGCAAAACAACCCTTAGATGGTACCCTACAAATTCAAAACATTGTTTTTGGTCCCCAAACCCACTTTCCAGCCAGATTTCTGGTTTTCAGGCGCACGTACCGGTCACGTGCCATTTTTTTGGTATGGTAAGGGGTAATTTGGTGACTTCACAAACACTAATTTCACCATCCATCTATTTACCGTCGCAATGAAGTGTTTGCCCAGAACCATGGTTTCCGACGCCGATGTGTCGCTGTTTTCCCTCCATCGCCGGTCTTCTTCCCTCCGTTATTCTTCTCCCCGGTTCTTCTTCCCGCTATTCTTCTTCCCTCCAATTCTTCTTCCCTCTGTTCTTCTTCCACTGTGTCGTTCTTCTTCTCGCTGTTGCGCCATTCTTTCAATTCTGCCTCTCGATTCTGGTCTGCAGATGGTGGTGACAGAGACCTCGCGGGGAAGGTGAGCAGCGAAAACCCTAGTTTTGGGTGGGGGAAGGCAAGCGGCACCGTGGGGATGAGGCGGCGGGGGAAGGCAAGCAGAGGGAATGAGGTGGCGCAAACCCTAGCAGTGGGTGGGGAAAAGGCGAAACGGTAGATCGCCGGAGGTGGAGTAGGGCGGCGGGTGTGGTTTTTCAGGGTTGGTGGGGGTGGTGGTGTTGTCACCAGCCGACTCGGAGAAGGCTCCAGATCGTCAAGTTTCTGCTAAAATTCATGTCGGTGGCGACGTGTCCTCTAGTTTTGAAGCTGGAAGGATGAACGTGGGGTATGGATTTTGGACTGGGATGGGAGAATTGGAACTGATTGTGGGATTTGGGAAGCTTGCTTCTGGTAGGCCGGCGACGGAGGGAAGAAGAACAGCGGGAGGGAAGAAGACCGGCGACGGAGGGAAGAAGAACAGCGGGAGGGAAGAAGACCGACGACGGAGGGAAGAAGAACAGTGGGACTACTGTGGGGTATGGATTTCGGACTGGGATGGGAGAATTGGAACTGATTGTGGGATTTGAGAAGCTTGCTTCTAGTAGGCCAGCGACGCAGTGGAAGAAGAACAGCGGGAGGGAAGAAGACCTGCGACGGAGGGAAGAAGAACAGCGGGATGAAGAACCGGCGAGAAGAATAACGGAGGGAAGAAGACCGGCGACGGAGGGAAAGCAGTGTTTGTGAAATTACCAAATTACCCCTTACTATACCGGAAAAAATGGCACGTGACCGGCACATGCGCCTGAAAACCAGAAATCTGGCCGGAAAGTGGGTTTGGGGACCAAAAACAATGTTTTGAATTTGTAGGGTACCATGTAAGGGTTGTTTTGCACATGGGGACCAAAAGATAGTAAAAGATACTTTGTAGGGGACCAAAAAAATAAAAAAATAATTTAGTCAAGTTTTATTAAAACCCCAATCTTATCATAAAAATGTCTGATACAAAACTTAATCATTATTAAGTGGTTTAAAACTTTGCATAGATTTATTATCCTCGCACATCTGTGTTTAACAAGATGTTGTGAAACTAAAACATAAATAAGGAGGAAGGGGTAGTATTTATTTTATTCATCATTATGTATTGTAGATCTATAAAATGGGCATGAATAACGTGGAAATCACTTTTCTCAGTAACTGTAGATTAAAATGCGTGTACTCTAACTACTTTCATAAAACTTTCCAAAGCCTGATCAAGATTTAAATAAGATTCTTGATTATTAAATAGTTAATTATACTAAATATACCATAATATTTTATTTGATTTCGTGTAAAATATTTAAACAAAAGTGTTTAAGTTGGTTTGCTGAGCTTAGCATTTCCAATACTTGGAGATGTTCATCAAAAAAATAAAAACAAAAAGCTATGGATGATCATGGGTCTAATACTCTATCTAAATCCATAGGGTTTAGACCCGTTGGGTAGGGTATGTGTTTAAAAAATTTAGATCCAATGGGGTCTGGGTCTAAATTTTAAAAAATGGGTTCGGGTCCGGGTTTGAGTCTAAAATATTATGACACAGACCCAACTCGTAGACCCATATTACCCTAACTATTATTGTGTATCCTTTAAAAAATAATTAAACTGCCGTGGATGGGATTTGGAGGGTGTCCTTCCCTTTTCGTTAATAGCTCATATGTTGCCAAAAATTGGCTTACATCAACTTGCATGAATCCTTACATCAGTTGCCCCAAAAGGGTATAACAAATAGAAACAAAAAGAGGTACATCCTAAGAATAATTGGTCAAATCTTACGTACACATCCGAGTAGTTCGGCATGAACAACTAGAAGCTAATCACAGTATTCAAATATCAGTCACCTTCTCCTAAAGTTTTCAAAACATTATACTACTGAATCTAAAGGAATAAAAACAAAAATGAACAGCTCCAAAAGTGAAAGATCCAGTTCATCTTTATTAAATTAAAGTCCTTTAAGAAAGTGGGAATGTCCACAGTCAATTTGGTACCCATAAATCTTTTGTAAATGTAAGTGAACTCAGGAGAAAGTATGAAAATCTCTAACACAATACAAGGTTATCAATCAAGAATTTTTCAACTTGCTCGGTCTACAAATCTGGTCTGTAAATTATAATCGGCATCGCCAACGATAAGTTGTTATAACCACCTTGATTTGAATTTCTCCTATACCATCATATAGACTAGACCAGTCAGGAGCCAAATAAGTTTAACCAAACAAAAGGAGCCGTCGAAAACACCTAAAGTTGGCAGAGAACTAACGCTACTGAACATTCCAGCAAAAGAAAAAGACCAAGTTTGATCCACCACCCCAATAATAGTTTTAAAAGAAAAAAAACTAAAATAATTAAAAGCCTCCCACCAAAATAGAGAAATAAGAATGTAGATAAAAAATAGAAAATGGAGAATTACCCCTTGTAACCATATTATCACCAGGGTAAGACTTGGTTGTTGGCTGACCTGATTTGGACTGTTCGGGCTGAGTCAAACCATTTTTACTCTTTTCTGAGTTGAATCAATTGGGACTCCGAACTGACCCAAGTTGGCCCTTACTGGATCTGAGTTGGCCACCTCAAATCCGAGTAGACTCTAGAAATACAGATCTAATCAAGGAAGCCTCATCACGCCAGCCAAGGAACGGATGCTCCTCCTGCCCCCAATCACAGGTCGCCCGGTGCCTCTCATTTCCGCGTGAATCCTCGGTCACCGAATGCTTGTCGCCGTTGCAGGAGTTATTGGACGGCGCAGGAGACCACTTGTCTCTGCCACCTCAGAGACGCCGGTGGGATGGCAGATCTAATGGTGGAACCACCAAAATTAGGTGAAGCTAAATTCTCCGGTGAAAACCACCCAGTGGTCGCTGGTCTGGTTGCACCGCCACAGGAACAACATTGGTCATCATCGTCGGTCTGACCATAGGAAATGCCACTAGTCACCGTTATCGGTCCGACTACAGGGGATGCCACTGGTCATTGTCATCGATCCAACCACGGGGTTACCACAAGCACGCCACAGCGCCGCCACTGGTCACCGCCGCCGATCTGACCACAGGAACGCCAAATGGAGAATCAAGTTTCATCTATTTTTAGATACGACAAAAAAAAACTCCGGGGTAACAAAAGGGGTGGTATTAACTATTAGGGTGGAGGGGACCATCGGAGTAGGTTTTCTGGCAGCGGCCACCCTCCAAGGTTGTCCAAGGGTTTGTAAAATATTAGAGAGAGGGGAGTTGTAATCACAGTTAAAGTGTGTCTTGCGATATCTTATTGATCTTAATTTCTTAATTACTTTCATATTCTCTTTGTATTTTTATTTTTAATGTTCACGAAGCTACAAGATCGAAAGCTTTCCAGCATCGCTTAATTGAGCAAGATTTATAGCTTGCATTTGTTTGATTTGAAAGTTGCAAAATCTAGAGTTTGAAAACATCGCCCTTTGTGCTAGGTCTATGGCTTGCAATTTGTGTGATTCATGACACCGCAAGATCCAAAGCTTTCCAGCATTGATATTTGAGCAAGATATATAGCTTGCATTTGTTTGGTTCGTGAAATTGCAAGATCTAAAGCTCGCAAGCATCACCAATTTTGCAAGATCTATAGCTTGCGGTTGTTTGAATTGCAAGATCTAAAGCTTACGAATGTTGATGAGAATGCGGGATCTATAGCCCGCTATTAAATTTTGTTTGTCAAGTCACAGTAACAAATAGGAAGAATAGGAAGTGTAGTCATGGTCCAACAAAGTGGGCTTTATATTAATATGTACGATGGAGATGATATCGCGGAAAAATAGTGATACTAAAGGAAAACAAGGATAATGTCCTTGTGTCTATACAGGTAGTTGCTCGTTATTTTTCTTTTAGACATAAAAACCTCCTCAAGTTAGTAACATGCCATATGTTTGGGACATTGTTTCCATTCATTCTTTCTAACTCATAGTTGTTGGAATTATAAACCTTCGTGACTTTGAATGGTCCTTACCACTTTGGACATATTTTTCCTCGCTCTTCAGTAAGGCTAGCATCATTTTTCCTCAGCACCATATCACCAATCTGAAATCATTTTTCCTTCACTTTCTGATTGTACGCTTGCCACTCTTTCCTTATGTTTAGCTTCTGTGATACTTTCCAAGTTTCTTTGCTCCTCTAGTTCTTCTAGCTCCAGCTTCAGCACATCTGGGTTGTCCATCTCCCTATAATTGTTTTTCCTGAGACTTTAATTTCCAATTTCTATGGGTATGATTGCATTGTGACCGTACACCAAAGAGTATAGTGTCTTCCATGTTGGTTGTTGGATGGTTTTTATATACAACCATAGTGTGTTCTGTAGCTTATCCACCCATCATGTTCTCTTTCCTTCCATTGGCTTCTGTATCCCCTAAACTATGGTCTTGTTTGTCACTTCCACTTAGCCTTTAGCTTGAGGATATACCATGGGGGTAAACTTTTGAGTAATCCCAAGCTTTGAACACCAGTCGGTAAATGCCACACTTGTGAATTGTATGTCGTTATCCGTGACAATGGTCTGCGGCAATCTGAAGCTGTACACAATTTTTTGCCATACAAATTTCCTAGTGGCTTCAGTTGTGACACATCCTAATGGCTTAGCTTCGACCCATTTTTTGAAGTAATTGACCGCTACAATGAGGAACTTAGCGTTGTTTTCTCCTCTTGTGAATGGCCCCACTAAGTCTATCCCTCACTTGTCGAACGGCTAGGCTCCATCGATTCCTGTCAAAGTTAATTGCGGCGTATGTGATAGCAAAGCATTGATTTGGCAGCTCCTACACTTGAGAACGAAGTTGTGTGCATCATTGAACATAGTCCGACAGTAATACCCTGCTCTGATTATCTTTCTAGCCATTGTTCTGGCTCCCTGGTGCATTGCGCATAAGCCTTCATGAACATCTTTTAAGATCTCAGTCACCTTTGTTGGCCCTAAACATTTTATCCATAGGAGCGTAATTAGAGGAACACATCTTAAACTTTCTACCTTCCACCTTATTTTCTGGCAACATCCCTTTTGCAAAGAAATCCATTAGTTGGTTCATCCAGCCTGCTTCATTCTCTTGTATCGTTAGCACCAACGTTAATATGGTGCTTCTAACTGGGACAACCTCCATGATGGCATCTCCCTATTGAGTGAAGGAATCAAACCCTGCAATTGCCAGCTTTCTTAATGTGTCCGCCTGGGTGTTTTTGCATCATGGAACATGTTTTATGTCAAAATATTCAAGCTGGGCTATGAGCTTTCGCACCTTCACCAAATATTTCATCAACTGGTCTTCTCGTACCTCAAAGTCACCTCACACTTGCTGGACTATAGTTAGAGAATCACTAGAAACCCAGACACTTCTTACTTTCATTCTGATCGCAAGATCTAATCCACAAATTAGAGCTTCATATTCCGCTTCATTGTTGGTCAGCAAGAAGTTGAATCGTAATGAGTGTCTCAGCTCGCCCCCATTTGGGTCCACTAAAAGAAGCCCTGCTCTGCATCCTTCCTTGCTTGATATACCACCAACGAACAACGTTCAAGCCACTTGTTCCCATTTTGTCTTACCTTGGTCAATTATGAAGCGCTGTTGGTTGCTCTCGTTGTCTGCTTCTTCACTTGACATTTCTGCAATGAAGTCTGCCAATGCTTGAGCTTTTATTGCTGTTCTAGGTTGAAATTGTATTTCAAATTGACCTAGTTCCAGAGCCTATTTTGCCAACCTGCCTGAAGACTCTGGTTTAGAAAGGTTGTTGTTGATTAGGAACCCTGTGTAAACTACTATGTTGTGGCTATGAAAGTAAGTTCTCAATATTTGCGCTGAATAGACCAAAGCCAAAGTTAGCTTTTCTACGGGCATGTAAGTTGTCTCCGCCTTTTGCAGAATTCTGTTGATGTAATAAACTGGCACCTGTCTCTGCCCTTTCCTAGCAAACTAACACAAAGCTGACAGCATTTTGTGAGGCTGCTAAGTACAAGTACAATGTTTCTCCAGACACGGGTGATTTCAGTGTTGGAAACATTTGAAGCTGGTCTTTTAACCTCTCATATTCTCTCTGAGAGTTTTCGCTCCAACTAAATTTTCTTGCTTTTCTTAGCCCTGCAAAGAGTGAAAAGTGCTTCTCTGCAGCCTTTAATACAAAATGACTGAGCACTGCCAATGATCCCATTAAGACTTGTACTTATTTACTAAATCCTTTCTCTTTACTAGGTGTGTGATGTTGTTGGTGGTGTGTTCCTTCATTTTGTCCCATCATTTGTTCTTGTGACTGATGGTTGTGGCTTTTCACACTCCTAGTTAACGTTGTTGCTTACCTGAGTAGCCTAATAATGAAAGGAAAAAAATTATGTTCTCCATAGATGGTGCCAAATGATGTGGTAGCCTATCCAGGTAGCCACTTCTCAGTTCACTTGCTTCGATTCTTTTACCTGCAAATGTGGTCCCGAGGGTGATTCCAGGGGAGCAACTCTGATGATCAAGTCAGTCCTTTCTTCAAGAAAGGGAATTTCTCTATATTACATCGCTTACCTTAGCTCCTACAGAGCTTGTTGTATTCATAGGCTCATTCCCTTTGCAGCTCCCCGTTCTTAGGAATTTGAGATCATGATCACGCCACTTCTACCACATTCCTTGATCGTGGCCTTTGTGTTCGCTGCGTGTTCCATTTTTTATGGTCCACATTCTCTGCTATGACTCATTATCCCTGTGTTTGATATGTCTGCCTATTTGTTGTTTTGGACCAAAGCTTAGCAGGATAATGTTGGGTTGAGCTTAGCGACTCTAAGCCCTTTGATTGTTGGGCCACACTTACTACACCACATACCAATCGGAGTCTTACATATTTTCCTATATGCCTACAATGCATAATCTAACCAAGTACTCCAATCCTTCCTAGATGGATTGATAGTTTTCTAAAGGATAGACTTTATTTCTAGATTAGAGGCCTCTGTTTGGGCATAAGTTTGTGGGTGATAGGACGGTAGATCATCACCTTGAACATAACTAATACCCAAATAGATATTGTTCAAAGATATGATTTTTAGGGTGCATAGAAGCACCACGGACTAGATTTCGAACCAAATAAGCAAAAAACACAAAAGAGAAATAGGAACAAAAATGCATTTAATTTGTTAGGGAGAAGAAGAGGGAGAAAAAATGAAAGTGGCATGAGAGGAGAGTGGAGATGGGTTCAAAGAGACACAAAGTGTGAGAAAAGAAGAAGAAGAAAAGGTGAGAGGACACAATTTAGGCCTCTCATTTTTGCATGGGCTACCATTTTGGGTTTTCAACCTATCCAAGCCCAAACGTTGCTTAACCCGCCCTCTCGGGTTTTCATCTTACTAGACATTTTTTTCAAATTTACTTTTTTCATTTTTCGAACAAACCAAAGTAGAGATGTGTACAATACAATGCAATGGAATACATTTCTCTCCCCACACTTGACACACACATTGCCCCTAGTGTGAAAAAAAGGACATGAAATGTAAAAATGGGAAAGAAAAAGTCACAAAATATTACCTTGAAGGTCTATCCTGATGGTGGTATGACTCACTTTTCAATGCATTTTTCCTCTCCTCAATGTTCTCAAACTCCACCCAATATGCAACTTCAGTTAATCCAATACAAGTCCAAAAACTAAGAAAATATTGATCAACAACCACATAAAGCAACAACTAGTAGTAATCCAAGGTGACATAGCTCACATCTCAACGTCTTTTTCCTCTCCTCAATCTTCTCAAACTTCACCCAATATGCAACTTCGTTCAATCCAGTAAAAGTCCAAAACCTAAGAATCTTGCTCAACAACCACATAAAGGAACAACTAGTAGTACTCCTGGGTGGTGATTTTGGTGGTGGATTGTGAGGGTACTTTGTGTTTTTGGGATTAAAGTGTGAGGAAAAAGGTGAGGGGTGAAGTTTTTTTTTTGGAACAAAAACATACTAATACATTTTAATACTCGGGTTGCCTACCAAGAAGTTTTGTATATTTAAGGTGATCACCACACTCTAATGTTAACCATGTGGTAAAGGTTTGGACCCATTCACCATGCATTTCAAAAATTAGGGTGTTGGAGGTAGGAATCCTCGATGAGTAGAAGTTTTTGGTGGTGAAGTTAGTCTTAAAGAAGAGGGGGGATTTAGAAGTTTGGCACTATCATTTGACTTCCCTTGTGTCTCCTTCAATATTTCTATAAATGTTGGAGTTGGTTTAATAGGTGGAGGTGGGGGTGATAATCGCAATGGAAACAGTTCATGAATAACCACCTCCCCCTAACCTTATTTGACTTCAACAACCAACTCATAAGACCCTTGTAACTAATCTTCATTCGTCAATATTGAGTCACTAACCATATATGTTTGAATGAGTTTCGATTCGGACGGTATATTAGAGTTTCCACTTGGCTCACCATTTTGAACATTTCTCACATACCCATAAATGTTCTTGAAGCTTCATCACATAACTTCTCGGAATTTCTTTGAGTTCTTGGTCAAACTATCCAAAGTGTTTGATAACTCATCCTTTGACATTCTAGAACTTGCACCTTGGCCTTGAGTTTGGTTTTGGGGTATGCCATTAGGTGGTGGAGACCAATCTTATTACTCGTAGTGTTGATTTTCCGATGTATTTCAATACCACAATCTGGATTACCTCTCTACTCTGCTCTAGATTGTAAGAATCATAGTTAGGGCTATACCACTCTTGAACTCCTTAACCTTAGACACCAACAACTCTCACCTCTCCATAGCACTTATTATATGACCCTTGGTTTAGGGAACCAATTGTTCTTTTCTCTTCGTAGTGCTCATGTCTCAACCAATACTAAGAATCTGTGGGATGATTTGAACCAAAAATCGCACACGACCTTACTTGTTGAGCCATTTTCTCATCATAAGCTCTCTGAAGGTGAGATTTTTCTTTTTTTATAAAAAAAAACAAAATACGTAACCGTAGTGCAAAGATTATTGGTTAGAAGTAAGGGTAAACCATACACAGATAAATCAAACAATACCTACCCCAAAACAAAACAAAACAAAGAAGAAGTATAAAAATCTATGCTAAAAACTCAACACGTAATGCCTTCTCCCCAGAAGGGGCGATGAAATATGGGAGTTTGGCATTGTACCTCTCAAAAATATATATTAAACACCTAAATCTTCTAAATAAAATTAATCATATTGAAGTAAATATGGAAAGTATCTGCAAGGAGGTGGGACTAGTTTAACTATTTCGACGTTGATTATAAAATTTAAACTTTAGTACATATTATAGAGGGGGTTGTAAGGTGACAATTAACTTCTAAAATTCAGAAAACAATAAAAAAAATACATGACTTGAAATAAGAAATAAAAGATACATGACTTGGTTTCAATTAATTTACATTTCCAACCTATCTATTGATCGTCAATATGTTATTCTACATCTATGACATTTAAGAACATATTGTGGAGACATATCTCCCAGTTACCTTTGACATACCTCTCCCTTCCCTCAAATATAGTTATAACGAGCGATTAGTGCTCTCAATAACCCTTACCCCCGGATAACCTAGACGGGAACTGACGCAGTACACCACCCGTTGCTATACTAATTCACCGATCAAAGATAATATTTATTCTCAAATGCTTCCAACCAGTAAAAAGTAGTTAGAGGCAAGTCGGGGTCATCTGCAAATAAAATGGGTTAAGTTGAATATCTACGTAGTGTAAAACACACATAAGCGTCACCAAGTTTGTGGTGTAAAAAAGGGGGAGTTTTGTTTGGAAACCTTAACTACTACTCAACTATCAAATTAAGAAACTAAAACTAAGCTAGTATGAAATTATCACAAAAGATATATAAAAATTATAATAAGAAGACTTGAGGGCATTTGGTTCTCATGTTTAGACTATTTATTGATCCTCGATTTATGTTCAAATTAGTATTTCCTACCACATTTCTTTGATCACAAGTTGTGGAGATATTGAATCCGCGAGGACCCCTCCCCCCATTATCTCTCACCTCCCTCCAGTATAGCTAGGAGTATCGGAAACCTAACCAACACCATTTAGCCCTTACCCCCGAGATTAGTCTACGCGGAACCTCGTCAATCAAATAACTCCAGAGATAGCATTAAACATTGGGACCCAACGTGATCACCCATTCTATAGGAAACTTCTACCTTCTAGAAAATTAGTATCTTAATTAAAATCTCTAGACTCTGTGTCCACCGTCGTGGTCTTAGTGGATAAATGACTAAAAGACTGAACCTTCAAAATTAATCTTCAACCTCGATGCAATTCAGTCCTAAAGAAAATTACAGCATAGTTGTCACACCTACCCACAACCCCGCAGTGACAATAAAGTATCATTCAATTTCATCCTCAAGTCTAATATAATCAATAAATTAACAGTCGTGCTTATTCGTCACTCCTAAACACAATCTTAATGTCAATCAATGACCAAACTGACAAAAACACAAAATCTCTCAGTTTTCATTTTCGAGCCTTGCGTTATATCATGACATGATCACAATTATTTATTATCCTAAAATAATCATGTAATAATTATAAACATTAAACATAAGTCAAGTGCTATATTTATATCCCACTTTTAACTCATTCGAAGTCTAAAATTGTAATAGATTAGAGACTTAATTGAGAACAAATTGACATTTTATCAATTAGAGGGCTAGGATGAATTCACATGTTTTATATACTAATTCTTTAATTTATGAAGTGTTTTAGATCATATTTAATTGTTCAAGTTTTGAAGAGTTTACTTTGAAGAAGCATAGTAGAAGTAAGAAGATTTTGAAGAAGAAGGTCAAATACTGAAATTTAGTAGAAGCTGGGCAGATTAGTCATTACGGGCCACGGAATATACTGCGGCCCATGATGAAGAAAATATGCGGTCAAGATGTTCAAAAATGAGCATTGCAGGCTGCAGCATATACTGCAGCCTGCAGTAGGCGGATTGGATCAGCTTTTATTTCCTTCACTTTTTCGAACACTCTCTCTCTCTTCCATGACTCTTACTCAAAAATTCTTCCCAAAACCCTAGTTTGTATTTATTTTTCATCATTTTCTCTATTTTTACCATGAATTCTTGCTCATTTGTTATGGGTTTTAGTTATCAAGGCTAAATATACTCTTAGGAGTAATAAGCATTTATAGTATGAATTTGTGAGATTTTATTTATCTTATTTTGTGCTGGTATTATCAAGTATGTTTTGTGCTTTCTTGTGTGATTAATGCATGATTTAGACTAAGATGATCAACTAGTTGATGTTGTTGGTTAATTATTTGCTTGGTTTTTGGTCGAACCCAGAAGACTTTGACTTTTTGTCAATGTGAATATCATTAATCAATGTTAGGTTATAATTGGGTGTGACAACTAATTATGATTATTGATTGATGAAATTTGTTAGATTGAAAATGAATTTGAATGGGTTTGGCTAATTATCAATGTGGCTCACTAATAATAACTAGAATGAAGGCCAGTCCTCATAGCGTTATTAGTAGATATATTAGTGATATCCCAATATTTCTCGCTTGTAGGATATTGTGTTAGTTGTATTGGATCTCCATGCTTATTGCTATTCTTGGGGAAGTCTATAACACCAATTATCTAGAGTGACCTGAGGGTAAGGGTTATTGTGTGGCACCGCTCGCCCACTCTAACTATATCCGAGGAGAGGTGAGAAATGTCTTCACACGAAAGGTGTTTACAAGTTCTCCAAAATATGTGGTTAATGCATAAATATAGGATAATTAGTCGATGATCAAAGGATAACTAGAAATGTAAACCAATTGCGACCAAGACTCGTTATCATATTATTAGTTACATCTTTCGTGCTAGTTGTGTTTGTACTTGTATCGTTTACTAATCTAGTTTCTTAAAGTAGTTGTAGTGTTTTTCTAAACTCAACCCCCCCCCCCCCACACACACACACACCCCCACACTTTGTTACCACACACTTAAAGTGACATCTTTATGTGTTTTTAACTATGTTTAACACTCGATAAAATCCTCTTTTCCTCGTGGATGACCCCGACTTGTCACTAGCTACTTTCTAGTAGTTAGCCCCAATTAGGGCCTATAAATACTATCTATGAGAGTCACGATGATAGCCTCCTAAATTTTTGGCCCGCTTTTGGGGAAAAGGCATATTTTATTAAAGTGTTAGTGTAGTTTTTTGTGTGTTTTGTATTTTTACTTGTTTGTTGTTAACGTTTGCTTACTTTTGTGATTGTTACTTGGGATAAGGTTGTACTTCTTTAGTTCTTGTTCTATGGTCTATACTTGTAACAATAGACAAGAACTCTTGCATTATGATCCTGATCTTTTAGAGACACACTAGAGAGCAAGAAGACTAGCTCATTTTTCTAACCAAGGTACCCAAGCACTACCCGACCTAGAGATTCAACCGCTTTGTATCATCTTCCCTCCTCCTTTGGAAAATGTCACTTGTGAGCTCAAGCCCAAAATGATCCATTGTCTACCATCTTTCATGGGATGAGTGAGGAGGATGCGAACAAGCACTTGTCCGAGTTCCACCTTGTGAATATGAATATGAGGCCAATTGGAGATTTGGAGGATAATTTCAATATAAGGGCGTTCTTATTCTCTTTGAAGGATGTGGCCAAAGATTGTTTTTAATATCTCTCCCCGAGAAGTATAACATCATTGATGGACATGAAGCCTAAATTCTTGGAGAAATTCTTTCTGGCATCCATGTCGGTAGGTTTGAAGAAATTGCTAAGAAACATCTCCCAATATTCAGGTGAATCTTTATATGAATACTAGGAGAGGTTCAAGAGGTTTTTAGCTAGTTTCCCCTAACACCCATACAAGAAAGGAGACCTTGTATACTATTTCTTTGATGGATTGTCCGTTGAAGACATGAGGATGGTAAATGCCACTTATAATGGGTCGATTGCCAACAAGAGCCCTAAGGATTACATGGTGTTGTTTGAAGACATGGCCAATGGAACTAGACTCTCGTGGCCTTCTTGGCTACTACCGCCCTTGCGGACAACCTTGTAATATCTATTACCACTCTTGCGAGTGACCTTCTACAAAATGATAACAAAATACTCACGAGCAACCTACTAGTAAGATTACAAGAGAAGATCTAGGTGCACGTGAATACAAGGTATCCATTAGTTCTAATTAAGTCTACAAAACTCGGGATTTAGATAAGAAAATCAACAATGGTCATCGAAATCCTTTGCTGTGTAAACCTAACTAAAACTAGCAATCAACCAAAGAAAACAACATAAAAAATGTGCCGAATTCATTACTTAATGCATGCATAAAGTTGCAGATCAATTCCTCCACACTTAAACCGTTACTCGTCCTCGAGTAAACAAAAACAAGCATTGATTCAAGAGGAATGTAGCATGGAAGGATAAGTTAACTAATACATTCAACTTATTCTTAGTTTCCCTAGCTCCCCTAAAGATGTAAGAATTTCACAGCTCTCACACTCCCCAAAGAGACTGAGTAATCTAAGAAAAAAAGGATACGTGTCAAACTAGCTTACTCCACCAAATAGGCCGCCAAAGGTGATCCAAGAGATGTTGCCAAAAAACCACCAAGGATAATCCAAAAGATGCTCGACTTAGTTTCTGATTTTTTTCATTTCTCCTAGGAGCCCTTTCGGGTTTTCATCCTATCTTAACACACAAATGGTACTCACTTATCACATTTTTCCACACATGGCCTCTCATTTTTGCGTAAGTTTTTCAACCTAGTCGGGCCTTGGCCTCTCATTTTTACCTAGATTTTTCAACCTATCCGGGCCTTTCCCATTGTGACCTAAGTTGCTCTTTCAGGTTTTCAACTTAGCCGAATTTTTTTTTCCATTTTTTTCAAAATTTCAAATTTTTTTGGTTCAGCACAAAATTCCCCAAAGATGGGCTTCGTACTACATGAATATAAGCAAAAAAAATGACACCAACAAAGTGTTCCCAAAAGCATCCCCCAAATACAAACTACAAAAAACTACCAAACAAAACACAAAGGAATCTTGTAGAAAACCTTAAGTGCCCAACTACTCCCTCCCACACACAACAAAGTGTTCCCAAAGGCATCCCCCAAATACAAACTACAAAAAACTACCAAACAAAATACAAAGGAATCTTGTAGAAATCCTTAAGTGCCCAACTACTCCCTCCCACACACTTAAACCATACATTATCCCAACGCAACATAAAAACTATAAATCATAAGTGGTGTCGGGGAAAATAGTGGCACTTACTCTTGTGGACCCAAAGGGCCCTCCCTCCATCGTCTCGCCTCGTGTCTCCTCCTCCTTTCTTCTTGTCTCGTCTCTTGTATCTCAATGGGGACTAGGTACCGGAACCCATCAAGTCTTGAAATGTGGAATCTCTCGATCAATTGTTGGCTTCTTCTTGAACGTCTGCCCTCTCATCTATGATGGAAAATTCATCCTCCACCCTCCTTTCTATGGATTCCAATCTATTCCCCCACGAACTCATGGTGTCTTCCATCGCACTCGTCATACTCCCAAACTTATCCAACTGTAAACTCATCCCCCCTACGGCTTGTTTCTTGTATCATTTGGGTCGACAATGAAAGTTTCTCCCCAAATGTGCAGAGTTGGTCAAGAAGTTCCGTCAGTGGGGAACCTCGAGTGGGTGGTGCTCGAAGTGTAATCTTACCATCCTCCTCTATCTCCATGTCCAAACTTGAGAGAATGTTTTAGAAAACCCTCTTGAATCTAGGATCGGGGGCGGTAAAAAAATCTTCCAAAATGGTATCTTGGTTGATAGCAGTGCATTCAGTTTGTGGCAAAACCATGAAGTTGCACACTATAGCACCGTCGTACAACCATATGAAATGATCCTCGAAAGTAGTGGGGGCAAACATCGACACTTTCACTAGTTTGTCCATTGTGTACTTGGTTGACGAGCATCCTAAGTTTACCATCGCAAATGGAGAAGGAACCAGATGTCCCAAATATTGAGCTAGAAGTACGACCATGCCACCCATTGGTATCTTGCCACCCTTCTTCTTTCCCAATGCTAAACACTCTTCCACAAAGACCCCCACCAAGTTGGACATCGCCCAAAGAATTTGGAAGTCCCGACTAGGGCATTGTGATATCTCCCCATGGAAAAGTACTCTCATAGATTAAAGTCAGTGGACATACCGCAAAGTTGGTCGGACTATGCGATACTTTTGTGCAAATGCTTCCTCTCTGTGCCCAATAAAATCCTTCAAAAGCTGCTCAATGAGTACGAAAGGCCTTGTCGGTTTGTCCTTCCCTACAAGAAACTAAACCTATTACTTTGCCCTTTTTACCTCAGTTTTTTGGCATAGCTCAAAAAATCGAAGTAAAAAGTTCTTTTACCTCGGTTTTTATTTTTTTTCAAAGTAAAAGATATTGTTTACCTCGATTATAAAAAAATGAGGTATATAATTGGTTTTTTACCTGAGTTATTATTTGAACCAAAGTAAACGATTAAAAACGAAGTAAATAATGTTACTGATGTCTGTGCGACATCGCATTGATGTAATCAAATTGTTTCCAAAATCGCGTATTCTGTCGTTGTCACCGACAGAGCGTCAGATAGATGACTGACATTATAGATAATTAAATATAGAACTTTTAGATGATAAAGTTATGAATGATTGACTGTGGAAAAAGAAGAGTTTTGTTATGTTACGATTTGTTATTTTAAAATTTAATAAGGTCCGTTTTGTTATGTTATGATTGAAAATGGTTGAATAATTAATAGGGAAAACCACAACCAACATGAAAATATTTTTGAATGGTACGGTTAAAAATGTTTTTTAGAATCACACACAGATCAAATTGCACATATAGTCAATTACATATTGTTCAAAAAAATAGTAAAATTATTAGAAAAACACTAATCATGAAAATCTCCTTGCAAATTTATTAGTACATAATAGTTCGAATATTAATAGTAATGTCTGAGTTCCATTAATAGAATAGAATTACAAGATCTCAAAGAACAAGGTGTTCTCAATGCGCAGGTTGTTGTCGGAAAGGAACTCGGAAAACCGCTTCGAGGACAGGGCCTTGATCTTCCCTTGCCCCGAGTAGTTCATGAGCCACTCTTTCCTATAGCACCTTACACAATGAGGGTCTTTGCATTCGACAGAAGTGGTACAATTTCAATCGGGATGTACCAATCAGAAAAAAATATCATTATGAACAAATATATGCAATTATAAATAAATGGTATTAATTGAAAATCAAATAATTCATGATTTTAATTATTTGCAAGTTTTAGTCCTCACCAAATTTGGGTTTCCCCCAAGTTTTGCTGCTTCAAAGTGCAGAAGAAACGCGAATTTTCTGGAGCCATTGTATGGTCTTCAATGTTGAACACAACCGGTCCAGTATTTCTCCTTTGTGCGGAGAACTGTATAATTAATATAAACAAAAATTAATTTAGATAGAGTGTGCATATATATTAGTAAATATATAATGTAAAATGGTAACATACCTAGAAAATGGGGGCCTAAAGGATCCTTCACCGGCTATTAGTCATGTATGTGAAGTGAACAATATGTTTACGATAAACTATCCTTAGAAGAACAATGTGCGACGTCGATAATGTGTCCCAGGAATATGTCAATCTGAACCAGTGGCAGCGTTGACATGTACCAGTGACATCGTCGGTGAGTTGGCAAGACCAATATCATGACCAAATGATAAAATGATGTTGCAAAAATAAACATTAAGTTAAGTAAAATGCTTACATGCGACGTCGCTAAGACATCGGTAACATTGATGTATACATCAATACTACTGCGACAGCTTATGCAATAACTTGAAATAAGAATGTGCGACTTCGCACGCATAAATTGAATGACATGAAACTAGAGACCGACTTTGCATGCGTTAAAGACAACAATGGGAAAAAACACAGAAACCCAGCAAAACAACATGCATTAAGGAGACAAAATTACACAAAAAAGTCCAAAAACAAACAAGAACATATTACCTAGGTTCACAAGTAAGAAAACTTCTCTCACTTTAACAAATCTGAGTAAGAACTAAAAAACCAAAAATGCAACTCATACAAAAAGCATAGATAATTAAACAAGGTGAAGTAACAATTACAAAAACTTAGGCACTACAAGAGTAGAAAGTCACACCTTTGTCAAAGGAGAAGAGGAAAGGGGTGGAGAGACTCTTGGTATTTGCGGGAAACTTGAAAATGAAGAGCTTAAACTGATTCTTGGGACCATTTATTTATACTCATTTTGAAACGACGTCATTTTGGGACCTTGTGTTATCCGCCGCGGTTAGTGCAACTTTGACTTTATAGTGACGTTGCAGTATTATAAATGAGCTCCATATATAAAGTCGTGAAGAGCCCTTGTGAAATCCGCTCGGCCAGTGTGACATTACAGTATAATCGACCCCTCCGATAAAATAGTCGGCATATGACCGACGTTGGCAAGTGTGATTACGGGCCTCACCATTTCAGCCCACTAGCATATCAAATGAGCCCACATTTGACCAAAAAATATATAATTGACCTTAATAACACTCTATAGTATATTAGAAATACTTATTGAATTTTATAATTGACCATGAACTTTATTAATTTTTGTTTCTATCGGAATCGATTTTACCTCCACGGGTCATGTTTTAAATTTTTGCACTTAGGTTCCTCGACGAATGTGGGAGAAGTAGAAATGCAAATTTGGAGATACCCTAATCTAATTCACAATGTCATAACCAAGATGATCCAATTTAGGCATGACCGGATGAATAGAACGAGGTAATCGTCCTATATTTGTATTAGTATTTCCATTTATACCCTTAGGATAAACGTTATGGGAATGATATTTTCCACCACATAGAATCAAATGAAATTTCTTATTCTTGGTTTTTTATGAAAATAAAATATAATTATATTGTCCATCAAATTTTAGAAAGCGCTAGTACGTAGTCTCGAGTAAATTATAGGTGGTTACTTATAAGTATACAAAAGTTAATTAGAAGATCTTGACTGGGAGAAGTCTCCATAGGATCATACCTGTTTATTTATCATTTTTGAGTATTATATGTTTGATTGAGGATGGAAAAGGTCCCTTCTAGGACGTTTCAAATCAATTTTACCTCCACGGATCAAATTTTTAATTTTTGCACTTAGGTCCCTCCACGAATATAGAAGAAGTGGAAATGAAAATGCTAATCTAATTCACAATGTCATGACCAAGATGTTTCGATTGAGGCATGACCAGATGAATGGAAGGGGATAACCGTCTGTCATTTGTATTAGTATTTCCATTTATACCCTTAGGATAAGTGATATGGGAACGCTAATTTCCACCACATAGAATCAAATAAAATTTCTTATCCTTGGTTTTTTATGAAAATAAAATATAATAAAATCACGTCCATCAAATTTTAGAAAATGCTAGTACTTGGTCTAGAGTAAATTATAGATGGTTACTTATAAGTATGCAAAGGTTATTTAGATTATCTTGGCTGGGAGAAGTCTCCATGGGATAATGTGTATTTATTTATCATTTTCATAGATTATAAGTTTGACTGAGGATGACAAAGGTCCCTTATGGGAGGTTTCAAATTGATTTTACCTCCACAAGTCAAGTTTAAAATTTTTGCACTTAGGTCCCTCCACGAATGTGGGTGAAGTGGAAATGCAAATTTGGAGATATACTAATAATTCACAATGTCATGACCAAGATGTTCTGATTTAGGCATGACCAGATGAATGGAACGGGGTAATCGTCCGTTATTTGTGTAAGTATTTTCATTTATACCCTTAGGATAAGCGTTATGGAAACGATAATTTCCACCACATAGAATCAAATGAAATTTCTTATTCTATGTTTTTTATGAAAATAAAATATAATTAAATCACGTTCATCAAATTTTATAAATCACTAGTGCGTGGCCTCGAGTAAATTTTAGATGGTAATTATTTATAAGTATGTAAGGGGTTAGTTGGAAGAACTTGTGGCAGACTATGTGGAATAGAGTAGTTTCTTATTTGTTACTTTCGGTTATTATAAGTTTGACTAAATATGGCAACATTTATTTTTCAGACGATTGAAATTGAGTTTGGGACCACCGGTGAACTTTTAAATATTTACACTTTAGGTCCCTCCAAGAAAATGGAAGAAGTCCAAAAATAAATTTGCAGATAACATTTTTGTATTCAAATTTTCACGAAAGAAGCCCCAATCTTAACGCAGAGTATTTTACAACACATTTCAAAAATTACCAATTTGCCCTTGTGTACGACATCGCAAATATGTCAACAAATTCGGATCCACGACCGAACAACAACCTACGTCGGTCAAAATGAAATTTCCAGGGGGAAATGAAATTTTGAGGCAAAACTTTGAAGCAAAATTCCTCCCTCCCCCCCCACCCCCCCCCCCCAAAATTTCAAGTTAGTATCATTACCCATTTCTCATCTATAACACAATTTCTCCAAACCCTACCTACAACACATTATCCTCTCCATCAACACCTTTAATACAACAAAAATTACGTATATCGTTTATGATTGGATATGCCTAAACGTTTTCCCCACAGGTGGCCATGTATGCGAGTAACTATTGCTAACCTCATGATTTTTTACCACAGCATGGAAGGTAGAAAGATAAACCTGGGCTTTGCTGTCTTCTCTTTCATGTTGAAGGCCACGCAAACAAAGAAGAAAGATCTTCCTTATGGTGGTTTGTTAACCGCTATTATAAAGAAGACGGGAATAATTCTGCAGGATAAGCCTCTGAGAATTTATTACTATGACAAGAACTGGTTCCAACACAAAAACCTCCATCTAGGCTTTGACAGTAAGTGGGCCCACCGTGAAATACCCAATCAAAAAGCTAAGATTGCCAAGAAGGCTTGCAAAGCAGAAGCAGAAAGAGAAGATGCATCGAGCTCCCATAAGATATTGAAACTTTACCTAAGCACAATTTAAAATATTTAATTTTAATATCCTTTTAATTTTTATGTATATTGATTTTCAGCCACCGGCAGCGATTGGAAGGCTAGGTTTACCAATTACTTTGATTGTATGTGTGTGGACTTGACCGAGACCCACCAAATGTTGACCTGCGCTCATACCCAGCATGTCGCGTTCCTGGAAGCTCATGGCCTGCAATTGGAACTGAGTGAAGATGACGAGCCACCTAACTTCGAGCTGGTCTTCTCGGAGAGTGAAGGTGATGATACTGATTATTGGGGGAGATGACAAGAACATTGCGGGCCAAGAATATATATGTATATATATAAGATGTAGTTGTTATGATGTTGTGGAAAACATTGGATCATGTTAGGAAGTTATTTGGTTTTAAAACTTTGATATGTAAGGTTTGGATGATAGATTATATTTAAATTCATTTAGTCGCTTTAGTTCAAAATTTTAATGCACGAAATTTGAAATATATTGTTCTAATGGGATTTTGTTTAGTGTTGGGTAGATGTAATTAGTAGTCAAATAGGCGATGTTCTTAGGTGCAAGGTTTGTGAAATCTGAAAAATGACCATAAGACCCGATGACTTTCCAAACTCGGAAATACGTATGTCCTTTGGATTTATTGACCGGATGAAATGGATCAATTTGTTTGGACATGTTGTCACGATTACCTTTCCAAGCTCGGAAATATAGTTTACAAACTCGGAAAAAGGACTACCTTTGAACAATAGCAGACACAAGTCACTTTCCGAGCTCGTGTGGTATTTCTGGGCCATTTCTGGAAATTTCAAAGCGTGCATTTTTTACGAAGACAAAACATTTCCGAGCTTGGAAATGTTTAGTGTAATGAAGAGATGAAATATAATTTCTGAACTCGCAAAGTACTAACTATAAAAAAACATGGGACGAATCAGATTCATAAAATTGGTCCCCAAAATCCGAACCCTAGCCTACATTCTGAACTCAAAAATGTCCTCAAATCTCTCCATTTATGCAAATCCAATCAAGTATTTGGAAGGGCTAGGGGTAATTCAAGCCACAGAATGTCTCGATCTCATTCAACCGGCCACAATCCCGGCTTTGAGGATACAGGGTTCATCTCTAAATTTACGCAAAATTGGTATGATGCATTTCGTGATAGGGCAAAGTTATTTGATACATTTCTTATGGAGTTCAATGAGTATTTAGCTTTAGGGTTGGCCGGTCCCCTAAAACCATTTAGTGAACAACAAATTGAGAATTTTCTCTCGTGTAATAAGAAAGCGTATTTTGATTTCACATGCCAATTCTATGCTAATTTACGAGAAGTGGGTAGTGGGATTATGCTACGAGGTTTGGGTGAATGGGCATACCGTTTAGCCAATGGATAATTAATAAGATATTAGATAGCCCATACTTGCACCCAAAATTTGATAACCTGAAGGACACCGATAGTCCATTGGTTGATTGCTACCATCGAGAAAATGGACTCTTAGAGTTTATTCTCCCTACATTGACCTCGTGGAGTGTAGTGTACACTACTTCAACCAGAATATGTTAGATTTAGGAAAAAAGGAGTCATTCGATCTAAAGCTTCTCTCTGTAGAAAACTGTATTACATATAAGATGATTAATAGGAGGTTGGTCCCCTCGGGCGGACACTAGACTGAGCCTAACTACCCAACCCTTATGTTATTATATTTAATCATGGAGGGTAGAAGGATCAACCTCGGGGCCGCTATTTTTAGGCATATGTTACATTATGCAACTTCGAAGAAAGTATTGACTCGCCTACCATATGGGGGTTTAAAAACTCACATTTTGAATATCGTTGAGTGGTTGACTATCGAAGGGGAGAGAAAAGTCCCAAAGTATTATGACAAGACTTACTTTGAGAACAAGGGTTTGGTTTTGCACGATGGAAGTGGTATCATAAGCCCAAGGGGGAAGCGGAGCCGAGCAAGAGGCCACTTATTGAGGAAAGTTAGTCACAAATATGTTTACGATGATTTAGTTCATATATTTCATATATTTTTTTCATTGTTTATATAATTCAAATCTTGGTCGTTGTGTGTAGGTACCGATAAATCATACTTGAAAGGTTTCAAGGATTGGTACAAATGAATGCACACGGAATTTTATGCTATGAAGACGAAGATTAGGTTCATGGAAAAGTCTCAGTGAGCTTACGAGCGACATCTTGCATCAAGTTCCTGACAACGACTTGACCGATCAACTTCAACTGGTGACATTGAAGATGTCAATGATTGAATTTGCAAGGCTTGATTATGTTTTTCTCATTTGGCATGACTGTATAATTTTTAAGATCTCCGACTATAAGATCTACTTTCCAAATTTTTTTTAAAAAAATTAAATCATTTGAAGTGCTAAATTTCTTTCCTGTGCTTTGAAAAATTATTCATATGGGGATGCGTTTACAAAAACAACAATAACAGAAGCATTTTAATTGTCCAAGGTACAACAATGAAAAAAACTTAAACTAAACTTGATATCGGAACAACTTACTACTTATGCTTCCCTTTCTTTAGCATGACCTTCTTCGACTTCCGCTTTCTACATGTGATCTTCCTCTTACCGTCGATCCACATCCCTTCATCGTTGTCATTATAGCCTAGGAAATTTTGAAGACTCTGATCAACCTCCTCGAGCAAAATGTCTTCTTCTAATCCATAGCTCGATGTGTGGAATCCAAATCAAATTACTTCCTCCAACTCATTTTGTTCAACGAAAGCACGTTTCCCTTCAACAACAATATCCCACCTAGGATCAATAGGATTCCTGACATTGAAAACCTAGTGCGCTTGAGAAGCCTATATGAAAGGACCGTTCTTCCATCCAACCCAACTTCTATCGACAAGGGTGAAGCCCAAATCCTCGATGCGCTGTCCGTTGTTAATATTGACTCGCTGACATTTAAACACAGGAACACGCATACTCACATGGTCAAGCTCCCAAATTTCAGAAATTATGCCAAAGTAGAATTTTATGGCATACATAGGATTTTTATCACCACCCCTTCCAACGTGCAATGCTTCGGAGACAAGAGACACTCCACTGTTTTGAGTGGCAAGCGTAAAACCATTGATGTCATAGCCTCTGTAGGAAATAACAGTCCCCAATGGTCTACAAGCTAACCATTTAACTATCGTTGGATGTTCGCTGAAATCTATGTGATCTCGTAACCATGAGCAAATGTAGAGGTGTGAAATTGAAGAATCTGAGCCTCATTGAAATTAGGGTGCCTCAATCGTATGGCATCCATATGAATCTCTATGTACGGAATTATATCCTCGTTGTTGCGCTTAACATAAAGATGGGTGGCACATAAATCTTCCGCACTAGGGCTAAATAATTTTCCATGTCTAACCCCTAAACCATCCAACCTCCCTTCATGTCTACCGATTGGAACCCTAAAAGATTCAACTTGCTTCATATAATCAGTGGAAAACTCAATGGCATATTCCGTTACGTATTGCTGCACAATACTAGCATCTGGCCTATACTGATTTTTCACTAAGTTCTTGAAGATTTTCATATACCTCTAGAATGGGTACATCCATCTTAGAAAAATTGGACCACATAGCTTTATCTCCCACACCAAATGGACAATCAAGTGGACCATAATGTTTAAAAATGAGGGAGGGAAATACATTTCCATGCACCACCGAACTTCAACAATCATTACTCGTAACCTATCCAACTTTGATATGCTAATACTTTTGCGACAAGTGGATTTGAAAAACAAACAGAGCTTTGTAATGAAAAATCTTACATGCGAAGGAAATGTAGATCGGATAGCAATGACATTCAATTCATGCATTAGGTTGTAACAATCGTGTGCCTTCATACCACCCAACCTCAACTCCTCCACTGACACACAAGTGCTAATGTTTGACGAGTATGCACCAAGCACTTTCACACTGCTAAGGGTCACACGAAAAGGTTTCTTCACCGACTGCGACATTGAATATAGCAAGCAGGGGGGAAATAACAATCATCACTTGTAGCCACTGATCCAAGATTCTTCCGAATACCCAACTCAACCAAATCTAGCATAGCCTTCAATCCGTCCTTTGTCTTCCCGGGGGTTTTTAACAACGTTCCAACCAAAGAGTCACAAACATTCTTCTCAATGTGCATAATGCCAAGACAATGTCTAACTTCCAAATACTCTCAATAAGGTAGCTTTAAAAGTTGAGCATTTCTTCCAACTTCATTCTACGGAAACTTTTCATTTCTTCTTCCTAAAGTTATTGGCCGAATTCTTAACACTCTCATAAATATTTGTACCTGATCGTGGCACTGGTGCAACTCGTGTCTCCAATTTCCTATTAAACCATTTTTTGGTCAATCGCCATGGGTGCCCCTCAAGAAGAAACCACCTCTGCCCCTGGTAAACAATCTTACAACCATGTTTTAATTGACAAAATTCAGTGTCTTTCTCACAGACTAGACAAGTTAAGTGTCCTTTCACAGAATACCCAGAAAAATTCCCATATGTAGAAAATTCATTAATTATGCAAAATAACAACACTTTAAGAGTGAAGAAATTAGAAACCAACCCATCAAACACTCTAACACCATCATTAAACAAATTCAACAAATTCTCCACTAGAGCAGCAAGATACACATAACTATCATTACCATGTTGCGTCAGACCTGATATCATCAAAGATAGCAACACATACTTAAGTTTCATGGTAAACCAGGACAGGAGGTTGTATATGACCAACATGACATATCAAAAGCTATTTGTGCTACTCTTATTACCAAACGGATTCATACCATCTGTACACAACCCTAACCTCAAATGCCAAGAATCTTTGCCAAACTCAGGGTACATATTATCGACTTTCTTCCATTGCTCCCCATCAGAAATATGTCTTATGACATCATCTGTCGTCCGAACTCTATCTGCATGCCAACACAATAACCTAGCATATTCCCTAAAAGCATACAACTTCCTCAAATGGGGAATGATCGGGAGTTACCATAAAAATTTTACCGGTGTCCTTTTCTTTGATTTCAATGGAACTTCTACACCCACCGCAATCGTACCTCTCTTTAACTTGTACCGAGACTCGTTGCATACCCGATAAATTTCTCAATCTTTATCTACTTCCCCCTTTATACAACATACATTGTTTGGGCATATATGATTTTTTTGCAATTCCAATCCCATCGAGCATAGTATTTTTTTTCCAGCATATAACCTATTGGGCATTAAATCACCCTCGGGAAGAAAATCCCTTAACAACTCGAGAGCCTCGATCCTCGTCTTGTCTGTCCATCCAAACTTTGCCTTCAAGTTCATTATCCGTAAAGTCACATTCAGAACCGAGTTTTTTTAACCAATGTACAAAGGTGTCCATTTGTCGTCAATCAAAGCTTGTAACAACTCTGGTTTACCTTTGAATTTCCTTGCAATATCTTCTACCATTTCGTCAAACTCAGCGTTACCATCTAATTCATCACTCATCATCGTGTCCTCCAATTGATTGCCATACCCACCGAGTGTAGCTAGTTTGGAACCCTCTCATTATGAGATGTTCCCGCAACTTCTTTCTCCCTAAATATGCATTATTTCTACAATCCTTACAAGGGCATCGTGCACGCGAACAACCATTTTTAGAAGCATGTTCAATATCAAATGAAACAAATGATTCAACCAATGGCATGTACCTGGGTAATTTCCTAATAGCATTACCAATTAGTTCATCTCAATCCATTAACCTAATAGTCATAAAATGCAACACATGAGGATCCATACAACAATATTCATAAACCTAGCTATTCTCAAAGCATTATTCAAAATATGAACATATATGAAGCATTAAATACACCTTAAATTATTTGAACAAAATTGTTAACTTCATAATTTAAAACTAACCTTCTCCTCAACAATGGGTGAGGAAAAAATGAGCTTCATCTTTAAAAGAATTAGGGTTTTGTGGCATTTAATGGAATTAGGCACGTTTATTTTTTTATATACATGTTCATTTCAGAAATCGGAAAATATGTCCCACATTATATAAGATGCGATCAACTATTTTTCGAGTTCAGAAAATGGACACAAAAAGTTTACGAATCCGGAATATGTTTCCTCTCTTTGTACTAAGAAAACTCTGTGTTTTCATATCTCAGAAAGCTATATGTTTCTTGTTTTGAGTTTGTAAACAATTATTTTTAAAGGTGGTTGGTCACAACCGCCTTCAATTAGGGTTAATTAAAGGAGTTTATTCCTTGAACACCCTTTAATTAGCCTTAATTAAAGGAGGTTCATGGAAAACCGCCTTAAAAATCTGTTGGGGGACACGAACGGAGGTTTCCGACTTTGGAAATGTTCATTAAAGACGGTTCTCAGCGAACCACATTCCAGTGTTGCCTCTAATAAAAGGCTCTCCATTAGTGCCACAAGGTGCCATCCCTACCTTTGCGCCCTTTTTGCCAAAGAAATTGTGTGTCCATATCCAGTTAATGACGAAACCCTAGCCTTTTCTTCGGGGTCAGGAAGTGATCGAGGAGGTTTTATGTCCTTGCCACTATTACCGATGCAAGTTAGTGAGCATAGAAAAACATTCCAAGACAGACATATCATCACTAAAATCTTGCATTGCATAAAATTCATCATCAATATCATCACTATCAAAGAACTCATCTAGCCATCTTTTTTCATTCATCATTCAAGAGTTGTCAAATTGAACATGTTCATCAAACAAGGTTACGCCTTTGCATATAAGAGAGGGGTTAGGTGAATCATGTTTGGACTTGTAAATATCAAACCCCACCTTATTAATGTCGTCCTCTAGGGTTAGTGTTCCCAAGTGAACATCGATCTTTGTCCTTGACATTTTTAGAAACGGTCTCCCCAATAAAATTGGGGGTGCACTACCATCGTGCGCTATGTCAAGGACATAGAAGTTTGCTAAAAAATATAACTTGCCCACTTTAACCATTACATCATTAACTAAACCTTGAGGGCTAGCTTGGGAGTGATCGACTAGTTAAACAATCACCCTAGTGTCCCTAGGTTTACCTATATCTAGGCTTTCATAAAGATTATAATGGATCACATTAATAGATGCACCTAAGTCAATCACGGTATTCTTCACTAGCTTCCTGCCTAAGAATTTAGGTATTGAAAACATCCTGGGGTTATCACATTTCTTAGGAAAATTCTTATGATTTAGAGTGGCGACTCCCCCTATTTTCAGTTTCCCTACTTTTCTAATTGGTTTGTTCCTCCTTTTAGTGCATGCCTTTTTCATGAATTTATCCTAAGAGGGAACGTGCTTAATCAACTACAGGATAGGAATGGTTACCTCAACCTTTTCGATGATCTTCCAAATGTTTGCGTCATTTGTTGCCACCTTCGGCAATCTCCTAAGTGCACTTGGAAAAAGTGGCGGAAGGGTCACTCTTGCCTCAGTGGTTGGAACTCTTTGGTAGGGTCATCCTCAAAAATTATCTCTCACTCTTCAAAGTTGGTCTTGTTGGCTTCCACAATTAAATCTTCCTCTTGCACAATGTCCTTCTCGGCCTCTCGCACCTCTTTTCTGCTCCTTAGCTTCAATGAACTCAGATTCCTTGGGTTTACCTCAGGTTGGGAAGGTATCTTATCGGATTCCTTGGCCTCAAGTCGGCTCACCGAGGTGGAAAGTTTCCTGACTTGGATCTTGAGATTCTTGATGCTTGAGAATGCTCTAGTGACAAGATCCTCAGTTTCTCTTCTTGTGCGCTTCGTGAACACATCATGTTTCTTTGTCAATTTCCCTATAGCATCTAGGATATCTTCCCTATCCGACTTGTATACGATGGTGTTGTTGTTGAAAGGCCCTTCTCCTCTAGGATATGGTTGAGTTTGTGGACCTCGGTTGTACCTTTGACCCTGATTCTCCTCGCACCAACAAAAGGGGGGGTTGACCGCGATACCTAGGTTTGAAGGTATTTGCATAGGGATCTTACCTCTCATTTCCTTGGTTCCCCCAGAAACCTTCTTGTTGTTGTTGTTGTTGTCCCCTAGCAAATTGCCTATTGCCTACATTGTAATCCAATGCCTTTACCTCTTTAAGATCTTTGACTGCTTGTGGACACATGTAGGTGGGATGGTATAAACTGCATATTCTCCACACCTTTACTTGTTGGATTCTCCTATTAATCAATTCCTTCATCATAGAGGCAAGTGTTTGCACTTGATCTTCCAACTTAGGAGATTGATTCAGCTCATCCAACATTTTCATTCTTGATCTTGTGCTGAATTGCCTCGTTCCAGTCACCATTTCTTCTAACAATGCCATTGTGTCCCTCGGACTCTTGTTGGTGATGGAACCATTGCAAGTTGCGTTAACCATCCTCATGTCATCATCAGAGATCCCTTTAAAGAAGTAATACGCCAAGTCGCCTTCCTTGAATGGGTGATAAGGACAACTAGCTAACAGCCTTTTGAATCTTTCCCAATACTCGTATAGGGATTCGTTTGCCATCTGTATTGGATAGTTTTTTCTTCAACCTCACATATTTTGAGGCTGGAAAATACTTTTCAAGGAAGCAATGTTTCATATCCATCAACGATGTAATGTACCCTGGTGGGAAATAGTATAACCAATCCTTTGTCAAATCTCGCAGCGAGAAAGGAAATGATCAAGGTTGTAATCCTCTTCTAATACTCCAAGTGGCTTCATATTGGTGCATATGAGATGGAACTCTAAGAGATGTTTGTTTGGATTCTCCCCGGCCATCCCATGGAAAGTTGGAAAGCATTAGATCATCCCGCTCTTTAGCTTGCATGGACATAGAATGGAAATGGGGAAAAAGTAATGCACATGGGTTGATTCTCCAAACTAGGTGCGGTTGTTCTCCACTATGACTACTTGCTTCTCAACTACAATCGATTCTTGTGAAACCCTCACTCTAGTCCTCTTTCTTCTTTTCCTCCAACTACCTGTGCCTTCTGGTGGTTCTTGAAATGTTCCTAATTTCATGGTATAGGTATGTATCATAAAATAGAAACCAAAGAAAAACCAACCCAAAAACAACACTAGCAAATGGATTAAAAGTAAATGGAATAACTAAACACATGCTCAACACTAAAAACCAACTAAAGAAACAAAGACAAAATAAAACAAAAGCAATACAAACTACTCAACTAATGTGCTATGCAAGTTAACAATTACAGTTTTAGACTAGCATCTCCAGCAGCGGTGCCAACATTTGATTTGCCTCCACTCGGGGTCGTCAATCTAGGTAATCAATTATACTCGAGCAAAGGCTTGGAACCAAAGATAAAAATTTATATTCTACTCCCGTTCCCATTACTAAGCTACCTAGAGGGTAGATAGTGGGAAGACCGGGTTTGTCCACGGAGATACTAGGTGTCTAAAGCCAACTTCACACGGCCACGTCCAGGTTGTCAATATGTCCATGTGTTAGAAATAGACAATATTGAAGAAAAAAATTGGGGGTGTTTTAACTAACAACTACAAGCATGCAAGATTACAAGAGAATAAAAATATATATACTAGCACTTGGGGGTATCTGCGTAACATGACCGATGAATGACTTAATCATCAATTCTATCACATAAAAGATATATAAACCTATCTTATGCCTATGTCACATAGTGTGGAGATAGCCAAACATTTCCCCTTGTCCATCACACAAAGGTACTTGCCACCAATACATGCATATCCCACCGCCTTCGTAATTAGGGATGATCTACAATCCTTCCGACTCTACATTTCATCCCCATCATCATACTTCCAATTCTAATGTGACCCCACTTAAAAGAACAATGCCTTGTGTTAGGTTACAATCTTAGATATGAAAGTGAGGACAATATGTCCCGAGCACTTCACTATGGATACCACTCCCTAGGCCTAGAGAGGCAAAGTGATCCGCCTCCACTCGGGGTCGTTAAAAGTCGTAGCTCAAACTAACCCGAACGAAGGCGTTGGGTCAAAGATAGAAATTTATAGTAGTGCACCCAACTCACTACTAAGCTACCTATGGGGTAGTTAGTGGTAAGCCTGGGTATGTCCACGGAGATGCTAGGCCCTAATACTCAATTAAAACACAAGCAAGAATGAGTCATCAATCTGTCTGTGTTGCTAGGAATAGATAGTATAGTAAAATTGAGTGGGTTTTTCAACTAACTACAGACATAAAGGTAAAATGCAAGTAAACTAAATAGACAGACACTTGGGAATATTGCATAACGTGGTTGATATAATGTTCCAATCCTCAATTTTATCACATATAAGACCTCAACAACCTAATCTAGTGCTCATAACACGTGGTGTGGTCGATGGTCAGCACTTCCTTATACCTGTCACGTAGGGTGCTCTTGTAATCTTCCATCGGCACCACCTCCGTAATTAGGGGAGTGTAACAATAGTCCAACCTTTATGCATATCTATTTCTACCCCATACGATTACATCACAGGCATCACACCACAGATGCTCTACCCCTTAGGCCTACATAAGAGGCAAAGGGAGGTAGGCACCTTATCAATGACAATAGGACCTCTTACAACCTTAGCTTGCTACTATTTTCTATCTCTACCCATAACCCTTCGGACCAACTTGCCAGCTAAGACTGGTTGACTGTTATCATAACGGTAAAACTCAGAAAAGACCTACGTGCACACACCCACGTGGACCCAGACCCCACTACCCATATCATACCCAGGTTTCTCTTCTCCGGAGGATATCAATATTTGCACCAACATGAATGTAGACTATAGTGTGTGCTAATAGAGTGTATCATTTTCATGCAATTATAACATTCAGAACAAGCCATCATAATATCACAAGCACATAAATCAGGAAGATCTAATGAATCTCACAAAAACATAATTAACACATGAATGCAAATTATCCCCAAGGCTATAGAAACGACTCCCTAGACATGGAATTAAAATATGTCAATGAATTCCACATCTCAGGGCTAAAGCAAAATAAAAAGGAAAAAGAGAAAGAAGCTAGAGAAAAGAGAGAGTGTTTCTCTCTCTAAGTTGCTCTTCAAACTACAAATGAACAAATGAAAAATGATCCAAGACTTCTAACCCTAGTAGACTAAGGCTATATTTATAGTAGTAGAGGTTTGAGCCTAATAATAGGCCCAAAATAGGCAAAAACCCTAATCAGTCGCTGCTGACATGGACTGCCACGGATAGCATGGCCCGTGCCATTGTCGTGGCCTCGTGCGGCGCAGTCCGTCAGATCTGGCATGGGTTGCATGCCTCGTGCTAGCGTTGGGTGAGCGATCAGGAATAGCCATGCTTGGTGCGGTCTGCATCATCTGGCACATACCATCTTCTCGAGCTTCGGTTTTGCACCTCTGATCTGCGATCCGTGTTGTTTGGCGTGGACCTTTATCATAATCCTCGTTTTGCTCAGTCTTTTGGCATGGGCCACTTCCTTCTTCACATCCTGCTGCCTGGTCTTGACATTTTGGACTTTGAACGGTGCGGGCTATGTGAAACATGAAGGTCCGTGCCCATATTTAGCCATTTTTAGAGTGAAATAGGCATCTTGAGCACAAGGCATGCATGGGTTGGCACGACCCGTGCCGGATTTTGGCACGGCTAGTACCAATGGTCCCTAGCACAGGCCATATGGCATGGCGCGAGTCATTATTGCTTAGTCTCGTGCCTGCCATAAGTGGCCCATGCCTACCTGTTGCTACTTCGCCCGGCTAACTTACTTGCTCCGCTACGGATAAACCGTTGGTCCAATTTGAGAGCTCTTGTATTTTATTTCATAGTGTTCGAGGAGACAAATACAATGGAACCAATTTTAAGGGCTGATTTTTCTTGGACTATTTCCAGAACATGGTACAACTCTCGGACAATGATTCTCCATTTCTTCCTTGGCCTTTTTGAACTTCAATGCCGCCTATGTTTAGTTCAATCATTCTACTACCATGATGTAGTGTCTGTGGCATTTATCTATTACCATTCTAATCTGAATGGCCTTTGAAATCTTCTACTATCCTTGCAAACAGCCATCAATACCAAATTTGATGAAAAGTACCCACAAGTGACCTAATAATAATGATCACAAGGGAAGATCTAGGTGCCCATGGATACGAGGTGTCCATTGGTACCAATTAAGTCTAAAAATGGAGAATTTAGGCAAGAAAACCAAACATGGCCATCTAAACCCCATGTCACGTAAACTCAACTAATACTAGCAATCCAACAGGAAAAACAAGCCAGTTATTATGTTGAATGCATCGGTTAACGCATGCATAATGATGCACATCAGACCCCCCACACTTAACCCTTTACTCTTCCTCGAGTAAATAAAGACAAAGAAAAGGACTAAGTGAAGTGTAGCGTGTAGGTATAAGTTAATCGAGGCATTCAACTTATTTATAGATTACCCTATTTCCCCCAAAGAAGCAAGAATTTCACAACTCTCACACTCCCCAAAGAACCTAAAGCAATCTTATTACCCAAAATAAAATGAAGAAAAAGGTAAGCAAATAAAGATAAGTTTTAAGCTAGCTTACTTTTCCAAAAATTTCCCCAAAGCAATTACAGGTTCGTCACCAAAAACAATCCACCAAGGAAATCCAAGAGTCGTCAACTTGGTTGTAACTAAGAATAACTCTAGATTCTCAACTTAGTTACAACCAAGGATGAAACAAATGTACCGTCAACCTAGTTTTTTTGTTTTCTCTCAATTTCTCTCTTTTTACCTAGGAGCCCTTTTGGATTTTCATCTGAGCTTTCATCCTAGCTTTCACACATGTTAAGCCCACATTCTCGCCTTTTTCCACACAGCAACTCATTTTTGCCTAAGTTCGTAAACCTAGATGTGCCTAGCCTCTCATTTGTACCTAGGTCTTTCGACCTATCTGGCCTTTTCCCAATGTTTCCTAAGTTGCCCTTTTGGCTTTCCAACTTAGCCGGGTATATATATTTATTTATTTTGGTGTAGCATAATATGCCCAAAGTTGGGCTTCATACTACATGAAGATAATAAAATACAAAAATTACACCACCAAAGTTTTGCTCAAAATACTCCGCAAAAAAACTACAAAAAGGTTCCCTCCCACCTAAAACAACTAAAATTTTAATGAGGGAAAGAAACAAAACACGGAAAAGATAGTCATCCAAGTACCCAAACAAGAAGAACATAGGTTGAGGAAAATACTAACAAAGGAGATACCACCATAAAGATGTTCTAACCCCTCCCTCACACTAGTTCATGCATTGTCCTTAATGCATGTAACTAAGGTGAAGGAAAGGTTGAAATCACAGCAAAAATCAATGTCTCCTACAATGTCTGGCTCATTGCCCCTCCCCGTGCAAAGGATCCTGATAGCCATCTCCAATTCCTGAAGTCCTCAACCGCCATTAATATCCTTGAGGCCCTCATGCACTTCCCTCATACCCTCGATCAGATACTGCAGCTGTCTATTAACTCTATCAAATCTCATGGCTGTGTCCCAATGATAGTCGTCTAGATGTGTGATGACCATGACCAAATCTTGCCTAACCCCAAAGATAGAGTTCTCCAAAGATTGTTCCCAATCAGGCTCGTACTGTGGTGGATGAGTCCACATGGGGTAGGAGGAAGAAGACTCGAAGCCCAATAATCCATGCTCTCTGAATGGGCTGTATAGAGGGTGCTTCCACAGGTGAGCCTTATACTAAGAATGGCTCAAAGCGATGTGTTTGTGTGGCTCAAAGCTCGGTGGGAACCCTCGATTGTCGCACCTGCTAGACTCTGAAAAGTCCTGATAGTGGGAGGAGATGATATGCCTATGGGAACCACTAGCGTCATGCCTTGTGGAATGATACAACTCCTCATGAATGCTAATCGGCCCCTGAGAAGGGGGTGGTCCTCCAAATACCTGCTGGAAAGGTGGCGGTGGTGCTAAAATGTGCTTCATATGTAGTGGCATAGCCTAAGATAGGGGTGGTTACTGCTTGATGGGAAAGTGATATGCAGGCTGCTCTAGAACGTTCTCCTGCTGACTATCCTCCTCCTCGTAGTCGGGTAAAATTCCCCAAAACTACCTCAGAGTTTGCATTAGGCTCAATGATAAGATCATGTACCTTGAATGACTCACTCAACTAGGTTCTTGCACGCGGGGGCAGCCTCATGAATTTCTTGCTCTTGTAGACCAGAAGATGGAACTATACTCCTATAGTATAAACTTCGTCTCTTCCATAACCAGTAGAGTGAGTGTAAAGGGCGCATTTGGGTTTTCCCTCATGTTATCACTCTTCAGGAGCTGGAAATGCTGCACAAAAAGTGAAACCATACCTCCCCAATCGATATCTTTCTAGTGCGGGCTGATGCTAAGTAAAGAGAAACACACCTAGTGATAAAGTCATCCAAAAGAATGGGGAAAGCCCTCCCCGTGCAGATCGACCAGAGCATCTTGCAATCCTTCTAGGTGGAAATGATATCCTCCCCATGGAAACTAACTACCACAGTCAACAAACTCAGTGCTGGGTGCACTATGTCACTATTATTGCTCTCATTCCCCCTCAGCAGTGGGGTGATGGCAGCCCTGCAGGAAACTAGCTCAAATGTATCCGACTTATTATACCCTGACACCTTCTTCTGCTCCTTCTGTTTGAAGATATCCCCCAACTGGGCATAAGTCAAAGTACGGACCTCATCTCCCAAATGGAATCTTACGTAACGCCTCATCCATCTGTTTTCACCTTCTTAACAGTGGTTAGAAACTCTAGGGTGTAGTTACTATAGGTGGAATGGACACAGTGGTGAAGTTCTTCATACTAATCTACCCAATATGATCCTAACAGGTTTGTAGAGTTTGAGACCCTTAAGGGCATCTTCATCTACAAACTTTATCTTCATAATAGAACGGTTCAAAAGGTACCCCTACCTTGTCCTATGCTCCTCGGTGAGGGTAGTCAACCCCATATATGGTACACTAGCCTCTCCTCTCTACGAGGCATAATGTATACAGAAAGAGTATAGCAACTAGCACAGGTAAGATATAGCAAATTTTTCTCCAACCACCCCCAACAAAGAACAATATCCTCTAATAAATCTAGTAACAACACTAATCACCCAAAATCCTCAAGCATGCAAATAACAATTCCACGGAAAAGTAAAAAATACAACTCCTCAAAATATGAGTATAGTTAGGCCAAATTACCTCAAACATCCAGTGTGGTAAATCTCTACTCGAGGAATCTACAGCACCCCTCCTAGGTAAAGAGTAAAAGCAACTCCAAAGCCCGGAACGGATAAAAAAATTGAGTTTTCTTGAGGAAAACTTAACCTGCGGCCGAATACTTCTTCGAATAATATGGGAAAAAACGTGAACTTTATGGGGCTGAACTTTAGTGTCTTGGATAGAGATCGGAAAGATGAAGATTTGGGTATAAGGTAGGAGTAAATCAGATGAAAATTGAGGGAGTTATGGCCAAAAGAGTGTGAGGGAGAGAATATGAAATTTTGAGAAGAGAAGGAAAGAGAGGGTGCTGGTGTGGGATTTCTGGAATGAGAGGGGGGGTTATATAGTGTGTAGACTCAGGTTTGGTTGGCTGAAGAGGGTAGGCAACATGGATCCCTAGGCACGATCCGTGTTGACACGTGTCCTCATATCCCCTTGTGGCAGATCGTGTCGGGCATGTACCAGCCTCATGTTGAATGACTCTGACATGGCCTGCATCTCATGGCACGGCCCATGCCAATTCCAGGCACGAGGTCTTTGTCTCGACTAGATTGGTATAGTATCCAGTTTACTAGAGCAAAACATATATTCTATTACAATTATGAGTATCAATTGTGTTAAAATGATAGTATAAAACATTCATATCAAGCGCCATATATTTACTCGGAAATAGAAGTATACATAGAGAAACAATAAACCTACACATGTCCAAAAAGCGAGAAACGTGCAAATAGCACAGTTGAGTCTTCTAAGAACGAGTGTGATGACCAACATACAATAAATGCTCTCAGTTGACACACAAACAAGAACTAGTTGTACAACTAGTAAATTCATGTTTCAAATACACAAGATATGCAAAGAACGCAATTAATAATTAATGACAAAATTAGAACAACCAATGTCTCACAATATCAAACTAGGAGTGCTAATCAATTGTTCTCAAGGTTGGTTATACTACCATAGAAAAACTCATAATTATTCACACAAATATAACATGAAAAATAGAAAGAAAAGATGAAAAAATGAAGAACCTGGGATTTTTAGAGAGAAAGTTCAGCATATCTATACAAAGAGGGTAAGAAATAAAATCTTGAAATTCAGTTGTCCTGGACGGCCTTCGTGGACCACGACATATTTTGCGGTCTGCAAAATAAGTACTTGCTTCTTCTTCGTTTTATCGCTCTAGGTAAACCATTGATCCTTTTGGGAAGTTCTTGTAGCTTTCTTCATGGTACTCGTAGAGAAGAATCCAAAAATGTACCCATGGACTCCAATTCATCTCGAATTGTGCACCAAAATGGACATCAAAACTCAGTCACATATTTTGCTCTTCAAAACTGTTAAGAAGATATTTTGTTATATTTTGTGTATATCTTTTACACTAGAATGCATTTATGATTATGTACATGGTGCCTATATATAGCACCCTTGTATCATCAATAAAATTAATCATTCATATTTTACATGGTATCGGTGCTCAAAGTCCCGAAACCACCGCTGCCGCCTCACGTGCCCATGCGCCACTGCTGTCGCATTGGTCTTGCTTCATGCGGCGCAACCACCGCAAAGTCAATCGATGCCGTTGTCATCTTTTTTTCCATTTCCTAGATCTCTACAATCAAGTTGAATTCAAAGATCTCAACGTTGTCGCCGATCTTCTCGTTGCCGCAGGTGAGGATGCTCCGGAGCTTCAAATCGGAGTTGATCCACCTGTTGTTCCAGCCTTGCTTGCCGATGTTGATGTCGGTGCCCAGGGCCTTCCCGCCAGAGGTCCGATGCAGCCGCTCTATGTTCCTAGCAAGCCAAATTTTCCTGGTTTGCCCACTGTCGATGCCCACCACCTTCCAGGCCATCGTACAAGCAGCGGTGGTCGCCGCCGCTCAGGCCATCCTCCTGTCCGCCGGTGACTTTTCTCATGCATTACCTGTCACTCATCCCTACCATGTTAATCCGTCAGATCATCCAGGTTTTAGAATTTGTCCTGAGATCTTGAAAGGTGATAATTTTAATGAATGGAGTACCTCCATGTTTAATGCATTTTCTACTAAACGTAATGAGGGTTTTCTTGATGGTCTATTGTTAAGCCATTACCTAGTGAACCTTTTTATAATGACTGGAATAATGTGAATTCTATGCTTGTTGGTTAGATTCTTCATACTCTTGATCCTTCCATTTGGTCTGGTATTACTTATTGTGCATCTTCTAAGGAACTTTGAGATGACCTTAAGTAGCATTTTTTTGTTGGTAATGGTCCACTCATGTGTGAGATTTGTGAAACCATTTATACTTGTCATCAAAATGGTCTGTTTGTTGTTGCTTATTATAGAAGATGCAAGAAGTTGTGGGATGAACAGTTTACTTACCTGCCTGCTCAGACATGTGTATGTCATGCTGCTGCTATTGACACTAAGGAACGTGAGAATGAGATGGTTCATTGATTTCTCATTGGTCTTAATGATGGGTATCATACGTTAAGATCGCATATGTTAGTGTAAGATCCCTTGCCCTCTATTGGTCATGTTCACTCGCTTGCAATTCAGGAGGAGCTTCACAAGAATGTTATTAGTGCACGTGAGTCCACTCTGGACACCATAGCCTTTGCTACACGACACCCAATTCCATTCCCTGCTCTGAAGCCAACCGCCGTCGTCCCAAGAATTTTCCCACCGCCGCTATCAATCAGAAACACCTCATGTGTACTCATTACAACCGCAAGGGCTACGATGTTACTACTTGCTTAAAGATCATTGGTTATCTTTATTGGTCCATGGAAAATAGACCTCCATGATCCGGTCAAAAAGCCCAAAACCAGCGAGCTCACACCCCTGAAGCGGTGGTGTTTGCCGAAGCTTCCCCTGTTACCATCACCACGACTCCACCAACGGTCAACTTCGGCATCATACTTTTCGATGCAGATCGGATTGCTTTGGTCCCACCTTGTCCAAGGAATAATGGAGAATGGTTCTTAACATGTTCTCTAAGGTGAATAATACTGACAATACATCAGGTAAGCCCACTTTATTTTGGATTCTTGATACCAGAGCTTCATATCATATGAGCGGTGTCAGGGATCTTCTGCATGATATTGAACCCGTTGATCATGTTGATGCCATCCTTCTCGATGGCTCTATTTCTACTGCTACTCAACACGGGAATTCATATATTGGCGATGCTCTTGTTTCTGGGGTTTTGTTTTTTCCGGAATTACGTTGCAACTTATTGTCTTTTTCTAAGTTAACTGCTGCTTTAAAATCTCTGGTTTTTCTTACTGAGAAATTATGCATATTATAGGATATCAGCACGAGGACACTGATTGGCGCGGGTGATCAGCACGGATTGGTTGCGCAGACTTGGAGCTCTAACACCGTCTTTACCTCTGTTTGCTTCCATTGTTGTCGTCGTTTCATCGCCTGCTTTGTGGCATCAAATTTTTTGGGCATTCATCCACTTAAGTGTTATCTCCTATCCTAGTTATTGCTTTAAGTCATAGTTATTTGAGAAAAACTATTCCTTGTTCAGTTTGTCACTGGGCGAAATAGTCTAGAACTAGTTTTCCCTTAAGTACTTTTAAGGCTAGTCATTTGTTTGAACTTATACATTGTGATGTTTGGAGGCCTTATGGCTCACCTTCTTCTAGTGGAGCATTTTCTTTCTTAACTATCTATTGATGATTATTCTTGACTTGTTTGGGTTTATTTATTAGTGTCTAAGTTTGATGTGTCTACCAAGATGAATGAGTTATTTGCTCTCGTTCAGACATAGTTTCTCCGTTCAGTTCAGCAGGTTCAAGCTAACAGTGGAATTAGGTTTCTTCCTCTCAGACATTACTTTGATGAGGAAGGAATTTGGTTTGAGACTTCTAGTGTCTACATGTTACGGCAGAATGGGCGAGTGGAACGGAAGCACTGCCACATCTTAAATGTGGCTCATGCTATTCGTTTCCAAACTCATTTGCCTATTGAATTCTGGGGAGAATGCATCCTTACCGCTGCCTACCTAATCAATTTCACTCCAACACCGATGTTGAATGGCCGATCACCTTATCAACTTCTTCATGGTCGCTCACCTGATTACAGTCATCTCCGTGTGTTTAATTATTTGTGCTTTGCGTCTCAGCTCCCAAAGCCAAGTGATAAGTTTGTATCCCAAAGTCGAAAATGTTTTTCTCTAGGTTATCCACTTAACAAGAAGGCTTGATATATTTATGACTTGGAGTCTCGTACTGTGTTTGATAGTCGTGATGTGTTTTATGAAGACTGATTTCCGTTTGCATCTGCTACTAATTTGCATTCTTCCAATAATATAGTGCCTTCACCTCAGTCTACCATGTACGATGCCATGCCACCTATTTCGTTATCACTGCCAGTTTCTGAACCACCGCCAGCTCCAATCACGGTGCCATCGGTATCTATACAGCTGCAATCTGCATCGTCGGTGTCTTTGCCGCATGCCGGCATCCCTTGGCTGCCTCCAGCTGATCTGCCGACTGAGCCACAGACATTCAGCTTGCTGCTTTTTGTGATTCTGATTGGGCTGCTTGCCCAATTACGTGTTGTTCTTTGACTAGATATTTTGTTATGCTTGGTGAATCCTCTATTTCTTGGAAGATAAAGAAACAACTGATCGTTTCTCGGTCTTCAGCAAAAGCTGAGTATCGCGTCATGGCTGTTGTTTGTTGTGAGTTAATTTGGCTTAAGTCCCTTCTTCGTGATTTGGGAGTAGGTCACTCTTCTCCTGTGCGTGTATACTGTGATAATCATGCAGCCCTTCATACTACAGTCAATCCTATGTTTCATAAGCGTACGAAGCATATTGAGATTGATTGTTATTTTGTTCGTGATTTGGTACAGTCTGGTGAAGTTGTTACTTCTCATATTCGCAATGCCAGTCAACCTGTGGATTTATTTACTAAGGCTCTTGGACGACATGCATTTCAGACTCTTCTTGGCAAGTTAAGCATTCGTGATCCACATGCTCCAACTTGAGAAGAGTGTTAAGGAGATATTTTGTTATATATTGTGTACATCATATACCCTAGATAGAATCATTTTCCATTTGTGATTTTGTACATGGTGCCTATATATAGCACCCTTGTATCATCAATCAAATAAATTTTTCACATTTTACAAAAACAAAAGAATTAGAAGGGCTGCATGACTATCACAGTAGTATGAAGGGCTGCATGACTATCACAACAAACCCATAAACCCAAAAACTAAACTCCAATTCCCTTAATTTAGAGTTCAATATGAGATTAAAAGGAAGTATAATCCAAACACAACAAACGCATTAAGAAAGTGTGCAGTTTTATCCAAAACGGGGGAGTACCAGAGTTATAACTCATACATTTTGCAGACATGTCCTCCTTTCTAATTTGGTGGTGAATAATTTAAATCCAAACCTTTTGCAAAAGTTATCTCATTCATACAACTTCATTAAGAAAAACAAAACATTCATACAACTTCATTTATTTTTTTATTTGAAAATAAAGGTAAATATATTATGAAAATATTAGTTATGGACATTACAGTCCAGATATTAACATGTTAGCTCTCTTGCATAGTTGTGTTCAAAAACTACATTTTGCCTTGGTACTGTGTGAAAGGTTATGTGTGAGAAATTTAGACATAACTGTCTGACATCCTGTATGGGTGAACCTTCCTTCCAAGGCGGCGCCGCTTCCCGATTATTGAGCAGCCAGTGAGAACCTTAAGCTGTGTGATCCCTTTCATGTGAGCTTGCATATGTGATATGTCCTCCAATACATGCTTGAGATTCTACTTTAAATGCGGACATTGCTGGTGAAAGCTTCCTCCTGACTATGGTACCTTGTTAATCCCCAGGCGTTAACACAGTTCATGCCGTTGTGGCGTGGCATGTTGCTTCACAGTATGCTCTGTCGCATCTCACTGTATGTAAAGCTTCCTATTGTTGTTGCATGTTATCCCGGTTATTGCTGGTTTCCTCCTGGTTTGACAATTCTGTTAGGCCTTCTGTATCTGATGCACACAATCTTTGGCTATATGTAGTCCACTCTGATACTGCTATGTTATAATAGGTTTGTGGATCTGTGGGGTTGATTGTCAAATACTCTCGGAATGGATTCCGCTGCTTCCAGATTTGCCACAGCGGGCAGAAGGTTGGTCCAATTAAGTCTGCATCTGAGTTTTGTTTGATGTAGCCCCACATCCATTGGTTGTAGCTTATGTGTTGACCTGCTTGAAAATTGTAATTTCTTTGCAACTTGTTCCAAAATCTCCCTTATTGCTGTGCAGTTAAGTAGCATATGATCCACATCTTTGATAACGTTACCCACACAACATTTGCACTTTGGATCTGGTTGTATTGTTCTCTGGCTTAAGTTCTGACATGTTGGTTGTGCATTTTGTAATGATCTCCAGATGAAGATTTGTATGCGCTTTGGTACATTCTGCTTCCATATAAAGTTCTAGTCGTGTCCCTAATTGAGTACATGTGCAGCAGGTTGTGTGCTGCTTAGTGCCATGTGTCCCGATTTCACCGTGTACATACCATCTTTGGTGAGCATCCATATTTGTCTGTCTTATTGGGATCCAAACCTTGGTATGTGTATTTTGGCTATCTTGTTAACTGCATCTGTGGCATATATATTTCTTAATAGGGGTAGTCTCCACTGTTGTGCTCGTTGATGAGGTGTTGCACTATGAGACTTGTGTGTTGTTGTAGTGATTGGGCTTGTTCGGTATTCTGAATGTATATATGATAGAATGATTTTCCGTGAGGAATGGTATTACTGATACCTGAATATATAGAGAGTACAATAGAGATGTAATAAGAAAAGAACTCTAATCATAATAAATCATAATCTAATCAGTAATCTGATTTATCCTAACACCCCCTCCCCCTTCAAGTGAAGCGTCGGATTTTCAGATACGCAAAGTTTGGATCTGAAGAACTCAAACAAAGGACGAGAAAGACCCTTGGTGAAGATATCCGCAACCTGTAGAGATGTAGAAACATGAGCAACATGAACCTTAGCCGAAGAAACCAACTCACGAACAAAATGATAATCAATGTCAATATGCTTAGCCCGTTTATGCGCCACCGGATTCTGAGCCATGAAGATGGCACTATTGTTGTCACAAAGCAGAAGAGGCTCGCCAGAATGAGGAACTTGAAGATCACGAAGCAAATGAGTGATCCAGATGACCTCAGAAGCGGTGTTGGCCAAAGCACGATACTCCGACTCAGTGCTGGACCTGGACACAGTGGGTTGTTTCTTCACACTCCAAGAAACCAAGTTACCGCCAAAGAAGACAGCATAGCCATAAGTAGAACGACATGTCTCTAAACACCTGGCCCAATCTACTTCAGAATAACTGAGCACCTTCGGAGAAGAAGTTGCATGAAAATTGAGGCCAAAATGTAGGGTTCCCCGAACATAGCAAAGAATCCAAGTGACAGCGAAAAAATGATCTTCCCTAGGGTCCTGAAGATACTGACTAACAGAATTAACAGCAAATGCCAAGTCCGGACGAGTGATGGTTAGATACTAGAGAACACCAACCAAAGAGCGATATAGCGTAGGATTCTTGAACTGGGAACTCGTACTGCTGTGAAGCTGAGAATTTGGCAGAAATAGTGTAGAGACTGGCACTGCATCTAACATACCAGCCCGAGAAAGAATGTCCCGAGCGTACTTCGTCTATCCCAGAAGAAGTTCCTTGGCAGTAAGTGTGACCTCCAAGCCAAGAAAGTAATGTAAAGCACCCAAATCTTTAATGGCAAACTCCCGATGGGTGCGATCAATGAACTGCCGAATAAGAGTGAAATTATTATCAGTCAAAATGATATCATCAACATAGACCAGAAGATACAATAATGATGAACAACGAGACAACACAAATAATGAAGTATCGGAAGAACTGCAACGAAACCCAAGCTGCAAAAGATAAGCACTGAAACTCTGAAACCATGCTCGAGGTGCCTGCTTAAGACCATAAATGGCCTTCCGTAGACGACATACATAGTCTGGATGAGTGGGATTCTTATAGCCAACGGGCTGCGCCATAAAAATCGGGGAATCAAGAACACCGTTAAGAAAGGCATTCTTAATGTCCAACTGATGTCGAGACCAAGCACACATAGTAGCAATAGCAAGAACTGTCCGAACTGTAGAAGCTTTAACCACATAGATGAAAGTATGGTCAAAGTCAAACTGGGAATCTGAGAGAAACCCTGAGCTACCAAACGTGCCTTATGGCTATCAACCGAACCATCAAGTTTATACTTCATCCGATAAACCCATTTGGACCCAACAATGTTGACGTCCGGAGGGCGCGGAACAAGATCCCAAGTATGCTGACTACGAGAGCAGCCGCCTCCTCATCCATGGCAGAAACCCAAGAAGGTTCTTGTTTTGTGGAACGTGAATCAATTGGTTTTGTTCGATCAAGAAGACTGTGAGCATGAATATCCAAATAATCTCGGTGCTGAATAACTTCGGTGGAAGAGCGTGTAACCATGCGAGAAGATAGAGCCAAAACAGAAAAGTTGTGACTGGTTGTGGCCGTGGCCGAGGCAGAATGGAGTGAGCTGGGACCATTCGAGGTTGTGTGTGGCGGTGCATGAAAGAGCGAGCTGGGACCAACCAAGGTCGCGCATGGCGGTGCGGAACTGTTGAAGCGGTGGAAGAGCGTGTAACCATGCGAGAAGATAGACCCAAAACAGAAAAGCTGTGACTGGTTGTGGCCGTGGCCGAGGCAGAATGGAGTGAGCTGGGACCATTCGAGGTTGTGTGTGGTGGTGCATGAAAGAGCGAGCTGGGACCAACCAAGGTCGCGCATGGCGGTACGGGAAGGAGGCTCGTGGCCATCTGTGGCAGTACGGGAAAAAGGCCCATGGCAGCTGAGTGCGAGTTGGCCTCAGCCGTGGCCGAGCATGGCCGTAGCCGTGCATGGCTGAGGTCATCCGTGCATGACCGAGGCCATCCAAGTCAAGGTCGTCCGGGGCATCCGTTGCTGCTGGGTGTGGATGCGGGCGAGAGACCACAAGGCGCGGGCAAGAGACCACTAGGCGCAGGCGCGGGTGCGGACGAGAGACCACTGGGTATGGGCGAGAGACCACCATGGTCGGATGTAAGATGGGTCGAAAGATGTGGGTCAGCAGGTCGAGATGGCTCATCCTCAGGAAAGCGAATTTGAGGTGAAGATGGAGCCAATGCTGCTGGCGGTGCCATCCCACGTTTTGGATCAATAAAGGCAGAGACATCTAACCCTGAGGAGGGAGACCCAGTCTCTAAAGCCGGAGCTAAAGAAAAATAAGCCTCATCAAATCGAGCATGGCGAGTAACATAAACCTTCTCAATGGTAGGGTCGAGACACAGAAACCCCTTATAATGTGAGCTATAACTGATAAAGATACATGGAATACGACGGGGAGATAGCTTATGATCAGCAAAGGGGTGGACATAAGGAAAAACTTAACAAATAAAAGGATGAAATTTACCATAGATAGGATCCTGCTGATACAGAAGACCATAAGGGGTCGATCCCTGCAGAACTGGAGTAGGCAAACGGTTGATAATGTAGGCAGCAGTGGTGAATGCATCATCCCAACGAGAAATTGGAAAGTGGGAGTGAAAAGGCATCATGAGACCCATTTCAACAACATGGTGATGCTTGAGTTCTGCGCTTCCATTCTGTTTCGGAGTGGCCGGACAAGAAACCTGATGATGAATACCTTTTTCTGCTAAGTGTGATCTGATTCTTGTGTTCAAAAATTCAATGCCACCATCACTTTGAAAAACTTTAATTTTTGCAGAAAATTGATTTTCAACAAATGCCTCAAACTGCAAATAAGTGTCAACAAAATATGATTCGCGACGAAGGGGGTACAGCCAAGTGAATCTCGAAAAATCATCCACAAATAATACATAATGCGAAAAATCATTTGTAGATAAAATCGGGGAGGGACCCTATAAATCACAATGTATTAAATCAAGAACATTGTCAGCACGTTTAGGGTTCTCAACAAAAGCCAACCGTTAACCTTTCACCATAACACAGGGGGTGTAGGTATGCGGTTTAGCCAACAAAGAAGAAACTGGAAGTAAACTAGACTTATGTAAGCTAGTAATCACTGCACTAGGAATATGACCTAAGCTTGCATGCCACAACTCATATGAAGCTCGACTCTTATTCTGCTGCAAAACTGAAACAAATGTTACATCTCCCCGGTCCAAAACGTACAATCCACCCTCACTGTGCCCCTGACCCACAACGGCCCTTGTTACTTTGTTCTAAATGACAAAATTCTGATCATTAAATGTAATTAGGACACCTATATCTCTGGTTAACCAACTAATAGACAGTAAATTCTTAGTAATATCAGGCATAACCAAAACACCAGACAAATGCAAGTTCTCAGAGACTTTAGAATCACCAATGTGAGATATCATAAATAGAGCACCATTACCAAAAAGAACACAAGATTTTCCATTATAAGGAGTGAAACTGTCTAGGCCTGAGGTGAAAGTCGCCATATGACTGGTAGCACCGGAATCAAGGTACCAATCTGACAGACAAGAAGAAGTATCGGACTGCTGAGAAGGGTGATGATTTTCTGCCAAATGAGTGCTTGGCGAACGACCAATATGTGCCTGCATCTGGTAACATATTGCAGCATAGTGACCAAGCCATCCGCACCAAGAACAGTGAGGACGACCACGACCAGGGACCGAACAAGCCACCTGAGAATCAGAAAATGGCTGTCGGCCACCGCCGAGTCGGCCACCAAAACGACCACTGCAGCCACCGCGAGAAGACCATGCACGGCCACCTCAAGTCGGCGTGTGATCCCATCTGCGGCCATGCTTGAGGTGCATCGCTGGTCTAGAATGGGACCCGTCATACGGCTGGTCTGGAATGCAACCTGTCATGCGGCTGGTCCTGAGTGTCCCTGTGAATTCATCAAAAAGGCCTTGTGGTTTTTGGCACGTGCAAGAACATCCGCATAAAGCGGGGTTGGAACGGTATTAATCAAAGAAGCAGAAAAATCTTTATACTCGGGACCATGAGCAGTCAAGAACCATACAATTTTATCAACATTTGAAACCGGATTACCCATGACAGACAGTTATTCAAAAATCTCCTTAAATTTGAGATGAAATTCATGAACAGTACTAGACTTACAAATACCATGTGCATCTGGGCGAAGATGGAGAATGGTGGAGGCATTGCTATTCTGATATATATATATATATATATATATATATATATATATATAAGAGCAGACTATCCCAGATATCTTTGGAAGTGGTACAATCTAGGAGTTCCGTGAGAACTTCAGCGGTGAGAGAGGAAAACAGGTGACTGCAGAGACGTTGATCTTCATCAACCCATTGATCATACTCTTCTTTTGCTTGCAAATAAACCTCCTGGAGATCAACTTTGCCACTGCCACGCGAAAGAGTTGAGACTGTGGCAGCAAAGAAGAGAGGCTGCAACGATGGCGGTAGTGGTGGGAGAGTAGGACAAGGTTTGGTGCCATCAATAAAACCGTACAGACCTTGGGGAAAGAGTACATAACCTGCTTGATGCTTCCAGAGAAGATAATTTGATGGAGTGAGTTTGATCTGCATCATCTGGAGAGAGGTGTTGTAGGAGATTTTTTTCTTGAGCCACAGTTGGAGAGGAACGGAGAGGAGCAGCACCGGAGAACCGCGGTGGAGAGAGCCACATCGGAGGGGAATGCGCCAGAGTAGAGTGGGAGCCGTTGGGAGCGAAGGGGAGTGCACCGGAGCGGAGTGAGAGCCGCTGGGAGAGGCGGCGGCGGCGGCCAAGAAAAAAAGTAGATGGGATGCTAGGGTTTTTGGTTTTGGATCAGAAGAGGCTTTGATACCATAAAAGAATAATTTTTCGTAAGGAATTATATTATTGATAACTGAATATATATATATATATATATATATATATATATAGTACAATAGAGATGTAATAAGGAAATAACTCTAATCATAATAAACCATAATCGAATTGATTTATCCTAACAATATCGATATCCACATATCTATTAGCTTGATCTGATCTCCCTTTTAAACATCCCAAATCATATGCTTCTTAATTAACTCCATTCCCCATAGTATGGATTTCCAGTCCCAATTATCCGAGTTCTTTGGCTCGAGTTTTAATATGTCCTTTTGTTTGATATACTTGGCTTTGAATAAATTTACAAATAAGGAGTCCTTTACCTTGTACTATGTTCCATGCACGTTTTATTGTGTGTCTGATTCATCTTTTGCACTAATTTTGTTGGGGTAGATGATGTAATAATGAATTTCAATGGAATGACAAAATTACGCTTGGATGATTGTAGTAAAACTTTACATGGATATCGATGTGAGTCGCATTACGTACGCTTTCCTTAAAGAGTAATTCGATCATATTACAGCCTTGGGTTACAAAAATTCCCTTTAAGGATAAAACAATCGAGAATCCCTCTTATTCTAGGCTTGAATCAGGAGAATACTTTTGAGTACCCGTGTTTTGATTGCTATGTATATCTCGGAAAATCTTGTCTTTTTCCCTGGTCATGTTTGCATTTTCTTGTTTGTCTATATCTCTGTCATGCATACGTACCACACATGTATATATAGAGAATAAGTGTCATTAAAGGGCACAACAGTTCATGCGTAGTTATTAGATTTCCACATCCCAGGATAATGCAGTAAACGACATCCCAGGATAATGCAGTAAACTCGTTTACTTGTAAGAGGAGTTAGGCATGCTAGCAACACTGCATCGTTTACTTGTAAGAGGAGTTAGCATGCTAGCAACACTGCATCCTGTAAACCATCCTTAATCCATCTTCATCCTTTCAGTCAAGGAATTAGACACTACACACCACCACCGTCAGAATTATAAAAAACTCCGAACTGATACATTTTTCCACACTCCGGGACAAGGTATGTTAGTTATCACCAACACAATTAATCCTTATCCTTTCAACGGTAAGCTCGTAGATAGTTTATACAAGTGTGCACTCCACACTACCAAACTTGTTTTAACATCCCGAGTTTACAATTACTCTAATCCAATTACACTTAAATAATTTTGTGTTTCATAAAACACCAACAAATTTGAGTCTCCTTTCCATATTTCCCATGACATCCAGTGAAATCCTTTCCCTTGCGAGTCTCCTTTCCATATGAACCTTGTTGTGATTGTGTCAATTTTCTGTTGTGTTTTCTTCAGAATTTTGAAGATCCCCAAGGGATACGATGGCATTGTCGTGATGACATAGTTTGCTAAAGGGATTCTTCCCACTAGGCTTAGTGTTCTCTTCTTCCAAGTATCAAATATGGCTTTCATCCTCTATATCTAGCTTTGGTATGTCACCGTCCTAGACTGATGGAGGTGTATATTCATTCCTAGATACACCCCTTTCCCTGATTATATATAGTGAGTGTGCATCTGAGGAAGTGTTCCTAGATACACCCCTTTCCCGATTATCCTGCGAATTTATCTAATTTTTTGGCTAGTTGCATTGTTGCACACCCTAAGCGCATTCTATGAACAGTATACTATCATCAGCGTACATCGGGTGAGATATCCAGGGCGCTCCTCTAGTTGGACAGTATCCAGCTTGTTGTATGTTTGTTATTGAGTTCTTAATGAGTGTTGATAAGTATTATTGACAGATGATGGATAGATATGGCGATAGCGGGCAGCCTTTTCTGAATCCCCTGATCAACCTGAAAAATTTGAATTTATTGACTTTTACTGTCATTGATTCATTGTTATTGTAGTGTATCAATGATATCCGGTGTTGTGGCATCCTTAGATATCAAAATGACAAGTGATAGTAGAGCAAGAACACAACTTAATTACTCTGTCTCATTTCAATCTGCGATTTATCTATTTATTTATTCAAAATTTCTTAATTTTAACTATAAAATTAAGTTAGAGTATAAGTATAAATATTATTGTATGATACCTTGCTAGATTTTTTAAAATATCAACTGTTTACATTTTTAATTATTCTTAATGAAATATATTAAAGATTACGCATTTTTCAAGTCAATTGCTAAAAGTCAATGAGGTAGAAATGTGAGGGGGGAGTTTATTTATGGAATACTGTAGAACTAGCTTAGAGTTGGTTTTAGGATCTTGTATCTGAATAGTGTTTAAGGTGATTTTTATCATGAAAAACAGTTGTGATTATAAAAGAGTGACATGCTGTATAGTTTGCAAAACAAGCAAGTGAAGGTCGCAGATTGCTCCAAATTGTTCTTTGCCATGTTTCTGTGTTCACGTTTTCTTCACTTCTGAATCTTATTTTGATTCTTGAATAACTGTGTAGATTTTACACATTACCGCGTCTGCAGGTTTGTATGCATAACAGGAATATCAATGGCCACAAGTTGCAGACTGCACCTAATATAAACTAGTACCATCGTTTTTATTCGTAATAAGTACATGTTTTACACGGAAGAACAGAGATCCATTAGTGTCTACCGGGTAATCCGCAAAACTTTCTCAATGGCAGATCGGAACAAAAATGCCATTTACAAAGCATAAGGTATGACTCTAATCAAGTTACAAATCAGAAAGCATGCAATGTTAATTATGAACCGCCTCACTTCCCAACCAATTCGTGTTTTTCCTTTCTTGAATCAACAAGAATTGCAGAGGAAGAGAAAAACTTTTCATCCTCTATTGTCTTGCCACTTGTATCATCTTTCAGCTCTGCTGAAGAAGAAGTTGCATCGTGTATCTGCACCGTTAAACTTCCCCCTAGAAAAAATCAAGAAATGGAAACATTAAGATTATTCTAAGCTTTGTTCTTATGATCATTTTGTTAGGTTGAGACATAAGAAGTTATGCAGATTTAGTGCAGGTAAATTTAGCTTTCGAGAAGTAAGTGAGAGGAATTGGGATTATTCTCCTTGAGGCAGCTCGCAGGAATTAAGTAAAGAAGCATGAGACACAGGAACTGTCCGAAAACTCAGAGCATGTGATTACCAATTTTGAAAGTTTTTCACATTCTTGGTTTATTAAACTGTCAATGTGATCATTACTCAATAATTGAATTGAATCACCCTGTTATTGAAAAGGGAGGCATATTTGAGAACAACCATTTATAAAAAACAATCCCTTAAGAGCATCACACTAAAGCTAGTGCTGTAATATCATGAGTGCACCTGGGATGACTACACTGTCTTGATAGGGAAGATTAATAGAAGTAATCACAGAGAGTATAAACAAGGACGTATTCACTTGAAACTATTGAATTCCAAACTGTTTATTACCCGCAAACTGTGAAATAATTTCAGTTTCTCTAGACCCTATATTACATTATGCAATGTTGGGGTCTTAAAAACTATAAGATTTACAGTATGTTATATTTCTCATATAATATCTTCATAAGCTTGACCCTACTTGAACAAGGAGTATATCATATGCTTCAAAATATGATGAAAAGTAACCAAGAGCTGGCAGAAGCCTATTGCATATCATTGGGCTTAAAGAGGTTAAAAGGAGATAATTTACCAAGCACAAGAGCTGCTCCAATCCATCCAATAAAACCCCATCTCTCTCCAAGAAATGTCCATGCAAATCCAGCACCCCAGAGCGGCTCTAATCCATAAATTATTGCAGCTTCTGTGGCTGAAACATCTCGCATGGACGCCAACTTCATATTACAAAAGTGATCAAATTAAGACTTAATAATTAAATCAGTTTACAATAAAAACTAATATCACAAGGAGATTAGTTCTCAAAATGTCATCATGATTTTCAAGTGACACCAGACATAATATGCTCAAGGCTATATATCAGAGCACAAATAAGACATCACCAATAACTCAGTGTCCAAAAGAACAAATCACTAACCATATTTTACTACAGAAACAAGTTGCGTAAACTATGTGAAGTTTTCAGGCAAACATGTTAAAATTTTGGCAGAACTTCGCATGTTTAGAACGAAGAAATCTCCAAATTCATCTTTCACTAGCGTACAGATTTGGTTTTAAGATTGGGATTTGTTGCTCTTCTCATTCATTTCAAGTGGCTGGATTCACCATTTGGTAAAGTCATCAGCTAAGTCATAAGCCATACAAATAAATTGCGAGAGCCACGGGATGATCTTACTAAAAAAGACTACAAAAATTGTCGGGTGATAATTGAAAATTTCTGATGTTTGTACCAAAAAACTTGATTAATATATCGTCAATTATTCTTGAATCAACCAAATATTAACTTCCCTCGCAGCAACCATGCACCGCTACATACGACACAAGCTTCCAGTTATTAGAACATCCATCCAAGTAGTGGAAGATGGTTTTCCACTTTCACAAGATAATGGTTTTCCACTTTCACAAGATAGTTTTTAGACATACGAGTTAAATGATTAGCAGTCAAATTTGGTGCAACATGACTAAGATTGCACAAATAGACAGAGAGGAGAACTTGCTGAAACTTCAAGCACGGAACAAATTAATTTTGAAAGAACTGTAAAAATAAGCTCACACTGGAAATACCATACCTCTGCCCATAAACATAAACCAGTGGAGATAATGCCAGTGTAGATTGCAGGTGGCCAGGGAAAGACCGAGAACCAATCTGATAATTTTGCCAAAGTCCAGGACGATGGGTTGAGTGCATGGGGGTCGCCCGACAAAGCACCAAAAATATACCATACAGTTGAGAGAAAAGCTACCACAGATACCTAGAGGGATTCAATGTTCAGTAAATTGAAAACTAAAAACCAAATGAACAATTGGATGGTGCAATAGAAGAATATTTTTCCAACACAAACCTGGTATCCCAGGAGAGCTAAGAAGTTTCCTTTGTTGGTACTTCGCGAAATGTGTTCAGTTCTTAGCATGTGTACCCCAAAAAATACAGCACTCAAAAAGTTCAACAAGTCACCGACCTAAAATATTAGTACTAAAGAATCAGTATTGGTGCATTTATGCCTTAAGTCATACAACGCGCTATCCTAAAATTTCATTCCAAATCCAAATTAAGTCTTCAAAATTACGTAAGAACTACAGGACGAAGAATATATTAGGAATGTCCAAAATACTTACACAGGGAGGTGCTCCGCTGCTTTCCAGCATACCAACGCCTGTAATAGACATGAAGGCTCCAAGCCATGTAAGAACTGGGATTTTGGATCCTAACATACCATCAAGCAATGGAACCACAATCACCTGAACAAGTTATCTTCGACGGCCATAACTTTTGCCAAAAGAGAAAGTATGGTATAAAAAGCTGAAAAATATACCATTTAAGAAACTCTTACAGTGAACATGGTAAGAAAAGATGCCCGTCCAGCACCAGAAGTTTGCAATCCAAGTGCTTGCATAAGATAGCCTAAGCTGACCCAAAATCCTAACTCTATCCCGGCATTGCGTGTTCTAACATCCCTTCTTGCTCTAAATACAAATGGAGAAAACGCAAGTGCAGCCAATGAAAATCGAACAATAGTGAATGCTTGTGGATCAACAAAAGCTTCAACTTCTTTCACTATGGGAATATTACTGGCTGCACAACAGAAGAATTTATCTTAGCTACTCACAGTTTTGCAGAAATAAATACACTACATTACTATGCAGAAACATACTTTCCATTAAAATTTGTCAGAGACAAACATCATATTAGACTGCAAATAACCAACTGAGTTAGCTATGGCTCAGTTGGCCAATGGAATTTTAATCCAGCCTAAGTTCAAGGATTCATATCCACCTTTTACTGACACAATCCTACCTATTTTATCCCCCAACTCGACAGTTATTTCTTTATCATCCATACCTTGAACAATCGTGTACAGGTAATTAACTTGACAGTTATCTTTTATCCGCCAACTAGACAGTTATATTATGACTTTCACCCGATTCGGCTTGTCAATTATCACCCTCATTTCCTTGTACAAAAGCAACTAACTTTGAAGTTAAAAAGTCAGCTAAACCAGGCAAAAGAGGATCTACATTTATACTCTGATACTCAATTTAATTGTATGTAGACAAGAACTTCTTAAAAATTTCATAGGGAAAAAAATCACCAGAATTAAATTAAGACAGACTTTACTAATGCGATGAACATTGAAGAAAAAAACGCGGGAGCGAAATTAATTACCGTATACAACAGTAATAACATTCAGCAACATAATACTCCGGACTTTCTTCGTTTCGAACCAAATCCTTCTCCAAACACCTTTCTCTCCAAAATTCAATCCTCGTCTTCTCCAAACATCAACGGCATGCGTGCAAACTTCGGAGTCCACGACGGAGCCGATGACTTTCCGAATCGGCGGTTTCGTGATTGCGCTGAGTGATGAGGTTCTTCCCCCGTCATTCGCTGATTTGGAGCTACAGTAGCAGGCATAAGAAGAAGCGTTTCGGAATACGGGGTTGAGGAAACGACGTCGGTTTGGAGAAACTGTGGAGAGCTTGATGATTGGGGATGACGGTGCTGCCATGCTCCCGGTAGAGCTCAGCAGCAGCTGAACTTACCTCTGTTTTTATCTTTCCCTAAATTTGGTCGCCAAGAGACAAACATCGAATGACTATGCGCCACGTGGTTGGATGCTGTATGGGTAATGGATCTGCGAAATCGCGGTTGTATTTTGTATCCACGTGGCGGAATTTGACCGGTGGGTTGGTTTAGTTTTCAAAAGAGATTTTTCGGCGCCAATGGATATTTTGGGGAAAATTAATTCCCGACAAACCCAGTTCACGGTTCAAGCCGACGGATCAGCTGATCCGGTCCAAATTGATCCTAAATTTAGGATAATAGGATCAAATAGATTGAGTTGGGTTAAATTTTTTATAGTTTAGGGTCAGGTTAGATAGGGTAATGGGTCAATCCAAATTGGATAAAATCATATAAAAATAGTAAATTTATTTTTTAAAATATATTTTTAGCTTTATAAATATATTTTTTTCAAGAATGTTAAAATTATTTATGAAGTAAATTAATGGCGGATATATTGTATTAAATTGATTCTTTTTTACGATTATTTTGCAAGAAAATGAGGCAAAATTGCAAACATATCAAAATGGGTCAAAATCTAACCTGGCCCATTTTGACCCATACGGGTCATTAACCAGACCCGACCTGGCCCGACCCGAATGGACCGGTTCAAAATAAGTCGGGTCGGGTTGGGCAATTTGAACAACCCTAAACCCAAGAAACTAATATACGGTCATAACTCATAAGTAAATTTCATACTCCCTGTTTTATTAGATGTGACACTTTTTTGGGTTATTTTTGAGGATTTGACACATTTTCCTTTTATGAAAAAATTCCTTCAATTTCACCCACTCATTCTACTTTTCTCTCTTTCTAAATTCTGTTTCATTTACTCATTTTATTCACCTAAATCCAAGCAGTCAAATATATGATGGCACATCCAATAAAACGGAGGTAGTAACTGAATATTAATCACTAGGAATGTTAACATGGTGAATTATGGTGGAGATTTTGACGTATAATGGGTTATGGAATGGGTGTGAATTTTTTTTAGGGCAAAACATAAAAATCCTATTTTTTTCTGAATGAGCCAAGACAATACTAAGTTCTTCAAAAGTGCTGAAACAATTCTAAGTACTCGACGAATGTTTTCGTTATACCTAGCATACCCATGACCAGCATTGATTGTGGAAAATCTACTGTTGACCATCGCAGAAATTGCCAAAACAAGTTTTTTTAAAAAAAATAATTTGGATGACTTTACCCTCGTAGTCCGTCCAGCCATCATAACTTTACAATAATTCTCTGGTCAAATCAGTATTTAACGTTGATTTTTATGGTTATATTAGCACTTATTTTAAATTTTGTGTTGGACCACGAATTTTAAACACTTTCCAAAATTACTGCAAACAAAATGTATTTAGCAATTATTGGAAAAACACTCACGTATATCTAAGAATTGACTCTAATTTGTATTTATTCATAAACATTTATACTTATAATAGAGATGAATGAGTTACTGAACGGTCTGAACCTAATTTTAAAGGTGAAATTGCTAATGCTTTCTATACAATCACTAGATGCATAAGTCACTTGGAAAAAAACCAAGTTTTCCATCAACAAGAAGTTTTTAAGTAATATATCTTCTTGGGAAATACTAAAACACTCTTAAATTAAAGGTTTGTAAGGATTATATATGGTGCATGAATTGTTTACAATGGCGATATATGAATTTACAGATGGAGACAACCAAAGAGATAATTGTGTTAAGAAATATAGACAAGCCTTGGGTGAACACCATCACAGTGGTGGAAAAATTGGTCCCTTATTAAAGCACCACCAGTCCTACGAAACTCCAAAATTTTGTCTTCTAGGATGATACAATATAATTCTTGGCCCTTATTTATTGGCTTATTATCCTTATTTCGGAGCAACTACATCATACTACTACATCATCTGATTATCAAAGATTACCTTCACACTAACACTTATTATATGTTGTATGTAAGGGTGCACAAGTTGAGAGTATAATGTTCAACGAAGCCTATCATACTATGGCTTCTAAGCTCAAGTTGTACAAAAAATATCGAATTTCCAATGTTGATATCAAGGAGATTGATAGAGATACGCCAAAGGTCCAATAAACATGCAGTTGGTCATCGATGCGACGACTGTCATAGAGCATGTAGAATATTGATGTGTCCCATATTTTAGGACTTTTTGAGACCATTTTTGTGCTCTTTTGTTATCAAGAGCTTGTGTTTTACTTTAAAATTCTCTTAGGAAATGTAAGAGGGAATTTATGCACTTTTACCTTTTCCAAGTGAATTTTATGCAACAATGGAAAAACATGGAGACTTGAAGACCGGAGGCCGTGATCACCTTTTGAAAACTTTGAAGACTTGCTTCAAAGATTTGAAGACTTGAAGAATGTGAGGAATAATTGTGAAGAAGAGTGCTTGCTATAAGAAGAAGAAAAGAAGACAAGGTTATGTTGTAGCGGCCGTCGCGAGTCGCGATGAACACTTTGCGAGTCGCGATGCATGGGTGGCCAGAATAAAACCTTATCCCTTTGTATTATAAATAGCATTTTTCTTTCCTCTCTTTCATTCATCTTCTTCCAGCCCGTTTTCCCTCTTCCAAACCCTAGTTTTCCACCATTTTCATCCTTATTTTAGTTTGATTAATGTTTGGATTGTTGCTGTTAATTGGTATGGATTATAGTAGATAAATCTAGTTCTTGGGAGCAATTGATTGAAGTTTCCAAGCTTATGTAGTGAGACACTTGGAAAGATCTCTCTTCTCGTGGACGACCCCGACTTGCCATTATCTACTTAATTGTAGATATGAAGCATTATGGCTTTAAAATATAACTTTGAGAGGTGCGACAACGGCCTCCCAAAGATCAACCACAGATGGTGCCTCTGCAACAAAATTATGTTCTTTTTTTCTAAAATTCCTGAATATTATGCAAGGCAGAAGACCCTATTGGTGAAATTCAGAACCATATATTTATATACCCATACCATAATTTTGTACCAAAAATGAATTCTTCATTTTGTCAATGCAACTATCTTTTACATGACCAAATGTTATTGGTATCGTTGTATCATTCCAATCTAGGCACACCGTAGTTACATGAAAAGGTCCAAGGAATGTCAAAAAAATTCCCTCATGTATGTCAGGTGAATACATGGTCATTTAAGTGGTTTGTTTAGTATAATCTCTATTTTATGTATAGAGGTATTCGTTGTTGGTTTGTAATTCAGGGTTGTGGCTATAAAAATTTCTTTATGAGTCGAGCTTGTTAATGCTGAAGGAGCTACATTAGTGTGTATGATTAGACAATATCCAATGCTTATAGCCAGGCGCGTTAACATAGCCTTTTTCAATCGTATGGCCGATTTGTTCCAGTTATTACATACATCGCAATCCCACCAAATAGCTTATGTAACATAGAAAATATTTGTCGTGCCTGCAGGTCTAGAGTTGTCTACAAATTTCCATTCAAGTTTACTGATTGATGCCTCAAATGACCATACTCTTGATCTGGAAAAAATGGTACACTAATTTTTATTACACAATTATTCTGTGAAATATTTACTAACCTCCTACTTTTGCCAGACAGAACCAAAAAAATAAAATAAATGATCTTGTAAACTCTAATATGGATGCCTTACATGTTGTTGCCATGCCTATAAATTATGGAAAAAAATCTTACTTCAGTGGCCAATATATTACCGGAACAAAAGGTAACATGAATCATGAAAATCTAATTATCCTTTCATAGCTCAATCACCATCATATAAACTGCATCATTCATAACATTAGTAGGGCTAAGCATTTGATTTCTTAGGGTGCATGTTGAAAAGTTTTTATGAAGGCTTTTTATTTGTGTTAGGAATTGAAATTAGGTACATTTTTATCTATTAGTTTTTACCCTATAAGTAATGCCGTCACAAATCATATCCTAGTACATTACTAAAACAGAAGGTGACAACTATCATGATAGATAACTATATCTCTTGATAGCCCACTCACCATAATATCAAACATCTACCCAACTTAGTTGTTTTCCAGGTTGTTTGTTCAAAATTTTTTAATAGCTTCGAAAATATTTCTCAGAACTACTTCTATATGGCTTGAAAAAAGTGATTGAACGCAACAACTGTTGGATATCAGTTTATATATACGTGAAATATGTGCTCGGCAAAACAACAGGTTGAACTGAGGTGATTGATTGTCATTATCATAATTTTCGGATGTCAATCAAATAAAATGATGTGTTTTGGGAATAGACACTCACATGTCTTTGTATGTCATATTAATTTTCAGATGCCGCTTAGAAGCTAGGCTCAGCGATGCCAGTGGAGCTATCACTGCTTCTTTCTTTGGTAAAATTGTTGAGGTTGTACTAAGCTTAACATCCATGCAGGCTATGCATGGTCTCTCTCAGGTATAAGATCCGCCTAACTATCTCTTATCTTTCCATTCTTGTTGATCATTCAAAATAAATTACAGTTCATGACCAGTTCTAATGTTGAACAATCTAATAACTATTCTGTGCTATGTCAGGAATACATTTAGTTAAGGGAAGCTGGATCAAGTAAAAAAAATACATAGCTCAGCTGACAATATGAGATCACTCCTAAATACACTGTTAAAAAGTATTATGAGTATAAGGTGATGGGTGTGTTACAACCAGAAACCCCAACCAAAGTCTTCGTTTTTTACTCTTCTACACCAACTATAGAAGTTAGGTTTTGTTCACCTTCCAACATGGTTCTGAATCCACCAAATCCATCAAAGGCCCTAACATCTCATTCCAAGGAAAATTCTTCACTAGATGATATCACATTTGAACTTACTCCAGAAGCAGTCCTCAGTTTGAGAGGTTAGTTTGTACACAACATAAATTCCATCCTCAAGACTTTTGAAACTTTATTTCTCTTCATTATGACGGAGTTACTTATAACATTTCCTCTTTATTATTTTTAAATTATGCATAATCAACTAGAGGGAAGGCAAAAGCTTCTTTCCTAGAACGATATGACGACATCTTGGATACCACAATACCATCTCCCAAGAAACGCAAGTAGTTATCGAGATTTCGTAAACACTCTATGTAATATTACTATATTGGATGTGTAATATAAATTAGTTTCTGAACATATAAGTTTACATTGGAGACTTTTGGGGCTGTATTTTTGTTGTGTTCAATCAGTATACATTATAGGCCTTTGATTTGGATCTAATTTATGCTATGACATGCATATACCGAATGTATGCTTTCATCCTTTTTCCAATGTTAGTAGATATTTGGATTGAATGTATGCATATTATTTGGCTCAAATGTATGCCAAATATTTACATTTGGAATGTTGCGGACTAGCATATAGAAGTATTTCCAATATTGCACATTAACATATTTGGATCTGCCTTGACAATTTTTCTAATTTTAGTAAATAATAGTATTTGCACTATTGAAATACACTACTCATTTTGGGAATGGAGCAGCATAGAAATTTCATTCTTTATCCTTAAATGAAACATCTAATATAGATCAGTATTGCATGAACTACTTTAATGGTTCCATACATGCCCTTGCTGAATGATTCTGTAACAAATAACCATCACTTGCGATTTAAACTATAAATAATTTAGCATGAAGTCCATCGATGAAGTTATAGTATTGTTCTAATCATAGACAATATTAGGACATTCTTCATCAAATAGACTTACATTGTACATTCATTGGATTTTACATTTATTCTTCATCTAAATGTGTTACAATAACACCGTGCATTGTGCGGTGTTCATCCGCTAGTATTCATGAATTGCTTGTCTATTTTACCGCAATAAATTATTGAGAAAAGTGCATATATAACCCTAACGAATTCATATAAGTGCAAATATAACATTTTGATAATTGAAAGTGCAAATATAACTTTAGATAGTTAGTGTATGCGCAAATTTACCCTTTCCGGCAGTTTTAGGCCGAAATTGGATGAAAAGTCAATTTTACCCTTGTGATTTTTTGAATGAAAAATGAAAATAGTAAAGTTACTATTATACCCCTAATGTTTCATTTTCTAGGCCTCCATTCTCTTTCTTCGTTTTGTTTCCTTCACCGTCTCCTTCTCCATTCTTCACTGCCTACTTCTCCGCCTCATTCTCCATTCTCCACCGCCTTCTTCTAATCCTTCTCCGCCTCCTTCTTCATTCTTCACCGCCTCCTTCTCCTCTTCTTAACCAACTCCGCCTCCTTATTAATCAATCCTCCCCCACCCTCATTTCTGCCGCCCCACATCGTAGTGCCACCACCTATCACCTAGCCCATCACCCGCAATACCACAATCGATGCCCGCCACCTATCCATATCCAGCACCTCCAGCTTCTGCTTCCGTCCTCCATCGCCGGTGTAGCATAAGGGAGCTTTGACCGCCGCTGCTCATAATATGTAATCTTGTCTCTTTGCCCGCCACCGCCGATAGTATGTAATATTTGCCCGCCAATAATCTGTAATCTTATTTCTATTTATCATTGTTGTTGATAATATATTCTTTGGTCTTCTTGTTGTTGAAACGATGCCTGAGATGGGGGCAAGTTTTAGGGGGGGGAGCTGGGTGGCTGGCGGAGATGGTGGTGGCGAGGGAGAGGAGAGATGGTGGCAATAGGTTTCGGCAGTGCAACGGCGGAGGAGGTGGAGACGCAATGGGAAGGGTGGTGTGTAGAGTGTTTTTAAGTGAGGCAGAGTGGCGGCGCTGTGGAGATGGTAGTGGAGCGGTGGCAGTGGTGGCAGAATAGCGGTGGGGCAAAGGGCAATTTTGTCTTTCAAAATTTTGTATTAGGCTGAAAGGGTATTTTGGACATTTTTTATCGATCAATATCGGAATATAGTTTTTAGGGTTATATTTACACTTGTGTGTAGTAGTTAGAGTTATTTTTGCACTACAAACTATATCGCACGGGGTGAGGTCGGCATGGCTATAAATTATTGGGAAAATCTCAGGAAAGGCGGCTTTTCCATAAGATTAAGGACATTCCTCAGGGGCATTTGCCTTAAATGTTGTAATTTTTTATAAAATTTAAATATTGCATTTTATAAGTTAAAACAAGTAATAATATGTATTTGGAGGTGAAAACATAAAAATATATGATATAAAAAGTTATTTTCAAAATTTTTAAATTTTGTATATAATTTAAGAAATGCAGTGTATAAGGTAAGAAATAAGTGGTCTGTCCATAAGCTTATGGACAGGCCGCCTGTCAGGTGACCCACTCTAAATTATTTTGTTTTTATCGGTTTTTCTAACGAGTGCCCATGGGCACTCGTTAACAACTTCAGATTCCATCGAAAACTGTGTTATTAAATGCAAATCCATCGAAAACTGTGTAATAGTACATAGGGAGTGTAAGTTTTTTAGGGATGTCATTAATCATTAACTCTATTTACATTTAATAACACAATTTTCAATGGAATCTGAAGTTGTTAACGAGTGCCTATGGGCACTCGTTAGAAAAACCGTTTGTTTATTTATGGGGAGTCGGAGAAGGAGCTAGTATCATTTTGGCGGGAATTCGGAGGTTCTCCAATCGGCATTCGCGAGAGAGAGAGGGATGGAGCAGCTGGTGAACATGGGTTTCTGTGAGGCGTCGGCTGCTGAAGCTCTTGATGCCACCGGCGGCGATATCCTCAAAGCCACCGACTGGCTTCTCCAGCGCCCTCAACTCTCCCCAAAACTTGGTAACGCTAAACTTCAACCCAAAATCGATTGCTTTTACAAGGAAGATGCAAGTGATGATTCACCCAACAAACAGCCTCTGGCGGAGCGGATGCGCCCTCAAACCCTTGATCAGGTGGTGGGACAAGACCACATCCTGGGCCCCACCTGCGCCCTCCGCTCCTCAATTCGCCGTGGTCGGATCCCTTCTCTGCTCCTGTGGGGCCCTCCCGGAACCGGCAAGACTTCTATTGCCAGGGCCATAGCGGCGGACGCCAACAATGGCGACGCGTACAGGTTTGTCCAGATTTCGGCGGTGAACGCCGGGGTGAAGGATGTGAGGGATGCCGTGGAGGAAGCTAGAACGTGGGAGAAGAGGAAGAGGAAGAGGGCTGTGAAGACAGTGTTGTTCATCGACGAGGTGCACCGCTTCAACAAGGCGCAGCAAGACTCCCTTCTTCCAGTCATCGAAGATGGCACCATTGTTTTCGCCGGCGCCACCACTGAGAACCCGTCTTTCCATGTCATCACTCCCTTGCTCTCCCGCTGCACCCTCCTCGTCCTCAATCCCCTCCAGCCCAGCCACATTGCCACCATTCTAAGCAGGGCAGCTCTTCGAGTGTCGGTTGAGGGTGAAGCCGTTCAGTTTCTGTCACACCACTGTGATGGAGATGCAAGGGTTGCGCTGAATGCTTTGGAGATTGCAGCCACCATGCCTACTGATTCCGCTGCCATTGGTGTTAGTCATGTTAGGGAAGCTCTGCAGTGCAAGCACACTGCTTACGACAGGAATGGCGAGGAGCATTACAACCTCATTAGCGCCCTCCACAAGTCCATCAGGGGAAGCGACCCCAATGCTTCAATCTATTGGCTTGCGAGGATGCTGGAAGGAGGAGAGAACCCGCTTTACATTGCTCGTAGGCTCATTAGGCTCGCCAGTGAAGATGTTGGCTTGGCTGATCCATCTGCCCTCGGGCAGGCTGTAGCTTGCTATCAAGCATGTCACTTTATCGGGATGCCTGAGTGCAATGTTAATTTGGCTCAGTGTGTTTGCTACTTGGCTCTGGCTCCTAAATCAATTTCGGTTTACACAGCAATTCAAGATGCTCAGAAGATGGTAAGAGAGTCTGGGGGACACAATCAAGGGGTTCCATTGCACCTGAGGAATGCACCTACTAAGCTAATGAAGGATCTTGGTTATGGAAAAGGATATGTTTATCCCCCTCATTCTACAGCTCATCAAACATATATGCCACCTTCCCTCGAAGGCCACAAGTTTCTTCACTGGCCACCCAGCTCAGAGTGATAGGCCGGTCTCATTTAGCACGCCTAGTTGGACATAATCTCTTCTTTTTGCCACAGTGGTCTTGCTTTCAGCTCAATCTTTTTGGACCTAACATTTTGTCTCAGAAGAGAACTGCTGATCTTTCTAGTATTTCTTACTCTCAGTGTAGGTCATAGAAAGACCATTGTACGAGTGTGTGCACTCATTCTCTTGACTTGCACTTACTACTGGAGAAACATTGTATACATTCTAACTTTATCCTCTATCTAGTTTGCTCAATGCTGTAATTTTAAAGTTTTTGATCTTCTCCAGTTCACACGACTCTTATGTATGACTGGTCTGTCGTTTCAACGTTGATGTTTGTATATTGACTCTTGACATAATAAATTAGGTTAGCATGTGCACTAGTTTTGTCCAGTACTAGTGACAATCCAGAAAATAAGATTCTTTTCAGTTTATGAAACCGTTGGAGAAGTAGTAAACTACAATGCAATGTGTTGATTTTAGTTTGTAGAAATGGTTGCTCTTCAAATTTAATGGTGCCTGGTTTACAATGATTTTTGGTCTTATTTATGACAACTCTCGGTCATAAACAAGCATTTTACATCCAGCTCATGATGATTAACTGAGAGTTTATGATCTTTCATTTCATACTCTAATGGTTGTATTCTGTGTTTGGGAAGAAGAACAAGTTATTCAGTTTTGAATAGGTAAGTGTTCTTACAGCTTTCTAGTACCGAAGGGAAGATAATTGCCTACATATAGTTTACACAAAGCTTGACGCAGCTGCAAGGAACTGTTAGGATATGTTTGAATTAAAGATTGTATAAAAATAATGTTTTGCTGTATGGTTACTCCTTGAACATCATGAGACGAGAAGAGAAGCAAGCACGAAAGATGGTAAAAAGGGAGGTATGTGGACTTAGTTTTAGGTGGCTTTTTATGTGAATAATTGATTGTGGACTCTCTTTTTTTCAAAAAATTTAAGTCTAATTCTCATTGTGGCAGGTGAAACTCATGTCACAAGTCCAGAATCATGCATGAGTGATGGTAAAAGAGGTGCGTGAACTTGGGTTCGGGTGATTTGTTGAGAAATCTGTTTCAGGTTTTTTGACTTGCAAAGCGAACTTTATAGGAATAACATGTTCAATGGCTAAGAGAAGAGATAGAATTCCTTTTTGCTAGTACCTTTCTTCCAGCAATCTTCTCGTGATTATACTGACAAAATCAAGTGACCGGTTTCCTGCTTCATCTCCTTATTTCTCTCTACATTACATCCTTAATACTAGCCTTCGTTTACAACCATATTGACCCAAAATCTTTGTGCACCACCATCAAACAGTAACATTTGCTTTTGCTTGCCTCTACTTATATATGTGATGTAAACAAGCTCAGCTCTTCTCTTGATCAACTCATTAGTCAGGAGTTAGAACTCTGGAGAGGATTTATATCTTATTGGAAATTTTCCAGAGACTTGGATAGCATCATAATTCATAGCAATGCAAATTTTGATTTAGCCACATGTTAACATTCGTAAGGGGATTCTGCAATTTTCATGGAGCTTGTATTTTGCGAGAAGTTTATGTTGATCCTTTCTGAGATATCTGCCAGCTTAACTGCTTCTTCAACACTTTACCTCTTTGGTATTTTTGAGAATTACGAAGAAGTTATTTGCACAATAAATGATGGCTATTATCGGCTTTTCACAATCGTTTTCATTGTTTTTATCAAATGTTTTGGGATACCACTTCCAATTATAGTTTCTTAAAATGGATTTAGATTCCAGGCACTGCAAATCACAACTAAATTAGCTGATGTCGCTGGACTAAGATATGATATTTTGTTTATAGCTGTGGTATAATTAATGTAAAGCACCATGGCTCCATCTATCTTCTTCCTATAATGTTGTCTCTTCTTCTGGTTCACTTGGAAACTTTTGCTCTGAATAGAGAGGCCACCCTCTATCTGATGAAAGGAGGAGGCTTCATCCACAAGTGGGGAGGATGTTATTGCTGGCACGATCAAGTTGTTGGAGCAATGCAGTCGCGTTTAATTAAATTACCTGACTGCAGGTTCTACTCGAGGTCTTTCTCTCCCCCGGTGAACCACAGATCTTTTCTCTCGGGCTTGTGTTGCTGATACATGCACCTTCGTGTGTGGGAGTGGATATTGAGGCTGGAACTTTTAATGGCATCGAAAAACTAGCAAGCTCAAGATTCATGTAGTATTTTGGTGCAACAGGTTGGAGCGCTGCAACATTTGCTTTATTGATCTTGAAATAAAGCTAGCTTATCTGCCCTTGGCAAGTACGTGTTCTCCCATATAGTTGCTTGTTACATCCTCGTGAAATTTGGTGCTCATTCCGGTGTTTGTGAGTAGTACTACTATGTAACCGTGTCTGTAAACTGCCTCACCTATTACAGATGGGAGGATTTGATTTTGCAATCGGCAAAGAATAGAAACTTGATTTATTGGGAGATGAGCAGCCACTCTTTGGGCATAGTTCATCTCAGTGGACATTGTGGCGGGAAGTCGCTCGTGGCTCTGACAATTGAAACATCCCGTATGACAATTGAAATATAGCACTGTTTTCCGTATGTTTCAAAGTACGGCGAATAAAAGTTAGGCCTTAAAAAAAGACATTGCTATATCACGCCCTGTATTTTACTATCTATGCCCTAATACGTATAAATACATGTATTTATATTTTGAAATAAAAAATTATATTTGGAGAAAGTAGTATAAAAGTGGTCCAGGCAGCTCCATTTCTTGCTTCACTCCATTTCTTCCACCAGGCAGCTCCATTTCTTGCTTCACTCCATTTCTTCCACCAGGCAGCTCCAGTCGCCGGATTCCGCCGCTCGCCGGAAAACGTAAGTTTTTGAGGAATTTTTTTTTATTTTCGTAGGACTTGTATGAATCTTGCCTGAATGTTGCCCATCTATTAGAATTTATTTGAACTTGTTAGAATTGGGGTTTGTTAGAAATTTAGTAAATCTGGAATGAATGTGGGGTTGGTGGTGCGTAATGGCCAGAGGTGGTGTTGGGCTGGAGGAGATGAACCGGGTTGGGCGTTGGCCCGCGGCGGAGGGAAGTTTGGCGCGGCGGCGAGCTGCGCGTGGCGAGGCGGAGGGACGCGCGTGGCGAGCCTTGGGCGGCGCGCGTCGGGCCGAGGTGAGGAAGAGCGGTGACGCCGGCGGCAGAGGGAAGGTGGCGTCGCAGAGGAAGAGAAGGAGAAGGAGAGGTAGAGGAGAAGGAGAAGGATAGGAGAAGGAGAGGGGAGGAGCTGGCTTCGGGCGGAGGTGCTGGGGTGGCGTCCGGTGGCGAAGGTGGCCGGAAGTGGAGGAGGCCGGCGCCGGAGTAGGCCGGCGCCGGAGGAGGACGCCGTCGGCGGTAGGTTGTTTAGTGTTTAGGTTGGATTTGGAGGGATGAGGAAGATGAGGGGTTTGGTTGTAAATATTAGAAAATAGGAAGGTTTAATCTTAAATTAAATTCTTTAATCAGAAAATTGGAAATTAAATAGTAAATTAAATTTGAAAAATCTAATATTATGAATTGTATGAACTTTGGAATTAAAATGAAGAATTTGTTATTTTTAGAAATTGTTTAGTTTAAATTTCAAAATGATAACTATTTTAGTAATTTGGAAAGTATATGTAACATAATAGAATATAATATATTGAAATTTAATATTATGAAAATCTAGTTTATTAATCTCATGAAAACAATTGTGTAGTAAATGATTATGATATGTTTTAATAATTATTTGTTTGCATATTATTATTAATTTCACTTGGTGAACAATTAAATGATTGTATAATGATTTAGTAGTTTAATTTATAATTTGCAAATACTAAAAATAAAAAGTTCGTTGTACGGGATTTGAAAAGAATTAAATGTTTTGTTTCGAGTGTATTTTTTTGCGTTATATTTACATTTTTCTATGCATTAGTGAATATGTAGTTTATTTGTAAAAATTTGCATGCGAAGTAAGTAATTGAAAAATACCGTTGGTGCGGTAGTCGATAATGTATTTTAGCTATAAGTAATTATTTTCCACAAGTTATTTGAAATTATGCACTGTTTCGTCATGTTAGTTTACATTTTATTAAAATGTATGTTAATTTATTTTCTCATATCAGTTTAAATCAATTGTTATTATAATAATTATATATCTTGTATTGTAGATGAGCACTGTTGGTCAATCCAACGACGATGGTCATTCTATACGACGGAGAGGTATTAGTGCTTCGGCCAGACAGACGAGAGGCCGTGTGATCGAGGAGGAACGACTCCGCAGGAGCATAATGTACTAGTTGAGCAGCCTTCTCCAAGGCGCGATCATGTATTCGATCCCATGCCAACATGGGAAGGTCCGGAGCTCAACATTCTCACGTCCGGTAGAATGCATTCAATCTGTGACGATAGTGGTTGGCAGTCAATGTATGAATTGCCGGTAGAATGCAGCCCACTCGACGCCGATGGTAGGCAGGGACAGAATACATGCAATGTCCCCCCGTCTGGCCAACCTGGGACGAGTGTGCAAGTGGAGGTTGGAATCGAAAGGTATGCTGGTGGAGGAGCTAGGCATACAGTTAGGAATAGAGCTGGTCGATTTGCGCAGTCTTCCGGTGGATCGTGTAATGTCGGTGAGACTGACATTGGAAGGGTACCGAGGAATAAGAGAAAGCGACAAGCCGATGAAACGTGGCTTGTGCGGGGACCGATGGGTGGTGGCCCGCAAGATGACCTTGTGATACCGAGCATTGCTTCATTTTTTATTAACGGTTAAAACATAGATTTAAAAATAAAAAGTAATAACGTAAAAACAAAATTAGATGAAATAAAATTATGATCACAAAATTTACGTTTAGTAATTAATTAATAAAACTAAAATTACATTCTTCCATTTTAAATTAAGGTTCAAATAAAATAATATAAAATGAACGCTACAAATTTAACGTCTAATAATTAACTTTCGAAAATAAAATTGCATTGTTCAATTTTTAATTAACGGTTACAAATTATCATACAAAAAAATAATAAAGTTAAAATTGAATTAGATGAAATCAAATTAAAATTACAAAATTTGCGTATATAAATTAACTCCCAAAACTAAAATTACATTCATCCATTTCAAATTAAAGTTTAAATAAAATAATATAAAATTAACGTTACAAAATTAATGTTTAATAATTAACTTTCGGAATTACAAGTGCGTTGCTCCATTTTTCAATTAACGTCTAAAACATGGATTAAAATATAAAAATATAATAAAGTAAAAATTAAATTAGATGAAATAAAATTATGGTTATAAGATTTAAGTTTAATAATTGATTAATGAAACTAAAATTACATTCTTCCATTTTAACATTTAGATAACCGTTAATAAAATTGCATTAAACCATTTCAGATTAACCGTTAATAATTACATTTACATAATATAAAGTAAAATAAAGTAATTACATTTCTACAAATTAAAATAACAAATTAGCGTAGTTCCATTAAACAAAATTTAACTCTAACAATTCATTAATTAGGAGTAGATAAATACAGTCAAAAGAGGCGTGAAATAATTTTATATCCGAAAAAGGGTTAAATAAATACAGTACATAAATACATACAGAAAATACATACATGAAATAAATTTTTACACTACAATACAATAAATACATACAGTACATTACAGTATTGAAATTTAAACACATCCCGACTATACTCAAATACAGTAAATTGCAATAATTATTAGATTACAATTAATCCATTACAGTAATCAGATGAACATAAACTTCTAATTAAAAAACTAATAAATAATAAATTTAACTATTACTTATGGACTTGACAATAATTAGAGAAATTACCTCCATAGACATGGAATTTTCAACACCCTTGTTTGGAGTAAAAAAGTGGAGATTTTTACCCAATGGAGATTTTTACCCAATGGGGATTTTTACCCAATTTATAGAAAAAAAACTAGATTTTTTCGGATAAAAAGGAGTAAATGACATTAAATGTGGGTAGATGGTAGTTGTGGGAGAAAGCTAAAAAATTAAAAGGGAGACCCGGTTCTCCACTGGCCGAGGAGAACTGGAAGGCCAATTGGAGCCACTTGGCCGAGGAGAGCCGGAGCATGCCCGGTTCGCCACTAGGCCGTGGAGAACCGGAAGGCCCTTTGGATCCACTTGGCCGTGGAGAACCGGAAGGCCCTTTGGAGCCACTTGGCCGTGGAGAACCGGAAGGCCCTTTGGAGCCACTTGGCCGTGGAGAACCGGAAGGCCCTTTGGAGCCACTTGGTCGTGGAGAGCCGGAGTGGAGAACCGGAAGGCCCTTTGGAGCCACTTGGCCGAGGAGAGCCGGAGCATGCCCGGTTCGCCACTAGGCCGTGGAGAATCGGAAGGCCCTTTGGAGCCACTAGGACGTGGAGAACCGAAAGGCCCTTTGGAGCCACTTGGCCGTGGAGAACCGGAAGGCCCTTTGGAACCACTTGGCCGTGGAGAACTGGAAGGCCCTTCGGAGCCACTTGCCCGTGGAGAACGGGAAGGCCTTTTGGAGCCACTTGGCCGTGGAGAACCGGAAGGCCGTTCGGAGCCACTTGGCCGAGGAGAGCCGGAGCATGCCCGGTTCGCCACTAGGCCGTGGAGAACCGGAAGGCCCTTTGGAGCCACTGGGCCGTGGAGAACTGGAAGGCCCTTTGGAGCCACTTGGCCGTGGAGAACCGGAAGGCCCTTTGGAGCCACTTGCCGTGGAGAACCGGAAGGCCCTTTGGAGCCACTTGGCCGTGGAGAACCGGAAGGCCGTTCGGAGCCACTTGGCCGAGGAAAGCCGGAGCAAGCCCGGATCTCCACTTGGCCGTGGAGAACTGGAAGGCCCTTTGGAGCCACTTGCCCGTTGAGAGCCGGAGTGGAGAACCGGAGGGCCCTTTGGAGCCACTTGGCCATGGAGAGCCGGAGTGGAGAACCGGCGGCGACCGACCGGCGGCGGCGGTGGACTTCCAGCGGCGGTGGACCAGCTGAGACTAACATATTAAATTCAAATAATTTAATATCAATTTATTTAAATTATCTAAACTATAAAAATTAAATTAAAATACATATTGTATATTACATAGTATAAATACAGGGCGTAAACAAGTAAAATATAGGGCGTGAAATAGCAATCCACTAAAAAAGCTTCTCTCTAGTTTGAGAGCTACAGTACCAAACAACAATTCCCACACTCTTCATCATTGCTCTTCAGCAGCAAGCATCAAGTACCAAGCAGCAAGTACCAAGCAGCAATCATCAGGAAACAAGCATCCAGCAAAACCTTTGGTTCTTTTTACTTTAGCATATCCCAATCAACCATTCCCATCCAAGAAAACAAAGGAATCCTGCAACATACACACAACAAAACATCACCTGGTTTTTTTAGTCCAACCAAACCAACATACTTTGTACCACACCCGTGCAGTCACGAAATTTTACTTTCCAATCAAATATATTTAACTTTCAGCCCTTTTCCAATCTTCTGGTTCTTTAAAGTTTTTGAAGTCTAGACAAAGAATGACAAACAGAGTGCACGAGGATCATTGGTCCGAAGGATCAAGGGGAGAATCTGACAACTCGGAGGAAAGGAGGGATGTTCTCTTTGGAGACGAGCTTACCACAGAGGTTCATCTGCCCCCACGGAGGGGAGTTGTGTTCAGACCAGAGGAGGGGGAATATATCAGAGGCCGGGGGCTCCTAGAGAACTGCCTGGTAGGTTATTTTCTTGATTACCGCCATTTTGCGATTACTAGAATGCAACTCCTTATATCAATTATTGGGGAGAGGGGGTTTATGCCATAGCAAAAAATGGGAAGTTTTACATTATTTAGTTCGATCAGAGATCCAAACTCCGTGCGGTATTGCATAATGGCCCTGTAAACATTGCTGGGGGTCTCATGGCTTTGCATAGGCTAATTCCTGAGATGGTTTTATCCCATATGCGGGTTACCAAGATTCTCATTTGGATACGAATATATGGTCTTCCAATGGAGTATTTTGGTGGAAGCACAGTCCAAAAGTTTGCAAAAGTGGTAGGAGATACGGAGGAAGTGGAGTTTGGAGGCCGTTTATTGCATCATGCGGAGTTTGTCGGTGCCCGAGTTTGGACTTTGGTCCAGAAACCTCTGGTTTCTGGCTTAGGTTACGACGGGGTGGAATGGTCTGGATCTCAATCGGCTATGAACGAGTTCACAAAATGTGTAGACGTTGTGGTGCAATAGGACATACTTATCCTCAGTGTCAGTGGCAGGATATCCAGGCACTGGAACAGCATCTTGATGAGAGATTTGCAATCCTCGGGGAGGATTTGCAACTGGATATCTACAGGGATCTATCGGAGGATCTATACCCTCCGAATATTAGGGTACACAGGAATATGCCAACACGAAGGTCACTCGGTTTCCCCAACATTACTTTCATACTAATGAACACAGGTTCTTCCACATGTCGGAAGAAGCATTCATTGATGGCTTTAAATTCGTTGAGGAGATTTATCCTACTCCTGAAGAGTTGAGAGAGGCTGAACAGGGGTATACTCCTGAAAGCCCTCATCGACGAGATCATATTCAGGAGGAGCTAGTGGAGCCAACAGAAACTGTAGTCGATTTGGGACGCCAACATGAAGTTAATCAAATCTATATCCAAGGGCTAACAGAAGCAAGAGAAAGACTGCTGGGCCTCCCAGATGTCCCGGATTTTTGGGATGACTATCAGGAGGAAGACGAGGTCAATTTACCACCTAGCCATTCAGATGTTGATATGCAGGATCTAGTGCCACTTTCTACCAAAAGCCTTTCTCAGCAGCAAGTGGAAACAAGTATCCAGGATTGTGATGCCATCAGAACAAGACATGTTGAAGGGGGTGATGGTGATATTTTCACTGAGAAGTACATGGTTAATAGTGGTAGAAAATATATATTTTCCGACGAAGACGCTCCGGGAGTATCCACAGCAAATTTGGTGCATCTCCAACAATTCGAATTGGCGGGCGGAACAGTAACGGAGCCTTTCCTTACTAACGGGGTATTTTCGGAAGTTACGGATGTTGCCTCTGACGGAAATTTGGGATTCAATTTTGACATGTCCATCACCATTAATTTTGGAGATGTTGGTGATAAGACTGATCTCATCATGAGCATACAGAGCACATTAAATGATAACTCCTTGAAAGAAGGTGTGGTGAAGGGGATTAATAAATTGAAGGAGTGTGGAAAGGGCAAGAGTAGGGTTGTCAACTCACCTCAGTTACAGAGCAAGTCAAAGGGAAGAAAAGTACGTTTGCAGCGTCGCCAAGGTGGAATACTTATTAATGAGCCGAGCTATTCTTCTTCACAACAGTACTCAAGCTCGGACTCTGAGCCTGATGGAATTGACACAACGGATATTTCATCTAGACAATTGGAAGAGTCAAGTGGTCTACAACAGGCTCAACAAATAGACATCAATACTGACAAGGATGAGTTTTCTGGCAAGAGGAGACGTGATGAGCAGAAGGTATATGATGGAAAGAAGAGAAAGGAATTCACTGCTGATGGGATGGTCAGTGAATACGGAAGGGAGTTAGTTGAGGCTAATGCTGAAGTGGTCAAGCTGACAACAGGGGAGGGGCTTTTGGAAAAGGCTGGAAATATAGGTAACACTACTCACTGCTTGCTGGATCCTACTGGGCCAAATTCTCAATTATGTGCACAATATAACCCAAACCAAAGCAATCTCAAATCACTGCTTGAGTTCTCAAGCCCACCTTTCTCAAGTTCACCGAGTCTACTTTACACAGTACTGAATAAACAAATTCTACCACCTCCGATACCAAAACCCAAGCCCGATAACACAAATTCAGATCATGACATTCAAACCCAAATCATATCTTCCTCATCCAATTATTCTTTACCAACACAGTTTTTACATAAGCATAGTATTCTGGGAAATGAAGTCAGTACAGGGGAAGAAAATAGTACCGATATTCAAGCTCAGGATCGGGGTCCGGTTGAAAGAGATCAATCGCTTCCTCCTGGGGGAGTAATCCAAGATGAAATTGATGGACAGATATGTGGGTTTCTGTTATCGGGAGGAACCGGTATCCAGTCGAGCTCGGGTTTTGAAATTTTGGCATCTCCTCGGTTGCCTATAATCCCCAATTCTTGTACTTCCGAGGGACAATGGGAGTTGTGTTGGCACATTGACAATTTGGCTATGGAAGATTTAAGGGTTTTGGGAGAATCGTTGGAGGAAAAGGTGGAGGTGATGACATCTTGGAAGGGTAAAGGAAAACTCATGGAAAGGGTGGAGTTTTGCTCGGAATCAAATGGCGCTGATACGGAGGGGGTGGCTAGTTTGGTTTCTCGGGAAGTTGATAATGAAGACCAGGTGTTTAATTGGGAAAAAGGGGAACCGAATTTTTCAGCTTTGGGAGAGGTTTGTGCGGATTTGGGCCAGGTTTTGGGCCAAAAATTGAATGTGGATCCAATATTACAAACTATTCCACAAGACATTTCTTTAACTTCGGGACAAGAGGATTCCGGGATTCCTAATCGTCTTTTTAGAAGAAGAAGAAATGTTAATTTGTTCCCAACAGTGTCATCAATTGCTACTGGAGCGTTAATTGAGAAGAACATGGAGAGAGTTCGGAGGTTGAATATTGCTGATAACTCACAACAGGTTTTAATGGGGAATGGCAGGGGATCAATAGTTTGGCCTAAGTCTTTACATGCACAAGTTTGCACGGATCAACCGTTTCTGGAAAATCCGACTCAAATGAACACAAGAATGAAGGCTATTACTTGGGCAATGGGAGAATATATGCCAGTAGCGGAAGGTCTCCGAATCAAGAGGAAGAGACAATTGCATGATTAGATTGGGGGCATAGCTTTTCACAAGAGAAGACGCACAGAGGAACAGGAGGAGGAAGAACTGCACCAATTGATGTTAGTTTTTCCGAAAATTGACCAATGCATTGGTATAGCCCAATGGGGTTTGGTCATAGTCACTGCCAGAACTTTTGAGGCGGTGGTACAAACAGTGTTACAGGGAGATGAAGGAAACAGCAACGGTACTTCGGTGGTTGGTCCAAAACAACCACCAAGAGGTACATGAATCTACTTTCTTGGAACTGCAGGGGACTGTCACATCCCCTGACAGTAAAGTTCTTAAATCACAACTTAACTCTTTATAACCCCAATATTCTCTTTTTAATGGAAACAAAGTGTGACTATAGTAAGGCTAGTAGGTGGTTGGGAACAACTTTTTTAAATAGCTGGCATATAGTGGATTATGTGGGTACTAGGGGTGGGCTCTGTGTAGCCTGGTCTTCCGATATATTAGTCTCAGTAGTTCATAGCTGTCAAAATTTTGTATGTTGTATTATTACAACCGCCCAAGGTGATGAATGGATGTTGATCCTTGTATATGGGCACCCTATTAGATCCCATAGAAAACCTGTGTGGGATTCTCTGTATAAGGTATTACAGAATACAAACCTACTGATCCTTTTCACAGGGGATCTCAATCAAGTTCTACATCAGGTGGATAAATATGGTGGCAGGCCAATTCATTCTCAAGACATGAAGGATCTTAGAGTTTTGCTGAGGGAGGCAAAATTAAGTGAACTTAGATTCAAAGGACAATGGTTTACATGGTCCAATGGAAGAGGAGACAGGGAGCTGGTTTTGGAGCGTTTAGACCGAGCTTTTGCAAATGCTAAATGGTTTCGTTTGTTTCAGAGGCATAGCTTGATCAATCATACCATAATGAGATTGGACCATGGCCTCCTCACCATCAACACGCACCCAAGAGGTAGGCCCAGGTCTACGTCCTCAACAAGATGGTTTGAATCTTTTTGGGTTCGTTATCGACACACCAAGGAATTGGTCAATCGTGTTTGGCGTCCAATACAACATACGACAACTCACATAAAAGGAGGTACATCTGCAACGACAGTGGATTTTAACTGTGCTTCCGGTTTCAATAGCAAGCTGAAGGAAACCACAACAAGGCTGCATAATTGGGCTAAGGAAAATGTTGGCAAACTGGAATACAGAGTAAGGAGGGTCAAGGAACAATTAGGGGCAAAGCAACGATAGAAAGATGCAAATGGTATGCGTTGTAAAACAAGAGAGCTAAAGGAACTTCTAACCATGCAGGATGATTACTGGAGACAAAGAGCAAAGGCAATGTGGCGCTTAGAGGGTGATAAAAATATGAAGTTATTCCATCAATGGTCGCAAAAAAGGAAAGGAAGAAACTACATATCCCAGCTCAAGAATGACTTGGGGGAATGGATTTCAAAACTGGAAGACCTTAAACAGTTAGTATACAATCATGTCAGCTCTGTTTTTGTCATTGATTCTATTATGCCACAAGATGCTTTTGGAGATACAACCGTGCAGGATGTTTTGAATCTCATAACCAGGAGGGTGGATAATCTGCAACAGAGAGAGCTAGCATATCCGGTAAGTCCACATGAGATTAAAATAGCAATCTTCCAAATGGGGAAGTGGAAGGCTCCAGGATCTGATGGTTTACCTCCGGGATTCTATCAGCATTATTGGGCAGAAGTGGGGGATGAGGTCACGATAGCGGTACAGAGGTTTTTTGATACCGCATCCATGCCAAGTGAATGGAATCATACACATCTCGTTTTAATATCGAAGACAATATGTCCGACTGAGCCAGCGGACCTAAGACCGATAAGTCTGTGTAATGTTATTTACAAGATCATAGCGAAGATCATTGCCAACAGAATTTAAAAAGTTATGGGTTTCCTCATATCAGGTAATCAATTAGCTTCTGTGCAAGGCAGATCTATCATTGAAAATTCGTTAATAGCACACAAACTTATTGAATACATTCGTAAGAAGAAGTCGGGAAAGAAAGCGGTGGCAGCCATGAAAATTGATATGAGTAAGGCTTATGATCGGGTATCCTGGGAATTCCTGGAGAAGATGATGATACAAATGGGATTTCCTGGGAAATAGATTGGTTGGGTTATGGAATGCGTTACAACAGTCTCTTACTCCATAAAGTTTAATGGGTCAATTTCTTCCACCTTTAAGCCTAAACTGGGAATCCGACAAGGTTGTCCACTTTCACCTTTTCTATTCATTATCTGCCAGGAAGCTCTTTCTTCATTGATAGCATCTAGAGCTTTTCAAACAGTGTGCCCAGGTATTAGGATAGGACGCTCTGTCCAGTCTGTGTCACATCTTATGTTTGCAGATGATTGCATCCTATTCTTCACCATCTCAGAAGAGGGGTCGACAAAATTAGCACAGACAATTAATCTTTTTGCTGCTTATTCTGGACAACGAATAAGCTTTCAGAAATCTGCATTACTAGTCAGTCCAAACACAGGACCTAGCACTAAGGAAAATCTGAGACAAACTTTCCGAATATTTGGGGACTTACTCAATGGCAAGTTCTTGGGTCATGATATGAACTTTACAGGGTCAAAGGTTAGTTTGTTCCATAAGCTGATTCGGAGAGTTAAAGCTAAGACTTCGATTTGGAAGACAGGGAACCTGTCTGTGATAGGAAGAGTTACCCTTAGTAAGCATGTCTTAGCATCGATAACCCAATACACCCTCAGTACTTTTCGAATACCATCAACTGTTGCAAAAAAAATAGATAGCCACTTAGCTAGATTTATCTGGGCAGGAGACATTAATGGGAAAGGGATACATTGGAAGTCTTGGGAATCTATTTGCCAGTCAAAATTGACAGGGGGCCTGGGAATGCGATCCATGGAACAAATGAACCAAGCTCTGTTAGGAAAGCTAGCATGAAAGCTAGTTAGTGACAAACAATCCTTTTTCTCTAAGTTTTTCTTAGGTAAATACTGTAGGAATGAAGATTTCCTATCAATCAAACTCAAGCAAGGTGCGTCGTGGGGATGGAAGGGTATTTTATGGGGTAGAGATCTACTCAGGCCGGGTCTCAAATGGCAGGTGATCAATGGACTTAACATAAATGTCCAGGATGAGTGGATTCCTAACCACAATAACCCTATAAGGTATGACAGACAGCTGCTATCCCAACTCGGTTTCAAGGTAAGTGATCTAATTGATAATACCAAGAAATGGCGGTTACCATTACTCAGACTTTTCTTCAGCCAGGAAAAATTTGACGTGATCACAGGGATACATTTAATCGTACAACCTTTTGGACAAAAGGATTTCCAGTATTGGGATAAGGATTGGCTTGGAAAATATACAGTCAAGAGTGGGTACCATGAATCCTGGAATGCAAAAGTCGGTCGCATTCCCTCTACCTCAACCTTTGTTGGAAGTAAGGAAATAGATCATCAATTTTGGAAGACACTGTGGAGCTCTACAGTCCCAGAGAAAGTAAAATTTCTGGTTTGGAGGCTTGTCCATAATGTGGCACCAACAGGACCTGCACCGAGGAAAAGGAATATGGAGGTATCGTCTGTATGCCAACTGTGTCAATCTGCAAGGGAAACACCAACGCATATGATACTTGAGTGTGAGTTCTCGAGACGAATATGGCGAATGTCAAGATTGGGTTTTGATTTCCAACAAGGGAATCCTATTCAACTAAAAGCATGGCTTATATAGCTTGGTTCAAATTAGCACCAGTAATTGAGGACATCAACCTCACATGTATCGTTATTTGGGCAATATGGTGTGCTAGAAATAAAGCAACAATCGCTCAGCAGATAGTCAGAGTTGATGTAGTCCAAGAGATAATCAAGGATTTGCAGATAGAAGGAATGAATAAGGGAGCATGGCCTTTGGAGGATCCCAATTCCGAACTATTGCTTTTGGAACAAGCAACAACTTCTATCCCAACCAGTCACCCTAGAAGAGCTTCAGTTGGTGAGATTCAATTATTATGGTTATCACAAGGAAATCATCTAGACCCAGTTTATACAAGATGGACGTGCATCGACACAGACGCGACATTTAGGGTTCAGGACGGGAAAGCAGCAGCAGCGTGGTGGGCGTCCCGATTTACAAGGGGAACTTCGTGGAATGGAGCAAGGAATTTCCAGGCTCTATCTGGAGTCCAAGCTGAACTTTTTGCAATCCATGAAGCTATGGCGGATGCCAGGCACCGGGGAATTACACACATCTGCCTAAGAACAGACTGCGAGATGGCTCTGAATCATATTAATAACTTTCCGAATGTACCACCAGGTTTACAGGGATTGCTTAGGAACATTATAATGCTAGCATTAGTTTTCACCAAAATCCACATATTAAAAGTCCCGAGATCGGTGGTATTGAATGCCCATAAGCTAGCACGTCATGTAATAGGCGTAGGCTGTATTAACCAAACGATGATGATAATATAAGGCAAGACTGGTTGTTTCAAAAAATATATATATATAGCACACTTTCTAATTTAGCATATTTTATTTTTGTTGCCACTTTCCAGTCACGAAGAGTTTAAACTTATTACATCATTTACATTTTACTTTTCCTTCTTTCAATTTAATATCATCCACTCATTTAATATCTCCTAAATTATAACACTCGTAAATGATGTGCCATTAATCGAGAAACGAGGGAGTACCTACGTTTTCCAATGACTTGGATCATCTACAATTGTTGCTCCCTAAACCAACTTTTCTTAATAATGAGCGCTCCTTATTCTTATTTAAGGAGGACCATTGTGGATTTTAAGAACCACTCCCTAATTGTAAGGAGTTGCTCCTTAATTAAAAAGTTGATACCTCTTTATTTGTGAAACGTCGATCAATGACATTTAACATGACTTGTTTTATAATTTAATTAATTATAATTTAAAATGAAAAGAGTTCGTCTCTTGAAATATGGTCTTTTATAAGTCATGGAGATTTAAAGTGCAAATTCGAAGAACTGAAGATGAAATTTTTGGGTTGCATGAATCAGATTATAAACTTTATATCTACTACATGTTGCATAATAAATTTTTAATATTGCAACTAAACTTTTTTAACTTTAATTATTAAAATTAAACTCCGTATTTCCATAACCCTATGGAAATACGATATTTTCCAAGAATTTGCCTAATCATATATACTAAACGTTAATCAATTTGAAAGAGGTTATGGAATTGCAAACTTCTTATCCGAATTATTTTTCTAATCTCGAGATCTTATCAAATGTTCTACCTTTGCATCATCATATAAAAAAGAGGCATAGTTAATCCTTTGTGTATGATATTATGACAGAGAAGTTTGAATAGAAAGATTTATATCTTTGATCACAACAAATTTCTTAATTTTTTTTGTCTTTATCTATACTTTTCTTCCTCCCAATTATTCATTATTTGCGACTAATGTTTTATGTAATTTTATAAAAAGAATTGTTGGTCATTGATTATGTATAAGTATTAATTAAAATTTATTTGTTAAATTAAAATAATATTTATATATATCAATGAAGTTCGTTAATTAGTTATATTAAATATGCACTTTAATTAATATTTTGTAACACTATTTGATGTAATTTTAGTTTATTGTTATTTTTAATTATTAATATATCACAAAGTCTTGTTTTAACCGACTAACCGTTATAAAGTTATTTTTATAATTGATGTAACTAATGAAGTAACTTGATATTTGATTTCATTTGTTGCACTGAGGTTTCTATGATTTTAAAAACTTTTAAAATATATTTGAATGTATAAATAACTATAGTTTGACCTAATATTTATTGGAACGAGATTTTTCATATATAATTTGACCTAAAAGAAGATTTTCTCTTAATATATAATTAATCACTCAAAATCTTATTTTAGACTGACTAATCGTCAAATGAGGTCATTTATAATGTAAAAAAGTGCATTTATACTCCTTGATTCTTTGGTTTGTGCATATATACCCCCAATTTTTTTTTAAAGTGTGAATATACCCCTTATCTCACCAAAAAACTTGGTCAAAGTCGGTTTGATAGAAAAAGATGAAATCGCCCCTACAAATTTAAAAACTAAAAACTCATAATATACAAAATGACAATTTTACCCAACCCAAAAACCTTTCACCAACTCATGTGCTCTTCCAACCCAAATGCCTAAATGGTGCTCCGTTGCTTCAGCGCCCCATCGTCAGGTTGGATACCACTCCCATCAACGACATGCTCATGGGAGTTTCCCTTATCATCTGCTTCGGTGCCTTATTCATTATAGACATTTACCACCTCTACATCATTGTCATCTTCATCTCCATTGACCAGCAATATTAACAGCAGGAAGAAAGCCTGAGTGAGTCATCGGTGAATCCGTGAAACCGGGCTTGAATGACGGTGGATGTGGGATGAGACGGTGTCGTGGTGGTGTTCAAGGCGGCTGTGCAATTGTGTGGCATCGGGGCTGGGTAGAGAATCGGGTTAGGACAGCGGTGGTTGGGTTGGCATGACAGAGTGGTGGTGCTTGTGGCAGGTTTGAGGTTAGGAATCCGTGGGGGTTAGGGTTTAGGCTGGGACAACGGTGACTGGGCTGGGACGGCGCGGTGCTGGTGCTCGCGGCAGGGTTGGCGTTGGGCTAGGGTTGGGAATCAGGCTGGGACAGCGGTGGAAGTAAATTGGGACACGCTTTGATGGTGCCCGCTAGTGCGATGGTTGTGTCGGCACTAAATGTGGGGCTGCAATGGTGCTGTGGCAGGGCGGTGGTCGCGGTGGTGGCAGGGTGGTGCGAGAGGTGGCAATGGAAGGTGAGTAGTGGCCGGGTTGTGCGGTGGTTATGAAGGTGCTGGGGTTTTGGGGATGCGTTGAGGTGTGGCAGGACGCCGGTCGTGGGGTGTGGCAAAAACTGTGATGAAGATGATGAAGAGAAATGAAAAGGTTCGATGAAGATGATGATGCATGAGGTAAAAATGGGTGAGATTTTCATATCGATACGGTTGCGATGGTGACGGAGCAACATCGGAGGAGGAGCGGTGGTGGTGGTGGTGGTGGCAGAGCAGCAGCGTTTTAATATTGATGTTGATGAAGGGCATACCTCACTTCAACGGAGGGTAAAATGGTCTTCAACTTCAAGTGAAGATTATTTTGGTAATTCAATATTGGTCAAAACCAAAAAATAAAATGTCAAAGCTAAACTCAGGCAGGAGGGGTATGAGTTTCTAACTCACAACTAATTCAGTGGGTATATATGCACTTTTAAAAAACTGGGGTATATCTGTATTAACTTTTTGGGTGGGGGGCATAAATGCATTTTATCCTTTTATAATTCGTATTACGAATATGGTGATTTGATATTTATTTTTATTTAGAAAAAAAGTTTTTATAATCGTACCTAGTTGACATAAGTGTCAATATAATCTTTCAATATTCAAAAATGCTAATATAACTCTATCTAGTTAGTGAAAGTACCAATATACCCCTCTCCAGCAACTTTTAGCCAAAATTTTATAGAATTACATATTTGCCCTTCTGAAAAAAATTAAAATACAAAAAGGAAATGACATTATTACCCTTAGACTCATCAATACTCCGTCGCCGGATTAGGTAGGGTTATATCAGCACATTATGAAAACTGGTAGAGTTAAATTAGCACATTCCTAAAATGTATAGGGTTATCTCAGAACATTAGTAAAAAATATAGGGTCATATCAGCACATACTATAGAATATAGGAGTTTTCATGATATTTTATTTATTTTGTTGTGTTTAGTCCGAATTGATGATTTGATGACATTTGGTGTTGTGTGTGATTGTTATTTTGTTGTGTTCTTCGACCTAGGGTTTTTAATGTTGATAAGTTTTGAAATGAGGCTATGATATGCGATAATGATGTTTAATATTAATGATGGTGTCATGATGTCAAATTTTATGTTGTATAAGATATTGTTATGATGTTATAATGGTGTATATGATGATGTGGTCGCCCGTTAAGGCCAGCCGAGTACCACACACTTAATATTTATAATATGTGCTGATATAGCCCTATAAGTTTTAAGAATGTGCTGACATAACCCTACAAACATTAGAAATGTACTGATACAACCCTACAAACATTAGGAATATGCTGATATAACCCAATAAGATTTCATAATGTGCAGAAATAACCCTACCTGTTCCGGCAGCAGTCCGGCGGTGGTCCGATGAACTATGAGGGTAAAATTGTCCACCTAATTTCAGAGTTAGCCCAAAGGGTATTTTGGTCAATTTACATAAAGTCAATGTCAAAAGATAGAGGTCAATGTCGAAAATGGGGTCTGAGGGTTATATTGGCACTTTCATCAACTAGTTAGGGTTATATTTGCACTAAGGAATGAGAGAGGGAGCATGTGATTTGTGCATAGATTAATGGTGTGACGAGGGAGACAAAGGTTCTCTGCCTTCTCTCTACTCATAATCTCTCTCTAGGAAATCATTTCCTAGTTTTTCAAGATCTTCAAGATCTTATCATCCCTCCAATGATCCTGGAGCCTATTTTCACATGCTGTTTTGAATTTCAAACTTGAATTTTGAAGAGCAAGTAATGTTTATGTTCTTACAAAATCAATCAGGATATCCACAACTACTTTATTGAAGGAATTTCATCAATATGAAGATCCCATCAATCTCTATATATTCACGTATTTAACACCCTCCAGCTCTCACCAATTTCATTCATCACAACTATACTCTCCCTATACTCCTTAATCTGCCATATAGATTCTCTTGCTGCTGCAACAATGAGGGAAGAGTTGATAGCCTAGTATGCAAAAATTAACCTCTATGATGAACCCCAAAATAGAATTATAGCCCTAGATTCACTGCAATACGGAGACCAAAAGTCAAAATCGTACTTTCTAGGTGCAAAGATCCTGAATCAGAAATCAAGAAGAGTTGACTACATGATCTCCACAATGAAGAGGGCATGGAACTATGACGGCAAGGTAATTAGCCTCTCTTTACCCATATGTGGCAGTTTGAAATCATTCCCTCCTATGCATTTCATGATTTCCACCATGACACATTGTAGACTCAGGAAAATCTTATCAATAATTTTTGGATCATATATCTGAAATGCATCATACATAGCCTGCAGTAACTCATCTAGGTTTTGACTAGGGTTTTGCTGCTGTAAACTTTGAATTGAGGCAAAAAACCCCAAATCCAGAATGTTTAGGTCGGGTGATTTTGATGGCTGGCACACTAACTGTATATTGAAACCATCTAAGGTGGCTGCAGCTACAAATTCAGGGTCATTTGCAAATATGTGACAAGGGGTATTATCTTGTTGTATGAAAATGTTTTTGGTTGCCCAAACTAGCCATTTCTGCTTGATTGCTAGTATCAGCTCATGAATCAACCTGTGTCTTATGATGTCTCTAGTTATGGATGATATGGGTTTGAGAATCATGGTTCCTCTAGGTCTATTTACGATGGTGTACTTGGATGGTACATAATCCACGTATAGAAACACCCCTATTTTCCCATCAAACATTACATTACCCTCTAAGTCAAGTAAAGGTCTAGACACAACACATAAAAACATGAGTTTTGGAATATAATGCTTGCTTTGTGTGATTCTGTATGGTTTAGGTTCATTGGGACCTAGAATATACCTTGTCGTTGCCTCTGTCAAGTAGAACCACTTTTCATCGATGTGTATCACATTTTCCATAGGTTTGAACTGCATGTTACACTCCAGTTTACTTAGGCACCATTCTATCCTTGATTCTTTGTATGCCAAACTTAGCTGTGGATGAACTGCATTAGTATGGCTCCTGATCTCCTTGCTTGCTATAGCCTTATGTATTGTGCTTTTTCCAACCTGCAACTGTGCTGCTGTGCTTCGACAGGTTCGCCGGTACCTAAGTGGCACTGTCATTAAGGCCTCCACATCAATTGGTTTCTTGGTTATGACACAATGCCCATGCCTTTTTGAACGGGCATTCACAGCTTCTCCATTCTGAAGTTGCTGCTTCACACGCGCCCATATGGTAGAGATGGTCCGAACTGAACAGGACCATCTCTCTGCTGCCTCCACTCTATGTTGCCGCTGCATCTGCCCATTTTTGAGTTTTGAAGCAGAAAATGGGCTATGTCCTGCCTCTGCTCATCTGTCAGGTTTGCCCCAACCGTCACAGCTGTGCTCGATGATGAATTCAGAATGAGGAGGGAGATTTGTTTTCTGTATCTGGCCAGTTCCTGAAGAACTGGCCAAAAATATTCTGAGAGCTGCCTTTTTTTTCTCTAGATTAGGTTGGTTTGGGAGCTGTAATAAATGCCCCTTTTTATAGAAGTTAAGCTGAAATTTTCAACATTGTAAACAGTGGCTTAATTTGGCTCCAGAATTGAAAATTTTGGAGCCAAAAATTAGAAAAAGGAGGGAATGGTTACTGTTCCCGTAAGGGATCAGTAACATTTTAACCATTTTTTGAACAGTAAACCAACTCTCACATTAGAGTACAAAATTCAGCTTTTTTAACTGAAAAGCTGACTAAATTCCACTGTTCAATTTTGCAACCAAAATTCTCTTTCATACGATTTAATTCGGGACGGAGGAAGTAATTGTAATCCAACCTTAAGAATCATAAATATGAGATTTTTTTTAATGATTGGTTTAAGCCTTCTCGAATGAATAAAGTACCAGGCAATTAGGCAAACAATATAAAACCCCGAGGTTTCTGCTAAGTTCAGCAATAACTCAACTCAAGATGGAGTAATAATCCGACACACGAGCACAATACGGGGATAGACAGTTGCCAATCCGAACCGGCCACGCCACCTTCCGCCGTCGTGAATTCCTAGTCCTCTCTGAATAGTAGATTTGGATTCAAAGTCATTGGGTTTTGAGCAGTTTAAGGTATTCAAACAGCTGGTTTATTCAATTTCTGTTAATATTTATTTTTATAATAGACACTGCTTGTAACTTGTAAGTCATACGATATGGATTCCTTCACCCCTTATTGTATGCTTATTGAATTTACAATCTCCTGAGTCCCAAGTTAGAACTATGGAGATGGAATTCAACAGTGTCTCTTTGCTGCAAAGAAAAAAACGTCTGTTTTTTAAAAACATGTTTGACAATCAGGGATAAAGAAAATCATAATGCTTCGTACCAAGTAATTATTTGAATGATATAATCATTTTCCTCACATATATCACTCTCCGAGACCTTTAATTGGTTGGTTAAAAGTCTATATGTTCGTCAAGCAATTTTATGCTAAATGTGTTATCATCTCGGGCTCTGAAAGATGTAGGTATATATACATTGTGTGTGTGTTGCATCTATCTATTAGTCATCTCCTCTCCGTTTGCATTTTTTGAGCCATCTCCTCCACCATCATTGATCTCCATCTCATTGTCACGGCCCTGATCTTCAACCAAGTTTCTGTTCTGTTTGTTCTCTTTTATTACTTTTTTTTTTGGATGTTCAGGTTGATAGAAGTCATTGCTCGTGAGTGATCTTGCTGTGTTGTTTAAAAGGAAAATCTGTTATTGCCTCCTGCACCATATTCACGATTCTTATATAAAAAGCTGATAAACATACCAAAATTGATGTTCTATACTTATTGTGGCCCTCATATATGTCTATAGTGCAAACAAAGCTGAGATTTTTCTTATCTGTTCATTTCAAATTATTTGTTCTCTTTAGACATTTGATTCGTTTTTCATCTTCTTTGGAAAAAATATAGACTTTAAAGAATAATCCGGGATGCTTCTGATAGCCTGGATCTTTTCATGCTTCTGGGTTAGAAGCACTATTCAAAACCAGATGCATTAAATCCGCAGTACATCAGTTTTGATGCTCTAGTGTTTCTGTCATATAGGAGAATTTTACTTCGAAGTTATTGAGTTTTTGTTTCAGTTAGCTCCTGAACAACAGAATTAAGATAAGCAAAAGTTACTTTGTTCTAACTCATTTTTGGATGGATGCTAATTTATATTATTTGAACCTTTTTTTTCAGTATAAAGATGGTTAGGTTATGGCACATTTTCCCTTGAATATATTTAATCTTGATTGGTGATGTTTATGTGAACCTCTTTTTCCAGCATAGATTTAAACTTAATTAGAGAATTCGAAAGAAGGTTGTTGCTACTCTGGCCGGGAACCCTAGGTACCATCCTGTTAAGAGATTGCAATCTTCAGTTAAAGCTCTCATATTCTTTTGACATATACACCATTCTTGAATCTGAAAAGTTCATAGAATTTGGGCATGAAATTCTAGATACTCTGTTTCCTCAATGTCTACACTAAAATCATTTGTAGGAATGCAGTGCGTTCTTGATTACACTAGGCCCATTATATTTTTATTTTGATCCAAAAAACTCTTTTGATTATTTCTCAGTAATCAGTAAAAAACCTTTGTGTTTTCTAAACATTACGCATCAGATGGAATAATGTATTATGCAATTAAGTTGATGATTACTGGTTGCTGAAAAGTCCAAATATAGAATAGGAGTTTGATCTGGTATATGTGATCTGGTTTTGTTTCTTCTCAAGCCAATAAACCAACAAATTAGGCCATAGTTTGGTGTCTACCTAGTCACACACTATCTCAGATTTTTCCTTTAGTAAGAGTGTGCTTTTCTTGCAGAGACTAAAGCACAACGTTAATATTAAAACAGTCCCAGTGATTCATTTACAATGAAACAGATTAGAGTAATCTGGAATTTGTATGTTTTGGCTCTTGTTTAACTTCACCTACTCAGTCAATTAATGAATCATGTTAATTGCTGCTAAGGCACTCATAATGACCCAGAAAACAACTGGATGGATTGTGACTCTTAATAGTGAATTGCATTTATAGTTTTCCTCTGCATTAGTATCAAACCCAGTTCGTACTGAATATGTTGTTTTTTGACTGTCACTTAACCAGTTATATTAATATGACCTTGTTAAAGTATGATACTTTATTATACAGGGTTTTGCCTTTTTTTTTTATTATTAATGAACACCAGCTGGTACCTTATAGAACAAAAGTTAATTAGCTATGGAAGAAAAAGAAATCACATGTCTGAGTTTATGTGCTTGTGAATTATTATGTGTAAGATAGCTGAGTTGATTATGTGCACTCGAGTGAACTATGAACAAGTGCACCATATTACAGCTGAGTGATTTGTTTTGCTTCAACCTCATATAGTTCAAGTCTGAGTATAAACATCAACGTCATATCACACCTGAGTGTTTTTCTTAACGAATTTCCTTTTCTGATTGTATCAACCCATTTTACGAGGGGACTGAGACCCTTTTTACCAAGATGGGTTAATATAGTACTTCCTATCCCTTTACTATTTTCACACTTGGATTTTCATGATCTCCAAGACGCGCCTTTAACCATTGATATCTTTAGTTTTGTGTAACAAAAATTATGAAAAGATTATTCCTTAAAACTATACATTACGAAGAATCTAACAAGATCACACATGATAATATTATTTTGTTTATATCAATGGAATTTATGATCGAAGTTTGCAAACTTTGACCACAAAAAAATATAAACAGGCCGGAGGTAGTCTAATTTGCATCACCTTTTCCCCAGCAAAACTTGCTAGTACTCTCGTGCATAGTCTGTGATGATTGTAAAACTACATTTCTGAACGGGTTCTAGTCAAGAATCAATTGTTGTAATTAAAATTCCAAGGACCATAATGAAACACGAAGAAGATCAGGGATGAAGTCAAACTGAAGGGCTAACTTAAAGGATTACCAAAGTCATTTACCCTAATTTTTATAGTTGACCTTCAGAATAGGGAATGGATATAGCTAGTCTCATATTCATTGATATATGCCCCTGAAAATCCAGCAGTACTTTTATGAAATGATTTTATATTGGTTGGGGCAGATATTATATGATTTACTCTGTATGTCTTATTTGTATCCATTTGTTGCTTTTAGGTTACTTTCAACATGCTGATAGAATCTTAAAACTTACCACTTTCAATCAAGCATAAATCTGCACCAACACTTCCCGGTTGTTTAATTATTCTAACATTCTTTGTTTCTTATGTAAATAAAGAACTCTATTATTCATTTTGATCCATGAGGCCTCTATTGTAGTTTGTCAAATGTAAGTTATTGTTTTTCGAATGGGACATTTTAACGTTCTAAGGTTCACCATTTCAGACTAACATAGATTTTAAGTCCATAGTTTTAGTACAATACAATATATACTGGTAGTAACTCTTCTCAACACATATGTGTTGGATTACATGCAGATGCATGTTTATTCTTTCACTTATTTCTTCCTCGATCCTGCTGTTTTATGAGTCTGGCACTGCAAACTGACAACAAGCAATTGCAGTTGCACCTGTTCACAGAATGGAAAATAAGAATAATAAAGAAGGTGAGGCAGAGGGTTCAGAAATAGAGTATGTGAGTTATGGAGGAGAGCACCACCTGCCGCTCATTATGAATCTGGTTGACGAAGAACTCAGTGAACCCTACTCAATCTTCACGTATCGCTACTTTGTCTATCTCTGGCCCCAACTCTCCTTTCTTGTTCGTAATATTATTTCCCTTGGTGTTTTTCTCTTTCTCTATTCTTGAAAAAAATAATATACTTTTCTTCTGAAACTTATACCGACCTATGATTGAATAATTGGATTTGTTTGGCAGGCCTTTCACAAAGGAAAATGTGTGGGGACAGTGGTGTGCAAAATGGGGGACCATCGAAATGTTTTGAGAGGCTACATTGGTATGCTTGTTGTACTTAAACCCTACAGGGGCAGAGGCATTGGTAAGGACTTTATTATTCTCATCAATTATGCATTGTTTCTTGAAGGTGACTAAGTACTGATTGTGAGTCATCTTGGTTTTCATACTTGTTATTTGTCAGCTGTTCAGTCTTACTAACACCAAATGTAGCAAAAGTCATTATTGATTACTCTGCTATTCCAAATGCATCTAATTTTTTGAATTCAAATTTAAATACACTAACCATATGGGCGATTGCCCTCTTCCTGTAAATTGCTTTAATATTCTACCACGGATTTTTTTTTTTATGAAGCATTTTCATTAGAAATTAAAGCTCAACAAAACTACAAAATTTGGATCCTCACCCCTGACCCTATACACAAGAACCATTCTGATCACATCACCTTAACTGCAAAATAAACATTTTCATTAGCCTTCATACTGCCTGCAAAACTACAAACCTGTACTAAGTTTCAACTTCTGGAACTGCCCTTTTTAGCCTGTGACTTCCATCTCCATTCCACTTCAGTTTGTATCTGAAATGCCAAAAGATCAGCCTTCAACTCCTTGTCATTAAACACTCTTTGGTTTCTTTCTTGCCAAATCTGGTATACGGCTGAAACAATCATCATCAGTGTTCTATCTTTCTTCCGTATAATGAGACACCACATCTTCCTCTTCACATCTCTTATAGTTCTCCCTATCTCCAAATCCAGCAATCTGTACACAGCTCTCACATAGACACATTCAATGAATACATGCTGGGCCATTTCTTGCTCAAGAGTTGCACAACCTGCAATTTGATACTCCTGGAAGGACATTAAAACTCTGGAGCCTACAGTAGTTGCTAACTTCCCATTCACCATCATCCACAAGAAAAATCTTTGCTTTGGCAGGGTTCTTCTATGCCATACCAAACTGTTTTTTGATCTGGTCTCCAGTCCTCCCATCATAGCTTCATAAACTGCAGAAACCTTGACTTGTCCTCTCTGATTCACACATTTTTTCAGATTTGGAAAAAGACCATTTCTGATCTTCATTAATTCCCTCCTGGGCCCTCTATTAGAAGCAATAAACTTGCATCCTTCTATGTCTAATCCCTTCAAGTAATACTCCTGCACCCATTTGATCCAAAGTATGTCTTTCTTTTGAGTCAAATCCCACAGGTTCTTGCTCAAAGCAGCTCTATTCCAGTTAGAAGGATCTCTTACACCCATTCCCCCTTTTTTCTTACTTCTGCATATAGAACTCCAAGCAGCAGCCGTGAAACCTCTCTGACCTTCTTCTCTGCCCCACAAGTAACTAGTACAAATCTGTACAAGTTTTTGATGAATTCCCTCTGGAATTCTCGATACAGAAGCCCAATACCCAGAGATGCTGAGTAGTACTCCATTTATCAACTCTTCCGAGGTTGAACAGTCTAAATTTCACTACAGGATTATACTGGATTGCTCAATTCAAATTCAAATTGTCAAGACATCAATAACTTTTTAGTCAAAATAAACATAAATTCGTTTGCTGACGGTGACGAAGGTTACCGACTTTCGGTGGACGGGGGTTAATGCCGTCTATAAATCTGTGGCCTCAGAACTTGAATAATTCGATGGATTGGTATGAATTTGTTAAAGATTCGGCTTTTTCAACTTTCCTGCATAGGATAGTTTTGTTGAAGCCCAACCCTCGATCTTACTCCTGATTTTCTCTATTAACACTTGACAATCCATTTTCCCACCACTTCATAGATGACAGAGGCAGATCTATATTTTTCATAGGAAACTGTCCCTGTTCCATCTGCAAAATTGAGGCCAGAACCACCTTCTCACCGTCAACCATTTTAGAAAAGTAAAATTTTGACGTACTTTCCTTAATGGAGAGACCTGTAACTTCATTGAATCTGACCAATACTTTCTTCACACCTTCCAAAGACTTACTACTTGCACAACAGAAGACCAATAGATCATCAGCAAATAACAAAGTGTGGACTCTAGCTTTCTTGCACCTTTGATAGTATTCAATATTCCCAGAATCAGATTTTCTAGCCATCAATCTTGTTAACTACTCCATGCATATAACAAACAAAAGGGGGGAAATGGGGTCACCTTGCTTCACACCCCTTTTAACAGCAAAACTATCTGTATACCATTCACATTTAAGCACAAATCAAAATTCATGGTGCTGTTCTTAATCCATTCAACCATCTTACTTGGAAACTTCAGTTCAACCAACCAGTTAAGAAGGAAGTCCCAACTAATACTATCAAAAGCCTTTGAGATATCTACTTGAGCAACACAGCTAGGCTTCACTTTTTCTATCTTATACCTGTGTAAAAGTTCTGGGCTAGCAACATATTATGTGCAATCAGTCTACCTTTGACAAAGGCACACTGATTGTTGCTCACAATTTCTGGGAGTACATCTTTTAATTTATGACACAGGATTTTGGTAATTGTTTCATAAACAACAGAGCAACATGCTATTGGTCTATAGTCTACTGGGGACTGTGGTTGTAACTTTTTTGGCAACAATGCTAACACAGCATTTTTAAAGATACCTGGAATGGGGTCACCTTTAAAGAATCCTGCCTCAGCTTCCAACGCACCCTCTCCTGTGATTGCCCAAGTATCCTTGAAAAACTTGCTTGAGTATCCATCCTGGCCAGGACTTTTAGTAGATTTAACTCCCCTGAGTTCAGCCTCTATCTCTGCTGATCATTTCCACTTGTCTCTTAAGGCTCACCACTCCTCCATAGCTTACTTATACTACATCAGGTTCAATTCTGAGCACTTTCTTCACAACCCCTAACTGACATCTGAAATGGTTAATCAACACAGATTCCACCATTTTTGGCTCAGCAATCAGTCCATCACCATTTTCCAGCACCACTATGTTGTTTTTATACTGTCTGCTCCTCAGTGTTGAGTAGAACAACCTAGTTGGTCTGTCTCCATCAGTCAGCCATTCCACCTTGGCCTTTTGCTGCAAGTAGCTGAATTCAGCTTCCTTCAAATATTCAGATTCTTTTCTAGCTTCAAATTCTATGCCTTGTAATTGACCTGATCTAGGATTCTCATTGAGTTCCTCCTGAGCTCTTCTCCATTTTCCCACAACTTGTTCAGCTCTCTCTCTTATACTGCCAAACTCTTTTCTGTTTAACCTACTTAAAGGCTTTTTCAGTCTCTTTAAATCCTGAGCCAGGTCCTCCATACTTCTTGTTTGTTTGGCTCTCCGTACTTCTTTTGTCAATGTTTCAAACAAATGTGATTGGGACCCCATGTTTAAATATTTGAATGGCCTGTTCTTTTTCCCATCATCCCTGTTAAAACTCACTACAAGAGGCAGATGATTAGATATTAGTTCAGTTTGTACCTCACATACAGCATCTTGCCACTCTTCCAACCATTTCTTGTTTACCAGCCCCCTATCAATCTTGCTCATAATCCTGTCTTTTCCTGACCTTCTATTATCCCAAGTATACATTGCCCCCACAGTTCTGATTTCCTCCAAATCCAGTTGCTCCATTGTTTCTTGAAAATCCACCATTTCCTTATCCTCCACTACATTTCCCCCCAGCCTATCTTCCACATAAAGGGGTGAATTGAAATCTCCACCGATGAGCCAAGGTATATCCCTATCACCTATGTTCAAAAACTGCCACATCTCCTGTCTTTTCTCAATGGTATTAAAACCATAGATTAAAGTGAAAAATAGTTTCTTGCCTGAGTCTTTCATCAATATCTCAGAATCAACCCATTGTTCCCCAATATCTAGTATTGTGATGCCATATAAGTCCTCCCTCCACGCTAGCCAAACTCTCCCTCCTCTTATCAACTCCCCATTTGTAATTAATTTCCAACCCAATCCAATTTCCCGCAGACATCTTTCTTTTTGTATTTTTGTTTCTAAAAGGGCAAGAATCCCAGCCTGATTTTTGAGACAAAAGCCCCTGATCACACCATGCTTCTCACCCTTATTTATTCCCCTCACATTCCAGATAATAAGTTTACTGATCATCAGGAGGCTTTTCCTTCAGTTCCTTTTGTTTAAGAACTAAAACCCCAGCTCCCATCACCTCTCTGCCTTTATCAGTTTTCAACTTACTGCCTTCATCAGTTACTAGTGCTACTGTCTCAACCTTTTCTGCTCCCATCACCTCTTTGCCTTAATCAGTTTTCAACTTACTGCCTTCACCTGTTACTAGTGCAACTGTGTCAACCTTTTCTGCCATTTGTTTTTTCCTCACAGGCAAGACGATTTTCATTTCCTCTCCCTTTTTTTCTTTCTCCACTTCTCTCTTTTTCCTGCATTTTCCCCCTGTATGCCCATACATTCCACAAGTACTACATTTTACAGGACTCCATTCAATGATACACCCTGCTGTACTATAACCTTCATTTCATTAACATAGTTTATCTTATCAGGAACAGAATCAGATATCGCCATTTCTACTTTCACTCTTGCATATGTAAGCCTGTCTTTCTCAGAAGTAGCCTTATCTAGACAAACTAGTTTACCCAATGGACTCACAATTTTACTGATGATGCTAGGCTGCCAATAAGCTAGAGGCAAATCAGGCAATCTTATCCAAACAGGCACTTTTCCAGGCTCATCAAAATCAAAATTCTGTGACCAGGCTTTCACCACTACGGGTTTCCCATCGAACATTAATAAACCATTCTCAACAATTTCATCTCTATATGTTTTGGTAAACAGTTTTGCCATAAAAGTACCTTTTCTTAGCTGCCACATCTTCATAAGGTTCCCCAAATTCTGTGCAGGTAGCCCTCCATGACTCTGTAAGGTGGGTTGCTTCCCAATACCTTGCAGATGACAAGAATCCCACTGCTTAGCTCCCTCTTCCACATCCTCCATTGTAATTTCACCCATTATCATCCCTTCAATGTTTACAGTGTCATAGTATCTCACTTCCTGCTGTTGTTGTACAAACTGAAAACTCCAATTTGAATCCTTCTCCATTCTTTCTCCCGACAGTTTCTGCCCTGCCTTTGAGCTGCTCGGTTGATCCCACACAATACCTTTGTCAGGAGTACTGAATGTGATCCGAGATTCTACATCTTATCCCTTATTAGGGTTCACAGAATTCTGCACCTTGCTCACGCCCTCATCTTTCTCAGCTAGCACACATTTCAGTCCCTGCACATCCCCTTCAACCACCTTTGCAACACCTTTCCCCCTTACTCGTATCTCCTCCACTACTAGTTTTGTAGCTGCCTTCCTCGTCGCCCTTTTCTTGCCAGACTTGCCCATGGCGGCCTCGCTCAAAAAGCTCACTAGATCTGCCAGAAAATTTTGATCAGGAAAGTACACATACTGATGGTGTGAATTGCCCGCACTAGTAGAGAGAACACAGCAGTTCTAATAGCATTTCATATCCTACCACGGATTATTATATATATTCCTATCGACAATTTATTTGCGTTCCATAATTATATCATTCTTTAGGATGATAGAAAATGATATTCATATCATACTTCATTAAGCCACATATTACTTTCTAAAATTTCATATCCTGACTCTTTGACGAAAGACACCTATCTTTATATGGTAACTTAACATACTTTCGTATTGCAGCTACAGAACTTGTTGCACGATCAATTAGAATAATGATGGAATCAGGGTGTGAAGAGGTATGCATTGTAGCTTTACTTGTTTATTTTCATATTTGATTTCTTCCTTTGTGGTTTAAGAACAATTAATTCTTTTGTCATCATGCTTAAAATAGCTGAAAACTTCAGAGAACATGACAGAAGCTGGCAAAATTTTGATTTGTAGCCAGGGTGGCAATGATGCTTTCCCCCTTTCAAACCAAACACCTACCTGCACATGAAATGTGTCTAGTTATCACTAATGTATGATTGTCGCTTGTAAGCTCAAAAGTAGTAATAATTATGTATACTGAGAAATCATATGATACAGCAACATGAATGCTACGCTTTATTAGTTCTTCTGCAGGGTTCCCGAATCTATACAATTACACCAATATATGTTTATATATAGATTCCCTGAACTTTTCTGTTCTGGGAAATGGTAAAGATGACGATAGACAATGATAGCAGGGATAAAGTATGACCTCAATTATTTATGTCATTTCTTGTCCATACTTCTTGCAAATCATCTATAAAGCACTAAACTTGGAACTGGTAGTTGGGAATGTTTTGATTTGAACTGGAATCTTGGCCATTGTGAATAAAGGAAACTCTCCATGAGAGGAGGTCTGTATTGGGTAGAATATATATAGAGAATACAAGCCCTAGCCATACAATGTATCTAGACATATCTCTATCAAATCATAATCATATCTAATCTACGATCTCATCTATCCTAACAGTCATGATTATGTATGAGGTGAAATATGTGACATTAGATGAGAACTGCTTTTTTTTTTCCTGCTCTTGTTTCTGGCTATGGCTTAATACATCTTTCGAAATTCTTGAAGGTGACGTTGGAAGCAGAAGTTACAAATAAGGGAGCACTGGCACTATATGGACGCCTTGGTTTTATCAGAGCAAAGAGGCTTTTTAGATACTATCTGAACGGAGTCGATGCTTTCCGGTTGAAACTAATGTTTCCCCATGCAGAGGTATACCATGATGAATTTGGCGGCGAAGAAAATCAGGAAATCACTGCTGAAACATAACCACTGAGAAGGCTTTCTTGATAAGAGTCTTTGATCTGCGTCTCTGGGAAAGACACTGCAGAAAAAAAATGCTGAATGCTAAGTGTTGCTTTTTGAGGACAGGCTAAGACCTTACTTTGTTCGTTTTGACTTGTTTGCTGAAGATGATCTACAAGTTAACTGTTTAACATATTCCTATGATCTCTTTGTAATTCACAATTTCTGTGAAAAACTATTAATGAGAATGTTTAGGGTGTGTTTTCATGCGGCTTATAAGATAATTTTATTTTGGTGTTTGGGAAAGCCTAACAAAACAGCTTTTACAACTATCAGAAAGCAAAAATTAGGAAAATGGAGAATAATCTCCTCTCCTCTTACTTTCAAAACAAAAATGTTTCCCTGCTGCACTAAACCTTGGTTTTAAAATGCGCTCCAATGTGCCCGTATAATGTGCGATGCGCTTCTATGCATACTTCCATGCTTTTGGTGGCTTGTTGTGCTATTTTTCCAGGATGCGGCCTCGTTGTAGTGCATCGGCCACACATGTGGTTTTGGGCTGTCAAAATGGCCATTTAAATAAAAAGTCCACTTAGTTAAATAAAGCCCATTGATATTAAGAGCCCAAAATTTAAAAAAGGAAAGGATTTCCTTTTGATTTTATTTTCCCGTCCGTTCTGCTTTTGTTCTCGTGTTGCTTCTCCACTCATCCTCAATTCATCATCAACGGCTATCTCTAGATTCTCCTTAAAGATAAATTTTTTCATTCTTTTACTCTCGCTCATGCTTTTCTTCATCTTTTTTTAACTCAATTCAAACTTCAAAGGGTTATGCTGCACGGTTAATGGGCTGGTTCAATTTGGATGCATTCTTGCTATTTTTTGTTAGGAAAATGTTGTCAGTTTTCAGTTGTATGTGAGGCTTTAGTTCTGATAACTCATAAGAATGACTTGAATGTATTCTTTCTTACATACTTCCTTAGGAAAATGTTAGTTTTGCTGATATTTTTTATCAGTAGTCAGTGTTCAACTTTGAGCTGATATTTAGATCAGTATTCAGTACAAGCCAATTTGTAGAGAAGATATATGTTTGATATTTTTGGTTTGGCTTATATCTTCCAATTTCAATGCGATGTATGCTTAATGAATTCCATATTAATTTGACCTTATACAAACTAATTAGATCTTATACAAACGTATGAACTAAAATAACCTTATAGTCCATTCATCCCAAAATAAAATTAGTACTCAGTTTTTGTTTGGCTGATATTCTTGATGATCTTTAAAATTGAATTGTTTTGAAACTTTCAAGTCTAAAGTCTAAACTTAGAGTTCTTAGGAACTGATTATGTTGTGTCTGTGTCGTTTTGGTTTTTAAGTGTTTCTTGCTGAGACTTGAGAGTTTTGAAACTTGATATGATTTCTTGTTGGTACTTTGTAGTTAATTGATTCGCTATTGCTATTTGGTTGAAGTTATTATAAATATAATTTTACATTTGATCATTTGAACTTGCCTTGCATATGCATTTATGCATATATATTGAATATAAAATAGGTAGCGCATCAGAGCCGTGATGCCCTCACATCGCATGGTGCATCGCACATTATTCTAATTTTAGGTCTTAGCTCATTTTAGTGCATCCTGCATTTTAAAACCAAGCACTAAGCACAAACTCAAACACTGATTTTAGGGAAATATGCAAATATAAACTTACACAATTGAGAAAGTGCAGATATAACTCTGAAATAATTTTTAGTGCAAATATAACCCTAACTACTTAACGAAAGTGCAAATATAACCTTCTGACATTTCCGGCGCTGACTTGAGTTTCCAGTAGTTGACCTTATCTGAATTGACAAAAAAGCCCTTGGACCAAATGTTATATCTGAATGGACAATTTTTGCCCATATCTCTAGCAAAAATTAAAATAAGAAAAAAAAGAGAGGCCAATTTTCTTCCGCCGGCAGCTCTATTTCCAAAACCTCAATCTATTATTTTCCACCACTCTTCCGCCCATAAGTTCACTCCTTAGCCCTAATGATGTAGTGCTTTGAGAGTATGGTGCAAAAACCAGTGTTTGGCGTCACCAATTTTGGCACGCGGCTTGTCGTCCCTGTTTCCCTCGATTGCACCGCTGGTCGCTTCAAGAGTAAGTCACTCTTGCATTTTGCCTTTCTGAAAATTTATTAACAGAGTCTTGAATCTTGATGATTGAATTTGTAGATGAATTCGAGAGTATCCAATTTAGCATTTTTCCACAGCTTGGAAAACTCAGGGTGGATAGCTTGGAGGTACTCCATCCATGTCTAAAGGCTCGTTCTTTATTTATAAAAAATGGAAGATAAAGCTCTAGTTGTAACAGGTCAAGTGGGAGTATCTCTTTTATCGCCTCATTGACTCGGTTCCTCTGGGAAGACCGCTCTCTTCATACTCTGGCATCTAAATCAGGTCGATTGCTTGTTTTTTCTCAAATTTAGGACCAAGACGATGTCGCATTCTGCCTCTCCAAAACCCTCACTCTCTCCTGGATAGACCCCAACTGCGACTGCAGAACCTGCGAAGCTAAAGGCGGCGTCTGCGGCGGTGAGACATCTGTAAAATATTGTAAAATATAAATGTGTGATTTTATTGATGGTACAAGAGTGCTATATAAAGACACCATATACAGAAGTACAAATGGAAAAATATTCTAACTATGACACACGATATACATAGAATATAACAAAATATCTCCTTAACACTCCTCCTTAAGTTGGAGCATGTGGATCAGGAATGCCCAACTTGCCGAGAAGAGTCTGAAATGACTGTCGTCCAAGAGCTTAAGTAAATAAACCCACAGGTTGACTGTAAGTGAGAATATGATGAGTAGCAACTTCTCTGGATTGTACCAAATCACGAACAAAATTACAGTCAATCTCAATGTGCTTCGTCCTCTCATGAAACACATGATTAGCTACAATATGGAGGGCGGACTGACTGTCACAGTATAGATGCATTGGAGAAGAATGACCAACCCCCAAATCTCGAAAAGGGACTTAAGCCATATCAACTCACAACAAACTACAGCCATGGCCTGATACTCAGCTTCAGCGGAAGAACGAGAAACCATTGGTTGCTTCTTATTCCACGATATGGGGGATTCACCAAGCATAACAAAATATCATGTCAAGAACGTTAAGTAATTGGACAAGCAGCCCAATTCGAGTCGCAGAAAGCTGACAATTGTAGAGAAATCTGAGTAGAAATAAATAAACCTTGACCAGGATGACTCTTCAAATAGTGCAAGACGTGGAGGGCAACATGGCAATGTGTGACGTGCGGCTTCTCCATAAATTGCGCTAAAGTATGGATAGAATAACTGAGTTTTGGTCGTGTAATAGTCAAATAAATGAGTTTCCCAATCTAACGACGGTATTGCGCAGGATCAGGATGTGGATGACTCGTCGAACAGGCCAAATTGTGTTGTTGTTCCATCGAAAAATCCGTAGACTTTGCAATTAGCAATCCGGCTTCATGTAAGATGTCAAGAGTATAATTCCATTGTGAAAGAAACATACCATCAGGTCTCCTAGCAATCTCAATACCCAGAAAATACTTCAGAGCACCAATATTTTTCATATGGAAGCATGAGCTGAGATACTTCTTGAACTCGATCATCAAGTCCGAGGAAGAGCCAGCAATAATCAGATCATCAACATAAACCAGGACATGCATGGTAACACCGTTACACAAATAAGTGAACAAAGAGTAATATGCTTTACTCTAAACAAACCCAAAAGTACGTAGAGCAGTAGCAAGTTTCGCAAACCAATTGCGGGGAGCATGTCGTAGACCATACAGGGGTTTGCGAAGCTTGCAAACCAAACCCGGAACAGGAACGGAGTAACCCGGTGGAGGACGCATATAGACTTCCTCATCTAAGTCACCATGTAAGAAAGTATTGTGAACATCCATTTGATGAATGTCCCAATTCTGAATTGTAGCAACGGCCAAGAATAAACGAACAGAGCTCATCTTGGCGACCGGGGCAAAAGTCTCAGTAAAATTGGTCCATTCAATCTGTCGATTGCTAAGAACAACAAGGTGAGCTTTATAGCGCTCAATAGAGCCATCAAAATGGCATGTTTATCAGCAAGGAGATGAGACAGAACCCATGTATTGTTCCTCTCAAGGGCACTAAGTTCATCAGACATGGCCTCTTGCCAGTGAGGATGGCGAGAAGCCTCAGAATAGGTAGCAGGGTCTGAGTTATCGGTCACTGCAACCAAAAATGCAGTATGCAAAACCAAAAAATTATGATAAGTAAGATAATCAGCAATAGGGTAACGAGTACTTGAGGACAGATCAGACGGAGTATAGAGAGAAACAGAGGGGGGGGGTTTTTATTTCTTGAGTAGCAGTGCAGATATAATCTTGTAATTTAACTAGAGCACGATGGATGCGCGTACTCGGCGGTCAAAGAGGCAGTGAAGACACAGAACCCGTGGAAGCAGGCTCCGGCGCTGGGATTAACTCGATCGGTGGAGCAATAAAGTCCGATTGTGGCTCAGAAGTACATGGCCGCGACATCGTAGGTGTTGGCGGTGTAGAGGCGAAGGTCGACGGAGATGTATCAGCCAGAATCCAGTGGGTCGTTGGTGGGTTGGTCGGAATCTAGCTGATCGCCGGTGAGTTGACCAAAATCTGGCAGGTTGCCGGTGAGTTGGCCAGAATCTGGCCGGTCGCCGGTGAGTTGGCCAGAATCTGGCCGGTCGCCGGTGAGTTGGCCAGAATCTGGCCGGTCACCGGTGGAGTGGCCGGAATCTGGTTGGTCACCGGCTGGCTTGCCGAAATCTGGCCGGTCAACGGTATGAATGTGGTAGGGTCCGGCGGTGGCATCTCAAGAGGCAGCGACGCGACTTGCTCCTCGGCGGACTTGATGGGACCAAGATTTTCAGTAGCCGGAGCAAATGGAAAACAATCTTCATAAAATACAACATCTCGGCTGTCAAACACAGTGCGAGACTCTAAGTCATGAGGCACCATGCTTTTTTTGTAAGAGGATATCCAAGAAAGACACACTTGCGACTTCTGGATGCAAACTTATCTCGCGGCTTTGGAAGTTGGGATGTAAAGCACAAACAATCGAACACACGGAGATGGCTGGAACTGGGTATGCAACCATGAAGCATTTGATAGGGCGAACGACCATTTAACACCAGTGTAGGAGTGCAATTGATCAGGTAGGCAGTAGTAAGAATGCATTCTCCCCAGAAGCCAATATGAAAATGGGCCAGGAACCGAAGAGCACGAGCCACGTTGAGAATATGGCGGTGCTTTCGTTCCACACGCCCATTTTGTTACGGTGTGTAGAAGGTGGATGTCTCAAACTGGATTCCTTTCTCATCAAAGTAACATCTGAGAGGAAGAAATTCGGTTCCATTGTCAGCGTAAACTTTCTGAACTGACCGACGGAACTGTATATGAGCAAGAGCAAGAAACTCCTTCATCTTGGCAGGTACTTCAGTCTTGGATACTGATAAATAAACCCAAACAGCTCGAGAATAATCATCTAGTATAGTAAAAAAGGAAAGAGCTCCAATAGAAGATGGTGAGCTATAAGGGCCCCAAACATCACAATGAACAAGTTCAAACAAATAACTAGCCTTAAAAGTACTTAAAGGAAAGCTAGATCTAGAATGTTTTGCCCGATAACAAATGGAACAAGGAACAATTTTATTTAAATGACTATGGCTGGAAGAAATATTTGGTATAGAAGACAACACCAAACTAGAAGGATGACCAAATCGCTGGTGCCATAATGACTGAGAAACGGCTGCGACAATAAAGGAGGATGGCGACAACGGCTTTGGAAGGTTGTGCAACCAATAAACCCCACCCTGCTAATCACCCGCGCCAATCACTGTCCTCGTGCTGATATCCTGAATGATATATAATTTTTCAGTAAGCAAGACTAAGCGTTTTAAGGCTGAAGTTAACTTAGCAAAAGACAATAGATTGCAATGCAATTCTGGAATAAATAGAACATGAGTAACAAGTATGTCTCCAAAATATAGGCTACCATGATGAGAAGCAGTAGATATAGAGCCATCAGGAAGAATAACATCAACATGATCAGTAGGTTCAATATCATGTAGAAGATTCTTGTCACCGGTTATATGATATGACGCACCGGTATCAAGAATCCAAGGTAAAATAGACTTACCTGACGCATTGTCAGAACTAGTCAACTTAGAGAACATGTTAATAACTGAGTTCCACTGCTCTTTGGACAAGGCGGGACCGAAAGTTATCTGATCAGCATCGAAGAGAATGGACGCGGCATTGGCAGCAGGTGGAGTTGCGACGACGATGACATGTGCGGCTCCAATGAATGGCATGGCAGCTGGGGCACGAGTTCGCTGAGGCTGAGCTCTCTGACCAAAATTTTGTTGTTGCTGTTGCTCAAACCATTTGGGATAACCCTAAATTTTGAAACAGGTAGCAACATCATGACCCTTGCGGTTGCAGTGAGTACAAATGAGAGATTTTGAATCAACGGCAGGGTCGGGCGTGCCGAGACTTTGGGCGGCGGCGGACGGCTTCGGCTGTGGCTGAGGTCAACGTGCTGCATAAGCTATATTGTCCGGGGCAAACTCACGAGCATAAATAACAGTCTTGTGACGCTCTTCCTGAATGGCAAGCGAGTGAACACAACCATTAGGAGGCAAAGGGTCAACTGTCAAGATGTGAAATTGATGAATCATCTCCATCTCACGGGATTCAGCAGCAGTATGAGCAGCAGGACAAACACATGTTTGAGCAGGCAAGTAAGTAATCAATTCATCCCACAACTTCTTACATTTAGTATATTGAGCAGCAGATTGACCATTATGACGACAAGTATAAATGGCCGCACAAAGTTCACACATGCGCGGATCATTACCAAGGGCATAACGATGCTTAAGATCATCTCAAAAATCCTTAACAGACGCATGATAAGTAATACCAAAATGAATGGATGGATCAAGAGTTTGAACCACCCAACCAACAAGCATAGAATTCACACTATTCCAGTCATTATAAAAAGGTTCAGTAGGAAAAGGCTTAACAACAAAACCATCAAGAAAACCCTCCTTATGCTTTGCAGAAAAAGTATTAAACAGGGAAGCACTCCATTCATCATAGTTATCGCCCTTAAAGATTTCAGGACAGATTCTCAAACCTGGATAATCTGACAGATGAACTTAGTAGGGATGATTACTAGGCAAAGCATGAGAAGAGTCACCAGAGGACTAGCGAATGGCTTGAGCAGCAACCATCGCTGCAGCTAGCACGACTTCCTGGAAGATGGCAGAATCTGAGGCAGGAAAGGCAGATGGATGCAGCGGCATCGGGATGATCACCGGTAGAGGTACGGCGGCATCGACGTCACCGGCGGGAGGCAAAACGGCTCCGACGAGTAGGCGTGGAGGAGGTGGCACAAAATCTGATGGTCCGACGGCGATATTTGAAGCAACAGGATTAAGGGCAATGACAATATCTTCAATTTCAACATGATCAAGATGATCCATGATGACAGGAAAATGAGTGATAGTCGGACGACCTTGAACGACGACGGAGCGTGAAGGCGGTGGCAGACGGAAGATCAGTGTGTGAGGCGCGGTTATGGTGGTGGAAAAATTTTGGATTTAGGTTTTCAGGATTTTAGCTCTGATACCATGTAAAATATTGTAAAATATGAATGTGTGATTTTATTGATGGTACAAGGGTGCTATATAAAGGTACCATATACAGAAGTACAAATGGAAAATGATTCTAACTATGGTGTAAGATATACATAGAATATAACAAAATATCTCCTTAAGAACATCGTCTGCCTGAACTCCGCCTGGAAAAGATAGCAGGAGTTCGCCAAAGTTGTGGGCTTTGTCGTTTTCTTCCCGCTAGTGATCCTCCCCTTCTTCTTTATGCTCGTGCTTTGCTGCTGGGGGATTCTCGGGAGAGAACAACGGCGCCGGAATATTCTCCGGCGATCCGGCGGCGAAGCTACGATAACTGAGATGGTGGCGGTGAAACCTGGGTTGGATGAATTTGTAATCGAATCGTACCCGAAAGTTGTTGTTGATGAGGGATTGAGGAGGGTTTTGGTTGATGTTATGTGTTGCATTTGCTTGGATGAATACGTCGCCGGAGTTTTTGGTGGTTGCCAGAGTGCGAGCATTATTTCCATGCTGAGTGTATAGATAAGTGGTTGAAGGTTAATACGACCTGCCCTATTTGTAGGATTTGATACATCATGATGCGAAATTGGTGAAGAGGAATTGGAGATTTACGACCTTGGCGAAGGAGAAGAAGAAGTGAGATGAAGAACAACATGAAAGAAGAAGATGAGGAAGATGAAGGAGTTAGGGTTTCAGGGTATGAATGTCATTTCAGTGCTTTTTGTATTTTGTATTTTTTATAGAGGGGTAAATGTGTCTTTTCATGATATTCCGGCATCTAACTATCAGAAAATGTTATATTTGCACATAACATAAAAATTTAGGGTTATATTTACACTTTCAATTATCACAGAGTTATATCTGCACTTTTATTAATTATGTAGGATCATACATGCACTTTCATCAATTATGTAGGATCATACATGCACTTTGCTCCTTGATTTTTTGCCCATTTTTATTGACAAAAATGGATATAACTAAATAAATTAAACAATCTTTGGGGTATGCTTGTTTGGAGGTTTTGGGGTTTAAGCATGACTTCAAATATATAGCAGGAGTGTCTGGTTGAGTACAATATCACAAGTCTCTCTTCCTTAATGAGCTATTTCCTTTCATTTTGAGGGGTATGATTTTATTTACCCCAAATGGTTATTTTATTGTTAAAATATTTCATGTGATTGCTTAAGATTGACATATAATTTTTTTAAAAAATATGTTTAACCATCGTTGGAGGTGTTCATGAACTGGTTCGTACCAGTAGCATGGCCCGCATTGAACCAAGGACATGTATCGGATATATGGAATTTCGGTCTGATTTGGTTCTCGATCCAAGAATTTTTAAAATTCTAGGTTTTGGTCCAGTCCAGTATAAAATCAAATTTTATCGTTTCAGACCGGATGGATCGGTATTTTACTTTTATGTGTGTTTTTAAAGTTTTAATGAATTAATTAACGTACTAGTTTAGATTTATTCGTAACGACAAGTATTTTTCAATTATTTTGATGTGAAAGTTTCTAATAATTTCTACTTGACTATTGTTTAAAGAAAAAAAATTGATTCAATTTTTTCCGACCTCAAAATTAAAAAGTAAAAAAAAATAAAGATTGACATTCTACCCAAAAATCACTACTCCTATAGACTAAATTTGTTATTTACCATAAAACTGTCACTGAACAATCATGCATACTTTTCATACTTGAACGGTTACATTAATTTATGATAATCGTAAAGTAGAAGCACGTGATAATCTGCGACAACATTAATTTGTCAATGCATTTCAAGCTGTCATTCTTTTTCAATTGTCGTCTCCTCCAAACAACGAAAGTCACATTTTAATTTATTTCTACAGTTGGGACTCTTTTGATTGTACTTGATTGTCGTTTGCGATAATAGTACATACAACCCTTTGCTTTGCATTAACGAATTCATTAATCTCTTCTTCTACTCTAATAAATAATCACAGTGTATGATAAGCATTTTTGTGGTTATAAATAAAGTTAAGTGTTAAAATAACTCTTACTTTAGGTTGAAAGTGCAATATGATCCTACAATTTTAGAAAGTGTCAAAATAACATTTGACTCCACTGACTTTTTAGTTAACGTTCATTTGGTCGGATATCGATGAAAGGACGACTTTGCCATTGCCTTAAAAAATGAAAAAAATGAAAAAGAGAAAACCCTTCTCATTTCCTTGTCGCTTTTCTGAACGCATATTTTCCTCTATTTTTTTGACGCAAAGAAGAAGTGGCGCAGGCGTGGCGGAGGTGTGGCGGAGGCAGGGAGAGGGAGGGGAGGGGAGGCGGTGGGGGACAGCGACAGTGGAGATGGGGGCTAGGGTTTAGGTGAATTGGGGGAAGATGAGTTGAGTTTCTGGTCGGTGTGATTGGAATCAGAGTAGTAGAGGCGGAAGGGGCTGCATCACAGGGAGTCAGCGAGGCCTTTGGCAATGGTGAGAAGAAGGTCCAAGTGCTCGGACACTCCACATGAGGTTTTGCATGTTCGACGCCCCGAATTGCTCCATGAAGAAGTGCAAGTGCTCGGACACTCCAATTTTTGCTTTTATAACCCGTACCTCCTTGATGCCCTGTCCGAGAGCAGGTTGAACCTACATTGGTTCTGGATGCGGATGAACCAGGCTTTGTCGAAGGTGTCCTTGGTTTCCGCCTTCTTCTTTGAAACTTCTTCGCCGGTTAGGATGCATCGGCCTCATCCGGGAGCTCATCACCAGGTCTCCTATTGAGTTTCTTCATTATCGACATTGTCCTACTCAATGAATCAACACATTTCATCACAATAATTCAACACAATTTACAATAAACGAACACAATTCACAATAAACGAACACAATTAACAATAAACCAACAATCATACAAATTAAAATAATTCAACACAATCACAATAAACCAACTGATAGAATGTAAAACCCACAAATAATTGTGACAATGTGTATTCATATATATAGTAGGTACAAATGGTATACAAAGTTGGCACGGACATGGAACAAGATATTCACAAAATCATCAGAAAGAGTATTCCTTTGTTATCCCGATTCTAAATCAATTATATCTCTATTACCCCCCCCCCCCTCTCCCTCAAGCAAAGCCTAGAAAAGTCGCAATGCAAAGCTTGGAACATAAGAACTCAAATTGTGGACAAGGTAACCCCTTTGTAAATATGTCAGCAAGCTGCAAGTCCGTAATAATCAATATCAATGTGCTAGGTTCTCTTATACAAAACTAGATCCTGATCTAGAAAGAGAACACTATTATTATCACACAGCAAACCAAGAAGCAGATAAGTCTATACACGTAAATCTTGAAGAAGATTCATCAACCAAGCTAATTTCGCAGCAGTATTTTCCATAGCACGGTATTTTTGATTCTGAACTAGAACAAGAAACTGTAGGTTGTTTCTTAGCACTCTAAGAAACGAGATTACCACCAAGGAAAATGGCATAACCATATATATACCTATCTATGAGTATCAATGCAACGAGCCCAATCAGTATCAGAATGACCCAGAACTGGTAAAGCGAAAGGATTTGCTCAAAATTGAAGACCATAATGGAGAGTACCACGCACATAGCACAAAATTCAAGTAACAACATGGAAATGGTCATCCGTAGGAGCCTGTATGTACTGACTGACCGTGTTCATAACATAAGACAAATCAAGATGTGTAATCGATAAATACTGAAGTGCACCAACCACAGACCGATAAAGTGTGGGATTTCCAAATGACTTACCGGAAAAGCTAACAAGCTGTGAAAAAGATATAAAATGAATGGCAACATGTGTGGAATCTCGCATCCCAGCACACAATAAAATGTCTTGTCTATATCTGGCCTGACCAAGGAATAAGCCTTCAGAAGTACAAACAACCTCCAATCCCAAAAAATACTACAAAGTGCCAAGAAATGACCTTGCATTCATGATTAACCCAATCAATAAACTTCCGAATGAGACGGCCGCCATTCCCGGTAAAAATAATGTCATCAACATACACTAACAAGTAGAGAAGACTGAAGAGAGGCACCCCATGAAAATACAAATAAATATGTATTAGAGGAATTGCATACAAACCCTTGAATAATAAAAAATATTGACCTAAAACGCTGAAACTAAGCACGAGGAGCTTGCTTCAAACCATAAATGACCTTGCATAGACACTAAAAAAATGGATGCATGGGGTCTTTGTATCCAGCAAGCTGCTCCATGTAAAATGGAGAGTCAAGAACGCCATTTAAAAATGCATTCTTAACATCTAGCTGTTGTAAGGACCAATTACGAGTAACAGCTAGAGATAAAATAGTACGAACATTAGAGATCTCCACCACAAGACTAAAAGTTTGATCATAATCAAAACTAGGCAATTGCGGGTCGCACGTGTGTTGCACGTGCTGGCGGTGAGCTGGGCGCGTGTGGCATTGAGTGGAGCGCGTGTGATGATAAAGCTGGCAGCAGACTGAGCTACTGATCGACGTGTAGAAAATAGGGACAATTATCAGATAAACCCCATGCTCTTAATACACACTGTAAATTAGAATTATCCAAAATAATGGGAATTCGGCTGGAGAAAATGGCTCAATCACCTCCGAAGGCACAGACAAAGGTTCCATAAAAAGCAGAAACATCAAGTGAAGGAAAATCAGTGGCGATACCAGTACGGGTAGCTGGAAAAAGCATCTCATCAAACCGAGCATGACGAGTGATGTACTCCTTCTTTGTAAGAGGATCAAAATAGCGATAACCCTTGTAATGTGAACTGTAACCCAAAAATATACAATATATAGTTTGAGGCACTAATTAATGTGCAACATAAGGCTGTAAATACGCAAAAACTCGACAACCAAATGGATTAAAGTTGGAGTAGTCAGGAGAGGTACCAAAAGTAACAGAGAGCGAAGACTAACCAGATAAAACCGAAGTAGGCAGCCTATTGATGATGTAAACTACTGTAAAAAATGCATCATACCAAACAGAAGTATGAAGGCCAGAATGAAAGAGCATCGACAGATCTATCTCAGTAATATGTCGATGCTTCTTCTATGCGTGACCATTTTTATCTAGAGTGTAAGGACAACAAAGATGGTGATAAATGCCCTTAGATGCAAAATGAGATCACCTGCGGTGATTCAGAAACTCGGTTCCACCATGAATCTGAAATACTTTAATGGTGGTAGAGAACTGGTTCTCAACAAGAGCCTCAAAATGAATATAAGCCTCTACAAAATGAGACTTTCGTCGGATATGATATAACCAAGTAGACCGAGAAAAATCATCAACAGAAAAGACATAATAAAGGTACCCAACGCGAGAGACAACATTTGAGGGTCCCCAAAGATTAGAATGAACTAAATAAAGTAGATTAGTAATTGGAAAACTACCAATTCTACTTAAAGATGAAATAACATTAAGAAGAACACGTCTTAAACGACTATGCCATAGTTCAAATGATGCCTTAGCTTTATTTGAATTAACAAAAGAAACTAAAGCAACACCACCATATTCTAAAATGTAGAGACCCCTCTCAATGTGTCCTCGGCCCACGAGCTTCTTGGTAACCTTGTTTTGAGTAGTAAAAGAATTGTCATCAAAACAAACAACAAACATTTAGATCCCAGGTTAACTTGGCAATAGATAATAAATTCTTGGTAATGTTCGGAACAATCAAGACATTAGATAAAGTAAGAGAATCGCCAGTGTGGGAAATATGCAAAGAAGAACCATTTCCAAAATAAACACGACGATTATCTTTATAAAGATCGATGCTATCCAAGTTGGATGCGGAGGCAGTCATGTGATTGGTAGCTCCAGAGTCCATGTACCAATCAGAAGCAACATTATGTTGGTGAATTACTATGGATGAGATGTATCTACGGAAGTTGCAATGTTATCGCGAGATACTTGAGAAAGCTTCTAGCAGTATACAACAAGATGACCAGGACGATGACACCACTTGCACACATAATTAAGTGGCACCGCCACAACCACCTTGTGAGGCTTGGCCGCCACCGCCTGGAGCCAGAGATCGGCTGACGCTTCTTTCACTACCACAACCTCATCTGCCTCTGCCATGCTAGTTTCCACGGCCTCCTCTGCCACGGGTTAGCTATCCGGACGCTTGTTGAGAGGCAGAAAAAGCAGCAAGTACTGGTCCTGGAATTGAAGTTGATTGAGTTTCGAGAGAATACTCTAGAGCTTCAGCATCAGCCACAACAGTAAACAACTCTGGTGGAGGATTTATAATAGTCTGAGCTGATGAAAATTGAGAAACATTATCATTCAAGCCACGATAAAATAACAGAACAATATCATCATAAGAAATAGAGTGACCCATAACACGCAATTCAACATGAATGTCCTAAAAGCGAGAGTAATAATATTGAACATATTTTGATCAACTAACGAATGTCATACATGCAATCACAAAGATGAAGACAGCGAGCACAAAAACTGCTATGATATTTAGCAGCCAAAGCATCCCATACCTGAGCAACAGTCACCATACCACTAACTACTGACATTGCATATGGAGTGAGGGATGAAAAAAAAATGTTTGAATTAGTTGATCTGATTGAATCCAGCCATCGTATGCCTCTGTGGAAGCTTTGGAGGATTCAACACCATTAGAATTCTTGTCGGAGGATCCATTAAAGGCTGAATCAGTTGGTAGATCTGGGCATGGCATAAATCCATCAACAAAAGCAATCAACTTAGTAGAACGTAAAACAAAAGTAACCTGAGTGCGCCAGTGAGTAATTGGAACCATCAAGATTGATGGTGATGCAACTAATCAACGAAGGAAGTGAGTAGGAGGTCATCAGGAACGAACATGAACAAATCCAAACACAAACGGAAAATCAAATTACACCAACCACACGACAAACTTTTGATTGGCAGTGGACAACTGATCTAACTTTCGTGTGTGGAAAAAGATAGGAGCAACAATAGCAGCAGTAGTAGTAGCGGACAAAGAACAGGAGCACCGTGTGGATCAGCGATGCATGATGGTCACGCAACGACATGTGGTTGGTGGAGCGACGATGTGGGCTGTGTCCAAATTTCAATCACAGATTGTTGGCGAATGTGAGAGAGTTGTGGCAGAAGATAAAAAATATGGGAAAAAGGGACAAAATTTGGAAAATTTTCAGGTAAAAGCCATGAATATTTAGAACGACTTAACTGATACCATGACAAAATTTAAAACCCACAAATAGCCGTGGCTGTATGTATTCATATATATAGTGAGTACAAAGGGTATACAAAGTGGAAACAAATATGGAACATGATATTCACAAAACCAATCGGAAAGGGTCTTCCTTTCTTATCCTAATTTTAAATCAATTATATCTCTACTACCCACAACTGCACCATTTAAAATAATTAGGAATGATTCATAATAGACCAACACAATTCATTGTAAACTAACAATCACACTATACACAACACAATTTATAATAAACCAACAATAACACAAATTAAAATAACTCTACAAAATTTACAATAAGCCAACAATTTCACAAAAGAATTAATTACATGAGGTAGAGAGGATAGATAGCCAAAGTCAGCCAGACCTTTGTTCTGAGCATTTTGTATTCCCTCAAAGGAGCCAAAGTCAACCTTGTTTCGGTATTTGGTGAACAAGGATATTTTCCTTCAAAATGGCCGAAGAGGGCGGCATGACGGCTACACAACAGTAAGGGATGAGATGACGGTGGTGGGGCTATAAAGATTAACTTTGAATTGGCAGGCCTATAGGTGGTGGCTTCGATTAGGTGAGATATAGGGGCAAGAGGTGGTGGCGTCGATCTGTGCAAAGTCATATTTCACTCGATTAGACTTTGTTAGGGTTTTGGACTCATTTTGGTTTGATTACTTATTACTAAATCTGTACGACATCATTTTGAAGCTAAATGTTGGTTATGTTTGACAAACCAATGTCGACTTCATATTGATTGCCTGTTTATATCACCAGCTAACTTCAAATTGACACTTACCGGATATCGACTCTATGCTCATACAATAAACCGACATGGACCTGGTATCAACCGTATATTCATATAACTTGCCGACTTCAATATTTCATGTAATCGAGAATAGCTCTTTATTCACAATATGAACCTAAGCGATGGGTGATTGCCACTGGTTTTCTTATTATATGAAAAAAACAACGCATGTCGATTACTTGAAGTCAGACATTATTGACCTTACTAAGGGTTGAATTAAATAAATCAACGGTAAATTCTTACTTAGGTTTGAATTTAATTGATCAACGGTCTACCCTTAATTGGTTTTCTATATATAAACACTAATAACTACAGTTTGACTTTATTTAATCAGCAGTCAACCTTTCAACCTTTAATTGGCCATTTGTATATATACACTAATAACTAGGGTTTGACTTTAGTTAATCAATGGTCAACCCTTAATTGGATTTCTATATATAAACACGAATAGCATAGTTTTGACTTTAGTTAATCAATGATCAACCAATAATTAACCTTCTACATTTAAACACTAATAACTACCGTTTGACTTTAGTTAATCAACAACCAACCCTTAATTGGATATTTAAGCACTAATGAACAAAGTTTGGCAAGTAATTAATCGTCAACCCTCAATAGGCATTCTATGTATAAACACTAATAGTAGGGTTTGACGGTAAACCCTTAATAGGCATTCTATGTATAAATATTAATAATAATATTTTGATTATATTCAAATTTTTTTGTGTAATGATATTTGCGAGGAAGGAATCGAGTACGCAGACATAAATGAGGGTTGATGGTAGTCCTGGGTATATCAAAGCAATTGCAATAGATGTTTCTGCTTTCATCTTTGGAGATGATGAAGACGGTGAATAAACCCATATGTTTTTGGCAGTAGATGTCATTGAGTTAGATGATTAGGTTGGATAGTTGCACCATTATTCATAAATATAGTTATTTTTGTCCAATGATAGATTTAGTAGACGAATCCGACTCTTTGTATAATTGCTTTTTTACAGACCAAAACTTACTTATAAAGTATTATGTTTCTGTAGGCAATTCACATTTTTAAAGAAAATGTTGATTCGACCCCCACTTTATAATATAAGTGCAGATGTAGCCCTGAAATTCTTGTTTATGTTCAAATGACGGTCCCCACTTCAGGAGTAAAATAATCCAAATTATATTGAAAATAAAAAATAGGGGTATTTTGGTCATTTTTAGTTTGGTCAACACCGAAATTTGACCGGTCAACTCCGGTCTCCAGCGACAAAGGTACAAGTTTTTGAGTCAATGCTGGTCAAGGGGTAGAATTTTACTTTTGAAAAACTGGGGTTTATATTCGCACTAATTAAAGAACTGAGGAACATGAAACATTTTGCCCAAACAACTAACTAAAACCTAATTAGAATTAGAAAAAAAATTGGTAACTAAACCCGTGTCTGAAAATAACTTTGTGGCGGCTCCATTTATCCAGCATCTAGAATCTTCCCCGTCCAATAGGCTATTGTGACTGCAGAAATGGGTGATGATGTCTTGAATTTTCGCAAATTGTTTGCAGTCTTGATTTCTTCTTTCGTGCTTCGTAGTTTGGCCTACGAATTTCGTTTTCAACTCTTCAATCTTCTATAAATCCTCATCATTCTTCACTGTCTCAGCTGCAAATCACAGAACTACATACAAAATGTGTCTAAACAACATCTAAACTATGCTAATAATTACTAGTTATGCATCAGATTCACTTTAGTCTCACACACTAAAGGTCCCCAGTTCGAATATGGGCTTAGACATCAAATATATATATATATATATATATACATAGTTTATTAGAAATAGTATTGATATGGATGGGGGATGAGGATGAAATCGGTATCCATTATAAATAACGGGTGGAGAGTGGATATTAGTTTACATCTGTCCAATCCTTGATCAACACACCCACTAGACTTGCTATACACCCATTAATTTAATATACAATAAATTATTAACCATCTACCAATGACCATATTAAAATTAGTGTAATAGAAACGTGTTTTTTAGGTGTGCATGGAGATCTAGCTGGGGTGGGTCGGAGGGTTTCAAGTGGGTATGGATACTCAAGTGGGTGATGGGGGTGAATTTTATATAAAATCCGTTTGAGTGGAAATGTGTATAAAAATTTTAGGTGGGGATAGGTATATGGAAATACCATATATAATCCTCACCCGCTCGCCCAATGCCATCCCTAGATCTAAACATCATATTATAAAAATTCTATCCACATAAAGTCTAGATCAAACTAAAATACCCAAGAGGTTTTGATACCACTATTTGGATTTGATTAAATCTAATTTAGTGAAATATCAATGATCTAAACTTGGATCTCATGCATGTAATTAATTGGAATTAATCTACAAGTTTAGATGACCTTTGAAATGTGATTTATCGTCAGATCAACTACAAAGGCGAAAATCTCATATGTGATACCTCTATACGCATATCCACACAGCACAATCAGATTGCCTATGCCAGCTTAGAACATCGATCAACAAGTAAAGATCTAGTTTTTCTTCTTCACCTATGGCGAAGTTTATTTTCTAAGAATTGTATGATTTGTTTAAGACATTTCCATCTTTGCAGGGTTCTAATAATTATGGTACTGTTTATTTCTATTATATGTATATATATATATACATAAAAAACTAAATTCTATGAAACTCTAATACACGTCAATTAGTCTTATTTATTAATGGACTTCTAGTTCAATAGTTGTTTTTATCCATTTCCATATTTTGCATGCGACCTCATATTTTCCGTCATAATAATCTGCAAACTCAATACAATGGGTGCTAGCAGATCGAGAGCGGTTTCCAACTGAACATTTTAAGCACTCAAAATATTTGAATCAATTATCTCCATAATTAATTCTCAAACTATTTTAGAAAATTGTACATTGATCGAAAGACACTCTTTCAACAACCTATACCCCGCCCTCAACCCAAAATGAAATAAAAAATGAATCACATGTAAATATGCTTCTCCGTTCCAGCCCATTCTGCACAAAATCATTTTTTGTTCAAAGATGCTAAACTTTGACCACATATTTGATTAAGTATATGAACAATAATTTTATCATATGAAATATAGTCAGATTCGTCGTAACATTTTATTTCTAAATATCAAATTTGTGTGTGTTATTATTGTCCGTAGCTGTACATATTTACAGTCAAACATGTTTATTGGAGACTATGAAAAGATTATGTGGAGAATAGGCTGGGACAGAGGGACAAGGAGTACTCTTTTCACTAGATTCATTTGTCGGAGACCACATATCTAAAATGTTACCACCACTTCAACCTTGATCAAGAGGTTTCGTCATTATAGAAGCCATTGTTAGAGTTTTTAGCAGGATTTCTCCATCGCCAAATAATAAATCTTGTCGCCAAATCAAAGTTCAAAAAGTAGAAACTATTGAAGAACCAAGTAGGGAATCATTAGCGGTATAGGGTCTGACTAGGCAGCAGTGGTTTTTTGGTGTGACTCTTCACAATCACAGAAAAAGGTTGTTAAGAAAGGCTCGATTAATATTTTAGACTCATAGGCCATATCCAACAATTCAGACTTAAAAGTTAAACTCTATACTTTTATCCGTCGTAATAGAACATGTATCTCCCTATCTACCAAACCGTTTCATATCGAGCTTTCGAAGCTCCAAACCAATGTAACATGCAATTTTCTGGTAAAGAAGACGGAAAAGAAATATTATATGTGTTTCTAGTTCAGGTTCCTGTAATATCGCGCAAACATTTATGCATGTGGATGTGGTAAGAAAAGTAGGATTTTGAAATGACTTGACCAAATTTCAGCCACAAACTCCAGTTAGAATAAGAAATAAGAACGCTTGATTGGAAGAGAAGTCAAAGGGAGTATTGATATTATTAATGCACCAAAAATCAATAGAACCACTACAAGAATATTTCTTTCACCCGTTTTACCCGTTTTACCCACTACAAGAAGTCAAAGGGAGTAATGACCTATTACTTCACCCGTTTTACCTCGATTTTTTTCACCGATCAAATAATCGAGTTAAAAATTTCTTTTACCTCAGTTATTTTTTTAGAGTAAAAGATAATATTTATAAATAAAATAAGGTAAATAATTATTTTTTACCTCGGTTCTATGGTAACCGAGGTAAATATTTTATAAAATCAAAGGAAAAAGTATGACCAACGTAGGTTCGACGTCGGCAATGTGGGTTCGATCACTCATTCATGAGATTACCGACTTTGCACTCTTGATTGGTTTGACCGAATTTCTGATGACGGGATGGGGCGATGTCGCATCTGTCAGGATTTTAGTCAGTATTTATTGTCCCATTGACCAAATTCAATCATAATACCCAAAATTTCTTCCTCATTCCAAGATGGCTTTTCAAAAATCAAATCCAAATTGTTGAAGGTGGGCAATATGGTTGTGGATTGTGCTAACTCAACTAGCAAGTATTACAATACCTAACTTTGTGTTTTCATCTTCTATTTGGGTTTTAGATTAGTTCAATTCATTTGAGAGGATGTGTTTAACTATTGGTTGATTGAATTTTGGCATTGCATTATTTTATATGGGTGATGCTATACATGTATGGTAATTACATGATAATGAATGTTTTCCTTGACATATATGTGTATATGCATATATATATATACACATATAATATATATATGTATATGTATATGCATGGAATCCATGAATTGACTGAATTTAAGTGGATGTATTTGTTGCTAAGATAGGACCCTAAAGAATGTGTACTTATTATTATATTGTAGGAATGTCTATGGATAAAACCCATTGTTTTGATGAAGATCGAACAAGCGAGGGGTAGCAATATTTTGTAGCTAACTTTATTAAATATGTATTCGTGAATGCCGCGAAGGAGAATTTGTCGTATGTATACTATCCTTGCAAGAAGTGGCGGAACTCCACTATTCATGAAGATGCAACTAGTTTGAAGGATGACTTATTTATATATGGTTTTGATCCAACATACAAAATTTGGTTTTGGCAGGGGGAGAATGTGGATGAGCATACTTGAAATGAAGTAGATGCCGAGAAGAAAGATAGGGTGGATAAGTTGGTTGAAGAGATTGTTAAGAACTATAGTGGCAATCCTAAAAGACTTTCAAACTTGCACGGACATAATAAGACACTTCTACATGATGAATGCCCAGAAGGAATGACAGTATGGAAGGCTACGTTGCACTTGATGAATGTGAAAGCAAAGTATTCCTATAGTGATGTAAGGTCCTCTGGTTTGTTGAAAGAAATGCTTCAGGTTGGCAATAGACTACCCAACATGGTATAAAAGGCAAAGAAGGTACTATGTCCAATGGGCATGGATTATGAAAGATATATGCTTGTCGGAATGATTATATCTTGTATAGGGGAGATCACTTGGATGCGGAGGAATGCCCTAAATGCAATGCGCTAAGGTTCAAAATGAAGGAGGTGGATATTGATAGAGAAGTTGGAAATCGGCAGACGAAGAAGGTTCATGCCAAGGTTGTTTGGTATCTACCTATTATTCCTCAATTGAGAAGATTATTTGATCATCCTGAGGATGTAAAATTTTTGAGTTGGCATGCATATCAGAAAATGGTTGATCTTGAAGTTATTAGTTATCCGGTCGAAGGTGATTGGTATAAAAAGATAGATTCGACATTTCCCATCTTTGGGAATGATCCACGTAACTTCAGGCTTGGTTTGTGCACCGATGGAATAAACGCATTTGGTAATATGAGTAGCAATTATAGTTCGTGGTTGGTGTTGGTAATGGTTTACTACTTGCCTCTATAGTTGTTCATGAAAAGGAAGTACATAATCTTATCTCTAATGATCTCTGGTCCAAAGCAACCGGGCAATGATATCGATGTGTACCTAGCTCCCTTGTTGGATAACCTTAAAAATTGTGGGATCCTGGATTGAGGATGTATGGTGGGTTTTGGAAGAATTCGTTTGATTTTAGAGCCATGTTGTTTTGCATCATTAATGACTTTCCCGCATATGGAAACACTTGTCTGGCTATTCCGTTAAAGGTCACAAGGCATGCCCCACTTGTTTGGAAGGAGCAGATTATTGTCCGTATAGGCATGGAAGTAAGATTGTGTACCTTGGGCAGCATATATGGCTTCTAACAACTCATCAGTGGAGGAATTGACGTGATGAATTCAATGGAAAGGTAGAGTTGTCACCCCTCCTCCTGTATTAATAGGTGTGTCAATCTCGTAAAAGTTACAAGATTTACGTAATGACTTTGGAAAGAGGAAGAGGTAACCTAAAGTAGCCGGTAGTTGGAAGAAATGTTCCATATTTTTTGAACTACCTTATTGGGAGATACTTGACATCCGAAACTGTTTGGACATGATGCATATTGAAAAGAATGTATGTGAAAGTTTTGTTAGTACATAGATGAATATCCCAGGTAAGCCAACAGATGGAGTGAAGTTAAGGAAAAATATGGTTGAAATGAGAATTAGACCAGATTTGGCCCCAGAGGTGCGGGGAACCAAGACGTACTTGCCTGCAGCTTATTACACACTTTCAAAAGTAGAGAAAGAGTTGATATGTTCCAGACTCAAAGGCATGGATGTCCCGACGGGCTACTCTTCTCGGGTCAGCAATCTAGTATCCAATGAGGGATTGAGATTGAGGAGTATGAAATCGCACGATCCACATTGTTTGATTCAAGAATTTCTCCCAGTTGTGATTAGATCCATCTTGCTAACTCCCGTAAGGAAGTACATTACCCAGTTGTGTCCCTTCTTCAAGGGAATTTTTTGTAAAGATATTAGGCCTCTGAAATTGGAGGAACTGTATGAGGAAATAATTATCGTGTTGTGCAAGTTGGAGATGTATTTCCCCCCTTCATTCTTTAACATCATGGTGCACTTGTTTTTTCACGTTGTACGAGAAATGTTGATAAGTGGTCATATTTATCTTTGATAGATGTATCCCTTCGAGAGGTATATAAAGACATTCAAGGGTTATTTAAAAAATCAATATTATCCAGATGCCAGTATTGTCCATAAGTATGTGACCGATGAGGCAGTAGAATACTGTGAGGAATTCTTGGAGAATGAAGAGTCGGCTGGTGTATCAAAATTACGCCATGCAGACAGATTGGGTGGCAAAGGTTTGCAAAAGGAATAACTAGGGTATTAACCTATGAAGAGTTTATGAAAGCTTACTTATATTTCTTGCAAAATTCAGATGTGGTTTGCCCATATGCATATGGCCACTATCAACGAGCAACACCTCAGTTGGTTGGAGAAGCAAGTACTTGCAGAACACAATCACACTTTCATTTATTAGTTACGCCAAACAGTAGTTGGAGACAGTCACAGTGAAACCTTGAATTGGTTAGGCTTCCTGCCTTCTGCTACAACAATTTCTTTCACTGGCTATGGCATGAATGGGTTTACCTTATCAACCCTCGAATGGGACACATGCACTACAACACAAAATAGTGGCGTTAGCATAGTTGCAGAAGCATTACATGTCAGTAGCGCGAAGGATCATTCCCAAAGATGGGAAATGCCGAATCTATCTTTCACTGGCTATGGCATGAATGGGTTTACCTTATCAACCCTCGAATGGGACACATGCACTACAACACAAAATAGTGGCGTTAGCATAGTTGCAGAAGCATTACATGTCAGTAGCGTGAAGGATAAAAGTCTTGTGTATGGGAGCATGTCCTACTATGGCATGATTGAAGAAATTTGGGAACTTGTCTACACAAGTTTCATGGTCCCAATTTTCAAATGCAAATGGGTTGACAACAATGCGCATGTAATGATCGATGAGCTAGGTTTTACTGTCGTCGACTTGAGCAAGACACGCTCTACTGTATAGCTTTACATCCCTGCTTCACAGGATACACAAGTGTATTATGTCACTGATCCTTGTGATTCTGGTAAATCAGTGGTCATTCACAGGAAATGTCAATTTGCGGGTGAGGGTTAGCCTATCTTTAATATTTGGCATTATTCCATATACACTACCTAGCTCCAGTAATGTGGGCCATGTAGAGATAATTGGGGTAGAACTAGCGTTGAGGAGAGACCATGAGGGAGGCGTGTGGATTCAAAGACATCCCAAATCGAAGAGCAGAAGAAGAAGACATAGATTAGATGTAGACATCCTTTACCTAAACTTGTTGAATGATTATGTTATGGTTTTTGGTTTTATGTAATTGGTAAATCAATTGTCTTTCCATTATGTTTAATGACCGATATCATACACCTAGTCGATAGCCATAACGGTAAGAACGATATCCAGTCAGGACATCGCACATGAGCCTAGTGATTTTAAAATATTTGACAAACACAAGAAAAATAGATATGTCGACGCCGCACACTATATCGTCTAACTAATCGGTAACATCAATTTCATTGGGTCGATGTCGCACCTACCCCTCGGCTGAAGAAAGTGCCTAAATCAACTTAAATCATTTAATTCATGTGATGTCGCAGATAAGTCAGTTGCCCGTCATTGAAATTGAGTAGTTCTGTACGACATATGCACGACGTCGCACCATAACAACATAAGTTCGATTAGCTACTTACAAATTTAAACTAGAACTTGGAATGAACCAACTATAAGGTCTCATTTTGAGTTCACATCAGCCGATAACAACTAACAAACATCAGACACAAAAACATTATATTCTACAATCATGAAAAGGACAAAACAATCAAATTATGTGTATCCAAAACATTCCAAAACATAATAATATCGAAAACATACATCATAACATCCACACAGTACATAAAAATAATCATTGCGAGGGGCATCGCAGGTTCTTCATCTTCCATTGAACTACTCTAATGAATTTTTTTTACCTAGATAACTAGTAAAATCTAACTTAGTAGAAACATATCACGCTCTTTCCCAACCCTGGACCTATCATTGGAAGACCCTGACTCTTCAATGGAATCTGTTCCATCTTTATAAGTGTCCAGCCCATCTAAATGCTCATCCCCTGACTCCTGATGACCCACATTTTGCACTTGCCCCGGTGAAGCCACGTGGGGTCCACACGATGTACATTTGTTGCAGCACCAACAAGGGCCCTGAACGCCGCCAACTCCCCCATGATTTGGTGCATATTGCGATCTGTAACTTGCACAAGTGCTTTAGTCTTGGCCAAGTCCTTCAAGGGCATGCCCCATGCATTGCATTTCAGTCCTGTGGCAATAAGTTATGTTTAATTAATTATAATTAGATTAATGTAAAAGTTAAAAATTAAGAATGAACATAAATATAAGGGAAATGTGCAAAAATAACCCTATTAAACTGAGAAAGTACAGGAATGACTTTAATAAATCTGAAAGTGCAGAAGGTTTAGGGTTTCAGGTTTAGTCAAAATGTGCAGTTTTACCCATTTGGCATATTTCTAGTGTTGATCGATGTAACTCAAGCATTGACCAATAATAAAATGATATAAATACCCCTAAGTTTAAAATAGAAAAATCTAAAGACTATTTTACCCTCACTTCTTCTTCTTCTTCAACTTCTTTATCTCTAGCTTGTTTCACCTACTCTGAGACCCCATCACCGCTCCGCCGCCTGACCTCCACCGCTCTACTGCCAAACCTCTGCCACTACACCTCCACACCAAATTCAATTCCCCTTGAAAACCTAGATTTTCCTAGATCTCCCCCCCTCCATCGCCTAAATCCTGCCGCCCAGAACCATCTCCCCCCTAAAATCCATCGTCTGCCGCCACCTAAAACTCTACCATAACCCATGTCACTTTAATTGATGAATTGAATGCAAAAGTTGACACAAGAAAAGCTCCAGCACAATCAACACACAAGTCTTTCTTTTGCAATGTAATTCAGTGCGGCGGAAAATGTAGAGCGGATACCTTGGGATTCTGTTGGTGCTTGTTCTTCTTGTCGGCGTCATTGGCATCTCCGGCGGTGGCAGGAGGCTTACCTTTGAATTTTTATTTCTTCTTCGCTGAAGCACACTGTCATCGCAGTTCTCCCAGAGGCGTGGTAATCACCGGAGGAAGTGAGAAGCTCTGGTGGGCAGTGAGATTGGGGAGAACCTCGACAAGGAAAGAAATGAATTTTTTTTTTGTTTTGATAAAAATAAGAAGGGCATTCATGTTTTTTTAAACCTTTTTTGGTTTTTTCAATTTTTTTAAAAGAAGGGTAAAATGGTCATTTCACCAATTTCCAGCCATTTCTCCCATTGACATTTCGGTCAACAATTTCCTGAGTTATTTTTGCACTTTTAGATTTTACAAGGTTATTTATGCACTTTCACCCATAACATAGGGTTAAAAACTGGGAGGTCATCGCAGTATCTCTCAAAGTTAAATTTATAAGCCTTAATGCTTCCCATCAACAATTAAGTAGATAATGGAAAGTTGGGGTCGTCCACGAAGAAGATGGATCTTTCTAAGGGTTCAAACATATAAGGTTGATACTTGGCTAGAAGTAAATATATATAGATATATAAAAGAAATTAAATGGGGGTGGGGTGGGGGGTTGATTGGTTGGTTTTCCTAAGTTATGAATTTAAAGACAAGATAACTAGTAAATTTAAGTAACTATGCTAATCATGCAACAACTAAGAAAAAGAGATAAAAAATACAAAAGACAAAACCTTGGTGGCAATTAATATCCACTTCCAAACCTAATGTAGATCATTGAACCATTCACTAATTCTTATCACATTCGTTACCTATGTGGAATGCTATCACTTCCCAATTGAAGATCAACATTCATTTCTTCTTAAGAGTAATTCACAAAGGCAATTCGACGACTATTTGTAAACCTCATTGACAATCACTTTAGGCGATCAACGGCCATAAATATATTTCATCAATGGCATTATACACGAAGAACCATATATTTGAAAACAACAAGCATTCGACCAAACGTATAGGCATTTAACCAAACATAGCATTCATTAGGCTAAACCCAAAACAAACCACATTCAAGATTCAACCTTCCATTGCATCTATAGGATAAATATGAGAAAAATCCACATTAACATACTTATCTAGCAAGAATCACAACACATTATGCACAAGAAGTTCTAATTCCACGTTCTTTGATTTTCATGCCAAAGAGCTAATAAATTGGCCACTTCCCTAACACGCTAACACTTTAATCATACAAACACTTCATATACTCAAACAACCCATAGCATAAATGAAGTAAAACACATGAATGCTAAATAACAAATGCTTCAAGAAAGAGTGAAATAGAGGTTCTTACTACATAGATATGGAAGCTTCAATTAATTGCTCTCAGGTACAAAATAACCTAGATAATGAAAATGCAAGATTAATCCTACAAAAACTAAGAAAAGAAGAAGAAAAAGAAGAAAAAGTGCGGTTTTATATCCCAAAGTCGGGAAGAAGAAGAAGGGAGGAAAAGAGTGAGGATAAGGTTTAATATTTATAGTACAAAAAGTAGAAAAGAGTTCTGGCCACACGTCCATCGTGACTCGTGACCAATCCTTTGCGAGTCGCGACTAAGCCAATTTTCAGCATCTTGATATCTTTCTTCTTTTTGTTTCAATTCCTCCTTTTCATTTCACTTATCTATAATTCTTTGTGTCTTCAAAAGCTCAAATGAAAGTCTTCAAATTTTTAATTCTTCAAAGGTATTCTTCAAAGTCTTCAAATAAATTGCTTTGTCACAAAAAATCCCCTAGAAAAGTAATAAAAGTGTAAAAGTTGCTTTTAACTCTCCTTAAAGAATTTTAAGGAAAAATGCCACATCTAGAGCACAAAAGTGTACAAAAGTGAATCCTAAAAGTCCCAAAATAACCATATAAAATGGGCACATCAAACCTCTCCGCACTTAAACCTCACTTGCCCTCGAGTAAGAAAAGATTTAAGCATACAAAGGAATTCATATGTCCACATCCTAAACTAATATTCCCCCAAGATCAAAGCCTCATAAAAACTCTCAAGATCATAAATCCCAAAATCAAAGTTCATATATACGTCGTCGGCACAACATAGCTCCATGTGTTTAAGGTTGTTGGCATGACCTTAATGTTATCCATATGGTGAAGTCTTGAACCCCTTCCCCATGAGCATCCAAAAGTAGAGAGGTGGGGGGACAAAACTTTCAAGAGGTAAGTTTTGTGGATGTGGAGTTAGTTTCAAAGGAGTAGGGTGGTTAGGAGGCTTGGGATAGTATTTTGGATCCTCTCTTATCTCCTTCAAAACTTCCGAAAATGGTGGAGTTGGTTCACTAAGTGGGGGGTAGGGATGATGATGTAAAGAATAATGAATGTAGCACAATCACCTCTTCCTCCACTTCGTTGCCTTCCACAATCAACTCCTCGTCCCCTTCGAATTCAAATGCATTTCTAATGGTGACCTCACTCACCAGATCTTTGAGTTTGACTTGGGATGGTGTATTTTTGGAATCACGAGCTTCCATTCGTGTCACTGCTTCCAATATATTCCTCACATGCCCTCAATAGCTTTAAGACTAGAGGAGACCCGCATGTTCGGTCCCTCACTAGTCTTGGCCAAGTTGTTCGAGTTTTCTATTGCATTCATGATTTCCTCATGTGTCAACCTTGAATTTCTTGGTGGGCTTGGTTTTGGGGCATGGTATAAGATGGTGAAGGCCAAATATTTTTCTCGTATTGTTGGTTTTTTGGCTCATTCTCACACCACCAATCTAGATTACCACTCCACTCCGGACTGTAAGAATTGTGGTATGGATACCATTCTTGGGTTTCTTGCCCTTGAAAACCTACATCTCCAACCTCTTGATAGCACTCTTCATAATACCCTTGGTTTTAGAAACCAAGGGTTCTTTCCCCCCTCATAGTGCTTCTCTCTCAACATATAGCAAGACTCCGCAGGATGGTCAGAATGACACATCCTACAAAACCTTGCTTGTTGATCATCTCTTCTCATTGTGAGTTCCCTCAAGGTGAGAAGCTCCATTTTTTTAAAAAGAATTCTCTTTTTCAAAAGTTCGGAATCATATTGCAAGGATTGTCAATAAAAATTCACCAAGAACTCAAGTAATATCTACTTCGAACAAAAACAACCACCAAGAAGTGGAAAAATTAAAACAACTAGCTAATATGAAGGCAAATAATTCCAAACACTTAAAAATAAACGTCTCTTCCCCTGCAGCGGCGCCAAAATTTGGGAGGTAATCTCCGTACCTCTCAAAGTTAAATTTATAAGCCCTAATGCTTCTTATCTACAATTAAGTAGATAATGGCAAGTCGGGATCGTCCACAAAGAAGATGGATCTTTCTAAGGGTTTAAACATATAAGGTTGATATTTGGCTAGAAGCAAATATAAGTAGATATATAAAAGCAAGTAAATGGGAGGGGGGTTTGATTGGTTGATTTTCCTAAGTTATGAATTTAAAGACAAGATGACTAGCAAAGTTAAGTAACTATGCTAATCATGCAAGAACTAAGAAAATGAGATAAAAACTACAAAAGACAAAGCCTTGGGGGCAGTTAATATCCACTTCCAAACCTAATGTAGATCATTGAACCATTCACTAATTCTATCACATTTGTTACATATGGAGAATGCTATCATTTCCCAATTGAAGATCAAGATTCATTTCTTCTTAAGAGTAATTCACAAAGGTGATTCGACGACCATTTGCAAACCTCATTGACAATCACTTTAGGTGAACAACGACCATAAATATATTTCATCAATGGAATTATACACGAAGAACCATATATTTGTAAACAGCTAGCATTCGACCAAATGCATAGCCATTTAACCAATCATAGCATTCATGAGGCTACACCTAGAGCAAACCACATTCAAGATTCAACCTTCTATTGCATCTATAGGATAAATACGAGAATAATCCACATTAACATACTTATCTAGAAATAATCACAACACATTATGCACAAGAAGTTCTAATTCATGTTCTTGGATTTTCATGCCAAAGAGCTAAGAAATTGGCCACTTCCCTAACACCATAATACTTTAATCATACAAACACTTCATATACTCAAACAACCATAGCATAAATGAAGTAAAGCACATGAATTCAAAATAAAAAATACTTCAAGAAAGAGTGAAATAAAGGTTCTTACTACATAGATATGGAAGCTTCAATCAATTGCTCCCTAGTACCACCACTCGATCTTCTCTGTAAAACATTATGCTTCTCCAAAATGGCGGCGATTATGTTTCCATATATGAGGGTCTGACTCTTGTAGGTGAGTGACACCTTGTGCATCTCCTGGATGATAGTGTAACCGGGGCCAACTACCTTCTTCTTTGCAAGGTGGTTGTAAAGGATATCGCCATTGATAGTAGGTTCTGAGGGATGGCCAACTGGGATTAGGATCTTGACAATGATATTGTACATCATTCTCTCCTCGAGCTCCAGGATCTCAATCTTGATATCCATCAGCTTGATGATGCTGTTGCCCACTTTGATCTTGAAGTTTTTTTCCACCATGTGGTTGGGGTCAAGTGCCCTAGGCTGGTCCTCCGTGCCAACCCTATTAGGCCACGGGTTTCGGAAGTAGAGGCACAATGGTCTAATTGGGGATCCCTTCTCTTGACCAATTCTGCACCCGATGGCCTCGTTGATCAAGTCACTTGTAAGGAAAAAATTCACCCATTCACTCGTGTTTTTTAGTTCTTGACACTACAACGAGTGAAATTGGAGTGGAAATCTTTCACCTCCAGGTCATAGGTTGGATTGTCGAGGCAAATCAAGCCCTCCATTCTCGAAGGTTTGAAGAGCTTGATGAATACGTTAAGGTAGAGTCACTCCACATCCTTGGAATTGATGGCTTTCACATCCTTAATTTTCCTTTCTCTCACTACTTGAAAACACTTCTCGTTTGCCTATTCAAAAAAATGTTTCTTGTCAAACGTCGGCGATAGAGGGGCGTCTATTGGCTTTGCCTTCTTCGCCCGAGAGGAACCATACCCGTTGTACTTGCCCCTGGACCTCTTGGCACTCTGCTTAATGAGAGACATATGCGGGACAAGGAAATATATAATGATCAGTAATAGGTTGAAATAATTTGATGAATATGACGGGGCTGATTGTCGCATACATTTTGGCTAAACCGATGAGCCATATGCAAGGTCGCACATTCAAGTCAGTATGAAAGTGTGCTGTAGCAAAGCATGTCGAGAAGGCCGAAATGTGTGCAAAACTCAGCCGAAAGGTCAAAACATGCATTAAATCTATCAAATATGCACAACCCATACAATACTTAGCACACATATATGCAGAAAATAAAAAATTTCCTAACACATTCTCCCTTTTTTCATCCTATCTCTAATGAACAATGTGAAACCCTAATAGAATATAAAGAGACCTACAACCTAAGCAAGAAACTTAGTCAAACAATTCCTTCAAATATAATGAAAGAAACACATTTCTAACCACAAGATGTTTAAAAAATAAAACCATAAAAACTAATGGAAAAGAGGGAATGCAAAATCTTACCTTATTTTGGGTTTTTTTTTAGAATTTTGGTTTTGTGAGGTGGATGTTGATGGATAATGATGAACATGGATTGATTAGCAGTGTAAGGGCTTTATAAGACAGCGGTTTAGGGGTTGGATTGAGAGGTTAAAACTAATGGATTTTTGGTAGAGGGAAGGTTTGAATGTGCAGCATCATGGTTGGGAATACGATTGCGTGGAGTGTCGAACGTTTCTACTCAGCCCCAGATAGTGTCATTTAAGACACCCATACGACACACCTAATATCGCATCTAATAAGAAAAGGGAAATTATAAACTACGACATCAATCTTCATCCATCTTCGGCCCCCTTGACTAGTGACCAACAATATTATATTCGGGCATGGACCCAAGTGACATGAAACACCACTTGCCAAAATTGCACATATAACCGATTATTCTGAACTTTGATTGATAAAGGACCGAGGTCGCACTTCAGGGATATTGAACCGAATAGAGCAGCATGCCCAATTGTAAAAAAAATTGGGCTTGGTCAATAGTGGGTTGAAACCACATATCCCAACGTCGTCTCTCCTTGTCGGCCTTATCGAGAAGAGGCCGACAATATAGCGACGTCGTGTTAGGATCAGTGGACCTAGTAATTTTCTAAGCCCAAAGACATTAACACGATAGCCCAAATGCCAGGCCCGGAGTAAATAATTTTGAAATATTTTTTCGTAGTACAGTAAATGAAAAAAAAATGAATGGAAATATGGAAAAAAAATTACATGGGCTACATATGTATGGCCTTCCAAAATTTTCAAGATAGAACGGTTTGTGATCAAACTATAACTCATTTTATAGGGGTCTATATTTGTAGCTCGTAGCGTAAATATTGTGGAAGTGGTAAAAGTTATTACTTTTTAGTCTCGAATGAGATCGACTATGAATGCCCATCCACAATCTTAAACCGTCGAACGGGTCTTTCTCAAACCCCAACTTGAGTAATAGGGTTGATTTTTTGTGGTATTAAAACGAAAACTATATGTAATTCCAAGAATTGATATATTTTGGCCTTCAATGGGATCGTCCATTACTGGCCCTCAACAATCTTTACCATCAAACGTGTAATATTGTTTGAACCATTACTCTAGTAATACGGTTGACTGTTCGTGGGCTTAACAAGAAAACCCTTTGTAATTGCTATAACTGATATCTTTTGGGCTTGAATAACATCGGCTATAACTGGCCCCTAACAATCGTAATCATTGCACTGGTAAGTATGTTCAAAACATTGATCATTTGATAGGATTAGTTGTTCGTGGTTTGAACGAGAAAACCCTTTGTAATTGCTATAATTGATATCTACCTGCCTTGAATGACATCGGCTATAATTGGACCTCAACATTCTTAACCATCGAATGGGTAATAATGTTCAAACCATTACTCTTGTAACGAGATTGATTATTCGTGGGCTTAACGTGAAAACTCTTTGTAATTGCTATAAATTATATCTTTTGGTCTTGAATAACATCTACATTAACAGGCCCTTAAAAATATCAATCATTGAACAAGTAATGTCAAAACATGACTCGTATAATAGGATTGACTGTTTATGGGTTTAACGGTAAAACCATTTGTAATTGTTATAACCGATGATATCTTTTGGGCTTGAATAACATCGGCTATAAGTGGCCCTTTGCAATATTAACCATTAAACGGGTAATGTTCAAACCATTACTCTAGTAATAGGGTACGACTGCTCGTGGACTTAATGTGAAAACCCTTTGTAATTGCTAGAACTTATATCTTTTGGCCTTGAATATCATCGGCTATAACTGGCCCTCAACAATCTTAACCATGAACTAGAGGATGTTCAAACCATTAAGATTGTAATATGGTTGACTATTCGTGGGCTCAAAATAATCAAAACCCAATGTAATTCATGAAAACAGATATCTTTAGTCCTCGAATAGCATCGGTCGTGACAGACCTTCAACAATATTTTATTTAATCGAACTGCTAATGTTCAAACCCTCAATTTTGGTTAGATTTCTGACTATTATTTGGCTTCATATGAAAACCCTATGTAACTAAGGGAACATATATCTTGTCACCTCGATTTCAATTTTGGAAAACCTATGGAAACCCTAGTTTTCGACATCGCACATGCCGTCTCATTTACCGAAACTAGGACGATCAGTTAGCAACGTCGTTTATGAGTGTGAAATGAGCCATTTGGTCCATACGCAGACCCATTATAAGACATTCATTCCATGTATTTGGAAAAATTAGCTCAAACTTCGTTTAACCCAATTTATAACCGACCATCCTGCGACGTCATACATTATTTTGAAACGGGCTGCCTGTTGGGCTGATTTTGACCCACACGAAGACCTAAATTAAATGCGACTGACATGTTGCATAATGCTTGCGACATCACAGCATCGACAGGCGAATACCTTTATGTGTCATACTTAGGGAAAGATGGCAAAAACCTTTGAAAAACATTTATTGCCAAAAATAGCTCCTCCCCCTCAAAGACCCAAATTTCATCATCCCCATTTTCATTCTCCTCCAACATATCAAGCACAAAAAAACCTCGAATCCATCACCCCCATAGATGCGTAATAGAAACAAAGGGAAATTGGCTAGAGATTACACGCTTGGTAAAAAGAAGAATTGCAGCCCAAGAATTAAGCATCCGATCATAAGTGAATTGAGTTGGAAGGGATTTGTTGCAAGAAAACTAGTGGATGAACAATCAGTAAGAAATTTACCTTTAAATGCTTTCAAGTATATACATAGTGGATATATATTTATATGTATGAATATATTTGTTGGATACACATGCATATGCATTATTATAATTTCATTTGTACTATCAACTGTATATGTCATTTGTGATTGTTATTGCTTTAAAAATTGTAAAGGTTCATATTTTCCCTCAAAATGAGTAACACAATCCGACCATGTGACTTTGCAAAAAACTTATCGGACTAATGACCATTACTACCGAGTAGTATGCGACGTTATTCATAAACTAAGTTTAGGCACTATCTCGATCCAAAATGTTTACGACGTCGCATTTTTGTTCATTTGACAGGTGCAATTTCACTATCGATTAGTTACCAACATGGCACATATGTAGGGGAATTGTGTTACATTTTTTCCCTATCATTTCACCTTGTTGATTTCATAAACCGAACCGTTTGATATGATGATTTTACAGGGTCTAAGAGCAAAACATATTGAGGTTGTAAAAGGAAACAACATGCGCCACACCATGAGTCGAGGAGGTTATGCACTAGTTACAAGAATTATCATGAACGAAATGTTTGAGGCTAGAGTGTTTGACAAGGTGGAGCACAGAATGACGGATGGGGAAGCGAGGAATTCTACGGAATATTCCACGGCCGATGAGGTACCCCCATTCAAAAAATGGTTAAAAGGGTACAAAATACATGGGAAGCATGAGGGTAAGTTCCACACCAAAGATGCGTAGTTGGTTGCCCAACAAATTGTTTGTTTTCCAACTTTTGAGTTGATATAACATGAGTGCATTTGTTCATGCATAATTTCAACCAAATGAGATTGAATACTGGTAATTTATAGGAGGACTTAAAAAGAAAATAAGAGTCCGCGAGTTCATCGGGGTTGGAAAGAAGGACATACTAGGAGTTGCGCTTAACATGAAAGAACATTTGAACCGGGTCCGGGGTGTCGACACTCTTGCAACAGATAGGGAAATCCTTGTCAAATCTTGACCACCTGAGGTTGATATTGGCCAAGTAGTCAACAAAGAGAGATTGACGCTCTGAAATCCACATTAAGGCCCTGTTCAATTGGGTTTAATTTCAGTATATTTCAGCACGAATAAACTAAATTTAACACTAATAAACTAAATTAAGCATCAATAAACTAAATTTAGCACAAATAAACCAAATTTGGCACCAATAAACTCAGCATTGAAAGAAAAGTTGATAAATAAAGACTAAATTATTTTTTATTTCCCTTACATATTATGCAATATCTTCTTTTGGTCCTTAATCCCAATATTGCTTTTGTTCAGTATTTAACATTCTAAATTTGATTTCTTCGGTCCCATGAAGTAGTTTTTAGGTAAAGTCTGGCCAAAATTTTGTAAAATGACAATTATGCCCCTAATTTTATAAAAAATGAAATTTGATTTGCTTCCTTCTCCTCCATCGGACCCCATATCCATTAGGGTTCCTCCGCCCCACCGTTGACTCAGCCCCACCCCCACTCCAACTCCGTCACTTCAGCTCTGACTTGCGCCACATTTGAATCTGAAAAAACACCCCCTCACCTCCTCTTGTTGACTCCATCGCCGGACTCCATCTCACGTTTGTCGGTGTTCTTCTTCAGGCTCTCAAGACGGTGGAATTCGTTGCAGAGCTCGCTGATGAGGTCGTTGCCGCCGAGCTTCACGAGCGGGGAGGAGGGCTGGAGGTGGAGGGCAAATCGAGCACTCCAAACCCCTTGAATTTTTGGCATTATTTCTCCAGTCTCAGCATTTTTCCAGATTTCAAACTTTGTTTATATGCGCCCGCATCTCTTATTAAAAAAACACGTCATTTGCTCCAGTCCAAACTCTTCTGGCCATGGCGAGGCACCGGAGTAAGCAGAGTTGTAGTTCGAAAGTTCTGTGAACTTTGCAAAGCATTGTGGTGGTTCATTTTTCACGGCAGCGGAAGTTGCGGCGCAAGGCTACTCCACCTACCGGAGAAGTAATTTGAATAAAAGAATTGGGAGAAGAAAAATAACATAGACAGATTTAAGAGTAAATATCAGAGATAGCGATGCCTTAAAACCATGTCTAAGGTAGGAGGAAGAAGACGGGTGGCTTCACACGCCAATTTATTTAATTGTGATTTAAATTTTATTTTTCAGATTTTTCATTAATAAAATTACTAAAATACCCTTGGCTATATCAGAAAACCATTCTGGTTAACCTAAAAATTGCCTCTGGGGACCAAACAAATCAATTTCAGGATGTTAATTGCTGAACAAATGCGGTATTGACCTTGTAGACCAAAGAAGGTATTGCAGAATATATAAGAGACCGAAAAATAATTTAGTCATAAATAAATATTATTTGACTTCTCAACAGTCACTGATTGAGTAATAAGTTTAAAAATAGAATATGCTACGAGTACAACATCATTTTGTGAGTCATTCTTTTCATTTATGAAAAAATTAACTACCAAAAAAATTTAATTCAACATCAATAAACTCAATTCAGCACAAATAAATTAAATTCAGCACCAATAACTAAATTAAACACCAATAAAATAAATTCAACAATAATAAATTAAAGAGAAAAGTGTATTTTTAACCATATGTTTTGGACAAAAGCGTAGAAATGACCTCTTAAAATGTGAAAGTGCAAAAATAACCCTGGACTTCGTTGACCAGAATGTCAACGCCCAATTTGGCTGAAATTTTATGAAAAGACAATTATATAAATTTTTTAAAAAGCAAAATTTTGGGAAAAACCGTCTTTCCATACGCTCATGGAAAGAAGAGGTTTAATCATAATAATAAATGGTAAAATGTTTTAGTTGTAATATTAATAATTTATTATGCAATATGTATCAGTTATAAAGTTTATAACCCGATTCATGCAATCCGTAAATTTCATTTTTTTTAATTCACATTTTAAACCTTAATATTTCCATAACCGTCTTTTAAGAGACGTACTCTTTTCCAAAAAAAAAAAAAAAAAAATGAAGAAGACGCCGCTGCTGCATCTGTTAGGCTGGAAAAACGAAGAAGGGTTTCCCAGTTCTTAGCAGCCTGCTTCATAATGCTCTTGCCTGTCTCTGCCGCTATTTTCCGTTGCTTTAAATCTGTGCACCAGTATTAGTTAGTATTAATTAACTCCTCGAATTGTTTGTCAAGTTGGTCATGCAGAAGAATGTCCACTATAGAATAAATGTTTCAAAGAGCATATGCTGTCTATTGTACAGAGCCCTACCTCAGAGACGCCGCCGCCGACTGGACAAAAATGCCGCCGTCGCCGCTAGGGTTTGGAGATGGGTGAAGATTTCCACTGGTGAAGATTTCCGCTGCTATGGGTTTCGGAGATGGTACAGAGGAGATTTGGGAGATGGTACCGAGGAGATTTGGGATTCGAGGGCGGCATAAGCCCGTCAAACGGATTGGATTCTCCGTTGGATAATCGTTATTCGTATATTATTCTCACTTATTGGATAATGATCCATTGGATTAATGGATACAATTAGATTGTAATTATTGGGTTTAGATGGGTTGGATAATGAGTTACCCGTTGGATAATTTTGGGTAGATTGAGTTGGGTTGGGTAATAGGTGACCCGTGGATAATTTAACATCACAAGATAACTAAAATTTCAAAGTTTGATTACGAACTCGAGCTCAAATACTGTACGAACTTGAATATTGTACGAACTCGAATACTGTACGAGATTGAGATTGAACTTGAATACTGTACGAACTTGAATACTGTATGAGATTGAACCCGATTACTGTATGAACTCAAATAATGTACGAGATTGAACTCGAATATTGTACGAACTCGAATTCTGTACGAGATTGAGCTCGAATACTGTCCAAACTCAAATACTGTACGAGATTGAACTCGAATATTGTACGAACTCGAATTATGTACGAGATTGAGCTCGAATACTGTCCAAACTCAAATACTGTACGAGATTGAACTTAAATATTGTACGAACTCGAATTCTGTACGAGATTGAGTGCGAATTTTGTACGAAATCGAATGTTGTACGAGATTGAGTTCGAATATTGTACGAGCTCGAATATTGTACGAACTCAAATATTGTACGAGATTAAACTCCAATAATTTGTATAATTTGTGAACTATAGCAATATTTATGTTAAATATTACACATGCATTTAATTGGTTATTTTGGATATTTATTGGGTATTTGTTAGGTTTCCATTGAGTTAACATAATATGGGACCCATTGAGATCAAAATTTTCCATTAACATAATTATTCTCATCCCGCCCAATCCCAAAAGCTAATAAGTATTTAATACACGATCATATTGAATAATGACAACTTGTAACCCAAATCAGAAGAAAATACTGAATGATAACTTATTGGGTTAGTTACATAATTACTTATTGGATAATGACTTATAGAATAATATATTTTAACACATTGGGTCATATGAGCTATCTCATGAGTTACCCAATGTGTTATCCTTTTAATGACCCAGCTCATTTATGATCCAACACATTATGACCCATTAATAAATGAGTTAATTAGATAAAGATTCATTGGATAATGGGTTAATTGGGTTTGGATAATGGGGTTGATCCAATTAAACCCATTTGACAGGCCTAGGACAACGGTTGATCGTGAAGGAGAGAGAGGAGCAGGGCAGAAGCATAGCGACGAAAAGGGTTGAGTTGGTTTTGGTCAGATCCGGTGGTTCTTGGCGATCGTGTGAGATCCACGCGCCAACTTCTTCCTCAAGCGCTTTACTTCTTCAGGTCATCATTATTTGCCGCCACACTCCTCTTCCAGTTCGTCGTTCGCTGCCGCCGTCGTCGCTCCTCTTCCAGTCGTGTTCACTCCGCCGCTGCGCTCGTATTCCTCCTTCTGGAGTTAGTGCTTGGCAGCAGTGCCACTGTCGGAGAGATGTGACCTCTGTTGAAGCTTCGGAGATGGAGCGCCGCTCGCCATTGGAAGAGTCGCACAACAGAATCATCACGCCGAAGAAGAATAATCGTCGTTCGCCGCCGTCACATGCTTTGACCCATAGATTACGGTGCCAATATATGTCCTTTTTTTAATTTGTAAATTTACTAAACTACCCCTGTCCTTACAAGAAAATAAAGTCACGTGTCTTGCACTTGCAACATTTTACCAGAAACCTGGCCTGATTCTGGTTTTGGGGATCAAAAAAATCATTAAGAATTTGTGGGGTACCGAACGAAGGTTGTTTTACAAACGGAGACCAAAACATGGTATTAGATGCTATGTTGGGGACCAAAATTTTTTTTAATCTTTAGAGAAAGTCATACCTATAACATACTCCATCAATCCCATAATTATTGGACCATTTACTTTTTTACGATCTTCAATAATCATGTTTGACTGTTAATATATCTAGCTACGTATAATATTTTTACATATAAAATTAATATTTAGAAATAGATGATTAAATAAGCTGAAGAAGAAGTTTAAACAGATGGCGGGTATTCTTCTTTTTCAAATTTTAGGCGCCACTTTGACACGTTGCTAAAACGCATGCTTTCAGTGCCGTTTTCTTTTTCTGTTGTTTGGTTGTTAGCTTATACATGTGTCCTCTTGTAATAAGTAGAACTGTTTGTCCATCTCTTGAAAGACGGTCTTTCCATAAGTTATAGAAAGACCAAGGTTTAAAGTGTAAATTAGAAGAAATGAAGATAAAATTTTTGGGTTGCATGTACTGGGTTATAAATTTTATAACTACTACATGTTGCATACTAAAAGTTTAATATTGCAACTAAGACCTTTTACCTTTTATTATTCTAGTTAAACTCCGTCTTTCCATAAGCCTATGAAAAAACCGTCTTTTCCAAGACTTTGCCTAAGATAAATCTAACAATATCTCACATAATATTTTTATTATACATATACTAATTTACATTTAATATCAAAGTTTACTAAGTTTGACTTTGAAAAAATAAATAAGCGAATATTGGGACGGAGGGGGTATTAATATCTATAAAATCTTAGAATGAACCAAAGATTTATAGTATTATGAAACCCCTCATAAGCTTGCTATTAGAAAATAAACATATATAAGCCAAAACACTATTTCCAGTTATTGATTGTATAATTTGTATGACATTAATACTTGGTTCTAATGAAACACCAACTTCTGTTACACGAAAACAATACACAGTCCAACACTAGAGAATCTTTGTGTTTCCATAGCCCAGGACTTTTATTTTTACCATTTATATTTAAAAAGTTGCAAAGATTTCCGCAGACAACGGCTACTAATACTGGACAGCCCCATTCTCCCACACTCGCAGTCCACCCATCTCCATGTAAGTCTATCGCCAAGTACCGTAATATTACACTCCTACGAACTTTGTTTGCTGGAATGGAAAATTCGGTTAAATTTTAAATTTTGTATTGAAAGATTGTTTTGGGGACACTTTTTTTTTTTGAAAAATCAATCATTCTAAGATGGCGGGACAAACGCCCATTAATTACAATGAATGGAACGACATCCAACCTAACTAACCTCTAGCAATAACATTACATGTCAAACATACTGATCGTCTGTACTATTATATATCAGAGGTCCAATAAAAAAACTGTAACATTGACCTTGTGGATATTAACTTGCTTCCCGCAAAAATATGACCAATTGGCAGAAAGGAGCGTATCACACATCAATATCTCTGCGCTAAACAAGGATCTTCTACAACTGTATTACCATTTGATCCAACCACGATCTATGTTGTCCAAACTGTAAACACCTTGAAAAATACCGATATGACAAATCCAAATTAATGGAAACCCAAAAATAAAAATACAAACAAAATTACGGACATACAATCTGAACAAGTAGATCGAGAATAATGCATCAACATGAACAACTAAATCGAGTTATCATCATGAGCACATCGATCTAATCGATCAGGTCGAAGAACAAAACTAATATGTGGAGATAAATCTTACACTTATTAAATAACGATTATAAATTAAAATAAACTGTTATTCCCAATCTCCACTAATGAAAAGATAGGAAAAAAATATTAAAAAAGGAGTGCGGCAAAAGAGGGTTGCGGTTAGGTTTTGCGGGAGGAGGTTTTGGGGACACATTTTTGTTTAAAACAAATTTTGCAGCTGCTCCCTTAGCGTCTCTAATCATAGCTTTTGTTCCTAATGAAAACACATTTCAGAGACAAATTTTAAGTTAATTATTTTTCGTTATATATATAATTCTTTTAGTGCCATTTAATTTCTATAATATTCCATCTCTTTGTCTATATAATTTAAATTACTTAGCTACTATATAAATAAAAAAACTATTGATATAGGTAAAAATATAATTACACAGTGTTGTATTAGAACGTATTTTTCTAAAAACCTTTTTGAAATTATAATATCTAGTAATATATGATTAAAAATCATACTACTCCCATTGTCTCACCCGAATGTGCACACTTTTTGATCAACTTTGTCAGGTCATGTTTGACCAACAATAACTTTCTCGGGAGTAGCTAAGTAATTATATTTTCATAAATCGTGCAAAAATTAAAGTATTCACCACTACTTATGGAAACAGAGTATCTACATATAAATGACATCTTGAATTTTATATTCGTTTTATATTTAAATTAGATGCTACGTATTTAATTAATTAAATTTATTAAAAGAAGTATTGAAATGTGAGCACATCTCTTGAAAGACGGTTTTTCCATAAGTTATGAAAAAAAATTAAAGTTTAAAGTGCAAGTTAAAATAAATGAAAATAAAATTTTTGAGTTGCGTGAATCGGGTTATAAACTTTATAACTATTACACGCTGTATAATAAATTTTTAATAGTGCAACTAAGATTTTTTACCTTTTATTATTCTAATTAAATCTTATCTATTCATAAGCTTATAAAAATAAGGTATTTACCAAAACTTTACCTTGAATTTTTTTAAAGAACTTCGTCGACTTGTTATATACTAAGGAATAATAACTGATCAATTGGATATTGGTTCAATCATCTTTAATCACATTCTTGCCAAAAAAAAATTGTATTTTAAAGTAATTTCTTGGTATAATGTCGGTGGTTCCCACGGTAGTTTCATAGTTTTCAGGTGGTTCATGAAGGTGTGAACCTGATGATTCGTTTGTGTTGCAACATTGAATGTCATTAGTAGAGAAAGCTCGATTAAATGCGATTCAATCATAACCATTTTTAATTGAGGTCCAAAAGAGGTTCAAAGTTTGGAACTCCATCCCGGATCAAGTTTTTCATTTAAAAGGCAATTCAAAATTAATTAAAGACGGTTATGCCTTTATTGGTGATCGATTAAAGACAATTCTTCTTGTAGAACCACCTTTAAAATAAAAAAAGGCAACCTAGGATAGCACTTATAAACTCGGAAGTTCTTCTGGACCTTAACTAAAGGTGGTTCTACATTTAGAATTGCCTTTAATAAGCCATTTTTTGGCCAAGCTGAACCTATAACTAGGCTCCTCCCAATACTTAGCTGAACCCATAAATTGAAACCGTATTTTACTTCTCCCTTTGTCCTTTACCCCTCCGTCTTTACTCCCCCACCCCATCACCACCACCGCCTCATAGCCTCTGCGCCTCACCTCTGCGCCTCACCTCCCTCAGCCGCTCGCTCCAGCCCGCCACCGCTCGCTCTATCCCTACTCCCGCCTTCACCACTGTTGTTTCTCGATTAGGGTTTGTAGATTTGTGTTGCTGTTTGTATGGGGTTTGTATATCTCCTGCCTCTCGATTAGGGTTTGTATATCTCCTGCTCCCATTACTGTTTGTAGATCTATGCTGCTTCATTGCCGAAAACTCGACAGTTTTTTTTGGAAGGTCAGAAATAGGTTACGAGTTTGGAATTTATTTAAGACCCTATTAAAATCGATTTCGATCAAAGGAGTAACCAGAAAAAATAGTTTTAAAGTGCATTTGGCTCTGTTTGGCAGGGTTTATAAGTCGTTTTGCTTATAAGGTCATCCCTTTGGAATTTATTTAAGACCCTATTAAAATCGATTTCGATCAAAGGAGGAACCAGAGAAAACAGTTTTAAAGTGCCTTTGGCTCTGTTTGGCAGGGTTTATAAGTCGTTTTGCTTATAAGGCCATCCCTTTTTTTGTTTTTGGTAACTTGTAAATAACATGCTTTTAGAAAAAGCATGACCTAATTTTATGGAAAAAAACAGAAATAGGGAGAGACCGGCTTTGAAAATAAGCCACGATTTCTTTTATTAAAATTTTCCCATTACTTCCGCAAAATCCCTCACGCCTTCCCATCCACCATTCACGGTCGACTTCTCTTTTTTTATCATCGTCGAAACAACAATACGTACATTCTACCTTCACGATTGTTCTCATCTTCTTCCCCAGATGTTCTTCGGCTTGACTTTCTAGCTTCTCATCGCGGTACATACGTTTGATCTATTTTTCCTCTTTTCCTTTTGTGACATTAGGCTATATTTATCAGATTTCAATAAGTAATCATTCCCTTGGTTTTTTTTAAAAAAAGGTTATTGATTGTTAATTTTGGGTGAGACAGTATTATGATAACCGGTTCCTTGAGCGTTTTACCACGGTTTATGGTGAATGTACATTGTAAAGTCTAGATTTATAGAGTTGGCAATTTGTGGAAATTATGCAAATATGGTATTATTGAGTTCTAACATCAAAGAAGGGATTTTGGTGAAATAAGGAAAGGCTGAAGACTGAATCTGAGAAGGATACATCTCGTCCAAATTGTATTTGAGTTGAAGAATATATCAGTTCATATATATGTGGATTAGATTAATGTTATGGAATTGGAAAATTCAGTTATGGTTAGGATATGGATGAGATATTCTAATTCCTTACTTGAATGGATTAGATTTGGTAATTCTTATCTCCAAGAGATTTGATTGTAATCAGAATATTATGTGGAGAAGGAATTATATTTGCACAAGACTGCATGCATAAGAAGACTTTCCATGTTGAAACATATGGAAAGCTGAAGACAGCATATTAACGCCAGGAAGATTTACGAAAAAAGAAGACAGAATATTATGGTATTTGTGAGTTATGGAATCTGAATATTCTGCTATATATATTAGGCGTATAGAAGCATAGTTGATTTATGGAAAATCCCTACAAATATGGAGTCGATATTATCGAATATATGAGAGATATTGTGATAAGAAAAATTTCTTTATTTATGGGATTATGATATGCTTCAAAAGCAGATAAGGAATAGGAATATTATGGAGATAAATATGGAGAGTTTCGATATGCTCATGGACTATATGTAGAGGACATCACGGCTGCATTAATCTCACAGACTTAATATAAAAAATCTGCATATAGATTTTTTATCTTTCGAGAATTGTGAAGAACCAGAATTCTATGTTCCAACATACAAACCTGTTGTTCAAAGTTCAGAATCATATACCTTAATTTCTCGGGAGGTGGAGATCCAGCGTCGATGAGTTTCGAGGTCAGAGGGAGTCTGATCAAGGCGGATCGGTAGCAAGGGGAGCTTGCAGGATTCACGTTATAGTTAGATAAGATAAGTATAATTGTATGGGGTACTTTGTACTGTATCTTTCTGATTAGTGAGTTCATTCTGAACTGAGCCAGACCCCGCAGATGTAGGTGGGTTTCACCGAACTGCGTAACCAAGTCACGTGTCTTTATGCTTTCCTTTATTGCATACTTGGTTAGATAGGTTATGTTGGAACATAGTAGTGATAATTGAATTAATTAGGTAAAAACAAATTTCAATTGGTATCAGAGCTAAGTCAGTTGTTTTACCTTGGTTTTGACAAGGAAAGTGTGATACGATTTTACCAATGGTGACCAGAGAAGGAGCTTCTGTGTCTCGGCCACCACTGTTGGAAGGATCAAATTACAACTACTAGAAGGCTCGCATGCGAGTGTTCATAAATTCACTGGATGAACTGGCTTGACGATTTGTTGAAACTGAATGGAATCCTCCGATTGAAGATACCGAAACTAGCTCAAAGGAGAAAGAAGGAGAATCGAGTTCAAAGAAGCAGAAACTCAAGGACAAGTCTACTTGGTCTCCAGATGAACTGAAGGCGTCATTGGTAAATTCAAAGGTGTTGAATGCTATCTTCACAGCGGTAGATGAAAATTAGTTTAAACTCATCTCAACATGCCACCAGGCAAAGAAAACTTGGGATATCTTGCAGACCGTTCGAGGAACTGAAGATGGAGGAGGATGATACTATTTCTATATTCAATGGGAAACTCAGAGACATCTCCAATATGGTGTATCAACTTGGGAAAGTTTACAAAGAAGAAAAATTGGTGAGAAAAGACTTTGATATCTCTTCCTAAACGATTTGCTATAAAAGTAGCAACAATAGAAGAAGCAAGAGATGTAGTCACCATGACCTTAGATGAACTAATGGGATCACTAAACCTATGAGATGACAATGCAACAACCTGCGAAGAAAGTCCAGGAGGAGTTGGCCTTCAAATCCTCTTCATCAAGGGTCATCCATGAATCTGATAGTGATGATGGAATTGAAGAACTTGCTCCTATCACCAAGAGTTTCTCAAAAATGCTAAAGAAGGTGGTAAACAAGAATTCACAGGAAAGATCTGGTGGAAATAAACCTCGTTCTCAAGATTTTGGTAATCGTGGAACTCGGATGGAATAAGGAAGTCAGCAATTCTCTAGAAACCAAAGTGGTGAAGGAAGACAGTCTGAAAGAATTCAATGTCGAGAATGTGGAGGATACAGCCACATCCAGGCTGAGTGTGCTAATACCCTAAAGAAGCAAGGAAAATCATACATCACCTCATGGAGGGAAGATGATGAAGAAGATGAAAGGGAACTTATAAGAAATTATGTAGCATTTGGAGCAAAATTTCACGATGGATCAGATGAGGTTTGTTCCAACATGTCAGAGAAAGGCAAAGCTGTATGTTCCAACATAGGTACTAATGACATGTCCAGGGATGATGACGGACTAGCTGTGAGTGATGAAGAGATCTACAATACATATGAGAAGATGTATGCCACGTGCCTTCAAGTTGTTGATAAAAATAAAGTGTTGAAAAGGGAGAAAAACCTTTTAGCTGAAGAAGGAAGAGAGATGACATCCTTAGTGGAAGGACTCCGAAAGGAAATTAAGGGGTTGGAATTAAATCTAAGTTCGATGACAAAAAGGGCTGAAGTTGCTGAGACAACTATTAAAAGATTGAATTCTGGAAAAGAAAAATTGGATGAAGTTCTAACCATGGGTCAGAGTTCTGGAATCGACAAGGGATAGGCTATGAAAAACCATCTACTAGTGCTGAAGTATTCAAACCAGAGGTTCAAGTTATGAAGAGAAAAGTTGTCAAAACACGCCCACAAAAAGCCTCAATGTGTTGTTACTGTACCTATCAAGGTCATGCAGAGAATAAGTGTTTTAAGCTTCTCAGAGATATTATGAATGGATGTCGGCCTGCAACATGTTCCAACATGGATCAAGTGCAACAGACAAGGATGTCCAGAAAGGTATAGATCCCTAAAACCCCTAAATTGTGCTTTGTTGCTCACACTTCCCTTATTGCACACCCTAGGGATTCTTGGTACCTTGATTGTGGATGTTCTCAACATATGACTGGATCACAAGAGTACCTAAAGAATATCAAACCCTATGATTGTGGATTCGTTACTTTTGGCGATGGAAAGAAAAGTAGGGTAGTTGGAATAGGTAAGCTGTCGATAAAGGAATTTCCAACCTTTACTAGAGTTCTGTTGGTGGAAGATCTAAATGCTAATCTTCTAAGTATCAGCCAGTTGTGTGATGATAATATGGTCGTGGAATTCTATAAAGAGAAGTGCATAGTGAAGCATGGCAACAATAAAGTGCTTACTGGTATTCGGTCATTCGATAAATGTTACTTGTTGGAACAAGAAGTGAACTGTTTGAGTATTGAATATGATGAGTTAAATCGTACGGGTGAACATGTTCTAACATCGGATGATTTCTCAGATCAGGGACGTAATGATGTTGGAACATCATATAAGGTAGATCTTACATATGAAGTTGATGACTCACATAACTTTAGCGATGTTGGAACAACGTCCTCCCTACAACTCTCCCATGTTCCAACATCAGTGTAAGCTAAATCAAGCAAAAGAAGGACTCGATCGACCCCTCAAATTAATTATAGGGAACTTGCTGGTCTACAATGTTTTCTCTCCCTCATTGAACCCAAGAATTACAAAGAAGATCTGCTTGATGAGTATTGAATTGCAACAATGCAAGAAGAACTTGAGCAATTCGAGCTCAATGATAATAAAGCAAGGTTAGTTTCTCAGGACTACACTCAGGATGAAGGCGTTAATTTTGATGAGACATTCGCATCAGTTACCATGTTAGAGTCTATTCGCATTCTCCTTGTTATGGATTGCACTATGAATTTTATGATGTACCAAAAAACTGTGAAGAGTGCTCCCCTACATGATGTGGTTAATGAGGAAGTATATCATCGGCTCAAGAAGTCTTTGTATGGATCAAAATAAGCACCACGGACTTGGTATAAGCGACTCACTACCTTTCCTATTCAGAAAGGTTCTCGTCGAGGGAAAAAAGATCATACCTTGCTTGTTTTTCGAGAATCATCAAATACACTGATTGCTCAAATCTATATTGATGATATGATATTTGGGTTTACTTCACCATCCTTAGTACAAGATTTTGTGACTTTGATGTAAGCTGAATTGAATATGAGTATGGTGGGAGTATTTGTAAGATTTCAGGATGATCTTAAGGAATCTCACTTGAATGAAGTCAAAAGGATAATTTGGGTTGAGAGAAAAGTTGTGGCAGTCTATGTTCCAACATCGGGACTATTTGTGGATATTTTCACAAAGACGTTGGACACTGCTACGTTTGAGCTCCTCGGACAACACTTAGGTGTTTGTTAGCTTTGAGGTATTTCTTTATAAAACTTTTATTTAGCTGTAAATTTTTTTATTTTTTGTGTGTACAGAAAATTATAAAAATTAAAAAGGAAATGGAGGCATAGTTGGACATGTTGGAAGTTGGTGTTGAAGATATTATGGTGATTGATGAGATTCATCGATCATAGAGATGACTCTTCCTGATATTCTGGTTTAGGATGATGAGGAGTTTGGAAGGCAGTGATGCTGGTCATGTTCCAACACAGAGTATGGAGATAGGTTGAGAGGATGTGGGCATGGAAATAAATGTGCCTAGTGTGATTAAAGATTCAGATGCTCAAGCATTGGTAAATGGGGCTGGAGAAAATCATGATCTGAATGGTGAACAAGCCTATGTTCCAACACGAGACATTAAGATAGGGGGAGAAAGTACTGATGAAATGAAGAAAGCTGAGTAGGTGATGTTCCAACATCGATATAGACTTGAGGTGTTGATTCTGAAGCAATGAAAGGATCTTATGTTCCGACATAGAGAAAGCGGGTGAAGCTTAGAGCTGTTATGTTCCAACATCAGTGACTGATGTTCCAACACAAAGTGAGCAGATTATTGAAGGCACTATTGATCAGACTGCATAATTAGTGAAAGATGAAGTACAGTCACCAAGAAAAAGATTAAATTAAAAGGAGAACATCGTTTAAGAGCACTCCCTCAATTAAGGATGCACTCTATTCTTCATTCTTTGATACAGATAGCCATAAGAGATATGCTATTGTGTGTCAGAGAAGGATTGTAGCCGAAAGGACAACTGTTCTAGGTGTATATGGTATTATTGAGTTGCAACATCAAAGAAGGAATTTCGGTGAAATAAGGAAAGGTTGAAGACTGAATCCGAGAAGGATACATCTCGTCCAAGTTGTATTTGAGTTGGAGAATATATCTGTTCCTATATATGTGGGATTAGATTAATGTTATGGAATTAAAATATTCAGTTATGGTTAGGAATGTGTGAGATATTCTAATTCCTTACTTAAAGGGATTAGATTTAGTAATTCTTATCTCCAAGAGATTTGATTGTAATCAGAATATTATGTGGAGAAGGAATTACATTTGCACAAGACTGCATGCGTAAGAAGACTTTCCATGTTGAAAGATATGAAAGCTGAAGACAGTATATTTACGCCATGAAGATTTACGGAAAAAGAAGACAGAATATTATGGTATTTGTGAGTTATGGAATCAGAATATTCTGCTATATATTAGGCACATAGAAGTATAGTTGATTTATGAAAAGTCCCTACAAATATGGAGTTGATATTATTGAATATATGAGAGATATTGTAATAAGGAAAATCTATTTATTTATGAGATTTGGATTTGCTTCAAAAGCAGATAAGGATAGGAATATTATAGAGATAATTATTGAGAGTTTCGATCTGTCCATAGACTATATATAGAGGACATCACGGCTGCATTAATCTCATAGACTTAATAGAAAAAATCTGCATACAGATTTTTTATCTTTCGAGAATTGCAAAGAGGCAGAATTCTATGTTTCAACATACGAACCTGTTGTTCAAAGTTCATAATCGTATACCTTAATTCCTCGGAAGGAGAAGATCCAACGTCGACGAGTTTCGAGGTCAGAGGGAGTCTGATCAAGGCGGATCGGTAGCAAGGGGAGCTTGCAGGATTCACGTTATAGTTAGATAAGATAAGTATAATTGTATGGGGTACTTTATACTGTATCTTTCTGATTAGTGGATTCATTCGAACTGGGCCAGACCCCACAGATGTAGGTGGGTTTCACTGAACTGCGTAACCAAGTTACGTGTCTTTATGCTTTACTTAATTGCATACTTGGTTAGATAGGTTATATTGAAATACAGTAGTGATAATTGAATTAAGAGTAAAGTGCTCATATGACCCTATGTTTTGAGGGTTTGTGCTAATATGACCCTGTGAAGTTGAAAAGTGCTAATATAGCCCTGTGTTTTGCCGAAATGTGCTAATATAACCCTATCGATCTGATTTTGGCTGGAAATATATGAAATGACTATTATACCCCTGTTTTAAAAAATAAAAATTTTAAAAATGTTAAAAGACAATTATGCCCCCATTGTCTCTTTTTTCTTCCTATTTTCTTCTTCTCCTTCCTTCTTCTCTTTCTTCTTCCTCTTTTCTTCAGCTCATTTCTTCGTCTCTTTCTTCTTCTCTTTCTTCTTCCTCTTTTCTTCTTCCTCTTTTCTTCTTCCTCTTTTCTTCTTCCTCTTTTCTTCTTCTCTTTCTTCTTCCTCTTTTCTTCTGCTCATTTCTTCGTCTCTTTCTTCTTCCTCTTTTCTTCTTCCTCTTTTCTTCTTCTCTTTCTTCTTCCTCCACCAGCCTCCGGTCCAAAATCCATCATTAGCTTGGGTCGGACTCGTCTGGATCTTCTCAGATCTTCTTATTCTCGAGCTTCTCCAAAGAGGTATCGGGCGGCGTCGAGCTTCAGCGGGGTGGCATCGGGAGGAGTAAAGCTTCAGCATGATTAATCGGGGTGGAGTCGGTTGGCACCGGCATTTTGGAGCTGAGCTAGGGCTTATTCGAATCGGTGCCGACAACAGAAGGGCCGGGCAGGGCTTCAACGGTGTTTTGGAGTTGGGGGAAGATGGAGATGGTGAGATTGTGGAGCGGAGGGGCTTGATTTTTGGGGAGAATGGGCAATGGTGGCTGGGGTTGAAAGGTGGTGGTGGGGGGTAGAAGATGGAGGGGTTGACTGGGCAATGGTGGGGCTGGGCAGCGGTGGTGGTGGAAGGTGGAAGGTGGTGGCAGGGTATTTTAGTGGTGGCGGGGGTGGAAGGTGGTGGCGGGGTGGAATGTGGTGGAGGAGCGGAGTTGAGATGGAGGAGGTGAGCGTTCTGGCGATGTTGGCAACGTTGGGGCCTCCGAGAACTTGAGTTTCCAGTGTAAGCGAGAACGAATGGTAATTGAAATCGTTGATGTTGTTCATAGCGAGGTGGCGCAGGGGAGTATGAAGGAACAATGGCGAGTCAAGGCGGAAATGCTTATGTCTGATGTAGTAATGCTTAGTTGTGTTTCCAGATTGAGGTTGTTTAGTTGCATTTGAATGTCTGATGCAGTAATGCTTATGAATCTGGATTCATCTAGTTTGATGTGTTGCATATGAGTCAATGTGGTGGATTTCAACATTTGTTTTCTTCAGGAATCGAAATTCTAATCAGTGGAGTTAGGAGTGGGTTAATTTCAAACCAGTGGAGGAGGATTGGAGTGGGTTCGCCGAAGGAATTTTTCCAGATTCCGACGAACTCCCGTGGCGGAGCGGCTGTGGCGACGGAGATCCAGGTTCCGGTGGTGGTGGGCGGCGGTGGTGGTGAAGCGGCGGTGGAGGTGGTGGCGGAACAACCATGGTTGTGGTCATGGAGATGATGAAGAAGAAGAATGTAGGGGTATTTTAGTCATTATATTATTAGGTTTAAGACTAGGGATATTTTAGTCATTTTAGGCTTGGTCAATGCCGGAAATTACTAAGTCAATGCCGGAATAGTGCCACAGGGTTATATCGGCACTTTTGATGCAAAACATAGGGTTACAATAACACTTTTCAACTTTACAGGGTCATATTAGCACAAACCTCCAAAACATAGGGCCATATCAGCATTTTGCCCTTGAATTAATTAGGTAAAACCAAATTTCATACATGTGTGCGTGCGATTTTATGTCATGGTGACTCACTGACTGCAGTTTTAATTCGATTGCGTTTTGTGCTCGTCTAATACGGCTGAGTTGTGCTCAGCTGAACAAGGGATGCTGATCTGGATTTAGCTTTTCTTTGTGTTGCTTTATTTCTACGGCTGTGTTAGGTTGTTTTCTAAGTTCTCGTTTACGGCGGCTATGTTGCGGTGTTTCGACGGGTACATGGAGCAAGAGTGATGTTGGAGGAAAGAAGGACGGAGCAAGGCTGGTGCTATCACTCCTACTTTGGGAGGGGATCAATTATGGGGAAGGAACAAGAACAACACCGACAAGGGTGTTTGTAAAATGAGTGCAGGGTGTTTAATTCGATTTCGTTTGCGAGGGTGTTTAATTCGACCAACTTTATGTCTCGGTGACTTGAGGTTTTTCTGCTTTTGAGTTGAGCGCTAGGCCTCAACAATATGCTGACGAGTCTAAAGGAAGTGACGTTCATTACTTGACTGATGTTTTCATTCAACAGCAGCACCAATCCTAGTAAGATGGACACAAGCAAATAGGAAGCACGAGAGAAGCTTGGAATTCCGCTCCATCTTTCCATGTTATTAGAAGAAAGGAAAAGGCAGCACTTCCTTGTTGATTCATTGACCCCTGGAGCATCACGTCAGACTTATGGCATGGAATACATCTATGCCACTCAAGTTGGACAATCCAAACTCAATGAATCATGAGCTTTCAATGAAAGAGGCTTTGGTTTGGTGTAACCATACTCCCAAACCATTAATTCGTCTCATGAATCATAAGCTTACTTTTAAAAGTTAAATTATGGGCTCTGCACGTATGCATATGTTGAATTGATTGTATTTTTGCCCTTGACGCATTTGCTTTTGTGCAAGCTGATGTCCAGAGAATAATTATGAAAAATAGGGATATTTTGGGAAAATTATGTTTTTAAAATTAAAAAGCACAATGTGAAAATTTATTAACATATTTTTTTGCTAGTTTGGGTAGCTTTCAAAGTAAGTCATTTTTGTTGGGACGGACGAAAAAAGAAATTCTTTCATTTTTATTAAGACGGAGAGAGTATAACAATATCATGTGGATTTTTGTTAGATTTATTTTAATACCTATTTTTAAAATATGAATTTTTATTCAATACTATTACGAGGTATCAATTTTTGAAAGAGTATGTCTTTTGAAAGACGGTCTTTCCCTAAGTTATGGAAAGACCAAGGTTTAAAGTGTAAATTAGAAGAAATGAAGATAAAATTTTCCGATTGCATAAACCTGATTATAAATTTTATAACTACTACATGTTGCAACTAAAATTTTAATATTGCAACTAAGCCCTTTACCTTTTATTATTCTAATTATACTCCATCTTTCCATAAGCCTATGGAAAGACAGTCTTTCCCAAGACTTTGCCTTTTTGAAAAGCGTGAAAAAGTGAGGGTGCAATTTGAAGTGAGACGGAGAGATTAATTGAGAAGAGATATACTAACGAAACTTAAATTAGGGGGAAAGTCTCAGGAAAGACGGCATTTCCATAAGCTTATGGACAGTCCTCAGGGGCATTTGCCTTAAATGTTGTAATTTTTTATAAAATTTGAATATTGCATTTTATAAGTTAAAACAAGTAATAATATGTATTTGAAGGTGAAAATATAAAAATATATGATATAAAAAATATTTTCAAAAATTTTAAATTTTGCATGTAATTTAAGAAATACAGCATATAAAGTAAGATATAAGTGACATGTCCATAAGCTTATGGACCGTGCATATCAGGAGACCCACTCTAAGTCAAGCGAAGAGCTGGAAGAATTGAAAAAACAAGAGAAGGTTCCAGGAATCAAGGGTCAAGATCATGTTACTAAATCCTCAAGATAAGGAAGAAACAGAAATAGAATAGAACCGGCGCGCGCACTCTCTCTCTCCCTGTGTCCCTTCTTCACCTTCACTGATTCACTCGCACACACAAACAAAAAAAGTCCTACACTTCAGTCAGAGATCCCTCTCCCAATCTTTCAGATGCTGTCCATTACCTAGACTACCGACTGGTCAAACACACATATAGGAACCCCAAATCAAGCCCCTTTTGAGGATATGCAATGAAAGTTGCCACAGAAGCTGATCAAAGAGGCAGAGAAAGAAGAAGAAGAGGCAGATTCGCAGCATTATTTCTGGGCTTTTTGTTCTTTTTTAGCCACATTTCTAGCTTATCAGCATCAACAGCAGCAGAGAGTAGTTCCGATATCGGCAATGCACCCAACTCTCGCTGGTCACCAGCAAGAAAGGCTCGTTCTTTCCACACAAAACCATCGCCATGGCCGCAACATCGTCATCACCGCCATGCAAGAAGTTCTGATTCAAAAACAGGCGGCATTTTCGACAGCGCCAAGAGAATAGTTCATACGGGTCCGAACCCTCTTCACAATTAGTGCCAGTTTAGACAGTGAGAGCTTTGCTACGATTAATTCTTGATGGTTAGTTCGTTTGTTAATGTTTTTTTTTTGTGTCAGCCTTTGATTTCTTCAACTAGCTAGAATTAATGGTAGCAAAGCTTTAGGTGTTGTCAGTCATGCTTCAGTGAGCTGGTAGTAGAAAAGGAGAGGAGCTGGTGTTAATGCTTCTGCTTCAGTGTCTGTACTTTGCATTAATTGCTGTAGTTAATTTGTCCATCTACTTTCTTCTTCTAGACTCGAATAATATTTTTCTGCATTCTTGTTTTTTCTTCCAATAAGTGACCAAATGAGAAATTCCAGCATTCCATATTGAAGACTACAATTCCTGTCTCACTAGTAAGACTCTGGAAAACTGAGAGATGGAATGAGGGACTACTAATATGCATTCTGATTCAGAACCATTTATGGTAATATTGGATTGATATTTCATACAGTATTTGTTAAACTGTAGGAACAAAGGGTGGCCGGGTTATATGCTTATATCTGTATTCAATAATTCATGATTCAGTGTATAGTAATAGTACTACTCATGTACTGCCAACTCCTTTAATGGGAGCATTCAGAAACCAGAAAGGGAAAACAGAAATCCATCAAGTGGATACGTGAAAATGTTCTGGCCGCACCACATGTATGCATATGTTACAAACATGGATGTAGATTATTTCATTTGGTTCACTTCCCAAAGAATAAAAAATGATGCCAAATTACACGCATTATTCCGTTGTGTCAATTTTGACTACTCCCTCCGTTTTTATCTACTGATGACTAGACCTGGCAAACGGGTCTCTTCGGTCGGATACGGGTGAAATCCAATTGGTTTAGGTATGATTCGCTAGATTGTTTTATCTTCGGGTATCGGATCTTGATCGGGTGTGTTCAGGTTCGGATGTCTTTCGATAGTTTTGAAAAATATCCGAACGGGTCGGATTTGGTTCTAGTTGTTTCAATTTCAATACAATTCGGGTCTAATTTTTTTGAATCGGGTTCGGATCAAATTTGGTTCAGGTTGTTTCGGTTTCAGGTACAATTTAGTTTTACATTTTTTTAATAAGGTTCGGATCGGGTTTGGTTTGAGTCAGTTTAGTTTTGGTACTTTTCGGGTACATTCTCTTTCGGGTCGGGTTTGGTTGGATTCCAATATATTCAAACCAGGTCTTGTTCAAATAAATATAGCAAATTGTCATTATAATGAACATAAAATTTTAATATATTAATTTTGTAAAAATACTTTAGCTGAACTAATCTATTATATATATATATATATATATATATATATATAATTTTACTAGTCACTTTTTTAATGTATACTTCAATTTTTTGAAATGAAAAATTAATTCTCTTGTAAAGAATATGACATTTATGCATATTGCAAACATTGATCTGTATACGTTATCGCATAAAGATTATATTAGTATGTAAGAGCAAAATAGAATAGCTTGTATTTAATTTTTTTTCTATTTTATGTTGTCGATCATAACTCACAAAACTCCTAGAGTCCGTCTCTTGAAAGACGGTCTTTCCATAAGTCATGGAAAGACCAAGATTTAAAGTGTAAATTAGAAGAAATGAAGATAAAGTTTTATCTTCATTTTACCGGGTTGTAAATTTTATAACTATTACATGTTGCATACTAAATTTTTAATATTGCAACTAAGACCTTTTACCTTTTATTATTCTAATTAAACCCCATCTTTCCATAAGCATATGGAAAGACCGTCTTTCCCAAGACTTTGCTAACTTGCAAGTTATAATATATTAATATATATATAGTAGTTCTCCTGACAGGCGGTCTGTCCATAAGTTTATAGACAGACCATTAATTTTTTACCTTTACATTCACATTCAAATACATTTTATTACTTGTTTTAACTTTAAAAATACAATATTTAAATTTTATAAAAAAAAACTTACAACATTTAAAGTAAAAATCACCGTGAATTATCCATAAACTTATATAGTATTTAAATTTTATAAAAAAAAACTTACAATTCATGATTGCTTGCGATACATTTTAAAATATTAGCTTATTAAATTAAGATAAGAAAATATTCATAGAAAGACATGCTCATTTTTTCTTAATTAGGTGAAATATTAGTATATTACCAATAAATCCCTTTAGAACTATTTAACTTTACATAAACAGTCTTTGCCGACTTTATATAGAAATTAAATATCCCCTATTTACTAATTATAAATTATTAGTCTCATAAACAGTCTTGGCCAACTTTGTGCACAATCATTCATTCAAATTCAGAATGCAGAGTTTGCATATTTCTACTACTCCCTCCATTTCATTCAAATATGCACATAATCTTTTTTCACTCAAAGTTGTCAAACTTTAACCATATATTTGAATAGATATATGAACAATAATATTATCGTATGTCATGATACTTATGTTTTTGATATGCTATGGAGGAGTAATTATACTAATTAAGCATATTTTAAATTTAAGCATTAGAGAAAAATAGATCGTAAATGCAATATTATTTTAGATGTAATTTTATATTCTTACAAAAGAATTGGATGATTGAAAATATTGATTTAAATTTTTTTGCAAAATTTAATGAAAACAAATTTTTCGAAAGAAAATAATAATAACGAAAAGTTAATATTGTATGAAAATTTTCTAATAATAAATAAAATAACTAATCAATATTAATTTTAGCTTATAAAATAATTTTAAATTAATAATTGACAATGTTCTTTTATTTAATACATAATATACTCTTAAAATAATTTCATCTAACTATGCTATTAATACACATTTTAAATTTATAAATTAAATTTATTATGTGATATTTTAATATTAAATAACATATCAACACTGTTTATAATCGTAATGTTATTTTTAACTAAATATGATCAAGTCAAAATTTTAGACAGTAACAATTGTAACACACTATTCAATCATATTCGGGTCTTGTTCGATTTGAGTTAACATTAATCCAGCTGTCTTCAAATTTGGATTAACATCAATTTGGTTCATTTCAAATTGAGTAGTAGTTGGGTATGATTAGGTTTCTTTCATGTACGGGTCCTTTTCGGGTTCAGATTCAGGTTCGGTTCAAGTGCGGGTCCTTCTCGGGTTTCGATTTAGGTTCGATTCGGGTTCAGGTGTTATTCGAGTTTGGGTCCCATCAGGTCTGGCAATTTAAGTTTGGGTACGGTTCAATCAGGTGATTTCGATTTTCGGTTATTGATTGGGTCTCACTATTTGGATGTCGGTTCGATTCGGTTCGATTATTTATTACCGGGTTTTCGGGTTCGGTTATATTTTGCCAGGTCTACTGATGACACCATAAATTATATGTTTAGATTTAAGTAAAGAAAATGAGTGAATGAAAGTGAAGGAATGTTATCAAAAATGAAAAAAAAATATCATTTTAAAAAAATCATAATAAAGTAAATGTGTCATTAATAGAGAAGCGGAGGGAGTACCACAATTCTACACAATGAAGAAAGAAGAGAATGTTAAAGTAGTGGATCTAATTAAATTTTGAATGATTGTAAAATAATTTGAAAGGCTGAGAATAATGTAATTTGTATCCTATTTGGCACAAAGGCAAAGTATGCCAATTAAAAAATAACTACCCTTTTAGCAAGTGTTTCTATATTAAAGGCATCAATAGAATGCTGGTTCTTTAGTTTTTTTTTAAAGAACCTTCTTTCAAGAGAGGTTTTGAGTTTGAAACTCGTCGGTTTTGGTTCCCAATAATTTTAAAGATGGTTCAGACTTGATTAATGAAGATTCAATTGTATAATCACCTTTGTTGGATTATTTGGCCCAAATATTCAAGACTCAGAGTTTCATTCTTGTCAATTCTTTCCTTATTTTTCCCCCCCAAACAATAGCCGCAACCCTCACTCCCTCCAACCTAAACACAGCCTCCCTAATTTCCACCTCATCTCCATGTTAAGGAATTAGAATATTCTTACCCTAATACTTGTAGATGTAATTGTATTTTATTACCTTTTCCTAGTGATAGCGGGCGGTCGTCGCACACCTATTCAAAGATAATTTATAAGCCCTTTTTGCTTACTTTCTACAACTAGGTAAATAGCGGCAAATCGGGATCGTCCAAGGAGAAGAGGGATCTTTCTAAGCGCTTAAGCACAAATGGTTGATATTATGCTAGGAGTAGATATATATATACACACATAAAAGCAAGTAAAATGGGGAGGGGTTGGTTGGTTGGTTGTTCCTAAGTTACGAAAGTGAAAAGACAAGATAACTAGCAAGGTCAAGTGACTATGCGAATCATCAAACAAAACTAAGAAAAGGGGTTTTAAAACTACAAAGATAAAGCCTTGGGGCAATGGATATCCACTTCCAAACCTAATGTGAATCATTGAACCATTCACTCATCCTATCGCATTCGTTACTTGGCTTAACATTAACATACCTCTCTAGCAAGAATCACAACACATTATGCACAAGAAGTTCTAAGTTCACATTCATAGATTTTCATGCAAAGAAGCTACGAAATTCATCACGTTCCTAACACCTAACCAATTCAATCATACAAACACTCCCTATTCTCAAACAACTCATGGCACAAATGAAGTGAAACACACCATCAAGAATACATAAATGCTAAATAACAAATGCTTCAAGGATGAATTAAAATCATCTATTCAATACTTCAACTACTTGTTGTGAAGATAAATCTTCCATCCTTCTTAGTTCGTAGTTTGCAAGAGTGAATTCGACATCTCTTGTCAAACCTCACCAATGACTCCCGTTGTCGAGACCACGACTCAAGGTATCCCATTGATGGCATTTAGCACGAAGGATCAACAAGCTCGGCAATGCTTATGACCACTACACCGTGACTAAGCATTTAACCAATTCATGCATTTACACGAGATTGGATGAATGTGCAACGCACATTCATCCAAGAACATATAACTCTCTCGGTTGCTACACAAATGAACATGATGAAGAGTTCAACATCAATCACATTCATCTAGCACATTATCAATCCATCAACACAATCAAAAGCTCTAAATCATACTCATACATTCCTAACAAGAACAGGGGGGAAATCAACCCAAATCCCCCAAACCCTAGCTAGCAATTCATACAAGTATTTCATATGCTCAAGCTTTCAACAACATCAATGAAATCAATAATTAACATTCAAAGCACAATAAATGCACAATAGCAAAAACACCAAATAGATAGATATAAATGGTTCTCAATGCATGGATATGGAAGCTTCAATCCTTTGCTCCCAAGGTAAAAACTAAGCTAGAACAACAAAAGACATAATTAAACTACAAAAACTAAGAAAAGAAAGAGAAGAAAACCAAGGGTTTTCAAGCCCTAAAACCAGAGAAAAATGGGCTGGGCAAAGCTGGAGAAGAGGAGGAAAGAGAGTGGTATTTATAGTGCAAAGAAGATAAAGTCGATTTCTGGTCAGTGGCCGTCGCGACGAGTCTGTCGCGACTCGCGACGGGTGCCAGAATTTTGCATGTTTTCTTCTTCTTCTTCATAGTCATCCCTCTCAATCTTCAAGTCTTCAACGGCTCCAAAAATGGTCTTCAACGGCCTCCAGTCTTCATGTCTTCGAAGGGAGTATTCAAAAGTCTTTGAAAGTGTAGTCTTCAATGTCTTCCGGTCTTCGTTGCTTCCGTGTTCTTCCCTCGTCACACAAAATCCCCTTAGAAGAGGTAAAAGAGCATAAAGTTGCTCTTACCTCTCCTAAGAGAATTTCAAGGTAAAACACAAGCTCTCGATAATAAAAGAGCACAAAAGTGATCCTAAATACTACTAAATAATGCATATAAAATGGACACATCACCTAGCTTGTATAGGTATCCTGTACTACTATATAATGTATCCTGAATTCATAAATACAGACACGCAATTATTACCCTTATTTTCTACATGGTATCAGAGCCTAAAATCATGAAACCTTAAATAGAAAATTTCCGCTGCCTTAAATTATGAGCTCCCGCCGCCGCCAGAACACCACACGCGCCGCTGCTGCACCTGCCACGCGCCGTAGCTGCCGCTTCCATACGCCGACAATCGCTGTCGCTGCTCCGAATCGGTTCCACCGCCGATAGTTCAATGCACCGGTGTGTCATGTCGATCCGATCTGTCGCCGGTTATTGTACCTGCTACTGATCTGTACCTGATTTTCCACTGTCTGGCTCTGAAGAACGGACTACTGTAATGCACCTGAGGCTTCAAAGCTTCAGGATATGAGTGGTTATGATGTGATTGCAACTTTACTTCAGCAGTTGCAGTTGCAATCTGGCCCTCAGACTACTTTACCTATTGGTCGTATGTCGACTGATCCTTACTTTATTGGTTGTGGCAATGGTCCAGGTTTACAACTAATACCAAACATGCTGAAAGGTCAAGAAAATTACATTGAATAGTCTGACGCAATTTTCCGTGCATTCCTGGCTAAGAACAAGATTGGGTTCATTGATGGATCCATTACCAAATCCCTGGATGGTCATCCTGATGCTGTTGATTGGCCTGGGGTTAATGCTACCCTTGTCTGCTGGATCTTGCAAACCCTGGATCCGGTGTTGAGATCTTCTACAAGCTCATTTTCCACAGTTAAGGATCTGTGGGATGACTTGAAGGCACGATTTATTCTTGCCGATGGTATGAAGGTTTTGCAAATGCAAGAGGCTATTCAGAGTTGCAGGAAAAATGGTCAGTCCATCGACATTTACTTTCCCAAACTGAAGAAGTTGTTTGCAGATTATCACTGCATGTGACCTCCCCTAGTTTGTACCTGTGAAGAGAGCAAGGCATTATGCCATTGCAATATTTCTGCGAAAGTCTTCCAAGAAAGAGAGAAGGATTTGATCTATCAATTCATCTCTGGCCTCGATGAAGGTTTTCACACCTTGCGATCACATATCATGAGCATTGATCCAATGCTATCTGTCATGAAAGTGTATGCCCTTGTTGCTCAGGGGGAGAGTCAGAAAGCTTTCATTCGAGCTCGCGAGCCTTCTTCAAACTACATGGCTTATGCTGCACGACGTCCACCACTTGCAAGTTCTCGCTAGTTGTTCTTTCTGCATTTGACCGCAAGAATCTTGTTTGTACACATTGTCATCGCAAGGATCATGATAAGGATACCTGTTTCCAGATGTACCAGAATGGTTCAAAGAGTTGAAGGAGAATGCCGGGACCACTAAGAAATTGGTGCCAGCTTTTCAGCAGTCCACCACCACCGCCGGTCTCGGAGGTGCTGTCGCGGCCCTCCCTCACCCGCCACCGTTCACCGGTACAGCCACGTCGCCGCCCAGTCTAGTAGCAGCAACTTCCTCTGGTCATGTCCCTGCCCGATCCGACTTTGGCTCTGCTCTGTCTGATGACCAATGGAGCGACCATGCAGTTATTTAGTCAGTTTAATTTTCTTAATCACAATGAGTCTGGTAAGTCTACTTTACCATGGATACTTGATTTGGGAGCCTCATATCACATGACTGGTGATAAGGGTTCTCTTACTGATCTTACTACTACCATTGATATTGTGAATGTTGTTCTACCTGATGGCTCGGTGTCACCCACCACTCAATATGGTTCTATTTGCTTTGGTGGTGTTACTCTACCTTATGGTTTATATATACCTATATTGGGGTACAATTTATTATCATGTTCTAGATTGTTATCTACCCTAAACTTTCTAGCTTTATTTACTGAAAATCATTGCATTTTACAGACAATCAGTATGAGAAAAGTGATTGGCGTGGGTGAACAGAAGGGGGGGGGGTTGTTTTGGCTTCGTATGCTGGATACTCGTGTTTATCGTCATTTCTTGCAGTCTCTTCCTACAGTTGCTTCAGTAGCTTCTTCCGACTTATGGTATCAGCATTTTGGATATCTTTCCTCCACGGTGTTGTCTTCTATTTCTTCTATTGATTTTAGCACTAATAAACATTTTGTTCCTTGCTCTATATGTTATAGAGCAAAACAGAGTAAACATAGTTTTCAATTGAGTTCTACAAATGCTACTGCATTGTTTCAATTAATTCATTGTGATGCTTGGGGATCGAACACCATCTTCTAGTGGTGCATTTTATTTTTTTATTGTAGTAGATGATTATTCCTGAGTTGTTTGGGTTTATTTGTTAGTAGCTAAATCTGAAGTAACTTCTAGATTTTTAGAATTTAGTGCCTTAGTGAAGAACTAGTGGGGCCAAACAATTCAATGAGTTTGGGCTGATAACGGCAATGAATTTTTGCCTCTGCAATCTCACTTTACTGCATCTGGGATCGTCTTTGAGACATCTATGGTTGATACACCGCAGCAGAATGGTCGAGTTGAAAGAAAACATCGCCATTTACTCAATGTTGCATGCGCTTTACGGTTCCAAGTCTTACTATTGAATTTTAGGGAGAATGTGTTCTTACTGCTGCTTACTTGATTAACCGAACACCGATACAACATCTCAACGGTCGCACTCCCTTTGAGTTGCTCTATGGGCAAGCTTCGAATTACTCATCATTAAGAGTTTTTGGATGCTTATGTTTTGCTGCTCATATTCCCAGATATCGTGACAAGTTTACACCAAGAAGTCGGCGGTGTCTGTTTCTTGGTTATCCTGCCGGAAAGAAAGGCTATCACTTTTTTGACTTGGAATCCCATGTGATCTTTACCAGTCGGGATGCCGATTTCTTTGAAGACCAGTTCTCATATTCTGCTACTACGACATCTGCTTCTTCCGACGAACCCGGTGGCACCACCACATCACCACCGGTTTCCTCCTCTCTGTTGCTGGAGTCACACATAATTTTTATTCCGCCATCTACTGTCGACCAGTCATTGCCGACCGCTGCCAATTCTTTGCCATAAGTCCACCACTGCCAATTCAGCCAGTCAGTTGCTGCCGACTTCTGCCGGTTCATCACTGCCATCCGTTGCCGGCCGTACGCCGCTATCCACCATCGGCCAGTCACCACCGTCCACCGCCGGCCAGTCAGTGCCATCCACCGCCGGCCAGTCAGTGCCATCCACCACCGGCCAGTCAGTGCCGTCCACCGCCGACAAATCACCATAGTCCGCTGCTGGTTAGCTCCCGCCTTGCGCCAACAGTGCATCATCACCAGTCGCCATTGGTTATCATCCGTCGGTCACCGCTGATCATTTACCTTCGGTATCTACTTTACTGGCTTCTCTGGTCCTGGATAGTTCCGCTGCCGAGTTTCCACCTACCAGATAGAGTGTTCGATCTCGCCGACCGCCGTCTTACTTGGTAGATTACAATTATTATACATGTGCTCTTACTACTGAAGACCCCCCTTCCGACTTCGTTCCCTCATGTGTCGTCACTTTCCTCAGGTGTTCTCTACCCCCTTACTGATTATGTAAACTGTGATAATTTTTCTAGTATGCATTCTAGATTTTTGGGTGATGTAACGTCTAGTGCAAATCCCACTACTTATTCCGAGGCTTCCCAGCATGCTCATTAGCGAGCCGCTATGACAGAAGAACTTACTGCGCTAGAGCGCAATCAGACATGGACTTTGGCTTCTCTCCCTTTGAATAAAAAGGCCATTGGGTGCAAATGGGTCTACCAGACAAAGTTTCGGTCCGATGGTACTATTGAACGTCATAAGGTGCGCCTATTGGTTCTTGGGAATCGCTAGGTGGAAGGAATTGATTATACTGAGACCTTTGGTCCGGTGCAAAGATGAGTTATGTTCGTTTATTCCTGTCTGTTGCAGTTATTCGTGGTTGGGAACGGTACCAAATGTATGTCCACAATGCTTTCTTGCATAGTGATTTGCATGAGGAGGTGTTTATGCAATCCCCGCCTGGCTATGCTGTGCCACATGGACAGGTTTGTCGCATTCAGAAATCTCTTTATGATCTTCGTCAGGCTCCTAGAAATTGGTTTGCTAAATTGGCTCAGGCTTTACGAGCATTTGAATTTGTTCAGAGTAAGGCCGATTATTCTCTATTTGTCTTTTCTCGTGGATCAGTTTCTTTACATGTTCTGGTTTACGTGGATGATTTGGTTATAGCTAGTAGTTCTTCTTCGCTCATCTCTGAGTTCAAAAAAATACTTGAGTTCCTATTTCCATATGAAAGATCTTGGTCTAATTAAGTATTTTTTGGGCATAGAGATTGCTAAAAGACTGGAGGAGATGTTTCTTTCGCATAGGAAATATGCTTTGGACATTTTATCAGATACTGGTTTATCTGCCTCTAAGTTGACTGACTTTCCGATGGAGCAACAGCATGATTTGGCACGTGTTGAAGGTCCCGCCTACCATGACCCGGAGCAGTATCGACACCTGGTTGGGCGTCTGATATACCTGACTATTATTCACCGTGAACTTAGTTATTCAGTCCATACTATTGCGCAATTTTTGAAGTCCCCTTGTGTTCCTCACTGGTAAGCTGTTGTTCATGTGTTGCACTACCTGAAGAGTCATCCCGGTCAAGGTTTATTTCTCTCTTCTCGCAGTACGTTACAATTGGCTGCTTATTGTAATTCAGATTGGGCTGCATTCCCGATTACTCAGCGTTCTCTTTTTGTTTATTTTGTAATGATTGACGATTCTCCGATTTCTTAGAAGACTAAGAAGTAATCTACTGTTTCTCGGTCTTCTGCTGAAGCGGAGTATCGTGGTATGACGGTTACCTGCTGTGAGTTGTTATGGCTTAAGTCTTTACTGAAGGACTTAGGGGTTTTGCACTCCTCCCCTATGTGATTGTTTTGTGATAGTCAATCTGCTCTTCATATTGTGGCAAATCCAGTTTTTCATGAATGCACAAAGCACATTGAAGTTGATTGTCATTTTGTCCGGGATCTTGTTCAATCTGGCACTATTGTTACTCAACATATCTGTACGACAAACCACCTGCGGATTTGTTCACTAAAACTCTCGGACGTAACCAGTTTCATTCTTTACTTGACAAGTTGGGCATTTCCGATCCCCATGCTTCAACTTGAGGAGGAGTGTTAAGGAATTAGAATATTCTTACTCTAATACTTGTAGATGTAATTGTATTCTATTACGTTATCCTAGCTTGTATAGCTTTTATGTACTACTATATAATGTATCATGAATTCATGAATACATACACACAATTATTACCCTTATTTTCTCCTCTTCTCCACCGTCGCCGTCGCTGCCGGAAGGGTTCTTTGGTTGCTTGCATCCATAAATTTGGCAGATCGTATTTGCACCTCGAATATGCAAATTCTTGAATTTCCCTAAAAACAGAGGAGTGGTTTTGAAGGTATTTGAAGCAGGGGAGCGGCACAATAATAACGCAACGAGGTGACGCTATGTATGGCTATGATTCAAGCAGGTTTTGTTTAACCGATTGGAGTAAGGGTGTTGGGAATTTTGAGCTGGCTACTATTTGAACAATTTTGAGGGCTATCACATGAATTAACACAATCAACACATACAAACTCACGCGCGACATCGCCCACCATTATGAGAATAGCATCTGATATCCAATAAGATTAGCGATGTTCTCCTTAACATCCATGGGGTATTTGCTCGGAACCACCTACCCACTATGCCCAACAATCCATTAAAATGGTAAGGCGGTCGATCTTGTGAAAAATACTACATTTGTTGTAGTCATCTTAGCTTAAAAAGTGGATTCAATACAGAATCAAAATGGGGATGGCTATGGATTGGATCATACCGTCGGGATGTCAACAGAGTACAAATCGATTACCTTCTCTATCCATACATAATACTCGCATTCCAAGGTACTGGATTGCAACCAAAAAAATTGAGTAAGTGATAGAATGATTTGCCGTAATTAATTGTATTATTGATATATGAATATATAGCACCAACAAGAGAATGATAAAGGGTAGGATCCCGAAATGGAGGACTGGTAGAGCTGTGAAGCTGAGAACCAACAACAAATGGAGTAGAAACAGGTGCCGCGTCAGACATACCGGCCCGATTCAAAATATCCCGAGCATACTTTGCTTGGCCAAGCAGTAACCCTGAGGAGGTAGGCGAAACTTCAAGACCAAGAAAGTAATGAAGAGCACCGAGATCCTTGATCGCAAACTCTCTGTGTGTCCGATCAATGAACTGGCGAAGAAGAGTCGAGTCATTGCCTGTAAGAATGATATCGTCCACATACACAAGTAGGTACAGTAACGACGACCCTCTCGAAAGGACAAACAAAGAAGTATCAGCTGAGCTGCACCGAAAACCAAGCTGTGTCAGATAACTGCTGAAACACTGGAACCAAGCCCGGGGAGCCTGCTTAAGACCATAAATGGCCTTTCACAAACGACAAACATAGTCTGGATGGGTAGAATCCTGATAACCAACGGGCTGCTTCATGTAGACTGGAACATCAAGAACACCATTAAGGAAAGCGTTCTTGACATCCAACTGATGAAGTGGCCAGGAACGCATGGTGGCTACGGCGAGAACCGTCCTAACAGTAAAGGCTTTGACCACAGGGCTGAAAGTGTGGTCAAAATCAAAACCCGGAATCTGCGAGAAAACCTGCGCCACAAGTCTAGCTTTGTGATGCTCAAGAGTGTCATCTGGTAGATACTTTAGCCTATAGACCCATTTGGAGCCAACAATGTTGACATTCGAAGGTCGAGACATCAAATCCCAAGTATGCTGACCACGAAGAGCGGCAATCTCATCATCCATGGCTGAAACCCAGGCTGGATCCTGAAGGGCAGAGCGATAATCAGTGGGCTCTGTCTGAGAGAGGAGTGCGGTAGTGAGACCATGAGCAATAATATCCAAATAATCCCGGCGCTGAATGGCACCAGTAGAAGACCGAGTGGCCATCCGATGAGTACGAAGCGGGGGCAGCGAAGATGGAGGAGTCGAACCAGCTGTTGACACCGAGGAAGATCGAGATGCGCTGACCGGAGAGTGACCGTCGGAAGTCGTCGGAGAAATAATAGCCGATAAAGGCTGAGACGTGGAGGCCGGTGGCTGAGACGGTGGCTGAGGAGTGATGGCCAGCGGCTAAGGTATGGTGGGCGTTGGCCGAGGAGCCGGGTCCAGGTCAACCGTCCAGATGGAAGATGGTGGTGAAGGAGGGGCAGCTGGAACAGGCACAGACACAGGTGTGGTGGCCCCAATCGATGAAGTAACAGTTCCATCAAAAAATGATGAAATCTCCAGATCTGAAATCGAATGACTGTCCGTGGAAGATGAGACATAAGGGAAGAAAGTTTCATCAAAACGAACATGGCGAGAGATATATATGCGCCCAGAAGTCTGGTCAAGACACTGGAAGCCCTTGTGACGAGGGCTATAGCCAATAAAAACACAGGGAATGGATCGGGGTGCAAACTTATCAGTAGCAGTGGCACACAAACATGGAAATGCACGGCAACAAAATGGGTGAAAGAGGGTATAGTCAGGCACATGCCCAAAAACAACCTCAAAAGGTGATTTTCCACTCAGAACCGAACTAGGCAGACAGTTAATAATGTAAACCGCAGAGGAGAAAGCTTCTACCCAATAACAGTGCGGCACAGAAGAGTGAAAAAGCATGGCAAGACCAGTCTCTGTGATGTGACGATGCTTCCGCTCAGCCCGGCCATTCTGAGCATGTGTATAGGGCGAGGACATCTGATGATGAATGCCACATGATATGAGATGAGCCTGAAGTCGGTGATTAGTAAACTCGGTGCCACCATCGGTCTGAAAATTTTTAACCCTAGTAGAAAACTGATTCTCAACGAATTTCTGAAACTGGATAAAAGTGTCATAGAAATTCGACTTATGCCGCATCGGAAGAAACCATGTGAATCATGAAAAATCATCAATGAAAACGGCATAATAAGAGAAACCACCGACAGATAAAACAGGAGCTGGTCCCCACAAATCACAATGTACTTTATCCAATAAACCACTAGCGCGTTTGTCACTTGTGAAAAAGGGCAAACGGCTACTCTTGGCCATCTGACAAGGAGAACAACTGATAGGTGCAGACATAGCAGAAGTGACAGAAATAAGGCCCTGTTGATTCAATAACTGAACAGTATCATGAGACACATGACCGAGGCGAGAGTGTCATTGCTCAAAAGAAGCATGAAGCTTTGTAGAGCGTAGTTCGCCTAAAAAGCTGGAATCACCAGTCTCAAGAAAATAAAGACCAGACCTATGACGGCCTTTACCAATTATCGCCCATGTAAGCTTGCCATCAACATCAAATATAACACGGATAGGTAGATCACGAGTAAGCTTACTAATGGACAATAAACTTCTAGTAATCTTAGGGACCACAAGGATATCATTGACAGAGAAACCAGATAAATGACATTGGCCGATATGAGAAATAGATAATGATTCACCATTTCCAACAAGAATAGAACCAGAACCACGATAACGTTGTACCTGATCAAGATGACCGGTGTGAGCAGTGATATGAGACGTATCACCTGATTCAACGATCCACTGATTCGACGAAGAATGACGGTTGAGACCATTCAAACTGGCCCGAAACAATAACTTGTCCGCAACCCAATTAGTGGAGCAATCTTCCCGAGATGTAGAACCCAAATAAACCATAGCAAAAGCCCAAGAATTGCACAGAAATTGACTGGGTGCTGATTAGAATATGAAAAACTCGTGATAAAGGACCTCAACTCACGATAAGCAGGTTCAACTCGTGAGAAATCAGTTCCACTCGCGATAAACAGGCTGAACTCGCGATAAACAGGCTAAACTCGCGATAAATTGAAGAACGCAAGAAATTAAAGTTGCGCGAGTCAACTCGCGATAAATGGGCTGAACTCGCGATAAACAGGCTAAACTCGTGATAAATTGAAGAACGCAAGAAATCGAAGTTGCGCGAGTCAACCGCGCGTGACCTTCACGCGCTGGAGTTTACTTCTTCGGCCAAGATGGTACGTGACCTTCACGCGCTGGAGGATGGGTGAATTCACGCGCTGGACGACGAGCGCCGCTGGAGGACGCCGGAGGAGGAGGCCACTGGAAGACGAGCGCTGGATTTTGCGATCTTGCCGCTGGAAGACGTGGATCTCGCCGCGAGAGCTGGAAAACACTGCTGGAAGGAGCCGCCGCTGGAGGACGCCGGAGGAGGAGGCCGCCGATGGAGGAAGACGCCGCTGGAAAAAGATGGAAACTTTGCCGAAAAATCGAGACTTGAGAGAACGCCGAATGGAGGAGGACGCCGGAATTTGGCCGAAACTTCGCCGGAATCAGGGCCGAAAAAGAGAGAAGGAGGGAGGCGCTGAACAATAAATTAAAATTTAGGGCTTAGGATCAGAACCTTGCTTGATACCATGATAGAATAATTTGCCGTAATTAATTGTATTATTGGTATCTGAATATATAGAGAGTACAATAGAGGTATAATAAGGAAAGAACTCTAATCAGAATAAATCATAATCTAATTAGGAGTCTGATTTAGTCTAACAGTAAGCATATTGTTTGGCAAACCAGTTGTAGTTCACTGAGAAATTAGGCCATTGCCTTGATCAGTAGCATAACCAGACAAAAAAAAAAAACTAGAGGTGGCTTAGTGTAATTATTAAAAAAAAGCTGAAATATTAGAGCATAATTTTTCTTAACTAAGCCAATTAAAAAAAGGTAAAATCTTAGGAAAGACCGTTTTTTCATATGCTTAGGTAAAGATGATGTTTAATTAGAATAATAAAAGGTAAAAGGTCTTAGTTGCAATATTAAAATTTTATTATGCAACATGTAGTAGTTATAACTTAAATCTTCATTTCTTCTAATTTTCACTTTAAATCTTGATTTTTTCATGATTTATGAAAATACCGTTTATAAGAGATGAACTCTTTAAAAAAAAAGAAAGAAATTTCACTGTTTCAAACTTTATTTTCATAACTTATTAAATATCAATGTAAATTTTCAAATAATAATATTATTATGATTATTATCTCAACAAATAAACAATACAAACAATACATATTCATTTGATAGTTAATATTAAAATTAGTGACAAGAAAAATATAAATTACTAACTTACATATTATTATCATGTTTTTAATAAATTATATGGAATACCATATCTTTTATGAAAAAGTCTGGGGAATGTCATTTTTCCATAGGCTTATGGAAAGCCAGAGTTTAATTAGAATAATAAAATGTAAAATGTCTTAGTTGCAATATTAAATATTTATTATATAACGTGCACTAGTTATAAAGTTTATAACTCGATTCATGCAACCTGAAAGTTTATCTTCATTTCTTCTAACTTGCACTTTAAATATTGGTCTTTCCATGACTTATGGAAAGACCGTTTTTCAAGTGACATTCTCATCTTTTGTTACTCCCTCTGTCCAATTCAAGCTGCACACTTTACTATTTGACACTATTCACTATCAAACATTGACAACATATTTGAGTAGATATATAAGTAATAATATTATAATATATGATATTGTTGGATTTATTATAACTAGTAGTTTCTCAAAAGTAACTTTTTACTTGCTGTAATTATACATAGTTAAACATATTAACGGTTAGACCAGTTTCTTGATGAGCATGAAAAAGATTTCGTGCAGATTAAATTGGGACGGAGGGAGCAGCATAATTTTTAAAAAGAAAATAAAGACCAATGATTTCATTTGAAATCATATACCAAGTCTTGATTTCATGTTGATCACTTAAATATTCCGATAATGGAGCAATCAGTGTTAGAGAAAGCTAAATGTTTGCCTACAATAATGCAATTTCTAGAATGAATTAAAGCAAAGATCACCAATTAAGCAAAGGATGATGTTAAGGAATATAAATATTACTTATAACTATAATTAGATTATATTTTCTTTTCCTAACTTATATAGGTATTCTGTACTACTATATAATGCACCCTGAAATCATGAATAAAGACACATTATTACCCTTATTTTCTACATGATATCAGAGCCTAAAATCCTGAGGCTGAGAACCTAAATTTTCCATCTTAAATATCTCGTAAGCACTGCCGCCATCGTCCGTGCGTGACCCGCCGCCGATCTGAGTTGTTTTTCTATTAAAAAAAGTCTCTCTCTCTGTCGCCGATCCAAGTTCTCACCGCCGCCATCAATTTACGCCTATGTCTCCGGTGGCGCCATCCTCTGTCTCCTCCGACGTCTCCGGTAAGCCAAATTTGTCTCTGCTGTCGGTCTCTGCCTGCCGCCATCCTCGTCGCCTCTGTCTCCTCCATTGATCTCTGCCAGGCCGACGGTCTAGCCATCAATCGTTGTCCGTCGATACCAATGGTGGCCGTCCAAGGCTAGACTATCTGCTGCTTCTTCTTCGGCCAACTCATTCAACGGTAAGCTCCGGCAAGCTCGTTCGACAAACGACAGAGCGCACGTGAATTCATGCGTGCCCGAATTGCTTCCAGAAACGCGGGTCTTCACGCGCCGGTTGACCAGATGTGTCACTACCTCTAGGAGAGCGTGTTTCCACGCGCTGTGCAGTGCTCATACCGAAAACTGAGCAAACATTTTTTGAGCTAATACTGGACACTGTGCAGTGCAGTGCTTGGGAGGTCGTCGTCTAACCTCTCAAAGTTAATATTTATAAGCACTAAATGTTTACTATCTACAACTAAGTAGATATCAGCAAGTCAGGGTCGTCCATGAAACAGAGGGATATTCTTAAGAGTTTAAACACAAAAGGTTGATATTAGGCAAGTAGTAGATATATATATACATATAAAAGCATGTAAAAATGGGGGTTTGGTTGGTTGGTTGTCCTAAGTTATGAAAATAAAAGACAAACTAACTAGCACAGTCAAGTAACTATGTTAATCATCAAACAAACAAAGAAAAATGGTTTTAAAACTACAATAATAAAGCCTTGGGGGCAATTGATATCCACTTCCAAACCTAATGTAGATCATTGAACCATTCACCCATTCTATCACAATTGTTACCTATGGGGAATACCAATGAAAGATCAACATTCATTCCTTCTTAATAGTAATTTGCAAAGACAAATAACGACCATTTGCAAACCTCGTTGACAATCACTCTAGGCAAACAACACCATGGATGTATTTCATCAATGACATTATACACAAAGGACCATAGATTTGACAACAACAAGCCTTCTACAAAAGACATAACCATTTAACCAAACATAGCATTCATTAGGCTAAACCTAGAACAAACCACATTCAAGGTTCAACCTTTCGTTTCATTTATGGGATAAATATGAGAAAAATCCACATTAACATACTTATCTAGCAAGAGTCACAACACATTATGCACAAGAAGTTCTAAGTTCATGTTCTTAAATTTTCATGCAAATGAGCTAAGGAATTCGTCACTTTCCTAACACCATGATACTTCAATAATGCAAACACTTCCTATTCTCAAACAACACATGACATAAATGAAGTAAAACATAGCATTAAGAACACATGAATGCTAAATAACAAAGGCTTCAAGAACGAGTGAAACAATCTATTCACTACTTCCACTACTTGTTGTGAAGATAAATCTTCCATCCTTCTTAGATATTAGTTTGCAAGAGTGAATTCGACATCTCTTGTCAAACCTAACCAATGATTCCCTTAGTTGAAACACGACTAAGATTATCATATTGGTGGCATTGAGCACGAAGAATCAACAAACTTGGCAACACTTATAAACACTGCGTCGTGTCTAAGCATTTAACCAATTCATGCATTTACACAAGATTAGCCAAGAACGATCAACATTCATTGACTTCTCTCATTTTCTACCTAAAAAAAACATGACAACGAATTCAACATCATCACGTCCATCTAGCAATTGTCAACACATCAACAACATTAAGAAGCTCAAACTTATGCTCTTGGATTCCACATTAAAGAGGGGAGAATTAGCTACTTTCTTTCAACCCTAACAAGTAATCATACAAGCAATTCATATACTCAAGCTTCCAACAACATCATTGCCATTAACAATTCACATTCAAAGTTCAATACATGTACAATAGCAAAAACACTAAATAGATAGATATGGTTCTTACTACATAGATATGGAAGCTTCAGTTCATTGCTCCCAAGATTAAACTAAGATAGATTATATAAAGACATGATTAACCTACAAAAAATAAGAAAATAAAGAAGAGAAAAACTAATTTTGAACCCAAAAACATCGCAGGCAGAAGAGTTGTGAAGGGAGAGGGTAAGGTGAGTATTTATAGTACAAAAAAAAAGAAAAATTTATGGTCATACGTCCGTCGCGAGTCACGACGAACTCCAGTTCCAACATCTTGATTTATTTCTTCTTTTTGTTTCATAACCTCCTCTTCTCTTCACTTTTCTTCAATTCTTCAAATCTTCAAAAGGTCAAATACAAGTCTTCAAATCTTCAAAAGTATTTTTCAAAGTCTTCAAACAAATTGTCTTGTCACACAAAATCCTGTAGAAAAGTAATAAAAGCGTAAAAGTTGCTTTTAACTCTCCTTAGAGAATTTCAAGGCAAAATACCACATTTAGAGCACAAAAGTGTACAAAAGTGAATTCTACAAGTTCTAATATAACCGTATAGAATGGGTACATCAAACCTCCCCGCCCTTAAACCTTACTCGCCTTCGAGTAAGAAAATATTTAAGCTCACGAAGGAATTCATATGTCCACATCCTAACTAATATCCCCCCAATCCCCACCTCACAGAAACTCCCAATATCATAAATCCCAAAATCAAAGCTCAAATGATAGTTTTTCACACACACAACCCCAATTCCTAAATCTAACAAAACCTACCACTTATCAATTCACTACCCATAAAAATGTTTCAAAGTCCTGAATTGATAATCCCAAAGTCCAATGACACAAAATGAAGTAAAAACAATATAGGAGGTTCAAACATACTTCACTTCATACCAATATATCAACCAAAATTCAATGACACAAAATGAAGTCAAAACCATAGAGGAGGTTTAAACACATACTTCACCCAATGGCAACATATCAACCAAAACAAAGTATAAAATAATCAAGAATTTCATAACCATACTTCGTTTTCCAACCCACTAAGTTACCCAATCCCAAGAGATCTCAAGATGTTGAGCTACCCGTTCCATCCACATGACAAACACAACCTTATGACTCCAACGCTGGCAAATGAGTGAAATCATAGCATTTTTCCTTTTTTTTTTTCTCTCTTTCTCTCATTTTTCCTAGGAGCCCTTTCAGGTTTTCATCCTAGCCACACATCATGTTTCTTTGGCTTACATATTACCTTTTTCCGCACATTTAGCCTCTCATTTTTTCCGAGGTCACCCTTTCGGGGTTTTGACCTATTCGGGCCCCCAATGTTTCCTAAGTTGCCCTCTTGGGTTTTCAATTCAATTTTTCAATTTTTTCTTTCTTTTTTTTCCTCATGTTTTTCCAATCAAAAGTAGCAAACAATATTCCAAATCAAGATAGCATGCATGTGAGTCTTCTAACCCCTCCCCACACTTAAAACATTACATTGCCCTCAATGTAAACATGTAAGGCAAGAACAATAAAACTCAAGGTAAGAGGTAGAGTGACACCCATTTCTATGCATAGTCGCCGGTGATATGGCACAATCCAATGTAACTGTATAGAATCGGTTCTGAAATTGGTTTCAGATCCGGAAGGGTGAGCAAAAGTATCGTAGAAGAACTCATCCCTCGAGCAAAATGCTGTCTCCTTTGGCGCTGTTTGATCAAGACTAACACTATGGAAAACAACATCAAACTCACAAGTACATAAGGATTTATAATACTAGGTTTAGCATCAAGAGTTAATAACCATAGTATTCTCAAAGAACAACCAATCCATCACGCAATCACCACTATAAGATTGTCCAATAAAAACATCTAACATATATCGACACATATCCAAGCATCATTATAGAATATAGCAATTATAGTCACAATGATGTAGTCGGCACACTACAATCAACAAAGATACTATAAAGATGTAAGAATTTTCATATGTCAATATATGTTAGATGGTGGAGAAATGAGTGGAGGTGTGGTGGTTCTTGGGAGTATTTGGTGGAGAAGAAGGAATGATTATGCAGTGTTTAAGCATAGTTGGAAAGTTGGTTTTTCCATCACGATTGGCGACAACACTGGTCACGACTTACAATGTATCGTCATAAGTCGAGACAAGTAGGGAGTGCTCGGGTCTGGCTAGTCTCGATAATGAAATATTTGGTCTCAAGGGGCTCAGGTCTGGCTGGGTTCGAGGATGAAAGATGACGTCTAGAGGGGTGTTGGTCTCGAGGGGCTAAAAGGCTTCACTGGTCTCGAGGACCCTAGGTCTTGAGGGCTTCAGCTCGAGTCGAGGGATTGCAGCCTCAAGGACCCAAGGTCTCGAGGGCTTCAGCTTGAGTCAAGGAATTGCAGCCTCGAGGACACAAGGTCTTGAGAGCTTCAGCTCGAGTCGAGGGATTGCGTCCTCGAGGACTCTAGGTCTCGAGGGGATGATGTCTTTAGGGATTCTGGCCTCGAGGATCCAAGGTCTTGAGGGTGATGGACTTTCAGGATTGGCTTGAGTCGAGGGATTGCAGCCTCGAGGACCCTAGGTCTCAAGGGCTTCAACTCGAGTAAAGGGCTTGCAGCCTCGAGGACCCTGGGGCTCGTGGGGGTGATTTTGTTTCGAGGACTCGTTGGTTGCAACTTGCGACGGCTCGTTGTGACTAGTTAAAAGTGGAGGCCGGGAGCTGAATTCTTACACAAAATTTCTGATTACTTCGCGACTTGCGACCACTGCATCATGAGGTCGTCGCGAGTCGCAATGACAGGATTTCCCAGCATTTGGAAAGAATTCAATCTTTTCTTACCAATATTCCAAGGTTTCTTCCCGTTCTTATGGATCTCATTCTTTCATCTCCTCCAATGCAATGCACTTCACTTTTCTACAAAATCCCAGAAAAATACACCGTAAAAAGAACAAGACAAAATAACAAAAACTAAACAACAAAAACCAAAATAAAGGCTGAGTTTATTTACGTCGTCAGCACGACAAAGATCCATATGTTTAAGGTCGTCGGCATAACCCTAATGTTATCCATATGGTGAAGGCTTGAACCCCTTCACCATGAGTATCCAAAAGTAGAGTGGTGGGGGTACAAAACTTTCAAGAAGAAAGCTTGTTGAGGTGGAGATGGTTTAAAGGGAGTTGGGTGGTTAGGAAGCTTGGGGTTTTCTTTTGGCTTCTCTCTTATCTCCCTCAAAACTTCCGAAAATGGTGAAGTTGGTTTAATAGGTAGGGGTAGGGGTGACGATGCTAACGAATGTAGCACAATCACCTCTTCCTCCTTTTTATCATCCTCAATAACCAACTCCTCATCCTTTTCAAATTCAAGATAATTTCCCATGGTGACCTCACTCACCGAATCCTCGAGTTCGATTTGAGATGGTGTATTTTTAGAATCACGAGCTTCCATTCGGGCCAACGCTTCTAATATACTCCTCACATGCCCCTCAATAGCCCAACACTAGAAGAGATCCAGGTGTCTGGTTCTTCACTAGTAAAGTTGTTCAAGTTTGCTATCATATTCATGACTTCCTCACGTGTCAAACTTGAACTTCCTTGTTGGGATTGATTTTGGGGTATGGTATAAGGTGGTGATGACCAACTATTTTGCTTGTATTGTTGGTTTTCTGGCTTTTTCTCATACCACCAATCCAGATTACCACTCCATTCCGGAATGTGGTATAGATACCATTCTTGAGCTTCTTGCCCTTGAAAACCAACATCTCCTACCTCTTGGTAGAACTCTTCATAATACCCTTGGTTTTGGAAACCAAGGGTTCTTTCCCTTTCATAGTGCTCTTCCCACAACAAATAGCAAGATTCGGTAGGGTGGTCGGAATGACACATACTACAAAACCTTGCTTGTTGAGCCTCTCTTCTCATCATGAGTTCCCCCAAGGTGAGACGCTCCATTATTTTAATTTTTAATTTTATTAAAATTTTCAAAAGTCCAAAATTATATTGCGATGATTCTCGATAAAAATTTACCAAGAACTCAAGCAATACCTACTTTGAACAAAAACAACCACCAAGGAGTGAAAAATAAAAATAACTAGCTAATGTGCAACCAAATACACCTAAACGCTTAAAAATAAACGTCTCTTCACCAGTAGCGGCTCCAAAATTTGGGAGGTCATCGCCGTACCTCTCAAAGTTAATATTTATAAGCCCTAAATGCTTACTATCTATAACTAAGTAGATAGCGGCAAGTCGGGGTTGTCCACAAAGAAGAGAGATTTTCTCAAGCGTTTAAACACAAAAGGTTGATATTATGCTAGTAGTAGATATATATACACATATAAAAGCAAGTAAATGGGGGGTTTGGTAGGTTGGTTAGCCTAAGTTATGAAAATAAAAGACAAACTAACTAGCAAAGTCAGGTAACTATGCTAGTAATAAAAAAAACTAAGAAAAAGGGTTTTAAAACTACAAAAATAAAGCTTTGGGGGCAATTGATATCCACTTCCAAACCTAATGTAGATCATTGAACCATTCACCCATTCTATCACAATTGTTACCTATGGGGAATGCTAATGAAAGATCAACATTCGTTCCTTCTTAATAGTAATTTGCAAAAACAAACAACGACCATTTGCAAACCTCGTTGACAATCACTCTAGGAAAACAACACCATAGAGGTATTTCATCAATGATATTATACACAAAGGACCATAGATTTGACAGCAACAAGCCTTCTACAAAAGACATAACCATTTAACCAAACATATCATTCATTAGGCTAAACCTAGAACAAACCACATTCAAGGTTCAACCTTTCATTGCATCTATATGATAAATATGAGAATGATCCACATTAACATACTTATCTAGCAAGAGTCACAACACATTATGCACAAGAAGTTCTAAGTTCATGTTCTTAGATTTTCACGCAAAAGAGCTAAGGAATTCGTCACTTTTTTAACACCCTAACACTACAATCATTCAAACACTTCATATTCTCAAACAACACATGACATAAATGAAGTAAAACATAGCATTAAGAACACATGAATGCTAAATAATAAAGGCTTCAAGAACGAGTGAAACAATCTATTCACTACTTCCACTACTTGTTGTGAAGATAAATCTTCCATCCTTCTTAGATAGTAGTTTGCAAGAGTGAATTCGACATCTCTTGTCAAATCTCACCAATGATTCCCTTAGTCGAAACATTACTAAGAGTATCCCATTGGTGGCATTGAGCACGAAGAATCAACAAGCTTGGCAACACTTATAAACACTACACCGTGTCTAAGTATTTAACCAATTCATGCATTTACACAAGATTAGCCAAGAATGATCGACATTCATTGACTTCTCTCATTTGCTACCTAAAACAAACTTGAAAACAAATTCAACATCATCACATTCATCTAGCAATTATCAACACATCAACATCATTAAGAAGCTCTAACTCATGCTCTTGGATTCCACATTAAAAAAGGGAAGAATTAGCTACTTTCTTTCAACCCTAACAAGTAATCATAAAATCAATTCATATACTTAAGCTTCCAACAACATTAATGCCATTAACAATTCACATTCAAAGCTCAATAAATGCACAATAGCAAAAACACTAAATAGATAGGTAGGGTTCTTACTACATAGATATGGAAGCTTCAGTCTATTGCTCCCAAGATTAAACTAAACTAGATTATCAAAAAGACATGATTAATCTACAAAAAACTATGAAACGAAAGAAGAGAAAAACTAGGGTTTGAACCCAGAAAAATCGCAGGCAGAAGGGTTGTGAAGAAAAGATAATAAGGTGAGTATTTATAGTACAAAAAAAACAAGAAAGATTTCTGGCCGTACGTCCGCCGTGTGTCGCGACGGACTTCAGTTCCAGCATCTTGATATTTTTCTTCTTTTTGTTTCATATCCTCCCCTTCGCTTCACTTTTCTCTAATTCTTCACATCTTCAAAACCTCAAATACAAGTCTTAAAATCTTCAAAGGTATTCTTGAAAGTCTTCAAACAAATTGCCTTGTCACACAAAATCCTCTAGAAAAGTAATAAAAGCGTGAAAGTCACTTTTAACTCTCCTTAGAGAATTTCAAGGAAAAATGTCACATTTAGAGCACAAAAGTGTACAAAAGTGAATTCTACAAGTCCTAATATAATCGTATAAAATGGGCACATCAGTGCTCCATTTTGAATTTTTGATATTTATTTATTACACAATATTATGCCTATTTTTTCCGGTGTAGTGACGTCGCCACAAGGGTTTACGGCGGCTGCTTCCTCTGGCGCCCCTACCCGATCTGATTTTGGCCCTTCTCTGTCTGACGACCAATGGAGTACGACCATACATTTATTTAATCAGTTTTATTCATTATCTAACCATGGGTTAGGTAAGTCTACTATACTGTGGATTCTTGATTCGGGAACCTCATATCAAATGACTGGTGACAAGGGTTCTCTTACTGATATTACTACTGCTACCAAAATGTTATACTGCCTGATGGATCTGTGTCATTTGCTACACAATATGGGTCTATTTTTTTGGTGATGTCATTCTTACTCATGTGCTCTACATACCTACTTTGCGATGCAATTTATTGTCATGCTCTAGATTGTTATCTGCCTTAAAATGTCTAGCCTTGTTTACTAATTTTTTTTGCATTTTACAGAAAATCAGTACGGGAATTGTGATTGGCGTGGGTGAACAGCGGGGGGGGGGGGGGTTATTGGCTTCATCTGTTGGATACTCGCGTTCATCCTCATATCCTGCAGTCTATTCCGACAGTTGTTTCAGTTTCTTCATCTGATTTATGGCATCAACTTTTGGTCATCCATCATCTACGGTGTTGTCTTCTATTCCTACTCTTGATTTTAGCACAAATAATACTTCTATACCTTGCTTTATATGTTATAGTGCAAAACAGACTAGATATAGTTTTTAATTGAGTTCTACAAATGCTACTGCATTATTTGAATTAGTACATTGTGATGTTTGGGGTTCTTATAGAATCCATCTTCTAGTGGTGTATTTTTTTTTACAATAGTTGATGATTATTCCCAAGCTGTTTGGGTTTATTTATTAGTGGCTAAGTCAAAAGTAGCTTCTAGATTTTTGGAATTCTATGCTCTAGTCAAGAATTAATGGGGCTGAACTATATTGCGTGTCCGGGCTGACAATGAGACTGAATTTTTACCTTTGAGATCTCATTTTGAGAAATCTATGGTTGATACACAACAGCAGAATGGTAGAGTTGAACGAAAGTATCACCATTTACTCAACGTGGCACGTCTTACTATTTCAAGCCAGTCTCCCAATTGAGTTTTGGGGAGAATGTGTTCTTACTGCTATTTACCTGATTAACCGGGCACCGACGAAACATCTCAATGGTCGCACTCCCTTTGACATACTATATGGATGCTTGTGTTTTGCTGCTCACGTTCCCAAATATCGCGACAAGTTTGCACCAAGAAGTTGGCGATGTTTGTTTCTTGGTTCTCCTGTTGGAAAGAGAGGCTATTGCCTTTATTACCAAGAATCCCGCGTCATCTTTAACAGTCGGGATACCGATTTTTTTGAAGACCAGTTCCCATATGCAGCAACTCCGACATCAGCCTCTTCCGTAGATCCCAGCGGCAACACCACCTCACCGCCATCATCACATCTACCACCGCCAGAGTCACATGTCCAGATTGCGGCACCACCAGTCCCACCGATAGCCGTTGAACCTATGACGTTGGTTGCCGCAGCTCCTGTCACGGCGCCCGTCATCGTACCCTTACCGCTGGATACCGCCGAGCCTATACCACCAACCGATTCTCCAATTTCGACAACCATCCCAAATCACCCGCAACCCATGATAGTCCAGCCTGACGATGCACCACCTTAGACACCACTGGCGACTTGCGATAATGCGCCTAACGCGCCGCTAGCTCCAGTGACTTCTTCTGCTCCGTCGCCCAATGCGGTGTCTCTGACCCTGACTAATTCTTCTCCCAGTTTGCTTCTGTCAGCTTCACCGCCTGTTTCACCGGTTGTTCCAACGTCTCCTCCCGCCACTGAGTTGCCTCCTATTCGACAGAGTGTTTGCGATATGTTCTCTATCCTTTTACTGATTATGTAAATTGTGATATTGTTTCTAGTATGCATTCTAGATTTTTGGGTGCAGTAACGTCTAGTGCAGATCCCACCACTTATTCTGAGGCATCACAGCATACTCCTTGGCGAGATGCAATGACTGAAGAGCTTACTGCGCTTGAGCATAATCAGACTTGGACTTTGGCCCCTCTGCCTCTGGATAAGAAGGCATTGGTTGCAAATGGGTTTATCAGACGAAGTTCAAGTTAGATGGTACTATTGAACGTCATAAGGCGCGCTTAGTGGTTCTTGGGAATCGCCAGGTTGAAGGGATCGATTATACTGAGACATTTGCTCCTATTACGAAGATGAGTTCTGTTCGCCTATTCTTATCCGTTGCGGTCATTCGTGGTTGGGAACTGCATCAGATGGATGTCCATAATGCTTTCATACATAGTGATTTACATGAAGAGGTTTTTATGCAACCCCCACCAGGCTATGCCGCACCCCATGGTCAGGTATGTCGCATTCAGAAATCTCTTTACGGTCTTTACCAGGCTCCTAGAAATTGGTTTGCCAAATTGGCTCAGGCTTTAGGAGCATTTGGTTTTGTTTAGAGTAAGGCGGATTACTCTTTGTTTGTCTTATCCCATGGATCAATTTCTTTGCATATTCTGGTTTATGTGGATGATTTGGTTATTGCTAGAAGCTCCTCTGCGCTTAACTCTGAATTGAAGAAATACTTGAGTTCTTGTTTCCATATGAAAGATCTTGGTTTACTTAAGTATTTCTTGGGCATAGAGATTGCTAGAAGACCGGAGGGGAAGTTTCTTTCGCAAAGGAAATAGGCCTTGGAAATTTTATCTGATACAGGTTTGTCTGCCTCTAAACCGACTAACTTTTCGATAAAGCACCAACATGATCTGGCGCATGTTGATGGCCCGCTTTACCATGATCATGAGCAGTACAGGCGACTGGTTGGGCGCCTGATATACCTTACCATCACACGTCCTTAGCTTAGCTATTCGGTTCACACACTTGCTCAATTCATGAAGTCCCACTGTGTTCCTCAGTGGCAAGCTGCAGTTCGTGTGTTGCACTACTTGAAGAGCCATCCGGGTCAGGGTTTATTTCTCTCTTCCCGTAGTGCGTTATAGTTGACTGCTTACTATAATTCTGATTGGGATGCTTGCCCTATTACTCAGCGTTCTCTTTCTAGTTACTTTGTGATGATTGGTGATTCTCTGATTTCTTGGAAGACCAAGAAGCAACCTACAATTTCTCGGTCTTTTGCTGAAGCGGAGTATCGTGTTATGGCTGTTACCTGTTGTGAGCTGTTATGGCTTAGGTTTTTACTGAAAGACTTAGGGGTCGCGCATATATAAATGTACGAAGCATATTGAAGTTGGTTGTCATTTTGTCCGGGATCTTGTGCAGTCTGGTACTAGTTTCTCATCATATCCGCCCTACAGATCAACCTACATACTTGTTTGCCAAAGCTCTCGGACGTAACCAGTTTCATTCATTACTTGGCAAGTTGAGCATTTATGATCCCCATGCTCTAACTTGAGGGAGGGTGTTAAGGAATATAAATATTACTTGTAATTATAATTAGATTATATTTTCTTTTTTCTAGCTTGTATAGGTATTTTGTACTACTATATAATGTACCCTGAGGTTATGAATAAAGACATATCATTACCCTTATTTTCTACAGATGACCGATTAACGTGCCTATAAAAATGTGCAGTAATTCTATAATTCGGGTGGGCCATTCGACTCCTTTTCTGTTTTTAATCTATTATACGACACCGTCCCAGTAATGCAAACGATGTCGTTTGTAGTATTTGGGGGGTTAAAAAACAAAAAAGTTGTATTTAAACGAAGGAAGAACACAAGTTAAAGCAGGTCTTCTTCTCTGGCCAAGGGCGGCGGAAGAAGGAAGAAATTCTGACCGGCGACGCTCCATCCAGTGCTAATACCTTAGTATACGGATCTTAGGGTGGGCTGGCGCACCTCCTCGCCCCTCCTAGTTCCACCCATGGCCTTGATATGTTGGTTATTTTCCAAGTGTAATCCAGAGGGGGCTTGGTTTCCATATGATATTTTTGGGCAAATCGGACATTCTCAATAGAACAGTTAAAATTAATTATTTTATATTGGTATTAGAATTTGAGTGCTTACCTGGAGACACCTTTGCAGCACATCTTATACTTTAGCGTAAAGCCACATGTCTTCGAGTCGATGCAATAGACATCTCCGTTTTGAAAATTGGGGAGGAGGAGCCAATGCTTATTATTTTCAATAGCAATTCAGTTGGGGCTAGTTAACGTTTATGAAATTCAAATTGGAATTGAGCCCCTTACCTTATGCGATAGAGACCACATAAGTCATCGTTCGGTGAGTCTGCATGGCGCTGAACATTAAGTTTATCCTTCCCACAATGGTCAGCTCTTCTTTTGTGTGGCGGTGTACGCAAAAGACACGAGCTGAATACAGTGGTGGTTGGTCTCCCTTGTGTTTTCGTGCCAAAACCTACAAAGAGCGGTAGAGTTGATTTGGAAGTTATTAGTAGTTGTCTTAAAAACCAATTTGTCATGAAACTCTGACCAGCTTCACAGACCTATCTGCCAGGCATTGACCTAAGTCATTCCCCACTCATTCCTTAAACTTTCTCTGAAAGCTAGAAGTGCCTTAAGGCCGACTACTTGGAATGCCTTTTTTCCCCAACACCTCTTCAAGAAAATTGTTTGTCAAGTGAATATGGTCCACTTTACACATTTCAAGGAGGTTTCAGGATGCCGGTGCAAACACTAGCATAAATTGTCACAAATTATAAATATAACCGGTGCCAAAATTTTGAAAAGCAATGGTTTTTTGGAAATGAGGTTCTACGGTTTATTGAACATCCTCATCTAGTAGCTGTTTTCAAGATACAAAAATATAAAATTGTCCGTGACGGCTACAAACCATGGAAACATAACATCATAAAATATCTGTAATTTCATAGACACGTATACTAGCAGCGGTTTTGACTTATTCGTCAAAAAATCGTTGCTTATTTTCAAAATAAAGAACACGAAATATGATGCACACTAATTTATCAAAAACAGTGGTGCTGCTTATTGAAGTTAGTACCGATTTTCCATCTTAAGAATAAATAACTGTTGCTAACTACAAAGTTGCTGCTACAATACCGATGTTTACTGGGAGTATTTTTATTACTATATCAATAACTTGACTTTTTTTTAAATGCTTGCTTATAGTTTTGGTTTAGGTGATAAGCTCTAGATGTTATTCCGATCTTCTTTGTAACAATAAGAGCAAAGTGCATATATAACCCTACATAATTAATTAAAGTGTGGATATAATCATGCGATAATTGAAGTGCAAATATAACCCTACATATTTAGGTTATGTGCAAATATAACCTTTTCCAGTAGTTGAAGGCCAGAATTCAACGAAAATACCATTTCACCCATTTGTAAAAAATACAAAATACAAAAAACATTAAAGTTACATTTATGTTCCTAGAGCCCTAAAAAATATCTTCTTTCTCGTTGCTTCTTTCTAGGCATTTCTTCGCCGTTGGCCATCCGCTTTTCTCTTTTCTTTCACACATCGAACGACGCCCGCTCAGCTTACCAGCCTTCCATCTCTCTTCATTCCAGCGGCGGACAAAAAAAAACCCGCTTCTCTCTTCAGTTATCTGACAAAGCTGCCATCGCCGTAGGCATAGTAAAATACCGGGCAGAATAATTTGCTACAGTCGGAAATCTCAATTCTGTCCAGTGGATAGTTAGCGATGGTGCAGAGGTCGGAAGTCTGACGCTGAAGCGCACGCCGGAGCATGCACGTGACTTGCACACGATCGCAGCAGTGGATGAGGTGATATTGAGTGGCACGGCATTGGGAACTTCCAACTGCAACATCCGCTTCTCTCTTCATTCCAGCGGCCGCTCAGCTAAGCCTGCCGTCTGTGATCCACCGGCAAACACCAGGGAACACCGCCGCTGTCTACGGTCCATGCTCCGCCTCCGCCCGATCTAAGCACCACCAATGAACACCCGCGAGCACCGCCAGTGAGAATGAATGATGGCGACAATCGGCAGAGTCTCACTGACCACCGCCGGTTGAGAACGGGTGATAAGTATGACTGACAGAGTCTCGTCGGCTGAGATCAGGCTTGTGGTTGTACTCGAGCAGGAAATGGATCTGATCTCGGGCTTCAAGCCAGACCTTGATGAGCTTCACGTTCTTCAGCGGATATGTTGCCATCCATCTTTGCGCGAAGATCCTTCACAGCCTTGGCGTTGTGTGGGGTTTTTCTCTGCTCATTGGCGGCACGAAGCTTGCTGTATAGCGCATCCATCTTCTCCAGCTCGTCCTTCACCACGATTGGTTAGAAACACCAGTACTTGGCTGATCGGCGCTAGGGTCTGAGCGGGCGGCCGGCGGTGGTGGCGAGGTGGAAGGTGGTGGCGGGGGTTGAAAGGTGGTGGTGAGGGTTGAAAGTGGAAGGTTGGCTTGGCAATGGTGGGGCTAGGCAGTGGTGGCAGGATGACTGATGGTGGTTACAGGGGTGGAAAGTGGTGGATGGGTGAGGTTGGCTAGGTGGTGATGGTGGTGGGGAGGTGGCATGCTGGTGGTTGAACAGTGGCTGTGGTGGCAGCAAATGACAATTTTGTCTTTAAAATTTTGTATTAGGTTAGAAGGGTAATTTGATAATTTCTGCCAAGTCAATGGCCAAAAAGGGCCAATAAATGCCAAAATAATGACTTTAGGGTTATATTTGCACTTATGTATAATAGTTAGGGTTATATTTGCACTAAAAAATAACTTAGGGTTATATCTGCACATTCTCCAACATATAGGGTTATATTTGCATAGTACCCAAAAAATAAATTAGAGGACAACACGAGGTTTCAATTAAAGCGTCACCAAGTTGTAGCCTTCCCTCCTCTCCCAAACCATATGTTTCTTTAATCCTCTTTTCCCCCATCCCCCCATTGTTCAAATAGATGAGATCGATGATTTAGATATGATTGAGATATAATAGGGTTGATAATGATTTACTTTCCTTTCAATCTCATTCTTGTAACCTATATATACTGACCTACCTCCCCCCGGGGTTGTTAAAACCGTAGCTTAGAGTTAACCCAGGCGGAGGTGGTGTGGTCAGTAGTATAAGTTTATAAAATTGCACCCTTTTCTCTCGCTACGCTACCCAGAGGGTAGTTAGTTAGCGGTAAGCCCTGTGTTTGTCCACAAAGATGCTAGGTCTAATGTACCAATCAAAACACAACCTCGTACGGGTCGTCAATCCGCACGAGTGAATGGAATAACTAGTAAAGTAAATATGTAAAGGGGGGGCTTGGTTTTTCAAACTAACAACTACTAAGCATGAAAGTAAAAAACACAAGTACAATATTAAACTAAGCACTTGGGGAATCATTGAGCAACTTGGTCAATCTAATGCTTCTATCCTCGATTCGTGCATATAGAAATTTAGGCAAACCTAATAGAGTGTCTATAATACGTGGTGTGGCCCATGACATACACTTCCCCGTGCCTGTCAGAGCGGGTGCTCTCATAATCCTCCATCGTAACTAAGGGAGTACAACAAGGTTCACCATTGTTGTAGGTGTGTTTTCTCCCATGCAATTACGTTCCAAGCTTCCACCAAGAATACTCTACTTCTCTTGGGTCCTATCAATTAGGCCCAGGGGTTGTTTGCACTTTATCTATGATCTAAGGCATCTCAAAACCCTAGTTTGCTACTATTCTCTATCTCTACCTAGAACCTCTCGGAAAATTTTATGAAGTCAGCTAAGATTGGTGTGATGGAAAGTAAGTCAGAGCATTCTCAAATCCCCCATGCACTCACCTACGCGGACGAGTTCTCCATTACCCATTCTAACAACCAAGTTTCTCTTCCCAATGGGGCATCGATATTTACACCATACTTGAATATAGCCCAAAGTGTGTGCTTATATGTGGTGCTCTATTCATGCATTTGAAAAGGCACAATCATAATAATATCATGAATACAAAATTAGGAAGAACTAAAGAATCTCAAAAAGCAAATAGATTTGACCATGCTATTACAATTTATCCCCAAGCTATAAATCTACTCTACAAAAGATAGATCCATGGAATGTATCAGGTTATATGCCATGTATCTAAGAAAATAAGATGAAAGGAAAAAGAAAAGAAAAAGAAAAAGAGAAGGAAGAAGAATAAACATTCTTCTCTTCCTTCTTTCTAAACTAGAGAGAGGCAAAATCTACATAATGACTAGCTACTAGAAGACTAAATCTTCTATATATAGTAGTAGAGAATTGGATGAAAAGATAGGCCCAAAATAGGCCAAACTTAGGTCAAACCCTAATCACCTTTCCTTCTTGCGTCTGATTTTTTTCTCAAATAAACTGCTCAAATCATTGAATCTTCTGGAGCTAAGGTTAGTGTGTTGGATAGAGCTCAGTAAGAAAAGGATTTTAATATATAGTAGAGGGAAATCAGATGACAATTGAGAGAGTTATGCCCAAAATAGTGAGAGAAGGAGTGGCTGTGCAGACCGTGAATAGTGGCGCGACCCGTGAATAGTGCCTCAAACCGAATCACTTAGCACAAACCTTTGCCTTGCGCCAAGCACTGTTGGCACAAACCGATGAACATTTGGTGCTGACCTATGAAAAGTAGGCATGGACCTATGAACAATATGCGTGGGCCGGTGAATAGAGTGAGACCCTTTTCGGCCGTTTGGTGCGGGACGCACCGTTTGGCGCAGCCCATCGTCAAGAAGGGCATTTTTCTCAGAACTTTGATGCGGGCTGTCATGTTTTTCACAGATCGCTAATGGGATGCTAATTTTGGAGTCTATGATCCACGTCCGTGGCCGTTGGTGCCATCCATGAACGGCCCACGTCAACCCGTTTGTACTTCACCGCCTGAACTTCTTTCTTTCACTATAGATGAACCATTGGTCTGATTTGATAGTTATAGTAGTCGATTTTATAGTGCCCGAGAAGAAGAATCCAACGGAATTAGTCTTGAAGGATAATTCTTCTTGGATCATTCTCAGACTTTGGCGCAACTCACCGGACCACGATTCACCGTTTCTCCCTTGATCGTTTTGAACTCCAATACCACCTATCCTTGGTTCCATCATTCTACTACCATGATTTGATGTCCATGACCTTCATCTTCACCATTCTAGAGGTGAATGGCCTTCGATCTCTTCTACCGTCCTTGTGAGCGGCCTTCAATATCTTCAACTGCCCTTACGAACGACCTTCACATATAATGTAAACAAAAAGCAACCACTTGCAACCTACTAAAGATGATCACAAGGAAGATCAAGGAGCTCGTGGATACAAGATGTCTATTAATACCAATTAAGTCTACAAAACACGGAATTTAGACAAGAAAACCAAACATGGCCGTCTAAACCCCTTGTCACGTAAACTCAACTATTACTAGCAATCCACCAAATAAAAGTAGCTAAAAACTATGCCAAATGTAACGGTTAACGCACGTATAATAAAGAAAATCACAAACCGTATTGATAAGCATAATAAAGTATGCAAACTATTAGCCTTTACCTAGTATCAGAGCCTATATGATCTTGGACCTAATCCCCCCTCCATCCTACCTTATTTTTTCCCGACCATATTTTCTATTCTTCTGGACACATCCTGGTAACTTTTCCGACTAGTTTCAACATTAGTTTTCAAAAAATATCCTGACACTAGTCTGGTGACCAGCCTAGATATCTTTCTGCGTCGGTGCTCACAGGTTTTTCTCCAGTGATCTCGATGACCTCATCCTTAGCACCGGTTCTCTTAGCTTTCCAGTTCCTCTCTTTGGTTCCCGGGAGTTCTCTCAGTCGCCAGTATCTCTTAGGTTTCCCAGCAGCGATCGTTAACTTCGCTGTCAGCAGCGACAGTTTCAGATTGCCGCAATCAAGTTTTTCATATGTCTAAGGATTTCAGAGCTTCACAGGCGCACGTCAACTTCACGTGTGCACCACCTTCTTGCGTGTGTTACTCCTTGTCATGGGTCCAATAACATTATTGTTGGTAATGTTTCTCAACTTCCTATTACTCATATTGGTGATTCTCAACTGTCCAAGTCTATATCTCTGTGTAATTTTGTTATTGTGCCTGATATCACTAAAAGATTACTTTCGATTAGCCAATTAACTTGGATTTTAAACTCGGCTGTTTGTTTTGATGACCACATTTATCATTCGTCATAAAATCACTAGGAAAATTTTGAGTCGTGGCCATAATGAAAATGGGCTCTATGTTTTAGACAATGGTGCTTCTAGCTTATTGTCCACAGTGGAATCAAATAAGTCACGTGCATCTTTTGAAACCTGGAAAGCTAGGCTTGGTCATGTTCTCTCAGTCGCCAACATCTCTTAGGTTTCCCAGCAGTGTTCATCGACCTCGCCATCAACAACGATAACTTCATATCGTCGTGGTCGAGTTTTACAAATGTTTAAGGATTTCAGAGCTCCAAAGGAGCGCCCCACCTTCTTGCACGTGTTTCTCCTTATCATGGTTCCGATCACATTATTGTTGGTCATGGTTGTCAACTTCCTATTACTCATATTGGTAATTCTCAACTGTCTAAGTCTATATCTCTGTATGATGTGCTTATTGTGCCTGATATCACTAAAAATCTGCTTTTGATTAGCAAATTAACTCAGTATTTAAAATCGGTTGTTTGTTTTAATGACCATTAATTTATCATTCAACATAAAATCACCAGGGAAATTTTGGGTCGTGGCCATAATGAAAATGGACTCTATGTTTTAGACTATGATGCTTCCGGCTTATTGTCAGCTGTGGAATCAAATAAGTCGCGTGCATCTTTTGAAACCTGGCATGCTAGGCTTGGTCATGTTCCACATTCTATTATTTCCGCTTTTCTTGCTTCTGGATCAATTTTTCCTAAACCTAACCTTTGTGATGCATGTGAAAAGGCGAATGGGAAACATTTATCTTTTCTTGCAAGTGATAAACGTGTTGCAAGGATACTTGATATAGTTCATTGTAATTTATAGGGGTCCTCTACTATTTTATCTATTGATGACTTCTCATAATATGTTTTTTCCTTGATGACTATTCACGGATCTCGTGGTTTTACCCACTGTGCCACAAATATGAGTTTTGGGATGTTTATTGTCACTTTGATGCATCTGTGGAAAACCAGTTCTCTTCCACCATTATATTTTTACAGAGTGATGGAGAGACAAAGTTCGTAAATGGTCTCTTATGTTCTCATTTTCAGACAAAGGGCATCCACCATCAAATCTCTTGCCCATATACTCCTGTACAGAATTGTCGAGCTCAGCGTACACACTGTCACATTATCGAGATGAGTATGTTTAAGTTAGACCATTCACATGTCTCTCTCTCTCTCTCTTGCTGGCTTGATGTTTTTGATGCAGCCATTTATACCATCAATCGCTTGTCCACTCCCGTTCTTAGAGGATGATCACCATTTGATGTTATGAATGGTTGGGTTCCTATATATACCAACTTCCATGCCTTTGGTTGTCATGTGTATCCTTATCTTCGTCCATATGTAGCTCACAAATTCACTCCTCACAGTTTTCCATGTATCCTTCTTAGGTACAACTACTAATACAAAGGATACCGGTGTTTGTATCCTATGACTCGAAAGATTTATGTCACCAGGCATGCTTGTTTTGACGATACTTTTTTTCCTTTGGCTGGTGGTTCTACTTCGGTTTCTCCATTTTCTCTGGATGTCTCTAATTTTTTGAATCCCGCTAATTTAGTGCCTGCCCCTACACACGCACCTGTTGATATTACGCCTTCTTCAAAGGTGGCATCTCCTGTAGCCCCGCCCTGTTTGATATGTTTGTATGATTCGGTGCCACCTGTCTTGCTAAATACTCCACCGCTCATTGTGGAGATCGATGATTGAGATATGATTGAAGTATAATCAGATTGATAGAGATTTACTTTCCTTTAAATCTCATTCTTGTAATCTATATAAACCGTACTGATCAGCACAATAAAGTATGCAAACTATTAGCCTTTACACCCATTATGAGGAGATGGGGAACAACACTATATTTTAATTGATGTTTCTGTTATTGAATAAGTGTGAAATTTTTCTCCGCACATTAGTTTTGTTCTTCGACCTGATTTATTAGATTGTTGTGTTCATGGTGAAAACTCGATTAAGTTGTTCGCGTCGATGTCTTGTTCTCGATCTACTTGGATATGTCAGATCTATAATTTTCAAGGTGTTTACAGTTTGGACATCATAGATTGTGGTTTGATTAAGTGATGTTACAGTGTGTAGAAGATCTCTATTTAACGCAGTGATATTGATGTGTGATACTCTCCTCTCTGCCAAGTAGTCATGAATTTTGTGGGAAGCGAGTTAATATCCTTGAGTTCGACGTTACCGTTTTATTGGATTTCTAATCTATAATAGTACAAATGATCAGTCAACTACATGTAACCTAGATATCCTTGCAATATGTTAGTTATTGCTAGAGACTAGTTAGGTCGAATGTCAGTTCCACTGAAAGTAATCGATGTTGGGCATTTTTCCTAGCATATTTGAATAATTTTTTTAAATAAATAAATAAAGTGTCACCATATACCGTAAAATATTTTTTGTCACTCTTATTGTCAATTCTTTCTTTTCCAAAATATATTTTACTAGTACTCCCTCTGCTTTTTAAAATTTAACATACTTTTCCTTTCCGACACTTTTCCTTTTATGATAAAATATGAATCATTTTCAACAAGTTATCAAACATTTTAGTCTATTGACTTAATTGTCTCTTCACATTTGACGGAGGGAGTACGATATTTTGTGCATGACACACTGCATTTTGAGTAGAAACATCTTAAATCTACGTGCTTATGTGTGTGTGTGGACTTTGATATCTCTGTCGTTGCCTTTGAAAGGCAAACATATTAGTTATCTTAGTTTTATTGATTCAATGTCAGAACTTTTTGTAATTTTTCAACAATTTCCTTGTTCTCAAGGCGAGATCTAAGAATCAGCTAAAGAGAAACTTCTTTAGAATGAGTTACTGACCAAATTCATTAGTTTAAACGTAAAATAAGACAAAAATTTCCTCGAAATAGGTAGGAAGTTGTTTCTTGAAACAAAAGCCTTGCACTTGGGTTTAGGCCTTCTTTGAAGTTAAAGAAGTAGGCCTTTTTTGGGCCTTCAGAATGTTTGCTTGAAGACAACCTTTGTCAACTTAAATTTAGAACTATTCCACCCACCACCTTTTTTTTTTTTTTTAATGAGAATACCCACCACCTAATAAAGGCTACTAGGCTTTCAATTTTACAGGCATATTTAAATCGTGCCCTTTCAAAAATTTAAAAAATCTTGCCTTTTTTTTAAGGTTAAAAGGATATTCATTGATTTTCAAAAAGAGTTATAAAATATGAGACGATCTCATCTAAAGGTTTGGTCTCTAAATTGTTTGGCATGGTTAGCTAGCGTATAAGTTATTCCATTGTCATGTTTTCTAATCCAAGCTATATCTGAGCAATTATGAATATCAACTAGATTGGAGATATCACTTATGAGCAGACCGAAATAAGATAGGTCGTCATTCCGACTCTTAATAGCATTGATGACAACTTATGCATCTCCTCAAATATGTTGAATTGGCAATCCCCTTGTTCTTTAGTTTCTCTAAGCCCGTTCGTAGTGCCAAGTCTTCCGCATCTTTAGCATTGTAGGGAATAGATAGTCTATGCACTTCTCCATATATCCAAGCATCGCTCGAACTCCTTATATACCATCCTAAATAGGTACTATCATTAAACTGGGGTTTCCGGAATATGGTCAGAGCTTTGCTCAAATGATGAATTTCCTTTCTTTGCTAGAGTGTCCAATTGCTTGCTAACATGTAGAACACTATGTTGTGGTTGAAGAACATGTTGCTCGTCATGTTGGAGCTTGTTACGATGGTGCCACAATTGGTACAACATCATGGTTGCGAGTGCCATGTCTTGACTAGTCAACTCTAATATGAGATCTTGTACCCATAATTCTGCATTTGGTTGAAATCTCTATATCTTTTCATGCATATCTGTTGTAAACCAGATTGGGTGCGCTGCAAGGCAAAGGAAGAAGACATGTGGGGGAGTAGTATCCTCCCTGGAGCATGTCAAGCATTTTGTTTCATATCTGAGTGTCTCTGTCGTAGATTATCTGCCGATGGTAGTTGATTCTTGCACAATTTTCATAGAAAGTGATTCATTTTTAGGGGCACTCTTATATTCCAAATCTGTTTCCAGTGGTGGGAAGTGTCTGAGCTACTGTTGGCCATAAGTCCTGCATTGGGAAAAATTGGAGAACCAATTCCCAAGTTATATGGTGATTTGACCATGTCCTTACCATCCGTTATTAATTGTCATATCTATTTGTTTGGATGATGATAATTACTGCTACATGGCATAGAGAGGATGAGAGATGCTTCCTTTGAACTAAAAATTTCTTTGATAATACTTTTATTCCATTGATTAGTGCCTCTCATTTTTAGATGGTTCACTATCAGATTGTCTGGAATGCCGGAAGAGATTGAGGTTTTTTATTACCAATCTGCAGTAACCAAGGATCATGTTTAAGATTAGTGTAATTTCCAGACCCGATACGTTTTGAGACACCTAGCTTCAATTGTTCCCTTCCATCCAGGATGGATCTCTAGGCATATGATGGGTCGTAACCGAGTCTGGCTTCTAGGGAAAATGATGAAGGATAATATTTAGCTTTTATAATCCTCACCACCAACGGCTATAGATTGCTGAGTATTCTCCAAGCCTGCTTTTCTAACATTGCAATATTCAAAATTTTAAGGTCTTTAAAACCTAGTCCACCTAATCATTTAGTTAAGCATAATTGGCGCCACTAGGACTAGTTTATCTTCTTCTTTTGAGAGGTGCTTCCCTACCAATATCTTGCATATGTTTGGTGAATAATATCTATCATATTTTCTGGCAATATGAAGTAAGACATTGCATAAGCGTGGATAAATTGGGGGGCCACTTTTATGAGTACTTCCTTTCCTTCTTAGGATAGCTGCTTGTGATCCCAACTTTCAACTGTCCTTGAGAATTTCCAATGATGTCGCTTTACATCTCCCAAAAATGATTAGAAGACCAAGGTATTTCTCATGATTTACGGTATTCGACATCTTTAGTATTGATAGGACCTTGCTTTTTTCCACTATCAGAAGTATTTGGGCTAAACATAACAGAAGATTTATCAAATTTATCTTCTTCCCAAAAGCAAGGACAAAGTTGTGTAGGATTCTTTTCAAGTTAGTTGCCTCTTGCTTAGTACCCTCTCCTAGTATCAACGTATCATCAGCATAAAAGAGGTGAGATATGATTGGTGTTGACCGAGCTATTTTCAACCCGTGTAGATCTTTCATTTGCACAACTTCCTATACCATTTGAGAGAATACCTCTCCACAAATAATGAAAGCATATATGGACTACGAATATCTTTGTCTAAGTTCCCTGGATGGTATTACACTGCCAAACTTCTTTCCATTTAGTATGAATGAGAATCGCACTGTTGAAATGCAATTTTCAATTAGCCTGGCAAAAGTAGGATTAAAACCCATTTTCAACAGAACCTTAAGGAGGAATGGCCATTCGATTCTATCAAACGCCTCACTCATATCCAATTTAATGGATATAGACCCCGTACGTCCCAATCTTTTCCTCTTGATATAGTGGTGAAACCTCATGCGCAATAAGAACATTGTATGTGATTAATTGGTTCTTAACAAAAGCACTGTGGGTACTTGAGATAATGGTGTCTAAAATCTCCTTGAGCCTATTAGAATTGCACTTTGAGACTATTCGATAAACCACATTGCATAGACTAATAAGTCTGAATTGTTTGACATTTGTCGGTTTCTTTACCTTGGGCATGAGCACTACATTTGTATCATTTATAGATTGCATCGATTTTCCTTCATTTAGATGTTGTAGTTCCTCAAAAGAAAATTTGCCACCCACAATATCCCAATAAATCTGGAAAAATGATGGTGGCATGCCATTAGGGCCAGATGATTTGTTCGGGGCCATATTCTTCAGAGCTAGGTAGATTTCTCCTTAGGTGCATGGCCTCATTAACCTGCTATTCATCTCCTGTGTAATCCCTGGAGTCAACTTTGTTATCAATTGGTCAATAACCAATGAAGGTGGATTCATACTTTCAAACATGTCATGGAAGTGACTTGAGATAATATTCTCCATATCTTGTCCTTTTCTACACCGAGCCCTTTCTTGTCTCGTAAACCATAAATGGTATTTATTCATTTATGCTTATTGGTAAAAGTATGGAAGAATCGCGTATTTCTATCACCTTTCTCCAGCCAATGCTGTTTAGCTCTTTGTTTCCACTTCATCTTCTATATGTATAACTAGTGCTCAAGTTTTTTCTTGAGTATAGTTATCTGTCATTGAGTTTCTGAGGTAATGATACCCTTCTTAAGGGTCTGTATCTTGTTGGAAAGTAATTCTTTTTGCTTTTGCTGATTTTTAAACTTAAAATTTTCCCAAGTTGGTAAACTTCATGAGCATTCCTTTATCACAGTAGGGAGATCTGCAGTTGTATTATTCCAAGAATCCTACAACATATCTTGGCTTTGAGGAGATTGGGTCCAATATTTCTCAAATGTGAAAGGACTATATGTCGAGGGATTGACGAGGTGTCTCTGTGATGAGATCTTATACGTAGTAAAATATGCTCATGGTCAAAGCTAAATAGACGCGTTAGAGTTGAAGCTGGGAACACATTTGCCAACAGGGATTTTCCATTGCTTTATCTAACCTGGCTTTAACTGTGGAGGGTTCTTCTAGTTTTGAAACCATGTAAATACATACCCCTAATAGCCTTAGTCGGTTAAATTACATTGGCTTAGAGCCATTCTAAATTCATTGATTTGGCCGGGTGGCCTTCTTTTCAAGCTCTGAAATTCACTATGAAGAAGAACTTCATTGAAGTCTCCAATGCACATCCAAGGAAGATTAGGGTTGTTATTAAGTGCTAGAAATTTTTTCAGAAGAAGCAGTATTTGTGGGTTTTAGGTTCACCGTATACTCCTGTACAACGCCAAATCAAGTCAGTGAATTTGTCTTTAACCGTAAAATCAATGACATTGAAACAATAGCTCAAAACTGTAACTTTTATGTCTTAATTCCAAAACAAGGCAAGCCCCCACCCTGAATTTCCATTTGAGTCAACAATGACTCCATGCAAGTCCAGAGTGTCTCTAAGTTGTAACATTTTAATTTACAAACACTTAGCCTCTGACTGAAACATAACATGCGGGGTAAATTTGTTGAAAAGATCTTGAAGATGTCTAATTACGCGAGGGTGTGACATCCCTTGGAAATTCCAACTTAGTAGACTCATGGGCATCGGCGGAACTATCCCTTCCCAATCGTAGCCGCTGGTCCAGTATGGGAAGACCTATAGAAAATAACAATCTACGTGGGTAATCAAAATGAGCTGAAGTATATGTCTCTTGAATTCTTCAAGGATTTTGGCCCATTTCACCATCTTGATCATCATCAATCATTCTTCTGATAATTAAATTGTTCCTTTTAGTCTATTAAAATAGGGTTCAAGATAGGGATGATAATTTCACCACCTAATCAAACACCTTAGGTTGGACATCGTGTTAGTTTAATATTTTTTTTCTATTTAGTCCAGTACAAAAGAAAACTTCCACTTGTGATGCTTGTTTGGAGCTTTTGTGACACTCAAACACGTCACTAAAAGTTTTAGTGACACCTTCTACAGTGCCTCTATTCAACGTGTCACTAAAATATTGTAACACGTTGAAGTCGATTTTTAATCGAAATGAGATTCTTTGTAGGAGTTCTTGAATTGATCTCTCTAAAAATCTCTTCTCTCGCTTATCTATAGCAATCTGATAATCAAACGGCTATAAACAACTCTCTATCCTCCATCACCACCGAATCGCACCCCACCTCCGCCTTCTGGTCAAGGTTACAATCACCGCTATGGCAGCCTCCAATCCACCCAAATCCTTCTCCCAAACCCTCTAATCATAAATCCCTCTAATCTCACTATCTCTCCCATTAACAGAAAACCTTTCGCCTACTACTAACAATAAGGGAGAGCCCTCAGTCTTATTCACTGAAAGCCAAATCGCTGAATTATCTTCCCATTACCAAAGTGAACTAATAGGAAACTACCCTAAAGGTCCGGCGAAAATGGAAAAATTGAGGTGGACACAAGACGATTGGTTTTGAGGGGAACTACCAATTAGGGGTTATTGACTTCTGCAACATCCTAATTCGATTCCAGAAGAAGCAAGACTTCTAGCGATGGTGGATGAATGGTATTTGGTAATTTAACGGGTACAACATGAGGGTTTTTTTAATGGACATTATATTTCAAGCTGAATACAGGAAGCTCCATTGTACCTGTTTAGATCACAATACGCAATGTTAAACTCTACTATTACAACACTTTTGCAATTGTGGCCATTGGAAATCAAGGATCTTACATAAAAGATGGACTTGAAAACAGAGAAACTAACCATGATAATGTGTGAATCTGTATTGGGCTCGAGTGCCTAATGACGGCCGACCTTTGGTCCATAACAGTGCCCTTTGGTTAATGACTCTTGGGCTAGGCCAAATGCAGGTGTACTTGCTCCAAAAGCAAACAAAACAGTTACCTTACTTTCTTATCTATATAAAGACTAAAGGTAACCCTACACACTCAACTATTCATCCTTAATTACACTCTTGTAATATTGTTTGCTTAGTTAGCCGTCAGAGCCTCTTTCTCCTGGACACCCCCAGGGGCTTTGTCTTACAGATTCCGGCTACGGACGGCGGGGCAGTGACAGTATATAGGGGTGCATCAAGTTGGCACGCCCAGTGGGATCGTTAGTCAGATATGAGTTTCCTTGCCGTTTATGTCCAATTCCACGACAAGTGCCCTACGTAGAAGTGAGAGGCTAAAAGGCAAGACTTTAGGCATCAAAAAAGAAGTACAATCTCCCTACCAGAAAAGGAGAGGGCGTAGGTCCAACATGCAATCAGACCCTACCCCCTCAAGCACCGGTAATAAGCTCCCAGAGATCTGGGAAGACCAGAGCTTGGAAAGAAAGGGCTCAGAGGGATCCTGGATGGCAGCTGAAGTACCTTTAAGAAGTATGGATGCCAGCATTGAGCCTTGGGTAGGAGGTGTCGAAGCCCCTACATCACAAAGCCAGGCGCGCTGGCCAAGATGGGATGAGCTGTAGTTCACCGAAGCAACTGCAGACTTGCAAATAGAAGCCATGCGAGGGGCTGCTTGAGTGACAAGGGGCACAAACAATACGTACCCCCTATCACAGCAAGACCTAGCGCAACTAGTTCAAATCCTCAGATTCGCTGGCTATCATATGGAGTCCCTAATACTTTATCAAAGGATGGTCCAGCAATAGGTGGTGCCCTCACCTTCGATGCCCCTATTGTTGCAACTGAGTTTCTGGTTGCAGACCCTCTTAGGAGTATGTTACCAAGCAGACATTGGGGCCCAAGCCTGGTCCCAACCAACGTTGGAATATTTTGTGCCCATCTCAACACCTCCAGTTTCAAACTAGACGAACCCTCATCCAATGGTTGGGTGGATGGGATTATATACGGGTTTTGAGAGCTAGATGTACTCAGGGCCCCGACTAAAGGTTCCCACTTCCGATCCCTATTGCCCAGAGTTGTATTACAGCTTGGTGGTGGTAGGACCACATTCTGGGTACATAGCTCCGAACAAAATCCCCAGCTTTGATGCTTTATTCTAGCCGAGTAAATACGGAGATCCACGGATGTAGGAGAGGGGGGGCGAGTGATACTTTGATGCGAGAGCTGGACATGTTGACTGGGCCTTTGGGCCAGGTCATAGCCTCCCTCTTCAGTCCCACGATAGTGGCCACTCGATGGCCCAACGACGTGAAACCACCCAAAGAGCTCCCTACATATAGTGGAGATTCGGACCCTGGGGAGTTTATACATACTTTCCTTAGTCTGATGAATTCATGGGACTTCAACAAACAACTGACTTGCAAACTAGTCGGAAGCTACCTTCATGGAAAAACCTAGGAATGGTTTAACAAGCTAGGCAGTGGGTCGTTACATTCGTATAGGAACTTCGGAAGGGGTCTCTTAGGATAATTCTTCCAAAAGAAGAAGAGATTTACAAAGGCCCTGATTGAGCTCTACTAGAACAAGTAGAGGCCGGGAAAATCGACGGAGGCATTTTATCATCGATATATAGACGAGAGCCTCAGTGTGATCAATCAAACTGAGGATGGGGTGATCCTTGGTTACATGAATGGGATGTCCAACCTTGACTTGTGTAAGAAGCTGGTTTCGAAAAAGTTAGAAATACTGCAACAACCACAAGATCGTAGAACAATATTCAAAGATCGAAGAAGCCATGAAAAGGAAGTGCAAGGGGGACAAATGGGGTGAATGGGGCCTAAGACCTCTGAATCAAGGTCGAGAAGGCCTGACCCCCCGAAGAAAGGTTTCGAGAGCTACGTCCCCTTGACCAAGTTACTAATAGAAATACACTCCATCCACAGGGAATTGTTTCGGACCCCCCCTAAAGGAAGAGACTAGCCTGGAAAAAGAGATTCGCCCAAAGTTTGTGACCATCACAAAGAATAAGGACACGATACGAATGAATGCACTCACTTGAAGCAGGAAGTCGAAAGATGCGCAAGAGTTGACTTGCTCCCTGACTGCGTCAAAAGACCGAGAGGAGAAGCCTCCATGAGGGGATGAGGGAAAAATCATTGGAAAGGAAAGAAAATAACCAATGGTGGTGGCAGAAAACAACAGGCAAACAATGGAGAGCAAGCTATAAACCAGGAAAATGTTTGGCCCAATGCTGAGGCTCGGCTAGACAGGAACCGGAGAGACGGGGCTAATCGGTTGATCAACTTCATCAATGGAGTGGTGGGTGATCTGTTCTTGAACTCCATTATCAAAGCTCAATCCCAATACATTCCCTCTGGGGAATCCTGCCAGAAGCTATTTCAAGCGGAAGAAGCAATTACCTTCTCGGAAACTGACCCAGTGCCAATCTGATCCCCCATATGGACTCGTTGGTGATTCATGCCACCATTGGAGATTTTTAGGTCAAAAGGGTGCTCTTGGATAATGGCAGCCGTGTGTAATTAATGTTTTCCAATTTCTTTGATCAATTAGGGCTCGGGCGTGAAAGTTTGAGGAGAAAAACCTCTCCCTTGTCTAGTTTCACTGGGAAAATGGTACTACCCCTAGGGGTCTTGACCCTCCCGGTTATAGCCAACAGAGACAATAAAGTCATAATCAAATATAGCTTTGTAGTGATTGTTGTTGTATCCCCCTACAATGTGATACTCGGAAGGCTCTTGATGTGCCAAGCATGATCTGTATGGCCCCTCTATCACTTGAAAATTAAGTTCCCCACCAAGATGGGAGACCAGCCTATGGCCAAGAGTTGTTTGGCTTAGTCCGAGAATGATCTAGTAAGAAATATCCTTAAAGAATGGTTCCATTGGATACTACTTCTCAAGTACTAAAAAATCAACTACTAGAACTCTCGATTTGGACTAACGGTTCACCTGTGACAAGCAAACAAAGTTCAGAAAACAAAGCACCAGCGGTCCATGGCAATCTTCACGGCCTGCACTACACAAGAATCCAGGGGTTCCAATAAGACCTGCACGAGACTAGCACGAGACCTTCACGAGGCAAGGTGCTAGGCCGTGATAAAAGCACCGGGTTTTGAAGCAAGGGGATGAAGGGTTGAATAATTTGGCTACGTATGGAGCTAGTCCGTGAAAACCTTCATGGACTGTGAGAAGACTTCTCGGCAAGACCACAAACTACTCGCGGTTTGTGAAAATCTCCATGGGCCGTGACAAAATTTCTGAGCAGAAACCACAAGCTGTCTGTGGTTCGTGAAAACCTTCATGAACCGTCAGAAAACTCTGAGCAAAAATATTGTACAACTCTTACTTCTTGAAAACCTTCATGGACCGTGACACGATCCCAGCCTTACAGACTGCGTCAGTTCTCACGGACCACGACTATGAATATTCATGGATTGTGACAGATCTGGCATCCTGCAGCTATGCATACTTCATAGACCGTGGCCTCAGTGTCGGTCCATGAAACCTTGGCGGCTGACCTAGGGTTATGCTACTTTTTGCCTATTTTCGGCCCAATCTCCTACTAATATATATAGGACCCAAATCTACTCATTCAAAGAGGTGAGATCATATTTGGAAACATAATTGTAGATGAGAGATCTTGGAGAGAAGTAAGGAGTTCCTTTTGTAGGTTTTGTAATCATTTCTTTTCTTTTCTTCTTGCTTTGTCCCAAAGATGTGGAATTCAAATATATATTCGAGTTCCATGTCTAGGGAGTAGTTAGGTTAGCTTGGGATTCATTTTGGCACTTGGTTTGTTTTAAATGCTTTATTGAGATTCATTAGATTCATCATATCTTTGTGTTTATGATATTAGTGTGATTGTTCTTGAATTTTATAAATGCATGAATTTACACCACATATAAACACACACTTTGGGATGTATTCATTTATGGTGCAATTTTAGATGCCCACTTGGGAAGAGAAACCTGGATGTTGGAATGGGTAGGGGAGAACGAGTATCTGTGGGTGTGTGCTTGGGAGATTTGAGAATGCTTTGACCTATTTGTCGTCGCACCGATCTTAGCTGACTTTGTAACTGTTGTCCGAGAGGTTGTGTGTAGAGATAGTGAATAGTGGCAAGCTAGGTGTTGTGTTGAAACCCTAGTATCACAAATAAGGTGAACCTTGGTCCTAGCGTACATAGGGCCCGAGGAGAGTAATTGCATTCGTGGTGACTTGGGTCTCCAAAAGCTTGAGGTCAAGCTCCTTCAAATAGCCATCCTTTTCTAGGCCTTTCTTATCCAATTCCTCTTTGTGCTCAGGGGCTGTCTTTATCAATTCCACCTCATGATTGGAGGCTACCTTGTTCAGCTTTCTCTAACTCCGCTTTATAGTCGGAGGCATCCTTCCTTAGCTCTTTATCAAGCTCAATCACCCTGCCCTCAGAGGCCTTGGATTTGGCAATGGGCACTTGTGCCTCCTTGGCCTTTGCCATGAAGGTCTGGAACACGGAGTCTAGAGTAGCTGAGATGCTGGCCACTTCCAAAATAGTAGCCAAGGTACAATCAGTCACTCCCGGAGGGCTAGGGTTGCCCTCCCCTAGAAGATGCCTCGCATGAGACTGGGCATTCTTGGAGCCACCATCTTGGGATTCGATAACGATGACCTCACCAATCCGCTTCCCTTGGGGAGAGGGAATGTAGGAAAAAGCACCCTTCCGATGCCATTTGTTATTTGTGGAGTTACTAGGGGACTCCGTCTGGACCTCTCAAAGTCTTCCATTCGGACCACCATCTGGACCGAGGGTTCAAAGTGAGCCTCAGAATAGGTATCCTCAAATATCGTACCCACCTCTTCTTCGTTCTCGAGACCAAGCAACTCATCGAAGTTCACTGGATAACATAAAAGAACGATAAGTTTGAAAAAGAAACAAAGGGGGGGGTAAACTAAAAGATATAGAAAAAAGTTAGGATACCGCAAACACCTCACAAGGTGGGGAGAAAATTCTGGGAGGGACCTCTTCAGTATCGGTTTCCCCTAAGGGTTCCGAGCCAGTTTCAACGACCCTCAAAATGGGTTCGGTGGGCTTCAAAAGGGTCAACTTTGGCCTTCTTTTTCTTTGGCTTCTTTGGGGATCCATCATCGGTCCCCAAAGGGGTCTTCCCCTTAATTTTCTTAGGGTTTTCACCCTCAACCACTTTAGTGTTTCCTTTACTCTTCCCAGAAGGGGTCTTCGAAGACTCCGTATGAGGGAATGGCTTAATCATAACTGGTTTGTGGCTGTAGATCCACTCATAAACCTTATCCGACCAAACATAGTCACAGTTCTTAGAGATGTCAAGGGGGGTTCTAGTTGGTAGGATTCTTGTACTTTGGATTTGAATTTCACATTGGTACGAAGTACTCTTCTGTCTCACTCTCGAACGTGTATGTGGGGGTTTAGTGCCATCTCTTACAATTCAAGGAGATTTTTATGGGGTGGTCTAGAAACCTACTACTAAGGGTTATAATCCCATTAATCTTTGTATCCTTGCTACCAACTGTGTGCACCACTGGTCAACTTGCGAAGATATAGTATATTGATCTAAAAGGTTTGTAGCTAGGGGCGATACATAGGCTGTTGCATCGAGTCATTAACGCCATAACTAGGAGTATGAAGTTTGAATGGAGTTGGGCTAGGTTGATATGATGCTCCTCAAGAAGATGATAGAGGATATGGGGGAAGGGAAAACAAAGCCTGAATCTGAGATGGCGCTCGTTGACGGCGCACCTACTAGGCCTCGTATCCCTAGGGTTTTCATCTTCTTGAAGGACCTCCAACTGCAAGCCCTCTGGAAGCCTAATCCAAAGGGGTAGAAAAATAGTAAATTCAAGATCTCCTTGGAAATTGGTTGGGGGCTCTCAAGGATGAGAGTCTAAATCTTGTCAAAGTAGAATGGATTATCCTCCTTGTCCTTTTGAACCTTGGCCTCTTCGGGATCTCGAAGTAACCCATTTCCAATGATAGCCCTTAGGTTGCCCAACGCTACTAGAGGAACACCCTCCTAACTCATTACCAGTAAAATTAGAACCTGTGACTAAGGATGGAATGATACCGGAATCTTAGAAGCAGGAGCCCTCAACCCCGCCGGTAGGAGAAACAGATAGGAAATAGGCCAGAATGGAGCTCTATCTCTCCAATGGTGTTTGCAAAATCTTAATAAGGGGAAAAATAAAGGTCAAAGGAGAGGGAACTTACTAGTTAATGGACGGAGTTTGACCGGAGCTCTCTGAAAAGTGTAACAAGGAGAAATCACCTAGGAGCTCCTCTAAGAGAGAAAGAAGAACTTTGAAAACTTGAAAATGATCTAGGTAAAGAGTGAAGTAAAAGCGCTAGGAAGTGCCTTATCTAGAAGGGATAAAGGTAATGATTGCCTCGAGCCACCACACAATAAGTGAAGGCTTAGAGGTAAATGAGCCACGTGGGTGAGAAATCCAAGGCATTTATGGGGAATGTAGCGCGCGTGGAACCCAACCTGGACTTCACGCGTTCAAAAATAAGAGTGAGCTTCACACCTTCATGACCTTTCCACTTCCATCTTTGGGATCTAAACACCTTAGATTTTAACACAATTTAGAAGACCGAAGGTCGAATCCCCTATTCCTAAATACTGGGATACAAACGCTTGGATTCTAACACAGTTTAGAAGATTGAAGGTCAAATCCCCTATTCCTAAATAATGGGATCCGAACACCTTGGATTCTAATGAAGTTTAGAAGAACGAAGGTCAAATTCCCTATTCCTAAATATTTGGATTCGAACACCTTGGATTCTAACACAGATTAGAAGACTGAAAGTCAAATCCCCAATACCTAAATATTTGGATTCAAATGCCATTGGATTCTAACACATATTAGAAGGCCGAATGTTGAATCCCCTATCCTTAAACACTGGGGCTTGAAGGACCTTGGGTTCTAACACAGATTAAAAAACTGAGAGTCGAATCCCCTATTTCTGGCTGCTGGGGCTCGAAAGCCCTCGGACCCCAACATAGATCAGGGGGCTAGTGACCAAACCCTCTACTCGAAACCTTTGGGGGCTGAAGCCCCCCCATGGAATAGATAAGGTCGGATCCAGACCCTTTGGCTCTGACACAGATAAGAAAGCCGAGGGTCGGACCCCCAACTCATTAATCCGCTCGAACAACATATTCGAAGCTGGCCAGGAGTGAACCCTCAATGCCTAACAGGGATACAAAATTTGTACCCCTAGAGAATTATGGGATCTCCGAGGGTGAACCCTTGCTCAAATCACCGTTTCAAAGCAGCCTTGTCAAAGGGCAAAACAATGAATCCCCGATGCGAGCACAGATTCGAATCCAAGGCCTTAGGATAAATTTGAAGGCCGAACCCTCAACTTTCCAGGGTCTTATTGAATGTGTGAATCCATATTGGGCCCAAAATGCCTAAAAGCAGCCGACCTTTGGTCTATAGCATTGCCCTTTGGTTAATGACTCTTGGGCTGACCCAAAGGAGTACTTGTTCCACAAGCAAACAAAATAGTTGCCCTACTTGCCTACCTATATAAAGGCTAAAGGTAACCATATACACTCAATTATTCATTCCTAATTACACTCTTGAAATACTGTTTGCTTATTTGGTCGTCAGAGCCTCTTTCACTCAGGCACCTCCGGGGGCTTTGTCTTGCAGATTCCGGCTACGGACAGCGGCGGTGGTATAAAGGGGTGCATCAAACCAGACAATGAAAGTGAAGTATGTGTTATTATCTATGATGATCTCGGGGCCCAAGAACCTAGGTAACGACATAGATGTTTACCTCGTTCTATTAATGAATGATTTGTTTACCTTGTTCAATAGTGGGTTATGTGTGTATAATGGAAGTGCAAAAGAAGATTTCACATTGAAGGCCTTGTTGTTTTGTACCATAAATGATTTTCCAGCCTATGGAAACTTGTCAGGGTACTCTGTGAAAGGACACTATGCTTGTCTAGTGTGTGAGAAGGAAATGACATTTTGTCAGTTAAAACATGGGTTTAAAACAACTTATCTTGGCCACATGCGGTTTCTTCAAGATGATCACCCATAGCGTGCTACAAAGAAGTGGTTCAATGGAGTAGTGGAGTATAGAGGCCCACCATTATCATTGATTGTGTACATATTTTTTAAAGAGTTAATTATTTGCTTGATGATTTTGGAAAAAAAATTGGAAAGCTACTTGCGAGGGTAGTTGAAAGAAATGCTCGATATTTTTTAGACTCCCTTATTGGAAGCACTTGGAAATTATACATTGTCAAGATGTGATGCACATTGAGAAGAATGTGTGTGACTCTTTGGTGGGGGCATTTTTTTAATACACCTAATTAAAACTAAGGATGGTTTGAAGGCTCAGCTTGACCTAGTCAAAATGGGTATTAAGAAAGATTTGGGTCCCGTTCAAAATGGTGATAATTGTTATCTTAACCCGCTTGTTATTCAATGTCTGAGATGGAGAAAAAGTCATATTGTGAGACCTCGGTGGTGTAAAGGTGTTGCCGTCTTATTCATCAAATATTAGTTCATGTGTTTCCTTGACCGATTTGAAGTTGGTTGGTTTAAATTCACATGATTGTCACAACTTGATGCAGGAAAATTCCATCGCAATCAGATCGTCTCTGCCATCTCATGTAAGATTATGCATCATGAAGCTCTACTTTTTCTTCAAGTCAATATTTTCCAAAACTAGTACTGTTTCCAAGGTGGATGCTTCATAGTCCATTTAGTTAGGGAGATAAAACTTTGTGGGCCTGTATTTATAAGGTGGATGTACCCCTTCGAGAGGTACATGAAATTTTTTAAACACATTGTTAAGAACCGGTATAAGCCCGATGTAAGTATCGTGCATCGTTACATTACGGAGGAAGTTATTGAATTTTGCACAGCTTATATAAAGGATGTAGATTCAGTAGGCATTCCAAAATCAAGGCATGAAGGGTGGTTAGATGAAATAGGTGTTAAATTTTCACCCCAAATTTGCATAAAACTAGACAACTTCATCAGTATGGACCCTATCCTCCATTGTTAACAATTTAGCCATATGTTAATATTTGAAATAGCACACTTGATATCCTAATGATAAGTCCTCAAACCTATCAGTGGGAACAACCTTTGGATTCGTACACCTACGGACACGAAGGAATTTCACATACCTTTGTTCGGCGTCAATGTTCAAGAACTTCTGGCTCTCCCCAATGTCTTCAACCAGTTTGTGGCTCCTTTCCAATGCATTGTCGTGCTTTCTTTCCTCATACCGCCTCTACCTCTAGACATAATACTAGCAACTTCTAATGAGAATGTGACAGAGGGAACTAGCTAGGGTTGTTTGTTCTTCAAAGAATTGGGGATTAATTCAGAATCTCATTATTATTTATAATACGACTGGTTCCAAACTCTGAAGAGAATCAGACGTTCAGTTATAATTGAAAAGATCAACTTTCGATTGAGGAACTAATCTGTTACATTTAAACAACGAGCCGAGAAAGTTCCTCAATTGGAACTCTATTCTAACCGGATTCCACAATAAACACATTAAAGTAATTTCAAAGGGGGGTATTCAATGCCAACAATAGGTGGGAGGTCCACCCAATTTTCACTCACAAAAACTCCAAAACCCTCATTCCTTACAAAACCACCAAAAATCTTTACCATATACCAAGATCAATTTTCAATCACACCAAACCCTAGTCATTCTACTCTAGGTACACTCTCATTCAATGATCCAGTTGGAATTGAAGTATGTCCATCTTGGTTTTTGAGGTACAAAATGAGGATTTGAGAATATAATCATACCTCCAAGGAAAATAATTGGGTAAACATTCCTTCTTAAAGATTTTTAACATCCATTTCTCTTTTGTGATCTTTTTGTTGGAAGATTACTAGATTTAGGTAGGTTTACATCATAAGGAGTTTAGATTGGCATTTTTTATTTTCATATCTAAATCCTTCCTTTGTAACTTATTTATTGTCTAATGGATTTTTGGTCCCTATGAGCGACTAGATTCCATTTTGTAACCTTAATTTGTAGATTGCTTGTAAGCACTTCGGATTGGTTTAGTGAAGGCCATTTGTAAGAATGGCAGAAGATTGAAGGCCACGAGCCAAACGTGGTGGACGAAAGTCTGGATTTGAAGAACGAAGGTAAGCCAACTTTCTTTTGACCAAATTTTGACTATAAATACCCAAAAACCTTATCCTCTTTCTCTTCATAACTCCTACCCAAATTTCTCTCTAAAAACCCGAGGAAAATTTTATTTCTTCTTCTTTTCTTCTATGTCTACCATGGATTCTTGCTATTTTTTATGGGCTTAGCTAATATAGGATAAATATACTCTTGGGAGCAATTGGTAAGCATTTCTGGTATGAATTTGTGAGATTTGGTTTATCCTATTTTGTGCTTTGATTATCAAGTATGTTTTATGCTTTCTGGTGTGATTAATGCATAATTTAGACTAGAATGATTTATTTGCTTAAACTAGTCGCATTCTTTTCCAAAACCAAACTCCCCCAACTTTGTTACCACACACATAGAGTGACTTCTCTGTGTGCCTTTTAAATATGTTTTAAAACTCGATAAAAACCTCGTTTCCTCATGGATGACCACGTCTTACCGCTAGCTACTATTTAGTAGTTAGCCGTAATTTGGGCATATAAATACTATCTTTGAGAGGCATGTCAACGGCCTCCCAAATTTTGGTGTGGTTACCGTGGAAAAGGCGTATTTTACTAAAGTGTTAGTGTAGTTTTTATGTGCTATTTTTTTACTTGTTTGTTGTTGACATTTTCTTGCTTTTGTGATTTTTACTTGGGATAAGGTTGTATGCTTTAGTTCTTGGTTTATGGTTGGTACTCGTACGAGTAGACAAGAAAACTTGTACTACAACCCCGATCTCTTAGGACACTTCAGAGAGCAAGGAAACTAGCTCCTTTTGCTAACCAAGCTACCCAAGCATCACCTGAAGTAGTTACACCAACTATGGAGAATGATACTACAACCTTGAGGGAGCTCATAGCTCTTAACCTAGAAATCCAACCACTTTGCATCACATTCCCTCCTCTCCCAGAAAATGTCCCTTGTGAGCTTAAGTATGGGATAATCCATTGTCTACCATCTTTCCATGGGATGGGCGAGGAGGATGCGAACAATCATTTTTCTGAGTTACACCTTGTGAGCATGAACATCAAGCCATCTAGAGTTTTGGGGGACAATATTAATCTAAGGGCATTCCTTTTCTCTTTGAAGGATCCGGCCAAAGATTGGCTATACTACCTCCCCCTGGGAAGTTTAACATCATGGAGGGATATGAAGATCAAGTTCTTGGAGAAGTTATTTTTGGCATCCAAGTCGGCGGGGCTAAAGAAGAAGTTATTTTCTAATATTTCCTCCCCTTTGTGCAAATTTTTGCAAAAAGAGGGGGATTTTGTGGTTGACCTAGAATGCCAAAGAGCCTTTGAAGGCAATGCATATTTCTGCCTATTATCCACCCCTAATTGGGACCTCCCTTTTGAGATTATGTTTGATGCTAGTGACTATGTCATTTGTGCGGTTCAAGGTCAAAAGGTAAGGAGATTCTCACATGCTATATACTACGCCTTGATAACTCTTAAAGATGCACAACGCAATTAGTCTACCACAGAGAAATATTTATTGGCGATAGTATTTGCCCTTGAGAAGTTTAGGTCATACTTACTTGGTACAAAGGCCATTGTCTTCACGGACCATGTGGCTTTTCGCCCTTTGATGACCAAAAAGGAAGACAAACCTAGGTTGATTAGGGGGATACTTCTCTTGAGTGAGTTTGATTTAGCAGTGAGGGATAAAAAGGGGAGTGAAAATGTGGTGGCCGACCATCTAAGTCAGTTGACATTGATTGATGAGTTGGAGAAAACTATTGAGAAGCCCAAAAGGGAGACCATTCAGGAAGAATTTCCCGATGAATGTTTGTTTGCAATCAGAGAGGTCTCCCTTGGTATGCCAATCTAGTTAACTTTCTTGTCTGCCAACAATTCCCCCCACATTTCTCCAAAGCTCAAAAAGATAGGTTAAGGAGTGAGGGCAAACATTATGTGTGGGACGATCAATATTTATAGAAGCATTGCCCAGATCAAATGATCCGGCGATGTGTACCGGAGAGTGAAGTGAGTTCAGTTATAAATACTTGTCACTCTCTTGCATGTGGTGGGCACTTTGGTGCCAAGAGAACCACTTTGAAGGTGTTATAAAGTGGTCTCTATTGGTCTCACATGATGAAACATTCTTATCAAATTTTCCAATCTTGTGACAAGTGTCAAAGAAAGGGAAACATCTCCTAAAAGAATGAAATGCCACAAACAAGCATCTTGTATTGTGAGGTTTTTTATGTATGAGGGATTGACTTCATGGAACCCTTCCCAAGCTCTTTTGGGTGTGTTTATAGTTTAATTGTTGTCGATGTGACTAAATGGGTTGAGGCAAAGTCCACGAGGACCAATGATTCAAAAGTAGTGGCGGATTTCTTGAAAGCCAATGTTTTTTACCATATCAGAATTCCCAAAGCCGTGATTAGTGACCAAGGAAGCCACTTTTGCAATCGCACAATTGAGGCATTGATGAAGAAGTATCGGGTAGCTCATAAAACCTCCACGGCCTATCACCCACAATAAAATGGCCAAGATGAGGTCTCAAATCGAGATATCAAATATATCCTTGAGAAAATGGATAGCCCGAATAGGAAGGATTGGAGCATTCGGCTAGATGATGCTTTATGGGCGTATAGGATGACCTATAAGACACTGATTGGAATGTCTCCATATCGAGTGGTTTTTTGGAAGCCGTGTCACTTACCGGTTGACCTTGAACACAAAGCGTATTGGGCCTTAAAATTTTCAATAGGAATTTGGATGAAGCTGATGTGCACCAAAAGTTGCAATTGCAAGAGCTTGAGGAGATTCAAAATGACTCCTATGAAAACTGCGCAATTTACAAGGACAAAATTAAGGCTAGGCATGATAGATTAATCAATAGAAAGGGCTTTGACGTGGGTCAAAAAGTCCTTCCATTCCAATATTGCATTCAGTTATTTTTGGGCAAATCGCGGTCAAAATGGATTGGCCCTTTTGTAGTGATGAAAGTTTTCCCACATGGGGTGGTGGAGATTATGAGCGAGGAGACTTCCAAAGTCTTCAAAGTGAATGGCCACCGTTTAAAGCCCTACTATGAGATTTTCCAACTGGAACTAGTCGAGAAAACACCTTGATGACCCGGTTAGTGAATAGAGGCTTAGGGAAGTGAATACATTGTGCCGACGACGTTAAATAAACTTGGTTTTGATCATTCAGGTGCCATTGATGAAATCCCGTTGATGTAGCTTCATTTTTTGGCTTTGTGAATAAGTCGTACCGACGATGTTAAATAAATTTGGTTTTGATCATTCGGATGCCATTGATGCAATTCCATTGATGTAGCTTCATTTTTTGTGGCTTTGTGAATAAGTCATACCGATAACGTTAAATAGAATTGGTATTGATCATATTTAATTGCTTTATCTTTGTTGTTTTTGGAGCAATATTATGCATGGGTGTTTTTTTGAATGTTTCAGGAAAAATAGAATGAAACAAGGAGGAAGAAGAAGGAAAATCAAAGTTTTGGGTGGAAAACGGCCCGTTCAGAAGCCCCTGCGCGGGCTGCGCAAAAAGAGAGCCAAGAGGTTGTGCACCTGTGCAATGGGATCGAGCAGGCAGCGCGCGGCTTTGATGCCCGCACGTATCACTCAGAACGGAGTGCGATGGCCACGCACACAATGCGCTGGTCGTGCGCCCGTGAACCCCTCCCCCTATTTTTTTATTTTCTTTTTCACCCCCTACTTTCCCTACTTCTTTCTCCTCTTTTATCCTTCCTTTTGCAGGATTTTTCTCCCTCTCTCATTTCTTATCCTCTCTCAATAGTTCTTCTTCCTCTTCCATGACCAAAATCCTTCTCCCTTCAACCTTTACTTCTCAATCCTTCCATCTCTACCATACAAATCCCTACCTTACAATTCCTAAACACCTCCCACACCACAAACAAACCCAATTAATCCTCCAAACCAAGAAAAGTGAAGATTTCTCTTCAAGAACACCCAAAAATCAACAATTTTGGGGTTCTTCAATTCGGAAGAGTTATGAGAAAACGGTGATGTTTCTTGGCACTTGAATATTATTTGAGGCTTATACACCAACTTGGAGCACCCAAATCAATCCAAAAATTCCAAAGCACCATTATGGGTAATTCTTCACAATTTGCCTTCTTGTGTGTTTTGATGAGCTTGATGAGTTAGTCGAGATTGTTGTGCTTGAAGATGGTTATAAGCTCTTGATTAAGGTTAGGGATATATTTGTTGAGGTGGTAGTGTTTGTGCTTATTGTGAAATTTTGTGTTGGTAGTGTTTATGATTGTTGTGGAGATTGTTATGGAGATTGTGGTGAAATCACTTTGTTGGTTTTTGTGGTAGTAACTTTGGTGCAATATTTGTGGACTCTTGTTGTATTACTATTTGGGATTACATTGTTGTTGTGGCTTGGTGAGTTGATCCAATTCTTCTTATGGCCCATAAGAAGAGAAAAATGGGAGAAGCTAGCTTCTCTAACGATACACCTCCCACAGTTTACGACCTATCTCTCCCTTATCATGGGTTAACAAAGATAAAAGGGGAATTTTCCGAAAGATGGGAGAGATTGGACAACAATAGAGCTCTCATGGCCACTCGGTCTGTGGATAAGGAGGTAATGACTAAGCTAGGGTTGTTGGAGGCGGTCACTCATATGTTGGATAAAACTGGCCTAGAGGGCTTTGTGAATGCCAAAGCCCTAACTTATCTATCATGGAAATTAGAGTTCCTCTCCACGGTGAGGAAGACTACTTGTGAGGATGTTACCCCGGGGATTGAGTTCTACCTAATGATAAGAGAAGGAGTGCCACATATGATGATTTATTTAATGTTGGCTTTTAGGTGGAACTTCACTCCGGGTGAAGAGGTAGAAAAGGACTTTGAGCAAGGAAAAGGGTAAGCATTTTGGGAAGCTCTCATAGGAGAGAAAAGAAGACATTGTCAATCATCAGCCTTTTTAATTATCCATCAGGCGATTCGGTATCTCCACCGCATTCTCAATCCTACATTTTTTTTGTCAATGAGAGTTTAAAAAATGTTCCGTAATAGATTTGAAATGCCTTTTAACTTTTATGCCCCATGGAAATGGTTCCCACAATTGGGTTGATGTGTGGATTAATGGATGCATTGGGTTGTCAAACAAAATTTTGGGCTGCACTTGTATAGGGGGTAATAATCACTCTCTTAGCACAACATTTGCATATTCCCCCTCCACCAAACTTGGAGCAAACTGGTCGCTATCCCGAGGATTTTTTCTACACCATCAAGTATATGAAAAGATAAAAAATTATGAAAACCACAGAAGACCACACAAAGTTCCTTTAGCTTCATCGCGAAGGAGAAAAATACATGGCGCTTCCTTCGGATCACCTAGTGGGTATCCTGAAAAGGCTTTCACATTATAACCCCCCTAAGGAGGCTTTTAGAGAATCATTCCCATCCCAAGTGCAAGGAGGCAGAAGTGCTCCACCACCATGAACTCCACCACCGGACTCATTTGCTCAACTCCAAGAATCCTTCCAAACCATGCAAGAAAACATGAACAATGGGTTTAGGAGCATGGACCAACGAATGGAAAACCTCGAGTACTATGTCAAGGACACTTGTGAGGGGATGAATGACAACATGGATGCAATTCTTGCAATGCTCTCATTGTAAAAAATTGTGACATTTCCTTACCTATCACAAAATATGCGTCACTATTAGAATTTTTTTCGTGATGTTCAGCTTGGGCTTAAAATCGAAACAGATCTGAATAACTAGAAAAACTGAGTCATCAAAACCAAATTTGATTTCGGTTTTGGTTTGAATTTGGTTTCAAACCGAAAAAAACCAAATTCATGCGAATTTTTTTTAAAAAAATATTAAACACATATAACTAATAATTTAAATTTTTATAAAAAACATGTAATCTAATTTTACGTCATCAAACTCAAGTATTCAAAAAATCCAACAACTACAATATAAATTCAATCATAACAGTTTTATCATTACATTTAATATTAAAGATCAATGAAATTTTTTAATTTTTAGTCAAATAAAAGATTAAAAATAAAAATCATAGGCCACTCCGCCACTATGTAGAGTTTAAGATGGTAACAAGGCTGCTACAACTTAACAAAGAAAACTACAAACATAATATGCTACTTTGTCCACCAATGAATGAATTCCTTCTTTGCGCCTATTGATTTTCTTCGGCAGTTGAAGAAGTCCATAGACAAGGGTCTCAGCAGTAGGGGGACAACCATGAACATAAATATTAACTGGGACAATCTGGTCACATCCTCTAACAACACAGTATGAGTAATGATAAAAGCCGCCATCATTTGTACAACTTCCAATTGATAATTTTTAGATTTTTTAAATTATTTTATTAACATATGTAAAAAAATTAAATTTTTAATTGCAATTCAATGTTAGGGTCGAATTTTGGATTGAGTTTCAATATCCAAAACTGAACCAAAAACCATATTCAAAAATTAGTTTACACGATTCGATTATCCAAAAATCACACTTTAAATTTGGTTAGAGTTATTCGAATTCATATTATTGGGTATTAAGTAATCGATTTTTTTTCCCACCCCTACCAACATCAAATTCATTCAATCCATATAATTAAATAAAAATCCAATTATATTAATGATGAATCCAGAGTGATAGGTAAAACTCAAAAGCCTTACTTTTCTATTCAATGTTCTTTTCCATTTTTCCTATCTTCTCGAAAAATGAGGAAACAATAATTTTTTCAATTGATATTTTTTGAGCATTTATGTTATTAAATAAGTATTGATTAGCCTCCATTTATTATTTTTGTTCTTTGATTTGATATATTATATTGATGTATTTCGATAATTACTTGATTTAGTTGTTCACATCGATATCTTATTCTCGATCTAGTTGTACCGATCGTATTTTTGTAGTTTTTTTTTGTGTTTTGTAGTTGGGTGTACATTAAATTGAATGCTTCAGATATGTGTTTTTCAAGATGTTTACAACTTGGACAACATAGATCGTGATTTGGATCAAGTGGAGTTACATTTCTTAGATATCCTTGTTTGGTGAAGTTATTGATGCGTGATACGCCCCTCTCTGCCAAGTGATTGTGATTTTCACAAGAAACGAGTTAATGATCTGATGGAGATATTACTGTTTTATCAGATCTTTAATCTGTAATACTATAGATGAATAGTCTAGTTGATATTTAATTTAGAATTATTGACAATAAATTAGTTATTGTTGGAGACTAATTAAATTGGATATCAATTTCACTTATTGTAATCGTTGCTGGATATTTTTCCCAGCACCTATGAATAATTACTTATTTTAATAAAAAAAAAGGGGCAAAATGCATTTATGCACCCCAGTTAATGTGTTTGTGGAGATATACCCATGTGTTTTTTGAAAGTGTACTTATAACCCTATATTTGCACTAATTCATAAAGCCGTACATCATATGCCATTTTCTGACATTGAACTTGACTTTTCCGGCGTTGACCAATTTAAAAGGACCAAAATACCCCTCCATAAATTCCCAGCCGCTCCACCGCCACCAATTTTTCCACCATCCGCCCCACAGGAAAACACCTCTTCGCCAGCCAAAAACCAGCCACCAACCACCTTCTTTGAAAACCCCAACCATAATGATTGAACCTTGTCTACAAAACTAACAATTTATGTTACTGTATAATAGGAAAATAAAATAATTTATTAAATGTAATTAGAAATACAAAAATCTATGATGATTCTGAAAAATAAAAGGTAATAAAAGAATCCAATCATTACTGAACAGTAACAAAATTCTTCCGGTGTAAGATCTCCAGTAAGAATACTAACATGCAGTGCCACGATAAATACTGCAACAAAGACTGACATTAGTCTCGACATGTTATCAGTAAAAGATTGAGAAGGATATAAGATAAAAGATGAAATGTGGTTTTGGAAATGTCGGATAAATTCATATATATATATACTATAAAATATAGTCGTTTATAACTGCTATATTACCGTTGGGAATATAGCCGTTTATAGCCGGTATATTATCACTATACATATGTTGACTAATTATAATTAAATTCTAGAAGTTAGTGTTGTCAAAGAAGATATAAATATATATACATATATTTTGTGTGTGTATATATATACAATAATAATAATAACAAATGAATAAGTAAGTAATATATAAATAAGTGAGTGAATGAACAAGTAAGGAAAAATTAAGGAGAAATGGACGGCGGACATAAGGAAATTTATCCAAAATAATTTGGCAAATGGAATTGCTGGGAAGAGAAAATAAACGGCGGATGTAAGAATTTAATCCAAAGTAATTTTGGCAAGTGGAATGACTGGGAGAAAGAGACGGCGGACGCAAAGATTTTATCCAAAGTAATTTGGGCAAATGGAATTACTGGGAAGAGGAAATGAACGGCGGACGTGAGTGAGAATTTTCCAAAGTAATTTTTTTGTGCAAATGGACATAGGTTACAGGATAAAATTTCAGGTTGGTAGGTGTCAGAACCTGTGTTTTTATCTAGTATAAATATTGGGTTCCCAGTTCTTACCTTCTCACACAGCCTTAAGATTTTTTGCCAAGAGAAGAGTGGTGAGTAGTGATAAAGCAGGAGACGGAAGTTGTCAAGCCCAAGTCTAACCACAGTGAGTGTTTTCATTGTCTTAGCATGAATTGAAGTAAAATATATGTATATTGTCTTGTATGCGTACAGCCTGCCACCAGTGAAAAGTACCCCTCGAACCCATGTCCTCGAATCCCTGTCCTCGGACCTCTTTCCTCAAACCCCTGGTAAACCTTGACCCCTTAAACCCCTGCTAAACAGTAGCCCTCGAATCTCTGTCCTCGAACCTCTGTCCTCGAACCCCTGTTAAACCTGAACCCCTCGAACCCCTGCTAAATAGTAGCCCTCAAATCCCTGTCCTCGAACCTCTGTCCTTGAACCCCTGTTAAACCTTGACCCCTCGAACCCCTGCTAAACATTAGCCCTCGGATCCCTGTCCTCGAACCCCTACTGAACCCTTGTCCTCGAACCCCTACTGAACCCTTGTCCTCGAATCCCTACTAAACCCTTGTCCTCGAACCCCTACTGAAACTACATCTCAAACCCCTTTTAAATAGTAACATCTCGAAACCCTGTCCTCGAACCCCTACTAAATAGTACCTCTCTAACCACTGAAAAGTTTGCCCCTCAAACTACTGAAAAGCCTTCACCCCTCGAACCCACTGAAAGACTTCATTACTTGAACCTTACCCCTCAAACCAGTACCATTGGAACATTATCTCTCGAACCACTTACCACTCGAACCGGTACCACTTATTCCTCAAACCAGTACCACTTATTCCTCAAACCAGTACCACCTGATACCCATTCCACTTGAACCTTCTCCACTCGAGTTCTTTACTCAAACCCCTTGTACTCGAACCTTACCCCTCGAACCAGTACCATTGGAACCTTACCTCTCGAGCCACTTACCACTCGAACTGGTACCACTTATCCCTCTAACTAGTACCACTCGATACCCATTCCACTTGAACCTTCTCCACTCGAGTTCTTCACTCGAACCCCTTGTACTCGAACCCAACTATTCGAACCCCTTGTACTCGAACCTAACTACTTGAACCCCCTGTACTCAAACCTAACTGCTCGAACCCCTGTACTCAAAATACATACTCGAACCTGTACTTGAACCCCATTATAAAGGGACATACCTGTCAAACATAAATTTATAATATCTAAGCACTGTTAAACTGAGTGTGTATATTACTGTGTTCAATTAACGTGAAACTGAGTTATGAACTGCTCCAATATTTTTCTGTGAATGACCATCTTATACTTTATCTTATCGTGTCAAGCTTGAATCATATACTGCTCTGATATATTATGTGGATGACCGGCTTGTACTTTATCTTGCCGTGTCAAACATGAAATATCTGCTACCTGATTACCTGTCTGTAATTTTGGGAGCCCCGACGCGATTGTAGATTGGTCAAAGTCGGTGGGGAACGGTATTGACCGGACTGTCTGATTAGACCGGCTACTCATGGAGTTTCTGGTATGTTAGCATTACCCACTGTACTGTAGTGATACGAGCTCGTAACTGAACATCTGTTTGGGCATGGTTAACGAGACTGAATACTGGACTGACTGATGGCCTTCGGGCACTACTGAAAGGTTGTGCCTTGTATGTTAGTCAGAGTTGCCACATAGGCACTTGGCAGCAACTTGGCACTAACCACCCGTATCCTTTTACTCTGTGCTAGGACATATGTGGCTATTTGTTATTTGATATTCTTTGATCACTAAAACTCAACTGGGTAAATACTGGAAATGAAACCTCACTAAGCAATGAGCTTATCCTAGTTAAACAACCTTTTTCAGGCGAAGAAGAACTGTAAGAGAAAAGCACTTTGATGTCTTTACTTATTTTGAGAGAGATCCTGGATGAACCTTAACATGGATTTTGAATATGTAATAGTTAGGTGAAACTTTCATTCAACACTTATACTAATATTTTCACTGTAATAGTAATTTAGGTTTTTGAATTTATCTAAATCGCTTCCGCGTGAAATTTATTTGCTCATTATTGTTATCATTTTCGGTAGCACGACCAAACCCAACCTGACGTTGTACGTTGGGTTTGGGGTGTTACAGATGTGGTATCAGAGCATTCTCAAACTAATTAAAGGCAAATTCATACTTACCTTAATAAAAGATTCTAGAGGAAATTAAATGAATTATGAATAAAGTAAGGAAAGTTAGTTGTGTATAAATTATCAAACTGACAAGTTTTCTATTTCGATAGATGGACAATAATGTAGAAATTGCAAGTAATACTTTTCAAGAAGTCATTGAGGTAAAAAGATATACCGGAGCCTTCCCGGAGGCATTCTTTCCTTGGGCAGAAATTGTTGACGATTCTTAGTGGGTTGAAACTCACGCCTATCCAAATAGGATAGCACACACTTTGATTATGGAACAAGTGGGATTACTTAATAGGGTCTTTAGCCTCGAGACCCATGGACAGTTGATGAATGATAAAATTTAGGAACAGTACTTGCGTGAAAACGTAGAAGAAGCGAGGGCAAACACAGCAGTCACTGAAAGACATCGACTGAAGAACCAAAGATGTAGGGAGCTCAAGAAATGGAATGTTGAACGACAAGAAACTATCCGAGAAGTAGGCTCGGTCCTGGTAAATATCCAAGAGCTACAGGGAGGTTTGACCGCCTATCATCGACAACCAACGGAAGCACGTTGGAGGCAAATTAGAGAGACTCGAGGCACAATGGAGCAATCTCTTACTACGTTGCGTGACGATTTAATGGACCAATCATACCCTAGAGCGGAGCAAGAAGAAGGAGGTGACTCCACCAAGGATTCGAGAGTCTATTAAAAATTGGAAGCCAACTTTTAGGAGAAAAATTACAGCTAAGATACTAATAGTTTGCAAGATAGGTATTAGAATAAGAAGCGAGTTCCAATTTTTTGACATCGAAAGTCGACACTAGGGGACTATAAAATTATCGCAAATATCTTATGATGAAGCTATAACTACTGTAAAATATTAGTGATGTTATAAAACTATTTTGTGAATTATAATCTTTTGGTTAGAAAACTAAACGAGGATTGACTCAATCCATGGAACTAACTTTTTAAGTATACGAAAATGGAAAGGGACCAAGGAGAAAGTTCAAACTCACCCGCGGGACAGAACTCCCCAACCGCTGGGATGGAATTTTTTGCAAGTCAAGTTACCAAAATTTTGAGCCGCATAATAGAGAGGGACAATCGAGCTCAATCTCTGGTCAGGGATCGAAGTCATAGACCAGAGACGGAGGGCGCGGCCTTGGAACGATTCCAGAAGTTTCATCCACCCAAGTTCAATGGAGGCCCGGATGATGAAGTCGCCAAAAATTGGATTGAAACAATGGCTCGAACCTTCCGAGCCTTGGGCTATATGGATGGCCGGAAGGTGAATTTCGCTATATTCTAATTAGAAGGCACCGCACTAGATTGGTGAAACATTATACAAAGGAAGTGGGACATGGAGGAGACTCCCAGGACCTGGGAAAATTTTGAAAGGGAGTTTAAGATGAAGTACATTCCTCCGCTAGTTATTGAAAGGAAGGAAGCAGAATTCATAAACTTGAAACAAGGCTTAATGAGTTTAACAGAGTATGAGGCAAGGTTTTCTCGTCTCTCTAAATTTGCAGAGAAGATGGTCTCGACTGATGAGGAATGCAAGAGGATATTTATCCAAGGGTTAAGCTGGAATTGAAGGATGCCCTAGCCCCGACCTATCAGAACAGTTATGCTGCAGCTATCGAATCTGCGTGCAGAGTGGAGGAAACCAAAAATGCTTTACGATCCATGCATCAATCAAGAAGAACAAGTGTGAAGTTCCAGTCGGTATACACTCCAGGCCCACATGGAATAAACTTTGAGAAAAACAAAGTCCCTAGGAGAGACATATCCCGACCCTCGGCCATGTCGAAGAACTCGAGCACCGTTTCGAGAGGAACGACTCTGGTTCATTACATGCACTGTGGAAAGGGAAACCATGATGAGAAGGATTGCTGGAGAAAGGCAAAGAAGTTTCTAAGGTGTGGAAATTCTGAACATAGAATATCATAATGCCCGCTAGCTCCGCTGAGTCACTCGTCTCAAACCATGGGGTTGCAACTGTCAGTGGCCAAACTGGCTCAGAAAGGAGGAGTAAATGGGGAAAGCCAACCGAGAGTGCAAGCTTGTGTTTACGCAATGGAAGATAGTAAAGCTCCATATTCAACTGAAGTCATTGAAGGTACCCTTTCTATTTTGGATAAACTAGCTAAAGTTTTGATAGATCCTGGTGCTTCTCATTCTTTTGCTAGTTATTCCTTTCTTGAAAATGTGGAAGATAAGATAAAGAATTTACCCTATAAGTTGGAAGTTAGCACTCCCACAAAGGATGCTAAAATCCTAACTGAACGAGTATGTAGAAACTGTAGGGTAAACGTGGGGTGTAGGGAATTACCCATAGACCTAATTGCTCTACCCTTAAAGGGCTATGAGGTAATACTTAGAATGGATTGGCTCGCTAAAAATCACGCCCAGTTAAATTGGCATACGAAGGAAGTTAAGTTGTGTCGACCAGGGGAACCTCTGATTGAAGTGGATGTAGGAAGGAAAAGATTCTCCTCATTATTAGTTGCTGGAGTCAAGCCTCGATGAATGATTTTCAAAGGGGTGACTAGAATATTGGCTTATATCTTAAATAAGCCAGTGAACCAATTAAAGGAGAAAATATAAATGTGGTCCAAGACTTCCCTGAGGTATTTCTAGACGAACTCGTAAGTTTACCTCCTGAAAGGGAGACCGAGTTTACCATTGATCTGGTACCTGGGGCCGCACCTATTTCTCTGCCCCAATTCTTTCCCTACCTGACGGAAGGGATGGATTCATATTGTATACCGATGCTTCAAGAGAAGGTCTAGGGTGCGTATTGATGCAAAGGGGGCCGCGTGATTGCTTTTGCATCCAGGAAGTTGAAACCTTATGAAAAGAATTGCCCCACTCATGACCTAGAACTAGCTGCAGTTGTGTTTTCCTTAAAGAAATGGAGACATTACTTATATGGCGTCACATTCGAAGTAATGTCAGATCATAAGAACCTGAAGTACCTATTCTCCCAAAAGGACCTGAATATGCGCCAACATCGATGGATGGAATTTTTGGGGGATTGTGACTATGTGATCAATTATCATCCTAGCAAGGCAAATGTGGTGGTGGACGCACTAAGCTGAAAGGTGAATTTGGCTCATAACTAGGTAAAGGAGACAGAGATGTTATCGCAAGCAGAGAATTGGGAATGCGAGACCAAAACTGACCAACTTGTATTCTTCAATCTAAGGGTACAAGTTGAGTTATCCACAGAGATTAAGAAAGATCAAGAGTTAGATGAATCATTGGTAAGGAAGAAAAAGTTTGTTGCTGAAGGGAAATTGCCAGATTTTGAAGTAGACAGCAAAGGAGTGCTAACCTGTAAAGGTAGGTTTTGGCTACCCCGAAATTCAGCAATCACCCAAAGAGTGTTGGAGGAAGCTCACCGATCTAAGTATACGGTGCACCCAGGAGGAACCAAAATGTACCAAGACCTGAAACATCGGTACTGTTGGGATAATATGAGGAGGGACATAGCAGAACACGTGGTACATTATTTGGTGTGCCAACAGGTTAAGGCCGAGCATCAGAAACCATCTGGGTTGTTGCAACCATTAGAAATTCCCGAGTGGAAATGGGATCACATCACGATGGACTTCGTGATAGGACAACCTCAAACACCGAAGAATTTTGATGCAATATGGGTGGTGGTTGATAGGTTGACCAAGTTGGCTCATTTCCTACCAATCAAAGTTAAATACTCCTTGGAAAGACTGACTGTCCTGTACATCCGGGAAATAGTAAGATTGCATGGGGTGCCGATAACTATCGTGTCTGATAGGGACCCAAGATTCACTTCCCGTTTCTAGAGGCAAATGCAAGCTGCATTGGGAACCAAATTGAACTTTAGTACAAGTGCCCATCCACAGACAGACGGGCAGTCGGAGAGAACAATTCAAACTTTGGAGGACATGCTCCGAAACTGTGTTATGGATTTTGGGGGAAGTTGGGGCGCTCATTTACCTTTGGTAGAATTCGCTTATAACAACAGTTACCATTTGTCCATTGGTATGGCTCAATATGAAGTGCTCTATGGTAGAAAGTGTCGAACACCCCTCTTTTGGGATGAAGTGGGAGAGAAAAAGACTTTTCCAGTTACCAGTATACCTTGGGTTGAGGAATCCATAGATAAGGTGAAACAGATAAAGCAGCACTTACAGACGGCTCAAAGTCGGCAGAAGAGTTACGCGGATCATCGGAGAAGGGATTTGGAGTTTGGAGTAGGTGACTAGGTGTTCTTGAAGGTAATCCCTCACAATGGTCTCGTCCGGCATGGCAAGAAAGGAAAACTGAGCCTTAGGTACATTGGCCCTTTTGAAGTTAAACAACGAGTCGGGCCAGTTGCATATCAACTTAACCTACCTAGTCAGTTGGGGAAATTACATGATGTTTTCCATGTGTCACTTATGAAGAAGTACCACCCTGATCACGAACACATGCTAAACCATGAAGACTTAGAAGTGAATGAGAAATTGATGTATGAGGAAAAACCCGTAAAAATATTGGATCGAAAAATCAAGACATTACGAACCAGGGAGATCCCTATGGTTTTAGTATTGTGGAGAAATCATAAGGTCGAAGAAGCAACTTGGGAGTTGGAAGCAGACATGAGGAGTACGTACCCATAGTTGTTCACGGGAAATGGGAATTTTGGGGACGAAATTCATTAAGGATGGGAGATTGTGAAAACCCCAACCGTAATGATTGAACCTTGTCTACAAAACTAACAATTTATGTTACTGTATAATAGGGAAATAAAATAATTTATTAAATGTAATTAGAAATACAAAAATCTATGATGATTGTGAAAAATAAAAGGTAATAAAGGAACCCAACCATTACTGAAGAGTAACAAAATTCTTCTAGCATAAGATCTCCAGTAAGAATACTAACAAGCAGTACCACAATAATTACTGCAACAAAGACTGACATTAGTCTCGACATGTTATCATAAAAAGATTGAGAAGGATATAAGATAAAAGAAGAAATGTGGTTTTGGAAATGTCAGATAAATTTATATATATATATATATATGCTATAAAATATAGCCATTTATAACTGCTATATTACCGTTGGGAATATAGCCATTTATAACTGCTATATTACCGTTGGGAATATAGCCGTTTATAGCCGGTATATTATCACTATACATATGTTGACTAATTATAAATAAATTCTAAGAGTTAGTCTTGTCAAAGAAGATATAAATATATATATATACATATATTTTGTGTATATATATACACACAATAATAATAATAATAAAGTAAGTAATAAATAAATAAGTTAATGAATGAACAAGTAAGGAAAAATTAAGGAGAAATGGATGGCGAACGTAAGGAAATTTATCCAAAGTAATTTGGGAAATGGAATTGCTGGGAAGAGAAAATAAATGACGGACGTACGAATTTGATCCAAAGTAATTTTGGCAAGTGCAATGACTGGGAGAAAGAAACGGCGGATGCAAAGATTCTATCCAAAGTAATTTTGGGCAAATGGAATTACTGGGAAGAGGAAATGAATGGCGGACGTGAGGGAGAATTTTCCAAAGTAATTTTTTTTGGGCAAATGGACATAGGTTACATGATAAAATTTTAGGTTGGTAGGTGTCAGAACCTATGTTTTTATCCAGTATAAATATTGGGTCCCCAATTCTTACCTTCTCACACAGCCTTAAGAAAAATTTCTTGCCATGAGAATAATGGTGAGCAGTGATAAAGCAGGAGACAGAAGTTGCCAAGCCCAAGTCTAACCACAGTGAGTGTTTTCATTGTCTTAGAATGAATTGAAGTAATAGATATATATATATGTGTGTGTGTGTACATATATAACAGACTGCCACCAGTGACCAGTACCCCTCGAACCCATGTCCTCGAATACTTGTCCTCGAACCTCTGTCCTTGAACCCCTGTTAAACCTTGACCCCTCGAATCCCTGCTAAACAGTAGCCCTCAAATCCCTGTCCTCGTACCTCTGTCCTCGAACCCCTGTTAAACCTGAACCCCTCGAACCCCTGCTAAACAGTAGCCCTCGAATCCCTGTCCTCAAACCTCTGTCCTCGAACCCCTGTTAAACCTGAACCCCACGAACCCCTGCTAAACAGTAGCCCTCGAATCCCTGTCCTCGAACCCCTGTTAAACCTTGACCCCTCGAACCCCTACTAAACAGTAGCCCTTGGATCCCTGTCCTCGAACCTCTGTCCTCGAACCTCTACTGAACCCTTGTCCTCAAACCCCTACTGAAACTACATCCCGAACCCTTGTTAAACAGTAACCTCTTGAAACCCTGTCCTTGAACCCCTACTTAATAGTACCTCTCGAACCACTGAAAATTTCTCCCCTCAAACTACTGAAAGGTTTCACCCCTCGAACCCACTGAAAGACTTCACCACTCGAACCTTACCCCTCGAACCAGTACCATTGGAACCTTACCTCTCGAACCACTTACCCACTACCACAGAGACCCACCTCTAGCACCAATTTTATTTTATTCTAGCACCGGTTTTTTCGTTAAAAAAATGGTGCCTAAGTAACCGGGGCTAAATTAGCACCGGTTTTTTTTTGTTAGCACCGATTTTTCAACCGGTGCTAAATTAGCACCGGTTTTTTTTGTTAACACCGGTTTTTCAACCGGTGTTAATTTAGCACTGGTTTTTTTGTTAGCATCGGTTTTTACTCCGGTGCTAAATTAGCAACGGTTTTCTTGTTAGCACCGGTTTTTCAACCGATGCTAAATTAGCACCGGTTTTTTTTAACACCAGGTTTTCAACCGGTGCTAAATTAGCACCGGTTTTTTTGTTAGGACCGGTTTTTCAACCGGTGCTAAATTAGCACCAGTTTTTTTGTGTTAGCACCGGTTTTTCAACCGGTGCTAATTTAGCACTGGTTTCTCAACCGGTGCTAATTTATTTACGACGACAAAAAAAAATTCCTTCCTCTGAAAGCTGCAGCGCGCTGCCGCTTTCAGAGGAAGGGAAAAAGACTCAAAATTAACAATTTTATTCCACATTAATTTAATAATAAAATCAACTTCACAAAATTAATAATTTATTTCCACATTAATGTATACAAACACCTTGTCTCACACGACTATGACAAGAATAATAGTCCTAATTATACAATAATAAAACTACTGCAGCACATACTTACAGCTCTAGAATCTCAGTTTCTTCTCTACTCTTGCAAAAACAAAGGTGAAATGAGTACGTAGTTGGGAGAACAGAACCTATCAGCAGTAATTATAATTCCCAGATTCCGAATTGGAGGTAAAGAAAGGTAAAACAAATATTGAACCCAAGAAATATTTTTAACTGTTGGGCACCGGTACAAATACCAGTGCCCAAAATGTTCATACCGGGGCCTAAATATACGAAAAGCAGCTTCTTAGGGCGGCTTTGAATAGTTTTTTTAAAAATAAATATTGAACCCGAGAGAAAACCCAAGAAACTTTTTCTAAGTATAGAGCACCGATACACATACCAGTGCATAAGTAACTAATACTGGTGCTAATTCCAAAATTTTGAACTTTTAAACAATCCCTTCAAAATTTGGAATGAAAATTAGAAATATTCATTATCCCACCATAACATAGCACCAGTATGAATGAAAAAAAATGCCGGTGCTAGTGTGATTTGATCTCTATGTTAACATTTAAATTTTTACTATTAGGTTCGTAGAAGAAATTTGGAGGCGGAGAATTACAAAATTGAAGACACCAAAGTAAAATTAAATAAGAGATGATTGCGTCTTTAAAATTCAAGGTACAATGGGTGAGTAGAAGTGCCTCTAACATATTTTTGGAAAATTACGCTATAGCCCAAAAATTTGTTACGACATTATCCTTCTGTCCAAATTATATGAATTTTGTTATTCTTGCATAAATATAGAAATAGAAAATAAATTATTTTTTTATTAACATTTTGAAAAGCGCTACTACATGTTCTATAGTAATCTAGAGTTGATTACTTAGAAGATAGAAAAGGAAATCGGAAAGGATTATGGATATGTTCTTGTGCCCGATTGTTGATAAATATTTTGTTACAAACTTGTAAAACAAATGAGGGTGTATAGGGTAGTATCACGTTCAAGCCGATTTCAATCGGAGTTACGAGAAATTGGAGTTTTTATTTTTTGTACTTAGGTCCCTCCAAGAAATTTGGAGTCGTCGAACCACAAAATTGGTGGAACCAAAATGCAATTAAATAATATATGATTGTAACTCTGCAATTTGGGAATGTATGGGTGAACATAAGAGCCTCGAAAGTCAATATTGATTACTTCTATAAATTCTTGGAATATTACACGGTGGCCTAAAATTGTGTTACCACATTACCCACTGCTCCAATATACATGATTTTTGTTATTCTTGCCTAAATATAAGTCTTCAAAATGTATGATTTTTTGGTGAATTATTGAAAAGCGCTAGTACATTTTCTAGAGTAAATTATGTTTGATTACTTGGAAGTTACAAAGTGAAATCGGAAAGGATTGTATATATGTTCTTGGGCTCAATTGTTTATAAATATTCCCTTACATGCATGAAAAATACAATGGGGCTGTATATGATAGGATCACGTTCGAGCGGATTTAAGTTTGAAGTTACAAGTAAAGTTTTTACTTTTTGCACTTAGATCCCTCCAAGAAGTTGGAATCGTAACTCTGTAATTTGGGAATGTATAGGTGAATGGAAGAATCTCAAAAGTCAATATTGATTAATTCTATAAATTCTTGGAAAATTACACTGTGGCCTAAAAATTGTGTTACCGGTGCTGAATTTATTCATAGGCACCAGTTTTTTGTATGCAGAATCTGAATTTTGGTTTGTAGCACCGGCATTCAGTGCATAAGCCCCGATTTGTTGTGTACCGGTGTTGAATTTATTCATAGGCACCGGTTTTTTGTGTACCAGTGCTGAATTTTGGTTTTTTAGCATTGGTATCACTGACATACTGGTGCGTATGTACCTGTTTTCCAGTAGTGTTTCATGTGTTCATGCAGTTACATCCAGTGTTCATTATATTACTTCATACGTTTCAATAAATTATAAAACACCTACTTTTTCCGAACAATTTGCATATAGCCAAATTTCATACCTTGAGGAACTATCCATCAGAATAATATTACGTTACTTCATTTGTTCATGCAGTTACATCTAATGTCCACCATATTACTTCATACGTTTCAGCAAATTAACAAACACCTACATTTTCTCCACATCATGCATATAACTGAATTTCAAATCTGGCAAAACAAATTCCACAATATAAAAACGTTACTTCATGTGTTCATGCAATTACTTCATGCGTTTAATTGTATATACGAAATCAAAACTAAACCTTGATGTATACTTGATGAATTTTTAGACTGAACATATATGTTACATTCTTCCTCATACAAAATAATTTCATTGCCTTGAATTGCTTCGTTTCCCATATCTAATAACAACAATACCTTAGATCGTGGATTCCAACCATTGAAAGTAAGATTTTAAACCGTAACACTAAGATCTTAGACTGTAGATTTCATATAATTGAGATTTCAACCATAAAACTAAGAATTTCAACCTTAAATTTCATATTACCTCGATAATTTCACCTTCGCAAATCTTAGAAGCTTTGAAATATGCTGTTCTTTAATCTTTGTGTCGCAAAGTTCCACAAAATTTCATCACAAATTCCTATATTGGTAGATTTGTGAAAATTTACAGATTTCAATTTCGGAGCTTGATCGCAAAACTGAACCGGAGATTTATAGAGCTTTGATCGGCAATTTCAGAGCTTGAATCTGGTGTTTCGTGGCACGAATTCGGGATGAGTTTGAAGAGGAATGAAATTCCTTTTGGGAGGAAAGAGATCTGACAGTTACTAGGGAAGAGAGAGAAAATCTGGTTGGCCCATTTTTGTTATAACCTAGTTTTTGACCCATTTTCAGCTTATTTTCCTATCTTGCAATCAGGTCCTATTTTTTGGTTCCCTTTCTATTTATTGCAGGTTGGTCCCTAGTCTCACCATTTGCTATGGTGAGATTGTCTCACGAGAGTTTTTCTCAAAACGTATACTAGAGAGTTAGGATGATACTGTATATTTTTATATCCTTAATTTTTTTATTTTAAAGACCTTCTGTGATTGTGTCAGAAGTTTTAAAATAAGTGATGATATAACTCTAGAAATCAAAATAAGTGCTAATATAACTCAAGAAATATTGTTATGTTTTAATGGTAAAATAGACTTAATGAGGGTCACACAGTATAATTTTTTAAAATAAAAACTTAAGGGCATTTTGATCACTTCTAGTGTGGTGGTCTATGTCGAATATTCCCAGTTAATGTTGGTGTTGGATCAATTGGGTATAACGGTAGCATTCAATTACTACTTAGAGTTGTTTCAGTACGAAGAAAGGGATTATTTTAATACTTTTTAAAGAATTCATAATTTCTTTTGAGTTATCCCTTTTTAAAAATAATAATACTACCTGTGATGGTTGGGGTTTGGCGGACTCCTACCTGTTTATTAATTTAAAAAATAAATAGGTACATAGAAGAGGGGGACTTATACCTCTGATAAAAACACCGTAGGTTCTAAATACATGAAGCCTATAGTCTAGAGAACCCCGGATCAAGTGTAAAAAAATAAAACGGACTAAGAGTTTCATTACATCGTGGAAATCTAGAAAATTTTCCAAGAAGTTAATGATCAAACATATGGAATTGATGCAGCATCCAGAAGGATATTTCCTTGAATTTCCTAGGATAAACCTGCAAAATCAAAGACATTATTTACCTGTGTAGAGCTTGCAAGCTTTGCTAGTGCATCTGCTACATTGTTTGCTTCATGCAAGATGTGCTTCAGTGTGAAATTGAGATTCAGAAGGGGGGTTTTGATGCCTCTGATTTCTTCAGTACAGGTCCATGGTTCTACAGTCTTCCCCTCAAGGATGTGCAATAAAATCTGGGAATCCACTTCAATCTCGATGTTGTGCTGCCAGTTGTAGACCGTGTTTTAAGGCTGAGGCTTATGCCTGTAGGGTGGAGCAATTGGGTATATTTTTGCCTGTGCTACAATGACTGATCCCTTGGAGTTTTTTATTATGGCTCCAATACCTGCATTTCCAGATTTTAACACAGATCCATCTATGTTCAATTTATACCTTCCTTGTAATACCCATTTCACATTTCTAATTTGTTTTTTTCTTCTGATGATCTTTCAATAGCATGAGTTTGTGGATGTTACTGGATAGATTCCAGTAACATTTGATCCTTTTACTCAAGAGAATATCATTCAGTAGAAAAAGTGTGTTTTTGATAACAAGATCAATATTTGATTTCTGATTATCAAATATGGTCTTGTTTCTATAACACCAAATGGACCAAGTAATCAAAAAAGGTATCGACTTTATTATGTCATTAGCCTTTTTGTTTGGGATGTTTAAGTTCCAATAGAAGTAAAATCTATCCTATAAAAACAAAAAGGCCTGAGACTGTATAGAGAAGATTTGATCTACAACTTTCCATATTTTCTCAATTTCAGGACAGTTACTAAAGTTGTGATGCAAGGTATTAGAATCATTTTTTCAATACTGACATTTTGAAGGCATTTGAAAAGAGAAATCTTCTGAAATGTCAAGCAATTCAAGCAAACGATTGAGCATTCTCCACTTTAAAAAAACTAATCTTTTTAGGGAGAAAAGAAGACCATAGATATGGAAAAGATTAAACTGTTTGTTCTTAGGTCTGAGAAGCTCATAAGCTGATTTTAGAGTGAACTGGCCATTGGGATTTGGTTTCCAAACCATTCTGTCTTCATAATCAGGCCAGATAGTGAATTGGTGTTCCAATATCTGTGTTACATTAATTGGAAGAGTGTATTTTAGTGTATGATTATGCATCTTTGACCACTGACCAGTTCGTGGTTCTGGGTTCTTCTCAAACTAACATGCAATTAAATTATCCATGGGGTTCCTGGGGTCAGCACTCCGATGCTTAAGTTAGTCCAGGCATCTAAATATGATTAAGACAGAATGAATCATAAGTAAATACATGCCCTGTATTTATACTCCATGTCATAAATAAAGTTCTCCTTCATTATTGCCCTTAATTACCCATAAATGCTGTAATTAAGTTAGAGTATTAAATATTCCTCTAACTGGGCTGCCATACCTTCGGCCCAATGGCCTTCTTGGGCTTAACCTCTATCAAAAGCCCCCAGAAAAGTAGGTTCTTGACCTGGAAAAGCTAGAACGTTACGAAGGTCTTCAAGGTCAAGAATGCATGGGACAATTCGAGGGATTTGAAGACTCGAAATGAATCATTCACTTCATTGTTCCTGCCTTTGAGGGTGAGAACTTGGTTTTCTAATCAACTCCATCGATTAGGATTCCAAAAGGGTGCACGCATAATGTACAACAGCTCGTGTCGCTACTCCCCAAACAGCACGTTGTGAGAAGACAAAAAAGTGACTATGTCTTTCCATAACTTTTATATTTCCAAAAGCAGTAATAATTACCCGTCACTTCAACCTCCATAATTACCTCTCATTCGCTCTTCCTTATTCACTTTTCTCATTTGCATGCATCTTCTTACGAGTATTCTTTCTATATTTCTCTTTAGAGCAATTCAATCCCATCACCTTTCCCAGAAAATCAGTAAGCTTTTTTATCCCTATTCTCATTCTAATATTTTTGTTTCCTCCCCTTACAATCATGGCCCACTCTGGTAAGGGTTCCACTGCCGAGAAATTTTCCTGCCAGGTTAGGGTAGGCGGGACAGGGGTTAACACGCCAAAGTGGACCATTAGTGATCCGAAATAGACTCATTCTAAAGAACTCCAGTACAACTCAGACACTGGATATGGCGTATCTGATTATGGTTGTAATAGTCCTGGGGAAAAGAGGGTTTTCCCCATAACTGACATGCCTCCTCGAGATGTAGTTGAAAACTGGCCTCCAGGCCTGGGCAAGCCCTATATAAGGAGGTCTCCTACAAGTAGCAAGATTGGTTTCTACCCTCCTCCGAATCCAGAACCTGAGTAGGAAAGGGTGTCAAGTAAATCTTTGACCTACATGGAGGCACCTCTCAAAGCCAGAGAAGAGGAGGGGAGGACAATCCTTGAGGGAGAGGAAGCACCCTTGAGAACACCTCAGGTATCTCTTCTAACTAAACCCTCTCAAAAGAAGAAAAATGGGGTTTATCGAAGATTGAGGCTAAAGGACTCAAGGAGGGAGCCCCTAGTTCTAGTAGTAGGAATCGCTATTTCCAAAATTTTGGACTCGATCCCTCCTGGCCAACGAGTAGCCCCGGATGCCAATTGACAACCCTTCCCAGAGGGAGATACCCCTCATAACCTCCCCAAAGAAAGATCGTCTATTTCCCTTAGACATCTTCGTTGTGGGCTCACATTTTCCTTTCTGCCCTTTTTTTCTAAACTTCTTAGACAATTCCAGATGAGCCCTGCACAAGTCTACCCCAAAGTCTTGGTAATCATTATAATGTTCTTGGCTAGATGTGATGAGTTTGGTATTAAGCCTAGTTATCAGCTGCTCTATTTTCTATACTTTATGCCCTATAGTGGGAGGTCTACCGATATGATTGTCACGTTTGTCAGCCGAGAGGTACATCATACGGTTTTTGGGGTTCTTGGCAATTCGGGTGACTGGAAAAGCTGGAAGAAAGGTATCTCGTTTGATAGCAGGAAGTATCAAGTTCCTCCGTGGAATTAGGCCATGCGAGTTGAATATCCTAAACCTGGGGAATTTATCTACCCAGATGCCCCCCGAGAGGGATGGACAAAAACTATTGTCTAACCCCCTCGACTACAGCCTCTTCAACAATCCCAACTCCTGGATCAACAGCTTTGCGTTCTCACCTAGAATCTATGAAGAATATGTATATAAAACACTCCAGAGGGATGCCAGAAAGAGGAGAAGAGGACTCGAGGGCCCCAAGGATGAACCTCCCCTCGAGACCATCGTTAGTGATGTTAGGCATTCGAGAGCCTCTGAAGATGCCTTAATAGAGCAATACTTCTCTTATTTGTTGTGTTATTGAGTTTATTGTTACTAACTTTCTATAGGCTTAAAGAAGCAGAAGCCCTCGAAGCAGGGTCAGGCTTCTCCCAAGGGGACTATTAAGTCCTCAAATCAGTCTTCCACTCCCTCAAATTCAGCATCTCTCCACTCAAAACCAGCTTCCCCTCTTGAAATAGGCCGCAGAAGGCCTTCCTCAACTATTGGTGATGAGCAGCCACCTCACGCCAAGAACGTTCGCCAGAAAATGAGAGCGAACAACAACACTATCAATTCCTCCTCACCAAGGCCATTAATAGGAACATATAGTGGTGTAGATGTTCATCAGCAGTCTCCTCCCCATTCGAATGATAAGGCGTCCGTATCCAAGATCGAGCATCACCTCTCGAAGATGTCCTCTGACCCTGAGGTTTTCTTCCACTCTTCTCCTTCTTTCTTTTTTTCTTTTTTTTAAAATACTTATTTAGCATCCCACTTTTTTATATCATCAATCTGAGCTGATTTGTTTTACCAGGCCTCCCAAATTTTTCACGAAGCCATCGAGAGAATGGCGGCCTTCCTTTCCCTATGTTCCTCTGGCCGCGATAACTTCCACGAGGAGCTCAATAAATAAGAAGTTGAGATTTTGTGGCTAAAGAAATCTCATGAGGATCACCAGTGGACTCTCGAGGAGAAAATAGGGTCCTTGTTGAGAAGGATAAGGCGCTCATGGAAAAAGATAAGGCGCTTGAGGAAAAAAACTTCTGGAAGAGGAGAGGTAAGGTGTTGATGCTGAGAGGCATCAATGGGCGTTAGAGAAGGACACCCTCGCAAAGAGGGCTCAAGCTGCAGAGGATCTGGCCACGCAAATCCAACTGCTCGAGGCCTTCAAACACAAGGTAACTAACAGCCATAAGCTGCTTCAAATTTTTCTAGGTCTTCTGGGTGTGGCCAAGCAAATCAGCTGTAGTGAATTAGCCGAGGACTTTTTAAAGCCACAAGTGTCCATCTCTCTATCTGAAGATCTGGCCAAGCAGGTGGACGAACTAGTTAATCCAGAGCTCGAAACCACTCTGGACACGAAATGGGATGAGGACATCAAGAACAACGGCCTTCATTTTTACCCTTTTGGATTTCATCAAGTCCAAAGGGCAGTTCTTTACTGCTGAGAGGATTTGAGCAATCCCCCTTCCAGAGGCTGCTAACGCCTCTCCTGAGCAGGATTCCACCTTCGGCCGAGTGGAAGAAATGATTGCTTCCACATCAAAAGAAGATGATTCTAGGATTGGTCCCTGATTGTAATTTTTTTCACTTAGGGTCCCTCAATTGTAACCCTTTTTTTTTACTTTGAGTATCAATAAAAATACATTTTTTGCCATGACTTATTGATTTACCTTTGTTTTCTTTTTGTAGTATAATTTGTTTAAAATGGTGTTAGAAGGCACTTGTGAGGAGCTTTCGAGTGCCCAAAAAAAGATGAATGGGACACACACAGCTACTGATTGCCTTTCGAGATCTTTCTAAGTGTAATCAAGAAAAGGACTCCTTGAAGGACAAGCTTCACCGACTCAAAGCTGAGATGAAGCTGTGGCAATCTAAAGACCATCCCAATTTTAAGGGGTTTTTTAAGGATTTCCTAGCAAAGAATTTAATGGTACTTATCCCTTAGAAGTGGTCAAGGGTCGTGATCCCGCTAATGAAGAACTAATGCGTCAAATTTTTTTGAAGTTTGGTTCTCTGAAGTTTTGCCTTGCCACTGCGACTAGGCTTCCGGTAGTGGAAGGGCCCCTAATTGGTTGATTGGGAAAAAATTGCAAACTGGTAGCCTAGAGGGAATTACTTTCCGAACAACATCTATTAGCTCAATGCAGAGTGGCTAGTCTTGAGGAGAACTTGCTCGCTTGGAAGATAGCCAGCGAGGATCCCCTTTCTTCAAGCAAACCTCCTCTGGGCCCTCCAAGTGAGCCCCTTGTGTGAAGATAGCTCTTTGGTGGAATCTCTTTTATCCAAGAACAAAAGCTTTCTGGGGAGATCGAGGCCTGGAAGATACAAGCCACAGAAGTTAAGCAGCATTTCACTGATTTTGAAGAAATAATTGCCGCACACGATGTGAGTCTTCGTGCCCACGTGCTTTCCCATTGCATTCCATCCTCCTAATTAATCCGCAATGATAATCTTCCCAAGTTTCTACTTAAAGTTTCTCAGTACTGGATGGAAGAAGTCAACGTTCATGAGAATGGGACTCTTCGGCATAAAAAGGTTTTGACCTCATTCTCGATTGGCTGGTAGAGTTAAAGGTGAGGAAATTCTCCCCCTCGAGCTTTCACTCTGCCCCTCGGTCTTAGAAGTCTGCCACTAAGGAAGTTGAATGGAATCTTGTCCCTTCAAGCAAAGTTACCCAAGGATCTTCCTCAAAACTTTGCAAAAGCATTGGGTTATCCTCGAAGGTCCCATTCGAACCTTCCACAAAAAATAGTGTAAGACCATCGTCATCACTCCCCTTGATCCCTCAGAATATTCTGTAGAGGAACAAATAAAGGATATCCAAAGGGCAGGTGGTATAAAAGTTGAAGAACTCGAAGAAATAGAGGCAAACGTGAAGGAGCTAGGAAAACCTATCTCCACTGAAGAATTGTTTCAGGCGGGATTTTCTCCTACTAGATAAATACATTTAGATGAATAAACTTATATAGTTGCCAGTATAAATATCGTATTCCTAATATATTTGTTGGAGTTTAAATAAACAACCAATATTCTTTCCATCTCTTATACTTTACCCCTTGAATATGAGCGCCCTCTACAATTTCCTTAGGCGGAGCAAAGTACGAATATATTTGGTAAGTAGAAATTAGGTAATTTATAGACATAAGCATTTTACCCAGGTGCAGTGTTTCCACCTACATCCTGCTAATCTCGCCTACTAATTTCTCATTTCAAGATAACAAAATAGCCTTTGAGTGCCACTTTAGAGCAAACCACTCAAACATCAACTAGAGTGCCGCTTTAGAGAAAACCACTCGAACATCAGCTGTAGCTGGAAATATCATCTAGAGCGCCGCTTTAAATAAACCTGCTAGAACATCAACCAAAGTGCCACTTTAGAGGAAACCACTCGAATGTTAACTAGAGTGCCGCTTTAGAGCAAACCACTCGAATCATCAACTAGAGTGCTGCTTTAGAGCAAACCACTCGAACATCAACTAGAGTGCTGCTTTTGAGCAAACCACTCAAACACCAACCGTAGCTGGAAATATCATCTAGAGCACCTCTTTAAAGCAACCCGCTCGAACATCAACCAGAGTGCAGCAAACCACTAGAATATCAACTAGAGTGTCGCTTTAGAGAAAACCACTTGAACATCATAGCTGATAGTATTTTCTCAAGTTGGTAATGTTCTACCTTCTTGGCAGTCGGACCCCGTTCATCTGTTCGAGAACATAGCTTCCTCCCGGGTGTGATTCGATCACTTTATAATGTCCTTCCCAATTTACAGCTAACTTCACCTCGGGGTTCCTTTCTGCTTTTCTCATTTTTCCTCATTACTAAGTCTCCTGGGTTAAACAACAGCTTCCTTACCCTTCTGTCATGGTATCGTCTAACCCATTCCTTGACTTTAGCCTCATGTACAAAAGCTAACTCTCTCTTTTCCTCCAACATACCCAAATCTAGACATCGGTTCTCATCTGCAGCAACCATCATCCTTGGGCTAGGAACTCCTATTTCCACAGGAATTACTGCTTCTGAGCCATATACGAGACTATAAGGAATTTCCCCAGTAGTGGAAGACTCGGTTGTCCGATATGCCCACAACACAATGGGTAATTCCCATTTCCAGTTACCTTCTGCCCCCTCGAGGTGTGCTTGTATTCCATTTACTATTTTTTGGTTGGTCAACTCCACTTGCCCGTTGGCTTGGGGGTGGTAAACAGGTGTCATCTTTTACTTAATCTGATATTCCTTGCACCACTTCTTGAAGGGATCCTAGGAAAACTGTGTTCCATTGTCCGTAATGATCGTTCTTGGGATTCCAAAATGGCACACAATGTTTTTCCAGCAAAAGGAGATGATTGTTTTTCCTCTTATATTTGTCAAGGGTCCAGCCTCTACCACTTTGTGAAATAATCAACAGCTACTATTAGGTATCTGAATTTTCCTGGCGCTTTCGAAAAAGGACCCACCAAATCGATCCCGCATTTGTCAAATGGCCACGAACTATAGATGTTTCTCATTTCTTCCTGTGGAACATGTGTTATAGATGCATGTCTTGGACATTGATGGCAAGATTGAATATACTAGTTCGCGTCCTTAAACATTGTCGGCCAGTAAAACCCTGCTCAAATGAGCCTCCTCGCCATGGACATGGCTCCCTGGTGGCTACTGCATACTCCTTTGTGAACCTCTCTTATGAGATAACAGCCTCATGAGGGTTAACGCATCAAAATAATGGTTGTAAATGACACCTTCTATACAACCCTTCTTCCTGCAAAACATACATTGGAGCCTTCAATTTTATCTTTCTGACATCCACTTCATTTTTAAGCAGGACTCCCTCTCAAAGATATTCCACGAACGGTGTCATCCAGGAGTCTTCCACTTCAATTGCCATCACCATGGGTTCTTCAATTTCCTGCTTAAAGTTTCTATGAGGAGCTGCTACTATGATTGGGTTCCCAAATCTGAAGAAGTGAGCTTACTTAGAGCGCTTTCTTTATGATTAATTTTTCTCGGAACCTACGTCAAAGTATAAGATTTGAATATTTTTAACAAGTTCTTCGCTACCTCAAGGTATCTCTGCAGGTTACGCTCTCTGCCCTTGTACTCTTCATTTACCTGCTGAACCACATTTAAGAGTCACTGAAAACCTCCAGTTCCTCGACCTGCAGCTCCTTTGCAAGATACAATCCAGTGATTAGTGCCTCATACTTAGCTTCATTGTTAGTTGCTTTAAATGCAAAGTCCAATGCATAAGGGTAATCTCTGCCATTGGGGCTAGTTAGTAGGACCCCGGCTCCACTTCCTTCTGAATGTGACGAACCATCCACATACAACTTCCATATCTTTCTTTCCTTTGTTTCCTCATCCTGAATGGGATCCAAACACACCTCAAGGGGCTCTGTAGTTTCCACTATAAAGTCTGCCAGTGCCTACCCCATAATCGCAACTCGAGGTTGATACTGGATATCATGCTCTCCCAATTGTACTGCCCACTTCATCATTCTTCCTGAAATCTCTGGCCTTAGCAGGATCTGTTAATGGGATGGTTCATGAGCACCACTATCTTATGTCTCTGTAAGTAGGGTCTCAACCTTCGGGTTGCATATACGAGGGCTAGAATCAACCTTTCGAGAATCGTATACCTTGTCTCCGGACCCTGCAAGGCACGACTAATAAAGTAAATCGGATGTTGAACCTTTTCCATTTCTTTTACCAGAGTCGCGCTGATTGCTAGCGGCGATGCAGATATATACAAGTACAACGTCTCATCCTTGTCTGGTTTCATCAAGGTAGGAAATGTCCCCAAATGCTCTTTAAACTACTCGAATGCCTCGTCACACTTGTCATTCCACTCAAACTTATTTTCCCTTCAAATAACATCAAAGAGGGTAAGTGCTTCTCTGCCCCCTTCGATAAGAACCTGCTTAATGCTTCAAATTAGCTTCTCGAAGCCTACCAAATATTTCTTCCATCTTTTAAGAATTCTTCATAACTTTTGCTTTTGACCACCATGTCATCCATATATATTTCCATATTCTTCCCTATCTGTCCCTAGAACAGTCTATCCACCAGCCTCTGGTAAGTAGCTCTAACATTCTTCAACCTAAAGGGCATCTTCTTATAGCAGTACGTGGCGACATCTGTAATCAACCTTATATTTTCCTTGTTTTCCTCCGCCATGAGGATTTGGTGATACTCTTATGCACATCAAAGAATGCCAAAATTCGATATCCAGTGATAGCTTTCACCACCTTGTCGATTGGTGGCAACGGGTAACTATCTTTGGGACATCACTTATTTAAGTCAGTAAAGTCTATACACATTATCCATGCTTAACCATGACATGGTAAGCAATCCAATCGGGATAAAATACCTCCTCAATTATATCTGCCCTCAATAACTTCTCCACCTTTTCTTTAATTGCCTCAGCTCTTTTGGGAGCGAACACCCTTCTCTTCTACTTCACTGGCTTAATCGAGGGGTTAATGTTCAGTTTATGTAGTGCGAGGCTCAAAGGGACCCCCGTAAGGTCAGAGGTATCCCACGAGAACACGTCTCTGTACTCTCCAAACAAGTCTTTCAGTCTTTCTTTCACATCCTCAGGAATTAGTTTCCCAACAGCTACTGACCCTTTATCCTAAATAGGCATCTATATTGTATCAGCTTATCCTTCATCTGTGTGTACTGCCGGTACATCCCTTTGTTTCTTCACTTCCCGTACCGCAGCAAGGTTACATTTTTGGGCCACATTCTGATCCCCTTGAATGGATGCCACCCTCCTTTCAGTTGGGAACTTCATCATCAGGTGATACGGTGACTAGACCGCCCGAGCCTGGCACATCTATGTCCTTCCTAAAATCACATTATAAGGGGAAGGTGCATCCACGACAAAAAAATTACACCTGATGGTCACTCTCTTGTCTCTATCTGCTACTCGAATGAGCAATGTTATCTCTCCTATTGGGAATATTGGTTTCCCATGAATCCTGATAAAGGGGAAGCAAATTTTTTCAAGTTTTCATACCCTATGTCCAACTGGTCAAAACACTCAGCAAACGTCACTTCTACCCCACTTCCATCATCAACGAACACCCTTCTGATCAAGGACGTTCCAATAATGGCTGAAATTACCATAGGATCCGCATGGGGCACTTGGTCCGGCACAGCAACCGCTTTCGAGAAAGTGACTATCTTATCTGGTCGAAACCTCTTATGACAGGGCTCTTCCATGGGAACCCTTCGAGCTTCAGCTCTAATAACAGTGTTCAAAGATCTCTCTCCCACCATACCATTGATGACATTAATTATCCTTCAGATGGGTGGGTTTTCTCTATTTTTATGTACCCCTTGTTGCTCTTGGGGTCTATCATGCCTACCTTCCCGCCCCCTGCTTTAAACTACCTGCTCTTGAGGCCTTCTATCTCATCTACCCCCATTGTTTTAATTTTTTTTCTTCTATAAGGCTGCCACTGGTTCATCCGAGGCCTCGAGGGGGCAGCCTGGTTCCTATGTCCCTGTCCTAGAAATCGTCCCTATCAATCTCCATCCTTAACTGCATGTAATCATTTGTGTCATGGTCATAATCCCTGTGATGATCACGGTACCAATTTGTTGTTCTCTGGGTTGCAACTAACTCGTACGAACTCTAAAAGGGTGGGGGTGTCAGGAACAACCATCTATGTATGCTTAAAATATATGCAAGTGTTCTTCCTCTGGGAGTCGGGGGCAATAGATTATACCTCTCAAATGGTGTTCTTATGGGTTAGACTGGCCTTTTTCCTCCATGCTCTACATTTCTTCCTACTTTCTTTGTAAGGCTATCTCTTTTCCTTCTAGTTACCTTCTCTACCCTCGAATACTGTTTTACGACCTCCTGAAGTTTTTGCAAAGTCTTAGGGGTATTGGTACTCAACTTCTTGTATAATTCCAGGTCATGCATCCCCAGCAGGTACCCCTGGATTACCTCATTCTCCATTATTTCTATCACCCCCAAACTCTCGTCTACATACCAGTGATAGAAGGTTTCTGTGCTTTCCCCTTGCCTTTTGCTTCGTCTGGTAGAGTTCTAACAAAGTTTTGGTAAACTTCTTCTTCTATGCGCACTGGCTCAACAATGCTTCGCTGAAGTCCTGATACAATTGAAGCGAGCCCCTTAGCAACTTATTAAACCACACTTGTGCCTTTCCCCGCAAGTAGCTACCTACCAGCTTGTATGTCAATTTCTCATCAAAGTCCCTCGAAGTCATCAAGCCCAGGAATGTCTGTATGAACTCTCGAGGTCAGTTTCACCACTGTATATAGGAAGTCCTTCCAGGGGCTTCATTTCTATTAGCCATCGAACCCCTGTGATCACCGAGCTGAAAGGAGACCCCGCAGCCTGGCCCAAGGGGCCGATCAACCTATCCAATTCCTTTCTTAACGATTCACGTGCTGCCCTCACAGGTAGGTTCAGCCCCCTATCATGACCACCCAAATGTGGCATATAAAGAGGTTGCATTCCTCCGTATCCCGGGTTCATCCAATGCTATCCGAGATTCGGGTATGCTGGCGGTAGGGGTGGTTGGACATAAGGATTGTACAGCCCCTGAATAATTCCCATACTCCTGTATCCTTGCATGTTAGAACAGGCCATTATTCCATATGTTGTTCCTGGACCGGCCAAGTTGAGGGTAGGAGCAAATGGGACTAGGGGAGGTAGTGCATATATGGGACCTTGGGAATAACCAGGAATATAGAAGGATGAGGCCTATCCTGTAGCGGTTCTCTAGCTTATCCTTGATAAGGGTAGGCTATTGGGGGTTGAGAAGCCCACCCCGTAGTTATTTCCAAAGGTGAGGGTTGTAATGCCCCCATTGTGACACTATCTTCCCTCGGAGGAGGAGGGGTGATTCGGTAACCGGCTGCAGCCAGGACCTGAGCTGCTCGTTTCACATCTTGATTTGGGGTCGCCCTCCCCACGTTCTGATTTCCTTGCCCATGTTGACCATAGGCTTCCATAAACAAATCTCCTGAAACCTCTGTAAACCTTCCATCCCTAGAATTAGCCACCATTTCGAGCAGGGAATCGGTGCTTCCTTGTCTTTGCTCTCCCATCACTTCCAGCATCCTCGAGGGCCTCGGCATATCGTTCTGGACTGGTGCCAGTGAATTTGTGCCAAATTCCACTGAGTTTCACCCCTCCCCTCGTGGCCTATGCCTGTATTAAGCTCCGCTCGCTACTCCGTTCCCTTCATTTGAATGTTAGCCATTTCGCTATCCTCGATGTGGGCATCGTTTTCTCTTCCTAGATTCTTTAATGTTAACCTTGGTGGAGATCCAGCCCCCGTACCTATTGACTTCAATCTTTTACTTCTTCAAACTACCGTGGACATAAACTCTCAAAACCCTTGATCCAGTTTAGTCGTCCCCATAGATGGCGACACTTGATGCATCTTCGACCACCGACCGGTTGTGGGCATGGGTTCATCTCAAACTAACCTACAGTTAGACTGTCCCTGGGATTCCATGGGTAAGCACTTTGATGCTTAAGTTAGTTCAAGCGTTCAAATATGATTAAGATAAAATGAATCATAAGTAAATGTGTACATTGTATTTATACTCCATGTCCTAAATTACGTTCACCTAAATCATCTCCCTTAATTACCACGGATGCAGTAATTAAGTTAGAGTATTAAATATTCCCCTACTGGACTGTCATACATTCAGCCCAATGGCCTTCTTGGGCTTAACCTCTATCATATGATAATAAGATTCTTTATGGTTTAGGAATTTAGCCACAGTTAACTCTTGGAAAGGCTAAGTACTATTTGAGTTAATCTTTTCTGATAGTACCCCTTGTCCAGTCCAATTTGAATCCCAAAATGATGTGTCTCCTTTACCAATTAGGATTTGAGTGTTTTCTTGGTCTATATCATTTACCTAAATAATTCTCTTCCATGTTTTAGTTGTTTTATGATTATGAATTTAGCCCATAGTGATTTCCCATATTGTAGCTTCCACCATATTTAATGAGAAGCTTTTAATCATTATGTGGAGATTTTTAAAACCTGTGCCATTTTCCTCCAGGAGATAGCTTAGGTTCTTAAAGGATTTCCATGTTCTCTTCTTACTGTTTTCAGTTTGATTAGGGCTCTATAAAAATTTAGCCATATTTTATGGAGTTTATCAATGACTGATTTTGTTGGCTTTAGGACTGTTAGTAGGTGAAGAGGTATAGAAGAAAGAACATGTTTAATTAGGATTATTCTTCCAGCTGCTATTAAAGATTATTTTGCCAGGATTGGATTTAGAGTTTGTGGAATTTATTAGAGATTGGAAATGGGAGTTCTTTAACCTTCCTGTGTAGATTGGGTAGCCCAAATATCTTAAAGGTAAGCTTCCCATCATCATTTTTGTGATGTGTTTGATTGTAGCTTCAGTTTGTGTTGGGGTGTGTTTTGAAAGGTAAAAAGATGACTCTCAAAATTTACCTTTTAACAAGTTGCTAGCTCATATGATTTTAGAAAGCCTATCAAGGTTTGAATACTTTGTTTTTGTACTGGAGGAAGATTGTTGTGTCATCAGCAAAAGAGAGATGAGAAACTTTAAGCATGGTTAAAGGAAGTTTATAGGATGTTAGAGTATTGGTACAAAAAGTTTAAGTTTTTTTGAAAAAAGCTTCAGCCATTATGAAGAGTAAAGGAGAGATAGGATCTCCTTATTTTAATCCCCTAGAAGCTTGGAGAAAAAACCATTAGGGGTGCCATTTATTAAAACTGAGAAATAGGCAGCTCTGATATTTCCCATGATCAGGTTGGTTAAGTGTTCAGAGAAGCCCATTTTAATCAGTAGTTTAGATTAAAAAAACTCTATGATACTCTGTCAAAGGCTTTCATCATATCTAGTTTGATAATCATGTTATGTCCTTTTGATTTTGAATGCAAGAAATTTGTGATTGCTTGCATTAGAAGAACATTATCTGCAAGTTCTCTACCAGAGATAAATGCAGATTGTTCAGGACTGATTATTAAGTCTAGATGTGATTTTAGTGTTTCAGCTATTATCTTGGACATTGTTTTGTTTGAAAAATTACAAAGGCTTATTAGCCTGTAATCTCTGAAGAATGCACAAGCATCTTTTTTGGTAATAAGAACTATTAGAGCAGAGGAAATTACTTTAGACACTAGTGTTAAGTTTAAAAAATCTCATATAGCTTCCAATGTATCCTCCTTTATAATCTCCCAACAATGTTTGTAGAAGCTCCCTGGGAATCCATCTGGCCCGGGGGCTGAGTCACCATCCATCTGTTGGATGATCGATATGAGCTCTTGTGGTGTTACAGGTTCCATTAATTGTTTATTGATTTGAGGATTTATTGATTCGGGAATGTTTTCTAGAATCCAAGCTGTGTTGATGCTAGATGGATTAGTATCTTCATGTGTGAGGAGTTCACAAAAGAAATTGACAGCTTCTTCACTAATTTCCTGTTTTGTGCTTAACCATTCTCCTCTTGATTTTTTTATTTCAGAAATCAGTTGTCTTTTATGTTTTGCTTTAATTGAGTTATGGAAGAATTTGGAGTTAGTGTTCCCTTCCTTTATCCATTTAATTCTGGATTTTTGTTTCCAGAAGGTGTCTTGGTTGGCCAAAGCAAGTGTTAAATTTGCCTTGGTTAAGTTACAGGCTACAAGATTTGCTGAGTTTTCATTAATTTGCAGAAGTGATTCTGCTTGTATCAGAACTTCTTCACACTCTTTGACTTTGTCAAAAAATGTTTCCAAATGTGTTCTTCCAAAGTTTTAGTGGTGCTTTTAAGTTTTTAAATTTAAAAGCCAGTTTGGTTATGCCCTTTAAATGTGTAAAGATACTCCATGCATTTTTTACTGTTTACATGAAACTGTTATGTGAAAGCCAACAGTTTTGGAATTTAAATGGTTTTGGACCAGAGTACTCAGTCTCTTCTCTTATATTAAAAATGAGAGGTAAGTGGTCAAAATGTTGTCTGGGTAGAGTTTTGATGTTTAATGTAGGAAAAAGAGACTACCATTTTTTGTTTGATTGAGCTCTATCTAGTCTATCCCAAATTCTACCTTTAGTTCTCATTCCTGTCCAAGTATATAGGCTTCTAGATGTTGGTAATGTTATTTGTTCAGCTTCTGAAATGAATTTGTTAAAGTTTTTTATGCCTCTTGGATTAGGGTTTGAAGGACCTAGATATTCATCAGCTTTTTCAATGACATTAAAATCACCTATTAAGCTTAATGGTTAATTTTTAAACTTTTGGATCTCAAACCATAAAACTGATCTTTCCTTGATAGTATATTTCTCATATATAAAACCAGTTAAGCATTCATTTTGAAGGTTAGGATGTGTGAATGAGGTTAGGATGTGTTGATTATCATGTTGTAATATTTTAAGAGTTATTGAATCATCCCAGAAGATCCATATTTTACAATATTTTCAAAGATAGAAGTTGTTATACCCTATTTGGTATGCTATTTTTTGTATCGAATATGACTGTGTCATTGGTTCTATTATAGCAAATAGGGGAATATGAAATATGTGTTTGTATTTTTTATCCTCATTTGTGTTTCTTTGTTATTGATCCCTCTGGCATTCCATACACATATTGGTGTGTTTATCATCTTAAATGAGTTTAGGATTAGCTAGTTTGGAACGGGTTTGCATCAATTTAGGTGTTGAGGTGTAGTCTTTTTTTAATGTATCTTCTCGGCTTATGTGTTTGTTAGTAGGTTCAACATCAGTCAGATTTCCAGGTTCTAAATTAGAGAATTGAATCTTTGTTGTGATTCAACAAAACTAGCTTTTAATTCTGCTAGGTTTAGGTTAGTCTTAGTATTGTTGATTAATTTTTGTTCAGCATTTAACCATTCAAGAGTTTTCTCTTTTTTATTATTTGATGGTAGGAGAGGAGATTCTTCTGCATTAATCTCAATAAAGTCATATTTGTCTATGGGACCTGTACAGCTTGTTATGGTTATTTCTGGGGGATTTTTAAGCATTGTTGGTGTAGGTTTAGTTGGCAAATTCTCAGAAGGGATAACCTGCTCATTAGAGGCATTTTCATTTTTAGGGCAAACATCAGGTGAAGCAATTTTATCACTCAAATCTAGAGATTGTTCAAGATTTATAAGAACAGTAAATTCAGTTGTTTGATTCTTCTCTGAACCAATTTGTAGATTGAGAGTTTCAAACTCATTAGCTTTATCCACAGAACTACTCTTAGCATGCACATAAGATATAGTTTCAACTGGTTTATCAATCAAAACATTTTGAGAGTTATGAGAATCAGATTGAGGCAATTTACCAGTTGAAAAATTCTTTGCATTTTGATCAGAAGGCAAATCAGTCACATTCAAATGTTTGTTAGATCCTTCAGCCAAATTAGCAAAAATATCAGAAGTGTTCTCATCAGCAGATAATTCATTAAGGACAGAGAAACTATTGGCTACAGCAGGCATAGAGGGAGCATTAACTTTCTTAGCATGAGCAGTAGGGGTCTTAACTATCATGGCATAAGCAGTATTAGAAAGAACTAGTTTGGTAGAAAGTGTAGAAACTTGAGCCTGAGTCAAAATAGGATTCTCCCTGTTGTCCTAGATTTGTGTTTCTCTATCTGCCTTTGATAGTTCCTTAATCTGCAAACCTATGACTTTCTGAGTTTCGGCATTAGTTTTCACAGAGACATATCTGTTTTTCAAAGTGGTAAGACCAGGGGATGATGGCTTCATTCCATTACCTTTTGGCCTTCTCTGTTCATCATTGTAATGATCCATGGTACCTGTATCCTTTGAAGAAATGTCTGCAGGCCTCCAAGCATGGATAGTTGATATAGAATTTTCATTTCTGCACGAAGAAGTAAGATGGCCTAGTTTAAAACAGTTAGAGCAATAGTCCGGAATACCATCATATTCAACATACTGCAAGAATCCCAGGTTTCTGTAATCTATCCCTACTTTTTTTACCAAATGCTTAGTGATGTCTATCTCTACACACTTTAGCAACATGTGGTCTAGTACGATTCAGTGTGGGTTTATCAACCTTTATTAGTTTACCTAGCAAATTTCCTAAAGACGTCATAACTCATTCATAAAAAAAATGTTGAGGTAAGTCATACAGAGATGCCTAGACTAGGACTATAGGAGAATCAACATTTGGATTAAAATTTGGAACCCATTTTGTAATTCGAAGTGAGTAGGGACCGAAATTCCAAACCTTATTTAGCCAACACCAGTAATAGTCCTCTGGTAAAGCAAATTTGATCACTACCTGGTAGTTATCAAGTAGGTTGATCTCAGTATGACCTTTGAAGCCCGCGGTTTGGAAATCTTTTCTTAAAAGCTGCAATTGTGGCATGCTTCAAGAAAATTTGCCAATTAGCGTCCACCTTAGAGGGGCTTCACGCCTTTCGCATTCTTCGATTGTGAATTTTAATCCGGGCTCTCCGAGGTGGTCAATCTTTTGCTTTGGATTGAATGGAGTTCTGCTTGATTCCTTCACCGATTCAGGGCAGAGTTCTTTGAGAAGTTCTTGGCATAAAGCTTGTTTGTATGAGAATGAGGCGTTAGGGTCCGGCGGCTGCACTACCATTGCGGTGTCGCCGGAGTTGGTTGGAGAAGAAGTTGTGATGGCGGCGGTAGGGTTTTTAGAAAATCGCCTCGGAGCTTTTTCTTTGTATAAAATTACCTTGATATGTAATTATTAACTCAGAATTATATTGCTTTTGAGATTTCCCATTTTGTAATCTTGTGAAAGCAATTTTCGATTTCTTTTAAGAGAAACTTTAATTTAGTTTAAATGTACATATATTCAAACGGTCATCTACTTCGTATTTTTCAGCGGTGTTCTTATGACATGGAATGATACAGATTTGAATGCAAGTGTTTAGACCTTGGATGCCAAAACAGTACTTTCAGTTGTCGCCATTGGTCTTCACAATTATTGATCAAAATGGATTTCTTACCGAACTTGAACTTGTTCCGATCCAGAATCAACATTTTGTTAATGGTTTGATTTCTTCGAGTTTGATGTAGGGAATCCAAGGTATTAGACTAATAGTAGTATAACATTTTTCTTTTCCCAACGAATTTTTTACTCAAACATTGATTGAACTAAGAAATTAATCCCGATTGATCGACCACGATTAATCCCGATTGATCTTTTCCCAACGAATTTCTTCGAATTTTTTACTCAAACATTTATTGAACTAAGAGGAACTCGATTTACTGAAGGAACCAAGTGTGATTTCATCAATTTGAGAAAATTGATGCTCGTTATTAAGACTGATCCAATATTTCTGATTAATAAATTCAGTCAAAGAAGACCTTGGCTCACAAATATTAGGACAGCCTTGAAGAATTCAATTTTTAAGTACTCCGAGAAAGATGTACCATCCTGTCCTCATAATTTTTAGACCAGCAAGTTTGATGTGATTTGAAGCACGGTATCCAAGATTCGCAAACCTCACTTTCGAGTGGGGTAAAAGTGGAAAATGAAAACGGTAAAGTCAAGATTTGTAGGTGCGTAATTTATGAAAATTATGTAAATATGAAATTATTGTGTTATAATATCAAAGGAGAAATTTTGGTGATATAAAGAATGACTGAACACAAAATTCGAGAAGTATATATATCTCGTCTTGTTGATTTGATTTCGAGAATATATCAATTCTATATTAGGGGAATTGAGTTAGAGTTATGGAAGTGAAAATTACATAGGAGTTTCGGATATGGTATGGCTAAGGACGAGATATTCTAGTTCCTTACTTAAAGGGATTAGATTGTATGATTCATATATCCAAGGGATTTGATGTACTCCCTCAGGTCCATTATATTTTGCCTCAACTTTTGGGCATTATTTTTTACAAAGAGGGGAATGAATGGTGGAAATTGCATTAAAAACATAAAAGGTAAATTGGGTGGATGAAATAATCTAGGATTTGATAAATATGGGTAGGAGCCAATATAAAAAAAAACCTTCCATAAAAGGAAAGGGGGACATTATTAGAGGACCGGGGGGAGTAGAAGGAATTCTATTCGCACAAGGAACGAGATACGTGTGACTGGGCTTTATATTGTGAACATTCTAGCTAAGCTACTCATGTACTTAGTTTGAGAAAATTTGTACTCAAGTTTTCGATATTCAGAAGTAGTCGAGAGCTTTACATGTGTGTTCCAACATGATCAAAATCTTTTTTTGATCCAAAGTTCAGAACGTAAGCCTTAATTCCTTGGGAGGAGGAGATCTAGCACCGACGAGGTTCGAGATCAGAGGGAGTCTGATCTAGGCGGATCGGCAACTTGAGGAGCTAGTAGAATTCACACGTTTCCGCAGATGTAGGTGACGTTCACCGAACTGCGTAACCAAGTCGTATGTCTTTGAGTTTTTACTTTATTACGTACTTGGTTAATTAGGTTGTGTTGGAACACAGTAATCACAATTGAATTAATTTGGCAAACCCAACTTTCAATTGGTATCAGAGATGAATCACTTATTTTTACCTGGGTTGTGTTAAGGAAAGTGTTGATCCGGTTTCACCATGGCAGCCAAAGAAGGAGCTTCGGTGTCTCGACCTCCACTACTAGATGGAACAAATAACAACTATTGGAAGACACATATACGAATCTTTATCAGCTCACTTGATGAGCTTGCCGGGTATTTCATTGAAACAGAATGGAATCATCTTATAGAAGATGTCGTATCTAGCTCAAAGGAGAAGGAAGGAGAAACAAGGGCAAAGAAATGAAGACTTAAAGACAAGTCAACATGGACTCTAGATAAGCTGAAGACCTCGATGGAAAACTCCAAAGCTCTAAATTCTATTTTCACTGCAGTGGATGAAAACCAATTCAAATTTATATCAACTTGTTACCAAGAAAAAAAAGCATGGGATATACTGCAAACAGTGCATGAAGGAACAAGTCGAGTGTGTGATTCAAAGTTACAAATGTTAGCCACAAAATTTGAGGATTTGAAGATGGAGGAAGATGAAACGATTGCTATGTTCAATGGAAAACTAAGAGATGTCTCCAATATGGCATACCAACTGAGGAAAACTTACAAGGATGAAAAATTTGAGAAAAAAACTCTGAGATCTCTTCCTAAATGATTTTCTATGAAGGTTACTGCTATTGAAGAAGCAAGAGACGTGGAAAACATAACACTAGATGAGTTGTTGGGCTCAATGTAGACATATGAGATGACTCTTGAACAACCATCAAAGTATAAAGAGTTAGCATTCAAAGCCTCGGCCTCAAGGAATTATCATGAAGGTGAAAGTGAAAGCGAAGCCGAAGGACTTGCTTTTATAACTAAGAATTTTTCAAAAATGCTGAAAAAGGTGGTGAATAAAAAATTGCAAGTCAGATCTGGTGGAAGTATACCTCGTTCACAGGAGTTTGGTAACTCTCGAGGACACTGAATTGAATGAAACAATCAACAATTTTTGAGAAATCAGAACAGCGAATCGAAGCAGTCAGGAAGGATTCAATGCAGAGAATGTGAAGGTTTTGGTCACATCCAGGTTGAATGTGCCAATACATGAAAGAAGCAAGGGAGATCATATGTTACCTCATGGAGTGAAGATGAAGAAAAAGAGGTAGAAGAAGAACTCACTAGCAAGTATGTGGCATTTGGAGCAAAGATTAATGATATGGCTGAATCTGGAAGCGCATGTTCCAACATCATAAAAATTGAGAAGTTGAGATGTTCTAACATAGAGATGTTGAGTGGTAATTCTTCAAGCGATGATGGTCAAGAGGTAAACGATGATGACATCTACCAGGAGTATAAGAATATGTATGCAATGTGGCTCAAAGTTGTTGAGGCTAACAAAATTCTAAAATCAGAAAAAACACCGGCTTGTGGAAAGAAAGACAAAGTTGGTAGATAATGTTGAAAAATTGGAGAATTAGATTGATCTGGTGAAACAGAATCTAAAACGAGCAATTGTTAAAGCTGAGACGACTGGAGTTGCAATATCATAGTTGAACACTGAAAAGGCAAAGCTTAATGATATACTAGCAATGGGAAAGAACGTTGGAGATAGACAAGGAATTGGGTATTACAAGGCTGAAAAATTAATTTCAAAGTAGAGGTACATGATATGAAGAAAAAGATAATGAAGACACGTCATCGTAAGCCTATTTTATGCCATTACTGTTCCTATCAAGGTCACATACATGAACAATGTCTCAGGTTACTCAGAGACATTATGAATGGAGAACAACTGACAACATGTTCCAACATGAACTATGCCCAACGATCTAAATTGGTCAGGAGGGTGTGGATCCCTAAACAAAGTACTATGTGTCTTATTGCTCACACATTTCTTATTGCTCATTCTAGAGATTCTTGGTACTTTGATAGTGGTTGCTCTAGGCATATAACTGGAACTCAGGAACACTTGAACAACACCAAACCATACGATGGTGATTTTATTACCTTTGGTGATGGAAAGAAGAGTCGTGTTGTTAGCAAAGGAGAACTATAGATTGGGGAATTTCCTAGTTTTACAAGCATTCTGCTATTAGAAGATATGAAAGCTAATCTATTGAGTATCGTCAGCTGTGTGATGATAATATGACTGTTGATTTGCAAAAGGACAAATGCATTTTGAAACATGGAGAAAATAAAGTACTGTCCAGGGTTCGCTCTTCAAACAACTGCTATTTGCTGGAACAAGAAGTGAGGTGCTAAGATCGAAAGAAGATGAATGAACCATGTGGTATAGGAAGCTTGGTCACATCAACTACTAGACATTGGTGAAGATTGCAAATGCTAAAGCAATTTGAGGTATGCCCACTCTCACTAACAAAAAGGGAATTGTGTGTGGACCATGCCAACAAGGTAAACATATTCGATCTCCCCATTCATCCGTTCAGTATATTACCACCTCAAGAAATCTTGAATTTCTTCATATAGATTTGATGGGTCTTGTTAATACTCCTATTATAACTGGCAAAAAGTATATTTTTTATATTTGTTGATGATTTTTCCAAATACACTTGGGTGGCATTTCTCAAACAAAAAATCAGATACGGTGGATATTTTTAGAAGTCTGGTGATCAAATTACAGACAAAAAAATGGAATCATGTTGGGAAGATTGTAAGAATCCGTAGTGACCATGGCAGAGAATTCGAAAACAATCAGTTTAGTGAGTTCAGTGATGAACTTAGCATCTAGCATGAATTTGTTGCACCTATTACACCTCAGCAGAATGGGATTGTCGAAAGGAAGAATAGGACTCTACAGGAGATGGATCGAGTTATATTGGCAGAAAAAGGAATTTACAAGAAATGGTGGGTAGAAGCAATGAACACAACATGCTATACTATAAGCAGGGTGTATCTACGTCCATTCACAAGAAATACTTCTTATGAAATCTGGAAGGGTGGAGAGCCAAATGTTGCTTATTTTCATGTGTTTGTAAGCAGGTGTTACATCATCAGGGATAGAGAACAATTGTGAAAGTTTGACAGCCGCAGTGATGAGGGAATCTTCTGGGTTATTCAGTGAACAATCATGCATACAAAGTATATGATCTCCACACTAATACTCTCATGGAGTTAATTAATGTGATTTTTGATGATTCAAATGACAAGCAAGATTCAGGAAATGAGATGATGAACCAGTTTTTGTCCATGTTCCAACTCAGAATGACTCGATCATCTAGCAAGTCAATGTTGGAACACCACATCCAACTGAAAATCCTGACCCTGACGACATCTATGTTGGAACATCGACTCCCAGTTCTCCACCCATGTTCCAACACAGGTTGAACCAGAGCTGAGTATGAAGAGAACTCAAACTTTACCACGGGTTAACTACATGGAACTTGCATAACTACAATGTTTCATATCACTGATTGAATCGAAGAATTACAAAAAAGCCCTACTTGATGATACTGGATAAGAACTTAGACAGTTTGAAAGGAATGATGTGTGGTATCTCATCCCTCGTTCCAAAGGAGTAAATGTTATTGGCACCAAGTGGAAATTAAAAAAACAAGTCAGGTACTGATGGTCAGATTACCTGAAATAAAGAAAGACTGGTGGCGCAAGAGTACACTCAAGTAAAAGGACTTGATTGTGATGAGACACTTGCACTAGCTGCAAGGTTAGAATCCATTCTGATTTTACTTGCTATTTTGTGTACTTTAAACTTTACATTGTACCAGATGAACGTGAAAAGTGCCTTTCTGAATGGAGTGGTGAATGAAGAAGTCTATGTTGAACAGCCAAAAATATTTGAAGATCATCACTATCCTCGTCATGTGTATCGGCTTAAAAAGGCCCTATATGGGTTGAAATAGGCGCCAAGGGCATGGTATGAGCAACTTACTAACTTTCTTATTAAGAAATGTTATAGTCAAGGGGGAGTAGATCGCACTTTATTTGTGCTCAACAGGTTATCAAAAATTTTGATTGCTCAAATTTATATAGATGACAACGTTTTTAGCTCTACTTCACCATCTATGGTACATGATTTTGTAAATATCATGAAGGATGGATTCGAGATGAGTATGGTTGGTGAACTTACTTATTTTCTAGGACTTTAGGTGAAGCAACAAAAGAATGACTTGTTTATAAACTAGAGTAAGTATGGCATAAATCTTGAGAAATGTTTTGGCTTGAGCTATTCTCGATCAGTTCAAATTACAATGGGGGCTATAGATAAGTTGGTGAAGGATAGGAAAGGTATTTAAGTTGATCAGAAATTGTACATGAGTATGATTGGTAGTCTATTATATCTTAGGGAAATGACTTGGCATACCCTCCAACTATTGCGATTAAACCCTTTTGGCCCCCTATTTTTTCGATCACTTTTGTCCCTCAACTAGCAAAACTGTTGAGTCGTGACCCTTCTATCTGATCAAAGCGTTACCTTCGATCAAAAACCTTAATTTTGAGGGCAAAATAGTAATTTTTCATTTTTCATTTTTCATTTTTCTTTTCTCCTTTTTCTTTTTTCTATTTCCCTTTTCCATTTCCCTTTTCCATTTTCCTTTTTTCATTTTCTTTCTAGTTTTTCTTTTTTCATAAATTTTTGGTTCTTTCCCCTTCCCCGTCACCGTCCTCCTCCTCCACACTGCCGCTAGTTTATCCATAACCAAAATCATATCCCAACTCTATGAAACCCAATATCCCCAAACAAAGAACTAAAAACTTAAAATCCAAAACCAAACACTCTGACCCATCTCAAACTAAGTCAAAAAACCCAAACCCGGATTCAAGTCAACAGAGAAAAGAAATTAACCTATAGAATTTAACCCAAACCCAAACACTTTGTGCAGATCTGCTGCGCAATGGCCTCCGCATTCGGCACCATCGCCTCCTCCTCGCCCTGCTTCTCCGCCAGGAACCGCCGCAGCTGCTGAGCAAAAGGAAAATTCAAACTCGGTCAGAGAAAGAATCAGGCGATGCCAGTTCTTATTGTATAGATTCCCAGAAGACGGCGACAGAGGTAAGATAACATTCTGATTCATCGGTGGTGGCCTGAATATTGATTTCGGAGATGGAGGGAATGATCTGTATGAAGCCATTACTGTACACAATTCACACACTAAGAAAAACCCTAGACCGATACAGAATCAGAATTTCCCATTCATTCAAGGAAAATGATCTAACTTTGAAACCTAATTAAAAAATTGGGACAAATTTCAGTGAATAATTGATGAAGAGGCGGTGAGAGTAGGATGGAAGAGCAGGCGGTGAAAACAGAACGGCGGGAGAGTGGGGATTGGCGCCGGAGAAGAATCAGGCGGGGGAGAAAATGGAGCAGGCAGCTCTGCTTGCAAGAAGGAGAAAGGGATAATTGGAGAAAATAAGAAAATAGAAGGAGGAAAGGAGAAAGAAAAAAGGAAAGAAAATGGAAAATAAAAGGGAAATGAAAAATTACTCTTTTACCCTTAAAAATTGACGTTTGACTATTACTTGACGCTTTGACCTGGCGGAAGGGTTATGATTCAACACTTTTTTTAGTTCAAGGATGAAAGTGGTCGAAAAAAATTGGGAGCCAAAAGGGTCAAATCATAATAGTTGAAGGATCTGCCAAGTCATTTCCCCTATGTCTTACAGCTAGTCGTTCATATATATGTTTCAGTGTTGAGGTATGTGTAAGATTTCAAGATGGTCTGAAGGAAACTCATTTGACTGAAGTAAAGCAGATTATACGGTATGTTAGTGGGACTTCTGAGTATGGTATCTGGTATTCTAAAAATTAAGACTCAGATCTATTTGGTTACAATGATTCTGATTGGGCTGGTAAGACAGATGATCGTAAAAGTACTACTAGTGGTTGTTTATTTATGGGATTGAATTTGGTATCTTGGTATAGCAAGAAGCAAAATTCTATCTCTTTATCCTCTGCTGAAACTGAATATCTTAGTGCTGGAAGTTGTTGTGCACAATTATTATGGATGAAACAAATGCTGAAAGATTATAGAATTCATCAAGGGCCTCTGAAGATTTTGTGTGACAACAAAAGTGCTATAAACATATCCGAGAATCCAGTCAAGCATTCTCGAACGAAGCACATTGATATAAGGCACCACTTTATTCAAGATCTTGTGGAAAGAAAAGAAGTCACGGTGGCCTATGTTCAACCATCAGAACAATTTGCTGATATTTTCACAAAGTCAATGGATTTAGCCACATTTGAGCTCCTCAGACATCACCTAGGTGTGTGTCATATTTGAGGCATTTTTTACAAGCTTCTCATTAGCTAAATATTTCTTTTTTTTTTATTTATTTTTGTGTATAGAAAAATAGAAAAACATGAAAAATTAGAAAAGAGAAAAAGGACAAAAAAAATAAGAAGCTGTGTTGCACGTTGGAATATGGAAGGCTAACCAATTAGAGGAGAGTGAGTTGGATTTGATGGCTGGAAGATGAAAGGAGATAATTATGATCTAGAAAAGAGAAAAAGCTAGCGTTGTTACTGAGAAAATGAAAGTATATTATTTTAAAATTTTTAACTTTCCATCTCCCTCTCTTCCTCTTTCCCGCAACCTCTATTTGATATTCTTGCCATCTTCTTGAGATTTTGCTCAAAATTCTTGGCCACTAACCTTATTTCTCAGAGAATTATTAGCATATCTCTACTCAGGAACTACTCTTGTACCAAAATTCCCTCTGAATCCCCATGGAGAACAACAAAACCTTCAAGAAAATTTTTCGGGGAACCAGAGAAGGAGTTAAACCTAACAGAGAGCACCATGTTGGAAGAATGGAATGGTGTTCAAGAACCAGGGGTAGAAGTAGTTCCGCCACCTGTCTAGCCACCGCAGAACCCTTTCTCTCCAGTCAAAATCAAGGTATTTAAGGACAAATCCTTTACCTTTAATGGTCAATGGTTCAAATCCTTTGATGACTGCATTCAATAATATATAGAGCATGACAAGAGGCTAGATTTAATGGGCTTTAAATCCATGTCTAGGATAATCAATGGGCATGATCTAAGCCAATTGCTTGAAGGGATAATTGGTAATATTCAATACATGGAAGATTGGAATCCTAGATTGACTGAGTTAGCATGTATTGAGTCTGAAGGAAAGAAAGTTATGTGTGTCTATACTAGATTATATGGCCAGAGAAGGCACGTATTGAAGAGAGTGATTGAGTGGCCCGAAGGATTTAATGTACTAAGCTCTGCTAGCTTCAAAGCCTTGCAATTCTATAACCCTGATGTGGCCAAACATTCTGAGAGGGTTAGGGAAATAGCCCCTGTTGTTATTGAGATTGATGATAATGAGGAGGAAAATGTAGTGGATATGGAAATTGGTGAAGTAGAGGTTGTTGGAGAAACTGGTGTTCAAACATTAGTTCATGATGAGGATTATGATCTGGGAGGTGAGCATGCCCCAGAAAATCAGGAGAATGTGAAAGCTGAATATGTACAGATCTTGACCCTAGAATGGAGATAGGGGGAGAAGAAGTTGAGACAACTGAATCGGGCCTTGATGATGTTCCAACATCAAGCCAATTGGAAGATGAGATTGAAGTGATAGAGGTTGATGATGTTCTAACACAGGGACATCCAATGGATGGTAAAGCTTACACAAGTGATGACGTGCTTGCAGAATTTGTGCAAACGAGACCAAGAAGATCTAAGAGAAAAGTGACTGAAGCAGAGTCCAGTCAGCCTGAGAAGAAGAAAATGAGAGTGAAGAAGGAAGTAGACCAGAGTTCAAGAATAATACCATCTGCCAAGGCTGCCCTGAATGAAGATTTCTATGGCACAAAATACCAAGAAAGCTGGGATCTGATCAATGAGAGGAATATCATTAGAGAGGCCATTGGACCTGGAAACATTTAGTACAAGTGGCTTTATAGCCTTTCTTGAGCATCTAGGTTTTTCTACTACTTCCACTGTCTACAACAGGTACAACAAGGAGCTAGCTCAGGAGTTCTATGTTAATGTCATGGCAGAGAACTTAGATGTTGAATCTGAGTGGTTTGGGTGGACCTATGTGCGCGACAAAGTGATTTCTCTTTCAGCTGAAAAGATTAATGAGATTCTTGAGCTGCCCACTCCTGAGTTTTCTAATCCATATACAGAAGATTTAGAGTTGACAAATAATCAGATTATTCATGAGATCTCTGGTGGGTTGGTGTCTACTTGGCATGCACAAAGCAATGTTGCTATGTCAGACTTGACCATCAGATACTTTTGTTAGTCTCACATAGCCATAAACTGTTGGATCCCTTCTACAAACACCTTAGCTTTAGCTCGAGAGATGACCAAGCTACTTTACTGCATACGGGAAAAGATTCCAGTGAACCTGGGCAGAATTATTCAAGAGAACATAGTATTCCAAGCTGTGTCATCCAGAAAGAAGAACTTTCTACCACATCTGTGTGTGATCACTGCACTTGCTAGAGCTGGGAAGGTGAAGACCAAGAGTGACGATGAGGTCATAGTGCCTAAGATTGTCAAGGCAAATTACATGACCTTCTCAACAAGGAAGATTGATGATCTTCATGGACTGCCTCTGAGACTAGGACTTCATCCACTGTAGCAGCAAAGAAGGCAAAGGAAGCTAAGAATTGATTGTGAAGGCTAAGATTGCAACCCTACAGGTACATATTGCTGCACTTGAAGCAGAATTGACCAGTCTGGATGCAGATGAAGATGCTCAGGAGTAGTCTGCTGAAGAAGTTTATGCCTGATCTTATTATTTCTCTTGATATTCTGGATGTTTATGGATATTTTTCATGTTTTATGGCCCTGAGGGGGAATACTTATGGATTTGGATTTTTTTGGATTTTTGGATTTCTTGTCTATGTTATTTTGGGCCTAGCTAGAAGATATGGGAATGATGGATATTCTGGTGGTTGATTTATTTTTTTCTCGGATTTCTAGTACTTATATGTGTTTGTGTTGGTCATGTTTACTAACATGGTTTTCTGAGGATTTAAGTACTGATTATGTGTTTGATGTTTCAACATGGATGTTGAGGTCTTGATGATTAAGAGTTGTGGCATTTAGGGGGAGCTAAATTATTTTTTGAGCTCATGTTCCAACATCCATACTGGTTTAAGTTAATGTCTCTATTTTCATAATTATTGGGTTGAAAGTCCAAAAGGTTGATGGGTCCACAAAATGACAAATGGGGAGATTGTAAAGTCCATATTTGTTAGTTGACAATTTGTGGAAATTATACAAATATGAAATTATTGTGTTGTAATATCAAAGGAGGAATTTCAGTGATACTGTGATTTGGAGAATATATCAATTCCTATATTTGTGGAATTGGGTTAGATTTATAGAAGTGTAATTGACATAGGAGTTTCAGCTATGGTATGGCTAAGGACGAGATATTCTAGTTCCTTACTTAAAGAGATTAGATTGGATAATTCATATCTCCATGGGATTTGATGGTAATCAGAATATTTCATGGAGAAAGGATTCTACTTGCACAAGGAACGAGATACGTGCGACCAAGCTATATATTGTGGACATTCTGGCTAAGCTACTCTCAGATTTATTTTGAGAAAATTTGCACTCAAGTTTTCGATATTCAGTAGTCGAGAGCTTTACATGTGTGTTCAAACATGATCAGAACCTTTTGATCCAAAGTTCAGAACGTAAGCCTTAATTCTTCGGGAGGAGGAGGAGATCCAGCATCGACGAGGTTCGAAGTCAGAGAAAGTCTGATCAAAGCGGATCGGCAACTAGAGGAGCTAGTAGAATTCACACGTTTAATTATAAAATACAATTATTTTGTGTGGTGTACTTTGTACTATCTTTATGATTAGTGGATTCATTCTGAACTGGGTGAAGCCCCACAAATGTAGGTGACATTTACCAAAATGTGTAACCAAGTCGTTTGTCATTGAGTTTTTACTTTATTACGTACTTGGTTAATTAGGTATGTTGGAACACAGTATTTACAATTGAATTAATTAGGTAAAATCAACTTTCAAAAATATTGTAAATTAAGTTACTCTGAAGGTTGAGTTTAACTCGTTTGTATTTGTTGGTGTCAATTATATATGTTGATGAGAGTTCGATTGAAAATGCTGGCGGTGGTATGATGTTGATTGAAGATATGTGTGGAGGTTTGGTGTCAACTGGTGGTGGTGGTGATGGTCTTGTCGTCGCTTGCTAATAACAGTCGATTGCTATTGTTATTGTTGATGTCGATTAGTGATTTTGTTGTCAGTGTATTGGTGTAGAAAGATAGTGGTGGTGGTTTGGATTGAGGAGCAACATATCAATTTCTTTTTGGCAAAACTCAACAGTTGAAAAACCGTAGTACTGCAATGCATGGCTCAAACACGAAACACCCACAGGTGTACCCTAGTGGTTGGAACATGGGTGGGTAAGCCAATGATCCCAGGTTCGATCCTCGACAGCGGCAGTGTGGGGAGTTCTTGCTTTGCAAGGCTCCCTTGTGCGCACCGAGGCAATGCTGAGCCTATAAGTCCTGGTGCTGGGCTACCGTGATTTACCTCTCATATGATGGCGTGGGTGTGGGCTGGTATGAGCCGCTGAGGGCGAGCGGATGATTGCCTTTTGCCAATGGCTCAAACACGAACGACGAGTTTTTTTTGTCGTTAAAAGCCCCAACATATGGTGTGATGGCATGTTTTCCACTAATGCACCGTAAGTCTGAGAGATTTGTAAAATTGATTATTTTCATCACTAATGTACAAAAGTAGCCATAATAATAGTATGTATCCTGACAGGTGGACTATCATTAAGTTATGGACATACCACTATATTTTTAAAATTTATATATTGCTTTTGTTAAATTATAATTAAATTTTAACATTCTAAAATATATTTTTAATAATTATATATATTTAAAAAATATTTTCACATCAAAATAAATATTATTACTTGTTTTAAATTATATAAAACATTATTACATTTTTAAAAAAAATTATAACTTTTAAGGTTAAAAATTTATAGGACTTCTCCATAAACTTGTGGAATTGCCATCTTTCCGGAGACTTCCTCTAGTCTTAGAATCTGTTTCAAAAATGAAAATAGTGCCGGGAACTAAAAATGTTTTCAGTTTCAAGTTGTTAATTTGACAAGGAATATTTTATGATGTGAATTTATATGTGGGAATGTGAGGGTCAAATAAAAGTTGACATGTATTCAAATCAATTAAATTCATCGTTTGTCGCTTTTAATTCTAACTTGAATTTAAAATTTGTCAATCTTTCATTTGACCCTCACCTCTCCGCTTATAAATCATCCACATAAAATTTTTTTCCCTGTTAGTTTGAAATGCTCACTCCGTCAAATTAGAAGTCGCCGAGTTGACTTTGGCTAACTAATTTAGAAGGAAGTATTATATTGGTAAGAAAAAAAATTTTATTTTGAAGAACCCAAACACTGCACCTACAGGTTTTACTGTGGAGACCACCGACACGATCTTACGACGCTGGATAATTCTCATTAAGAAATTGTTATTATATTCATAATTATTGACATGAGTGTATTTTAAACTCTGAACCTCTAAGTTATAGTGATTGTGGTTTACCACCAAACTAGTCCCAAATCACCGGTAAGATATGAACTTTGGTAATAATTAGATTAAGTTTTGGGTTTAGGAGTTTTAATTTGGTTTTATAGTAAATTAATACATAAATTTCAATATTGTATCTGTCCCCATACAAGTGTCTTACATTTTTTTTAAAAAACTATTCATGAATGATTTAAAAATTTCAATATCTTGAATTAAGTATAATATTTTTTATAAAAAATAAATATTTTAAAAATATATGTTACAATGAATTAGAAAGATGTCATATAACCATTTTCACATTTACATATATTTATGAATGTATACAATTAATTTAAACCATATCAACTTTATTGATAATAGGGAAGCAGACACAAAGAGAGGGGGAGGGAGGGGGAGGGAGGGAGAGTGTGTGTTTTTATAATTTTCCTGAGGTAGTCATGACAATTCATGAAACAATGAGAACATTTAGTCATAATCAATTTGGGAACTTTTTAGGAATATGGTAAACAAGAGAAATGAAAATTATAATTTTAATTAAAATTGGACATCTAAATTGTCATTTTCTCGCGAAGAAAAAATGACAGTGTATGATCAATTTTTGTTGGGATTCTTCCGCGCAAGCCCGCAACTCTAATACCACTGACTAGTCCAACATAATCTCAACTTCTATTCTCTCACTGTTCTTTCGTTTCCTTTCGTTTCTTCCGGCAAAATTAACCGTAGCCCCCGGCATTCCTCACGCAACAACCTAACCCACCGCTGGTACTTTCTCCCAGAAAAGCCAGCACATAACCGCCAGGAAACCCCATGCGTACTTTCTCCTGATCACGTATAAATATCAATGGCGGTGTTTTTGCTAGAGGAGTTCGTCAAGTCTCTGGAGCTGTGGCTCCGGCTGATCAAAAAAAGGCCTCAGGAAAACGTGAACCCAGATCTCGACCCGGTGCTCTTGGTACCAGGAATCGCCGGTTCGATTCTCAAAGCCATCGACGCGATATCCGGCAGAGAAGAACGGGTGTGGGTTCGAATACTGGGAGCTGACCGTGAATTCCGGACCAAGCTATGGTCCCTGTTCGACCCCTCCACCGGTGAAACCAAGTCCCTTAACCCGAACGCGAGTTGGGCGATCCAGGTCCCGGAGGACAGGGCGGGACTTTACGCGATCGACATGCTGGATCCGGACATGGTTCTGGGGCGCGACAGCGTTTATTACTTCCATGACATGATCGAGGAGATGCTAAAATGGGGCTACAAGGAAGGTGAAACCCTCTTCGGCTTCGGCTACGACTTTCGACAGAGTAACCGTTTCCAGGGAACCCTGGACCGAGTGGCTGAAAAGCTGGAATCTGTGTATAATCTATCCGGTGGGCGAAAGGTCACCATAATCAGCCATTCCATGGGGGGGCTTCTGGTGAAGTGTTTCATTGCTTTGCGCGGCGAAATCTTCGAGAAGTACGTGAAGAACTGGATCGCCATAGCCACGCCATTTAAGGGAGCTCCGGGGTACGTTACTTCCTTGTTGCTGAACGGAGTTTCTTTCGTTGAAGGATGGCAGCAGAACTTCTTCGTGTCCAAATGGAGCATGCACCAGTTGGTTATGGAGTGTCCGTCCGTGTACGAGTTGATGGCGTGTTCCGATTTCGAGTGGGAAAATCCTCCCCTTCTGGAGATCTGGAGGGAGAAGAAGGGCGATTCCGCGGCGGAGTTGGAGTCTTACTCCCCGGCGGAAGCTCCGGGAGTGTTCACAGAGGCTATGGCGGGCAACAAAGCGAGTTGTTTCGGGCTGAATATTCCTTTACCCTTTAATAAGGATATTCTGAACTGGGCAAATGAGACCAGAAAATCATTAAACAGCGTTAAGTTTCCTTCAGGAGTCAAATTCTACAATATTTTTGGGACCGAATCGGATACTCCTCACAGCGTTCGTTATGGGAGTGAGGACTCTCCTGTTTCTGACCTGAAACAATTGCCTTCTCTTCAGGCGAACTATGTGTTTGTGGACGGAGATGGGACTGTTCCGGTGGAGTCCGCGAGGGCCGACGGGCTTGATGCGGTGGCGAGAGTTGGGATCCCCGGCGAGCACCGGGGAATTCTGGCGGACCGCCATGTTTTCAGGATTGTGAAGCATTGGTTGGAAGCTGATCACGACCCTCACTATTGTCCGATGAATGATTTCGTCCTACTTCCGATGGTGACTGGTGTTGATGATGATGAGGTTGAAAGGTTGGAAGTGACACCTTTGAACGAGGAATGGGAAATTGTTGATGGAATTGAAGATGAAATCAACCTTACTGCCATGGCAGTTCAGGCAAATGCTTAATTTGTGTGTATTTGTGTGCTGGACATTTGTAATTTCCACTTCTTTCGTGCTTTTGAAATCCTCAAATTGGAGGGTCAAAACACAAGTACTCTATATCACAATACTCCATCTGTTTTCAAGTCAAAGTTCCACATAGTTAACTAAAAAGTATATTTGATTCTTAATGTTTTCATTTAGAGAAAGCCTCGTGTTAAACGGTCATCGAACCATGAGACCAAATCCCATAATAAATTCTCTTCTATAGTTTTTGGAGTTAAAATAGTATACTTAATTTATTTTCGCTGCCCTTTTTAAAGGTTCCCAAAAAGACACAACAATCATATTTACCTACGAAAGTCACACAATATCGCATCACATACTCCAAGGTCGAACAAACATCCACAATATTCACCTCGCTCCCACACATATTAACGGAGGCAACATGGCCTCTTTTTCATCCAGTAATATATAACACTTTAACCCCTCCAACCTTCATGGCTAGGGGGACTTATGGTATATACATGGCCTAAACAGTAGGCCTAACACATGCAGGACATAGCGAAGTGCTCATAAATTCGAGTTGCCAGCATTAATCCTTAACTCCACTCTGCATGCGACACATGCTATTTGCATTCGGCCTCAACCATGCAAATAGCTAACACTCAGCCCATGCTCAAAAGAATGCAACCCATGATGGCCACGACAGATATGTCATGCATGGTGGATAACACCACGAATGTAGGATTTAGAGAGCTTATAAATAGTATAAATAAGCAAGAGGTTAATGAAACAAGGTAAGTAACATCTAGCGGAAAGAAATTATTGACAATTACCCTATACTGACTTTAGTATTGGAGTTCTTACCCCAAATCTAATCTGGGAGATTCTTCCAGGAAATAAAGGAACCCGTGACCAAATGTCTGTGACAGTTGTCATTGTCACTCAAAGAGATCATACAACATATAATTTTTTGGAAATTTTGTGTTTACATTAACTATTAAGATCACGGGCTTCTATCATAAAACTAATTGGTTCTATGTAGGGGTGACTCATGATCTTATATATTGAGTTATATGAATTTCAACCACCAATATTTGACTCTGACTCTAACACGCCCCCTCACGTGCAGCGGTTTGAATCATCGCGAAAACGTAGACAGGATGGGGGTAACGAGCCAACCTTGGGCATTGATACCATATTAGAATCATGTGCTTCTATCATAAAACCAATTGGTTCTATGTAGAGGTGACCCATGATCTTATATATTGAGTTATATCTGTCAATCACCAATGTGGGACTCTAACTCTAACATTAACAACCGAAAGTGGAGCAGATATCAACTCCACTTCCATTTTTTAAAAAAATTACATCGTTGCCACCGTCATGTAACCGAAGTTGCCTACACTATCGTTGCAATTTCATCATCATATATAAGAATTCGAGCGGTACGGTCCCAAATCCTCTTTCAACTATACCGAAATGTTACCAACATCAGCTGTTTGAGGAGATGACATTAGTCAAACTCACCCTTGGTGTCGGTGAAACAAATGTCCCTTAAGCAATGTTTCACTATTTTGAATAGTGCAACAACCGACATCAGTAACGTGTTGGGTCCGTTTCAGTTGTACTATTAACCTTGATATTTCAAAAAAAACTGAGGTAAAAAGTTACTTTTAACCTAGCTTGTGAACTGAGATAAAAATATATACTTTCTACTGTTGTGGTATTTACTTCAGTTTTTCAGAGGTGAATAACCAAAGTGAAAGCCCTTAACAAACCGAGGTCAATGGTCATGTTTCTTGTAGTGAAATTTTCTGACAAATAGCATATGGGGCCTTGGTCTCACCATATATTTTGATGAGATAATCTCACCATCAGTGGCGGAACTACTGTTATGCGAGGCAAGCCTCCAACCCTAACTGAGTTGCCGGCACGAAGGTAGTAGTAATGGAATTGGAAGGCCGGGTTAGGGTTCCGCTGCTATGTCTCTGGTATTTCGCATCCGCGCCGCCGCTGGACTTCTCGGAGAAGAAGGTTGTGCGTCTTCTTTTTTTTTTACCAGATTGAACTCAAAACGATGTCGTTTCAGTATAAGCGAAACAATGTTGTTTCAGTATAAGTAGAATTGAGAGGGACATTGGCAGATTTTATCTCCATTCCGCCCAAGGCTCATCTGCATCGGGCCCAATCAAGGGTGCCTATTGCTACATCGTTATTGGTTCATTTTCCATTATATAATGCTACTTTTAATTCTCTCCCTAAAAACTTTAATGGAAAAAACATATGAATAATCTCAATTTTCTGATATTTGTCTGTATAACCTCGATTTATTTCAAATTACACATATGATATTTTGAGTGACACTCAATATTTTTAAAGTGACAGTATAACATTTGTTTGTATAACCTTATTAGAGCTCCGCTGGGCCACCACGGCCCACCACTGTCCCGCCACCGCCACGGCCCGCCACCATCCAACCTCCCCTGAAAAAAATTCCAATTTCTTTACTGCTCACCATATTGTGAGACGGTTTCATCCAATTCTTTATAAAATAATAAGATCCATCAATCAACAATACTTCAACACCACTTGTTATAACGAGTATTGACAACTTATACCTCCTCGGTTATGGGCGTGGTGTCATTGCCGCAGGGGCCGTGAGGGCGAGGGTATCGCCTTTGGAGTATTGACAACTTATTTAGCTAAAAAATAAGGACTCAGACTTGTTGTTTTCGATCTGAAAAAAAAAACAAATGAAATTGAACCGGTCAAAATCGGTCCTATCTAGGATAAGTTTACCACTAAATTTGAATGTACTTAATGTCACTGCAAAAAAATGTTCCAGTTATAACATTTTTTTGGATCATTCGACACACTCAGATGTGTCACTAAATATTTATTGACGCCTTGTAAAGTATCTCTATGTAGCGTATCACTAAAGTATTGTGACACATTGAACTATATTGACACTTTAAGATGCAGTTCAGTTTAGAAGTATTATTAAATTAATTTCATGACATGTATTGATGTAGTGATTCAGTTTATTAATATGTGCATATGTCAGAAATATTTATTGACTCCTGAATAAAGACGAAGCAAAATATAACATTTTTTACATGTCACAAAATATGCATCACTACTAAACTTTTTTTTCCACTGGTAATACACCGTAATAATGTAGATTACGCAAAAGGCAAAAAAAAAGAAGTCAAGAAGATGGAAGCAATAATCATGTCATTGTTTTTGACGAAGAAAAATAAAAGTCCAAATATACAACCATGACTTCAGCACATGTAGTGAACTGAATTTCTTCAAGAATTGATGGCATGCGCAACGAACTCTTTAAGATTCTCGGACATAACCTTAGCTCTGGCGGGATCAGAAATTTCACACCCATGAGATCCTCCTTCATCAAACTTCCCAACCACCGCCACACCATTCTCTTCTAGCTTCTTCGCCATCTCCACTTGACGGTCCATCAACGGGTCACCGTTGCAGCCGGTGACCAGAAACTTCCACCCCAAACCTTTGATACTGTCAAACTGGCCGGCTCGAACCGCCGCGGCCGCATTGCAGTACTCATGGTCCCGGTCAGCCCCGATGGGAATGCATAGTTCCCACATCAGATCAGAGAATGGGAGAGGAATTATCTTGAAAGAGTGAAAATTATGAGTAGGGTGACTTAGATAAAACTCGATCTAGACGGAGCATACGTTCCAACATCTTATAGTTTCTCATTTTTTATAGTATGTCTTGTTATTGTCACTTTTTTTTCAAGTGGGTGAATTTGCAAGTTACACACTTCTCCAATAATTAGATACACTCTAAATTTTGATAGGTTCTAAATATTTAATTTCAAAAAATGATTTTCAATATATATATAATTATATCATCCTAGTTAATTTAATTCTAGAAAAAAAGTGTTTTTGTAACCCTACCTAGTTGACATAAGTGCTAATATAACTTTTCAGTATTTGAAAGTGTCAATATAACCCTATCTAGTTAGTGAAAGTGCTAATATAACCCTCTCCGGCAACTTTTAGCCGGAATTTAATAAAATTACATGTTTGCCCTTCTGAAAAAATTAATATACAAAAATAGGAAATGACGTTATTACCCTTAGACTCGCCGCTGGACTGGGTAGGGTTATATCAGCACATTATGAAATCTTATTGGGTTATATCAGCACATTCCTAATGTTTGTAGGGTTATATCAGCACATTTCTAATATTTATAGGGTTATATCAGCAAATTCTTAAAACTTATAGGGTTATATCAGCACATATTATAAATATTAAGTGTGTGGTACTCGGCTGGCCTTAACAGACGACCACATCATCATATACACCATTATAACATCATAACAATATCATATACAACATAAAATTTGACATCATGACACCATCATTAATATTAAACACCATTATCACATATCATACCCTCATTTCAAAACTAATCAACATTAAAAACCCTAGGTCGAAGAACACAACAAAATAACAATCACACACAACACCAAAGATCATCGAATCATCAATCTGGACTAAACACAACAAAATATCATTAAAACCCAGTATGTGCTGATATGACCCTACATTTTTTACTAATTTGCTGATAGAGTTAGCCCAAAGGGTATTTTGGTCAATTTACATAGAGTCAACGCCGGAAAACTGAGGTCAATGCCAGAAATGGGGTGTGAGGGTTATATTGGCACTTTCATTAACTAGGTAGGGTTATATTTGCACTAAAAATTATCATAGGGTTATAGTGGCACTTATTCAAGTAAACGGGGTTATATTGGCACTATCCCTTAATTCTACTAAAAAAAGTGAATTTATTTGAAATAAAAACATTTTAGATTAATGGCATTCGACATCTAAGGATATACTTTGTTGAGCAGTAACACTCGACAAGCAGACATACGTGATATCTACAACAATGGTGGGAGATATTCCTATATATTTTTTAAACACTAGAAGCATGTCCAAAAGTAGCTTTGATGTTCCTATCATACTTAGGCTAACATATTGTTAGGATAAATTATATTACTGATTAGATTATGATTAATTATAATTAGAGTTCTTTCCTTATTACACCTCTATTGTAATATCTATATATTTAGTCATCAATAATACAATTCCTCACAGCAAATCATTCTCTCATGGTATCAGAGCCTCTTTTTATCCAAAACCTAAAAACTTAAAATTCTTGTCGTCTTTGGTCGCCAGCGGCTCCTCTTTTGCGCTCCCCCTCCGCGCTCCGCTCTGCTCCCCTCCTACGCGCGGCTCCCCTCCGGACGCACGCGGCTCCCCTCCGACGAGCGGCTCCCCTCTGGATGCTCGCGGCTCCATGCGGCTCCCTTCTAGACGCATGCGACTCTCCTTCGACGCTCCGCTCCGTTGCTTTTCTACTCCAGTTATGGCTCAAGAAAAACTCTCATATGACACTCTGCTCCAAATTATGCATATCAAACTCACTCCATCAAATTATCTTCTTTGGAAGCATCAAGCAAGTTATGTCCTTCGTCCTCAAGATCTGTATAGTTTCCTTGATGACCCTAGACCTCATCCCACTCTCCCACCACTACTACCACCGCCGCAAACCCAGTCCTTTGCTGCCACCACCGCAAACCCAGTCCTTTGCTGCCACCTCCGCAAACCCAGTCCTTTGCTGCCACCGCCTCAACTCCTTCGAGTGGCAGCAAAGTTTATCTCCAGAAGGCCTATTTTCAAGAAAAAGAAGAGTATGATCAATGATAAAGATCAACGTCTCTACAGTCTCCTGTTTTCCTCTCTCACTGCTTAAGTTCTCGTGGAACTCCTAGATTATGCCACTTCCAAAGATATCTGGGATAATCTTGCTCTCATCTATCATAATAGCAGTGCCTCCACCATTCTCCGTCTTCGCACATATGCGCATGGTATTCGTAAGTATGGTACTGTTCATGAACTTCATCTCAAATTTAAGGAGATTTTTGAACAACTGTCTGTCATGGGTAATCCAGTTTCAAATGTTGATCAAATTTTTGTCTGGTTCTTGACTGCTCTTGGTCTGGAGCATAAAGATTTTTCTACTCCTTTTATTAATGTTGTTCCAACTCCGCTTTATGTGTATGTTCTTGCCCGTGCCAAAAACCATGAGGCCTTTTTGATGAATTTACAGGGACACTCAGGACCAGCTGCATGACAGGTTGTGTTACAAACCAGCGATGCACCTCCGGCCGACCGTGGGTGGGATCACACGCCAACTCGAGATGGCCGCGCGTGGCTATTTAGCGGTGGCCGCAACGGTCATTTTGGTAACAAGCGCGGGGGGGGAGGCAGTCCTTTTTCGATTCTCATGTGGCTGGTCCAGTCCTTGGTCGCGGTCGTCCTCATTGTTCCTGGTGCAGATGCCTTGTTCACTATGATGTGACGTGTTACCAGATGCAGGCACAACTTGGTCGTCCTCCAAGCACTCATTTGACAGAAAATTATCACTCTTCTCAGCAGTTCGATACTTCTTCTCGTCGGTCAGATTGGTACCTTGATTCCGGCGCTAGCAGTCATATGGCGACTTCCACCTCAGGCCTAGATAGTTTCACTCCTTATACTGGTAAATCTTGTGTTCTTGTTGGTAATGTTACTCTAGTTATGATATCTCATATTGGTGATTCTAACGTTTATGAGACCTTGCATTTGTCTGGTGTTTTGGTTGTGCGTGATATTACCAAGAATTTACTGTCTATTAGTTGGTTAACCAAAGATATGGGTGTCCTAATTACATTTGATTACCAAAATTTTTTCATTCAGAACTAAGCAACCAGGGCCATCGTGGGCTGGGGGCATAGTGAGGATGGATTGTACATTTTGGACCGGGGAGATGTATCATATGTTTCAGTTTTACAGCAAAATAAGAGTCAATCTTCATATGAGTTGTGGCATGCACGCCTAGGTCATGTTCCTACTGCAGTGATTACTATTTTACATAAGTCGGATTTACTTTCAGTTTCTTCTTTGTTGCCTAAATTACAAACCTGCACCCCCTGTGTTATGGCGAAAGGTCAACGGTTAGTGTTTGTTGAGAACCCTAAACACGCTAACAATGTGATTTTTGGGGGCCTTCCCTAATTTTATCTACAAATAGTTTTTCGTATTATACATTATTTGTGGATGATTTTTAAAGATTCACTTGGCTGCCCCCTTCGTCGCAAATGAGATTTTATTGACACTTACTTGCAGTTTGAGGCACTTGTTGAGAATCAATTTTCAGCAAAAAATAAAGTTTTTCAAAGTGATGGTGGAACTGAATTTTTGAACACCAAACTCAGATCACATTTTGCGGCAAAAGTTATTCATCATCAAGTTTCTTGTCCGGCCGCTCCGGAATAGAATGGGCGCGCTGAACGCAAGCATCGCCATGTTGTTGAAATGAGTCTCACGTTGCTTTTTCACTCACATCTTCCAATTTTTCATTGGGATGATGTGTTCACCACTGCTATCTACATTATCAAACGGTTGCCTACTTTAGTTCTGCTAGGATCGACACCTTATGGTCTTCTTTATCGTTGGGATCCTATCTATGGTAACTTTCATCCTTTTGGTTACCAGGTTTTTCCTTTTGTTTGTCCCTTTGCTGATCATAAACCATCTCCATGCGGCATTCTATGTATATTTATCGGTTATAGCTTGCAGTATAAGGGGCTTCGGTGCCTTGACCCTTCCACTGGAAAGGTTCATGTTACTCGTCCTGCTCGGTTTGATAAGACTTGTTTTCCTCTTGCTCCGGCACTGGGAAATGGGTCTCCCTCATCAGGTTTAGATGTCTCAGCCTTTACTGATCTAGATCATAGGATGGCACCGTCATCAGCCTCGGCTTCATCCCCACCTCAATTCCGGTTTCTTGATGATGGGCCATCTCACCCAGCTGCCCCACAAGCTAACCCGTGTCTGCCGTCTCATCTCCCATCCAGCCATGGTGACTCCTTGCTCGTGGCCAGCCGCAGTGGTCTCTCGCCCGCTCCCGGTCACGGTGCTCGTGCTTATCCGTGGTAGCTCCTTGCCCGTTGCCAGCCGCGGTGGTCTCTTGCCCGCTCCCAGTCACGGTGGTCTCTCACCCACGCTCAGTTGTGATGGCCCACGCTCAGCAGCCATGGGCTCAGGCGCCCCGGTCAGCCACGGTCACGGATGGTCATGGTCTTCCAAGGATGAATAGCCAATGCCATCTACCACGGATGAAATCCTCCTCCCTGTCTCGGTCACGACCACAGGTGGATCCACGACCACGAACGGTCTCTTTCCCGCCTCGACCTAGGCCACGGATGGTCACGGCTCCGCTGTCTCAGCCACGTCTCAGGTTTCTTCACGTCCAACACCTTCTCGTATGGTTACACGCTCTTCCAAAGGAGTTATTCAATGCCGAGATTATTCAGATGTTCATGGTCTTCTTGCAGCTCTTCTTGCTCAGAAAGAACCGACTAATTATCGTTCAGCAAAATAAGATCCTTCTTGGGTTTCTGCCATGGATGAGGAGATGGCCGCTCTTCGTGGTCAGCATACTTGGGATCTTGTTCCGCGCCTTCCGGACATCAACATTGTTGGGTCTAAATGGGTTTAATGGTTGAAGTACAGACCTGATGGTTCGGTTGATCGCCATAAGGCACGTTTGGTGGCTCAGGGTTTCTCTATGATTCCTGGTTTTGACTTTGACCATACTTTCAACCCTGTGGTTAAAGTATCTACAGTTTAGATAGTTCTTGCTATTGCTACTATGCGTGCTTGGTCTCTACATAAGTTGGACGTTAAGAATGCCTTTCTTAACGGTGTTCTTGATTCTCCAGTTTTTATAGCTCAACCATTTGGCTATAAGGATCCCACTCATCCGAACTATGTTTATCGTCTATGGAAGGCCATTTATAGTCTGAAGCAGGCGCCTCGAGCATGGTTTCACCGTTTCATTGCAGCTTGGGTTTTGTTGCAGTTCTTCTGATACTTCATTATTTGTATTGTCTCATGGCTCGTCATTGTTTTATCTTTTGGTCTATGTTGATGATATCATTTTGACTGGGGAATGATTCCACTCTTATTTGTCAGTTTATTGATTGCTCCCATCAGGAGTTTGCCATCAAAGATTTGGGTGCCTTACATTACTTTCTTGGCTTGGAGGTCACGCCCACTGCCTCAGGACTTCTTCTGGGACAGGCAAAGTATGCTCGGGACATTCTTTCTCGGGCTGGTATGTTAGATGCAGTGCCAGTCTTTACATCGTTTCTGCCAAATTCTCAGCTTCATAGCCGTACGAGTTCACAGTTCAGGAATCCAACGTTGTATCGCTCTTTGGTTGGTGCTCTCCAGTATCTAAACTCACTCATCCGGACTTAGCATTTGCAGTTAATTGTGTCAGTCAGTATCTTCAGTACCCTCGGGAAGATCATTTTTCAACTGTCACTCGGATTCTCCGCTATGTTCGTGGGACCCTACATTTTGGTCTCAATTTTCGTGCAGCTTCTTCTCTGGAGGTGCTCGGTTATTTTGATGCAGATTGGGCTAGGTGTTTGGAGACCCGTCGTTCTACTTATGGCTATGCTGTCTTCTTAGGTGGTAACTTGGTTTCTTGGAGTGCGAAGAAACAACCCATTGTGTCTAGGTCCAGCACTGAGTCGGAATATCGTGCTTTGGCCAACACTGCTTCTGAGGTCACCTGGATGACTCATTTTCTTCGTGATCTTCATGTTCCTCTTTCTGGTGCGCCTGTTCTGCTTTGTGACAACAATAGTGCCATCTTCTTGGCTCAGAATCCGGTGGCGCATAAGCGGGCTAAGCACATTGAAATTGATTATCATTTTGTTTGTGAGTTGGTTTCTTCGGTCAAGCCCCGTGTTACTCATGTTCTTACATCTCTACAGGTTGCGGATATATTTACAAAGGGTGTTTTTCGTCCCTTGTTTGAGTTCTTCAAATTCAAGCTATGTGTCTCTGAGAATCCGACGCTTCGCTTGAGAGGGGGAGTTACGATAAATCAGATTACTAATTAGATTATGATTAATTATTATTAGAGTTCTCTTCTTATTACACATCTATTGTAATCTCTATATATTCAGTCATCAATAATACAATTCTTCACGGCAAATCATTCTCTCACGTACCTTATCATCTGCCAATCTGAGCTCCGACCCGGTCCTTTGGCTCCCACCGAAGAAGGGGTGGTGCAATATTAGCCCTTTGATCTGAAGAGGCATGAGACCACCGCCATTTGCTGCTGCGGCTGCTCGTAATCCGACATGGTACACGATGTTGCCACCGGCGCTGGTGCCCATCAGGAAACACTTAGAGAAATCAGCGTATTTCATCAGCCATTCATCCTTGCACGATTTAACCCAGTGCAAACCCTCCTCGCAGTCATCGAAAGCCGTGGGGAGACGGTGTTCCGGGGCGAGGCGGTAGCCGACGGAGACAACAATGGCGGGGGTATGAGTGGCAATGGTGGTGTACAAGCCGTCAAAGATGGTGGAGTTGACCCTGCATATAACGAAGCCTCCGCCGTGAAAGTAAACGATGAGGGGGAGTTTTTTGGCAGGAATGGAGTTGAATGCTTCCTGGGGGACGATGATTCGGGCAAAAGTGGCCTTCGATTGGTTGATCGGAATGTCTTTGGAGACGTATTGGAAGGGGTTGGTGGGATCAGATGAGGCCGGCGAAGTTGGCATTTCAGACACACGTTCGATTGAGCCGTCTGGGTTTCGGACAAGTCCCAAGAATCCATAGTAATCCGCCATAGAAATGGAGGGAGAAAGGCTGATTCTGCAAATTGGTTGGCTTTGAGTCTCACGTGGCATTTATAGCTCGAGTAGAATATGTTAACTTGGAAGACTTGAATAATTATTTTTGTCACCAAATCGAGGTCACATCTTGCGGTTTTAATTTGATAATGGCAAGCGAAATATTGTTTTTTTAGTTTGGTTATTTTATGATAAAGACCGCTCAGCAACTCCAAGTAATTGTCGCCTTGTCAAACAGTTTTAATTCTCCGACTCTCTCCGGCAAATGAGTTTCTCACAAGTTTGGGGATGTGTATTCACTATCCAAAAGACTATATTACCACTGATTTTTGGCTTTTCTAAATATTGGTGTTTATGGGGTGGTGAAATGCAAGAACATATCTTACCTGTTTCTATAAAACAGGTCATGAAAGTAGATTAAAAAAAAGTTGGAAACAAAGTCTATTGAGTTTTACATTGGGAACAGGGTGATACAGGGTAATAAGGTTTGGGCCTGTCAGCCCATTTGGCTTTATTCAACCCAAAGACGGAAGCTCACTCGATACGGAAGCTCACTGACATGACACAAGCTGTCATGTTAGCCACCAAAACACCATATAAAATGGAAGAAAAACATACTTCCAAGGTACGTTTAGTCATTCCAAAGTTACACCAGCTCAAAAACCCTAGTAAGACTCATTCTGACAAGATCGTCGGAGCAGGCCCAATATGACGCTGACCTGTCTGACTTAGATCCGAGCTATTTTAGAGGTCACGATGGGGTTCCAAGCTGAGAGACATTTTTTGGCCCAGAGGGAAGATCAAGGAGGACGCAGCATTGGCGCCGTCTGTGGGGATCGCTCAATCTTTAGCATCCATACCAGGAGGAAGAAGTTAGATCGATGCCGATGGGAGAACATTTGCTTAACCAGGTGCTCATGGAGGACGTGACGCACCAGAAGGAAGAAGTTAGGCAGACGCCAACGGGAGAACGGCGTAGACTCCAGACGACGGGGGAACTGGTAGGCAACTCTGAAATCTTGCAGACCATTGTCACCTCACAAAGAGAAATGATGAGGAAGTTGAGCGAGATGGAGGAAAGTAATAAGTCAGAGAAGCGGACGACCTGAGGAAGAAGAGGCAGGTCGTGAAACCAACAAAGTTGTTGCATTAACATGATGAACATGAGGTAAGCTCCCAACACAAGGAGAGATGCAAGGAAACCAATCGTATTGCCTCCAGAAACAAGGATAGCAGAACAACGTCAGAGAAGAAGACCGAGGCCGAAGATACGGAGCCGTACCGGCCCTTCACAGGAGACAGTTGGCACGCACCATACCACCCCGTGAAAGGAGGAGGAGAAACAAGAAGACGTGAATGGAGGAAGTCTGCAAGCGGGGAGAAGTTGTCAAAAAGAACGGCGGCCCCAAGCTGAAGATACCCCCTAACCTAGAGCAGTGCCCAGGAGAAGCAGACACGAATGGCCACTTTACACACGTTCTTAACCAACATGGCCACCTTCCTAATAACTGAGGCTATTTGGAGCCAGAGTCTGGTTTAAAATTTTGGAGGATGAAACCAATGACAGCTTCAAGCAGTTGCAGAAGAAGTTTTTTAGCGTGTTTCATGCAAAGGAGAAACTTTACAAAGACAAGGTCCAAGTTTTAAGCAGTCAAGCGGATGTCCTTGGAGATGTTAGCAGAGTACTGGGAGAGATTCAATGATAAGGAAAATCAGGTGGAGGATAGGAGCAACCAGTTCCTCATAGATACCTTCGTGAATGGTCTCAGACATGAGCTCTCTCTTAGGATTGTACGTTTAATCCCCCCAGGTCGATTGATGAATTGATGAGGAGAGTGGGGAACTTTTCAAGGGAAGACAACGGAGACAAGAGAAGGATGGGGGCATAGGCTGGTGCAAGCACACAAAAATCTGAGACTGGGGGAGAAAGGCGTAAAAAAGAGAAGGAGATGATTCGACCAGCTAGGTTGAATTTTGACAAAAATTTTACCCCACTCATCAAGATACTGAAGGAGATCTTTGCTTTGGTGGCTGGCACGAACATTTTAGAGCCATTAATGAGACTGGTCCCTGCACACATGAGGAACAAGGCGTTGTTTTACGATTATAGTGGATATTACGGCTATGACAAAAATGACTGTATGCATCTGAAACAGGCAACAAAAATAACGTCTACAGTAGAGAGTTTGCTCACTTAGCAAAGGAGGCATCGACCCATAACAAGGCCACGTACTAGAACAAGATAAGAGGGAGTGGTCTCTTAGGGAGCCACCATAGGCACCGGGGAGCTAGAGCAGCAAAAGGTTCCCAGAAAGAGATCAGAAGAATAAGGGGAAGGTAGTTGCAAGAGCGGAGACCAAGGGAGATATTAAGAGGCAGCAAGAGAACACGCCGATAGATGATAATATTGGGCTAACAGTCACAGTCATCTATGCAATCATTAGCAGAAGTGCAAGAGGGAGAACAGAATAGCAGAGGAAGGCTCTCTGCATGAATACACCTCAGGCAACACCAGCAGACAAGAGGCTGGGACCCAATGAGGTTATTTCTTTTGGTTCAGAAGACCCCATCCCAGATAGACCAGCAGGGCAATGCGGTAATAAACAAGTTGAAGGTGATTTAAAGGAGAATACATGGGAATTACGTAGATGGAAGAAGCTCGGCGGAGATTATGTACTTGTATTGTTTTGAAAAATTGGATGAAAATACGAGAAGGAAACTGAAACCAATAGATACCCCGCTAGTGGACTTTGCAAACAGAACGGTGTGGCCGAGGGAACCATATACCTTCCAGTAACAGTGGGAGATGATGTGAGAAACAAGACAGTGGATACAGAGTTCATCATGGTGAAAGCGAACAACTCTTGCAACATGATTCTGGGGAGACCCACTTTGGAACTTTTGAAGGGGATAGTATCCACTTTGCACTTGCTGTTGAAATTCCCCACCAGGCAGGGAATAACGACTGTTAGGGTAGATCAGCAGAAAGTGAGAGAATGCCATTGGACTGCCCTCAGCAAGCGAAATAGAAACACAGAAGTACATGAGGAAGAGAAGCAGTTTGGGAGGCCCAGGACAGTAGCATTGGTAACAGGCTGGGACGACCCATTAAAATTGGGTTCAGAATTGCATAGAGCACAACTCAGGGAAGGACAGACAGTGTAGGTAGAAGCTACCCTGCCACTCAAAGTGAAGGAGGATCTTGTAAGAACGTTTCGGGAAAATGTTTGAGTATTCGCATAGAAGCCAGAGAACATGACCAGTGTTCCCAAAGTGGTGGGCTTCCACGAACTAAAAGTGGCGATAGGACACCTGTCTGTTAAAAAAAAGAGGAGGATGTTTTGCAAGGAAAAGAATGAAGTTGTAAACAGGGAGGTGTAGCAGCTAGTAGAGGCACGAATATGAAGGAAATTCCATACCCATGCTGGGTGGCTAACCCTTTCCTGGTAAAGAAGGAATATGCAGTTGGAGGATGTGGGTGGATTACACGGACCTGAACAAGGCCTGCCCCAAAGATTGCTACCCGCTGCCAGTTATTAATCAAAAGGTAGACTCCCTTACTAATTAGCCGATTAAATGTTTCCTAGATGCATGTAAGGGATATCACCAAATCCCCATGTTAGAAAGTGATGTTGAGAAAACATCATTTAATATAGAAAGGGAAGCGTTCAGGTACCGCATGATACCCTTTGGGTTGAGAAATGCAGGAGCCACCTATCAAAGGGTGGAGGACAAGATTTTCCAGGAACGGGTGGGAAAAAACTTATAGGTGTATGTCGACGACATGGTGATAAAAAGAACATGATATGACCATTTTATGGAAGATGTAGCCCAGGCACTGAGAAGATTATGATAAATAGGCATGAAGCTAAACCCAGCTAAATGCCAATTTGGGGTAGGAGCAGGCAAGTTCCCGAGGCACATGGTGTCGAATGAAGAATTACAGGCAAACCCGAAGAAGGTGAAAGCCAATCTGGAGATGAAGTCACCCAGAACTGAAAAGGAGATACAAAGCCTGAACGGCAAGTTGGCGGCCATTAATGGTTTCTTATCCTGAGCGACAGGGTGGACACTCCCTTTCTTCAAAAATTTGAAAGGGTGTGTCAACAAGAAGGGGGCAGTGTAGTGGGGCAAATAGGAAGAAGGAGCTTTTTGAAAAATTAGAGCAACACCTAGATGAGTTACCTGTGTTAACCAGCCTGCAACGAGGAGAAATGATGTACCTGTATGTGGCTGCCAGTGATGAGATAGTCAATGCAGCCTTAGTAAAGGAAGAAGAGAAAGTACATAGACTAGTTTACTATGTGAGTAGAGCCTTGCAGGGATCAGAGAGGGGATACGCAGGACATGAGAAGCAGGCGCTGGCATTGGTGCATGCTGCCAGGAGGATGCGCCAGTATTTCCAGGCGCATCCAATAATGGTGTTGACGAATCAACCACTAAATTCGATACTCCAAGGCTCGAGGCCTCAAGAATACTGGTGAAGTGGGCGGTGGAGCTGGGAGATCACACAATTGAGTATGCACCTCGGAAAGCAGTGAAAAGACAGGTGATTGCAGATTTTTTGGCAGAAATCCCCAAAGAGAAAGAGAGGAAGGGCAGCCCATGATAGACAAGGGTACCTGTATGATAGGACCTGATGTTTGGAACCTGCACGTGGATAGAGCCTCAAGAGTAGAGGGAGCAGGCGCAGGGCTAGTGGTGTTAGACCCCTAAGGGGTGGAAACCACTTATGCCATCCATTTCAAATTTCCTGCCTCGAACAATAAAGCTGAGTATGAAGCACTGATAGCAGGAATGGAAATAGCTCGGAAGATGGGAGCAAGAAAGCTGCAAGCATTTAGAGATTTGATGTTAGTAGCAAACCAGTACAGTGGACAGTATGCAGCCAAGGAGCCGACCATGATGAAATATATGGATAAAATCAGGAGCCTGGCAGCAGAATTTGAGGAGTTTGATATCACCAGAGTCCCTCGATTGCAGAGCACCAGAGCAGATGTGCTGGCCTCGTTGGCACATGCTCATCTGACTAAGTCTGTTCTGGTGGAAGAGTTGACAAGAAGGTCCATGGATCAGGAAGTCGTGGCAGTAGTACGGGATGTAGGAGAAAATTGGATGGCCATGTTGAGAGCTTATAGAGAAGTGGGGATTCTGCCAGCCGATGAAAAAATAGCTAAGACACTGAGGAGGAACACTCTATAGTATATAATCAAGGATGGCATGTTGTACAAGCGTAGGTATGTGGAACTATGGCTCGAGTGCGCGGAACCTGCTTTGTAAGAAGTAGTCCTGAGAGAACTGAATGGGGGACGTTGTGGCTGTCATCAGGGAGCTCGGACACTGGCGTTAAGGGCTGTCCAAGTAGGATATTACTGGCTATGGATGAAAGCAGATGCCGAGAATATGGTCAGAGAATGCCATAGGTGCCAAGAACATTCCCACGTGCCCAGACTCTCTACTGAGGAAATGAATAGCATCAGGTCAGCCTAGCTTTTTGCTAAGTGGGGAATAGACATAGTGGGGAATTTTCTCGTAGCTATAGGCAGGAAGAAATTTCTGATAGTAGCAATAGACTACTTCACCAAGTGGGTGGAAGCAGAGGTTGTTGCTGCTATCACATAAAGAAAGGTTATGAATTTTGTTTGGAGGAACATAGTGTGCAGATTCGGGATTCCATAGATTATTGTTAGGAACAATTGCACGCAGTTTTCAGGAGAATCGTTCAATTCCTGGTGTAAGGAGTTGAGCATTAGGCAGCAGTTTACTTCTATGGCCCACCCTCAGGTAAACGGGTAGACAGAAGTGACCAACAAGACCATCCTATAAGGTTTGAAGAAAAGGTTAGGGGAAGCTAAAGCCGAGTGGAAGGAGGAGCTGATAAGAGTGAAGTGTACCTACATAACCACACCCTTGTCCAGAGGTCTTCCTTGTGACATTTGAGCCCGGGTAAGAGCCCAGATGGTGCTCACTGTTCGTATGGAGCAGTCGAACATTGCTGCTGCCAGCAATCGTGTCGAATGCAACAGCTTCCCATCCTTGTGCTGCTCCAGCATAAATTCCCCCAGATGCTGCCTCTCCTCGTTTGTCAGGTTCTTGCGCATTGACCCTACAAAAACCCAATGAGGAATGGGAAGATGAAAAACACCGAGAGCAACCACCACCCTCGGGTGAGTCGGGATGGCTCGAGGAAGTGTAGAACCATACCTGAGGGTGCCCCAAATACCCAAACTGTTAGCGGGTTTGGGTTTCCAAGGCTTGAAGGATCTGTTCTCTCCTCTTTTCAGTTTTCTTCCAAGTAGTTTTTCAGCATTGAAACATGTCTGAAATGTTCATGTATTTATAGAGTAGTTGTAAAAGTTGTGGCTACTGTTCCCAGGATCTGTAAAAAATGGCACATGTGCAAATTTTGGGTACTGTTAAAAAGACCTTTGGCGCCTTCCCAGGAGGCCAAAAATGCGGGAAATGAAAGCAGTAAATGAGGAGGGAAAAATTATCCCTCCTCCACATTCCTTAATTTTTTTTCTCCACTCCTAATGCATGAACACGTGGAGAGTTAGAGTGCAGTGGGGCCCAGGGGAAAAATTCTGCAGAGAATTCTCTCTCTGCAGATTCCCCTGGGACGGAGGGAGTAACACTTTAACCCCTCCAACCTTCATGGCTAGGGGGACTTATGGTATATACATGGCCTAAACAGTAGGCCTAACACATGCAGGACATAACGAAGTGCTCATAAATTCGAGTTGCCAGCATTAATCCTTAACTCCACTCTGCATGCGACACATGCTATTTGCATTCGGCCTCAACCATGCAAATAGCTAACACTCAGCCCATGCTCAAAAGAATGCAACCCATGATGGCCACGACAGATATGTCATGCATGGTGGATAACACCACGAATGTAGGATTTAGAGAGCTTATAAATAGTATAAATAAGCAAGAGGTTAATGAAACAAGGTAAGTAACATCTAGCGGAAAGAAATTATTGACAATTACCCTATACTGACTTTAGTATTGGAGTTCTTACCCCAAATCTAATCTGGGAGATTCTTCCAGGAAATAAAGGAACCCGTGACCAAATGTCTGTGACAGTTGTCATTGTCACTCAAAGAGATCATACAACATATAATTTTTTGGAAATTTTGTGTTTACATTAACTATTAAGATCACGGGCTTCTATCATAAAACTAATTGGTTCTATGTAGGGGTGACTCATGATCTTATATATTGAGTTATATGAATTTCAACCACCAATATTTGACTCTGACTCTAACACGCCCCCTCACGTGCAGCGGTTTGAATCATCGCGAAAACGTAGACAGGATGGGGGTAACGAGCCAACCTTGGGCATTGATACCATATTAGAATCATGTGCTTCTATCATAAAACCAATTGGTTCTATGTAGAGGTGACCCATGATCTTATATATTGAGTTATATCTGTCAATCACCAATGTGGGACTCTAACTCTAACATTAACAACCGAAAGTGGAGCAGATATCAACTCCACTTCCATTTTTTAAAAAAATTACATCGTTGCCACCGTCATGTAACCGAAGTTGCCTACACTATCGTTGCAATTTCATCATCATATATAAGAATTCGAGCGGTACGGTCCCAAATCCGCTTTCAACTATACCGAAATGTTACCAACATCAGTTGTTTGAGGAGATGACATTAGTCAAACTCACCCTTGGTGTCGGTGAAACAAATGTCCCTTAAGCAATGTTTCACTATTTTGAATAGTGCAACAACCGACATCAGTAACGTGTTGGGTCCGTTTCAGTTGTACTATTAACCTTGATATTTCAAAAAAAACTGAGGTAAAAAGTTACTTTTAACCTAGCTTGTGAACTGAGATAAAAATATATACTTTCTACTGTTGTGGTATTTACTTCAGTTTTTCAGAGGTGAATAACCAAAGTGAAAGCCCTTAACAAACCGAGGTCAATGGTCATGTTTCTTGTAGTGAAATTTTCTGACAAATAGCATATGGGGCCTTGGTCTCACCATATATTTTGATGAGATAATCTCACCATCAGTGGCGGAACTACTGTTATGCGAGGCAAGCCTCCAACCCTAACTGAGTTGCCGGCACGAAGGTAGTAGTAATGGAATTGGAAGGCCGGGTTAGGGTTCCGCTGCTATGTCTCTGGTATTTCGCATCCGCGCCGCCGCTGGACTTCTCGGAGAAGAAGGTTGTGCGTCTTCTTTTTTTTTTACCAGATTGAACTCAAAACGATGTCGTTTCAGTATAAGCGAAACAATGTTGTTTCAGTATAAGTAGAATTGAGAGGGACATTGGCAGATTTTATCTCCATTCCGCCCAAGGCTCATCTGCATCGGGCCCAATCAAGGGTGCCTATTGCTACATCGTTATTGGTTCATTTTCCATTATATAATGCTACTTTTAATTCTCTCCCTAAAAACTTTAATGGAAAAAACATATGAATAATCTCAATTTTCTGATATTTGTCTGTATAACCTCGATTTATTTCAAATTACACATATGATATTTTGAGTGACACTCAATATTTTTAAAGTGACAGTATAACATTTGTTTGTATAACCTTATTAGAGCTCCGCTGGGCCACCACGGCCCACCACTGTCCCGCCACCGCCACGGCCCGCCACCATCCAACCTCCCCTGAAAAAAATTCCAATTTCTTTACTGCTCACCATATTGTGAGACGGTTTCATCCAATTCTTTATAAAATAATAAGATCCATCAATCAACAGTACTTCAACACCACTTGTTATAACGAGTATTGACAACTTATACCTCCTCGGTTATGGGCGTGGTGTCATTGCCGCAGGGGCCGTGAGGGCGAGGGTATCGCCTTTGGAGTATTGACAACTTATTTAGCTAAAAAATAAGGACTCAGACTTGTTGTTTTCGATCTGAAAAAAAAACAAATGAAATTGAACCGGTCAAAATCGGTCCTATCTAGGATAAGTTTACCACTAAATTTGAATGTACTTAATGTCACTGCAAAAAAATGTTCCAGTTATAACATTTTTTTGGATCATTCGACACACTGAAATGTGTCACTAAATATTTATTGACGCCTTGTAAAGTATCTCTATGTAGCGTATCACTAAAGTATTGTGACACATTGAACTATATTGACACTTTAAGATGCAGTTTAGTTTAGAAGTATTATTAAATTAATTTCATGACATGTATTGATGTAGTGATTCAGTTTATTAATATGTGCATATGTCAGAAATATTTATTGACTCCTGAATAAAGACGAAGCAAAATATAACATTTTTTTACATGTCACAAAATATGCATCACTACTAAACTTTTTTTTCCACTGGTAATACACCGTAATAATGTAGATTACGCAAAAGGCAAAAAAAAAGAAGTCAAGAAGATGGAAGCAATAATCATGTCATTGTTTTTGACGAAGAAAAATAAAAGTCCAAATATACAACCATGACTTCAGCACATGTAGTGAACTGAATTTCTTCAAGAATTGATGGCATGTGCAACGAACTCTTTAAGATTCTCGGACATAACCTTAGCTCTGGCGGGATCAGAAATTTCACACCCATGAGATCCTCCTTCATCAAACTTCCCAACCACCGCCACACCATTCTCTTCTAGCTTCTTCGCCATCTCCACTTGACGGTCCATCAACGGGTCACCGTTGCAGCCGGTGACCAGAAACTTCCACCCCAAACCTTTGATACTGTCAAACTGGCCGGCTCGAACCGCCGCGGCCGCATTGCAGTACTCATGGTCCCGGTCAGCCCCGATGGGAATGCATAGTTCCCACATCAGATCAGAGAATGGGAGAGGAATTATCTTGAAAGAGTGAAAATTATGAGTAGGGTGACTTAGATAAAACTCGATCTAGACGGAGCATACGTTCCAACATCTTATAGTTTCTCATTTTTTATAGTATGTCTTGTTATTGTCACTTTTTTTTCAAGTGGGTGAATTTGCAAGTTACACACTTCTCCAATAATTAGATACACTCTAAATTTTGATAGGTTCTAAATATTTAATTTCAAAAAATGATTTTCAATATATATATAATTATATCATCCTAGTTAATTTAATTCTAGAAAAAAAGTGTTTTTGTAACCCTACCTAGTTGACATAAGTGCTAATATAACTTTTCAGTATTTGAAAGTGTCAATATAACCCTATCTAGTTAGTGAAAGTGCTAATATAACCCTCTCCGGCAACTTTTAGCCGGAATTTAATAAAATTACATGTTTGCCCTTCTGAAAAAATTAATATACAAAAATAGGAAATGACGTTATTACCCTTAGACTCGCCGCTGGACTGGGTAGGGTTATATCAGCACATTATGAAATCTTATTGGGTTATATCAGCACATTCCTAATGTTTGTAGGGTTATATCAGCACATTTCTAATATTTATAGGGTTATATCAGCAAATTCTTAAAACTTATAGGGTTATATCAGCACATATTATAAATATTAAGTGTGTGGTACTCGGCTGGCCTTAACAGACGACCACATCATCATATACACCATTATAACATCATAACAATATCATATACAACATAAAATTTGACATCATGACACCATCATTAATATTAAACACCATTATCACATATCATACCCTCATTTCAAAACTAATCAACATTAAAAACCCTAGGTCGAAGAACACAACAAAATAACAATCACACACAACACCAAAGATCATCGAATCATCAATCTGGACTAAACACAACAAAATATCATTAAAACCCAGTATGTGCTGATATGACCCTACATTTTTTACTAATTTGCTGATAGAGTTAGCCCAAAGGGTATTTTGGTCAATTTACATAGAGTCAACGCCGGAAAACTGAGGTCAATGCCAGAAATGGGGTGTGAGGGTTATATTGGCACTTTCATTAACTAGGTAGGGTTATATTTGCACTAAAAATTATCATAGGGTTATAGTGGCACTTATTCAAGTAAACGGGGTTATATTGGCACTATCCCTTAATTCTACTAAAAAAAGTGAATTTATTTGAAATAAAAACATTTTAGATTAATGGCATTCGACATCTAAGGATATACTTTGTTGAGCAGTAACACTCGACAAGCAGACATACGTGATATCTACAACAATGGTGGGAGATATTCCTATATATTTTTTAAACACTAGAAGCATGTCCAAAAGTAGCTTTGATGTTCCTATCATACTTAGGCTAACATATTGTTAGGATAAATTATATTACTGATTAGATTATGATTAATTATAATTAGAGTTCTTTCCTTATTACACCTCTATTGTAATATCTATATATTTAGTCATCAATAATACAATTCCTCACAGCAAATCATTCTCTCATGGTATCAGAGCCTCTTTTTATCCAAAACCTAAAAACTTAAAATTCTTGTCGTCTTTGGTCGCCAGCGGCTCCTCTTTTGCGCTCCCCCTCCGCGCTCCGCTCTGCTCCCCTCCTACGCGCGGCTCCCCTCCGGACGCACGCGGCTCCCCTCCGACGAGCGGCTCCCCTCTGGATGCTCGCGGCTCCATGCGGCTCCCTTCTAGACGCATGCGACTCTCCTTCGACGCTCCGCTCCGTTGCTTTTCTACTCCAGTTATGGCTCAAGAAAAACTCTCATATGACACTCTGCTCCAAATTATGCATATCAAACTCACTCCATCAAATTATCTTCTTTGGAAGCATCAAGCAAGTTATGTCCTTCGTCCTCAAGATCTGTATAGTTTCCTTGATGACCCTAGACCTCATCCCACTCTCCCACCACTACTACCACCGCCGCAAACCCAGTCCTTTGCTGCCACCACCGCAAACCCAGTCCTTTGCTGCCACCTCCGCAAACCCAGTCCTTTGCTGCCACCGCCTCAACTCCTTCGAGTGGCAGCAAAGTTTATCTCCAGAAGGCCTATTTTCAAGAAAAAGAAGAGTATGATCAATGATAAAGATCAACGTCTCTACAGTCTCCTGTTTTCCTCTCTCACTGCTTAAGTTCTCGTGGAACTCCTAGATTATGCCACTTCCAAAGATATCTGGGATAATCTTGCTCTCATCTATCATAATAGCAGTGCCTCCACCATTCTCCGTCTTCGCACATATGCGCATGGTATTCGTAAGTATGGTACTGTTCATGAACTTCATCTCAAATTTAAGGAGATTTTTGAACAACTGTCTGTCATGGGTAATCCAGTTTCAAATGTTGATCAAATTTTTGTCTGGTTCTTGACTGCTCTTGGTCTGGAGCATAAAGATTTTTCTACTCCTTTTATTAATGTTGTTCCAACTCCGCTTTATGTGTATGTTCTTGCCCGTGCCAAAAACCATGAGGCCTTTTTGATGAATTTACAGGGACACTCAGGACCAGCTGCATGACAGGTTGTGTTACAAACCAGCGATGCACCTCCGGCCGACCGTGGGTGGGATCACACGCCAACTCGAGATGGCCGCGCGTGGCTATTTAGCGGTGGCCGCAACGGTCATTTTGGTAACAAGCGCGGGGGGGGAGGCAGTCCTTTTTCGATTCTCATGTGGCTGGTCCAGTCCTTGGTCGCGGTCGTCCTCATTGTTCCTGGTGCAGATGCCTTGTTCACTATGATGTGACGTGTTACCAGATGCAGGCACAACTTGGTCGTCCTCCAAGCACTCATTTGACAGAAAATTATCACTCTTCTCAGCAGTTCGATACTTCTTCTCGTCGGTCAGATTGGTACCTTGATTCCGGCGCTAGCAGTCATATGGCGACTTCCACCTCAGGCCTAGATAGTTTCACTCCTTATACTGGTAAATCTTGTGTTCTTGTTGGTAATGTTACTCTAGTTATGATATCTCATATTGGTGATTCTAACGTTTATGAGACCTTGCATTTGTCTGGTGTTTTGGTTGTGCGTGATATTACCAAGAATTTACTGTCTATTAGTTGGTTAACCAAAGATATGGGTGTCCTAATTACATTTGATTACCAAAATTTTTTCATTCAGAACTAAGCAACAAGGGCCATCGTGGGCTGGGGGCATAGTGAGGATGGATTGTACATTTTGGACCGGGGAGATGTATCATATGTTTCAGTTTTACAGCAAAATAAGAGTCAATCTTCATATGAGTTGTGGCATGCACGCCTAGGTCATGTTCCTACTGCAGTGATTACTATTTTACATAAGTCGGATTTACTTTCAGTTTCTTCTTTGTTGCCTAAATTACAAACCTGCACCCCCTGTGTTATGGCGAAAGGTCAACGGTTGGTGTTTGTTGAGAACCCTAAACACGCTAACAATGTGATTTTTGGGGGCCTTCCCTAATTTTATCTACAAATAGTTTTTCGTATTATACATTATTTGTGGATGATTTTTAAAGATTCACTTGGCTGCCCCCTTCGTCGCAAATGAGATTTTATTGACACTTACTTGCAGTTTGAGGCACTTGTTGAGAATCAATTTTCAGCAAAAAATAAAGTTTTTCAAAGTGATGGTGGAACTGAATTTTTGAACACCAAACTCAGATCACATTTTGCGGCAAAAGTTATTCATCATCAAGTTTCTTGTCCGGCCGCTCCGGAATAGAATGGGCGCGCTGAACGCAAGCATCGCCATGTTGTTGAAATGAGTCTCACGTTGCTTTTTCACTCACATCTTCCAATTTTTCATTGGGATGATGTGTTCACCACTGCTATCTACATTATCAAACGGTTGCCTACTTTAGTTCTGCTAGGATCGACACCTTATGGTCTTCTTTATCGTTGGGATCCTATCTATGGTAACTTTCATCCTTTTGGTTACCAGGTTTTTCCTTTTGTTTGTCCCTTTGCTGATCATAAACCATCTCCATGCGGCATTCTATGTATATTTATCGGTTATAGCTTGCAGTATAAGGGGCTTCGGTGCCTTGACCCTTCCACTGGAAAGGTTCATGTTACTCGTCCTGCTCGGTTTGATAAGACTTGTTTTCCTCTTGCTCCGGCACTGGGAAATGGGTCTCCCTCATCAGGTTTAGATGTCTCAGCCTTTACTGATCTAGATCATAGGATGGCACCGTCATCAGCCTCGGCTCCATCCCCACCTCAATTCCGGTTTCTTGATGATGGGCCATCTCACCCAGCTGCCCCACAAGCTAACCCGTGTCTGCCGTCTCATCTCCCATCCAGCCATGGTGACTCCTTGCTCGTGGCCAGCCGCAGTGGTCTCTCGCCCGCTCCCGGTCACGGTGCTCGTGCTTAGCCGTGGTAGCTCCTTGCCCGTTGCCAGCCGCGGTGGTCTCTTGCCCGCTCCCAGTCACGGTGGTCTCTCACCCACGCTCAGTTGTGATGGCCCACGCTCAGCAGCCATGGGCTCAGGCGCCCCGGTCAGCCACGGTCACGGATGGTCATGGTCTTCCAAGGATGAATAGCCAATGCCATCTACCACGGATGAAATCCTCCTCCCTGTCTCGGTCACGACCACAGGTGGATCCACGACCACGAACGGTCTCTTTCCCGCCTCGACCTAGGCCACGGATGGTCACGGCTCCGCTGTCTCAGCCACGTCTCAGGTTTCTTCACGTCCAACACCTTCTCGTATGGTTACACGCTCTTCCAAAGGAGTTATTCAATGCCGAGATTATTCAGATGTTCATGGTCTTCTTGCAGCTCTTCTTGCTCAGAAAGAACCGACTAATTATCGTTCAGCAAAATAAGATCCTTCTTGGGTTTCTGCCATGGATGAGGAGATGGCCGCTCTTCGTGGTCAGCATACTTGGGATCTTGTTCCGCGCCTTCCGGACATCAACATTGTTGGGTCTAAATGGGTTTAATGGTTGAAGTACAGACCTGATGGTTCGGTTGATCGCCATAAGGCACGTTTGGTGGCTCAGGGTTTCTCTATGATTCCTGGTTTTGACTTTGACCATACTTTCAACCCTGTGGTTAAAGTATCTACAGTTTAGATAGTTCTTGCTATTGCTACTATGCGTGCTTGGTCTCTACATAAGTTGGACGTTAAGAATGCCTTTCTTAACGGTGTTCTTGATTCTCCAGTTTTTATAGCTCAACCATTTGGCTATAAGGATCCCACTCATCCGAACTATGTTTATCGTCTATGGAAGGCCATTTATAGTCTGAAGCAGGCGCCTCGAGCATGGTTTCACCGTTTCATTGCAGCTTGGGTTTTGTTGCAGTTCTTCTGATACTTCATTATTTGTATTGTCTCATGGCTCGTCATTGTTTTATCTTTTGGTCTATGTTGATGATATCATTTTGACTGGGGAATGATTCCACTCTTATTTGTCAGTTTATTGATTGCTCCCATCAGGAGTTTGCCATCAAAGATTTGGGTGCCTTACATTACTTTCTTGGCTTGGAGGTCACGCCCACTGCCTCAGGACTTCTTCTGGGACAGGCAAAGTATGCTCGGGACATTCTTTCTCGGGCTGGTATGTTAGATGCAGTGCCAGTCTTTACATCGTTTCTGCCAAATTCTCAGCTTCATAGCCGTACGAGTTCACAGTTCAGGAATCCAACGTTGTATCGCTCTTTGGTTGGTGCTCTCCAGTATCTAAACTCACTCATCCGGACTTAGCATTTGCAGTTAATTGTGTCAGTCAGTATCTTCAGTACCCTCGGGAAGATCATTTTTCAACTGTCACTCGGATTCTCCGCTATGTTCGTGGGACCCTACATTTTGGTCTCAATTTTCGTGCAGCTTCTTCTCTGGAGGTGCTCGGTTATTTTGATGCAGATTGGGCTAGGTGTTTGGAGACCCGTCGTTCTACTTATGGCTATGCTGTCTTCTTAGGTGGTAACTTGGTTTCTTGGAGTGCGAAGAAACAACCCATTGTGTCTAGGTCCAGCACTGAGTCGGAATATCGTGCTTTGGCCAACACTGCTTCTGAGGTCACCTGGATGACTCATTTTCTTCGTGATCTTCATGTTCCTCTTTCTGGTGCGCCTGTTCTGCTTTGTGACAACAATAGTGCCATCTTCTTGGCTCAGAATCCGGTGGCGCATAAGCGGGCTAAGCACATTGAAATTGATTATCATTTTGTTTGTGAGTTGGTTTCTTCGGTCAAGCCCCGTGTTACTCATGTTCTTACATCTCTACAGGTTGCGGATATATTTACAAAGGGTGTTTTTCGTCCCTTGTTTGAGTTCTTCAAATTCAAGCTATGTGTCTCTGAGAATCCGACGCTTCGCTTGAGAGGGGGAGTTACGATAAATCAGATTACTAATTAGATTATGATTAATTATTATTAGAGTTCTCTTCTTATTACACATCTATTGTAATCTCTATATATTCAGTCATCAATAATACAATTCTTCACGGCAAATCATTCTCTCACGTACCTTATCATCTGCCAATCTGAGCTCCGACCCGGTCCTTTGGCTCCCACCGAAGAAGGGGTGGTGCAATATTAGCCCTTTGATCTGAAGAGGCATGAGACCACCGCCATTTGCTGCTGCGGCTGCTCGTAATCCGACATGGTACACGATGTTGCCACCGGCGCTGGTGCCCATCAGGAAACACTTAGAGAAATCAGCGTATTTCATCAGCCATTCATCCTTGCACGATTTAACCCAGTGCAAACCCTCCTCGCAGTCATCGAAAGCCGTGGGGAGACGGTGTTCCGGGGCGAGGCGGTAGCCGACGGAGACAACAATGGCGGGGGTATGAGTGGCAATGGTGGTGTACAAGCCGTCAAAGATGGTGGAGTTGACCCTGCATATAACGAAGCCTCCGCCGTGAAAGTAAACGATGAGGGGGAGTTTTTTGGCAGGAATGGAGTTGAATGCTTCCTGGGGGACGATGATTCGGGCAAAAGTGGCCTTCGATTGGTTGATCGGAATGTCTTTGGAGACGTATTGGAAGGGGTTGGTGGGATCAGATGAGGCCGGCGAAGTTGGCATTTCAGACACACGTTCGATTGAGCCGTCTGGGTTTCGGACAAGTCCCAAGAATCCATAGTAATCCGCCATAGAAATGGAGGGAGAAAGGCTGATTCTGCAAATTGGTTGGCTTTGAGTCTCACGTGGCATTTATAGCTCGAGTAGAATATGTTAACTTGGAAGACTTGAATAATTATTTTTGTCACCAAATCGAGGTCACATCTTGCGGTTTTAATTTGATAATGGCAAGCGAAATATTGTTTTTTTAGTTTGGTTATTTTATGATAAAGACCGCTCAGCAACTCCAAGTAATTGTCGCCTTGTCAAACAGTTTTAATTCTCCGACTCTCTCCGGCAAATGAGTTTCTCACAAGTTTGGGGATGTGTATTCACTATCCAAAAGACTATATTACCACTGATTTTTGGCTTTTCTAAATATTGGTGTTTATGGGGTGGTGAAATGCAAGAACATATCTTACCTGTTTCTATAAAACAGGTCATGAAAGTAGATTAAAAAAAAGTTGGAAACAAAGTCTATTGAGTTTTACATTGGGAACAGGGTGATACAGGGTAATAAGGTTTGGGCCTGTCAGCCCATTTGGCTTTATTCAACCCAAAGACGGAAGCTCACTCGATACGGAAGCTCACTGACATGACACAAGCTGTCATGTTAGCCACCAAAACACCATATAAAATGGAAGAAAAACATACTTCCAAGGTACGTTTAGTCATTCCAAAGTTACACCAGCTCAAAAACCCTAGTAAGACTCATTCTGACAAGATCGTCGGAGCAGGCCCAATATGACGCTGACCTGTCTGACTTAGATCCGAGCTATTTTAGAGGTCACGATGGGGTTCCAAGCTGAGAGACATTTTTTGGCCCAGAGGGAAGATCAAGGAGGACGCAGCATTGGCGCCGTCTGTGGGGATCGCTCAATCTTTAGCATCCATACCAGGAGGAAGAAGTTAGATCGATGCCGATGGGAGAACATTTGCTTAACCAGGTGCTCATGGAGGACGTGACGCACCAGAAGGAAGAAGTTAGGCAGACGCCAACGGGAGAACGGCGTAGACTCCAGACGACGGGGGAACTGGTAGGCAACTCTGAAATCTTGCAGACCATTGTCACCTCACAAAGAGAAATGATGAGGAAGTTGAGCGAGATGGAGGAAAGTAATAAGTCAGAGAAGCGGACGACCTGAGGAAGAAGAGGCAGGTCGTGAAACCAACAAAGTTGTTGCATTAACATGATGAACATGAGGTAAGCTCCCAACACAAGGAGAGATGCAAGGAAACCAATCGTATTGCCTCCAGAAACAAGGATAGCAGAACAACGTCAGAGAAGAAGACCGAGGCCGAAGATACGGAGCCGTACCGGCCCTTCACAGGAGACAGTTGGCACGCACCATACCACCCCGTGAAAGGAGGAGGAGAAACAAGAAGACGTGAATGGAGGAAGTCTGCAAGCGGGGAGAAGTTGTCAAAAAGAACGGCGGCCCCAAGCTGAAGATACCCCCTAACCTAGAGCAGTGCCCAGGAGAAGCAGACACGAATGGCCACTTTACACACGTTCTTAACCAACATGGCCACCTTCCTAATAACTGAGGCTATTTGGAGCCAGAGTCTGGTTTAAAATTTTGGAGGATGAAACCAATGACAGCTTCAAGCAGTTGCAGAAGAAGTTTTTTAGCGTGTTTCATGCAAAGGAGAAACTTTACAAAGACAAGGTCCAAGTTTTAAGCAGTCAAGCGGATGTCCTTGGAGATGTTAGCAGAGTACTGGGAGAGATTCAATGATAAGGAAAATCAGGTGGAGGATAGGAGCAACCAGTTCCTCATAGATACCTTCGTGAATGGTCTCAGACATGAGCTCTCTCTTAGGATTGTACGTTTAATCCCCCCAGGTCGATTGATGAATTGATGAGGAGAGTGGGGAACTTTTCAAGGGAAGACAACGGAGACAAGAGAAGGATGGGGGCATAGGCTGGTGCAAGCACACAAAAATCTGAGACTGGGGGAGAAAGGCGTAAAAAAGAGAAGGAGATGATTCGACCAGCTAGGTTGAATTTTGACAAAAATTTTACCCCACTCATCAAGATACTGAAGGAGATCTTTGCTTTGGTGGCTGGCACGAACATTTTAGAGCCATTAATGAGACTGGTCCCTGCACACATGAGGAACAAGGCGTTGTTTTACGATTATAGTGGATATTACGGCTATGACAAAAATGACTGTATGCATCTGAAACAGGCAACAAAAATAACGTCTACAGTAGAGAGTTTGCTCACTTAGCAAAGGAGGCATCGACCCATAACAAGGCCACGTACCAGAACAAGATAAGAGGGAGTGGTCTCTTAGGGAGCCACCATAGGCACCGGGGAGCTAGAGCAGCAAAAGGTTCCCAGAAAGAGATCAGAAGAATAAGGGGAAGGTAGTTGCAAGAGCGGAGACCAAGGGAGATATTAAGAGGCAGCAAGAGAACACGCCGATAGATGATAATATTGGGCTAACAGTCACAGTCATCTATGCAATCATTAGCAGAAGTGCAAGAGGGAGAACAGAATAGCAGAGGAAGGCTCTCTGCATGAATACACCTCAGGCAACACCAGCAGACAAGAGGCTGGGACCCAATGAGGTTATTTCTTTTGGTTCAGAAGACCCCATCCCAGATAGACCAGCAGGGCAATGCGGTAATAAACAAGTTGAAGGTGATTTAAAGGAGAATACATGGGAATTACGTAGATGGAAGAAGCTCGGCGGAGATTATGTACTTGTATTGTTTTGAAAAATTGGATGAAAATACGAGAAGGAAACTGAAACCAATAGATACCCCGCTAGTGGACTTTGCAAACAGAACGGTGTGGCCGAGGGAACCATATACCTTCCAGTAACAGTGGGAGATGATGTGAGAAACAAGACAGTGGATACAGAGTTCATCATGGTGAAAGCGAACAACTCTTGCAACATGATTCTGGGGAGACCCACTTTGGAACTTTTGAAGGGGATAGTATCCACTTTGCACTTGCTGTTGAAATTCCCCACCAGGCAGGGAATAACGACTGTTAGGGTAGATCAGCAGAAAGTGAGAGAATGCCATTGGACTGCCCTCAGCAAGCGAAATAGAAACACAGAAGTACATGAGGAAGAGAAGCAGTTTGGGAGGCCCAGGACAGTAGCATTGGTAACAGGCTGGGACGACCCATTAAAATTGGGTTCAGAATTGCATAGAGCACAACTCAGGGAAGGACAGACAGTGTAGGTAGAAGCTACCCTGCCACTCAAAGTGAAGGAGGATCTTGTAAGAACGTTTCGGGAAAATGTTTGAGTATTCGCATAGAAGCCAGAGAACATGACCAGTGTTCCCAAAGTGGTGGGCTTCCACGAACTAAAAGTGGCGATAGGACACCTGTCTGTTAAAAAAAAGAGGAGGATGTTTTGCAAGGAAAAGAATGAAGTTGTAAACAGGGAGGTGTAGCAGCTAGTAGAGGCACGAATATGAAGGAAATTCCATACCCATGCTGGGTGGCTAACCCTTTCCTGGTAAAGAAGGAATATGCAGTTGGAGGATGTGGGTGGATTACACGGACCTGAACAAGGCCTGCCCCAAAGATTGCTACCCGCTGCCAGTTATTAATCAAAAGGTAGACTCCCTTACTAATTAGCCGATTAAATGTTTCCTAGATGCATGTAAGGGATATCACCAAATCCCCATGTTAGAAAGTGATGTTGAGAAAACATCATTTAATATAGAAAGGGAAGCGTTCAGGTACCGCATGATACCCTTTGGGTTGAGAAATGCAGGAGCCACCTATCAAAGGGTGGAGGACAAGATTTTCCAGGAACGGGTGGGAAAAAACTTATAGGTGTATGTCGACGACATGGTGATAAAAAGAACATGATATGACCATTTTATGGAAGATGTAGCCCAGGCACTGAGAAGATTATGATAAATAGGCATGAAGCTAAACCCAGCTAAATGCCAATTTGGGGTAGGAGCAGGCAAGTTCCCGAGGCACATGGTGTCGAATGAAGAATTACAGGCAAACCCGAAGAAGGTGAAAGCCAATCTGGAGATGAAGTCACCCAGAACTGAAAAGGAGATACAAAGCCTGAACGGCAAGTTGGCGGCCATTAATGGTTTCTTATCCTGAGCGACAGGGTGGACACTCCCTTTCTTCAAAAATTTGAAAGGGTGTGTCAACAAGAAGGGGGCAGTGTAGTGGGGCAAATAGGAAGAAGGAGCTTTTTGAAAAATTAGAGCAACACCTAGATGAGTTACCTGTGTTAACCAGCCTGCAACGAGGAGAAATGATGTACCTGTATGTGGCTGCCAGTGATGAGATAGTCAATGCAGCCTTAGTAAAGGAAGAAGAGAAAGTACATAGACTAGTTTACTATGTGAGTAGAGCCTTGCAGGGATCAGAGAGGGGATACGCAGGACATGAGAAGCAGGCGCTGGCATTGGTGCATGCTGCCAGGAGGATGCGCCAGTATTTCCAGGCGCATCCAATAATGGTGTTGACGAATCAACCACTAAATTCGATACTCCAAGGCTCGAGGCCTCAAGAATACTGGTGAAGTGGGCGGTGGAGCTGGGAGATCACACAATTGAGTATGCACCTCGGAAAGCAGTGAAAAGACAGGTGATTGCAGATTTTTTGGCAGAAATCCCCAAAGAGAAAGAGAGGAAGGGCAGCCCATGATAGACAAGGGTACCTGTATGATAGGACCTGATGTTTGGAACCTGCACGTGGATAGAGCCTCAAGAGTAGAGGGAGCAGGCGCAGGGCTAGTGGTGTTAGACCCCTAAGGGGTGGAAACCACTTATGCCATCCATTTCAAATTTCCTGCCTCGAACAATAAAGCTGAGTATGAAGCACTGATAGCAGGAATGGAAATAGCTCGGAAGATGGGAGCAAGAAAGCTGCAAGCATTTAGAGATTTGATGTTAGTAGCAAACCAGTACAGTGGACAGTATGCAGCCAAGGAGCCGACCATGATGAAATATATGGATAAAATCAGGAGCCTGGCAGCAGAATTTGAGGAGTTTGATATCACCAGAGTCCCTCGATTGCAGAGCACCAGAGCAGATGTGCTGGCCTCGTTGGCACATGCTCATCTGACTAAGTCTGTTCTGGTGGAAGAGTTGACAAGAAGGTCCATGGATCAGGAAGTCGTGGCAGTAGTACGGGATGTAGGAGAAAATTGGATGGCCATGTTGAGAGCTTATAGAGAAGTGGGGATTCTGCCAGCCGATGAAAAAATAGCTAAGACACTGAGGAGGAACACTCTATAGTATATAATCAAGGATGGCATGTTGTACAAGCGTAGGTATGTGGAACTATGGCTCGAGTGCGCGGAACCTGCTTTGTAAGAAGTAGTCCTGAGAGAACTGAATGGGGGACGTTGTGGCTGTCATCAGGGAGCTCGGACACTGGCGTTAAGGGCTGTCCAAGTAGGATATTACTGGCTATGGATGAAAGCAGATGCCGAGAATATGGTCAGAGAATGCCATAGGTGCCAAGAACATTCCCACGTGCCCAGACTCTCTACTGAGGAAATGAATAGCATCAGGTCAGCCTAGCTTTTTGCTAAGTGGGGAATAGACATAGTGGGGAATTTTCTCGTAGCTATAGGCAGGAAGAAATTTCTGATAGTAGCAATAGACTACTTCACCAAGTGGGTGGAAGCAGAGGTTGTTGCTGCTATCACATAAAGAAAGGTTATGAATTTTGTTTGGAGGAACATAGTGTGCAGATTCGGGATTCCATAGATTATTGTTAGGAACAATTGCACGCAGTTTTCAGGAGAATCGTTCAATTCCTGGTGTAAGGAGTTGAGCATTAGGCAGCAGTTTACTTCTATGGCCCACCCTCAGGTAAACGGGTAGACAGAAGTGACCAACAAGACCATCCTATAAGGTTTGAAGAAAAGGTTAGGGGAAGCTAAAGCCGAGTGGAAGGAGGAGCTGATAAGAGTGAAGTGTACCTACATAACCACACCCCGAATGGCAACTGAAGAAACACCATACAGGTTGTGTTACAGTTCAAAAGCAATCATTCTACCTAATATCACAGTGCCCAGCAGGAGAGTCGCATCGCCATTAGCACTAGCTGACAATGATAAGGCTATCAGACAATCTGGAAGAGCCGGAAGAATGCAGAGAGAAAGCAGCTTTAAAGGAAGCTTGAAGCAACACAACAACAACAAGGTCAGGCTGAGAAGCTTAAAGCAAGAAGAGCTCGCCCTCAGAAAGAACAAGGCTAGCAGAGCACAAAGAGAGAAGAAGATTGATGTGACCTGGGACGGTCTTTACAGGGTTATCGAGGTGTTGGGAAAAGGAGCATACAAGTTCGAAATGATGGAGGGAAAGCAATTGCCATGTACCTGGAACATGGCGAGCCTCAGTAAGTATTATGCATACAAAGCTGTTAAGTAAAAAGCTCAGTAAATGACAAGGCTAAAAGAGGCAAAAATGTCACGATGTGCGACATCTAGATAAGCTATCAACATCGGCACCAAATAAAGAAAGAGAACGATTCAAAAGAACTAATTCGCAAAGCATCCTTGACCCCGCGCAGTCAGCCCAAAGGGGCAGATGAAAAACACCCCTAGCCTTGCGCAGGCAGGGAGCTGTTAGCCAGCTTTTCAAGTTGATGAGAGTCTGTGGCAAAGGCCTCAAACTCAAAAAGTGGTAAAGGCCTCAAACTAAGGAAAAACACCTTAGTTGGAAAAAAATCTGGATGCGTCAAGATAAAGCACCTGAGACTAAGAAATGAAAAGATGGCTGAAAAAATTACTATAGAACCCACCAGCCAGATTCAAAAGTTGTAAAAAAAAGAAGGAATGAAGGAGGGTTGCACCCCAACCAGCCATACGCAATCAAATGATCCTTAAATTAAGCAAAACATGGGGAGAGAAGCACCTCTGATCAAATATAAGCCCCTTATGAGGACTTATAGAGCCAACGTTTTTAAACTAATAAGCAAATGATAAAAGAGAAATTGTTTGTTGTCAAAACCATCATCACATTCAAGAAAAGATAATCAAGTTGTGCTTCTGACGCCCCCATCTGAAACCTGCCCCGCATCATCCTCATTCGGTTGCGCCTTCCCGTCACCTACATCCTAGATGGGATCTTCCTCTGCCACCTGCTGGTGATCGCCAGCATGAGACGAGGAGTCTGTGGTTTGAGCAGCCACTGCATCTGGGTTCCAAGCATCAAGCCCTACGGTGGTCATCCTGGGGTCGAGAAGAGAGAAGTACTTAGAGAAGTTGTGCTCCCTAAAAGGAACAAATACCCTCTTAAGTTTGTCAGGTAGCTCATCGGGGTCAGTTATTGTGGCGTCCAAGTTAAAAGCCTTAACAAGGCAGCAACCAGGAGCTCAGAAGCACGCAGACTCTGTGCTACCTTCGCATTGAAGCTTGTGAAACCACGAGTGAACACCCAGTTGCGAAAATCCCTATGAGATTTGTTATAGGCTTCAAGTTTGTTCACCGCCAATGACCCATCTTTCAAGCTCCAAGTCCCCCTCCAAGGCGACGACCCGAGTACAAGTGAGTTACATATCAGAGATAGCTTCCTCAGCAGATTTTTCAGTATGATCGGCCCGTTACAAAGCATCGGCCAGCCCATGAGCCATCTCTCCTGCCTCCATTTAGACGATGAAGGCCGCGCACAAGTGCTACAAGCATACAGTAAAAGAAAGTAATCATCATAAAGCAAAGTCGTGATAAACAGAAAAACAAGGCAAGCACAAGGAGGTATACAAATGAGAGAAAGAGAAACAATCTTAACCTCGATGACGGAAAAAACATGACGATTGACAATGTCAGTGAAGGAAGCAATGTTAAGGGAACGATCGTGGATCCAAACATTGAAATAGCTGGGAGGAATAGCATGCACAAGAAACTTGGACCGAGCAAGTGGGTTGTGAATGGTTTCAGATCCACGAGAAGCACGAGAACTGAATGCCCTTAGGTGGGGAGGAGTGAAGCTGGCAAGGACAGGCGGTCGGGAGCGAGGGCCAAGAGTAGGCAACGTAGAGGTAGTAGGCACAGGCCCGACCAAAGCAGGAGGAGTCTCTGGGACCACGTCAATAGATCAATAGGTAGACCGGCGACATTTGCGCTCTAGCTGCCTATCTTCTTCAGGATCCATAAAAATTGGCACAGAAGTGGAGGTGTCTGACTGGGTAGTCATTGGTTCAGGGCGGTCCACTTCCCCCTCAACATCGTCTACCTGGAAAGAAGCACGGCTGGAAATGCCGCAATGAGAAAAGCATGATAGGTCACCAGTTAAGCTTGCGATAGACATGCCTGGTAACAAAAGAAATGAGCAGAGGATTAAAAGGAAAACAAGGGAATATTACTACGTAAAACAACACAAGGAGTAAAAAATAGACAGGGAGACCAAGGTTAATGCCCTATACCCATGAGGTCACCAGGACCACCCAAAGGTACGATCCCTATTGGCAGAATGGGAAGCCCTACAGCTTGCACAACGAGTCCTGTAGGACAAATCCCAACTTGACAGACAATTCCTCCAGGACGGAGATGAACTGATGACTGTCAGACATCTTCGCAGCGCTAGGGTGTGTCATCTGCGTCCTAAGAGGACCATCTGGAAAAGGGCCCGTATGAATCTCCGGCCCCATCACTAGCTCATCATCCAAAAATATGAAGTGTCACTTCCACTCGACACAGGTGAGGAAATCTATCAGAACTTTGAACCCATTAGGGCAAAATTTCAGGTAGTACCAATCAGGAGGCATCTTAGCATGAGTACAGAAAGCTCTAAAGAGATGGGTTGAGGGATTAAAACCAAAGCCCAGACAAAAGAACTCAAAACCATGTGCAGATTCAGAGAATTTGGGGGAAGATTAGTCAGACACAACTCATAATACCCTAAAACAGATTGACAAAACCGGGACAGGGGGAACCAGAAACCACCATTTTTATGGTCTCCAGATAGACGGTCACCATCCCCTGAGGGACGTCCAACACCGTCTCCCCTGACCCCGAAAGAATGATACAATTGCTAAGATCATCGTATCTCTTTCCGCAGATCACGAGGACCTCCTCACAGAGTCGACAAATATAACAACATTCACTTGCGGCCACATCGCAATACGAGTAAGCCTTTGGAAGACCAACACTGGACACCATATTTTTGAAAAGATAACGGAGAAAGCGAGAAAATGGAGGAGAAAGGAGAAAGGTACCTGGGCAGACACTAGAAACGATGGTGAGGAGTAGAGAGAAGACTAATCGAAAGGAATGGCAAAAAAAAGGAAATGATTGTGGAAGATTTTTGCAAAACCAGAGACATATATACACGAGAAAGGAATCGACACGATAGATGATTTAATTTTCCTTGGACATAGGCAGAAATATAGCAAAAAGAAATACGATGGAGTTAGACAGAGAGAAAACGTGGTGATAGGTATTGCAGCTGTTTCCCGCAAAAGGCGAGTCATCATGTAGCAGGAGGCGAGAAGATAGGCAAGCGAACTGCTGCAGCTAGAACCAGCCCATATCCCTGTCTAGATGGGAACATGGACCCGGGCTGGGGTGACTTAATAAGGTTTGGGCCAGTTAGCCATTAGGCTTTATTCAGCCCAAAGACGGGGGCCCACTGGAAACCAGCTAAGTGAGCAACATGCAGAAGCTGACAAGACACGAGTTGTCATGTAAGCCACCAAAACACCATACAACATGGAAGGAAAACATACTTTTGAGATACATTTACTAATTTCAAAGTTACACCAACTCAAAAAACCCTACTACGACTCCCTCTGACAAGATCGTCGGAGCAGGTTCGGTAAGATGCCGACCTGTCTGACTTAGATCTGAGTTGTTTTACAGGTCACAAGGGGGTTTCAAGACGAGAGATGTTTTTGGCCCATAAGGAAGATCAAGGAGGACGCAACACAGGGTGATACATTTAAAATCATTTTACATTTGCCAGCTTGCAAGGTGATAGGATATGGGTTTGTAAGCCCATATGTCACCACTTCAAGCTCAAAGGCCAAATGACTTGACCTAAAAAAGACTTATGCCCTTAAGGTATAAAAGAAAGACACGGGCTATCAAAAAGACAAGTTCACTTCTAAATCCTCATAACACTGTAGCTCTTCTTCTCTGCTACCCATTTCCATATTCTAACTTGGGCGTCAGAGAGGTCGCGCTCCCCCCCGAGTAACCAATGATATTTTACAGGTTTTCCTAGCCCAAACCCATCACCAAAAGGAGGGCTAAACGGGAGATGAATCAGATCATGTCCATCAACCCAACATTATCAGATGGAAGCCTAGCCCACTACAAAATATTGCCTTAACATTGGTGCCTTCTGTGGAGAACCGACGTCAAGACCACTACACAGCTCTTGTAGATGCGCTCAACAAGCCTACTCACTAACCATGTTAATCGCATCTCCACATCCAATCAAATTTATTGTTGTTGTAGGCCAATGAGCCTAAAAACACTACCAAAAACCATCCCGCATTCGATACTGGAGACATTCGTTTTCATTTCTTTTTTTGAAGGGAGTATATACTCAGATCAATACCAGCAGTGTCGACCTTCTTCTTGTTTTAAGACTCTTATGCAAATGGTAAGGATCCAAACAGATATCTTCCTCTTATTTTGACAACGAGTGTGTATAGCCTTGTTCCGGCGAGCCAACCCAGCCCGAAACTACAAGTCAACCCGACTCAACTAAGCAAGCCAATTCAGCATCTGGGTCAAATGAGTTTGACCAGGGTGAGTCGATGATGATTCACGTCCACCGGCAACTTTGACCGCCAGGTATGAGTCGACGATGAGTTTTGTTGAACGTATATTGATAAAAAAATGTGTATATTAAATAACAAAATTACACGAGCAATTTAATGTAAGCAAGAATAATAAACTTTATTAATTATTCATGCGTACAATTAGAAAGCTTAAAATACAATTAATAAGCAAGTTTCAAGCAATCACATATATCACATATTGATGGAGTCACGAGTACACTCATTGTCCTTGAAACGAATGAGTCCCGCCGTGGACATCGTTCCCTAGGATAAAACCATCGAAGGTAATTTTAACCAGTAAAATTACCTCGGAGTCACACAAAGCCCTAAAGCGACAGAGAAAGAAGATAAAACTCAAGTTTAGAAGTAAGGAGGAACTTGAGAATGGTGCAAGATTTCTGTGTGACATAGAGGCTCTATTTATAGTTGTATAAGAGAATGCATCCTCAATTAAGTTTTTTTTTTATGCGTCCTCAATTAATTATTTTTTTAATAAGTCCTCTAAATGATTGTCCTTTTTTTTATATATTTTCATTGTTCCCAATATCACATCAGTAGGCATGTAATTGTTTTATGTATTTTAAAATTTTCCATAGTGAGAAATGCATCAGAAAAATTTGAAAGTCTTCTTTGAAATTTATGATAATAAATGTTGAACATCTTACTTACCTGATTAAAGATGATGGAAAATTTTGATCGTGGGTATTTCAATTTTTTAAATAATATAGAAAATGAATGAATTATAAAAAATTCTGAAGTTACTACAGTATTTGAATTGTAATTGTAAAATATAGTTTTTTTGTAGTTTAAATGAATTAGAGATGTAAATAAACAAAAATTTCCATCTTTTTTTAAAAAAAATTCCACTTTTCCACTGTTAACTTATATAAATAAACAAAAATATAAGAGTAGACGCATTTAATATTTATGAAATTAGAGATGATAATGAAAACCAAATAAACAAGAATTGATTCAGAGATAAAAATTTGAAGAACACGTGTCAAACATATAGGTAGAAACGTAATGAAATGAATGCCCAACGACATGTAATGTACTAATGACGCCCTCTGCAAAGCTTTCAACCTGTTCCACATGGGGGCGGATGTATGGTGCGAGATGTGCGTCGTGGAACATCCATCTGAGTATAAACATGTACGTTATCATGCGGAACTCCCTCTGTAAAATCCTCCTCCATATCGTCTCCTGCATTCTCATTCAAATCATACTAAAGATGGGGAACACTACCTGTATCAAATGGAGTAGTAGGCGACATATACGCATGACTAGTAGTGGGAGTACGGTATGCAACAGAATCAGCTGGAGTAGTGTTATAGTGTGAGGGTCCACCATGTGATGATCCATCATTGGTTGGACTCGCATGTGAGGGTCCGACTTGAGATGAGCCAATGTGTGTTGTAGGGCCACGAGCATGCGGTCTTCGACACCCTGTCAACCAGGAGGAGCTGGGTGGTGGCTTCTGATTTCATTGTATTGCACACCAGGGGGAGGTTCCTCAGTGTGCACATGTGGCTGATAATACTGCGGTATGGAGGGTTCATGCGCATATTCTATAGTACGTGTGGCAACACCATGTACCCCCATAATAACGTCCACAAAACGCGGGGGACGTTCATCCAAATTAATATCTAACATAAGGCGCATCTCGGACATTTCCTACAACTACATAAATGAGAGAAATATGTTAGATATTAAAAAATGAGGGAATCTGAAGTATTATTTGTTGATACTATTAGAAATTTAGTAATCACCATATACTCCATAGTAGCTCCGTCTCCATAAAACCCCTGTGTAACCTTTTGGCGCCGCCATGGCTAATCAATCAAGGTCACTGTCCTGCAAAAATACCACTCCATGTATTCTCGACCGGGTGTATATGGATCCGGTGACCTAAGTGCATTAATTTATTATTTTGCTCGATGTTCCCATGCATCAAGATATCTTCTCAATTCAACACGCCAATCCATCCCCGACCTTCCCCCAATGGTCTCTAGTATGAAGCAGTTTGTGTTCATCCTTAGAGACCAACTTTGTGGGTATTTGTCTGGATAAGGTCAAATTGCCTGAGAACACGATGAACACGATGATACTCCATGATGTGACAACAAATGAGGTCAACACACAGTAGCCAGTTGTTGCTACCAGTTGTACAGTATTGTGAGAGATGTTGCATGATATCCTCAGTGTATGGAAGCCAAATAAACTGACATAATAGACAAGTGTTATGGTTAGAAAAGAAACACTTTTTTTCCATCAGTTCAAAAAAAAGGAAATCTAAATTACATTATACCTAACATTCATAGAGAGATGTCAACTGATCGTGGTACACTTTTAGTACATGCATGGGTGATTGTGATAAATCGTACTGGGCTCTCTACCTGTCAGGAACATAAGGAATAATATTAGCTATTCCTAGTAATTAAAAAGGTTTAAATATTGTGTCCTTACTAATTGAATATGAACCTGGACCCAAGAGCACTCATGGTGACGGTCACCAAAGTCGTCCGGCATGACGGATGGTTGGTATTCTCTCACATGCCCACAATAAGAAGTAAATTAATATATATAAAATATAATGTAAGAGGTCATTATTGACACGTGTCCAACTTACAAGTTTAACCAACAATGTTGCCAGTAGTAAGACTAGTGGGCCAGATATGGATTTGACTTATGGAATTGCAGCGTCACATAAGCTCTTGTACAAGTGTGCCAAAATTACACTCCCTCAACTATACTAATGTGCTGCATCTAAGTTCACGAGTATCGAAAAATAGAGCAGAGGGATCATGTGCCTGGATGTGTCTGAAATGAGTAATCCTCCGACCAATAATAGAATGAAAACCCTTGCCCGCTGCTGACAATCTACCTCAGTAGCATCAAGAAGCAATGGACTGCGCAACAGGTTTCCCAACCAACTGGCCCTTATATGCCCCTCTGATGTCACTCGTGTCTAGTGTAGCCCTCAGGTAGTCAGTGCATAATCTCTGCTAGTTATTCGTTCGCCTGCTTGTGTCTACACCAGTGATTGTCGTGCCATCGATCGGTAGACCCCAAAAGATGCCTACATCCTGTAAAGTGACGGTAGCCTCCCCCCATCGAAGGGTGAAATGTGTGTGTGTTTGGTCTCCAACGCTCGACTAACGCAGTGATAAGCGAATGGTTAACGAGAATTGGTGCAGAATCTAATAGCACTTGATCAGGGATTCCACCAATCCAACATGCCCCATCGCACTGACTCACCTGCAATGCGTCATCCTCCAAATTACCGTTGTACAGAGCACGTGCAGGATGCTCCCGGTGAAGGTAAAGCAATTCCTCATCAATTGGTCTTGGATGATACATGGTGTATCCCTGGTGAAAATCAGAATCACGTGGAGGAATGATAAGTCTATATTTCCACAAAAATGAATACTATCACTTGTAATACATATTCAAACCAAATCGAACATTAGCTTCAATGTAAACAAATACACATCATCCACACAATCAATTACACTTATTTAAGGTAAGAATTTAACATAATAAGCTGCATAGCTACATAATATCATGTAACACATATTGGTCTAAACAAAACATAAGGATCTCTAGAAAATCCATATTACAAACACAAACCTAAGCACGCCCTCGCCCACAGACGCCTCTACAATCACCCGACAGTCTCTCATCTATTTGATTCCTTACCCTTCTCTCCGCAAACTGACCACGCATCCTATTACAAAACTTTTCAATATCGAGAATCAACCTCCAGTTGGCATGTTGCCATAGTGATGGATCTCGGAGAGGCACAAAACCCTCACTATATTGTTGCACATAGGTGGTCGTGTGATATACCTTGTCACAAAGAGTAGACGGATCATCACACCTATACCTACAAACAGCTAATGCATAGGAACAAGGGAAATGGAAAATTTGCCATTCGCGACAAGTACACTATTTTCTCCAGTATTTCATAGTGTACTGGCTCTCATAAATGTTGCCATCAATGGTCCTTGTCACAACCTTATAAGTCTGCGATGCCTGACCATACACAGTCATAACATGTCCCTGACCCCAAGTGTCTTGCTTCTGAAAATTTTTCCAAATCCTGCTTGGGAACTCAGGCCTACACAATTCTGCATCAATTTCGAATACATCACCTAATCGATGAGTACATAATATAATGTATCAAGAAACTACCTCCAATTTGTGGTGTCCATTAGCCTTCGAGAAAACATTTCAACTGTTCGTTCAAAAGTGGCTTTGATACATGCTGTTATCGGGAGATGTTGTGCGCGTCTAAAATAATTTTTGTAACTCTCAAACAAATTAGTTGTAATAATTCCCCAACGACGATCTCCCTCATCAAAAGTTAGGCACCACTTACTGCTATCATGATGTTTCAGCCAATCCCATGCAGATGGTTCAAGACTCTCCAACTCCTCCTTATACTCCCTCCACCTACTTTCTTGTCTGGCCCGACCAAGCTGCCAAACCAAAGTCTTCATATGCGCATTTTTGAACTTCCCACGCTCCGCACTAAGGAAGTTGGACTGAAAATGCCTCAAGAAAAACCGGTGGTATCCTTCTGGCTTCATCCATTCATCCACATGTCTCATTGCATTCAAAATCCCATCATGACAATTCGATATAATACAGATTGGCCTAGTATCACCACGTACCACATGGAGTTACAGTTTGAGCATGAACCAGTTCCAGCTCTCATTAATCTTAGCATCAACTATTGCATAAGCAATAGGAAGAATGTAATCATTCGCATTGTGTGTCACAGCAACTAGCATTGTGGCCTTGTATGTGCCTCTCAAGTGAGTCTCATCCACACTAATCACTGGCCTGCAGTGGCGAAAAGCTTCCATAGCCTGACTAAATGCCCAGAACACAAACTTAAATTTCCTACACCCATGACCGTGTATTCTATCAGGTACGTCTGCCCAATCAAGAATGCAGCTCAAATTGGCCCTGATTAGCTCATCCATAAATGTTGTCAAGATTTCAAAGGATTCCTCCCAAGTTTTGAATACCAAATCAATAGCCTTCTAGCGAGCATACCACACCTTCCTGTAGGAAAGTGTCACATTTAACTCCCTCTTCACATGATCTTGGACATCCTTCACCGTGTAGGAATGGTTTGTGTCAATCTGATAGTGAATGGAATGAGCGATCATCAATGATGTTAGGTTAGTGTTACCATTTGATCGTCCAGCACCAATACAACTATGACTACTTGCCTATTGGTGATCTCCCACATCCCATGGGGGACCTTCTTGCTGGCTCTAACAATCCAATGACAATTGTGACTTCCTTCAACAATGTTCTTACATTTCGCATTCCTTGTATGTGACATGCTCTCTATGACCTGGTGCTCCATGTTCATCATCGAATTCCACCTAGAAATAGCTTCTACCAATTCTAGCTTACTCTGGAATCGCATACCTAATTCAACTACATCGGTTGCTTGAACATAACTAGGAAGTCTCTCGCCAAAATTAGTTAGGTCATATACATCCTCACAGGCACCCCATAATCCCTAAAGTAGGCATCTGTATTAGGATTCTTCATAAGATGGAACGCCATGGGTACATTGTTCATGTACACCACTTTTTCATCATTGTCCCCGGGATTCGAATCAGTTGATAAGGATTAACCATCTTCACTTTCTTCTTCAAGTTCCCTTCCCTCACCTTCATCATAGCTAACAACATGCTCACCATCACCAACAACACGCTCTTCTATTTCACCTATATAATTATCATCAAATCCATTCAACTCTTCATGATGCACACCATATATACTAGCACTTGTTGACGGTTGAGTGCAAACAAGATGGACATACCCACTGGGTTGACTCGACTCACCAATGAAAGATGGTTCTCCTAAACCTTAGCAATGTACAGGGGGTGGGAAGGTTGGCAAAGTTGTATAGTTTTGAACATTGCTCAACAACGACATGAATTTTCCTGAGCTAACATCACCCGCACAGTCAATGGTGTTTGAAATCTTCTCCATATTAATGTAAAGATCAGCACATAACAAGCACATTCGATCAACAATGTTGAAGAAGGTCGCGGCGGACTCATCATTTTCCACATTATGACATCGATAATATATAGATGAACCAATCAGCCCAGGACAACGATAATAGATTTTCAACAGAAACCCCTCACTTACAATGTCAAGCCTTATGAAAATTAATTCAACTAACTTGGAGTGGCTTAACCTCCGTTCGAGAGTCACATTTTTCTCAGGTATGGGAGGATCATAATACACACCCACATTCAAATCAAACTCAATCTGATCCCCTTTGTACAACAACACCGTCAAAAACATTGTACAACTGCATTATACAAATATAGAACATATAATTCCATATTTAGAAAGATGGTATTATTCAACAACATATATTCAACTCCTCAAACCCTAAACCATACACTGTTCCATTATCATCGGGCAGCCAAATCATACACTATTATCGATTTTCTAATTGACATACAACATTTCAACTTAAATTGTTATTATGATGAATATAAAAAAATAAGTGAACAAGTATCACATAATCAATTCACCCATAATCACACATCCTCATTCAACACATTCATATAATCAAACCACACATAATCATTCAAACCACACATAATCATTCAACACATTCATATGATCAAGATTTTTTCAGGTACCTCTAGCAAATGCAGTGGCAACAAGGCTCCCAGAGTTTCTGGCGGTGCGTGACTCCCATGCGCAGGTACATTGGTGATGCGTGAATATCACACGTGGAGCTTGCAGCAGTGTGTGCGTTGCACACTTGGGTCCACCGGCAGAAAATTGATCAGTCCCGACCGGCCAATGTTTTCAGCTACAAACCAAACAATAATTTAAACACAAGGAGTGAAGAAAACTAGCAGATCTAACAAAAAAGAAAAAAAATACCAAAGAAGAATGAGAGAGATATGTTCTCGGCGATGACAATGGCGAAAAACAAAAGCTAGGAGGGAGACACACGGCGTTAGCACGCAGAAGATGATGAAGGTGGCCTAAGCACAGTGGCGAAGATGGAAGAATTCGGTGGGCGGAGAAAACAAGGTGGATGCGTTTCTGGGATTTGTTTTCCAGTTTCTGGGTTTAAAAGGAAACAGACTTTGAGGATGCATTCACTGAATGCGTCCTCGTTTTCAAGTTTTAAAAAAATAGAAAATTTGAGGATGCATTTAGCAAATGCGTCCTCCTCCGTCCAGAAATTTTAAAAAATAAAATATAGTGGACTCATTTGGCAAATGCGTCCTCATTTTTTAAAAAACATTTTAAAAAAGAAAAATATAGAGAACGCATTTAATAAATTCATTCTCCATATTTGCATCCACCATCGGCTACTATAGCCACACCACAAGAATTTTCTCGAAAAAAAGGGAAAAAAAGAACGAAACGTGATGAAGAAATTATTTACTCAGAAAAAAAAGGGGAGAAAGAGAATGGGCTCAGCACAACTTAAGCTAAACATAGTCTAGGGCAGCAAGGCTATGGAATAAGACGAAGCCTCAAAGCCTAGTATATTCTAAATAAAAAAGAAAAAGGCTCGACACAGCCCTGGGTAGGTAGGGAACAAGGCGGAAAAGAGAAGGAGCCTGGTGCATCATTCATGCTCGAAATCACCTAGAGCAGACCCAGTCCAGAACAAGCATCGAAGAATTGGCATCAGATTCTGGTACAATAATGGTTGTTTGAAAATAACTTAAAATAAAGAGTTGACACATTGCACCATTCTTTAGACTGATACATACTAGCGTTGCCCACTTAAATTGAGGCACGTTAAAATGAAATGCATAGTCATACAAATTTATCAATGAGATGTTCGATAATACACCTCAGGCTGTTGTAAACCAAGCACCACATGACATAACCCTCTTTAAAGAAAAAAGAAAAGGAGAGAGGGAGAGAAGGGGCACGCTATAGGAGAAGAATTGATGCATTATGTTTTTGTCTAAACTAACACATCTTAATGTTATTCACCAAGTTGGAACAGGATAGCATGAAATTTTTTGTCTTATAGGTTCGACAATACATAAAAATAAAATCAGCCTCTTAAAGACAAAGCACGACTGACCCTCATAGGCCTTATTATTACAAGTCAGCCTCTTAAGGCCAAAGCACACCTGACCCACGCAGGAAGAGAGATGCAAACCAGCCTTTTAAGGCTAAAGCACACCTGCCACACGGGGGCAAGAAGATGCACTTCAACCTTCACAAGCCAAAGTAAACAACATCGGTTTATAACAGCCAAAAACCCGCGAGCTAGGAGCAACATGCCGAAATAAGCAGCTCTGGCTCACGACAACCAGAGAAATGAAAGCCAAGAGCTACAAGTCAAAATAAGCAGCCTTGGCTTATAATAGCCATGGAGCTGCAAGCCAGCCTCTTAAGACTCACGAAAAGCACCCATGGTCTCGCACAGCTAGGGAGATTCTAGCCAGCCCCTTCAGACTAATGAAAAACACCCCTGGCCATGCGCAACCAGAGGAGTTGTTACCTAACCTTACAACAGGTTGAGGGGAAAGAAAACCTCATAGGAGGAGTCAAAGTTCCTTAATTGGGATTGGGGTAACTCCTTAACTGAAATTCCTTAAGCTGAATAATGGACGGTTTTGAACCAAATGTCCTTGGTCAAGAAACAGATGAAAAAAAGCAGAGAAATCAAGCAAAAGCTAGGCCAAGAAGATGTCTTCTCAACTATAACACATGCAGACTATAGGATATAATACGAGAAAAATTCAAAAAATGATGGAATGCTTTCACCTTACCCTATCAAACGTGAAGAAGATGACAACCACCTATGGTTGCTGGTGGTTAGGGAGCTACAGGTCCCAGTCACACTTTTCAGGCGAATGATAAGCACCTCTGGCTGCTAATGGCCATGGAGTTACAGTTCTCAGACAACTTCCTTAGGCCAATGAAAAATACTCTTGGCTTTGCACAACCAAGGAGACATGAGTTAGTTACTCTCAAGCTGACAAAAAGCACTATTAACTTCATATGGTCGGAGAAATGCTGCCCAACATGTATAATAAGTGAAAGTGAAGGACAACTTGAGGACATAAGTGCGCAGGTTGAGGTAGATAGGACCCCGATGCGTGGTTCTGGAATATTCTTACAAGGTCATGACATAGATTGCATGGTGACATCGACAAGGCCGCGGAGCACAACCCCGATAGATTGAGCCTACAACTGGTAAGGAGAGATATAGCCCAACCATAGAGAGCACCATGACCTTGTGATATGTCCCTAGCTTGAATAGGGGCAGGGTCACGACCCAGCTATATACCTTTGACCATGAAGTAACACCTACCTAGAGATCCTTGGAAAATGGGGAAGAAAATTGTGTGGTGCAACGAAACAAAGTGAAGCAAGTAAAAGCCCGGTGACAAGGTTATACCTTTACTAACTAAACCCCGTAAGCCAATGCCTCAAAAAAAAGGTAGAGATGTGGAGCTAATGGCAGACCCAATACGAAAGTTTCTAGTTTTAAAAGAAGAAGTTGGGACAAGATGATCAAGGCAAGGTAGATTGGGCCATGATGCACTGCCCTGCAAAAAGCTACAAGGCTGCAACGGGAGGTATCATTCGTGATTTAGAAGGTCTGAACGCAACGTCCATGCCAACGTATATAGGGCACGAAGCATGGTCTTGGGGATGCAAATCTAAACCAACACCGACAGGGCTACAACCTAGGCATGGTGATGATTGAAATGTCTGAGATGGTGATGATTTCCATGGTGATGTTTTCCCGATGTGGTCAAAAAACACGACCTTCACAGGGAGAGATGCAGCCGAGGTTCATGACAAGTTAAGGAAAAGCACACCTATGCTTAATACAGCTAGGGAGACACTCCAAAACAAGTTTTTCATCATAGGTCGAGAGAGAAAAACACCCCCCCCCCCCCGTATGAAGCACGAACAGAGCTACACAAACCATGATCGTGAATAATAAGGCTAAAGCATGAATCTCATGCCCATGACAAGAGATCCCAACAATGAATGATGAGGATGTGATGAGATACCCATGGCGACATCAACAAAGGCGTGAAGCACGGTTTTGGAGGAGAAAGTTCATAAGCCCGCAGTAAGAGGTTTCAGCTGTAATTTACAAGGTCGTGCCAAGGTTTAGGCTACGACGACCAAGGCCACGACGCACGACCATGAAGGGAAAAATTATAAATGTGTAGTAGGAGGTTCCGGATTTGATTAATAAGGTTAGAGCAAGGTTCAGGCTCCAATAAGCATGGATGTGACACACGGCCCATGAAAAGATTAAAGGCTTGAAGGCGAGGTTCTAGTCATTATTAATAAAGCCGAGGCAAGGTTCAAGCTGCGATGAGTAGGGTTGGGACGCACAACCTGGGAAAATATTTGTAGAGGCTTGAGGGCGAGGTTCTAGTCATGATTAATAAAGTCGGGGCAAGGTTAAGGTTGCGATGAGCAGGGCCGCGATGCACGACCCAACAAAATATTTGTAAAGGCTTGAAGGCAAGGTTCTGGTTATGATTAATAAGGCCGCAGACATGTTCAGGTAGCGATGAGTAGGGTCGTGGCGCACGGCCCAGGAATAGATTAAAGGCTTGAAGGCGAGGTTCTAGTCGTGATTAATAAGGGTAGGGAAAAGTTTAGGCTGCGATGAGCAGTGCCGCGATGGATGGCCCAGGAAAATATGTAAGGATAGAATGTGAGGTTTTAGTCGTGAGTATATAGGCTAGAGTGAGATTTAGATTGCAACAAGAGGTTCTGGTTGTAAGTTATAAGGCCGGAGCAAGATGCAAAACGACATCAGCAGGGTTGTGAGGCACTGCCTTGGAAAATATTTATAAAGGCTTAAAGGCAAGGTTATGGTTGTGATTAATAAGGCCGGGGCAAGGTTCAGGTTGTGATAAGCAGGGCCACAATGCACGACCTAGGAAAAGATTTAAGGTTAGTAGGTGAGGTTTCGACCGTGAGTAATAGGGTCGGGGTAAGATTTAGGTTGCAGCAAGAGGTTCTGGTCGTAATTTGCAAGGCTGGAGCAAGGTGCACACCGACACCAGCAGGGTCGCGATGGACGACTTTGGAAAATATTAATAAGGCTTGAAGGCATGGTTTAGGCTGCAATAAGTAGGGTCATGATGCACGACCTTGGCAAAAATTTAAGGCTACAGCAGGAGGTTCTGGCTGAGGAGAAAAAGTCACAAGGCTGTAGCGAGAGTTTTCGGTCGTAGTTTACAAGACCGGAGCAAGGTGCAGACCGACGTTAACAGGGCCGCGATGCACAACCATGGAAAAGATTATAAGGGCTGAAACGAGAGGTTCCAGTCGTTATTTAGAAGGCCTGAATGCAGAGTCCAGGTTGACATCGACAGGGTTGTGAAACACATTCTTAGGAAGAAATTTACAAGGCCACGGTGCAAAGTCCATGCCGATACAAATAAGTTGTGATACACAACTTTGGTGAAGATTTATAAGGCTAAAACGAGAGGTTCTATTCATGATTAAGAAGGCCTGGATGCGGAGTCTAAGTCGACATCAACAAGGTCGTGAAGTATAAAGTTTAAAAGTCCATAATGTGGGGCCTAGACCAATGTCAACAGGGCTATGACTCATTGACCTAGTGGAGATTTATAAGGCTAAAACGGAAGGTTCCAGTCATGGAGGAAACATACATAAGGCTGGAGTGAGAAGTTCTAGTCGTAATTTACAAAGTATTAACTTATCAACAATTTTTAAATTTAGAGTTGATTTAGATTATTTACATTTAGTGTTTGGTCAGCATCTGGAGCCTGTAAGACGGTTGGTTAGCCCGAGGAAGAGGCGGTCCACGCAAGGTATAGATGTGGGTGGCCAGGCAACCTATTATTTTTTGCACATACTCAATGCATTTTGATGGTTCTAATTTCACAATGACTTCCACTTTTTATTAAAAAAGCCTTGATTCCTTGCTCAGAAACCATGTAACCTAATAATTTTCCAATTGCTTCCCCAAAGACGCACTTCTTCGGGTTGAGCTTCATTTTATGAGCTCACAGTATTTCCAAGATTTACCTTGGATTCTCCTTCAATTTGTCTTCTGACTTACATTTGATTAATAGGTTGTGGACATAAAATTTCATGGTACAACCTATCTGGAATTATAATAGTCCTTTGACCAACCTTCGATAGGCGGCCCCATAATTATTTAAACCAAAAGTCATTGTAATATAACAGTAAGTACCTTTGTCAACGATGAGCAACGTTTTATCCTCGTCGTCTTTTGCCATGAACTTTTAGTGGTATCCTATATAAGTGCCCAGGAAGCACAAGTACTTGAATCCAACTAGTGAATACACAGATATGTCAAACCTATGGAGTGGGTAAAAATCTTTTGGGAAAATTTTATGGAGATATGTAAAGTCGGTGCACATCCTCTAAATCCCATCAAATTTCTTTACAAGCACTGGATTTGCAATGCATTCAGGAAAATCTTTGTGCCTAACAGTGAGGAAAATAAATTGTTAAACTCTTCTCCTTTATCAAAATAAGTTTATAAACCTTAACTAACTACAATATTTACTAATGTAGCAAGAAAGTAAGGGTAAAACCTAAGGGAATAGACATTATTTCATACTCAATTTATATTTTGGCCAAGGCTTTCAAAAATAAAAGTTTCAGGGGTTTTGGAAGAATTGTTTATTTAAAACTAACGTGAAAATAATAATTAGTATGACAGGTGCAGTTAACGAACAAAGAATTAAAGAAGTACACAAAGAATTTTACGTGGTTCCCTAACAATGTGTTAGCTACATCCACAAAAGATTTTCCTACCATAACTGACAAACTGAGAAGTGATATTTCTCATACCATAACAGATGTTTTCAAACTCACACACATTACAGACAAGCTCAAATGAGAATTATATAAATATCTCAAGCTACACAATCCTAAACAAAAGTGGAATAGGACTATCCTAATCCTAAAATAGAATTGGAATTACCTAATAATAAACCCAAAACATAAAAGGATTTAGACTCAAGTCATATTCTTACCATCTCCACCTTCGCTTGAATCCTCTCCCACGAAACATATAACCGATGGCAGATATCAGATGCAATAAAACTTGCCAGTTGTATACTGACTCTCTTTGGCCCAGAATGCCCCTTATTAACAACTTAGAACATTTATCAAGTCCAAACAAGGTTGCAACTTGCCATGAGGAAACGGTTTGGTGAACATATTCGTAGGATTATCCACTGTCACCTTAACCCTCTTCTGATCTTTAGATGATGCAATCACATCATAACTTGATAAACTAGAACCTTGTAGAACATACAAGGTACCACGTTTTACACCTTTTAGGTCCACCTTTGAACCCTTTTAGACATTAATAACTCCACCTTCATCATGGAAACTGAAACCCTTACTGTTAAGAAGACTCAACGACAGAACATTTTTCATTGGCAGAACATGCCTAACTTTGTTCAAGGTGTTTTGAGGAGAAATCCCAACAATAATAAAACAAATGATTTATATAAGAGAATAGAGATTGCTCATCCAACAATTTCCATGCATCAGATTCATACAATGATCATGGGTTCCAAGAATCCATTTAGTTCCATATATTATTCTCATTCTCAACACGTATAATATAAACATACACATATAATACACTTATTGATTAATCGAGATCTTCTGAAAATTCACTAATCGAGACTCGAGTAACAATAGCTCTGTGACTAGGAATTTATATAAGATACATGCAAAAAGGATCATAATCATACATTAATATCTCATAAAGCTGAGTTCCCTATAAATCACTATATCCATAAGTTTATGAACATGCTACTTTACATTTTAACTTAAAATTCATATTTTTTTAAGTTTAATTATTGTATTTTATAAGTTAAAACATGTAATAAGATGTGTTTGAATGTGAAAATAATAAATATTATATAAAAACTACAAAATTTAACCTTAGAAATATTTTATTGCAATTTTAACATTTAATGTTTAATATAATAATGAAGTGTATAAGTAAAAAGTTCATAACATAAGGACATGCCACCTTTCAGGATATCCAAGAAATATCACATAATTCTCCATTTATGAAGATAAAATGCATAATTCATGCAGGGCGAATAGCGGCAAAAACTGAAGAAGAGATGGATCGCCGCAAAGGACTGATACTATTTTGAGCATAACTTTTGCGTTCATAGTCAGAATCAGGCAAGGTCGGTACCGTTGGAACCGTCTCAATGAGCAATACAATAGTCACTACTATGCTGTGAAGTGGGGATTTTTTTGGTCATTTGAGGCCATTTAAGGCCTCAAAACGATAATTTACTGTTTTCCATTTTTGCTTTATTTTTTAATTTCCTTTTTTATTATTTTCATAATTTATTATAGTACTTAATGACCTTTTTTACTATACATATTCCTTATCTTTCAAATTATTATTTTTGAGAATTTTTTCTCTCCGATGGATTCCAGAACCAAAACCTAGGGTTTATGCTTACATCCCTTGATTGTTCTTTAAATAATCGTGCTTGTGGATCTTTTTGGTTATTCTGACTTCATCAATTGGTATCAAAGCAGGCTTATCTGTGACCTTTTCCATTGATTCACTACGAGTGATCAACCATTAACCAAGGCGGAAGGAGCAGCAATTACCGCAACACTTACTACTTTGAGTAGGCAGATAGAGGCATTGAAGATGCGCATGGAGACTCTGAGCAATGGCAAGTGATTGGCCAAGAGGAATCTGAAGGGGAAGAATATCGTCAATGATTCATCAAGTTCGAATAAGAAAGAAACCGACACGGAGACTTGGATGAACTAAGCTAATCAACATAATAATCCTAATTACCGAGTTAAGGATGATATCCCCTTGCTTTATGGTCCATGGGTGGAGAGGAGTTGCTGGACTGGCATATCAAAGTGGATTCATTTTTTGATTTCATGGAAATTCTAGAGGACAAGCAAGTGAAGATGGTCGTAGTGATGTTGAAGAGTACGTTCGTTGTGTTGTAGGATAGGCTGGCTGACTCAAAGCACAAGCGGAATAAGAATCCGATCAAATCGTGGAGAAAGATGAAGCGGATGATGCTAGATCAATTTCTAGCCGCTGATTACCAGTAGATTTTGTACAAGTTGTACATTGAGTGCTCCCAAGGAAGAAGGTCGGTTCAGGAATACACGGCTGAATTCTTGCGTTATTGTGATCGCAATGAACTTGGTGAGTCTATGAATCAGAGGGGTCTAGGTATATTAGTGGCATGAAACCTTTGATTCAGGAGAATATGGGGATACAAACCGTGTGGACTCTGACTGAGGCTCAAACTTTGGTCATGAAAGCAGAGATGATGGAGAATTCCCCTCGTGGCGGAGGAGGTGGTTTTTTTGGCTTTCAAAAATTTTAGCCCCAAAGCAGTTTTGAGTTGTCTAGAAGCAAGGAGAATGTCGTGGTAACCAAGAACTCTAACCTTCGCACTGGTGGTGGTGGTTCAGGTGGTGTGCAGGATAAAAGGGTGTTCCCAGCCAGAGCACCGATGCAGAGACAGCCTAACTAGTATACTAACCACATGGTGAAAAGTGTTTTTGTTGTGGTGGTGTGGGGAACATGTCGAATGTTTTCCCATCAAGAATAATGGCTCTTCTGGAAGAGGATGACGAGGATGATGCAACTGATGAGTATGAAGGAACTGAGTTTGCTAAAGAAAAGGAAACTGAGAAGGTCAGCATTGTCATCCAAGGACGAGGGGCAACGTAAGAATCGTTTTAGAACCCATTGTTCTGTTAACAACAAGTTGTGCAATTTAATTGTGGATAATGGTAGTTATAAAAACCTTATTTCTATGAAGTTAGTTGAATATCTGAACTTACCACTAAGCCTCATGAAAAACCTTATACCTTAGGTTGTGTAAGCAAGGGTAATCAGGTTAGAGTGAGGTTAACTTGTAGTGTTCTTATTTCGATTGGGAAGCATTCCAGGGAGAATGTGATATGTGGTGTACTAGATATGGATGTATGCCATGTGTAGTTGGGGTGGCCTTGGTATTTTGATAATAACGTTACACACAAGGGGTGTGACAACGTCATTTGTTTTCATGGGGTGGGCATAGGATTGCTATGGCTCCTATTTAGCATTTTGATAGTGTCACAGGAAGAAAATAGTCAATTTTTTTGGTTATGACACGATGTGAAGAGGAACTTGAGGAGGCTATTGCAGAAGCAGAACGTTTCTATCCTGTGGTGATGGAGTTGTTATTGTGTGCTAAAAAGGAAGAGGCATTAATTCAAGTGGAAGTGCAGGCTATTTTGGAGGATTTCGAACAATTAACTAGTGACGAGCTTCCAAATGAGTTACTTTCTATGCTAGATATTCAACATCAGGTTGATTTGGTTCCTGTCTCTAGCTTTCCAAACCTCCCACACTATCGTATGAGCCCGAAAGAGAATGAGATTCTAAGGGAACATATCAAAAACTTGCTGAAGAAGGGGTTCATTCGTAAGAGTATGAGTCCTTGTGCGGTTCCTGTTCTTCTTGTACCTAAGAAGGGAAATTAGTGGTGTATGTGTGTTGACAGTAGGGCAATTAACAAGATTACTATCAAGTACTGATTTCTAATTCCTTGATTGGAGAACATGCTTGATTAGTTAGCGGGTTTTTAGGTGTTTTCAAGATTGATCTTCGAAGTAGATATCATCAGATTCGTATCAGGCCTGTAGATGAATGGAAGACGACTTTCAAGAGCAAGGATGGATTATACGAGTGGTTGGTGATTCCTTTAAGGTTGTCCAATGCCCCTAATACCTTTTTAAGGGTGATGAATAAGGTTTTACACCCTTTCATTTGTTCTTTTGTGGTAGTTTACTTTGATGATATCCGGATTTGTAGTAAGACCAAAGAGGAGCATTTAGAGCATTTGAGGCAGGTGTTACAGGTTTTGCTCGAAAATTAGTTATACATTAACCTGAAAAAGTGTACGTTCAGCACCAACAAGTTACTTTTTCTGGATTTTGTTGTTGGTAAAGATGGGATTTAGGTTGACGAGGAGAAGGTGTGTGCTATCTATGAATGGCTAGCACTTACGTTTGTAATGGAGATATGTAGTTTCCATAGCCTGGCTACGTTTTATAGACGCTTTGTCCAAAAATTCAGTGATGTGATTGCTCTCATAACTGAGTGCTTGAAGAAAGGAAAATTCCATTGGGCACTTGAGCAGAATCAGAGTTTTGCCTTGATCAAGGAAAAGTTGTGTACTGCAGGCGTGCTAGCTTTACCTGATTTTAATAAGGTTTTTGAAGTGGAATGTGTTGCTAGTGGCATAGGGATTGGGGTTTTACTGTCCCAGGAGAAGAGGCCAGTGGCGTTTTTCAGTGGGAAACTAATAGAGACTTGGAAGAAGTGGAGTACTTATGATTGGGATGTTTTTAGAGCTCTAAGACAATGGGAGCTTTACCTGATTTAGAGGGAGTTCATTTTGTTCACTGATCATCAGTTTTTGAAATTTCTCCATAGCCTGAAGATAATTAATAAGATTCATGCTCGATGGGTCAGTTTTCTACAAAAGTTTCCTTTCATTATTTAGCATAAGTCAGGAAAGTCAAATAAGGTGGCAGATGCTTTGAGTATGAGGGCTTCTTTGTTGATTATTTTGGCACAGAAGATAGTTGGGTTTGAATGTTTGAAGGAATCGTAGGAGGAAGATGTTGAATTTAAGGAGATTTGGGTGAAGTGCAACGAGGGTAATATTAATGGAGTAGATTTTCATATTCGTGATGGCTATCTGTTCAAAGGAGATCTATTATGCATCCCTAATGCTTCGTTGAGGGAGAAGCTGATTTGGGATTTACATGGTGGCAGTCTTCGTGGTTATTTGGGGAGAGATTAGACCATTTATAGCTTGGAGGAAAGGTATTATTGGTTGTGTTTGAAGAGGGATGTGGCACTATTGTCAAGAAGTGTTATGTCTGCTAGGTTTCTATAGGTTAGTCTAAAAATACTAGTCTTTACATGCCATTACCTATTCCAGAAGATATTCGGCTAGACTTGTCCATGTATTTTGTGTTGGGATTGCCTTGTACCCAACGTGGGGTAGATTCTATGTTCGTGGTTGTGGACTGGTTTCCCAAGATTATGCACTTTAATGCATGCAAGAAGACTACTGATGCGTCCAATATTGCGGAGCCATTTTTTCGGGAAGTTGTTCGTCTTCATAGAGTCCCCATGTGTATTACTTCAGACAGAGATACAAAATTCCTCAGTCATTTTTGGATTACTTTATGGCGGATGTTTGGGACTGCTTTGAATAAGAGCTCTACAGCGCATCCCCATACTGATAGGCAGACTAAGGTGATAAACAAAACATTGGGAAATATGATGCTTAGTGTTTGTGGTGAGAAGCCGAAGCAGTGGGATTCGGCTTTAGCTCAGGTTGAATTTGCTTATAATAGTGCAGTGCATTTAGTTATGAGAAAATTCCCATTTTCTCTTGTTTATACTACTGTTCCGAGTATGCGGTGGATTTGGTTGAGTTGCCAAAGGTTCTTGGAGTTAGCAAGCTGGCAGAAAATATGGCTAAGGAGATTGTGGAGACCAAGGAATATGTCAAGGCTCATTTAGAGACTATTGGGAAGAAGAATAAAGAAGCTGATAAGCGTAAGAGGCTTAAGGTTTTCAAGGAAGGTGATGATTTGATGGTCTTCTTGCGCAAGGAGCTACTCCCAGTTGATACGTACAGTAAACTCAAACCACGTAAGTATGGTCCGTTTAAAGTGTTGCAAAGATTAATAATAATGCTTATGTTGTGGCTCTTCTAGATACTAAGAGCATTTCCAACAGTTTTAATGTGGCTAATATATATGAGTATCATGAGGATGAGGTTCTTTATCTTGAAGAGAACTCGGGGTCGAGTTCTTCCAAGGTGGAAGAGATTGATGCAAGGCAAATGACGGCAAAAATTGAAGAAGATATGGATTGCCGCAAAAGTCCGATACGATTTTGAGCATATCTTTTGCGTCTGGAGTCATTAGACAAGGTCAGTGCCGTTGGAACCATCTCGATGAGCACTACGATAGTCACTGGTACGCCATGAGGCAGGAGTGTTTTGGAAATATGAGGTTGTTTAAGGCCTCAAAACGGAAATTTACCATTTTTCTTTATTTTTCTTTATTTTTTTAAATTTTCCAAATTCATTATAGTATTTAAGGACCTCTTGTACTATTCAGATGTCTTATCTTTCATATTATTATTGTCGAGAATATTTTCTCTCTGGTGGATTCTAGAACCAAAACCTAGGGTTTGTGCTTGCAGCCCTTGATTGTTCTTTAAAGACTCTTACGGAGCTCTTTGGTTATTCCGACTGCGCCAGTGATAAAGAGAAAGTTTTCCGTTAGACCGACTACCGGTTAGTTTAGGGATTAAAACATAATTAGTACAAGGTGGTGAATAGATATGGGTACTTTTGTAATTATTTTATTTTTGGGGTTTAATTTGTTTTTAAGAAAAAGTTCACAAAATTAAAGGGACCTATTTTAATTTTTTTTATAAACATGATGAACACCCTCTCTCATACTTTATCTAATTCCTCCATGGGCGCAAAAAGACCCTCACCAGAATCCATATAAACATCAACTCGAAATACATAAAACATCAATAGTAAAATGGAAGCATAACTTTTATTTTAAAATGAAAATTTTCAACATTGTTTATTTTACAAACAAAATCTATCTAAATACATTAATATTAAACATGTAAACATCGAGTGAAACTGCATAACATCAACATAATTGATATATACATATAAACATAGTCTAGAATGTTCTAAACATCATTATTGCTATAAAATGACATACACTACTGGGGAAAATATGCACACAATCTGCAGAAAATGTGAAAAAGTTCTTTGTTTCTTCTTCAACAACAACAAAAACACACTATACATTAATAATTTTAATTAAACACAACCAAAACCTAACCAAATCCTGTTATTTAAACACTAATATTTTTGGTTCTTAAAATGAAATAGTTTATGAAGGTTCAATTGCCTTCAAAAATAAAACAATTCAAAAATCCAAAAAACAACATAATCTTCTTGAAACCGACCAATTTCATATCTCTAATCGAGAAGATTAAAAAAATCAGGGTTACGAAATTGGGGGGAAAATAAGAAAATAAACCTGGAGGTTTAATCGTGCCACCAAACATCACAAAATAGAACAAATCCTACAGTCAATGGTGAAGAAAACGAAGAAAAAAAATGAAGAAAGAAGAAGAGGAAAACAGGAAAACTCTAAAAAAAAGTGGAGAAAAGAGAGAAAAAAATGGCTTTAACCAACACTGTTTCATAATTGCATTAATATTTCTTCAAGTTAGTTCCATCTATCAAAAATATCATCCCAAATACAAATTGCATTTTTAACATAATGATCCTCCGACTAACGGTTAGTCGGTGTAAAACAAGATTTGTAAGTAACAAGAGTTTGCTTATCTAGGAAAGTAAGAAGAAAAACATGCTTTTTTGAAGGAAAAAAAATTTTACTCCCTCTATCCCAAGGAAACCTACAGAGAGAGAAAATTTCTCTTTTTAATTCCAGAGACGTGAAAAGACTAAAATACCCCTATATTCAACCTCCAGATCATGTCGTCTTCTTCCTCCAGATCTGAGCCTCTCCGCTTCCTTGTCTCCCAGCATCATCGACTCCCTCTGTCGCCTCGCCTCTCTGCCTCCGCCTCTCTCTGCCTCCTCGACTCCCTTTGTCATATTGCCTCTCCACCTTCACCTCTCTCCGCCTCCTCGACTCCCTCCGCCGCTTCGCATATTTGCCCCTCTCTTCCTTCTGCCCCTCTCTCTGCCTCTTTGCCCCTCCATTTTTGAGAACTCTTGGGGCTCCACAGTGACAGCGTGGGACGGTCGCAAATGGGGGGCGTTAGGGTTCCAGCAAAGGAATGCGATAGTCGCAAATGGGAAGAGAGGAAGATATGGTTAATGGTTTTTGGAATATTGGTTATGACAGCCTCAGATGTGTTGGGTGGGGGAGTTTAGGGTTGAAGAAATTTTGAGTGTTTGAGATGTTAATTGTGTAAAATTTTAATTTGAGAAAAGTGAACCTAATTCACATTAGTGCAAATATAACCTTTTGATAATTGAAACTGTAAATATAACCCTAGATAGTAAGTGTAAGTGAAAATGTACCCATTCCCGCAGATTTAGGTCAAAATTCAATGAAAATTCTATTCTACCCTTCTGAAATTAAAAAGAAAAGTCTATAATGCCCCTAAACCCTAATTTCCTTACACTTTTCTCCCATTCTTTCTTCTCTGCGTTCTTTCTTCTCTCCGACGTTCTTTTCTTCTCCGTCATTTCTTCTCCTTCTCCACTGGTTCTTTCTCCACTTTATATCATCTGCAATGCTAGGCGATGTGTGACGGCATGGTTTGACGTGATTTAGTGGTGGTGTGGCGGTGATGGAGCGACTTGGGTTTGGGTGGGCTGCGGTGGTTTGGGTTTGGGTGCGATGATGTGGTCACATGAGAGAAGGGTGAGCGGAGGTGATGGGCGGTGGTTTGGGTGGGCTGGTAGGTGGCGCCACAGAGATGTGGGGACTGGTGGGGTGAGGTGGCTAGTGTGATGGTGGTGGGTGGGACGAGTTAGGGTTAGAAATAGGTGGCACAGGTAGGGTTTGATGATGGTGCTTAGATAGTACAGATCGGGAGCTGCCGAGGCTTCGTGAGCTAGGGCTCGCCATCGGGTGGTCGTGGGGCCGTGTGTGGGCATTAGCGATTGAGGAGACTGAGCGATTGAGGCTCCGGTAGGTGGTGGTGCACCGATTCGATGGGTTGGGATGGGGGTATTTTGATGGAAATGGCAGGAAGGTGTTGGTGGGTTTTGGGGTAGTGGTAGTGAAGCAGGTTTTGAGATCTAGGGTTTATGGTTTTTAGATCTGAGCGGCGGCGGAGGTGGCAGAGCGGCGAAGGAGGTAGCGGAGCAGGGCGGCAAATGAGGTGGCAGCGGAGCTGGTGGATGTGGCAGCAGTGGAGGTGGAGCAGCGACGACGGCAGATGTGGTGGCAGCGGAGGAGGTGGTAGCAGAGGTGATGAAGGTGGAGCAATGGCGGTGGGGTAAAATAGTCTTTCAAATTTTTATATTTGGCCCAAAGAGTATTTTGGTCATTTTCGGTCGGTCAATGGCCGAAATGACCAGTCAATGCCAAAATATGCTCTGGAGGTTTATATTTGTACTTTCATTACGTAGTTAGGGTTTTTTTGTTGTAAAAAATATCTGATGGTTATATTTGCACTTACTTAAATAAGTTATATATATATATATTTAGTTAATGGTGATAATCATTTTTTAGTGACAGCCACAAAAGGAAATTGTGCAAATTATATATATATATATATATATATATATATATATAGCTAATGGTGATAATCATTTTTTAGTGACAACCACAAAAGGAAATGAGTAATTTTCTCATATGATCCTATGTTTTGAGAGTTTGTGCTAATATGACCCTGTGAAGTTGGAAAGTGCTATTGTAACCTTGTGTTTTGCTAAAATGTGCTAATATAATCCTGGAGGCTTGAATTTGGCTGGAAATACATGAAATGACTATTATACCCCTATTTAAAAAAATTTAAAATGTTAAAAGACAATTATGCCCTCATTATTTATTAACCACAAAAAATTTCTTCTCTTTTCCGTTCCTCTTTTCTTCTTCTCTTTTCTTCTCCTCTTTTCTTCTTCCTCTTTTCTTCTCCGTTCTCCTCTTTTTTTTCTTCTTCCTCTTTTCTTCTTCCACTCTTCACACTCCGACGAACATTCCATTTTTCACACTCTGCAAATCCCCGTCAATTTCCAGAGGGTAGGGTTTGGTGGTCGGAGGAGGAGGAGATGGATGGTTGGTGGTCGTCCAGGGAAGATGTTAGGGTTTGGTGGTCGAAGGCGATGCTGGGGTTGGCGACGGTGTACGGCTGAGCGGTGGCGGCACACGACGCAGCGGCGATGAGGCTTAGGGCTAGGGGTAGCGGAGATGGCTTATGGTCAGGGGTGGCAGGGGTTAAGGCGACGGCGCACGACGGAGCAGAGGCGGCGCACGGCAACGGCCATGTGTGCTTCACTGGAGACTGCGGTGGCCGGTACGGAGCTCGCCGGAGGAAGGATTTTGCTAAGATGGTCTAACGGGTTATGTTGAGATTTTGCTGAGATTTTTCTGAGAGTTTGCTGCAGTTTCCGATGTTTATGTTGAGATTTCTCTTGATCTTTGAGATTTCTCTAGATTTTGCTGTGTGTTTTTTTTAAAAAATCTCATGTCTGTTAGTGAATTCCCAGATTCTGGCTGTCGTGCCGCTGACGGGCTGTGGTGGCAGAGCAGTGGTGGGCCAGCAGTGGTGGTGGGGGGTGGAGCGACTGTGGTTGTGGTGGTGGTGGTGGTGGAACAGCTGTGGTGGTGGTGGTGGAGCGGCGGTTGTGGTGGTGGTGGTGGTGGAGCGGCGGTTGTGGTGGTGGAGCTACGGTGGTGGTGGTGGTGGAGCGGCAGTTGTGGTGGTGGTGGTGCTTCTGATGAATGCTAGGATATTTTAGTCTATACATTTGTAATTTGAATGCTAGGGGTAGTTTAGTCTTTTTAATTTTGGTCAACGCCAGAAATTACTAAGTCAATGCTGGAATAGTGTCACAGTGTTATATCGGCACTTCTGATGCAAAACGTAGGGATACAATAGCATTTTTCAACTTCACAAGATCATATTAGCATAAACCTCAAAAACATAGGGTTATACAGTATTTTGCCCAAAGGAAATTGTGCAAATTCGATGTGAACGGGGGAGTTGAGTTTGTCCTACTGAATATTCCTTAACTTGGAAGGCATCCGAGTTCGAGAGTCGTGCTGGAAAAACACCCCGAATATACGGACATTTCCGAAGCATTTAGGAAGATTTGTGTCCTCATCTTCACCTCATTTTTACATATATACCCTTCCCGTGCTTTTGAAATTGCCCCGAAGAAGGCAAAACAAAATCCCCGAAGACGTCCCTCGAATTGCTGTGATCCTTTTTTTGCAGGTGACAATGTCTCCAATTTGGTAGGTTTTATGACAAAGATTCTGACTGGGTTTAGCTTTTTGTCCTAAATTCCCTTTGTTATTTCTTGTGGGTTCACTGTTTCTTGTCTTTCCTTTTTGCACGTTTACAAAATAAGTCCATTGGTGAAAAAGTGTGATTATCTTGATTATTAGGGTTTGCATGTTGAAGGAATTTGTTGATGGGTTGAAGTGCTCAATTGATGTTGATTTGAGGTTCATATATGATGTTTGAAACATGCAAATGAAATGCCAGAGATTTTGGAACTTAAATTTTTGAAGATTTAATCTGCAAATAAAAGAATAGTTGGTCCAGTGATGTCTGATTTGCTAGTTAGTCTATAAATTGCTTCAATTTATATATCCTTGGGATGCAATTTTTCTAGTTTTACAAAAAAATGGAAGCATAGGCAAAATGGTTTTACCATTGAGGTCTCTTCTTTCTTATTGGGTAGATTCAATGGCTAATGGATTACTCGTGAAATTCAATTGGGGAAGCTCTTATTACATTTTGTTATAAGTTGTTTAGAAAATACATTTCTTGGATAGAACTGCTAGTTGTCTTAGAACTGCTAGTTCATTGGTATTGTAGTTTGTTGTATTAGTATTTTGAATTGAAAGCTAAACCAGTTTATGAGCTACAAATGTTGTTTTATGGTGGCATTGCTTGATTATAGATGAAAATGAAGAGATGGCTTTATTGTTTTCTGAAACTTTGGATTTAATTATTTCTTCTCTATTTGCAGTTTGTACTGTTCTTTCAATAAGTTCTTTCTCTGTACTGAACATGAGGTTTAACTTATATTCCAGATGCCATAAGCTTCTGTCTACACCCGGAGTGTCTGTGTCAGAGCTTGCATACGTTTGGTGGCAATCAGTCAGTAGACTGATTGCCAGCAAACATTATGACTACCCAGCGTGCATTGAAACCGAGCAAAGTCTTAGAAGGTGTACATGGAGTGCATCTGGTTCCTCATTCCTCATTTATGTTGGAAGAGATGAAGCATGGGGATTCTCTGCAATCAACTTGTGAAAGTTTCTCTTTTGGGACTCGCCACCGGCTGACTGTGCAGTGAGTATTAAAAACTCATATTGGTTGATCATTTTACGTTTATGGTTATAGAGTTGTAGGTGGATGGAGAACGTATAGTTCGTGATAATTTAAATCCTAATTATCATTTTGTATCTCACAACATCAATGCATTTATCAGGCGTGCATGGCAAAAAAGACCTCCTTGTCTTAGACCCATCCATTCCTGTGTTTCTGGTATCGAAATTAATTCACTTTAATTTTTGCACTGATGTTCTTTTCTGTATTGGATGCTTATTTATATTTTATCGCTATTATGTATTTGAAATTCATACTAAGCTCTCCATTTGTTCGCTCTAGGTGATACGACTATTGCAGAGACTATAGCCAATGTGCTTACTTCCCTTCCTTTCATTGCTCTTGGAATCCAAACTACAAGGTGTTGGTTTTCCCCGATACTTGAAGTTATTCTGTACTTATATTTTTAATTAATCATACGCTCTCTTTCCTTTTCTGTCTGAGGCTTAAGCTAGCCCCACTTGTCATGCTCTCTAACAAATAAAATTAAATTTTGGTTTCTTCTCTAATGTGTTTGTTTTGCTGATAATGTAGGAAAAATGATAGCTGCAAGATGTATGCTAACTCATTAATTGGAGTTGGCATTACTTCCAGTCTATACCATGCTTCTAGAGGAAAGTTAAGGAAGTATTTGAGATGGGCTGACTACACGATGATAGCCACAGCAACAGTGGTATCAAAACTTTAAATCTCGACGGATTTTCACTTTTATCAGAATTGGAAAAAGTATTGTGGCAATGAGTCAGACTAGGATGATTGTCTTTCTCTATAATTCGTTAATTATACCTGTTTATACCCCCTCTGCCCCTCAACTTTCTAATTTAGGCTTCTATAGAGCTCCTTAAGCTGTGTAAGTCTCATCACGATAGCATTTATGTTAATGAAATGAATTTTTTTTATCGAGAGTCGTTACATTTCCCAGGTTCCAGTGATAATTTTCTCATGTCACATATATCGTGATTATAGTTTATATGGATGTTTTCAATTGTTATGCTAGTTTTCCATGGAATTATAAAATTAATCAATTTCTAGATATTGTATTCATTTTCTCTTTGAGCCTTCTAATCAACACCTTTTGGTTTTTACTATTTTTTTTACAGTGTCTAACAAGGGCTCTTCGTAGTGAGCATCCCAAGTTGTTGACAGCAGCCTCTGCCTTCTTGCTGCCAATCCAGCCTCTAATGGTTTCAGCTGTTCATACCGGAATTATGGAGGTAATAAATCTGCAGTTGAAATTGTACAACGCTTTACCATTTGCTTTTAGCTTTCTTTACTTAATTCTTTGCCTGGAACAAGTTCTGCTTTCGCTCCTATATATCTATTGCCACAGCTAATTTCATTTTCTTTTATACCATGTACGATTGCAAATACTTTAACCAGAGGACAGATGCTGTGGTTTGGCAGTTTAACCTGACCTATAAGGCTGTTCTTGATAATAAATAGGAACACAGATTCATTGCTCTATTGTTTCTCAGTGTATATAATTCTATGGCAGGAACTATGTGGCTTAAAGAAACCTACATCGATCACAATGATAACCCTTATCTTTTATTGAACCCTGTGATTTTTATTGTGATACATACATTAGTTAATGCCAAATTTTTAATTGCATTAGCTAACTGGTAGCTGTATGACGCAAGTAATTTTGAATGCATTTGCTACATTAGTTGATCTAACTTTCCTGTATTGTGGGCCTGAGGATATTCTCAACCCTTTCATATCCTCATTCTTGTTGCAACAAGCTTGTTTAATGCCTCAAACTATCTGTTGTAGCTGTACCACAGATGGATAAGTTGTATGCCTTCTTGTATGTTTTCTTTTGGTTCTTTTCCTGTTTAACTCTACGATAACATTAAGCTTTCTAGAGCCACTTGCACAATATGTTTTCTTGGTTACTCCTGGCATACTTGTTATTCTTGCATGAACCCACAGGCTAGTACAAGGTATCTACCACGTGGCTGGTTGGATAGTGTTTAAGAGCATTTTACTCAATTACTTTGCTCACGCCACTGCAAATTATTCAAAATACTGCTCTTGCTTTTGGTGCTAGGATATGGAGGGATCGATACCTAATCTCATATAGAACTGGTTTAGGAAACGTTTAGGAAGCGTTCTACACACTTGTCTCCTTATCTCAAATGTTCTTGCTTGGTAAAATTGAATGAGAAATGGTAGTTGGATGGTGAGTTAATTTTAGCAATGTACCATTTTTGGATCACAAAAATGAAAGATACTACAGCAGATTATTCTGAAGCATGAAGTATTGTGTGTGGCCCACAGCCAGTACTTAAGTGAGAATACAATTTTAATCTATACTTAACAGCTTAAAGATTACTCCATCCTTGGTTTAGCTTAGGTAGTACCTGGGTTCATTTTCACACTAGAATTTGGGTTTTTTCTGCAGTATTTTTTCTCTCCAATGATAAACTGTTCAATGTGTATATACTGCATTTGCTGAGGGAAACTTTTCTGCATTCCCTTTCTGGACCATCCAGGTGTCGTTTGCAAAAAGAGCATACGAAGATCCAGAACTCAGGATAGCGCACAGCGTGCATAAGATGTCATCAATTTTAGGAGGTGCACTTTTCATCGCTGATGACGTCTTCCCAGAGACTCCCTTTCTTCATGCTGGTTGGCACGTCGCTGCTGCTATAGGAGTTGGCACGTGCAACAAGCTTCTAGAGACTAAAGTGACGCCGAAATGATCTACATTAATTTGTCGAAATCGCTGCAAATCCTAGTATAGATATAGGTTTGCCATTGCTGTATGCAGTTTATTTTTGAGATGTGGGCTAGATGGGTAAAATAGTGTTTAAATAGCAGCTGGTTTATGGGTTCTGTAATTAATTTGCACTGGGAAATAAATACCCTAGTAAATTGGCAATTGGGGTTGCCGTGTATTATTATTATTATTCTAGACTTTGTAGGGCAAAAACTAGGCACTTTCCGCTTCTGATGGAATAAACAGTTGGCAAGTTCAAAAACAATTATCAGTCTACTTGCTGCTACGGTTGAACCTTCATTTATTTACATTACATGCAGACTGCAGAGATAAAATGAAGATATTTTATAAACAATTCGTGCCTGTTTGAAAACGGATTAAATGAACACATTGCGTATTCGAACTCGGCAAACAATGCGTATGTAGTTGGTAGGATTAATAACAATGCGCACAGAGTCGGTCGCAAGCATGCTGTAGCTCCACCTTCTATTTCGCACGGTCGGACCTGATTGTTAGCAGCCGAACACCTTGTTCAATGGTGTTGGCAAATAGATCCATTCACGACAGGTCACTGACAGGTGCCATCCGCATCTTATCCCCCACGAATGAGGGATATATCGCCGCCCCTAAGCACATCAGCAATAGCGGTAGAGGTAGCCACTCAACCCTTGCCACAAGTTGCAGTAAGAACAAATACTCCTACAAGGTTAAGCGCCATCGAGAACGAGTACTCCTACAGGTCGGCGGAGTTTGACGACTTCCTTCAACCTCAATGCAACCCTCTTCCCACGATGGCACCAATGGTTAATCAAACCAGGAGAAATCATACTCAACCATCACGAAAATTAGAGAACAATATTGTCAACAGTCTAGCAGATGCCTTCACGGCAATAGGGATCCATCTCGGCAATACCACTCCCACTGTTACAACTCTCAAGATCGGGGGATCAGCAAACCTTGTACCTCGGCCATATCCATCTTACGAGCCCATGTGTATGGTATTTTTCCCAAACCCCATGACACCACCAATATCATCGACATTCCATCGAGTCCGGATCCATCCCTCATAACAAACGCCTTACGGAGTGGCAGTGGCCAACCATTGGATTGTTCCTCATACGTACCCCATATGGTTGACATCTCCTCCTCATTAGCATTAGGGACCTGATCTCTATGTTAGGATGGTCACCTAACCTACAATGTGGATCACACCATTCTCTCACGCTCATCCCGTCGGGACTCAAACAATGGTAAGTGTTGCTCATACTTTCCCCTGTGAACCTGGCCATGGACCAGATAAATTGGTAAACTGATCGGGAGCTTGAGCATATGATCAGGACGGCTAGATAGGAAACTTCCTGGCCTTTCATTCCTTCCATATCAGCGACACTCTAGAATCCTACATTGAAGCTACCTAGCAACGTCCCACCTACGATGGGGAAATGGACCCCGGGCAATTCTTGATAACCTACCATCAGGTCATGGAATCGCGAAGTACCCTCCAAACATGAAGTGCATATTAGTAGGGTATTATCTCATAGGGAAGGTCATGCAGTGGTTTGAGTCTCTTTCTAGAGGTCAATTTACCGACAGATTTGCTCAATCTTTGGTAGAATCCTAATGAAACAGCACCATTCTTTATAGGCACTACACATAAGAGAGTTTGGAGGTCGTGGATTGGAAAGACACAGTGGTAATCTCGGGATACACGAATGGTATGACTAATACCAAATTTTATGAAAACTTTTAACCAATCCTCCAGCAACAATTTAGCAGCTTTAAGCCATCATGGAGATGTACGCCAAGGTGGAAGAAGCAACTAAATGTAACAGAGCAAACAACCAAAATGACTTGAGGGGTGGAAAAGACCCCAAGGCCGCATCGATGCCTGGATGCCTAAGCGAAAAGGCCTCGGACGATTATTGTGACTTCTAGAAAAATAAGGGGCACGACACAACTGAATGCTTTCAACTTAAAGGCGAGATTTAAAGATGCATCAAACATGGATTTCTCCAAGATTTTGCTCATCCTTCAAAAGCCCGAAGGGATAGACCAGATATCTCTCAGAGACCTACCCCTATGTTGGGATTTCTCCTTAAAATACCTCGAACGAAAGTAGACATGTTTCACTAATGAAAAATAATCTGTTACGGGTTTCTTGACAGTAAGGGTTTCAATTTCCAAGGTGAAGGTGGAGTTATGCATGTCTGCAAGGGTTCGAAGGTGGCTGTGAAAGGTGTAAAATGTGGTACATTGTATGTTCTGTAAGGTTCTACCATATGATTACATCATCTGAAGATCAGAAGAGGATTAGGGTGATGAAAATTGATACTGCTGATAATTCTACTGATATGTTCACCAAACTTGTGCCTCATTGCAAGTTCCCACGCTGTTTGGACTTGCTTAATATTCTAAACTGTTAATCTGGGTCATGAGAGGGCAAATCTGAGGCAGTAAGAGTCGGGATGCATCTAAAAAGTTTTGTTTCATCTGGTATCATTTGATATCTTCCATTGATATTCTGTTTTTGAGGGAGATGATTCAAGTCAAGGTGGGGATTGTTAGAATATGACTTGAATCTAAATCCTTTTCTATTTTTGATTTATGAGAAAAGTGCATATATAACCCTATATAATTGATGAAAGTGCAAATATAACCCTGCAATAATGAAAGTGCAGATATAATCCTGCGATAATTGAAAGTGCAAATATAACCCTGGTCAGTCAATGCCGGAAATAATGGCTTTAGGGTTACATTTGCACATATATATAATAGTTAGGGTTATATTTGCACATATGTATAATAGTTAGGGTTATATTTGCACTAAAAAACAACTCGGGGTTATATTTGCACTTTCTCCAACATATAGGGTTATATTTGCATATTACCCTTGATTTATTATTAGATAATTCCATTTTTTTATTAAGACTAGGACTAGGCTAGTTCTATTCCATTATTGTTTAGGATTCTGTAGTTTGGGAGATCCATATAAACTCTCATCTTGGTCTGTTTGTAATATGTGAGAGATTGAAGGCATCTGTCCTGGTCCAAGAAATCTCCCTTTTGAGTTTGTAAATAAAATTTGTTTTGGTTTTGTGGGCATAGCCAACACATTGTTAGTGAACCATGTAAAATTCTCTGTGTTCTTTTTAAATTCTTTGTTCTTTATTTGCACCTGTCGTAACACCCTATAAATACTGAGGCATTTCTTTGTTCTATTTATTACTTTAGTAAGTGGCAATATTATAATTTAAACTACAAAAAAATCCTAACTAGTTAATGAAAGTGTCAATATAACCCTAAGCTAGACACCATTTTCGGGAAGGAGAAAAGAAAGAAAGAGAAGGAGATAGTTTGGTCAAAAAGTTTGTATAGCTCAAGTGTTTGTCAAGAACGGTTGGATTGGAAGCCTAGAAGCTATGATAACATGAAGAAACTAAAGGCAGTTTTCAACAAGATCAAGCTCAAAGAGCTTCAAACTGAAAGGCTTAAACAAGAAAGTTGGGAAAAATGATCAGAGATTTCATTAACTTATGGAATGGACACTACTGTGAGCACTTCCCAGAGGCATTGGTAGAAATCCATCACAGGCACCATTTTTTGCCTGCTAGGATACTGGTGCGTAAGTAACCCGGTGCAAAAGGTCAAGGTAATAGCACCGGTAAGATATACAGGTGCTAAATATTAAAACCGGTAAGTTACGTACCAGTGATAAAAAATTTAGATACCGGTGCACATATCTACCGCCCATGTATTGTTTTCAAGCACCAATAGTAAGAATATGTATCGGTGCTAAAGTTGAGAACCAATATGTTATAGACTGGTGATAAAAAATTAATTTACCGGTGCAAACATCAACATGCTAGGTATAGTTTTTGAGCACCGGTAGTAAGTATATGTACCAGTGATCATATTATAGCACCGGTAAGGAAATTTTTTTGGTGCATGTAAGTATGATTTATAGAACCGATACTTTTAACAATAGCACCAGCAGCAGTGATGATTTAGGCACTGGTATCCCTGACTAGTTTTAATTGATAGCAAAGGTTCTAAACTATCAACCGGTGTTGATTTTAGAAAAATATTTCATGGGTAATTTTTAAAATTGTTGTGCCATCCCGGATCAACCACGGGAAAAAATAATTATAAATAATCCCTTCAATAAGTTGGAAAAATTACTAGGCAACTAATGATGTAAATAACAATGAACAAATTGTACAACAAAAGAATTAATGAAATCAATGTCAATATACCATCATGCCATATCAATCCATAAACAACGAATTCCCATCACCCATCCACAGACATCAATCAACAAATTGGTCTGGATCATTCCTGGCCACCGTTGCATAAATATTAGCCCATGCCTCACATCATTTGGCCGCCACCTCTTGAAGTTTGTAGGCATTGTACGAGCCTTTCTTCTCTGAAAAAATTCGCATTTCGATTAGATTAAAAGTTAGTTTGTATGATGGGGTTACTGCAATATAAGTCATACACATATTATGGTATTTGTGTTTGAGTTTTGATACTTAAATTGATAGGATTGTTGGAAGTTATCTCGAGTGCGAGATCCTCAAGGAATTGCATGACATAGTAGCTGCATTCCCAACTACTTTCTTGTCATTGGTGCTAATATAGAATGAAAGAATCGATAATGAAATTAGTGTACGTAAAGAAGAAAACGTACGAAGTATGTTTAACTATTTATGCTTACTACTTACCTTATATTTGCTATCTTCCAGCTGAAATCTGGTGAGGTTCATTCCTCCTCTTCAACCTCTCATATTGACACACAACCTCATGGCATGTTTGAGTTACTACCTTTGAAAATACTATTATTGGAAAAAGTAGGGTTAATGGTGCTAAAATTATTACTTGGAAATAACTTGTGTCTCTCCGTAATCCTCAGGTTGAATACCATTGGTGAGTGTGTCCATTCTGTAGACATGGTTTATTCAGGGACAAATGAGGATGAGGAACCAATGTGAACTGCGTTAATAATTTTAAAGGTAATCTATATGTTGAATTTTACAAAAAAGATATCAATCTAATTTAAAATGTAAAATTTCTAACCTCCTGAGGTACGGAACCAAATACATGGCGGCGTCTGAGTTTATCATAGAGTCCCATATGAGGCAAACTTAGGAAGTTATGTCTTACTCCTGAAGCAAGTTGTCATTTCTTCCAGTATTGGAGATATAGAACTGGATTCTTCCATTGTTTGTGGCCTTCATTTTACTCCACAGGTGCCTGTCAGAGCAAAAGTTATTATTTGTCACGAATATGTTAAAGAATAAGATACATGAATTGAATTGTCTGGAACTTACCCCATTGACAAATCCATTTGTGCATTAAGATCTATGTCATCCAATGACAATTCCCGAGCTTGTCTCCAAAATCCAATGGTTGCTGGATGAAAAGGCTAGATTTGCACGGTTTGGAAAATGTGGGTACAGGAAACTGGTTGTAAAATATAACCTTCCTGTTAGCATTAATTTCTATTTCCTTCTCATTGCAATGATTGATGAACTCCCTCATAATTGGATGCTCCTTTAAGGCGCACTTTTTTTTCAATCTGCACGTAGTTGTTAAAAAAACATGTGTTAAGTGATAAGTAAAATTTCCAAATATGTGTGGATGATTTAGTTATGAGCTATGATAGCATTACCAATCTCAGGGGCGAGATCTCTGTCTTGTGCATTTTTTCCCCTGCTTGCAATTCGTGGTCGAATCCTCAAGCTGTGTTGACAAAGTAGTCGGATTTTAATTTGAAAAAACATACATTTGAACACTTAGAATATGTTATTAATAAAAAATATATTAGTAATAGTTAATCTAATATACCTCGTCATCGGTGACCTCAAGGAAGTCACAATATTTTCCGCAGATTCATTGGCTGGCTCGTCCTTCTATTTTTCAGCAGGGGTGTCTAAATCATGGTCGATCAAAGACTTTGGCCAGTCAAAGACATGTCCGAGTGCCTCTCCCACGTTGATGAATGTGTGGTTGGCAGAGGGCAATCCTTCTTTGTCATGGAAGACTTGATCAATCACCCGAACACGAGCGATTCCACTTGCTGATGTACGACCGTGGCACTTTCTTTGGAGAAATCCCTTCGCCACTAAGGCACTTGACCCATCCAATTGCCCCATGAATTAACTCACCCTCTCCCCATCCTTTCATTAATTGTGGAACTTTGTTGATAATGAAATATATGAAATGTAATCTGTAATAGACCAAGTGATGAAAGAAAGAACGACGAATGGTATCCCATTTTTTACCTTCTCATCGCTAGGAAGACCATCTGATTTTGTCTGGGCTGCTCTCAGTTGGGATCATCTAGACCAGGTGGTATTTGGACCCCTCTCGCTGATGCGATCCCCTTGACGAGCTCGGAGAGGTATGACACCATTGACTTCACCACCGGTTGGTCGTTTGCTTTTTTCTCTTGGACTACTGGAGCGGGGGACGAGCTGTTACCAATTTGCTTCTGCATTTTCTTAACAGATGGGGTACATAAACCTCTTTACACAGGCTTGATGGAGTACACATATACCTCCCTGGGTGATCCAGCCTGCCGGTCGCCGCTATCAGTACGTTCTTTCCCAGTTTGAGAACCAATTTGCCCTTAGCGGCCTTCTCATTCATTTTAATCTGTAGGCAGGTGTAAATTATAAACAATAAATTGAATTTGCAAAAATGTTAAGATCATTGCAAGTGGAATTATTAAACATTGTAATGATCAATTAATGTGGAAAAACTTACAATGTTCTCTCCAATGGCTATGTCAGCCGGATCAGTGTATTTGTCTTTGCCTGCCATCTTGATGGACTCGAGGTAGACTAGGGACCTGTTCACACCAAACTCTTTGGTCTCGAGCTCAGTCTCAAGCTCAGTCTCGATCTCCTCCTCCGTCAAGCCCTGAGTAACCAGTTTCACTCGCTCATCTTCCTTCTTTTTCTCGATTATTTTTTCACGCGTGACCCGGTGTCCGCTCCTTCCAGTCCAATGTGTTTAAAACTTTTTCTTTGACTGCTCGCTGTTAGTCTGACTTATTTTCTATCCATAGGAAACAAATGAAAGTTAAAATAATGAAATTTAGAAGTAAACCGAAATGACACACATGTTGATTTTTGTTGAATGTTGATATAAAGTTTGCCTTAAACTCAGGTGTTGTTCTATCTTCATAAACTTGTACCACTTCTCTTCTTCCATCCATTTGTACGTATCCCAAGGTTTTTATGGTAAATTTTTCTTGGTTATTTCCACTTGATGAATGAATTTCTTCGCCACTTTTGATTTCCTGTTACGGTGGACAGTGCCAGCTGCAGCGTACACATACTGTTTCAACTTTTCAAGTTGTGATTTGGTCAACTTTTGCTTGAACGTGAAGCTTTCTCGAATTTTGGAAATTTAGCATAGAAACTGATGTTAGCTTGTATTCATGTAAAAAAATGGGAATTTATCTTAGCTACTAAATTTAATTCAATAACGTCAACATATATGAGTTGTGAAATTATCTTACCATAATGTCTTTCCAGGCCTCCTCCTTGGTGTCATCAGGGATGTTTTTCCAATGCCTATATGTCCATCGAACTTTATTTACCGCCAGAATGCGTAGTGTATGTACGTTGTCCACGCCGTCTAATTCTTCGTGTAGGATATGCAGAAAGTTTGAACCTGACTGGGACCGGGACATTATACTCCTTGGCCAGCATTACCGAATAGCATATGGATGTACCACGTTTCTTGCACCAATATTTTATTTCAAATCTGTCAAAGACTTTTCTATACTTCCCCCACCTGCCTTGGAAACATCATCTGTTCCATTCTCATTCAAGGTCCCCCGCTTGACGGATGGAGACTCTTCATCAACAGTGGAGGCTGGGGGCTGTTCATTGTGGGGATGCACTTCAACTGTGGAGTCAGGCTCCACGATTTGTAATAGTAGTGGAACAGTGGTCTTAGTGTCATCCAAGGGGGGTGTCTTTTTCTTCCACAACCTTTCCCATTACAACATGTCCCTTCTTTCTCTTCCTCCCTCTTGTAGCCATTTTGTTACCCTTGGAAGACATCTAATGCAGGCCAATGAAATTGAATGTTAGAGATTCAATGTTATGAGGCAGGAATCACAAACTAATACTAAAAAAAAAGTAACCACAGTTCGCGATATCCAGTTCACAATCACAACTTAACAGAATGAATCAAACATCCCAATCACTATTGACAATCAGAATATAAGTGTTGAAGGGGGAATCACAAAGCACAATCACAACTCAACAACCACTCCTCAACCATTCAAACCTCGCAATCACTTTCACATTCAAAATGTAAGTGTCAAACCAAAAATCACAAATCTCAGTCACATCTCAACAACTAGAACTCGAACAATTTTGACATTCCAGTCACAATCTAAGGGTCGAAAGGGGAATCACAAATGGAAGTCACAACTCAATTCCCACAACTCATCAACCACAAATAAACTAATCGAACATTCCTGATACAAATATAACTGTCGAACTGGGAATTCCCAAGAACAATCACAACTAAAAAACCACAACAAAACTGTTCAAACATATCAATCACATTAGATTATTTGTATACACAACGACATTCTCAACGACATTGTCAAAAATCCAAAATACACATCCATATCACATTTAACATAAAAATCCATACAAAAGGCCTTAACTTCATGACGGCGATAACTGACCTAGATTTACTGGCGGAGGTGGCAGATCGACAAGGCAGTGTAGGTGCAGAAGATCAGCCGGCGGAGGTGCGGAGGAATAGGGGGAGAAGAAGCGGCTGTGGTGGGGAGTGATGGTCGGTGTGGTCAACCGGTGGTGGAGATTTATGGCCGGTGGTGGTGGGGGTTTTGGTCAGGTTTCTTGATGAGCTGTGGTGGTGGGGCTTAAAAAAGGAGCGGTGGGGGAGATGGTAGTGGACAAGTGGAGCTAAGTTTGGAGATGGTGGAAGAGTGGGAGTGGAAGCATCCGCCTTTTATATGCTATCTGATAGCACCGGTACCAAACTAATACCGGTGCCTATAATTAGTAAACGCAGCTGCATGCAGTTGCTATATATTTATTTTTTACAATTCACATTTGGGCAGAGAGAAAGTTGAGTAGAAATATTCTAAGTCTTGAGCATTGGTACATAAAACCGGTGTTATAGCTTAAAAACCCAGCTGCACACAGCTGCTTTGCCTGATTGTTTTATTCTTTGAACTGGACAGAAACCGATATGTACACAATTTGAGTAGAAATATTCTAAGTATTGAGCATTGATTGGGATATCGGTGCTCATATCCACATAAGGCAGCTGCGCGTAGCTGCTTTTCTATTATTTTAATTCTTACAATTTGATAGAGGGGAAATGACCTGTACTTTTTCTAAGTGTTGAGCACCGGTATATCAAACCGGTGCCTAAACATCCTTGTACCGGTGCTAAAAAAAGATAATTTTCCCCACCTATCCAGTTTGAAAATTTCAAATTATTTTCATTTCCCGCAAAAACTTGAGCACCGGTAAGAAACATTACGTACCGATTCTAACAAGTCCTACAAACTTTGATTTATAAGGTTTTCTACCCCCAACCTTTTTTAGGATTAGTTATTTTTTAAGATTGACCAAATATATGTTTAATTCACATTTCAAAACCATGATTGTGATGGTGTACATGTAAAATTGTCATTCCAGCGACAACAGATTATATACTATAATAAAATTACATTAGCGGCCAAAGATTTTTTGAAACATTTATGACCACGTAGTCCTCGTTGATGAGTATAAATTAGGTTTATGACATGCATGAGAATAGGTACAGAAGATTAATTTTAACCGATTATAGTCCCGAGGGTGAATTTTAATTTGTTTGCAAAAAGGCCCTCTAACTAAATGCCCCAATTACGCTAACTTACCCGCGCAGTACACCCATGATGTTTCATTTCATTGGATAAAAATGAATGATTAAAATAATTTTTACATTGCTAGCACATGACCAAAAGCGCTAGTGTATGTTGTAAACTTAGCAAGAGGTGCTTAGCTAGTGTTAACTTTGAGAATTCGGGAACTTTTATGGAGACTTATTATGATCCTCTGAGTGAAATTGAATTAGATTATTTTTATTGTAGAACAGATCATGGAGTGTAAATCTACGATAATGTTTGAGCGGATTTCAATTTGGAGTTACGAGTAAACTTTTTTCTTTTTGCATTTTTGTCCCTCCAAGAAAATTGGAATTGTCGAAATAGAAAATTGGCAATGAAGAGACAAAATTCAATGTTGGGGAAATGTACTTTTGTAAATTGGAACTATTTGAGTGAACGGTAGGACGTCTTTTGCGAGATGAGAATAGTTTTGGAAAATTATGAAATGACCCCAAATGTTGTTAGAAGTGTTCCCACAACTCCAAAACATGTAAATCTTGGTATTAAAAATTTTATATGGTTGTTTGTTATGTGAAAATTTTTAGATTATTTTTTACGTTAATAGAAGATGGTGTTGTATTACATTTTGTGATAAGATGGTGGTCTAATCTTCCATACCAGTGCCTTTAAGGTAATGTACCGGTGCTAAAGACTGATAATGCAGCAGTGTACAGCTACGTTGCGTCGCCATAATTTTTTACAACTCCTACTTTTGAAGAACTAACCGAAATCAGTTTAGAAATCATCATTATCCACGTGTTTATCAATCACAATCTTAGTAGAACACGGAATGTAAATGTCAAGTTACGATATTTCTAAATAGGACATTTCATGAATAATAATGGGAGAATAGTTCCACTTCCTCGCTGCCATTGTCCTCATCAAATAATAGGAAAAGACCGATCGCCTTAACAACTTCAGGAAACTGGTAGCTCATCATTTTCCCCATGTGGTCACACCATCTACTCTGGAATTGGCAATCCACTCACAGAGTTTCAACCGCACTCTCGAGTGTGGTGACCCAAGATTCAATCAATGTAGCGGAGGTAGGAGTAACATTCTTGCAGAATGATTTTACAGCAATTTGTGTCATAGGATGACCCCATGTGTCATTTTCATAGTTAGGCACACCTACAAATCCACAAAGTGAAGAAATCAGACTGCAAAAACCATACGAGCCAGACTTCTCCTTGTCCTCGGTAAATGCCTGATGAATTCCCTCTCCTACATTCCAATGAAGTTTCTTTTTAATGGCATACAAATTGATTATCCTCATCTTGTGCACTTCAGTGTTAACTGTGACTGGGTCGATACGGGAGGCAACAAAGTGATACCACGCATTCATTTCTGGAGTTAGTGTTTACTTCAGAATTTTTGTCCCCCCAGGAAGCACGAGAGCATCCACATTGGTACCTTCGGTTGTGATGCACTGAACCAATCTCCTCGATACTTCGTTATTCATATCATTATCCTCATTGATCAGCGCGAACATCTCATCCTCATCATCTTCTACATTGGACAATCCATACAGTTCATTGATGACTTAGGGGGTGAGGGGGACATATTTGCTACAACATAAACAATTTTCCGTGCTCAATACACACCTCAAATTTTTGTAGAACTCGGCAACGATGGTCAAGTTGAATGTAGGAGGTGTAGCACACAGATTTTCCCAACCCAATTTCTTAATAGTGTCTTGAAAGGGTGGATTTGCTTCAATTCCAAGTTCCGGATAATGCTTCCTTGTTCAGTAACTCTGGGCTAGTGATCTTGCCTCATTAGACACAAACCTCTCCTCCGCTACCCTCAGGTACAAGCCTTATGAGTGTGAAGAACACCCATCTTTCCTAGGCCTCTTTGTTTTGGATTTGGGGGGTCATCATGTACATTGTCATAGAGGCATTTTATCAAACACCTTGTTTGCATTGTCAATTTACCACAATTTCAACAATAATCTAATTACGGCGTTGTACATTTGTACATAAGCAACAAGGATAGCATCACGTTGATTATAAAACACAAGTAATTGCGAAACAAGGTGCACATATAACAATCCAAAATAATCATGTTTTCAAAATTTCCACAATATTGATATGAAACTTTGATAAAATATGGATTCATTCACAAAAGTAATAAATTTCCACTTCACAGCAGTGTTTTGAGTGATAGAACAGTACCTTTTTTGGAGCTCTATCGCCTTTAAGGAAGGATATAGGGTTTGCTCTACGAAGATGTGAACAAGGGGTTATGAATGTTTGGTAAAATAACAACCGGGAAGTTCGATTATAGCAGATTTTGTTAGCACCGGTACCTGAAAATATCGGTGCTATAAAATAAATGCAGCCCCATGCAGCTGCTTAGACATGCATTTTTGTTATTCAGAATGGGACCAGAGAGGAACTTAGGATATTTCTAACTAAGTGTTGAGCACCAGTACAATACTGGTGCTTTAAAAACATAAAATACCGGTGTTTCATACGAAGGTAGCCTTATGCAGCTGCTTGAACATCAAGTTAATATGAAACAGAGAGCAACTCATATGTTTTCTGACTAAGTATTGAGGACCGGTACAACAACCGGTGCTCAAAAAATGACCCAATACTGGTGCTTGTTATTAAAGCAGCCCTACGTAGCTACTTAAACATCATTTTATTTATTTCGGGATGGACCAGTAAGCAACTCTTATTAATTCTATCTAACTATTGAGCACCGGTACATTATCCGGTGCTTAAAAACCGATGCTCAAACTCTGTTTTCAAGTACTCTGCCTAAAAACAGAGCATGTTTCTAAGTCAACAGCACCGGCATTAAACGTTTTTTTCCAGTGCTATGAACAACCATACATTTTCCTTTTTTATAAACATTAGTTGAGGAACCCACAATTTTCAAACATAGGTACATAATTCAATTAAAAATACTCACTAGGCCAAACAAAACAGTCCTGAAGGGTAAAAAAAGTGATCAAAATACAAATGGAACACCCTATCTTTTCCTCTTCAAGACAACATCACCATCCACAATATTTCCATTCTCGTCAACCCACAGTCCATCCCCATGTGATCGCCTAATTACAGATGGTTCACCGATGTTCTCCAAACTAGGGAAAGTAGAGGAAACTCTGCAATATCGGATTTGACATTTATTCCAATTTCATCATCAAAAAAGTACTTCTTACCTTGGAGTAAAACATGCCACTTATCATTGCTTGGGTCTCTGGTGTAAAACACCTGGCGATCTTGAGCCGCTAAGATGAACTTGTCATTCTCATATCCCACACGATTCAAGTCAACTAGCGTAAAACCCATGGGCATCTCGGTACGTACCTCGACACAAATTTCAACCAAAAGGCACTTGAACACTACCACTTTAAAATCCACATAATCCAACTCCCAAATCTCCTCGATGACCCCATAAAATGCCAACGATTGGTTTTTGTTTCTTTTGCTCGACTGCCACATGGATTCAGATTCCAAAAAAACCCCGGTATTCTGAGTTGTGCTTTTTCTATCCTTGGAAACAGTTGAAAAATGTATCCATTGATATCATAGCCCTGGTATCTCTTAACCGTGCAACCCGGTGTCCTTGCAAATGCATGAAGTTTAGATGGCATCCCCTCCACATTACAACGATTATAAAACCAATTAACAAACGTTGCAGTATGCTCAAGTTGCAACGGGTTCGACGACCATTCGGGATAGAGTTCTTCCAACATTGATATGTGCTCATCAATATAAATAAGATTCACATTGCTGTTACGCAAAACATAAAGATGGACTTTCATCAACTCAGCATTAAATGGTGTGCATAATGTACCTTTCAAACATGTGATACCATTTTTCCTGCCACTGTTGACATGCTGGGGAACTTCAACTGCCGTTTTCCCAAGAAAATTTGAAGTGCAGTACTCAATGATCTCCTCCGTGACATACCCTTGGACAATGCTAGCATCAGGTCAGCATCGATTGTGTACATAACCCTTGAAGACCCCCATGTGACGCTCAAATGGATACATCTAATGCATCATAACGGGACCACATATTCTAATTTACCTGACAATGTGAACTACAAGATAGACCATAATGTCAAAGAATGCCAGGGGGAATACTTCTCATTCAAACAAAACACAAGTATCCCCTCGCGCTCCAACTCATCTAGCTATTTTTTGCTAGTATTCTTACAGCAAATGAATTTGAAAAAGAAACACATGTGCATGATGGAGAATCTCACCTCTTTCTCCAGGACCCCACGGATAGCCACAAGCAAGATTCGTTGCATCAACACGTGACAATCATGGGATTTCAGCGTATTAAGACGCAATTCGTCATTCACAAACCGACTTACATTGGAAGAGTAGCCAAATGGTACCTTGACTCCCCTAATGAACTCACAGACCGACCTCCTCTCATTGATAGAAAGATTGTAAGGGGCTGGTGGCAGGTACGTCTGTTTACCTTTCACCTCAGGTGCTAAATCAACTCTTATACCAAGCTCAACTAGGTCATTCTGTGCATTCAAGTTGTCATCCGTCTTAACTGGAATGTTTAGTGGAGTGCCAATTAAACTCTCACACACATTCTTCTATATATGCATCACATCCAAACAATGGCAAACCTCCAGAGTCTCCCATATGGGAAATCGAAGAATATCGATCTTTTCTTCCAAGGTCCGTCATTTAAGGCAACCACTTTTGATATCTTCTTTCCTAGAACAACATTGAGTGTTTTTACCTTGATGTGAATGGCAAACCCACTTAATATTCTTGGTGCCTTCCTCCTCTCCCTCCCCTCAACAAAAAGAATATTGTCTTCTCGTAACTTGTGCTTTGCTAGGAGAAATTTCCTATGACCGAGATTGACAATCTTTCGACCATTTTTTAGCTGCGTAAAATCATTTGCTTCCTCACACACAGGATATGCCCTGTGACCCTTAACAACGTAACCCAAAAGATTACCATATGCCGGCAAATCATTAATAGTGCAGAACAACATCACCTTCAAAGTGAACTTTGTCCCACGATGACCATCGAACACCTCGACACCACTTGACCACTACAGCTTCAAATCTTCAATGAGCGGGGCTAGATAAGTATCAATGTCATTTTCAGGTTGCCTTGGACTGGAAATCATTAATGTCATCAAAACATCTTTCCTCTTCATGCATAGATAAGGAGGCAGATTGTAAATACAAAGCATAACAGGCCATGAGCTATGTTTTGATGACATATTACCAAAGGGATTCATACCATCAGCACACAGAGCCATTATCAAATTCCTAGGTTCTTTAGCAAACTTTGGATACCTGTTGTCAAAATTCTTCCACTGATCCCTATCCGTTGGGTGACTAATGATATCATCATTAACACAACCCCTATCCTTGTACCATGTCATGTTTTTCGCACCCACGACGTTCTTGAACAACCTTTTCAGCCTGGGGACAATAGGAAGGTACTAGAGACATTTTGCAGGAACCCATTTCCTTACCTTCACAACGAACTCTTCATCAACAACATCATTTCTTCTTTGTTTATAACGATATACCTTGCATACAAGGCAAGCCACCGCTTTTTCCAACGCATCCTTATACAAAGCACAATCATAGGGAAATGCATGTATCTTTTTATACTCCATTCCCATTGGGCACAAATTCTCTTTGCATAGTACAGGTTGTCCGGTAAACCATTTCTAGGGGGAGCTTCTCACTCAAAAACTTCAACAACTTATCCATACTGGTATAGGTCCACGAACCAACGCCTTTCAGGTTGAACAACTCCATCAAACATGACATTATAGTGTCTTTCTCCTTGCAACCAGGATACAACGGTTTGTCCTTGTCATCAAGAAATTTTGACAGAACCTCAGGCCTCCCTCTAAATTCATCCACCACCTTCTCACACATGCCATCCAATTTCAAATCCCCAAAATATTCCCACTGGCTACCTACAACCACATTCGACGGTGGTTTCTCCCCATGAAAAGTTCAAACCAAATAATCCTTCGAGAACCCTCTCATGTACAAATGGAGTTGCAAAAAATCTCGATCATCAGTATGCTTACGGTTCTTACAATCACGACATGGACATAGGATGCGCTTTTCATGACTAAAAGCATAATCCAAGAAGTCCCGAACAAAAGCAACAAGTTCATCACTCACCAAGCTAACATTGTGATAAACATGCTTACGCCTCTCAATGGCACGGTGCATGTCTACAATGTAATCAATTTGAAATATTTAAAATCCAAAGCAATATACAATTACACCATAAACAATAAACTCATTCATAACACACCCTATAAACATGCAACATGCATGATCACACAATACTACAATCCTACCACACCCTATACTTCAAATCACATGCAATCAAGCCATACATTACATCAACAACATTTGCAAACAAAACCTATTCATCAAGAGTGTCAAGGAACATTACAATGTTCAAACTCACAAGATATTTACGGAAACATATAATTCCACACATATTCCATCTTAAATGATGATTTTTTTGAAAACAAATGAAATACCTTTAAGGGAATTCATTAATGAGCATTCAATATCCTCTCCAACCCCAAATTTCCATTAATGACATCCAAAACCCTCTTCCTTTCTATTTTTACCCGATCAAAATGGTGGTAGGTGAGCATTTAATGCACCAATAGCACCGGTTAAAACATATAATACCGGTGCTATTGATGCAGCTGAAGCAATAGCTTCAGTATTTATACCGATGCTAAAAATAAATGAAAGAACTGGTGCTCAAAATTTTCCCATTTCCCATGTTTTTATGATCTTCACTCAAATGCACTGGTACAAGTAACCAGTGCTCTAATATTTCCCGTATTTTATAAATTTTAGCAACAGGACAAACAGACCGGTGTTGATCGTTATACCGGTGCTCAAATATTTCCCGTCATTTCTTCCCCAAATTCATCGGTACCAGAACATTTACATGTTCGATTGATACAAATTTCTGTGTAAATTTTAACATCACCGCTTTCCATCACCGGTATCAACCAAACGGGTGCTCTAAATTAGCCAAAATCATCCAAATCCTACTCATAAGCACCGGACCTGAGCACCAGTATGTTTTTAACCGGTTCCATTACCTCTTTGGCACCAGTTTTTCATACACAGACATTTATACCGGTGCAATAGGTGTTTAATATCACCGGTATATTAGCACCGGTAAGTATGTGCTGGTGCCTATGCACCCGATTTCCAGTAGTGGGATCTACAAAGGCTGTATTTATACATGATTCCCAACAGAAAGTCTAACAAACTAACTGCACAAAAGTTATACAAGAAGACTAACTAATCAAAACAGAAAATTAAATAATCAAAGCTAAGACCAAGTGCAATGGTTGAAACAGCTAGTGGTTTCTTACCAATTAAATATATTATTTCTCTCATTTTGTTTCTTCCACTTCACCTTAAGAAACCACCATTTTTTCTCTACAATGGTAAGAACCACTTTCTACTATTCATGGATCCCACTTGATTTTCTCTATCATACTACCATTAACATTTAATTTAATTTGTTCACCCAAAATAAGTTGAATGTTAAATTAATAATTCATTATAATTTTTATAATAGAATTTTGTTTTTTTTCAAAAAGTATTAAATGATTCGCTTTTTTCCCCTCAATTTTTGTGTTTTATTATATAAAAAATTAAAATAAAATTTGTATTTCTTGTTAAGAAATTGTTAAATATTTTTTCAAAAAATAAATTATAAGACAACTTGATTTTTTTAAAAATATTTTAAAAATATTACATTAGCAAAGAACAATTATAATGACAAGACAAATTACAATAAATACTTTAATAATAAAATATTGATTTAGTCTGATCAATTATTATAAATTGAAAATAGAAATATTGATCTAGTAATTATTATCAATTATTACAAATCTAACGCAAGTTGGCCCCTCATCGATTTCTTAATCAGTTTCCACACAAGAAACCATGGAGCGGTTTCTTATTAAGAAACAGCCACCGTGGGTGTCTTCGGTTTCTAGAGCAGTTTCTTAAAGTTAAGAAACCATCATTGCACATACTCTGACTTCTAAATCAGTTTCCACTGACTTAGTTTGGCGCCAAAAATGATCAAAGCCTTTAAGGGTGGTCCTGAGTGTGAGAAGATTTCTGAAGCTGCCTCTTGGATCTTCCACCCCTCTTATGCCTCCTGAATCCATCACATAATCCTTCACTTATGTCAATTATGTACGGTTATAAAAATATATTTCTCTACTTTCAATACTCAGATTAAATGTTGTTTCAGAAGCAAGAAAAGGAAAACAAACTGAAACTAAAGTTTGCAGAAAATGAAAAACCGAAACAAGAAGAAGAATGGTTTTGGTGCAGTATATATTTACTGCGTTTTCTAATTCCATTTATAGCCAAAAACAGCCTACAAACATGAAGAACGTGACCACTAAACTCCTATCTTCATGCCACTATCCCTAGCTATTTTCAAGCAACTAACCATGACTTGGTTTGAACATTTAAACTCTTACTAAAAATAGAAAACATGTTGCAGTAATGCTGCAACAAAAGAAGGAAGAAGATTATCCAACAAATCACCCCCTTAAGCTTCTTCTCCATTTCGAACTTGAATGATTCCAAGCTTCTGTCGCATCTCCACAAACTTGATCTTTGACAATGCTTTTGTCAAGATATCAGCTAGTTACCCGTTGGTGCCAACATGTTCAACATTCATCCTCCCGATTTCAATACACTCTCGAATATAATGAAACTTGGTGTCAATGTGCTTGCTCCTACTATGGTGCACCGGATTCTGAGTAAGAGCAATAACAGATTTGTTATCTATCATAAGTTTGAACTCAAGTTCTTCATGCCCAACTAGTTCCCTGATGAGTCGACTGAGCCAAACGCCTTAACATGCTGCACTTGCCGCTGCAACATACTCCATTTCGCAAGAAGACAAGGCAAAAATTTTTTGCTTTTGTGAAGTCCACGAAACCATGCTGTTCCCAAGGAAGAAGGCTATCCCGGAAGTGCTTTTCCGGTCATCTATGTCGCCGGTGAAGTCGATATCGCTGTAACCAACTAGTTTGACATCACCTCCACCTGACTTGTAGCAGCATCCATACCTTAGAGTACCTTGAATGTACCTAAGTATTTGTTTAATTGCAGCCCAATGTTGAGCACTTGGAGCTTCCATGTATTGACTTGCGACGCCAACCGCATGAGCTAAGTCTGGCCGCATATTCACCAAATAACGAAGGCTTCCAACAACACTTCAATACTTTGTTGCATTCACATAACCGCTGCCATCTTGCTTGCTCAAACGAAGTTGATTTTCCATTGGAGTATGACATGGATTACAACCATTCATACCTGCAAACTCTAGTATTTTTTCCGCATAAGCTCCTTGGCAAATTGTGATTTCACCATCACCTTGACGTACCTCAATTCCCAAGTAATAACTAAGAAGACCGAGATCGCTCATCTTAAACACTTGCTGCATTTGGATCTTAAACTCAACGATTTCTTCAACATTTGTCCCCGTAATAATTAAATCGTCAACGTAAACTCCCACAAGCAGAAAAGTTTGAGTAGTACCTCTCCGATAAACGGCATGCTTGAGTTGGCTTCTCGTGAACCCAAGTGCAGTGAGCGAGGCATCAAGCTTTGAGTTGCATGCACATGGCGCTTGTCGAAGCCCGTACAGAGCCTTACGTAGCTTAAGCACCTTTCCATCATTTGCACTATCAATGAAACCCGGTGGTTACTGCACATAAACATCCTCCACCAAGTCACATTCAAGAACGCTGATTTCACATCCATGTGGTGCACCTCCCATTTGTGATTTCACGCTGATTTCAAGTCACATTATCCAACGCCTCAATCTGCACCATGAGTAGAGCTGGATCATCGTCACCTTCTACCTCGACTTGAACAAGATTTGCATGTTCTTGCTGATCACGGTCGCATTTTGCTTTGCGGCACTCCTTTTTCCAGTGCCCTGGAATCCCACAATAGTGACAATTCCCTTTCTTCCGTTCGCCACCACCACCATTGTTTGATGGCTTTTCTTTGCCCCCAGTCGGTGATTTTAGCTTGGCCGGAGACTTGTTCTTCTTGTCCCTGCCACCAGAAGAATCTTGCCCTCGTTGCCGAGATTTCCACTCCCCCTCCGTGAGTAGTAGGCGTCCTCCAGTAGGTGTGGAGTCCTCGAGTTCACCGCGCTCTTCCACCACCAATAGCCGGCCGGTGAGTTCCTCGATGGACAAAGTTTTCATGTCCACAAGTGACTCTATTGCCATTGTCATCTTTTTGTATTTTCTTAGCACACTACGCAAGAATTTTAGCACCACCTTGTGCTCCGATACTGGATCTCCTAGTACTTCCAGATCGTTCATAATGGCCATGAGTCGAATGCCAAAAGACTCGACCCCTTCGCCATCCTTGAAAGCCAGCGTCTCAAACTCCGTCCAACGCGTTTGTGCTTTCGCTTCTCGAACACGCTCCACCCCAACTCGCATCGTTTTAAGCGTATCCCAGGCTTCCTTTGCTGTTGCCTTGATTCCCAAGGTGCGCACCAATTCCAGCAAAACTGCTCGGAGCAATGCCGACATTGCCTGCCGATCATCGCGTGTATCACCTGGACCATCCTCGATCACAGCCCACAAGCCTTGAGCTTGAAGTTGCACCTTCATGAGAATCATCCAGTCTGCATAATTGGTTCGAGTGAGAGTTGGGAAGTGCGCCGCTCCGTCACTCTCTCGAATTACTCGTTCAATTATGCAAGTTTCGCTGCCTCCACCGGTCTCACTACCTCCACCCGTCTCGTTGCCTCGACCAAGTTTTGGCCATTCCGGTGGTTGTGGTGTGGATGCTCCTCCTTTGTTTTTGTCGCCTCCTCCATTTTCCTCGTCCTGCCATGTTGCGGATCAAACACCGAACAACTCAGAGTTTGGATCGAACACCAAAATGCTCTGATACCACTTGTTGTTTCAGAAGCAAGAAAAGGAAAACAAACTGAAACTAAAGTTTGCAGAAAATGAAAAACTGAAACAAGAAGAAGAATGGTTTTGGTGCAGTATATATTTACTGCATTTTTTGATTCCGTTTATAGCCAAAAACAGCCTACAAACATGAAGAACGTGGCCACTAAACTCCTATCTTCATGCCAATATCCCTAGCTATTTTCAAGCAACTAACCATGACTTGGTTTGAACATTTAAACTCTTACTAAAAATAGAAAACATGTTGCAGTAATGCTGCAACAAAAGAAGGAAGAAGATTATCCAACATTAAACACAATTAATTTGACTTTACCATCAAACTTTCTTCCCCAAACACCCTGGAAGCTTGTTTTGCATGCAGAATTGGCACACCAGGCAAGATTCGATTATCATAATCGCACTTCAACATGCATCAAAGATCAAAGTTGTAAAAAAAAGAAAAAGTGTGTAGTTACGTGTGAGACGAATACATAAGTATAGAATCGAAATAATATTTACCTCATATTATGGCCAGCTGCTGGGCATGGTTGTTACAATAGCCGTAGGATCTGGTGACTATTAATTAGGAGGAAAAGCGGTGGCAACATCAGGCGTAGCAACAGGGTGTAGGATCTTGTCATCTTGAATGGAAAGGAGTTGTTGTGAGTACTCTTGGGCCATACCTAAGATACAATTCACATCATAATACAACAATTATACAAACATGGAAGGAAAAGGAAGATATAAAACTGTTGGAAGGACTATTTTCTACTATTAAGTTTCTGAACGTTCCAAGAGATTTCTGCATGCATGCAACAGTTTGAATGAAATTTACGACATTAAAGTAGAGTAAAACAAACTTTATTTTACTAGTTTAAGCACTTCTTACCACTTTCCAACCAGGTAATTATTTAGTGAGTTCAGTCCCAATGCAGTATTATCACTACCTGAATCTTTATCTTTTTGACAGGAAAAAGTGGATGAAGATATACCCGTCTTGAATCTGTAGTAAAAAATAATTTATATATTTCTTCATGAATCTAATTTAAAGAGTACTAGAACTGTACTGGAACTTGTTTGAAGGTGTATTGGGAATATAGGAATATCAATTTAAACAAAAGTTAAAGAGAACAATATTAGGGAGAACAAAGGATAAAATATCCGAGTCTTAAATTAGAAGTGTTTTGTAGAAGAGCTCATGATTTTTCAACTATGTATAAGCCATCCGTTCTCACTTATTAATTATGACCCCAATTTTGAGTTTATTTTCAGCACATTTCACCGTTAATAAACTAAATTCAGCATAAATAAATTAAATTCACCACAAATAAAATAAATTCATCACTAATAAAACTCAGCATTAGAAGAAAAAAATAAATAAATATTTATCTGAATTCTCGACGGTCATTGGTTGAGTACTAAGCCGGAAAATTGAATATGTTACAAGTACAACATCATTTTGGGAGTCATTCTTTCAATTTTTTGAAAAAAATAAAATACCAAAAAATTCAATTCAGAACAAATAAATTAAATTCATCACCAATAAACTAAATTCAACACTAAATAAGCTCAACTGGACATGGTCTTAATATGTGCATCCAATAAAATCCATACAATAAATTTGGGTCAAGACTTTTATTTCCAGCATCTCAAAAAGAAAAAAGACTTTAATTTTAAGGGGATTATATTAAGTTTTGAAAAATAACTGCTCTATTCACACAAGGTTTACTTTTGATGACAGTGAATTCTTTAATGGTGACCAATAGTTTATTCTGTCACCTGCACAAGGGAAAAGTAACTTGTGAGTTTATATGGATTATGTTTAATGATCAAGGACTTTTTTTTTGTGGGAATCAAGGACTTTTGAAGTAGTACTACTTTCATCTTTTATCAGATTTCTCATTCTTGTCATGTTTTCCAACACATGTTTACTATTATTAATATTTATAATATATACTAAAAGAGTAACCACTTGCTTAAGTGACACCTCAATACTTGACCACATCACCATTCATAGAATTTTAACACCTGAAATTACCAAACATTGTCACATCAGTTACTATCAAAAAAATACTTTAACTAATACATTTTCCGTAATGAATTGGCGGAATTCCAACGTATTAGTATTTAATGAAATACTTGAAAAACTTAAAAGTGTATCAATTAAACCATATTCATCCCTTAAATGTAGTGTCTGGTGTATACTTCTTTACACTTAAAAGTGTATCAATTAAATTGTATCCATTTCTATTTAATTTTTTTATTCTTTTCTCTATAAGTTGTATTTCTAAAATCTATCATTTTATATTCTACATTATAAATGAAATTTCAATAAATTTACTGAAAAATAATTATCATCTTGAAAGACAATGTAACGAAAAATATTCAAATTATTATTATTGTCATAATTGCTTTTTAACATTGAATTTTAAAAACTATTTATCCATTTTCAATGAATCGTTCAAAAAAATATTTTAACAATTTATCCATTTATTTTACTTATAAGTTATATTACTTATAAACCTTTATAGTTAATTAACATATTTTAAAAAATTTATTTGGTATTTATTTTATATGTTATATGTTATCTTATACCTCTATTTATAACTTAAAATTTTTTGCTATTTATTTTTAATACACTCATAATTTAATAACTTTAATTTAATAATTATTGATTCATTATCAACATATGTTTCATATTTTTATCACTATATTTTTTATAACGTAAAGTATTTTTAAACCCTCTCCATTTTACTAACAGTGACACACTTGACTTATTGGATTTTTTTTTAAATGACACACTTTCCATTTTTGGCAAGATTCCTACAATCTCATTCACTCATTCTACTTTTTACTTTCTACACTCAATTTCAACCTCTCATTTTCTTCATATTAATCCAAGAGACTAAACTTAGTGTGCCACTCTTAGTGAAACGGAGAGAGTACAATATTTAATATTTTTTTATAATATATATAACTTTTGTTTAAATATAAGAAAATTATTATTATTTATCAGGAAAGATTGACTTAATTTTTTTAATAAAATAAATATATTATTATTTTATAATAAAAAATATATAAATTTATTCTAAATATTACATCGTGTATAATTCTCATTTAAATATAACAAAATCTTATTAGTTATTAAATTAAAAGTATGTCATATTAATTGTGCATCGGCACATGTATTATCTAGTTTGAGAGATATACAATTATAAACTTATTTTTATGAAAGTGTCAATATAATTCTTGATTGCTCGAAAGTAAAAAAAACAAACCCAGACTACATTTAATAAAGGGCCAATAAAACCCTCATTTGGCACTTCCGACGTTGACCTTTACATTCCGGCAGTTGACACTACTACAAACTAAGGCTAATGTAATACTTTCCTTGCAATACTTATTCAAAATGTTACAATAGCTTATAAAGTGTTACTTAAACTTTTGAAAAGTGTTACATAAATATTGAAAATCATTACCTAAATTTTAAAAAGTGTAAATTAGATCTAATGTTACATTGCCTAAGGTAATACTTGGAAAAGGTAATACTTGTAACACTTTGGACCTAAAGTAAAACTTTTACAAGTATTATTTTAGGCGATGTTACATTAGATCTAACGTAACATTTTTAAAATTTTAGGTAACGCTTTTCAATATTTATGTAACACTTTTCAAAAGTTTAAGTAACACTTTAAAAGCTATTGTAACATTTCAAATAAGTGTTGCAAGAAAAGTGTTACGATAGCTCTAATTGTAGCAGTGTGGCCACACTTCAAATGATAAAAATGCCCCTTGATTGAAATCTTAATTTCTAAGGACTATTTTACCCTTACCGTGACCACCGTTGCATCGCCACCACCATTGTTACACTGAACATCGTTGCTCCACCACCTTCGCTAGCTACCGCCGCTGCTCCACACCTCGCCGCCAACCACTGCTGACCACCGTCGTGCCACAACCTCCACTACTATAAATTAGAGCTATCATAACCCCCACTACTATAAATTAGAGCTATCACAACCTCCACTACTATAAATTAGAGATATCATAACGTTTTCCTTGCAACACTTATTTAAAATGTTACATAATAGCTTATAAAGTGTTACTTAACCCTTTGAAAAGTGTTACATAATTATTGAAAAGTGTCACCTAAATTTTAAAAAGTGCTATGTTAGATCTAATGTAACATCGCCTAAGGTAATACTTGTAAAAGTGTTCGTTTAGGTGCTCTTGTAACACTATAAAGTGCGTGTAGTAGGCAGTGTAGAGGTGCAGAAAGGGAAAGCAAAGACACATAAAGGACCTGAGAAAACTATAGTCAGAGGTTTTGCCATAGAGACATTCGTTGGGAGACTTATGATCAAGGATGGGAGTGATGGTGTGATTAACGAGATAGACTGATGTGTGCAATGCCTATTCCTAGAATTTGACAGGAAGGTTGGAGTGGGTAAGGAGAGCCGGCAAGGCCTTTTTCAATAGTGGTGCGATTGTGACGTCCGACCAAGCCATTTTGTTCAGGGGTATAGGGACAATGTATTTTTTTGCAGATACCGAGGGATTCAAGAAGGGTGGAAACATTGCGGTATTTGCCACCCCAATCAGATTGAAATGATTTTATCTATGTAGAAAATTGAGTGTTAACAAGTTTGAGGAACATTTCAACAATGGAGAAGACTTTTGATTTTTCATAGATAAAATAAAGCCAGATAAATTTGGTGCAATCATCAATAAAACTGGCATAGTAATGACAACCAGTAGTGGAAAGTTCAGGGGATGGGCCCCACACATCATAATGAATTAAATCAAATGATTTTAAAGAAGACTCAACACGACTTGGAAGGAGAAGTCGATGACTCTTACCATGTTGGTAATAGCCACAAATCGAGTTTAATTTATTATACGACACATGCAAATTCTGACTTGAGACTAAGCGGCGAAGAATGGATTCATGAGGATAAGCCAACCGGTGATGCCATTAATGAAGAGACGTGCGCTCACTAAGACAGACGGCATGGGAAGGACTGGAAGAGGAAGACACAGCAGGATGTTATGGAAGTCGGTAAAGGCCGTTCTTAACGGTTCCCACAGAAGTGTCTTACCATGCGAGTTCATAACAAGACAACAATCTGAATAAAGTTCAACCAAAATATTGTTATCACGGGAAAGTTTAGAGAGACTAAACATGTTTTTAGCATTATTGGGAACATGGAAAATATTACGTAAATGTAAAGGAGAACCAGCATGCTCAACAGAAAGAATAGAGTGACCTACATGAGAGATGGGAAGAGATTTACCATCTCCAACAATAAGTTGATCATTACTATTTGTAGGCCTTGTGAAGTGTGAGATTGCGGATGTCCGGCGTCACGTGGTGAGTAGCTCTGTAGTTGACATGCCAAGGTACCTTGATGTTAGAGAGAGTACCTACAGATGCAGCAAAGGACGACTTGCCAGTGGTGGCACCTCGAAGTCTGGTAGAGGCATTGCGGTTCATGGCTGGGAAAGCACAAATGTTCTCCGATTGAAACAATTCAAGGCTTCATGACCAGCCTTTTTTTACAGATTTGGCAGAGAGGTCGAGTTTGGTCTACTTCGACGTTGCCGCACGAGGACAGTCCTAGTCTGGACGCTTCACCGTGATCTCCAGGCATTTGCTGCTGCTGACCAGACGACCAGAAAATAGCATTGGCAACCAAATTTTGCAGCAAAAGGGCATCATCTTCCCGGTGGGACTTCTCCTGCAGGAGAATCCCAAGCAACTCGTAGGAGGATAGAGGCTCGGTTCTCAGTGATTAGGCAAACCTGAGAGCACCAAATTGGGAACCAAGACCAAGGAGTTGATACCCAAAAAAATCAACATCAAAAACCTCATAGAGGCAATCTGACAACAAGTCTGCAAGAGCTCTCTTTTTCTCAAAGTAATCAAGAATAGAGAGGGAGCATTCAGGTAGAGTTTGTAGTTGCTGTCGAAGGTGCATTTTCCAAGCGTTCGTCTGAGCATGGAAGGTGCGGGCAAGGATCGTCCAAGCTTCCGCCATGGTGGTGGCATGAGCGAATATGCTGAGAAGTGGCATGGAAAGAGTGGAACTTATCCACAGAAGGACAAGTTTGTCTCTCTTCATCTAAGCCGCGAACTCAGGATTTACAATCATCTTGGCCAGAGTACCAGTGGTCGGGTCCTATGTGATGGTGGGAGGCACGTCCGACGTGGTAATGGTTGTCGGTGGCAGTGTGACTTTAGAGAGGAACGAGTCGAAGCAATAATAGGCTTTGATGGTTGACCGAACAATGTTGCGCCAAAGGGCATAATTCGAACAACCAAGTCGAATTGCAAAGTTGGGAAAATTGAAGCTAGGGTTCTGGGATTCAGATGCAGCCAAGACAAGAACGAGGGTGTTGGTGGTGTGGATTGAATCAGACACATATTGAGATTGAAGGTTAGGTTGATACCATGTAAATCTTAGAAGAGAAATGAGAATAATTTCTGTGTTATTTTTCATTCACTGAGAGAATCGTATATGTAGAGTTTACATGTTTACAAGATACGAATTAATCCCTTTGATTATGGGATTGATAGGCATACGATATCTACTTGTTATCTATACGAGAACTATATACGTTAACACTAAATCAAAGGTTTTGACAAAATACCCATTGTAGCACCTAGATCTCATCAACATAGTTGGTTTGATGGGGGGATTTGATGCAAAGCTTCAACATAACTAGGATGGGGGGCAGGGTTGGATTTCGCTTTGACAGAGCTTGAATACTCTTTTTTATAAATAAAAATAAAATAACTCATAATAATGCAACTTCGGAGGGAAGGGAAATTTAGCCCTGGTTACAACTGGATGGGCACAAAACCCTGGCCGCTTGAGCTAGACCAAGTGATTGCCTGGACACTGCTTCGATGGAGAACTTGAACGTCAGAGAAAAATATTAGAAACATTTTGAAGAGGTTACATGAAAGGATTTTGATCTGTCGGGGTATCTTATGCAGGGCTTCGACATAACTAGGATAGGGTGGCACAAATACAAACTAGAAATAAAGTAACACTATTATAGCAATATTCATTAAAATGTTACAACAGATTATAAAGTGTTGATTAAATCTTTAAAAACTGTTACTAATATCTTGAAAAGTGTTGCATTAGATATAAATCGACATCACCTGAGGTAATAATTTTAAAAGTGCTGCAATGAGTCCAACTTAATAGTTTTAGTAGTGAAAGCAACAATTTAAAGTGTTACATTAGATTTCATTTGTAGTACTGTGCGCTTGGATGCCGCTTCAATGAAGCTTGAACTCCGCTTTAACAGAGAACTTGAACACCGACAAAAAAATTGGAAAAAAAATTGAAGGGGCAAAGGAGAGAACAGTGGTCTGTTGGCAGAAAAAATCAAAGGGAATTATGTTTTCGGGATAAGAAAGAGATGTTATAAACCGTTTAAAATACCGACGTTAGAATTGATTAAATCACCGTTTTAAACATATTTTAGACCGTGAATCTGATTAACTGCCTTCTAATGCATGCGGCCTAGTTTTGATGTCAAACCCCCTTTTTAAAGATGGAGTTTTTAATAAAATAAAACGACGCCTTCTAATAGTACATTCATGGGTAATTTCCCTTAAAAACAGTTTGATGTGACGAATTAAACAATATCTTATGAAAGTGTTTATTCACGTGATTATAAAGGCACCTAAAGAGCAGCACAGACAACAATTAGAACAGAAGGAAGAGTGATAGAAATTCAAAATTCTCAAGGAAATGACATGAAATGAAAAATGCCTGGAGGGAAGAAGAAGTGGGGGTCCTATCTCCTACGAGTGCATGCATGAGTAGAATAGTGTAGAATGTGGCCTTTTTTTGACACTTCTCATCATTGACCTGTCGCTTTTAGCGTCACTTGTAAGTCCGTCAAATGGGTTAATTGGATAAATCCGTTATCCAAACCCAATAGATCATTATCCAATGGGTCATTATCCAATTAACCCGTTTATTAAATGGGTCATAATGGGTTGGGTCATAAATGAGTTGGGTCATTAAATGGATAACCCATGAGATATTCATATGACCCAATGGGTTAAAATACATTATCCAATAAGTCATTATCCAATAAATCATTATATAATTAACCCAATAAGTTATCATTAAACATTTTCTATCAATTTGGCTTACAAGTTGTCATTATCCAATGTGATCAAGTATTAAATGCTTATTAGTTTTTGGGATTGAGCGGGATGAAAATAATTGTGTTAATGGAAAATTTTGATCTCCATGGTCCCAGATTATGTTAATTCAATAAGAACGTAACAAATACCCAATAAATATCCAAAATTATCCAATTAAATGCATGTGTAATATTTAACATAAATATTCACTATAATTCACAAATTATACAAATTATAATTCACAAATTATTCAAGCTCAATTTCGTACAATATTCTAGTTCGTACAGTATTCGATCTCGTACAGTATTCGAACTCAATCTCGTACAGTATTCGAGTTCGTACAAAATTCGCACTCAATCTCGTACAGTATTCGGGTTCGTACAAAATTCGCACTCAATCTCGTACAGTATTCGGGTTCGTACAAAATTCGCACTCAATCTCGTACAGTATTCGAGTTCTTACAATATTCGAGTTCAATCTCGTACAGTATTCGAGTTCATACATTATTCGAGTTCAATCTCGTACAGTATTCGAGTTCATACAGTATTCGAGCTCAATCTCGTACAGTATTCGAGTTCATAGAGTATTCGAGTTCGTACAGTAGTTGAGCTCAATCTCGTACAGTATTCGAGTTCATACAGTATTCGAGCTCAATCTCGTACAGTATTCGAGTTCGTACAGTATTCGAATTCAATCTCGTACAGTATTCGAGTTTGTACCGTATTCGAGCTCAATCTCATACAGTATTCGAGCTCAATCTCGTACAGTATTCGAGTTTGTACAGTATTCGAGTTCAATCCCAAGTAATATTGTTCGTTAGTTTCGTCGAGTTTACAAAGCCAACATAGTATATATTTTTTATTTTTATTAAATATAATATAATATAATGTACATAATATTATATTACATAATATAATATTATGAACTCGAATATGAACAAAACGCAGACCGATTGATGAACAAAACGCAGACTGATTGATGAACAGAACGCAGACTAATGAAACAAAACGCAGTCTGGAAAGTGAGAACTGAGAACTGAGAAAGAACGCGGACTTGATGGGTAATTCACGTTTCACCCAAATAAATGACATATACCCAATTGGTCATTTAGTTCGACCCAATGGATAATTAGTATAGACCCAATGGATAATTAGTATAGACCCAATGGATAATTAGTATAGATCCAATGGATAACTAGTATATACTCAATGGATAATTCAGTATATACTCAATGGATAATTCATTATATACTCAATAGATAATTGGTGTTTTCAACCATTTAAACTTTAAATGGATAAGCCACGTAATATTTTACTTGGACTGAAAAATTACGATTAACCGTAATTATTCTTTGATGTAGGCTGAATCATGTACATAACTACAAAAAAAAGAAATATTTATTCGAGTGGCCAAATGTGGGAATTTCATTTATTATTTTCTTATGTTCAATAAAAGAAAATATTTTTAAAAGTCTTCATATTTCAAGATTTTTCAAATTTAGTAAAAGTTTCTTAAACACTACTTCTACTTCTTTCGTCAAGATCATTTATCAAATTTTAATTGGTTCAAATTAAAATTGATTAAAACATGAACCGAAATCGACAAATATGATGAATCGAGAATTTGATCGTTTCTAAGTTGATTATATGTTTTAGGGAAAAATTAAATTATTCGTAATCAAATTTGTGAAAATTTTGTTATCTTATGATATGAAATTATCCACGGGTCACCCGTTATCCAACCCAACTCGACCCACCCAAAATTATCCAACGGATAACCAATTATCCAACCCAACTAAACCCAATAACTACAACCCAATTATATCCATTAACCCAATGGGTCATTATCCAATAAGTCTTATCCAATAAGTGAAATTAGTATATGGGTAACGGTTATCCAACGGGTGACCCAACCCGTTTGACGGGCCTAGTCACTTGCCCCAAAACCTCCCAGAATTTCACGCTTTGTTTCCAATTCTTGCCTAGTTTTGGTTTGCCCTCTCCTTTTTCCCTGACCATACTGCATACCATTAGCATGGTCGACCTATTTATGAATCACTAGTACGTACACTACCACATGTTCCATTCATCCCGAGATGAGGTTCCTGTCTCTTTTTCTAGGGGCATGTATATCTAACATGAAAAATTATAAATTAAAACTGATCGGACTAAATTTCAGACATAAATTTCATTTCAAATAAACAAGTAAAATTTTTAATTGAGACGGGCCAAAAATAGAATATAAGAACATTACGCGTGAGGCAAGGGAGGGAGTACTCAGTACTCTACTTCATCTGTGTTGTTTCTTTTCTTCATTAAAGTTGTCAACAAAAGCCATGCATTCTGATCCTCCTTTACTGCCACTGCCCCCCATCCCTATTTCACCCCCTTGTCCCATCTCAATCACTGGAACTCAAGATTTTCAATGTCTCCCTCCTTAGTTCTACCACTGTTTCCACATATTTTGAACAATTCCCTTTCACTAACCATCCAACCGACCAAACACCCCTCAATAATTGAACCAATCTTGCATCTCTATATCTAAACACACGCGTTCAATAACCCTACTCAATTTAATTTGCGTGCCCTTTATATTCAGTTGCACCCCATCCTTTTCTTCAACAAACGTCTCCTTTCTTCCATCTTTTCCCCCTCTCTCACGCAGAGAACAATCAGATCATGTTGCTAAAGGGTTGCCAAGAAAATCCTCAAGGCTCTAACTTTGGTAGATTATACGGTAGCCGGCGGCTTCGCCATCTTCTGCCACGGCCTAGCTCTTCAATCACCAACAACCTTGCTCCATGTTGTATTAACAGCAAAAAAATTGTTTCCATGAATCATCAGCAAAGTAAGCTTAATTTTAGTACTATTTTCCCCATTACGCGTGTGTTTGGTGGAGCTTTGAGTATAAGCAAAGTTGACTTATTTTGAAAGCTGCTCCTGTTTCCCAAAAATTATTTCTGCGGTTAAAATAAGCAGTTTTTTAGGAGTTTACCGCTTATAAACAAAACATTTATAAGCCCTGTCAAACCGACTAAAAAGGAGTCCACTTTGTAGACTTCGATTTTTGGCTTCTTGGTCTTGATTTGGATGTCTTTTTAGCTTCTGCAGCTGATCATGTTCAGTCAAGAAAGGAAGAGAAGCACATGGAGCACATAGTGGGTTCAAGGTGGAATCCAACTCCAGAGCAGTTAATGGCCCTAGAAGAAATGTATAGGAGGGGAGTAAGAACACCTTCAGCTGAAGAAATTAAACTAATTGCTGCAAAGTTAAAGCAGTTTGGCAAGATTGAAGCGAAGAATGTATTCTACTGGTTTCAAAACCACAAAGCGAGAGAGCGGCAAAAACGACGACGCCAGCCTGAACCAAGTGCTTCCGACAAGTTTGGAACTGATCATGAATCCCTAGAAGGAAATGATAAAGGTCAGATCATCACTTTTATATTATATTTAAGCAGAATGAGCATTAAAAGAAATTCATGGACTAAATTAAAGTGTTTTCCTTTAATAATATGCTTCATATTGTTCACAGGATTTGGCAGCAAAGATTTGAGAGCTCAAGAGAACAATAAGTTGATTTCAAGTTTAAAGGTAGTTTTTATGAAAAGTGAATCAATTTACTCCCTCCGTTTCTTTAATAGTAGCACACTTTCTAATTTTAGATGTTTTTTTAATATTGGCACATTCTATTTATGGCAAGTTTAAGTTTATTACATCCACTCATTTTACTTTTTCTTCTTTCAATTCAATTGCATCCACCCATTTAGCATCTCTTAAATTCTAACCCCAAAAGTGATGTGCCAATATTAGAGAAACGGAGGGAATATTTGTCTACATTACAATTAGTTGTGTTATGATAAAAATGAAGGAATATCTATCAAGTGGCTCTCATGTCCTTATCTCGTTTTCTTTCATTGTTGAAAGAAAGAGAAAAGTACATCTATAAAGAGGGAGTAGTTTCTATGTAGCTATAGTCTGATTTTTTTCTGAAAGGGTTAGCATTATGGGGAATAGTGAAGAATTCAAATGGTTTTCATTAATGAATTAGTTGACAAAAACATTTCAGGATCCTTATGTATCAATGCAAAGACCAATGGTAACAGAAGAGGGAGAAATGCAGCATATGAAGAACCAAAGGAAAATGTCCAAAGCATCTGACACATTCATAAATGCAACAAGTTCTTCAGGAAACCAAGAAATGCAGAAGATGATGCTTAGAACATTAAATTTCAGCACATTCTCCCCCTCGTCATCTCACAATGCTGGGATCAATGAGGAAGATGGTGCAACAAGAGACCATCAGATCACACTTGAGCTGTTTCCCCTTCAAAAAGATGATGAAAATGAGAGGGCTTTTAAGGTGTATAGAGCTAATATGAACCCCAGTAGTGTTGTTACTCCAAACCAGTTTTATGAGTTCCTCTAATCATGATAAATATAATCTCTCGTGAATTATGGCTGCAGTTTAATATGATAATGATAGTATTTACTTCCCCCATCCCTCTGTGAGCGATGGGATCCTATTTTTCATTTTCTTTTGTCCCATTAACAAAACATTTCTATTTCTTTATTTGAGCTAAAATTTGACCAACTCATTTTAGTCTCGCGTTTGCAAATCAACATGCATAAATGTAAGTAGTGAAAAGAGGGGGGAAGCGTAAGTTTGAAGAGAATTAACTGCTGTTGATGGAAAGAGAATGAGAAAATTGGGATATTAACTTGATGTGAAAGAGCAGTTGATGTGATGTAATCTGGAACCTAGGCTGCCAGAAAAGTGACTGGGCATGGTAAGTGGTAGAAATCGCTAGCGGTCTCTTACTAATTAAATATATTATTTTTTTCTCTTTTTCTTCCACCTCAACTTAAGAGACCATTTAAGAGACAATATTTTTTTCTCTACAATGGTTAAGAGACCACTATATAACATTTATGGAACCTACTTGATTTTCTCTATCCTACTCATTAATTTGACCATTAAATATTATTTTAAATAAATTTGTCCACCAAAAATAAGTTGAATGTAAAATTTAATATAATTATTAAAATGAAATTTAAAAAATAAATAATAAGAGAATTCCATATTTTTAAAATTATATAAAAACCATTAAAATTGCAAAAAAACAATTATAACAATTATAAAAATTACAGAAAATACTAAATAAAATATTGATCTGGTCCGACCAATTATTACAATTTGAAAATCAAAATTATATTAAAATTGAAATTCTTAAAAAATATAAAAAATACGCTTCGGACACGTGTCGCCACCAGAATGGGACACGTGTCCCATTCAAAAAAATTTCCAGCGTTCCGTTGTGGACACGTGGCCCAATCTCTGGGTGACACGTGTTCGCAACAAAAATTTTTAAAAAAATAGTTGTGGCTGAGTGGGACACGTGGCCCACTCAGGGGACGACACGTGTCCCAATCGATCAAAAAAATCAAACGCACAAAATGGCCATGTGCATGTCAGTAGCCTTGGCCCAGCAGCGATCTCTTGGCTGGTCTCTTAGCAAGAGACTCTTAAGTGGTCTCTTGTTAAGAGACCACCACTGTAGTGGTTTTCGGTCTCTAGAGCGATCTTTTAATTTTAAGAAACCACCACTGTCCATGCCCTTAGTATTTTCCCTTTCCTTCCCTATTATGGCTGCAGCTTAATATGATAATGATAGTATTTACTTCCTCCATCCCTCTGTGAGCGATGGGATCCTATTTTTCATTTTTTTTTATCCCATTAACAAAACATTTATATTTCTTTATTTGAGCTAAAATTTGACCAGCCCATTTCAGTCTCACGTGGAACTCCCATTGAAACATCAACCTGCAAAAATGTAAGTAGTGAAAAGAAGGGGAAGCGTAAGTTTGAAGAGAATTAACTGCTGTTGATGGAAAGAGAATGAGAAAATTGGGATATTAACTTGATGTGAAAGAGCAGTTGATGTGATGTAATCTGGAACCTAGGCTGCCAGAAAAGTGATTTATCTTAGTATTTGCCCTTTCCTTCCCTATTATGGTACGTCGGAATTTTCTTTTACTCATATGTTTTTTTTTTACTCTTTGGCAGTCCCATCTTCCGACTACAATTAAGCGCACTAGCATCTTGCCTTTGTGGTCTAAAACTATGATGTGAAATTGCATGCATGGCAAATAGATAGTGGTGTTAGTTCGGGTATTAATGAAAAGTAGATATTATTTATAGTTGTAATTAGATTCTATTACCCTTTTCAATCTTGTATAGGTGCTCTGTACCACTGTATAATGTATCTGAGATCATGAATATAAACACATATTATTACTCTTATTTTCTATATGGTATCAGAGCCTAAAATCCTGAAACGCTAAAGAAAATTTTCCTGCCTTTTCGTCAAGCTTGCCGCCGCTGCCGCTCGCCGATGGGTTCTCTTCACGTGCCGCCGTCCAACCACTGTCGCTCGCTATGTTTCTGTCTGACAATCGCCACCGCACTCCTCCAGGTGTCCGTGATCGCCTGACGCCGTTCCGCTGTGCGTCATCCTCCAAGCGCATGTCCCTAGCTCCAGGCGTTGCCGCGTCCACACTACGCGCCGCCGCTTCTTTACCGATTTGTTGCTGCTCCTGTGTGCCGCTGATTTGTACCTGATTTCACACTATGTCTGCCTCCGGAAGTAATCCCGAAGAACCGGCTCGTATTACTGCTGAATCTAAGGCTACTAAGCTTCAGGACCTGAATGGCTATGAAGTAATTGTGACTTTACTAAAATAGTTGCAGTTACAATGTGGTCCCCGTTCACCTGTACATATTGGTCGTCTACCTAATGATCCCTACTTTATTGGCCTTTCTGACGGATCTGGTTTGGTTATTGCACCATCTTGAAGGGTCAAGAGAATTACCTTGAATGAATTTTTTTCCTCGAGTCGGGTTGTGGTTGGGTCAATTTAAAATGGGTCATCTTTTTCTTCGGGTTGAGTTGGGTTAATGTCGTGTGATTTTTTTCTTGGGTTAGATCGGGTCGGGTTAGATTGGATCGAGTTACTTTTTGGGTCGGGTTACTGTTAGTCAACCCTTACTTGACTTTGTGTCTATAAAAATTAATAAATTAATTAATTTTAACTAATCAAGGTCAACCATTATTTGAATTAGTATATATACTTAAGAACTAAAATGTTTGACTTTAACTAATAAATGCTCTACCTTAGTTGACTTTTTATGAAAATACTAATAACTGAGATGAATTTAAATAATCAATGGTCAACCCTTATTTGATTTTGTATGTAAAAATATGAATGAAAATTTTGATTTTAACTAATCAACCATCAGTCCTTACTTGACTTTCTATATATAAACACTAATAACCAAGAATTGACTTTAACCAATCAACGATCAACCCTTACGTGACTTTCTATATATAGACACTAGTAACTTAGGATTGACTCTGTTCAGATTATATCAGCTAGTTTAATTTCATATCATCTACTAGCATATCATATCATCTACCTCCATATCATATCATCCACTAACATCTAACATCATCTACCAATATCTACCACCATCTACCATCATCTCCAAAATATTTCCAACTACTTTTAAACTTTTTTCAATTCTAATTGCTATGAAAATTATTTTAAATGTTAGAATTTTAGTGATTGTTTGTTTTAAGAGTCCGTCTCTTGAAAGACAATTTTTCCATAAGTCATGGAACGACCAAGGTTTAAAGTGCAAATTAGAAATAATGAATATAAAATTTTCGGGTTGCATGAATCGGGTTATAAAGTTTATAACTACTAGACGTTGCATAATAAATTTTTAAAATTGCAACTAAGACCTTTTACATCTTATTATTTTATTCAAACCTCGTATTCCCATAAACTTACGAAAAAATGGTCTTTCCCAAGACTTTGCCTTGTTTTAAATATTTTATTTCAGTATTAATATATTAAATATTATTAATTTAATTTTGGAAAATATTATAGTAAATATTTATTTAAAATACTAATATTTTAGTAAACATTTATCTTAAATAATAATATTGAATTATTAATTTAATATTTTAGTAATTATTTCTTTAAAATATTTATTTTAAAAATTAATATTTTATAAAATATTTATATAAAATATATATTTTAAATTATGATATTTTTGTAAATTTTATAGTAAATATTTATTTTAAATATTTATATTAAATAATTTGTTTAAATATTATTATTTTGAATAATTTTAAATATTTATATCGAATATTTGTTTTTAAAATATTTATTTTAAATATTCATATTTCAAATAATTTTTTTATATTTATTTTGAATATTAATTTATAGTAAATATTTATTTTAAATATGAATATTTTAGTAAATATTTACATAATTTGTTTTTCAAATATTATTTTTGAATATGAATATTTTAGTAAATGTATATTTTAAATATTCATTTTAATTATTCATTTTGAATATTAATATTTTAGTAAATTAATATTTTAAATATTTATTTTATAAAATAATATTTTAAATATAAATATTTCAGTATATATATATTTAATAATATTATTTTAAACTTTAATATTTTAGTAAATTTTTATTTTATATTTATTTTAAATTATAATATCTAAAATTTAATTAAATAATTTGATTTTAGTTTACAAAATTTCAAAATAATGGATTTAGGGTTTAGTAACTATGTGTAATTTTTTAATATTTTAATATATTATATTAAAATTTATTTGAATTTAGTATTTTAAAATAATTAAATAATGTTTAGTTCAATTTCGCCAAATTTCAGATAAGTTCAGTTCAGTATATTATATTTATTTATATTCAGTTCAGTATGTTACACTTTTAAATTCAATTCAGTTCAGTTTTTTAATATTATTTTAATAAGGTTCGGTTCAATATATAATATTTATTTATATTCAGTTCAATTTTGTTTATTATATTTATTTAAATTCATTTCAATTTAGTTCAGTGGCTTATACTTATTTATATTCAGTTCAATTCAATATAATATATTTATTTAAATTCAGTTCAGTTCAGTATATTATATACATATTTATATTCAATTCAGTTCAGTTCATTATATTTATTTAAATTCATTTCAGTTCAGTACATTATATTTATTTAAATTCATTTCAATTCAGTTCAGTGTATTATACTTATTTATATTCAGTTCAGTTCAATTTAATATATTTAATCAAACTCAATTCAGTTCAGTTCAGTATATTATATATACATATTATATTCATTTAGTTCCATTCATTGTATTTATTTAAATTCATTTGAGTTTAGTATATTATATTTATTTCAATTCAGTTCAGTATATTATATTTTTCTGTTTAGTCCAGTTCATTATTTTTTATTCAGTTCAGTTTAGTATATTATATTTATTTAAATTCATTTTAGTATATTATATTTATTTAAATTCAGATCAGTTCAGTTTATTATATTTATTTAAATTCAATTCAGCTCCAAACATTCTCAATAATCTACCACCATCTAGCATCATCTACTACCATCTAGCATCATCTACCACCATACCATATCATCTACCACCATATCATATCATTTGTCAACATATCATATCATATCATATCATCTGCCACTATATCATATCATCTCCATATCATCTCTACTGGTTTGAGCCCTTAACTAAACAATGGTCAAACCCTACTTGACTTGCTATATGTAAACACTAATACTAATTTGAGGCTAAATAATCAATGGTTAGCCCTTACTTGACTTTCTATGCATAAACACTAATAATTAAGTTGACTTTTAATAACCAACGGTCAACCCTTGACTTTTTATGTAAAAACACTAATAACTAAGATAAATTTAACTAATTAATGGTCAACCCTTACTTGACTTTGTATACATAAATACGTATGAAAATATTTGACTTTAACTTATCAACGGTCAACCATTACTTGACTTTCAATATATAAACACTAATAACTAAGAATTGTCTTTAACTAATCAACGGTCAACCCTTACTTGACTTTCTATATATAAAATCTAATAACTAAGGATTGACTTTAACCAATCAACGGTCAACCCTCACTTGACATTCTTTATATGAACATTAAGAGCTATAGATTGACTTTTCAAATGTAACACTAATAACTAAGTTGACTTTAACCTATCAACGACCAATTTTTACTTGACTTAGTATATATAAACATTAATAAATAAGTTGCCTTTACCTATTAAATGGTCAACTCTTACTTGACTTTCTATACATAAACACTAATAACTAAGTTAACTTTAACTAGTCAACGGTCAGCCTTACATTACTTTCCGTATATAAACACTAATGAAATAGTTTTACTTTAACTAAACAAAAGTCAACCTTTACTTAATTGTCTATCTATAATAAATAATAACTAAGGTTAGACTTTTAATTCTTTAATGATCAACACTTACTTGATTCTCAATGCATAAATACCTAAGACAAAATGTTTACATTTACTAATCATCAGACAACTATTACTTGACTTTCTATATTTGAACTCTAATGAAAATATTTAGTTTAAGTTATCAAAGGTGGACCCCTACTTAACTTTCAGATATAAACACTAATAAAATGGTTAGACTTTAACTAACTAAAGGTCAACCTTAATTGAATTTCTCTATAAATTTTGATAAAAACTAATTAAATTTTGATAAAATTTAATAATTTTAATCGGGTCAATATATCTCGGGTTAGATTCAGGTTTCGGGTTGAATTTGCTCGTGTCGGGTGCGTGTTTGGGTCTATGTATCTCAGGTTAGATTCGGGTTTCAGGCTGAGTTTGGTAGTGCTGGTTGAGGGTTTGGGTCAATATATCTCGGGTCATAATCGGGTTTCGGGTTGAGTTTGGTCGTGTCATGTTTGGGTTCGAGTCAATATTTCTTGGGTTAGATTTGGGGTTTTGGGTAGAGTTCAGTCGTGTCGAGTTTGGGTTTGGGTCAATATTTCTCGGGTCAGAATCGGGTTTTCGATTGAGTTTGGTCGTGTCAGTCTGTGTCGAGTTCTCAGTTCGGGTTAGAGATTGACAGCACTACAAGTAGCAAAACATTTTCTACTGGGTAAAGTGTGTTATTAACTTTATATTCATTTCAAAAGTATAGGACCTCAAATTTTTGAAAGTGTCAAAATAATCTCAAGTTTTTTTTCAAAAGTGTTAAAATAATCCTTCCATTGTGGAAAATTCGGCGTTGACCATCCAGGAAATGACCAAAATACCCCTGTTTAGTTTTCTTTTTTAAAAAAAATTGATGATTTACCCAATAGAAAATAAGGTTATATAAGTACATTCTATAAAAATATAAGGTTAAATTAGAAATTTTTAAAAAAATATAAGGTTATATTAGTACAATTAAAAAAACATAAGGTTAGATCAAATACCTCTATTTAGTTTTTTTTAAAATTGACGATTTACCCTATAAAAATATAAGATTAGATCACTACATTCTATAAAAAATAAGATTAAATTAGAACATTTAAAAAAATATAAGGTTATATCAGTACATTTAAAAAAACATAAGGTTGGATCAATACTTAATTAATACAAAACTTCAACAAACAAAAAATACATTCCACATTTGCCACGCACTAGTGGGGGGAAGAGCCATTAAAGACGGTTTTATCAGACCAGAGAAGGCACTTTTAAAGTGTCTTATCTGGTCGCGCCTTTGATAGTCACCAATAAAAGGCAGTTTCGCGAACCGCCTTAAAAAACAACAATTAAAGGTGGTTAAGCCTTTGAAAGGCTGGAGGAACCGCCTTTAATAGGTTCCGAACTCGGAAGGAGGCTAGGTTCCATCGGATGGTTGTCGTTCCAAACTCAGAACCCCCTGTTCATGGCGGTTAAAATCCGCCTTTAAATTCTTGATTGAACCGACTTTATCGATTTTCAAGCTCAGAAAACGTGTAGATCCATCGGCCATGTGGTTACTAACTAGAAACTAAATTTTGTTCCGAGTTTGAAAACCCAATCCTGTCAATTTTTGGCCCTATGATGTTGGCAAGTTCCATGACCGGCCCTCCATTCCGGTCCCAATCTGTAATTTTTTGAGAGCGCATTTTTTTTTGGAAATTTTCTTTGCTTGTTCGGCTACACAAATATAATATGGCCGAATTTCATTTCAAACTCGAAACCCAACACAACTACGAATTTAAAAATTATATTTTCATTCAAATCCCCGACTCAAAATAAGCCTCATTCGAAAACAGAATTGTAACATAATACACGGATATATTCTACTTGGTCACAAAAGTATATAGAAAATACTAATTAAGCAATATTCTATGGATAGGAATAGAAATGAACACAATTCTATTCCGAATTATCACTACATACTAATATATCTAAATTGTGTTACTATACCAAGTTGGGATTTCCAAGAGAGTTTAAGCGGTTGATAATGAGATGCCTTGCCAAACAATTCCTTGAGTTGTTGATTTCTTGTTTTGAATAGGGCCTCATTGCCTTTGGAAGAACCTAAGAGTGTCAAGATTTTAGCAAATATAAATTGGACATTGAGAAACTATTAATGTTCAGGAGAAGTTAATTACGAATACATTGTCGATTTCAAGAAAATCCACATTTACACCTTCTATGCACTCTATTGCGTACAACATTACGTAATAGCTGCATTCCCATGTTTGGGATTGTTTCTTGTACTGAGTTAAAACCACATTGAACTTGTAACGTATAGAAATACCTAAATAAATCACTTTAAAAAAAAGAAAAGAAATTGTACTGGTAGTTTATACCTTGATTTCTACCACTTCAAATTGCATTCCATCAACTTCTTAAGTGTCTTTTATAGCAGACTCCAAAATCTTGACGAATGCTTCTGATGGTTGGAAGCACAATTTGTCCATCCTATACACCCGTTTCTTTTCTGGAACAATCATGATCAATCGCGAATGATCTCTAATTTAAGCAATAAATGAAACAATGTTAATTAAATAGCCTAAATTATATTTGTAGATGTAATTTTGATTATTAATATGACCTTTCAATGTAGGGCGCAATGACCGATTTCTTATCATTCCTCCCAAGATTTTTGTGAAAATAGTCTATTCTCTCTTGCTTTGTACATCCAATTTCTTGAGTCATCACTTGGCACATGTATTCGACCCAAGCCTTCTTTTGATTGTTCATAAAATACAAGTATCTTGAAAATAAGAAAATTTTCACATTAGTTGTAAACAATGTGACATTAATAAATAGTGAACAAGAAATAAATGTATATATTAATAAATGATACTTACAAGATGTATATGGACATTAGCGTCTGATTAACTTGCTCACATTTCCATAAGTCCTCGAAATCACTCCATAGCGCAATGATATCTCGTTTCACACCAAATACACAATCTTTACTTGAAAAAGAGTAATTCGAGTTCCGTTCATGTGGTTGAAGCAAATTGTTTAGCAGTTATACGAAGTGAGGTTAGTCTTTTGGGACTTGTCCTCTTGGAACTGGTTGTCTAATGTTATCTGGTATTGTTTGGGCCGGTTTAGTGTGTTGTGGACCGGTTTTGGTGTAGTTTGGACCGCTTTAAGTGTTGTTGTACCTGTGACTTTCAAATGCTGCTCCTTTATAGGATTGGCATAAATAAGTCGATGCATCCACAAAAGAAACATTCCAAGTGCAGGCCCGACATTTTTGCATTCACCGGCAGAACTGGCAACGGAGCACCCTTCACAACATCTTGTCCAGAGAAACTCTTGATCAGAGAAACTCTTGATAAACCTTCCGCAATTGGTACTGTGTGATGATATCTCATTAACTCATGCAAAACTCCATCGACTATGTGGAGTGGTCTACAATCTATGTCTCAATCAATGTATATTTCACACACATGAGAACCCTAAATCGCACCAATTACGTTTGTCAACCATTTCAACAAAATTGGTATGAACAATTTCAAAAAGTTAATTGTGTACCTTTTTATCACTTGCGAGGATGGCCTTGTCGAGGTTTTCAGCCTCATCATTAGGAGTTTGAATGATTTCCTTTTGATTTACCTCAACATCCTTGAGAGAATGGTGTGATCCTTTATATGGTGGTGTCCAATCGGATACCAAATCATCGATGTTCTTGGGAATAGCAAGGCTGGTGTGTTGGATCAACTTCCAAATGAGAACGTCTTGTTGCTCAATCTGTTTCTCTTGTTGAAGGGCATGTTTTTGTAAAGTGTGAATCCGTGATGGTTGTGCACGCCCATAGTACTGAGTAATCCCAAACACCTCTCTTTGGGTCATGAACTCTCCCACTCCCCTGACACAACCCACATGGTCGGGTTTTTTGTAGCCTCAATAAGTATGTCTTTCTTAAATGTGGGTATGAATTTCCCTCCAATTTTTCATTCTTTAATTTTTCCTAACCATTAAAATCATTGGAATTGATTAGCTAATGTAAACGGGAAATAGGGTAGAAGAAAAAATAAAGGAGGTGAAAATTTACCACTCATTCTACAATTTCTTTCTCCTTATCCTTCTCGTACATACCCTCCTTGTTTTTTTGCCTTTTAGGAATAAATCACACCGATCAATATCATCCACATCCATTGGTCTTACACTTTCTCTTGCCTCTTCATTGGTCATCCCGACCTCGATTGCAATTTGAACATCCTTTTCAAGACGTTCTTCCACTAATTGCATTGCCGCCATTCGATACCCCCCACGGCTTAAACGACGAGGAACTACATTGAAATCGACTAAGCGTTGTTTTTCTTTCTGCGTACCCTATGTTAGAGACATGCAAACACTAAAGACACCTTAATCCAAAAATTTGTAAATTAAATTTTTGATTACTAACGTTAGAATCATTCTCCAAAACCCTTCTCTTGTGGATCTCCCAACTCTCCGGTTGAATGTGTGTGTATGTTATCCACAGCCGATCACCTTTCTTCAAAGAAAAAATGTAGTCCCTAGACAAAGTATATTTGTGTACCCGCCAACTCTTGCACATCATAGTCGTTGCCTTATTTCTTAGAAATGTCATATCCGGTCTATCGATTTTGAAAGGTCTCTCACAGGGTTAACAACGATGAGAGTTAAAATAAGGGGAAGGTTAATTTCTTCAATAAGAGATGCGCAGAACACTATGGCCATTAAGGGTACCTTGCATTCCATCCATATGGTCTCCTTATACTCTTTTGACACCTTATGCCAACTATCGTATGATGTCGACCCTTATTCTTCCTATCTTCGCGACCCAACTAGACCACTTTGCTCGTTCATTGGACAAACACTTTGCCAACTTGTTGAACACCAATGTAGTTAGCTCTTTCCTAGCCATCATGCGCTCTAGTGCTCTACAATGAGTTTTGACTATTCCTCTCTCCTCGGAGACATCATCGTCATTGCCACTAAATCCCAATTGCGAGGGTTGGGTATTTTGTTAATGTGACGGATCATCACAAGTCCGCTTCTTAGACATTGTTAGCCCCTACATTAACAAATTCCTTAAAAATTTATGAAACTAACTTCATATAACATGGTTAGTGGATTTCTAATCCCTAAATTTGTCACTAGGTCAACGAACAACCCTCACTATATAAAACACAAAATATCATAACTCCTAGTGCTACCTAAATCACATTCACTAGGTATTCACCTAAAATAGAAGATTAAACTAGAAATATGAACATTAGCCCTAAAAAAACCAACAATGAAACAAATCATCTCTCCTCTTCAAGAAATCTAGGGTTTAGCAGCACCAAATTTTACATTAAACAAATGAGAGCTTCATCTCACTCAAAGATGGAGATCCTGCAAGTAGAGTAGTAAATAAGCTCATACCCATTAAAAATGAAGAAAATGAAGTGAAAATTTTACAAAAATGAAGAAGAAAGTGGGTGTATCAATCATGAACACATACCTTTGATTTGGGGATGAAGAGAAATGAAGACTAAAGGATGGAAGAAATGGAATAGAAGGATGTAGAGGTTTTGGTGTGGTGGGAAAAGGTGGGAAATGGCGGGTTCCAAAATGGTATTTATTACCCTTTTGAAAAACCGCCTTTAATGCTATTTTTTGCATCTGAATTAGCTTTCAAACGTGGAATCTTTTCCTCCCTTTGTCTAAACCCTACAAACAGGTTCCACACTTGGAACCTGTGTTAGTATATAAAATAAACCCCAAAACAGAGTTCAATCATTTTTCAAACAAGGAACCCCAAATTGAGCTCTCCTTAAACCCTACCTCCTATAATCAACATCAATTCGTCAAACCCTCAACAATGTCAAGGCCAAGGAAAACAAAGAAAAGCATCGGGGGGACAAGTGAGTGTAGCTATCAACCTATAGCCGAGATTGTGGTGTTGCAATGATTTTTCTTCACAAAGGCGGAGGAGAGGTACGTGGAGTTTCTAAAGCGTAAGGTCATTAATTCCATGGTTATTAGGGCATAATCTATTGAGCAATTGAGTTTGCGATATTTTTTAGATAGATTCCAAGTTCAACACATGGAAAAGTTGTGCTTAGAAGATAATGTGTACTATGGCAAAGTGATTCAATTTTATGCCAATTTAGGTCAAAGCTTCAACGAAGGTTTGATAGGGATAGTACAAAGGTGAAAGGGAAAATCATAACAGTTAACAAGTATACAATCAACGAAGCCGTAGGTTCGAGCAATACCTCCCCTGAGAAATTGATAACTAAAATCGATCCCCATGGCCCCCTAGACATCTATCACCAACAAAGTTGGCCATCAGTCACCGAGTACACCCCAATAAACCCCTTAGAAATGACTAGGAAATATTTTGGGCGAAGGGGAGCTATGCCAGGGTTGGCGGATAGTTATGAAACTAGGGTGTTAACGGTTGAGCAATGCCTACTTTGTGAGTGAGTTTGCTCAAATTTCTTGCCCACGGGTGGGCACACATGTGAGTTGATGATCGAATTTGATGCTCTTCTACCACATCATAGAGGGTGTGAGGATAAACCCCGGGTACACCATACTTATGAGCACTCTCAAGGCCGCGAATGCAAAGAAGAAGGATCTACCGTACAATGGATTGATTACGTCCATGATTAAGAAAGCCATAGGCGTAACCCAAGATTGTCCTCAAGGACTGGATTACTATAATCCGGCGTAGTTCCAACATCAGCTCAGATTTGATGGTAGATGGGAGCAACGCGTGATTCTAGGTCAAGCCGCGAAGAATGCAACGGGGCTAGGGATGGGGATCTTGATTGAGCCAATGGTTCATCTTCTTGTAAGTTTTTAATTTATAATATTATAGATTCAATTTATATTATGTCAACATATTATATGTTTTGATTTTCCTTATGTTTGTAATGTGTTTGTAATTTCCTTATGTTAAAAGGTTCACAGAGTAGTTGGAAGAGTCAAATTGCCCAGTGCTTGAATTGCATTCATGGCGATCTGGAGCAAACCCACGAGTTGTTGGCTCGAGAGGAGGGGCAACAACATTGTTTCATGGAAATTCAGGGAATAACTCTTGTGCTAAGCGAGGATGATGAGCCACCTACTTTCGAGACGGTTGTTTCGGAGAGTGGGGAGGAGGTGGAGGAAGATCCAAACCAAGGGGAAGGGAATCTCGATGAAGACTTTGATAACATGCTCTAGTTTGTTAGGGAGAAGGATAGAAAAAACTATTTCATCAAGTTGTTGATTTTCATGTGTTGGATTTAAGTACATTTGAATATCTTTTTAATCATGTGTGGGTATGATATTTAATATTAGATTTCTTAAAACTCTAGAATTCAAGAACGTGCTGGAATATTTTAGCATATATTTTAGCAAATTATGTGGGTAAAATTCAGCTAGAAAAACATGAAAATTGTTGGATTATCAAATTGACCTTTGGGAATTAACCAGTCCCGAGTTCGGAAATGATTCTTGACTTTGAAAAAAGAAGGGTTACGAGTCTGGAACTTGTTCAGCTCCAATTTACCATTGGAGCCAAATTTATTTTCGAGTTTGGAAAAGTGGGTTCCGAGCTCGTCCGCCAATTCCGTCCCTACTATGTTTGAAATTGGTGTCCTTTTTTCAGTACCCAATAGGTTCTGAGCCCGAAAACCGATCAGCCCCTTTTAACAAAGAGCCAAATTACCACTTCCGATCTCGGAAATTATAATTTGGCCCTTTTTTATAAGGGCTTGAGTTGGTTCCAAACTCGGAACCTACTGTGTAGTTAAAAAAACTCCAAATCGACTCAAAACCCTCATTTTGTCGATTTACAAAAACCCATCACCCATTTCCGACCTTAGAAGCAAAATTGCCTTCAACCACTCAACTCCATTGGCTACTTTGGTTATCCAATGGCAAAGGAAAGTTCATCACGCATCGCTCGCACTAGATTGACCGGCAACAATTCCAGGTATGACAATGTCAAATTTGTTTCATTTGGTTCTCAAAAGAGGTATGAACTATTATGTTCTATAGGTAAATTGGTTGAATATTATACCATTGACTTCAATGAGGTTATGAGAATAGGTTTAGCGAAGCCCTTAGAAAAATTTAGGGATCATTATGTTGAGAAGTTGCTTGATTGCACCGAAACCTCCCATTTAGAACTTTTTTGTCAATTCTATAGTAACCTACATGAGCTCCCGATTGAGGCTTACTCCACTAGGGTAGGGCGAATTGATATTCCACTTGATCAAATGATTTTGAATGAAATCCTAGAGTGCCCGTATATGAACCCCAAGAGCGTTTAACCGGAAGACACTGAGGGTCCATTGGATGATTGTTATTATAGGAAAAATGGCCAAAATGCATTAATCCCCCTTACGTAGACCCTGTCCAACTTAGTGTTAGCTATTTCCAATGGGATGCAGTGGATTTGGGGAAGCCAGAGACCTTTTATCTTCCATATTTGTCAAACAACAATCGTATTGTTTTTGAAACTATTGCAAGATGTTTGGTTCCATCCTTCGGACACGTCACCGAGCCCAACTATGCTTTCTTGATGATCTATTTGATAATGGAGGGTATAAAATCAGCCCCGGGGTGGTGATCTTTAAATACATGCTCTATGTTGCCACTTCGACAAGGGTGGTGAAGAGCCTTCCATACGGGAGTTTGATCACCACCATATTGAAGAAGGTTGAAGGGTTGGAAGTTGTCGGTGAAGAGAAACCACCCAAGTTTTTTGAAAAAACATTCTTGAAAATAGGGGGTGGATCTTGGTTAATGGTAAGTGGTGCGATAAGCCCAAGCAAGGAGGGGAGTCGAGCAAGAGGTCAAGAGTTGAACAAGGTGATTCAAATTGTCTTTAAATATTTGACTTATGTACATTGTCTTGATGCATATTAATATTAGTATGTTTAAATTTTGTAGATTTCGAGAAGGCCTACCTCGAAGGTATAAGGATTGCTATAAATGGGTTCGCAAGGAGTTCTCCGCGATGAAGGGGAGGATTTTGAAGAAGGAGAAAAGACAAAGAGCCTACGAACGCCATCTTGCGGCAATGCACAAACCTTATCTTGACCGATCCACACCCACAGGCGATCTAGAGGATGACTTGGAGTCACAAATTCCATAGATTTTGCTTCATTTGTTGCTCTTATTTACTTGTTGAACGTGTATAACATCGAGACTTGTTAATTTCTAACTTTTACTTCGGATGTTGATTTATGGTTAACTTAAAAACTCTTAGAATAGTTTGAACTATAGATTCATATTTTTATTACCAAAGCTAGATTCTATTCAATCTACTTCTTTTAAAGGCTTCAAATTTTTAGGAATTCATTTAATTTCAACAAAAAGAATTACATTCAAGAATGTTTAGATACTTCTTATGTTTTATTTTCCTCGGAACCTTGTTGGACATCCTCTTTTTACGAGTGACCTTTCCACAAACATCAACCCAAATTCCCTCATCATGATCGCTACGTCCCACAAAACTGTTCAAACTCATATTGTCCTCCTCAAGGAAGAAAGCATCATCGGTAGCAACACCAGTGGAATTTTGACCAAAACCAACAATTTCTTCAACTTCATAATCTTCTACAAATGCTCGTTTCCCTTCCACCACAATCTCTTACCTAGGATCAGAATGGTCCTCACGTAGAAAACCTGGTGCACTTGGGATGCTAAGATGAAAGGATCTTCCCACCAACCAATTTGACTCCTGTCAGCAAGTGTGAAACCAAAATCCTTAGTACGCTGTCCATTGTTGAAACCCACCCACTGACATTTAAAAACAACTTGCATAGTGATATAGTCCAGCTCCTAGATATCCAAAATTGTGCCAAAATAACACTGATGAGCATACATTGGATTATTATCACTTCCACTACCAACATGCAAAGCTTCAGAAACTAGAGAGACTCCACTGTTCTGAGACATACTCTTACCATCCACTAATTTTGTTGCGAATGTAAAACCATTAACATCATATGCTCCGTAAGATAGAACAATACCAAGAGTTCTATGAGCCAGCCATTTCACTGTCATAGGATGGTCTCTCACGGCTACGTGTTCATGCAACCATGATGAAAAAGTACCACTATGTAATTGCAGGACCTGGGCTTCAATAAATTAGGGTTCGCAACTCTAATGACATCCATGTGAATCTCTATGTATGGGACAACATCTTCATGATTTCGAAGAACATAAAGATGGGAAATACTCAAATCTTTCGCACTAGGGCTTAACAGTTTCCCCTGCCTAACCCCATGGCCTTCCAACCGTCCCTCATATCTATGAGTTGGGACCCGAACTGAATCGACCTCCTTTAAATAATCAATACAAAACTCGATGACCTCCTCTGCCACATACCTCTATACAATACTTGCATTAGGCTTATACCAATTCTTCCCAAAATGTTTGAATTTTTTCATGTACCTTTCAAATGGGTACATCCACCTAAGAAATACAAGACCACAAAGTTTTATCTCCCGGACTAGATGAACACACAAGTGGACCATAATGTCAAAGAATGATGGTGGAAAATACATTTCCACATGGCACAAAACTTCAACAATCATTGATTGCAAACGCTCAAACTTCGACACACGAATGTTTTTGCTACAAATGAACTTGGAAAATAGACAAAGTTTCGTAATGCATATTCTTACATGGGATGGCAATGATAATCGAATCGCAATGACATTTAATTCCTGCATTAGATTGTGACAATAATGGGACTTCAACCACACCAGCTTCAACTCCTCAACTAACACACATGTACTGATGTTCAGAGAATAGGTGGTCATGACCTTAACACCTTTATGGATCTCACAGAAAGATTTTTTTTTCTCCATTTCAGACATAGAATAGCAAGCAGGGGGCAAGAAATAATAATCATGGGAACTCACAGGGCTTAGGTTCTTCTTAATTCCCATCTCGATCAAATCTAACCTAGCCTTAAGTCCCTCCTTCTTTTTCCCCGGGGTATTCAATAAGATCCCAACCAATGAATCACAGACATTCTTCTCAATATGTATAACATCGAGACAATGTCTAACATCCAAATGCTCCAAATAAGGTAATCTGAAGAAAATAGAGCATTTTTTCCAACTCCCATCCATGGGCACTTTATGTTCTTCTTCCCAAAGTTATTGGGCAAATTCTTCACTGTTTCAAATATATGTGTGCCTGTTTGTACAACCAGAGCTTCTCTAGCCTCTACTTCCCCGTCGAACTATTTTTTCGCTAAACGCCATGGATGATCCGCCGGAAGAAACCTATGATGACTTTGATATACATTTTTACAACCATACTTCAATTGGTGGTGATCAGTGCCCTTCTCACACACGGGGCATGCAAAGTGGCCTTTCACAGAGTAACCAAGAACTTTTTTCGTGGCGTACAACCTATTCGACATCATGTTACCTTCTGGGAGCAATTCCCTAAGCAATTCTTGAGTTTCTGTCATCGACTTATCGGTCCACCCAAACTTAGTGTTCAAATTCATTATCCTCAGAGTCGCACTAAGTACCGAATATTTTGAACCAAGATACAATGGAGTATCTTTTTCATGAATTAAAGCTTGTAATGCCCCGGGTTTACCATGGAACTCTCTTGCAATATCCTCAACCATTTCGTCAAATTTTGCATTCCCATCTAATTCATCTTCCACATTCTTGTCACTCAAATCAATTGTCCGTGCCAATTCCCCGACTTCCCCATGCCATACCCAACAAGTGTACGAAGCTTGAAACCCCCTCATTATTAGATGTCCCCACAACTTCTTTCTCACTAAATACATCATTTCTACAATCTTTACACGGGTATTGGGCTCGCACAACACCATTTTTAGAGGCATCATTAAACGCTATTGTAAGAAATGTTTCAATCATTGACATGTAATCTGGTGATTTTCTAAGATCATTACCAATGAGTTCATCCTGTTCCATTATCCTATAAGTTAATTAAAATGTAACCCATTAGCGTGCTCACAACAATAATCATAGCCCCCTAAAAAATAGATAACCTATCTACAAACCCTAATTTAATATTTCATTTATATATATATATATATAAAACCAATAATAATTATGTACGATAAAATTTTATACAAATAACCTTCTCCAATGAATGCAATCCTCTTCAATGGGCTAGGATGGGGAGAAAACCTTTCAAATTTGATTCTTTGTGCAGAACTGAAGAAATGGGTGCATTTTTTATATTATACATACACATTAAAAATAATGTTAAATTGGAAATAATTGTTCCGAGTTCAGAAGGTAGATCCGAATAGACGTTACGAACACGGAAGAGTTGTGGTATCTTCACTACTCTTACATAAAGGATGTTCTGGACTCGGGAGCCAATTGTTCCATGTTTCCGAACTCAGAACATACCCCAATCAAATCTGGTTAGGCACAACCACCTTTAATTAGGGTTGATTAAAGGTGGTTTTACGGTTAACCACCTTTGATTAGCCCTGATTAAAGGTTGCCTTTGAATATTTTTTTCCTAGGGCGATCAGAGGTTCCGAGTTCGGAACCTTTGAAATAAGGCGATTCCGCATCTTTTTTTAAAAACCGTCTTCTATCGCCTCCTTTAATTGACTGGTCTCTACTAGTGACACCAACTTGATAGACATGTATTAGAGAGATAGTGTACACATGATCTAATTCATCCTGCAATAATCAAATACATATCCAAAATTAGAATTAATCATACATTTTTACTTACTTAACTTGTACCGAAAAGTGAACAAATTTTCAAACTTTATAATCACATTCTCAATGGTAAATAAACACTCACAGTTCACCAATTTGATCAAATCACAATGGTGGTTCAACCGTCCAGGCAAAGGCAGAAAAAACCTTCTTTGATTGACACCAATTAAAGGAGGTCCGAAAGTGCCTTTTATCGCAAACGATCAAATGTGGGGTCAAAAAAATCAACTACAAAGTATTTCCGTGGTAGGGTACACATAAAGATTGCAAAATATCAACATAATTTAATGTCAAACATAAATTGGTTCTCTTTCATTTTTTTGTTTGGTGTTTTAACAATGTCGACTCCTTTTTTTTATACAAAATTTAGGTTATTTTCATCCACTTAATTTGTTCTTTACTATTAAATACAAATACTTCAATTCATTTTACGTTTCATAGAAAAAATATGTCATTTTGTTAGGAGTCAGTATTAGAAAATCAAAGAAATTACTAGTTGGGATTAATTGCATACACAATCAGTACCCGTGACAAAATCTAGTGAACGAGCTGAGGCAGTAATGACTCAAAATATAATTGGGGAATTAGGTGCCCTAAGGACTAAAAAGGTTGCTACACTTGCCCTAGACAAGACAGAAGACAGACATATAACCATCAACTTACCCATATTGTCCTCCAGACAAGTCCGATGTGTCAGCCTGTTCTTGGTGATTCTTTCATTCTCATATTAATTCAAGTAGCCTCCTTACATTTCAAATTTCAACTCTTTCTACTAAGATATGTTTAAATGTTTGGATTTAAATTAATGAAATAAGCTAATGAAATTGAATTTAAAAAATAAATGGCAGAATGAGTGAATGAAATTGAACGAATATTACCAAGAATATAAAGTGTGCCATACAAACTAAAAACAATCCAAAAAATGTTAGGGGGAGAGTATGTTTAAACACAGTTTTTAAAAAGAGTGAGTCTCCTGACAGGTGACCTGTCTATAAGCTTATGGACGGGCCACTTATTTCTTACCTTATGTACTGCATTTGTTAAATTATATACAAAATTTAGAATTTTTGAAAATATTTTTTATATTATATATTTTTATATTTTCACCTTCAAATACATATTATTACTTGTTTTAACTTATGAAATACAATATTTAAATTTTATTAAAAAAAATTACAACATTTAAGGTAAAAGCCATTGTGGACTGTCTATAAGTTTATGGAAATGCCGCATTTCCAGAGACTTACTCTTTTAACAAAATTAATCGCCACTAGGACAGGGTTTATAGGATTCCCATCTCTTTTCTATTAAGCTCAATTTTTGCACAATGTGTTATTATACATTTGATATGGGATAAACCCATTTACAGTGAGGCACTAGCTAAATAGTACAATTCCAATCTCAGACTACAGTGGCTAAAAGAGAGATACACATAGGCATCAATACAGTAGTAAAGTACTAAACAAAGGCCTATGTGGCAACGAGAAGGGCATGCCAAGGATTAGTGATTGTCACTGTGTTCGTCAGAGTGTAGCCACAATAACATCGACCCGGGATGATGGAGATGCCAAGATAACTACCACTACAAATGAAGACATTCCACGACTCGATCAAACATTTAAAGGATATGTCCGGAATCCTCTAAGTGACATGGCGGGACCTATGACTAGGTCAAGGACTAAACTTAGGGATGCTGCTTTAAATGTTTTGATTGATCGCCTTTATGATGAAGAATTGAAGAAGGAGTCACAATCGACATCTTGGATTCATTATTCTAGATTGTCAACGAATTGAAGACATCATGAAGAACACTATACTCTTTTCCCATTGGGTTGTTTAATGAGGTAGTGTGATCAATGTAAAATATTGTAAAATGATTTCATGTTGGCTTTGAAGAGCTGAATTTCAAAAATACAGTCCATTAGAGTTTAGTATATTCAGTTTTATTTTGATTAGAATTAGATTTGGTAAGATTAGATAAGGTAATATTCTTCAAGGTTACTTCTTGAAGAATTCAACTAGATTACCTTAGATTGCCATTTATTTTAGGTATTTTAGTTAGATTTGGTTTTAGCTTCTTAAAGCTACCATAAGTCAATTCAGTTGCCAGTTGTGATTAAGGTTTGGGGCAAGATTGTAACCCTATAAATAGGGGAGGCCTTTGGACGAATTTGACACCATTTTTATCAATCAAAATACAATCGTTTGAGTTCGTACTCTTTGCTTGCGAGTTATTCCATTGTTGCTTAACCCCCGAGGGCTACTTAAGTATCAATAAACTGTGTAATCTGATCATGAGAGCTAGTTAGAGAGCTAGTTAGAGAGCAAGTCGAAGTTAGGCGTACCCCGATGGCTAGACTCCTGAATTTCTTGCGAGATAGTGCGGGTTTGCAGATCCCTTCACTAGATCAAAGATATTAATTCCGCAAATCGTGAGTTTTCGCAAGGAGATTCATATCACGGGACTACCATCAAAACCATACACGGTGAAGTATCAAATAGATCGCACGCAAAAAATTGTTCCACACACCTCTAATCAAATATCGCAGGCAATCAAAATAAAATAAATGAAACTCCCTAACTAAAGGTTCCGTTCATCTCCATTTAACCTGTTAGACCTTTTCCCCAAACTAGGAGACTAAAACCAGTCGTTTTAATTGCCAAAAAATATTTTTCGATAGTGTATATAAATCACCTATAATGTGTGAATTTAAGCCAAAAAATATTAAACACATATTTTAAACTACTCTTTGTTCATTTTTTAAATTTTGGACAAACATAACTTTACGATGAAATTTTTATAAAAGAATATTTTGAATTGTTATATATGTAGAAAGGAAAATGTGAATTTAGATGAGAAAACATTTAATACTATTAATGTCTAATTTTTTAAAATAAGAATATGTTGGAATAGAAATTTAACTTTATAGAAAAAATTAATTTCAGTTTTTCATTTTCAAGGAATTTAAATATTTAGATAGTTGGACCTAGTACTTCCCAAAAAAATTATCACATAATGAATATAGAGAAAGTCTCATGAAAGATGGCATATTCTTGGACCTTGTGTTTGTTCAGATTATCTAATATAAAATTTCAGTAATTTTCTCAAAAACACCTGATTATTTGAAAAAAAAATAAATAACAATTGCATTCTATGTTTATGTCTTTAGTTCGTGTTTATATTGTTTTAGATCATATGTTTATATATGAACTTGTTCTGAATAAAATTATTTATGAAATTTTACAGGTTTTCACAAACACGAGGCATAGGTTGTGTCTATGGCACATTACACATAGTGTCATAAGTAATTTTGGTGAATTAAAAAAGGATGGTTTCTTCAAGGAAGCATTTGAACCTTGTTTGAAATGCTATAAAAAAAAAGATGAATTTGAAATGGCATGGAACAATATGATCAACAATTTTTAGCTTGAAGGTAAGGAATGGTTCAAGAGGCTTTATTCTATTAGAGAAAAGTGGTGACATGCAATGAACAAAGACTTTTTTTCTCCGCAAGAACTCTTTCATCACAATGAAGTGAGACCACAAACAAAGCTTTTTCATTCAATGCCAACAAAATGGCCACACTCAACAGGTCTTTAACCATCTTCAATGAGACTATTGATCGCTGGAGAGCAAAAGAAATATCAAAGGAATATCAATGCTCACAATCAATGCAAAGTCAGCTATACATGGATCAAAACTACTCAAACATGCAGCTAAAGAGTACACATTGTCAATGTACTATAAATTTGAGAAGGGATACAATATTGCACAAGCAACAAAAATCATCTAGAGTTTTCGCCCTAGGACCGGCAACAAAGTATAAAGTAAGTCCAGAAGAAGATGATATAAAAGTTGAAATTACCACCTTCACACAACTGTGGAAGTAAACTGCTCTTGCAAAACTTTTAAAGAAACAGGTATATACTAACGAAATGCAATATACATGTTACCTCTTATGTTAATAGCTTTAGTTCTTCTGTTTGGATCATTACCTCTTAGTTCACACGTTCATATTTATTTAAGCAGGTTTCATAGCAATTTTCTACTAATACATCTTATATATATATATGTGTGTGTGTGTGTGTGTGTGTGTGTGTCATTAGCTCTTCATTCACATATTTAACTTTAAAATGTAGGACATTAAATGCTTTAGAGATTTAGTTCGAATGTTTATCTTACTAACTTGTATATATTCATGGTTATCTATTTATGCAAGGAATACTCTATTTTTTTGGAAATGGTTTAACTTTCATTACCAAAACTGCATATTTACACTGTCTCTCCTATTATATTATTCTTCTACCATAAACTTTACACATTTTCCCCTCAACTTTGGCTTCATCCACGCTCTATACACTATGCAATCTATTATCACACTTTTCCAGTCCCTTCCATGTTTACTTATGTTAAAACTGGTCTCATTCATTCGTCGACACAACTCATAAACTATCTCCGTAAAAGCTAACTTCAAAATTTCATAATTTGCTCCTTTCCTGCTATAGGTTCCCATCATCCAGCAGCTCTCCTCTTTCCATAATTTTGGCTCCCTTTCCACCTGCATCCATTTGAGCACATCTCTCCAAACAGCCTTGAATTTATTGCACTCAAAGAATATATGCTCTAAGCACTCCAGTTCGTCACAAAAAAGGCACTTACCATCAGTTATTATGCCAAACTTTGACATCTGATCCTTAGTTAATAGCCTACCATGACATGCCATCCATAGAGTAAATTTTGCTCTCGGTCTAGCAGCATTATCAAACAGTAGCTTTCTCCATGGCACATCCTCCTTCATTCCCCTGATTTACTTGTATACTGTACTGACCTTATTTTCTTTTTTGGTCAGTTGAGCTCTCCACTGCTTCAGTGATCCTGCTTTCTCCCTGCGTTGTATAACTTTTTTTATCATCCAAGAGCTGGTACTGGGGATTATAGCCTCCATGGCATCCTTCTCCTTGATATAATAGTTATGAATCCATTTGATCCAAAGACTATTAGTTTTCCTGCAAATATTCCACAAAGTCTTCATCATCACAGCCTCACTCCAGTCCACCAAAGCTATCACATTTAGGCCTCCTTCCCTCTTTGGTGAGCAGATTTTTTCCCAAGCTACATGAGTTTTTTTGTTGATCTCCTCTCCACTACTCCATAAATATGACCTGCAGATTGCTTCTATGTGTTTTAGGATAGTTTTTGGCAGGGGGGAAGCACTCTATCCAGTAGTTTGCCACTGCAAAAAGGACTCTTTTTTATCAATTGTAGTCTTCCTGCATAGCTAATTAGCTTAGCACTCTAGTGCCTGATTCTATCTGTAATTTTCTCTATAAGGGGCTGGCAGGCTTGGATTTTCACTCTTCTGCTTGTTAAAGGAACTCCCAAGTATTTGAATGGCAGTTCACCTCTTTCAAATCCAGTAATATTTGTAATCTTTCTCCTTTCATCTTCTTCTACCCCTCCAAAGAAAACTTTGCATTTTTCCTTATTTACCTTCAGCCCAATAGCCTTTGAGAATTTCAAGAAAGCTTTCATCACCAGCTGTACAGATTTGCTATTTTCCTTGGACAGTAGTAGAAGATCATCAACAAAACACAGATTCACTATTTTCAGTTTATCACATCTATCATGGTAAACAAATCACTCTTTTCCATCCAACTCCTACATACATCATCTGTACAGGTACTCCATAATCAGTACAAACAGAAGTGGAGATAGGGCGTCTCCCTGTCTTAGCCTTCTTTTGGCATGAATAGGTTCTGTTAGATTGCCATTCGCCATATACTGGTATGATACACTCTTTACACATTTCATAATCCAGTTGGTAAACTTACTTGGAAATCCCAGCTCCTGCATAATGCCTTCTAAAGCTACCCATTCCACAGTGTCAAATGGTTTTTGCAGATCCGTTTGGATTAGGCATCTCTGCCCCCCATTTTTCATGCTATATCCCATGATTAGTTCATAAGCTAGCATAATATGCTCATGAATGTTCTTGCCTGGCATGAATGCTACCTGGCTTTCATGTATAATTCCCGCTATCACTGAAGTCAGCCTGGTGGTTAAAATCTTAGAGATGATCTTGTATAAAGTTGAGCAGCAAGAGATAGGTCTTAGGTCCTTCACTCTTTTTGCCCCACTAAATTTTGGTATTATAGTCACCAGGGTCCTGTTAACAGCCTTGTACAACCTACCATTGCCAAAGAAGTCATGGATAGCTTTCATCACATCAGCTCCTATAGTTTATCAGTTTACTTTGAAAAACAATGCAATGTATCCATCTATGCCAGGGGCTATTTGATCCCCAATACCATGTAGAGCTTGCAACACTTCCTTCTCAGTCACATCTCCTATCAGTCTTCTCCTTTCATCAACATTCAGAGTTTTTCCTTTCCTGACAATATTCCTGTCAACAGCTTCCAATCTGGTTGCAGCTTGCCCCACCAACTCCTCATAGAATTTTGTGATTTCTAATTCAATGTCATTCTAATCCTATACCACCCCTCCATTATCCTTTTCAATCTTTGAGATTCTGGTCTTCAAATTTTTGTCTTTGATAGAGACATGGAAATAGGAATTATTTCCATCCCCTAATCTAAGCCAATCTATTTTGGCCTTCTGCATAGCTACCTTCTCATCTATACTATTCCATTTCAACACTTCCTCAGTACAATTTATCACATTTTGTATCCTCTCCTTATTCATCCTTTGTAGGATCAATTCATGATGTGCCTCCCCGAGTTCCCTCCTAGTGTCCTCCAACTTTTTAGTGATTCTTATGACCCTCCTTGTGTGAGGAGTTAACACTTTTTATAATTTGATCAGTTTTTCCACACCACATACATTGGTCTCCCCTCAAAATCCTGCTCCCAATGTGCTTTGATTGCCTTTATAACTTCCTGATTATCAAGCAGGCAGTTTAGAGGCTTAAAATTTCTCCTTCTACTTTGTCTTTATTCCTGTGTTTTGATTTCGATCAGTGCATGATTAGACACCCCTGGTTCCAGGACTTCAACTGTAACATTTGGGTATTTCTGATGCCATTGGATATTTGCAAGGACCCTATCTATTCGTGAATAAATAACACCATCTACATGTCTGTTGGACCATGTAAAATTATCCCCAACTGTATCACATTCAGTAAGCCCAGTTCTGTGCATCATTTCCTCCAGGTCCATGTATTCACTTAGATGTACATCACTTCCTCCAATTTTGTCATTAACTGATAATACATTGTTAAAGTCCCCCATGATGATCCATGGTTCTCCCCTATTATGTACACTGATCATTTCTATTTCCTTCCATAACTTTTTCCTCTTTTTCAATTGATTGGCATCATAGATTGTTGTAAACCAAAACTGGAGCTGTCCATGTGTATCATAAACTTCAATGTGTATCATTTGGTCTGAGCTACTTTTCTGCTTAACTTCCACCCTACTATTATCCCAAATCAGCCAAATCCTGCCATTGACATGCTTATCATAGTTATCCAAGTAGCACCATTTAGTCCCCAGCTTTCTCCTGACTTTTTCTACATTTTCACTTTTTACACTTATTCCAATCAAAGCAGCAATTGTAACATCCATTCCAAAGAGACGGGAGCCAATCTCTCTAATCTTTGCCACATTATTAAGCCCTCTTATGTTCCATGATACTATCATGGGACATGATCATAAGGATCTCCATGATCTTTCCAAACCCTGAGATCCTCATAACCGGTTCCCAGATTTCTGTTGCTACTGCCTCCAATCTGACTTATAAGTTCCACAATTCTCTTCCCTCTATTGTTTGATTTCACTATGCTCCATGGCCTCTCATCAGCATCTCTATATGCCTTCTTAGGTTCCTCATTTTCCTGCTCAACAGCTTCTTCCTCCTTACTTTTCCTCAGTTCCTCCCTTCCACTTTTCTCCTTTTCAGTTCCTCCTTTCTTAACCTGCCATTTATGTATCACCCTGGCTTTATAAACAAATTCCTTACATTGGTGTCCTCCAACCTGGCATTTACTGTAAAAAAAAATGGTCGCCATTCCAGTTCAATTTTCTGGTTTATCAGATTGTCATTTACATCCTTAATGGTTATGGTTTCAGGTACCTTTGGGGATATATCAACTTCACTCAGTAGTCTAGCATAAGAGATATTTAGCTTATGTGATGTACACTCATCAGTAAATAGTGGATTTCCTATTGCACTCCCTATTTTCCCAAGGTTTCCAGCTCCCCATAAGTGCAAATGCAGATTAGGAAATTTAACCCAAATTGGCAGTGTTTTAACCATATCATCCTTCATAGAAAAATTAGCTTTCCATATATGTAGAAACATAGGCATGTTGTGAATGGCTTCCTCAAAATCTCATCTCTATCCTCCATAGATTGAAATTTCATTATAAAATACCCTTCATCATTGTAAAATAGCTCAGGTAAAGCAACATTATTCCAGAATTGCATCATGTATCTTTTGACAGCTGACATAGTTAATTCCCCTCCCACAACATACATAATCAAGGCTGATTCCTAGTATTTCAATTCAGACTGAACATCTTCAATTCCAATTTAAATTTGTACTTCACCTTTAACTACAACAGGGGTAGTGTATTTCATCTTCATACCGTTTGATCGAACCCAGTTACCACTTATCACATCTACCCAGAGTCTATCTAATTTAGCATCCTCATTCATAATCACTTCCTCAGAAATTGGGGATTTAGGTTTTACCTCATCTTCATTCACCTCTGGCTTCATCTACTCCAAATCGCATATTGTTACCTTCTGCTCCTCCATTTCTTCCTCCCCTAGACTGACAGTATCTTTGCAATCCTCCTGCACAGCACTACTCCACTTCACCGTCGACGAGATCGTCCTCTTTCTCGGCCTACAACGCCCACACTTCATTGTTTCAGTGATTTACACGCTCAGTGTGTGTAGATTGCCCTCACAGTCTTTCTCTGCCATTGAATTTATTATTTCCTTGAATACTCTGTTTTAACTGTATCCGAATATTGCACATCAACTCAATCAGTGAGATACCATCACAATACATTCTGAAGGGATGGATAAAGCTTGCTTAAATGCAAGTATGTGACAAACTGAAAGAAGCACAAGAAAATCAAGAAGTGGACAAAAAATCAAAGACAAAGTTCCATGGCAACACCAAATTATAAGAAACTACAATAATCTGGTACCAAAATGTGAAGGTGACATAGAAACCCAAAAAATTCTTGTAGAAAGCTTCAAAAAAGACAATGAAAAGGTAGAGGAAATTCTTGTCTCAAAAAGTATAAAGGAACATGAAAATTCAAGCAGCATAGCAGAATCTTCTATCACTAAACCGCTAACAATCCAAGATCCATCTCTCACAAAGGAAAAAGAAAGAAGCAAGAGAATTGAAGTATGGAAGAACAGAAAGAACCCAAAAACAAAGGAGTTTGATACCAAGACACCAAAGCAACAAGTCTAGACCTATGAGCTTCAATTTGACATTTTATTTATACTATTATTCTGTACAATTATCTTAAATTCAGGAACAAATCATTTAAATTTCCCTTCAAATGCTTTAAAACCTGAACTAATGGGTGCAGTTTAATTAAATAAAAATATATTCAACCAAGCAAACTGTGTTCGAAACTAATGACTCTAACAAATGAGCTGAATGGAAATATACATGAACTAATGTTAGAAAAAGTAAATGAAAATGCGAGGGTCCAAAAGTAAACAACAACACATGGTTAGAAAATATCTAATTTTTAAACCGAACTATATACCTAAATAACCGAACAATATACCTAAAGAACACATGGCTTTGAACATCCAAAATATCATTACTAGACATACTGTTAAACTATAATAGAAAACTAAATCTATAAACAATGCAACTAAATAGATAAACTTCGGAACTAAACTGATAATGGAATCATCTTTAAAAAATTACAAGTTTTAATCAAGCAATGACAAAACAAATCCAACAACCTAACAAATAGACCATTCAGAATCGTCCATAACTTCAATTCAACAAATTCAAATATTCAAATCACTCCATAACAAATTCAAATATTCAAATCACTCCATAACAAATTCAAATATTCAAATCACTCCATAACAAATTCAAATCACATCATTCAAATAACATCTTAAACTCCTTTGTTTGTGGACGTTCCTCCTAGGCCATCCAATTCACCCTTTAGCCCTAATTGAAACCACCCAGCCACCCCAACACCCAGCTCCACCACCAGCCTCGCCACCCAACTCATTTAGCCATATTTGATGCTATCACTAGCCCCGCCCCCATCCACCAACACAGGCCACCGACCCGCCTTGGCCAATCACCCAACCCCACATCCGTCGCTTTTTCCGGGAACGCGCCGTTGTCATTTCCAAAGAAGGTAATTGAACCAGGGAGACGATTTACAGTAGCAGCATGATCAATCATAACTTGAGTCTTTTCTTCTTTGAGTGTGTAGGTGGTGGCAATAGAGAAGAAAACAAGAAAGAAGAAGAAGTATAGGGTTTTGGGGTATATAATTGTAATTTCATTCTTTTTAAAGTTTTTTCAGAGGGGTAAAATAATTTTTTCACTACATTCCAACCTAAATATGTTGGAAGACGTATGTTTACACTTACACTTATTATATAAAATTATATTTTCACTTTCAATAATCAAAATGTTATATTAATACTCATATAACTTGGGTAAACGTATAAAAATACTTTACTCGTCAATTTAATATGCGTGTGAAACAATTGACACATGATAGGTTGGATATAATAGGAACGTTGCAGAGTAAATGTCCTGAAGGTTTAGGGTAGGCAGGAGTCAATTTGACAAATCAAAGATGTGTTGTTTTACAGAACAGAAGCCACCATTAATTTCTCTGCACTCATTTTTTATACTCTTCCCATCCAACTTAAATTACAATCTAATTATTACCCATTATTCGAGAAATCTGTTTGACCTTTAACTATGTATAATAACAGAAAAATAAAAAGTTACTTTTAAAAAATTATTTATTACGATAAATTTAATAATATCACATACAATAATATTATGTCTCATATATTAATTTAAATATGTAATTAAACTTTAATAAAAATAATGTTATAAAATAAGTGAGTAATTTAAGTTGGTGTGGTAAAAAAGCAACAATTAAAGATCTCTGCAAAATCTTGCTACAATTCCTGGAGACATTTCAAGTAATAACCCCAAAACTTCTATTCGCCAAATAATTCATACACCTATTAATGCACCACTTACATTATTCGAATCACATCCCCGTAATGCACCATTTACATTATTCGAATCACTTTTCCACACCTATCAATCAGCCATATTCTCAAGAATTGTACAACTAGATAACCCAGCGGTAATGAACGGATTGTGAACGAAAATTTAAGATATAATATATTAATTTGTAATTTTAATGAATAATAAATATTAATTATGTCTATTTTTTTTTTTAAAATAAACCATCATAGATGGGGGAATTTGTATTAGCCTTCCCAAGCCGTAATAAAACACAAATAAAGAAGCCAAAAAAGGCTAAGTAACTGTACATTCTGAGCGGATTGCTCTTGAAGCAACCATTAATTGCTTCCAAAAGAATAAACTAGAGTATGAGGATGCTATAGGCTGGACTCTCGAACTTGTTAGTGAATCAACATAGAGACACAGGTCAGTCAGAGAGAATAACCATAAGCATAACCTCTTAGTGTTGCATAACAAAAGAAAAAAAACTAGCAGATTGATAGATGAAGAAGAAAGCTGAGCAGATTGATAGAGGAAGAAGAAAAGCTGAGGTGAGCTTTGTTATTGCCCTACTCCAAAATGGATGTTCAGAGATGTCCGTTGCAAGGTCATTCCAAAGCTTGTAACTTAAGAATCTTGAAGGCCATTAGTAGTCTGTTGAATCGAAAAGGAGTCAGTTGTGCAGCCTAGACTTGAAACCTGCAAGCAAGAGTAAGAATGAGTAGCATCCGAACTAAAAGATTCGTAGCTCAGGGATGCCAATTTGATCTAGTCTGATTAGCCCCCTAACCGTGTTCGGAAGTTCAGATAAAACATGAAAAGATGAATCACATTGTAATTGTAAGCAAAGCTTAGCAAGTGTATGGGCCACAAGGTTAGCCTGTCTGTATATATGTACCAGATTGATGTCATGTAGTGATTGATGGATCTCATCAGCTAATGAAAAACATTTCCAGTGAGAACGGAGTGGATCAGTAGAGAAGAGAACCGCAGAAAGACAATCCGATTCCATATGAAGGGGGCCAGTTAAATCCTGTGCAATCTGGATGGCAAACTTAATAGCCTTCAATTCGGCTTCTAGAGGTGAAAGAGCTACCGTAAATAAAGTGTAAGCTCCCACGAGCTCCCCTATAATGTCTCTAATGATCACTCCTTAATTATGTCTATATACGCATGCAGTGTTTAAGTAAGAGGGTATTAATTGGGCTCCCCAACACTTAAAAAATAATTAACAGTTTGAGTACATGAGATCAAGTACGTTGAAAGCTATATACATCAAGCTTTTTTTCAATCCTTTGTAACACTCATGTGTTAGCAAAAGGTTGGCCATTTAATCCATGTTTATACCTCCACACCCTGCATTGATATAAATGGGGCCTCCCATAATAGCCCCTTGCAAAGCACCTCCCGTTCTATTTATATAATTAAATAATATATATACTCTATAATTAATAACAATGATTGCAATGTTAGATTGACTTTTGAAAAAAAAAAGTAACTTTTCTCTTCCATAAAAATCGTGGAAAAATTGTGCCATGTTTTCTCTTCCAGGCTCAGAAGTTTAGCGGATAATCATTCAGAGGTAAATGTTTTCTCCTCTAGGCTCGGGAGTTTAGCTAATAAGCACTCAGAGGTAAAGCTTCTCTACTCTTATCATTTTCAGTCTATCTGTAGCGCAAGCCAGATGATAGCCCCAACACACTAAGTACTATAGTTGCATTTCCAAATCATAGTAGAGGCATTATATCTATGTTTCCCAGCTTTCATAATTTCCAATTCATTTCATCAAACGGAGTAATCAACTTTTTCCCTTCAAAACACATCCCCTCAATCAAATGGATTCAAAATCAATGAATTTGAAGAGAAAATGAAATGACTTATGCTCTCCCTCACCGGCTTCACGTAATCAGGGAGGGATAATTTGTAGATTCGAAAAAAGTTAGCCCAGAAGATAGGAAAAAATTGGCTTGCTCTGTTTTTATTTAAGAAGGAAAAGAGAGAGGTTTTGTTTGAGTTAAAGAGGGGAAAGGAAAGTATAGATCGGAGTTGCGCAACTTTTGGAAGAGAGAGGGATAACTCTAAAAGAAGGAGAGGAAGAAAGATGGAGGAGAAGGAAGGAGAGGGTTGCGTGGCTTTTGGAAGAGAGGAAGAAAGATGAACGAGAAGGAAGTGACGGACATTTATTGCAAACTCCTCGGTAATGATTTAGAATATTTTGAAAACAACAAAATTTGATTGCAGCAGTCTTTCAGCCATTAAAAACAATAAAGTTAATATAGAAATTATTTTTTAAATTATTTATTGTGAAAAGCCGACTTGGCAAGATGTGAGGGTGTCACTTGTCCAAAAACTTGCTGTTTTAGTAGTGTTTATAGATTATACACGGTAACTTCATAGATCCACATGAATCTTTTTTGCATTTTCACAACTAGCTTCGTGTTAATTCTAATAAACGAATATTTTTCTATAGAACCTTTATCCCCTCTAGTTTGGTCAAGTTTTGTTCAATCTAAAACTGTCTATTAAAAACTATAATTTCATAGATGCATAGAATGATGTGTATTTCACACGAATCCTTTTTGAATTATCACAACTAGCTTCAAGTTTCTTCTTATGAACGGATGTTTTCTCTACAACCTTTATCTCCACTAATCCGATCAAGTTCAGTGCAACCTTAAATTGTCAATTAAATAAGGAAATTTTACAAGTCCACATAATGATATGTTTCTCACGCGAATTCCTTTTTGAACTCCCGCTTCTACTAATCAATGTTCATTTTTTTTTAAAAAAATTAATCTTTACCAGCCAGATCAAGTTTAATGCGACCACAATTTGTCTATTAAATACGAGAATTCTATAAAATACATATAATGATGCATATTTCACACAAATTCCTTTTACAATTAGTTTCCCGCTTCTTGTTTTTTGAAAGATTACATACAAGCAATCGAATTACATAAAAATGTCCTACTCTAAGACCTAACTAGGAGACACCACCATTGAATATATTGAAGTGCAATGGAGCCTGAAACTCCATCAATTTGAACAGTTGGGGACGGCCTCCTAAGGACACCCAAGCGTTGCACCAGCAACGAACCACTGCCATCGAAGCCGGATGCACCACGATCTCACATTCATCAACCACTTACAAGTTAGGAAACCACGATGGGGACCACCGACACGGTCCTATAATGCTGGGTTATCCCTATCAAAAAATTCTTTAATATTTATAATTCTTGGTTGGGGAGTGGTTTGAACCATGAACCTCTCAGTTATAGAGAGTGTGGAATACCACTAAACCAGACCCTTTCACAGCTTCCCGCTTCTTCTAATGGCTGCCTAGTGTACTCAATTATTTATTTTTCAATTTTCACCAGATTCCATTGACTGACTTTGACTCTAGCTACATATAGTTGATATTTATTATTCACTTAGTTTTCTTCAATTATTGACCAAAGTTGTCGTTGTTCGGAACCAAGAGGAGACAATGAAGGATTATTTTCCAACATCAAGTCCTACTGAGTAGGAAAGAAAGAGAGAACTCGTGTTTTTTATCATTAAAAGAAGAAGAAGAATATGTTTTTGCTTCTTATTTAGTGTTCCAAATAAAAAATATCGGTTCTTGATCAAGGCCCATTGTGTAAAACTTTGTTTGCTGGGTTCAAATTATAGTACCTTTTAGTTTGTTGTTCTCATACCTTGGTACTTTCAGGTGCATGGTTTGTTTATACATCCATTTCTTGATATTTGGATTAGTGTATGGACTAAGGGTGTTGAGGCACATATCCTGTCTTTGCTTAATATAAATTCCGTTATCATATATATTTTCAGTTGACAACGCATTTTCTTTACAAAATCTATCTACACATGTCTAGTTGTCGTGTCATACAAAACTATCGGTTAAATATTCATAAAAAAAAATTTTGACGTCTTTGCTTTCAATAAAAGTCCACTATCTCATATATTTTCAATCAACGACATATTTTCTCCAACAAAAATATTTAAATGTCTAGTTGCCGTGTCTATATTAAACCGTTGATTGATATTCATAAATATTTTTCCATTATCTTTGCTTTAAATTAATTTTCACATGCCTAGTCACCGTATTATATTAAACCGCCAATTAGATATTTGTAAATCATTTCCCCTCATCTTTGCTTTAAATTAAATTTTATTATTTTATATTTTTAGTCAACGATGCATTTTTAAAACATTATATCTACACATGTCAAGTCATCCTGTCATATTAAACCAGTTGATTAATATTCATAAATCTTTTCTCAATATCTTTGCTTTATATTAATTTTCACATTCTTATATATTTTCAGACAACAATGCATTTTCTTCAACAAATCTATCTACAATTGTCTAATCATCGGGTTATATTAAATGCTTGATTCTATAGTCATAAATATTTTTATGTTATCTTGCTTTAAATTAGTTTCCATTTTCAGTTAGGGACACATATCCTTCAACAACTTTATCATCTTCCGGCAGTCACTATTGTTGTGTGACCACCAATGGTATCTCTTTGTGTTTACATGCTAGGCATTGTCGCGGTGGTGTATTTGGGGAAAGCGAGACACAATGAAAAGGTAAGAAAATTTGTTTTTGTTTGGATTAAAAACAAGTTCCAAAGCTAGAAGTAGAGGGTGTTCATGAACCGGTATAAATTGATAAAATGGGCCGAATAGGAATGGAATGCAAAGAAAGAAATGCAAAGACAAGAATCAGATATATGAAATTCCGGTTCGATCCTCGACCCAAATGTTTATAAGATTTTGGGTTCCGGTCTAGTCCAAAATTAAATTTTTCTGGTCTGGATAGAAAGGAATGATGATATTTTACCCTTATAAATAACTTTTAAATATTAATAAATTAAGTTGATATACTAGTTTAGATTTATTTGTGACGATCAGTATTGTTATATTAGTTTGAGATGTATTTTTCTCATAACTTCTACTTTATTATCTATTAAAGACAAAATAATTGATTTTATTTTTATTCAAAAATAAAAAATTTAAAAGTAAAAAAACTAAAGCATATTAAATTTTGCTCCAAAACGAATCTTTGCTTCAACTTAATTTCCATTTTCTAATAGATTTCAGCTAGGGACGCGTATCTTTCAACAACTTTATCTCTTCTCATTAGTTAATACTGTTATGTGATCACCAACAGTAACTCTTAGGGTTTATTGGGTTGAGCGGCACCGCTACGGTTTTAAATGTGCCTTGGTGAATTCGGGGAAAGAGAAACACAATGAAGAGACAATTTTTATTTTTAAAAAAGGATTAAAGATAACTTTTGAAGCTAGAAGTAGGGGGTGTTCATGAATTGGTTTGAATTGGTTAAACGAGCCGAATCAAACTGGAATGCAAAGATCGAAATCGGATATATTGAATTTGGATCCAGTCCTCGATACGAGTGTTTTTAAGATTATGGGTTCCGATCCAATTTAAAATCAAAATATTCAGGTCTGGATTGAATGAACTAGTATTTGCCTCTTACATATACTTTATAAATGTTAATAAATTAAGTTAAGTTGATACACTAGTTTAGGTTTATTTGCGATAACCTGTATTCTTTCATTATTTGAGATATATTTTTCTAATATATTTTACATATTACTATCCCTTAAAGATAAAATAATTGATTTAGTTTTTTCCAACCAAAAAAATTTCAGAGTAAAAAATTTAAAGTATATAAACTCCGGTCCAAAACCGAATCCTTGCTTTAAATCAATTTCATTTCATATATATTTCAACAAGAGACACATATCATTCAACTACTTTATCTCTTCCCTATAGTCAAAGTTGTTTTGCGACCACCAACCTTAACTCTTAGGGTTTATGAGATTGGGCGGCGCCGCTACATTTTTAAACACGCAGTTGTGGATTCAGGGAAAGATAAACACGACGAAGAGGTAAGACAACTTTTCTTTTAATTGGGATTAAAGACAACTTTTGAAGTAATAAATAGGGGGTGTTCATGAGCAGGTCAGAATCAGTAAAACAAGCCTAATCGAACTGGAATGCAAAGATTGAAACAGGATATATGAAATTTAAATTTGGTGTTTGGTACGAGTGTTTTTAATATTCCAGGTTCTGATCTAGTTTAAAATAAAATTTTACGGTCCCGATCAAATGGACTAGCATTTCCCCCTTATATATACTTTTGAAATGTTAATAAATTAAGTTGATACTCTAATACAAGTTTATTTGCGACGACTAGTATTCTTATATTATTTTTGAGATACATTTTTCTAATAACTTCTACTTTACAATCCCTTAAAGACAAAATAACTGATTTAATATTTTCCAATGCAAAATTTTAGAATAAATAAAATAAAGTGTACTAAACTCCGGTCCAAAACCAAATCTATTGCTTTAAATTAATTTGATTTCTTATATATTTAAGCTAGAGACGCATGTCTTTCAACTACTTTATCCCTTCCCAATAGTCAAAACTTTTGTGCGACCACCAACTTTAACTCTTAGGGTTTATGAGACTGAGCGGCGCTGCTACTATTTAAATGTGTGGTGGTGAATTCGGGGAAAGAGAAACACGACGAAGAGGTAAGATAACTTTTCTTTTAATTTGGATTAAAGACAACTTTTGAAATTAGAAGTAGGGCCATAATTGATAAAATGGTCCGAATAGAACCAGAATACAAAGATTGGAACTGGATATATGAAATTCTGATCTGGTGTTTGTTACGAGTGTTTTTAAGATTTCGGGCTACGATCTTGCTTAAAATTAAAATTTTCCAGTCGGGATTGAATGGATTGGTATTTTACCTTTTTATATACTTTTTATATGTTATTAAATCAAGCTTATATATTAATAAATTAGGTTTATTTGTGACTACTAGTATTCTTGTATTATTTTGTGATACATTTTTTCTAATAACTTCTTTGATATCTCTTAAAGAAAAAATAGCTTGTTTAATTTTTTCCAAACAAAAATTTTTTAGAGTAATAAAATAAAGCATATTAAATTCCGGTCCAAAACCAAATCCTCGCTCTAAATTAATTTCCATTCTTTTATATATTTCAGCCATGGATGCTTATTCCTCAACAACCTTATCTCCCCCTGGTAATTAATATTCTTGTGCAACCACCAAAAACAACTCATACGTTTTATTGGGTTTAGCGACACCGCTGAGTTTTAAACACGTCGTGGTGGATTCAGGGAAAGAGAAGCATAATGAAGAGGTTAGCCAACTTATTTTTTAAAAAATTTTGGATCAAAGACAACTTTTGAAGCTATAAGGAGGGGGTTTTCATGCATTTTTTGAATTGGTAAAATAGGTAGAATCAAACCGGAATCCAAGATTGGAGTCGGATATATGGAAATCCGAACCGGTCCTCGGTACAATTATTTTTAAAATTCCGAGTTCCAAGTAGTCTAATATCAATTTTTCCAATCCATATCAATTGGATCGGTTTTTACCCTTATGTATATTTTTTTAAAGTTAATAAAAATAAGTTGATACACTAGTTTAGTTTTATTTGTGACGGCTAGTATTCTTATACAATTTGTGATACATTTTTCTAATAATATCTATTTTTTAAATAATAACTTCTATTTTACTTTCCCTTAAAGACTAAATAATTTATTTAATTTTTTTCCCAAAACCATATTTTAAAGTAGAGAAGTAGAGCATACTAAAATCCAGTCAAAAACTAAATATTTGCTTTTAATTAATTTCCATTTTCTCATATATTTTCAGCTAGGTATATTGGGTTGGGCGGCGCCACAGTGGTTTTAAATACGTCGTGGTGGATTCAGGGAAAGAGGAACATGGTGAAAAGGTAAGACAACCTTTTCTTTTTCTTTAAAATATAAATAAATTGGATTATAGACAACCTTGAAGCTAGAAGTATAGGTGTTCATGAACTGACCCAGATCGATAAAATGAATCAAATCAGAATGGAACTAAAGACTAGAACCGAATATATGGAATTCCAGTTCGGTTCTCGGTCTAAGTATTTTTAGGATTCCAAGTTTCATTCAGGTTCGGTCCGGTTCGAATTGGACCAATGAAGTATTTTACCCTTTTATATATTTTATAAATGTTATAAGTTAAGTTAATACACTACTCTAGGTTTATTTGTGCGTCTAATATTCTCATTTTTTTACATGCATTTTTCAAATAACTTCTTTTTTTAGGGATAATAACTTATACTTTACCATCTCTTGATGACAAAAAATGGTTCAATTTATTCGAACATCAAATTTTAAAGTGCCAAAATAAAGCATACTAAAATTCGGTCTAGAAAAGATATTATTCTTGTTAAATTTTGGTCCTAAATAAATCCATTTAGCAATTCAATTCACAATCTAATATTTTTAATCCTTACAAATTCAATACTAAGTAATCGGTTCCGATCCGGTCTAATCTGATTTTGGACCGACGAATTACCATAGCAAGTTAGAAAATATTTTGATAAATAGGAAGTAAAATGATAATCATCGTCGATACCAGATTGCCTAGAGTACAAAAAATCGGTTTGCAAAATTCACCACACTCATTTGGCTAATTTTAACCTGTATTGTATTCGAGCTGCCTTATGTTTTCTTTATCATTTCTTACTATTTTACCCTTTCAATCATTGTATAGAATTGCCGCTTTTGCTCGACGTCTGAAGCAGACAATGGAGGGGGATTCTCCAACATCAGAGGCCCACCAGGCGAGTGAAACAGAGAGACCCATGTTTCCAACCATTTTAGAATGTTGTTTTTTTGTGTTTATTTTCACGTTTAAACTGGAAAAAAATGAGTTCTTGATCAAGCCCAAAATGTGTTTGTTTTTGTTCACTGATTAAATTCTAGTACCATTTATTTTTATGTTTGGAATAGCGTACGGAGTAAGGATTATGAGGTACGGATTTTTTGTTTAGGATTGTTGGATTTTGCTGTTGTTTTAATGTAGTTTAAAGGTCCAATTAGAACTGGTTCAAAATAGTATTAATTTCTTGATTATGGGGTCTTTGTTTTCCGTAATGTTGTTGGTAGGGGTTAGATTCTTGAAAGGCTGATTTTAATAGTTTTCTATACTGGTCCACTCTTCTTTAGAGAAAATGCACTCTTAGTACTCTGAAAAGGGAGGAAAAATGTTTCTTTATGTGCTCCTGAGGCTTGGAGTTTTTACTCGTCAGTAAGCATCATGATGTGACGATTTTACCAAGATATATTGCTGAAACTGTTCCATTTTAACTTTTTTAGTCAAGTTGGTCGGGATTTTAGCTTTCTTATTCTTCTTTTGAAAAATTTTTGAATTCTCTCTCTTTTCTCAAATTTCAAACTTGTACAGAAGCCAACAAGCCAATGTGGTTGTCGATGGTTCACTTTTTTTGTTCTTCTTTCTACTCAGGAAATGTTAGTATTTAAAATATACTCAATAACTTCTTAAATTTCTTTTTCTTGGTTATTCAATAGTTTATTCAATAGATAACTTGAAAAAGAATGTGCACTTTCAGAAACATTTTAAAACATGGTCAAACTGTCAATCATGCGCCCTCTTATTGAGAATTATGAAACATCAGGGCCAATAGGTGGATTTATGGGTTTGTATACTTACTCAAAACCCTGTGAACTTTTGATTTCTCTACTAATTAGATGTATGTAGCCGACCTCACATAATTGATGCCGGTTGTTGTCTATTTCTTTAAGCTTCTTGCCTTATGCATTAAACCGTGATAATAAGTTGAAGAATATATCTCTCAATTTTCTCTTCGAATCCGCAGGCCATAATTTGTGGAGACTGTGGCAATGACCTGCTCCAACCCGGTTGTCGTTAAAACATGAGCTGAGGGGCTTACAGGTCAAAGATAGAGATTTATATTTTGCACCCGTTCTTACTGCTAAGCTATCAAGTGGTAGTAAGCGGCAAGCCTCGGGTTTGTCCACAAGGATTCTAGGGCTCAAGTACTAGTTAAAACACAACCTTGTGTAGGTCGTCAATCCGCACGAGTGAAAGGAATAGCTAGTAAAGAAAACATGCAAAGGGGGAGGGGGGGTTTCCAATTATCAACTACAAAGCATGAAAGTGAATTAAAGAAAACAACTATATAAACAAGCACTTGGGGGTATTTGAGTAACATGCTTGATAAATAACTTCTATCCTAGATTCATTTACATATGGACTTATAAACCTATCTTATGTCCATGCCACATAGTGTAGAGATAGCAAGGTATTTCCCTCCGCCTATCACATGTGGTACTTACCATAATGCCTATATCTCACCATCTCTATAATTTTACTCAATGTGCTCTAGTCCTATGATGCCGCAGACCATTCTCTAATCATTCACTTCCAAGGCCAACGCTCCCCCTCTTAGAGTAACAATGCCCACCTAAAAGGGCATTGCCTCATGTAGGTCGCAACCGTTGGATATGTAGTGAGATGCATTACATTCCCGGACACTCTACTATGGATCTCAATCCCTAGGCCTAAAAATTCAAAGGAAAAGACACTTTGTGATGACTCTAGAGTCGTCACAACTCTAGTTACTACATGTAACACACTAATCTATCGGGGTAAGCTAGGAGACCTTCTCCCCGTCGGCATTTGCCGAATTGACTGGCCAACATGTGATTTGCATCAAGCACAGCTATCCAATCGGAACCATGGTATAGCATGTATAAGAATTTTCTCTCAAAGGACACGAATGCACTTATTTCCCCGGTTTTCTATACATACTCCACAATTTCAACGCTTTCCAAGATCGCAATAAAGCCTAGCACAACTTTAAACTATCATAAATATATGAGTGCATAATCATAGTGACATAGCATAAATCATAATTCTTAGAAAACACAAGTTCAAGCACAAGTATTCATAAGCATTAGGATAAGGAAATATAAATCTCAAGAAGAAAGCATCAAAGCATGAATACAAATATCCCCAAGCTATTAAGCTACTCTGCAAAGGTTAGATCCATGGAAAATATTAGGTTAGATGCCATGGATTTAAAAAATAAGATGAAAGGAAAAAAGAAAGGAAAAGAAGAAGGAAAGAAAAGAAGAACTCTTTTTTTCCTTCTTTCTAAACTAGAGAGAGAATCTACTCTACATTATGCCTACTTATATTCTACTTTCTAATGGTTTAGTAGAAGACTAAGGCTCATATATATAGTACTAGGAGATTGGGCCTAAATATATGCCAAAAGTAGCAAAACCCTAGTCAGCCGCCTAGGCTTCATGGACCGGCACTAATGTCACGGTCTGTGAAGCATTCAAGCATGAGGCATGGGATTCGGTGCGGTCCATGAACATTCAGAGCCATGGGCAGTTGGATCGGGCATTTTCCGTGAATCTTCTCTCATGCCATGGTCCGTGAAGATTTTCATAGACCGTAAACAGTACACGGTTTTTTGCTCAGAAGTTCTCCCACGGTTCGTGAAGGTTTTCACAAACCGCAAATAGCTTATGGCTTTTGCTAAAAATTTTTGTCACGGCACGTGAAGGTTTTCACAGACCGCATTGATAGACGTTGCCTTCATCTTCTACCATTATAATGTGAATGGCTTTCACCTCTTCTACCGTTCTTGTGAATGGCCTTCAAGCTTCTACCGCCCTTGCGAATGGCCTTTAATCTTCTACCATCCTTGCGAACGGCCTTCACATAAAATGTAACCAATAAGTACCCATGGGCGACCTACTAAAGATGATCACAAGGAAATCAAGGAGCTCGTAGATACACAATGTTCATTAGTACCAATTAAGTCTACAAAATGCGGGATTTAGACAAGAAAACCAAACATGGCCATCTAAACCCCTTGTCATGTAAACTCAACTAATGCTAGCAATCCACCAACTAAAACTAACTAAAAAGTATGTCAAATGCAACGTTAACCCACGCAAAATGAAGCAGATCAGACTCCCTACACTTAAACCTTTACTTATCCTCAACTTAATCTAAGAAAAGAAAAAGAATCAAGCAAAATGTAGCGTGCAAGCATAAGTTAACCGTGGCATTCAACTCATCCCAAGCTACCCTAGTACCCCCAAATAAGTGAAAATCCTCACAACTCTCACACTCCCAAAGATCCTAAAGTAACCTATCCACCCAAAATAAAATGGGGAAAAAGGTAAACCAAAAAGATAAGTGTCAAGCTAGCTTAATTTTCCCAAAATGATACCAAAGTAATCAAAGAGTCGTCTCCAAAAACAATCCACCGTGGAAGCATGCATTCAACCTAGTATTTTGTTTTCTCTCAATTTCTGTCATTTTTCCTAGAAGCCCTTTTGGGTTTTCATCCTAGCTTTAACACACAAAGGGTACTCACTTCTCACCTTTTTCCACATGGCCTCTCACTTTTGCCTAGACTCGTAAGTCTAGCCGGGCCAAGCCTCTCACTTTTACCTAGGCCTTTTGACCTATCCAAGCTTTTCTCCATGTTACCCAAGTTGCCCTTTCGGGTTTTCGACTTGTCCAGGCTTTTTTTTCCAATTTTTTTGGTGTAGTACAAAATTTCCCCAAAAGTGATCATACTACAAAAGATAATCAACAAAACAATACACCACCAATTTCTAAAGTCACATTCCACATGCAAACTAGAATCCTAAAATCCTAGCATAACATGCAAACCACCAAAATTTTCAAAAGCATCCCAATCACAAGTAACCAAAGATCTTCCAAGAAAAACAAACAAAGCATGCATGCACAAAGAAATCCATGAATGAGAATTCCTAAGTATTCACTAATCCCTTTCCCACACCTAAACAATGCATAGTCTCTTATGCATTCTCATGTCAAATCAAAGGTGAAGTAGGGAAATTGGTGATGAATTCCTCGTGACTCCATGAAGATGAATGATACCGAAGAAAAAAAACCTGCATCCAAAAATGAAACTCAATGAAACATTTTTCATTCCAACTCAAACTCGTATCTCAAGAACAAACTTTCATTCAGAAATAAAGCTTTTACAACACCACCACAATGTTAATAAAGCTTGTAAATAAATAGTTCACCAAGAGTTCGTGAGTGTAAGTGTTTCGTTAAGAAGGGAGAGAGTGAAAATGATGAAATCAAGTGGAAAAACATGTATTTTAAAGATATGCACTATCTATCTCTAGAAAAAAAAGAATTGTACATTTATTGTCATCGTCATGACTTATTTCCTTGCATTCAAGGTGTTATGAGTTTTGTTCCCCGAGGAGGGGGGTCATCTTTCTTGTTCTCTTCTAAAGCTCCCCACTCAAGATAAGGCTTCAACCTTAGCCCATTAACCACCAGCTTTGTGCCGTCTTTTTTGCTCCTCACTTCTATTGCTCTGTGATCAAAAACCTTTGTCACTTCATATGGACCTTCCCACCTTGATCTTACTTTGCCAGGAAAGAGACGAAATCTAGACTGGTAGACGAGGACTTTTTGCCCCACAAAGAAATCCTTCTTCACTATCTTTTCATCATGTCTAGCTTTTTTCCTTTCTTTATAGATCAAAGCAGTATCATAGGAATTTCGCCTAAGCTCTTCAAGTTCTAGAAATTGCGCCTATCTTTGTTTCCCAACATCCCTCAAGTCTAAGTTCACGCGCTTGATGGCCCAGTGTGTTTTGAACTCAAGTTCAACCAACAAGTGGCATCTTTTACCAAAAAGGATCCTAAAAGGTGACATGCCATTTGAGGTTTTTTTATGCAGTGTGGTAGGCCCAAAGAGCATCATCCAACTGAGAACTCCAATCCTTTCTAAAGATGTTAACAGTCTTCTTGAGAATAGCTTTGATTTTGCGGTTGGATATTTCTGCCTGGCCATTTTTTTGTGGGTGGTAAGTGGTGGAAGTTCTATGAGTTACTTCATATTTATCAAGCAATGTTGCCATGTCATTGTTGCAAACATGGGTTCCTCTATCACTGACAAGGACTCGGGGTACCCCGTACCTTGAGAAGATGTTGGATTTGAGGAAGTTGACCACAGTTGTTGTATCGTTCTTCTTTGTGGCTTGGGCTTTTACCCATTTGGATGCATAGTCCACTAGCACCAAGATATAGTAGTTCTCACCTGAATTTGGGAATGGACCCATGAAGTCTATACCCCACATGTCAAAGACTTCCACTGGCATTGAAAAGGCTTGAGGTATCACGTTTCTCGATGAAATGTTACCTACCCTTTGGCATTGATCACATGATGCCACAAAATATCTAGCAACAGCAAGTATATTAGGCAAGTACATACCACAATCTGTTACCCTCCTTGCAATTCTCTTATAACCAAAATGCCCTCCAACTTTGGATGAATGGCACATCTCGAAAGCACGTCCGACCTCATCATCTGGTACACATTTTCTGATTTATTGATCGGAACAATACTTCCACAGGTAGGGGTCATCCCAGACATACTCCTTCACTTCATTTATCAACCTCTCCTTTCTTGATTTGTCAAAAGGTAGAGGAAACTCCCCAATCGTGAGGTAGTTCACTATATTGGCATACCAATGCTGGCTAGTCACTACCCCGAACAACTGCCCATCGAGAAACTCTTCCCGAATAGGTTCTAGCTTTGCCTTTCTTTGACTGGTTTTGTGCTTTCATGAATTGGCAACTTGCTCAAATAGTCGGCCACTACATTTTTCGAGCCCTTTTTATCTCTCATCTCTATGTCAAACTCACTCAAAAGGAGTATCCACCGAATAATTCTCAGCTTAGCCTCTTTCTTCATCATTAGATGACGAAGTGCTACATGGCTGGTGTATATAATGACTTTGGTTCCTAGGAGGTACTGACAAAAATTTTCTAGGGCAAAGACTACGACCAGTAGCTCTTTCTCGGTGGTACAGTAATTGTGTTGAGCATCATTAAGGGTTACTGACTCGTAGTATGTCACATGTGGTGTTCTTCCCACTCTCTGGCCCAAAGCAGCGCCTATGGCATTATCACTCGCATCACACATGATTTCAAAAGGAAGGGACCAATCTGGAGGTCGGATGATTGGGGCAATCACTAATTTGTACCCCTTATCGTCAACAAAGTTGACATCTTTTTTACAACAACTTGCATAAAGGTGAGGATATTTTGGAGAAATCCTTAATGAAATGTCAGAAAAAACCAACATGTCCTAAGAATGATCTCACATCCTTGAAATTTGTGGGGTAAGGTATGGATTTGATCACATCTATTTTGGCTTTATCAACTTCTAATCGTTTAGCTGATACAATATGCCCTAACGATATACCTTGTTCCACCATGAAATGGCATTTCTCATAATTTAGCACAAGGTTCGTGTCCATACATCGCTCTAGCACCTGCGCTAGATGATGTAGGCACGAATCGAAAGAACCTCCATGGATGGTGAAATCCTCCATGAATACCTCGGAAAATTTCTCGATAAATTCAGAAAAAATGCTAACCATGCACCTTTGAAAAGTGCCTGGGGCTTTACAAAGACTGAAAGGCATATGCCTAAAAGCAAAGGTACCAAAGGGGCAAGTGAATGTGGTCTTCTCCTGGTTTTCTAGATCAATGGCTATCTGGAAGTATCCAGAATGTCCATCAAGGAAATAGTAGTATGCATGACCGACTACCCTTTCGAGCATCTGGTCAATGAAAGGTAGGGTGAAATGGTCTTTATGATTCACCATGTTCAAGCGGCGATAATCAATAAACACCTGCCACCCGTTTTGAATACGGGTAGGCACCAAGTCCTCATCCTTGTTTCTTACCACCGTGACTCCACTCTTCTTAGGCACTACTTGGGTGGGACCCACCTAAGTACTATCAGAGATAAGATATATTACCCCAGCCTTAAGTAGTGTAAGGGATTCACCTTTCACTACTTCCATCATAGGTGGGTTCAATCGCCTTTGAGGTTGGCATGCAGGTCTTGCACCCTCCTCTAATAGGATACGGTGCATGCATGTTGAAGGGCTTATCTCTTTGATATCGGCCAATGACCACCCTTTTGCACCCTTGGATTTTTTCAACACCTCAATCAACCCACTCTCTTGGTCACTAGGCAATTTGCTCAAAATGATCACTGGAAATGTCTCATTTGCACCTAATAATGCATACTTCAAATGCTCAGGCAAAGGCTTAAGCTCAACTATGGGTGGTTCTTCTACCGAAGGCTTGGTTTCTGGAAAGACTAGTTCATCTAAGTTCTTAGGCAAGGGTTCCAAACAATCCTTACCCAAAGGTTTGATCCCTTCTACACTCCCCACATAATTAGCTTCCAAGGTGTCATCAAATATATCATTTAAAGCATTACCTCCAAAGCTAACCCCATGTCTATCTCAAAAATTTCTTGCACAAAATTGTCATAAATATCAATCACAGGGAGGTGACAATTTTTATTAGGATCAATTAGTTCATGACCAAATTCATACTCTGAATCACCCATTTTCTTTAGCAATGCCTTACATTCATGCAATAAATTGAGGGTTTCAAAAGAGATATCACTCACCTCATTGTGACAAATTGTCACACGTGTCTCATTTCCTCAAGTCTCTCAAATAAATTGCCGGAGGTGCCTCCTCATCTATGAGCTTACTCCTTCCAATCAAATGGTTCATTGCGTCTAGTAGCTCATTCACCTTTTCTCTTATCCTGTCAACACTAGAAGATATTTGTGCCCCACAATTCTTAATGCAAGAGAATACTTGGTTTTGTAAAGTTTCACTAGTTTTCAAAAAACTGGTTAGAGTTTCAAGTGTCTCTTCATATGTAGACTTGGGGGGGTGAGATCGGTTCAGATGAGTCATGGTAAATGAACCACTCTCGCTCCCTCTGATCTTGCTGAACTGCCAGTTCCATCTCTCTCCCGTGGTTACTTAACCACAAGCAACACTCTGTAGGGTGATCGAAATGACACACCCTACAAAGTTTCATCTCTTAAGTGGTATTGCCCCACATTATCAGAATCTCAAAGAATCAAAGTAACAAGGAAACAATGACTAAAACTCCACTCATATCAAATAAAAAAAACAAAAACAAAAACAATAAAAGACACTACTAACTACTCTACTAACATGTCATGCTCAACTAATACTTGAACTGAAAAGCATCCCCAGCAGCAGCGCCAAAATTTGACCTGCCCTGACCCGGTCTGTGGTAAAATATAGATATTTATATTATGCGCCCATTCTTACTAGTAAGCTACCAAGGGGAAGTAAGCTGTAAGCCCTGGGTTTGTCCACAAGGATTCTAGGGCTCAAGTACTAGTTAAAACACAACCTCGTGCGGGTCATCAATTCGCACGAGTGAAAGGAATAGTTAGTAAAGCAAACACACAAGGGGCGGGGTGGGGGTTGGTTTTAGAGTTATCAACTACAAAGTATGAAAGTGAATTAAAGCAAAAAACTATATAAACAGGCACTTGGGGGTATTTGCATAACATGCTTGATAAATGACTTCTATCTTCGATTCATTCACATATGGACTTATAAACATATCTTATGCTCATGTCACACAGTGTGAAGATAGCCAACTATTTCCCTCCGTCTGTCACACGTGTTGCTTACCACAATGCCCATATCTCACAGTCTCTATAATTTTAGGCAATGCGCTCTAGTCCAACGGTGCCACAGACCACTCCCTAATTACTCACTCCCAAGGCCAATGCACCCCCGCTTAGAGGAACAATGCTCGCCTAAAAGGGCATTACATTGTGTAGATCGCAACCATTAGATATATAGTAAGATGCATTACATTTCTGGACACTCCACTGTGGATCTCAATCCCTAGGCCTATAGAAGCAAAGGAAAAGACACCTTGTGATAACTCTAGAGTTGGTACAACTCTAGTCGCTACATGCAACACACTAATCTATTGGGGTAAGCTAGGGGACCTTCCCCCACCGTAATTTTCTGAATTGATCGTTCGACATGTGATTTACATCAAGCACAACTATCCAATTGGATTCATTTTATAACACGAACAAGAATTTTCTCTCAAAGGACATGAATGCACTCATCTTCCTGGTGTTTTATACCTACTCCACAATTACAACACTTCCCAAGATCGCAATGAAGCCTAGCACGAATTTATACTACTATACATGCATGAGTGCATCATCATAGTGACATAGCATAAATCACAATTCTTAGAAAATAAAAGTTCAAGCACAAATATTCATAAGCATTAGGATAGGGAAATCTAAATCTCGAGAAGAAATCATCAAAGCATGAATACAAATATCCTGAAGCTACTAAGCTACACTACAAAGTTTAGATCCATGGAAAATATTGGTTTGGATGCATGGATCTAGAAAATAAGATGAAAGGAAAAAAGGAAGGAAAAGAAGAAGAAAGGAGAAGAAGAACTCTCCTTTTCCTTCTCTCTAAACTAGAGAGAGAATCTACTCTACATTATGCCTACTTATATTCTACTTCCTAATGGTTTTGTTGAAGACTAAGGCTCCTATATATAGTAGTAAGAGATTGAGCCTAAAAATAGTCCCAAAATAGGCCAAAAATTTCAAACCCCTAGGTCATCCGCCTAAGCTTCATAGACCGGCACGGATGTCACGGTCCGTGAAACATTCAAGCACTGGAAGGGGAATCTGGCACAGTCCATGAACATTCAGAGCTGGGTTGTGTGATCGTACGTGGTCCAAGAAGCTTCTCTCATGCCACGGTCGGTGAAAGTTTTCACGGACCACAAATAGCTTGTGGCTTTTGCTCAGAAATTTTATCACGGCCCGTGAAGGTTTTCACAGACCACGAGCAGTTTGTGTTCTTGCTCAGAAGTCTTCTCATGGTCCGTGAAGGTTTTCACAGACTGGCTCCATACTTAGCCAAATTCTCCAACTCTTCATCCCCTTGCTTCACAGCTCGGTGCTTTTGTCACGGCCTGGTGTCTTGCCTCGTGAAGGTCTCGTGTTGGTCTTGTCTAGGTCTTCACGAAACCCCTGGATTCTTGTGTAGTGCAGGCCGTGAAGATTGTCATGGGCCGCTGGTGCTTGACCATGTGCGATCTGTGAAGTGTCATCGGTGCTTCGTTGGTTGAACTCTGTTTGTGTGCTACTGGTGAACTGTTAGTCCTAATCGGGAGTTCTAGTAGTCAATTTATAGTACTCGAGAAGATGAATCCAATGGAATAAATATTGAAGGCTATATCTTCTTGGATCATTCTCGGACTAAGGAAACACTCCTTGGACCATGATTCACCATTTTCTCCTTTGGCCATCTTGAAATCCAAAACTGCCTATATTTGGCTTCGATCTCCTTCTACGATGCATTGATGTTTGTGGCCTTCATCTTCTACCATTCTAATATGAATGACCTTCGCCTCTTCTACGATCCTTGTGAACATCCATCAATCTTCTACCTCCCTTGCGAACGGCCTTCACATAGAATATAACCAAAAAATACCCACGGGCGACCTACGAAAGATGATCACAAGGAAGATCAAGGAACCCGAAGATACACAATGTCCATTAGTACCATTTAAGTATACAAAATGTGGGATTTAGACAAGAAATCTAAACATGGCCATCTAAACCCTTTGTCACGTAAACTCAACTAATACTAGCAATCCACCAACTAAAACTAACTAAAAAGTATGTCAAATGCAACGGTTAATGCACATAAAATGAAGCTGATCAGGCAGTGGAGATATCGATTATGCAATTACCACGTGTTCTAGATGCGAAGATTCTCATCGACACATGTAAGATCTCTCAAGAATATACAGAGTTTCCCCTATTTGTTATGTTTTGTTCTGCCCATTTCATTGTTTGTGTTTGAGTAGCATGTCCCAGTTGATCTTGGAATTTGCACATTGTATTCACCTCGAAAGGCTTTCCCCTATCTTGTGCAATATAAATATTCAAGAATTTCTCTTCTATAATTGATGAATCAGGCTTCCTCTAGCGAGTTGAACTAGTTTCCTCCATTTTACATACACTTTTAATATCGATGGTCTTATTTTAGCTATTTCCAGTACCAGTGTAATCTCATTTAGAAAATTTTTAAACTTAGTTTTGCTTCTCAATATTTGTAGGTATTGCATGACCCTCTTGTTGTTAGTTCCCCCGGAAAGTTTGTTCTGTGAAGACTGTGAATGACAACATAAATCCTCATCACGCTTGAAAAAATCAATTACAAAGGAGTCGGGGGGGGGGGGCGAATTCAAGTAAAAGGCTTCATCAAAGGGTATATTCAATCTCCAATGAGCCATGATTATACAAGGCGCAATTATACGGACATGATAAAGTATGCTAGCTATGGTAAAACGAAGACCCTGTCTAATCAGGAGGTCAAAGAGCTGGCACCTAGAACTAAAAATCCTACCAGCACGACACGAAAAAGAATCACCACTCATGTGAATGTCGTGGCTCAAAAAATTCTCCACAATCATCCAAGGAATTTAAAGGTTAGTAACTGTGTCTATTTTTTTAATACAAATTTCAGCGTACATGACATGGAATCTTGAGATAAAAAGTTGCTGCTATTATGATATTGCTAATCTTCTTTGCAAGAACTGAGAACCAGCCTATGCACACCCAACTTGTTCAGTTTGTCATTTGTCATTATTGTGGTTTGATATACAACCCAACTTGCATTATTTGCATGTGCATAGGTTGCTTCATCTTATAAAGCCATTAGAACTGATGTCTGAAAACAAGAATTTTATTCCCCCTATGTTTGGACCATCTGTGGCTGTCATTTAAAAAACTCAATCCCAAATGGAAAATTTCTATGGTGATAGGATCCAATGCTTCACTTTACAGTTCCAGTTTTGTTTGTGGTGTTGGTTTTTACAGATTGGGACATGCAATTTATACGAGGTTCTAAGGTCTTCATGGCTGAAGATCACATGGGTTTTTCGTCAATTATAGGACCACATTTTGTGGCTGTAATAATACTCTTCTTCTTCAACTGTCCTTCCACTATAACAGACCTTGAATGAAGCTTTCAAGAATGGATTTGTGATGGCCCTACTAATATGAAAACATATCTTTTTTCTTCTCCTTACATGCTCTTGCCTTTAGTATTTTATAAATAATTTATTTTCAAAATTTTTAAACTATATATACATTATAAAATATTCATGTAAGAAGACCATCATCGACGGGGTGCTAGTGGAACCAAGTTAAATCTAGGAAAATATCCACTTGGCGCTTCATCTGCATAAAGGATGTTGTCCGTTCTCATGTTGTTCTTCCTCCTACCAGTAAGTTTCTTAAAAGGTTAAATCTAGCTATTTTTGAGGATTTTGGTATGGATTCTTGGTGTTGTCTATAATTAAGGTGAATTTGTTGATATTTTAGTTGTGGAGGATCAATGTACAGTAAGAAGAATGTGTTAGTGTTTATCAAATTCATTGAGTCTGGAAAATGGATTAGTAGTGATAAGATTTTGTGGAATGTGAGGAAGTTATTGCAGAAAATATTTGAGGAGTGTATTTTCTTTTTTACTTGTGTAAGACCATTATCGATAGCTTGGTCTTAGGGGGCACAGGAAGGGTCAGAAACTAAGGTAGGAGGCTTAAATGGTGTGTTTTCATTTATGACATATTGCCAAGCTTTGAATATTTTTATGCCATTTGGCTATTGTCGTAGGTAAGGAGTTATTTTCGATAGCCTTGGCATGTTTTTTAGAGTCCAGGGAGCATTACCAAATTTTGTCTAAATGTTCCACGTTGTCTCTTTATTGAGTGGCTAGAGTGTTTGAAGTTGCCTGATTCTTTCTATATGGCTGCAAATTAATCTTTTGAATGCATGTAGTTTTCATATCCATTGTCTACTACTATGTAGACATTCATATTCGTTGTTTTTAGATGGACACGTGCATAGGATGATAGGATCTTCATTTGGTATGTATATTTTTTGATGTGACATCAAATTGGTATGCTTCTTTGCATATATGAGAGATTATTCTTATTGGTATGGGAAAAACTCAATTTGGTGCTTCATCCGCAAAAGACAAGGGGAAGTCACCACTGATCGTGTCACCTGCATCGGACAAGGGAAAGTTGTCAGTAAGCATGTCACCGACATTGGACAAGGGGAAATCCCCACTAGGAAAGTCTCACCTCAGTGTTCCATCTGCACCTAATACGAATGGTCAACACACTGTTCGAGCATGCAAGATGATTTTTTTAATGTTCATTACTTTTCTCTGAGTTTAAGTAGATAAACATGAGATATTATGTGCTAGCATGCTAAATGTTTTAGATTCACAAATTCTGGAAACTCATAGCCATTTTTTCTGATAAATTTAGCAATGACATCTGATTCTCAGGTAATGCAATGCTTCAAGGGGTTACAGTTACAACTCCAGTCAGCCTCACTATAATTCCTAATCCGTCGGCTTCTTGGAGGTACGTCACAGGTCCGTCGGCTTCTTGTTGTAGTAGTGGTCCTATCGTCAAAACTTGCTTGTCTATTCCCTCAATTCCAATAACCCCCATTTTCATGAGGTCATTTCGCCCTTAATTGTTCTTTTTCAATGATGACATGTATCATAGATACACCTATTATATTTCTTTTCTACAGTTCTATCCATAATTTTGTGTTTACTTTCTACCTATTTTGTTAAGTTGTTTGTTATATTTCTTACAATCGGCTTTTCATTAAGGATGCCCAAATAGTCAGTTTAAAGTTACCGGAATAACTTTGGCATATAAAAGCATGATTGCACAGCTGTTGCACAACTACTAGAACAACTTCATTAAGGATGCCCACTTTCTGCATTCTAGTCAATCTGCAAATGTATAGCACTATAGTTGAACAATTTACCTTTTTCGGTCAGTTCTGATTGTTTTTTCGCCTCTTGTAGTGGGAGCTTCTGAGTCTACAATACTTCTAAGCAGTTGGAATTCTCTCATAAATTCCTGGCTCATCCTCCTTCAAGAGTTTGCATAAAGGTGTACGAGTTTTCAAAGTCGATGCTCGATCTTCTGCAGTTTGATCTGACTCCTCACTGCGACATTTGGGTGGATATTAGCTAGCACCTCTGCCTTGACGGAAGGGATAATAGTCTGTATCTTTTCCCAAGGAATAAAGAGAGGTCAGCCATCAGACAATATCAAAACTGGAAGTGGTACTCTTATTCTCCTGCTTACTTGTTTTTTTTGTTCATTGTAGATGGGACGTGTATAATTGTTTGCTGGAGGTTATGCAATTAGAAGACTATGCATTGAGAACTTGAGTGGAGGGTAGGGAGCTGTTGATATTTTCTTCTAGAGTCTTAAGTAGCAACTGCCAAGGTAAGATCTTTAATGCTCTTAAATTTGTTGTTGTTTTTCAGCATTTTCCTTCTATGATTTTCATATTGTTTGATTGAACAAAATTGGAAGGGAGGTACTTCCTGTGGGGATTATTCCCTAAACTAGGGAAGCAACCACCACAGTCGCTCAACAGTATTGAATCCATCCTTGAGGTGGAGATGGAAGATGACGTGGATATCGAAATGGGTAGCGGGAGAGGATTCTTGGGAGGCAAGATATCCCCAGGAATACAGCGAAGGGGGTGCAACCGACCTAAAAAACTAACGTAAAAGGGGGTCAAGGCCTCGTAGATGCTCCTATTGTTCTAGCAGCTGTAGCATCTCAGCACACGCCACTACCCGGAGCACCTCCTATGCATGTGTGATATGAATCTCTTTTTGGAGACTCAAGATTGCATAACTAATATCTTTGATTTAGTGAAGGGATCTGCAATGGATGGCAAGAAGAGTGGTTCGATCGGAGTCGGAGTCAAAATTGGTCGGAAGAACCTTCCCTTCTGTCGAATCGAATGGCGGTGGATGGAGCTGTGGTGGACGGCAAACAGAGCTATAGGATTCTTGAGGTTGGATGGAGACGAAGCTGGATGGCAATGCAGTGGCAGAATCGATGGAAATGCTGAGCGGGGCGGCCGTGAGATGTCCAGGTGAAGGCGGATTCTGCTTTCTGATTTATTTATTTTTTAAAAAAAATAAATTCAAGAAAAACTCAAAATCCCTGTTGATGAACTCTTCCAAGGATCTTTTGCTTTGCTCTGATACCATCTGATATGAATCTCTTTGCGATGACTCACAATTGCAGAATTAATATCTTTGATCTAGTGAAGGGATCTACAAACCCTCACTATCTCGCATGAAATTCAAGTCTCTAGCCCTCGAGGTACGCTTAATCTCGACTTGCTCTCTAACTAGCCATCAGGATCAAATTACAAGGTTTATTGATACTTAACTAGCCCTCGGGGTTAAGTAACAATGGAAGAAGCTCGCAAGCAACAAGAGTATGAACTGAAAAGTTTATATTTGATTGATAAAAGTAGTAGTTCCAAAATAATGTTGAAAACCACCCCCTATTTATAGTATATAGGTATGGCCTTCAAGAATACAAACAAGAAACTGATAAGGATTATGGCAGCTTTAAGGAGCTAAAACCATATTTAACTAGGCTGCCTAAAATAAATAACTATATTCTTCAAGATAAATCTTGAATGAATATTGCCTTATCTAATCTTACCAAATATAATTCTAATAAATTTAGAACTAAATATTCTAAACCCTAATTAATATACCAAAACACTTCTAAGCAAACATGACTGAGTTAATGGGCCTTATTCTAAAATTAAATAAATTACAAATGATCACACTACCTCATTAAAAACCCAATGGGCAAAAAATAGTATAGTGTTATCCTACTAAAAATATTAAACTAAGAAAAACAAAATAAATGATCCTTATGGGCCGTATACTGCAAGCTCAGGAATCATGACGACCTGGGTGAATCCTGGGCAGACAATCCTACATCCTCGACATCAGATGGCTTATGGAGATGAACATAGAGGACTACTGATGCCTGGAGAACAGAGAGCAGACACCAGAGACGCTCTCAAGAGAGAGTTAAATAGGGTGATTAGGCCACTTGGCCAGGCAGTGGAATCCACTTTTTCATCACTGATAATCGCAGAGCGTTGGTCAGCAGACACTAATCCCCCAGAGGGGCTTCCGACTTATAGTGGAGAATCAGATCCCCAAGAGTTCATTTAGATATTCCCCAGTTTCATGAACTCGAGGGATTTCGATGAAAAGCAAACATGAAATTTAGTGAGAAGTTATCTTCGAGAAAAGGCTCAAGAGTGGTACAACAAGTTGCCAAAAGGGTCCCTGCATTCCTATAGAGATTTTAGCGCGGCATTGATAAGTCAGTATGCCCAAAAGAATAATTTTACCAAAACTATATTGGAATTATACCAGACGACGCAAAATCTTGGGGTGACAACAGAAGCCTTTTATTATCACAATGTGGATGAGAGCCTAGGAGTGGTGGAGACCACGGAAAATTGAGTGATCCAAGGATACTTGCTAGGTATGAGAGACATAGAGCTATACAATAAATTAAGAAACAATGTTCCCCAAACTTTACAGAAGCTTCAGGAGATAGTCGAGTAGCAATCGAAAGTGGAAGAGGCTATCGGGAGGAAAAGAGAGTGTATGGTTGATAGACCTGGAAGAAACAATGATCATCGAGGTAAGAAGCTGATGGAAGAACCCAGGCCTAGCTTTAAGAGGTATACCCCTGGAAGTAGGCTTCTGACACATATTCAAAGCATTTATCAAGGGGCATTCAGACAACCACAACCAAACGCGCCTGCAGCAGTTGCGGGAAAAGGGCCACCAACTTGTTTAGCAATTTTCATAAGGATCGTGGTCAATGATACAAATGATTTCATCCATTTGAAGAGGGAAATAGAAATAACTGAAAGAGATTGGGGACTTCAAATCCTTGGACCTAGGCGGGGAAATCAAGGAGAACCCCCTCGACCCCGGATGGATCGTGTACCACACAGGAGATATCGCCAGAATAACGAAAGTAGAGGGGACAGAAGGCATTAAGGATAAGAACCTTGATAGCCTCAAGGTAGAGACCAGTCAGGAAGAGACGAAGGTCCACAGGAATAGTTGATTAGAAATCAGGATAATAGGAACGGGGAAAATCCACCAATCTGTAGAGTGATCAACATGATAGAGTAATAGGGGAAATGTCTTCAAACTCAGTTATGGAGGCTGATTCTCGAAGGACCCCCACAGAAGAGTCGAGTCATAAGAGGTTCCGGTCGGATGAAACAATCACCTTCTCAGAAGCGGACGTTGTACCAAACCAAACCCCACATGCAGATCCAATGGCGGTAACTGCAGTAATTGGAATAACTTTGGTGAAAAGGGTCTTCATCAATGATGGAAGTTGGGTTGAGATAATTTTTGCTGAGTGTTTTGATCAGTTAGATATTGGAAGGAATAATTTGAAAAAATTAGCTACCCCCCTCTTAGGATTTACGGGAAACTAGATATACCCCATAGGGGAAATTACCTTGTCAGTCTGGATATCTGAGGGGGATAAAGGGTAGCGATAGACTACACCTTTGCAATGGTGGATGCATATTCTTCATAAAATGTGATTCTTAGAGGGTCATGGATGTGTCAAGCTCGAACAGTATGGTCCCTATATCATTTAATGATGAAATTTTCAACGAGCAGAGGGATAGCTTCCATCCGGGGGGGACCAAGTGGTGGCTAAAAGTAGTAATCTCACAGTGGTAAGGGAAGTGAGGAAGATGAAGGATGTAGCTTTGGTCCAGGGGGGTTAGCCTTTCAGAAACCAAGCAGGTGCCCATCTAAGACAAGGGGACGGTGGCCTTAGGGAAGCTTTTCCCCGAGAATGTGAAAGAGAAACTGGGAAAGTCAATGGATAAGTATGAAGATGTGTTTTTGTAGAATACCTCAGATCTCACAGGGGTCCCCCTGGGGTTAGCCATTCACAAATTGAACATTGATTTGGGAGTTAGGCCCATCAAGCAAAAAAGGAAGGTATTCGCACCTGAAAGGGTAGAAGCGATCAAAGTTGAGACAGGTAAACTGTTAAAAGCGGATGTAATCGAAGAAGTGTTTTACCCGAAATGGTTAGCTAACTCGGTGATGGTCCCAAAGCACAATGGAACTTAGTGGATATGCATAGACTTCATAGACTTAAACAAGTGTTGCCCAAAGGATAGCTATCCCATACCCCCCCCCCCCCATCGACAAACTGGTGGAAGCAATTGCAGGGTATCAAGTATTGGCTTTCTTCGATGCACATAAAGGTTATCACTAGATATTAATTGCAAATGAGGACAAAGAGAAAACTTCATTCATCACGGGGTGGGGGAACTTTATACCTGAGACAATTGAAGGTAAGACCTCTCCTGTCATCCCTCCATTTTCCTACATTACCGGAAAGGGTGAAGACCATTCGTTTCCTCTATCTAGGAGAAAAGGTAATGACCTTCTCGGATGAATTACCGCCGAAGGTCACGGTGAAGAGTGAGCGAAACAGCTCATACTCAGGCTTGATATCGAGCCTGTAGCACTGACAAAGGAACAATATAAGGGTGACTATAGAGTTGGGATGGACTTGGGCAGGGCTCACTTGAAAATCCATGAGCACCTTCAAAAATACTGGTGGGAATGGAGAGCACAACCCCAAGCATATATGTTTCAGGCATACAACCAATTTCCCCTCTGGAGGATCGTCATAAGATCCTATTACCCCTAGCCACTCTAACTCCAAATCTGCGGGGATCCTCCGGCCTGGGGGTAGTGACTGTAACATCCCCAAGATAGTCCAAGACTTTTCTGAGGTTGAGGGCTCCGGACCCTGCCCTTCCACAAGGGGCTCCGGAACCTCTTCCTCCACAAGAGGTTCTTGATTACCATCGCCAAGTATAACAGTGGCGGAATTCCCTAAATGAACACACTCATCCATCTCCTCTAATACCCTCGAGAAACCTTCCTTCTCACAAGATGAGGGAATAAATTCAATATCCCCATTGCGGGAGAATTTTTAGATATACCCTTTTCCCCATCCTGGAGGCCAAACTCGGGGGAAATCTTCCTGGGGTATATAGTTTGGATGTTCAATATTGTCGATGATAGGGCTGGAATTCTGGGAAGAGTGCCCCAAGTCACTAAGTGTAGCCTCAAAATCCCTCCTAATAGGCTATTCTACCTCTAATCCCTTAAACCTAGCCTCACCAGAGTGCCCCTTCTCACAGAATTTCTTATCAGAAGCATCCATGAGAACAAAAGACAATGGAAAAGAAATGATAAAATTTGAAGGTTAGGAAAACTTATTGGTAAGAGTTACGGAAGAGAGGAAAGAATACGAGCAGAGAATGGATGGAAACAGGAGCGTTGAGAAAACCTTTTGAAGTCACCTGCAATTAAAATGAAGAGAACGCAAGAAAAATGGGAAGTTAAGAAGCCTAAAATGGAGGCCAGAATAATGATTAACTTGGGAGAAGTGAAAATTTGAAAAGGCGTGAAAAGTTAGCGTGCTTTTTCAGAAACTGTCCCCGTTCACTCACTTTTTCTGCACAGCCAACCCACGCGCGCTCCTTTGAATTCTCTTAAAATATAAATAATAATAATAAAGAAAATTAAACGGCGCCTCGAGTTTTGGAATCTCTTCTTTGAGAAAGACAAAAGCAAGGATCCTTGAGACCATCTACATGAATACACACACCCAAAGGTTCAATAACTAGGGATAAACTTGGGACATCTCGAAGATCCTAACCTCGAGGCTACCATCGAATTTTATAGGGGCCCTTGATGATGGGAAACCAGAGGTTGGTCGTAAGGGAACTTTGGGCCGAGAGCATCTTAGGCCTACACCGGCCCAATGAGTCTTTCCAGAGTGAGAATATTCGATTGGCGGATATTGAGGCATATAATCAGGATGCATACTATATCGTGATACGGTATAAAAATCAGGTACACATTCATTACTAGGGACTTTTACAATTATCCACTCAAATATTTAATGACTTAGGCATTGGAGAGTTTACCCTTGGGACCTCCTATGGGTTGTTGTTTGCATATTACGATCGAGGGACTCGATGGGGCAGTTCAATCAGTTTCCAGACACATCAGATCCAAAGTATGTGAAAGAGGCGGCCTACCGATGGAACAGGGCCATCCAAGGTGACGCATTGAAACTCCCTCTGCTAGACCATATCACGTCATCTGGAAAGATCTATACCGGCAGGGAGAACAAGGCCCTTGATCGTGATGCTGATGGCGATTGGAATGAGGAGGTTTCTAATCCCACGCCCCCATCGTAGTTTCCCGGGAGGACGTACCCAAGGAGGATGGATAGGTTGAGACTTCCAAGAAGGCGCGGATAATGCCCGTAGCATAGGAAATGGTGTATGAACATACTCTTTCACTTTTACTTTGATTCTCATTTGCCCAAACTCATGTATGCCTTTCTTTGATTTTTTTTTGCCTTAAATGAAAGAATTTGAAGCTTCAGCGTTACATTATTTTTTCTTCTTATGGTTTTGTAGTATAGGGCCTTGGTTGTTTATCGCTCCCCCAAACCTCGAGGGGGCCTCATTGATGCATCTTAGAATCGCCTAGGATACGCTGTGAGTACACTTGACCAAAATCTGCAAAAAAGAACCCCCGGGGGTGTCTGGGGATGGAAGCTCTGATGATAAAGTAAGACTCACTTAGGAGTAGTGAATTAGAATTAGGTGAATAGTGTCACATGTAACAGTATATGTGGCAGCCTCCTTTTTAGGTGAAGTTAGGTAGGGCTGGTATTTTGTTTCTTGTGGTGCAAGTACTAGGGTTTACCAACGATGGACCAGCCCAATAGGTATAGCCCTGGAGGTATTACCCATTAGGCTATCCTTCTACATATGGATAAAAGGGCACTCTGGCCCATTATTAATAGCGTACTATAAATAAGCCCCATGAAGGTGAAGGATCGCTTGCAAGACTTTGAGCTTTAATCAAAGGTTCGGCATTGGAAGTGACCTTCGGCTTTCTTTCATTTGAGGTATAAAGCCTTGGCATTCTGGGATAAAGTGAGCATTGAATGACAGGAGCGGAAGAGGTGTCTGGGGCGTGTTTTGTCCTTTCCCTTGTGATTCTCGAAGCTTCTTAGGGAGTTCAAAATCAACCTCGCACAAGTTCACCCACACGTGATAGTGATCATCATGATGTTTACGACAAGGTGCGATGAGCACAAGATCAAACCTAGGTACAATTTGCTTTGCTCACTGTACAGCATGACGCACATTGGTAAATCAATGGACAGCATTATCAAATTTGCCAATAAATAGAGGAAACAGAAGGCTTTCACCCTTCCTTCCAACTCTGTCGGGTAGAAAGATAGGAAGAGAGGGCTTACCTTTGACTGCTCGAGGTATAAGGTTCCCCAATAGGATCCGAATGTGATGGTCAAGATCTTGAAGGGAAAGAAATACATTTTCCCTGGTAATAGTAATCTCGAGGATGACAGTTGGCATCTTTTGGCTACGTCTATCAACTACAATATTTTTCTCAATCCCAACTCAACTATTGTCGGTTTCATTTGGCTGCTTAAGGTTTACAATAACTACGTCTACCAAAAAATAGAGAGTAAGAGGTCGTTGAAGCTGCACCGCTTATCTCTCGAAGGTAAATTTGAAGGGAACAAAAAATGGAAAAGGGGCCCTGAGAAGGGGGAAAAACCTCAGCCACTCTCAAGACATCTCACTCGAGAACCCCCTCCCAAGATTACTTCCGAAAACTCTAGACCCTCGGAAATCTCCAAAGGTGTTTTAACAATAGGCTTTATTACTTTGTATTTTTCTTTATTTTATTTCTCTATCCCTTTATCCTTTTTTTCAGTGGGTCTTGGTTCAACCTTAAACTCAAATAAGGGAGACTAACGCTCTACTGGGAAAGTCAACAACCCTTCCTTCACGAATGATAAGAACACATAAATGGCTAGAGAAAAGCCAAAAAGGAAAAGTGACAAGGAACTTCTTACAACGGAATGTCGGAAGAAAGGAACACATAACAAAATTTCTTATGCTCCCCCCTCTCACACTCAGGCTCATCCTTCCCATGCTCTCTCAACCACCTATAATATTCCCCCTGGTTCGTCTATATTCTCAAGACTTCTTTTATTCTACTTATTATTAAACATTAAGATCTCTCTTTACTTGGTTTTTTTTCTAACTGTTCTATCATTTCTTAGGTAACTCAACATTTTAACCTGGTGGCTCAAAAGATCGAGGAACAAGTTTTCTCGTTCACCTCGCAAGTTTCCTCCTTCTCCTCCCTCCTTCAAGCGCTGGACGCAAGCCAGACTAAGCTTTGTCTGGAAGTGCAGCAGAAAGATACTAAGGTATCGAAGCTAAAGAAAGAGCTTGAAGTAGCTAATAAGAGGATAACAGACCTCGAGGCCAAGAATAGGCAAATTTCTCTTGGGAGGGACACCTTGGAGAAAATTGCAAATGCAGCTCAAGATTCTGAGGCATGAGCCCTCCTGTTTGAGGCTTTTAAGGAAAAGTTGATTAAAAGTTAGGAGTTGTACAATCTTTTCCTTGAGCTCCTCAAGATTGTAAAGAGTATTGGGTGCAACTCTCTAATCAATGATGACTTCCTGCCTAAGCTAACTCCTTCTCTTTCTAGTGAGGAGATCAAATATGTGGAATCCTTCCTCGTGCCTAATGTCGTCCAGGTTATGGATGAGAGGTGGGGGAAGTGATCAAGGACTAGGGTTTGAGCTTCACTTTTCTAGACCTGAAGTCTTTCGGGCAATTCTATACCGCTGAGGAGGTGCGCGCTCTTTGAATCAAGATAATGGCGTCAAAAGATGCCATGGAGAAGGTCGAGTAATAGGTAGCTGAGGATGAATCTATCAAGGCCAATGCCGAGGGGGTGATCCTAAGGTAAGGTAAAAATGTACAATTTTCCTTCGTGGACCCCTTATGTACTCTTTCTTTTTATAAAAAAATATTTTGCTTACTTTCTTTCCCTTTAATTTTTCCTATGTTTTTGTCTTCGTAGTGTAATGCATTGACGAGGCAACTGCAATACATTTATGAAGAATTCTCTAATACTCTAGCAGAGTTGAGCAACACCAGAGGAACCCTAATGAAGTTATAATGGATTTTTCCAAATGCAATAAGAAATTAGAGTCTTGGCACAACAGAAGTCATGCCTCGATGGAAATTCTTTTTTTAAAAAAAAAACATTCATTCCAAGAGGCTAGGAAAAATGCCTAGCGGTGATTAAAATAAGTGGAATTGACATCCAACCTAACTAGCCTCTAGAATAACTAATCTATTGCAAGGATATTGAAATTATATGTAAATCAGAATGATCGTCTATAATAGTACATATCAGAGATCAAATAAAAAACTGTAACATCGCCCTCTGGGATATTAACTGGCTTCCCGCAAAAATCATGACCACTTGGCAGAGAGGAGTGTCTCACGCATCAATATCAGTGCACCAAATATGGATCTTCTACAACTGTAAAACCACTTAATCCAACCACGATCTATGTTGTTCAAACTATAAACACCTTAAAAAACACAGATTTGGCAAACCCAAAAATAAAACTACAAACAAAATTACGAACACACAATCTGAACAAGCAGATCAAGAACAATATATCAACGTGAACAACTAAATCGAGTTATCATCATGAACACAATGATTTAATCGATTAGGTTGGAGAAAAAAACTAATATATTGAGACAAATCTCACACTTATTGAATAAAAAAACATAAATTAAAATAATTGTTATTCCCCATCTCCCCTAATGAGAAATGGGGAAAAAGGATTGAAGAAGAATGAGCGCCGCAAGATTAGAGAGAGGATGCACAAGGCTTTTTTTTAAACCCTAGAGAGATGGAAAGTCTTTTAAAAGATCTCCTCGACATAATTGAATAATTGAATTTGAAAAAAGAATAATTAGAGTCTTGGCAAAGTGGTAAGCATCCAACATTTTAGGATCTATTAAGGGACCTCGAGGAAAGAAAGTATAATGGTGACGTGCTCCTCGAAATAGTTGATAAATGCGGTCCTATAGACAAGATTTATCAAGATACTACTCATCGTATAATGAGCCAATTCGGGTCCCTTTCTCGATATCTTGCTCATGCTAATAGGCTACCAATTATTGAGACTCGTCTCAACCTCACCTGAACTCAGGCTTACAAGTTTAGAGCTCAAGTGGGAGAGATGGCGCAGTTGTATGGGATGGATCTAAACGAGAATAGCATATTGAACGAGGCCTTAGCCAAAAAGATTCAAGCCATTGATGGAAATTCCTCCCTAATTGATTCTTTAGCTGATGAAAATACTTGGCTCGAGGAAGAAAACAAGGAATTACACTTTACTCTCATGCTCTACCAAGTGAGTTTTCGAGCCCATGGATTGTACCATAGTGTGTTATCAATCCAAGGCTTATTAGCAATATTCATGAATTTTTTGTTAAGGCGGATGATAACTGGATTGTTAACCACGAGGTGTATACCAAGAGGACTTTTCATCAAGAGGTAGCAATAGAGGCCATGCTAGAATGGTTAAAGGAATTTCCTCATGTACGCCCTCGAACGAGAGCACTAAGAAATTCATCATTCAGCACTTCAGGGGCTAAAAAGAACATCAGTGGTAGTGAATCTTCGAGGGCTCAGACGTCTAATGTAAACACAAGAAAGAAAAGGTCTTCTGGCAGTAAAATAAATTTTCTTAGAAACGAAGATCTTCAATTGAGCAACCTGGAAGATGATGATCCAATAGGCCCTAAACTTTCTTGTTCAAAGAATGTGATAAATCCTTTTGTGAACCCGAAAGAAGATCAAGAGCGTGATTGTCAATGCACAGCTGGCATTAACATGGAGGAAATTGAGCAATTAGAGGCAAAGTTGGGAAAATTAGTTCCCTGGAGCTTTTGGACCTCGAATTTCCTTGTATGTTCAATGTAATAATGTATAATGTTTATGATATTGTACTTTTAGTTTTTCTTCCTCCTCGACTCCTAAGAATATTGAGGTTTCTTTTTCAAATACCATTTACTCAGCCATCTAGCATAGTAGATAGAATTTTTGCTTTTATCATAAACTTATAGATAGCACCTCGTGTGCTTAATTGAAATAAAATAACTAAAATGTAGTGCATGGCGTACATTTTTATTTCTATCATTTGTAACGCATGGCGTACAAAGCAAAGATATCAATATAAAAAGTTTAGCGCGTAGCATAAAACTTGTCATCAGTTGCAGCGCATAGCATACGAAACTAGAATCAAAAGAAAGTGCAACACGTAGCATACAACTTATTTTCATTAGTCGCGGTGCATAGCATACGAAGTTGGAATCAATACAAAGAGTGCAGCGCATAGCATACAACTCGTATCAGACGTAACACATAGCCTACGAAGCTGAGATCATTACAGGGAGTGCAACATATAGCATACAACTCGAATCTATCTATCGCAGTGCATAGCATACGAAATTGAGACATCAATCACAAGAAATGCAGTGGGTACTGTACAAGACTCAAATTCATTATATTGAAGCTTCCAACTCTCGAACCCATGACTCACTCCTTTAGAGCTGGTGATACTTTGCAGGTTGAAATATTCCATTGTCTCGGGACCTAAACACCGTCCATTGTCTCGAAAGTATAACTTCCTCCTGGATATGCTTCCACGAGATTGTAAGGTCCTAACCATCTTGCAATACATATTTCGGTGCTTTAAGCCTTATCTTCCTCGCCTCAACTACACCTATTGGAAAGATTCCATCTCAAAGATAACTCACGATAGGTGTCATCCAAGATTCACCCTCCTCAAGGGCCATTACTGCCTGTTCCTCGAAACTGCACCAGTTCAAAGTCTTCAGATTCCCAAGTTCAGTGAAGCAAGCTTTCTTAAAGCATTTTCTTTGTGGTTTTCCTCCCTTGTCACCTGTCTCAGGGTATACGATCGAAAGCCACTCAACAAAGGCTTCACTACCTCCGGATACCGCTGCAAATTGCGTTCCATTGCCTTGTATTCTCCATTAACCCGCTGGACTACAATCTGGGAATCACTGTATATCTCTAAATCCTCCACTTTAAGCTCCTTAGCCAAGCACAACCCTGTAATCAAAGCCTTATACCTGGCATCATTATTCGTGGCCTTGAACGTAAAGTGCAATGCATACAGATAACCCTTTCCCTTGAAAACAAAGTGCAACGCATATGGATAACCCTTGCCTTCGGGACTAGTAAACAACACCCCTGCTCCACTTTTCCTTGAATGTGAGGAACAAAGTCAAAGTCACCTCAGCGTTAGTGCGAGGAAGAAGGCAGCAACGAACGATCGAAAAGAACTAGAATTTTTTTTCTAAAAAACAGAGAGAAAAAACAAGAAATTTTAGAGAAACTGCTTTTATACCATGATAAAAAGTAAAACCCGAACATGATTGTGGCTATGTGTATTCATATATAGTGAGTACAGACGGTACATACAAAGTATAAATAAATATGGAACAAGATATATACAAGACCAATCAGAAAGGATTTTCCTTTATTATCCCGATTCTAAATCAATTACCTCTATTAGTACCAATCGTTATCACACTGTTAAAAAAAATATTTGACCGTAGATATGTTTACCCACATGTAATAATGAAAATAAAAAGTTTATATTTAGAACTACTTGTTACAATGAATCCAACAATATTATATACAATAATATTATAACTCTTATATCTATTCAAATATGTGGTCAAACATTGATAGAGAATAATGTCCAAAAAGTAATTGTACAATTTGAATTGGGACATGGGGAGTAATAAAAATGATAGGTCCAAGTGTCCCTCACCCGAATACTTAGAATTTTGAGCAGCAAAGTCATCCTATAAAATTACGATTCAGATTTTATTTCTACAAATTAAAAATAGTCAAGAGGTCATTAATTCAAAACAATTTAAACTACTTATCAATAACTTCCTAATTATACTCATTGAAGGTAAACAAAAATTAATTTTGATTATTTATTAATAAAAAGTTAAATACTACTTCCTCTATTCCGGAATAGTTGACTCGCTTTCTATTTTCGCTCATCCCACATAAAATGACACATTTTAATTCTTACCCAAATGGTAAAGAATATGTTGTAAAATTCCTACAATATCATCTTTAACTTTAGCAACTCTTTGAATTGACATACCGTTTCCCAAAATATCCTTTTTTTTCACAAAAAACTCTCTGCCACATCAACTTGTATAAAATACCAAGTCAAATGTATGTGCCAATTATTCCGGGACGGAGGAAGTATATGTTTGTATAATAATAATAATAATAATAATAATAATAATAATAATAATAATAATAATAATAATATATGTGTGTGTGTGAGAGAGTATTTTGTGAATATAAAAAATAAATTTTGTATAAAATAATTATCACTTATAAACAATATATCGATACAAATATGAAATATATAATTATAATTACTCAATAGCTATATATATTAAATTTTAGCCAAATTATTTTTTTAAACACCCGTACAATGTACGGTTTCAATTATAAATAATATACTTCTAAAATTATAAAATATTCATAATTTTTATAAAGGAAATAGTAAAACTTTTCTCATTTAGAACTAGAATGAAAATAAATATATTTTGTTTACTAATGAAATATTTGTTGTGACTAACACCCATGCAATACATGATTTAATATTAAATTATTAGATTAATTAATATTTTAATTTATTTAAAACAATAATAATAATATAATTTATTGACTATTTATTAATAGTTAATAAATTATTAACTATTTATATTTAAATAATGTATATGTATGGAGTATTTTGTAAAACATAAAAATAAATTTAATATTAAAATACTAAATTATATAAAAAATACATTTATGCATATATGAAATATATTTATAATTAATCAATAACTGTAGAATGGATTTTAGTCAAATTATTCTTTTTTTACCACTTGTATAATGCACAAAGCACAACTAACTATAAACAATAAATTGTTATTTATCTCTTTTTTTTTAAGTAACAAAATTGCTCATTCACCAATAATCAGTAAGTACAATAGGCGACCAAATCGATCCAGCCAACTTCCTATCCCTCCTAACCAATCTGAGCTGTCAACTTATTAGCACATATATCCCTCAATTTTGGTTTCAACATAACTCAATAAACTATACAATTTACTATTCTTTCCACTACATTCACATTCTGTGTTGCCCGATCAAAACTCCTGCCATTCCCAAGCTGCCACACTACATACAACACCTCTGCAATTGTCATCTTCAGTATCTCAGACCTCCATCCTTTACCCCTGCAGTTCAACAACAGCCATTTCTTCTCTTCCTCCCAAATCCCAGGCTCCCTCTCCTTTCCCAGTCATTTCAAGATGTTTTACCGTAGTTGTTTAGTAGTTGCACATTCAAAGAGCAGGTGTTGGATGTCCTCTTTTGCTTCACGGAACTGACATTTCAGATCACTCTGAATACCAAACTTCTGTAGTTTTTGTTTTGTAGCCAACCTGTTTTGCCATGCCAGCCATAACATGAACACTGCTCTGGGCCTAGCTTGGTTACCTCTTATCACCTTGCGCCACTAAACATTTTCCTGTCTTCCTCTGAGACCAACATACATCGCCTTAACTCTAAATTCTCTATCCATTCTCATCTCTTTCCAGGCCTGCAATTCAGTCACTCTTTCTCTATTCTTCACCAGCATTTTCAGGGTTCTAGAGCTTTCAGCAGGAATTTTCAGAACCCCATTCTCCTCCGTATAATACTCGTTCATCCATTTCACCCACAGACAATCTTTTTTCCTGCTTAGGTTCCACAGCAGTTTGGCCATGAAAGCCTCATTCCGCTCGGCCAAAGAGATTATATTTAAACCACCTTCTTTCACAGGTCTGCATACCTTGTCCCAGGCCACAGGGGATCTCCTGGAGATCAGTTCCCCTCCACTCCATAGAAACGATCTACACACAGCCTCCATATGTCTAGTTACCTTTTTTTGGTATTGGAAAGCATTGCATTCAATTGCTTGTAGTGGCATATAGTACACTTTTAATCATCTGCACTCTTCCAGCATAGTTAAGCATTTTTGAGCTCCACTGTTTGATTCTCCCCACCATCTTCTCAATCAATGGTTGATGCATATGGATAGAGAGACTTCTACTTGTTAGTGGCACCCCCAAATATATGAAAGGCAATTGTCCTTCCTCAAAACCAGTAATTTCCTGTATTGCTTTCTTTTCCTCCTCCTCCACAGCTCCATAATAAGCCTTTATCATCTCACAAACTGAGCCTCTATCACCCTTAGACAACAGAAGCAAATCATAAGCAAATATCAGGTTTATAATGTTCAATCTATCACACATTTCATAGAAGCTAAACCTCTGATTCTCTTTCAAACCTTGCATACACCTGTGGAGGTACTCCATCACAATCACAAACAACAGTGGGGACAGTGGGTCCCCCTGTCTTAACCCTCGTTTAGCTTTTAGGATCCTGGAAGGCAGACCATTTACAACATATTTGTATGACAGTTTAAACACAATCCACTATCTATTTACAGAACTTACCTGGGATGCCCAACTCCTTTAAAACTTGCTCCACAACACACCACTCCACTGTATCATATGCTTTCTGCAAGTCCATCAGTAACATAACATTATCAGCACCATTCTTCCTTGAATATCCTCTGATAAGCTCAAACGCCACCAATATGTGATCATGAATGTTTCTCCCTGGAACAAAAGTTGCCTGTGATATATCCACTGTTTCCTGCAAAACTTCACTCAACCTAGCTGTCAAAATTTTTGAAATGATCATGTATATGGTGGTACAGCATGATACGGGCCTATAATCAGTTATTTTCATGGCATTTTGGACTTCAGGAATCAGTATAACAAGTGTGCAGTTTGCAGCCTTGTACATTATCCCCTTGTCAAAAAAACTCCTTAACTGCAACTTCCACATCCTTTTTCACCACTTCCCTATTGTCCTTGAAGAATCTGGAGTTAAAACCATCAATCCCCGGAGCTTTTAGGTCTCATATATCATCCAGTGTTGTTTTAATCTCCTTATCAGTGATAGCATGAGTCAATCTCCTTCTACTCTCCCTTGTCAAAGTTTTTCCCTCCCTTAGAACGGTTATATCAACAGCTTTTCGAGTTTCTGTTGATTTCCCCATCAGGTTTCCATAGAACTCAACTATCAGCTCTAAAATGTTCTCTTGGTTTGTGATTCTCTCACCATCTTCTCCATCTATAAAGGTAATCCCACTCTGATTATGCTTCCCTTTGATAGTGGCATAAAAATAGGAGTTGTTTCCATCTCCTAGTTTCAGCCACTCCACTTTTGCCTTCTGCCTAGCTACCTTTTCATCCACTTTAGTCCAGTATAATAGGCTTGAGTCATATCAATCACCTTCTAAATTTTTTGAGGGTTCATTCTATCTACCACCAGCTGCATCTGCGCCTAACCCAACTCCTCCCTGATCTCCTCCATTTTCCTCCTAGTGCCAGTCACTTTTTTCATCTGCTTTCTCAGTTCTCTTTGCAACCTAAGTAGTTTCTTCCACAACACTTCCATTGATTTCCCTGTTTCTGCCCCCTGCCAGCTTTGCTCAATAATCTCTTTTATGCCATCTCTCTCCATGATACAGTTAATGTACTTAAACATTTTCTGATATCTCTTCTTGTCTTCCTTCCATTGAATACTCACTAAAGAATGACCTGACACCCCATGTTCCATCACCTTGATTACTGCATTTGGATACTCATTAAACCAACCCTCATTACCCAGAACCCTATCTATTCTTGAGTAAATAACACCTTCACTGTGTCTATTAGACCAGGTATAATAGTCCCCTTGCATATCGCATTCAAACAGCCTTGTTTGATCCATCATTTCCTCTAACTCCCACACTTCACTTCTCTGCAATTCCTTCCCTCCAATTCTATCGTTGATTTTCAACACATTATTGAAATAACCTGCAACTATCCATGGACCACACCCCTGCCTAGCAGTTTGTAATTCTGTTATTGTCTTTCATAATCTCCTCCTCAGTTTCAGTAAATTAGCAGCATAAACAGCAGTCATTTGTAACATCTTTTTACATATGATAAACCATACTTCAAAATCCATCATCTGATCAGTACTTCTTCCGATGAGTACACTGATGACTTATAAGTGCACTGCCAATAAGCTTAAGGTTCTGATTCCATCTTTCTCTTCTCCCTTTGGTATGCGCAAGCAAGCCTGTCAAGAAAGTAAATTAAAATGGTTACTTTTTCTCGTATATTACGAAACTAGGATTTTTGATTTGATTGATTGAAATACCTAGAAATGACCTGAGTTCGACCAAGTTTCTTGGTTTGATACCCCCTGACTATGTGTCCAAAGTGAAAACCTCCTCCATTCTGGGACGGATAATGATGATGTACCAATGATCACTATCGGAAAATTATGTTAACAAATTAATGAAACGGAAGTGGTTTGAAATGTGAATGTAATTATTAGGAAGAAATACTTACATTCTTATGTAGGGTACGATGTAGAACTCGGGATCCGTTGCCTTCATTGTTTCCCAAATTTGTTTGAAACGGAGTTCGACCTCCTGCTCAAAGTTGTTCAGGTTGCCACAGTTTGATAGGCAGAATTGGACGCGGTCTGAATTAGTTTCTCATATTTTCTCACATGGGTGCCTGTAACGTTAATGATACTGAAAATGAATTCCTGATAATATAAAAAAACATTAAGGCTGTAAGTTTTGAAACTCACCCCATGCACACATCGACATGCGCATTATCGATCCAGATCATCGAACGCATGTTCCCCAGTTTCTTCCGGAACTCTACCATAACTTCTATTCCAACACTACAGGTGTAATGGCGTGCGAATATTGATGGTCGGAACACTGGGAAGAAAATGCAGTCCTTATTCTTTATCATTTCCAAGATAGCGGTATTTACTTCCTTTATGAATTGCCCCATGATCGGCCAATCTGTCAGATCTCATTTGTTGACAATCTGCGAACGTGAAATGATAAAAAATGATCACTTGAGCATGTAGTATTGAACTATCGTTGCTAATGAATAATAATGGTACTCTCTTTAGTGCATTACCTGTTTTGGCAGTCTATTTGTCTTGGTCTTGTAGATGGCCGAAAATTAGCCGTCGACTGGGATTTTTGCTCGCCAGTATCCTGTACAAGGATTAATGAATACGGATACGCAAAAGTACTTTGAGGAATTGAAAAATAATGTGTTACAAGAATGTACCCCATCGTCGCTGGTGAGAATCATAACCCCATTGTCATCGTCATTTGTATCACTTCCGGCATTGACATCATCGATGTTACTCGGTTGCTCATCTGCCTTGCCTATTAAGGACACCAGCCAATCCACGACGCTATTGAGCGCCTCTCCAACATTATCGAAGTGGTGGTCCGCCGAGGGCAATCCCTCCCTAGGACGAAGAACTGGCTCGCATACTCTCTCTCGAGCAACACTACCTTGTTGGGCATCCCGACGACAAGATACCTGTCGCAGCCCATGGGCAACCATTTTCTTCTTCCCGGCAATGTCTTTAATGAAAAGAGTCACATGTTCTCCAACCTGTTCGTATAATATTTTAGTGAATAGATAAAATGGTTATGGAGATATTTCATATGTGTATTTCAATGTATATGACATGCATAGATTATTGAAGGTGTACCTCTTCATTTCCTTCTCCAACGTTGGGCTCTTCACCGAACTTTGTAGCAGCTACAGCAATGTCATCTATCACCTTCTCTATAAACTTTTTGGGATTGTCAAGGCCTGGCGGAATATGAACACAACAATAGCTCCAAGTACGATACCATGGCTTTCACGACTGGCTGATCATTAGATGGTCTCCTCTGGGCTGTTTCTTTGGCTGAGGAACTGCTACCGCACTTGCTGCAGGAAAAATGAGGAGCAGCCACCGCTGTGGGTAGACCCTTCTGAGTTCCCCTGTACCTGCCCAGGTGATCCTTTTTCTTTGTCACTTTTATGAGGATGTCTTCACCCGGCTGCAGCTCCAATGCTCCTTTTTCCTTAAGCTTATTCAATTTCAACTGAGAATCACATAGGAATGTAATTGTTTATATGAGTAATGTGAAATACACTTAAAAATTAATTTAAATGGTCGATTTTGGTGTAACTAACAATGTCAGGTGTGATCTTCTCAACCTTTTTCGATGTGTATAACCCATTCTTATCTTTGTTTGCCTCAAGGTAGACAAGAGATCTGTTAGGTGTGAAATCCTTTTGACTGAGTTGTTGCTCAATCTCCTTGTCAGGGAATCCCTCGGCGGTCAACCTCATTCTCTCCTTCTGCTTCAGCTCCTTAGTCAATTTGTCACAAAAGTATCGATTACCCCTTCTTCCCATGTGGTGCGTGTAATCCCTACCCTTGTTGCGTTCAATATTTGTCACCCCGAGCCTCTGATATTGTTATAAATAAAATTTTAGTTGAATAGAATTTGTGGGAAACATAGCTCTTAACAAGTATTAATTTTTTCATCATACCTGAAAATTCGGATACCGGCGCCTCTTTTCAAACAAGTGTCATTCGTCTTCATCCATACACTTGTACTTCTCCAATGCTTGTATTCCTGTTTTATTGATACATTTGTCCACGTCGTGAATAAACCAATTTGCCACATTTGTCTTCCAATTCCTATGTTGATTTGTTGTTCTCTATGTAACCTCCTTCTTCAATATTTCTAGTTACTTGTCTGTCACAGGTGTTTCAGTTGTGAAGCTCTCCTGGAACAAATCATATGAAAAGGGATGCCATTAATCACGTCTTCGCTAAAACTTTACCGTGAATCATTTTTTTATTTACAATTGTTGAGAGTCTTACCAGAACATCCTTCCATGCCTCTTCCTTAACATCTTTAGGGGCATCGCTCCAATGTTCGCATGTGCCAAATCTGATGCGGCGCCGAAAAGCGTAATTGCCATAAGTGTGCCACGCTGACCAATTCTTAATACATACTGCTTGATTCCCACGGAACTCAAACGCAATAGGAGTTGGAGTGTTATGCTTTGCTAACATCATAGACTGGCACGTGCTAGTTTCTCGCCTCCTCAAATAACTTTTTACCTCAAACTTGTCACATCCTTCTCCATTTTTCCCTCTAGCTTTTGTCAAATCGTCGTCTGCTTCATTAACAGTTGGCCTTCCTTTGATAGTGCTCTTTCCTTTTCCTTTGCGAATTAGTGTTTTGGACAAACTGTTTACTGGCGTCTACTCCTTCAACGTCCCCTACAATGACATCAGCCATCAGTTTGCTGGCGTCTACTCATTTCTAGGCATTTCAATCATCAAATCAAATATCCTAGTTTGGTAATATACGAGAAGAAGTAACCATTTTAATTTACTTTCTTAACATGCTTGCTTGTGCATACCAAAGGGAGAAGAGAAAGACGGAGCCAGAACCCGACTACACTTGGAAAATCAACCACATCATGGTAAGTCATTATATCATTTCATCCCTCAAATTATATGTTTAGGGTTAGTAATTACATTTACCTTTCCTGCGCAGTACCGAACCTAGAATGGTTTGTGGCAATGCGGGTACTCCATCATGCTCTTCATGGAAGAATTTGTTAACCACCTAGAGACAAACAATATCTTGGAGGTAAACCTTGCATCTCAAAATTTGTTATTATTTATCTCTAGTAAATGCAACATTATTGACTAACAGTATAAGTTTGAAATTAACAGATTCTCCTGGAGGGCTAAGGGTCGTACCATGTATACGAAATTCAAGGTGTAGCAGAGAGGTGGTGTGAGGCTTGGCTTGGAGACTACCACTAGTAGGCAAACACTACGTTACAACTTCTGGATGATAAGAACGACATAATAGGTTAATGGTTTATTTTGAATGGTTGATGATATTAGAATTCTATGGATGATGTTTGGTTATACTAAACTTGTGTAATTTTTTACTTTGTTTCATTCCATGCTTAAGATACTTCTTCTGTTTCATAGTTAAAATAATGTTCGTGTATTTTGCGAGCGATATTTTCATAATAGAATGTTTCAAATTTCTTACCAATTTAAAGGTTTAAAAGTTAATAATAGTTCACAGGTACTTCTTCCCACCTTTACTATCACCCTATTTGGATCCCACACATCACCCGAATTCTGCCATTCAAATGGTCCTTGTAATTGTCAGCAAACCTCAACTTCACACCAAATTTTCTTTTAAAGTTTTCAGCTTTTCCTTCTTAACCCTGGTTTCCAGTATCATAGCAATTTCTACATTCAAAGCCTTGAGACGGGAGCTAATCTCACTTGTTTTTGCTGGTTTATTAAGCCCCCTAACATTCCAGATTGTAATCATGGAACATGGCCATTGTGATCTGCTCGATCTTTCCAAATCCATAAATCCAAGGCATGCTCCCAATTACTTCCTCATCATCATCTTCCCTCAGCTCATTTACCACATGCTTCCCATTCTTTCAAGTTTCTCCAGTATTTCCATTCTCCTTTCCATCCTTGCTCAGACCCTCACCAGCCTTTGCATCAGTTTTAGTCACCACTTCTCTTAGGGTTCCAGTCTGATCTTGCTTCTCCTCAGTCCTGGTTTTTATTTTCCACTTCTGTGTGATCTTATGCTGAGTTTTCTGCACCTTACATATATGCCCTCCAACCATACATATATTACAGTAGGGTGATTTCCACTCACACTCAATCTCATGTAAGATCCTCTCCTTTTCTGATATTTTGACACAGTTTCTTTCAACTGCTGAGTGATGTCAATGTCAACCAGGATTCGAGCAAAGGATACCCTAAGCTTATTGGCAGTGCACTCATCAGTCATCAGTGGTTTACCTATTACACTGTCAATCTTCCCTAGACTCTTAGCGACCCCCCCTTAATCCAAACTGGCCAATGTTTTGACATCTCTCTCAAGGACCCATGCTCATAACAGTGTCCCTGTCCTCCCTTGACTGAAACTTGAGCAGGAAATACCCCTCATCAGTATAGTACAGATCAGGTAAGGCTACAAAGGACCAGAATCTCTGCATAAAATTCTTTTCAACAATTAAGGTTAACTCACTCCTAAGCACATACATAATCAGTGTATCCTTCCAGAAATCAAATCCCACATTGCATATCTTCCCCTACAATCTCAACCTCAACTTCTCCATTCACAATATTCAGTGTTGTAAAATCGATTTTTATTCCATTTGATTGTAATCTATTGCCCTTTATCACATCTACCTACAGTCTCTTGACAGTTTTCCCTTCAAAATTCAATCTCTCCCCCAAATTAACATCAATTGGTACCTGGGGATTCACCGGATTCATTTCAACCTTCGCATCCTGACCTGTTGATTTCTTCGTTTTCTGTCCTTCCCTGCCATCTTTCTCTATCTTTTGAACCTTCGATTGACTGCTAGTACTGCCTACTTCAAACACGGTACTCTACTTCTTCAGCAACGGCGTGACCACCAGTTTCTTTGGCCGGCCTCGCCCCTTCCCCATGATCGCGATCTGTGAGACACCTTCAGTGCGTGAGATCGCCCGCAGTCAACGAGAGCATTTTCCCACTTTAATCCGTATATATATTTAGAGTGCGTCTGGAAGACGGTATTTCCATAAGTCAAGGAAAGATCAAGGTTTAAAGTGTAAATTAGAAGAAATTAAGATAAAATTTTTGGGTTGCATGAGCCGGGTTATAAATTTTATAACCACTACATGTTGCATACTAAATCTTTAATGTTGCAACTAAGACTTTTTACCTTTTATTATTCGAATTAAACTCATCTTTCCATAAGCATATGGAAAGACCGTCTTTCCCAAGAATTATAAATATTTAGTAAAGTTATTCTTAAAAAGAAAATAGTAAAAGTGTTCTTAGTTGGAAGTAGAATAAACATATTTATATTTTTTACAAATAATATTTTTATAATTAAAAAATATAATTGTGATTTTGAATTGAATGAAAATTAATTATAATTTTATGGCAAAATCTTGGGAAAGACGGTCTTTCTATAATCTTATGGAAAGACGGGGTTTCATTAAAATAATAAAAGGTAAAAACGTTTTAGTTGCAATATTAAAATTTTAGTATACAACATGTAGTAGTTATAAAATTTATAACCCAGTTCATGCAACCCAAAAATTTTATCTTCATTTCTTATAATTTACACTTTAAACCTTGGTATTTCCATGACTTATGGAAAGACCGTCTTTCAAGAGACGGACTCTAATTTTATAGACTATTTAAATATTAATAGGATTAAAAAATATTTATTTTATTTGAATAACTTATATTTAATTTACGAGTGCGTCTCTTGAAAGACGGTCTTTCCATAAGTCATGGAAAGACCAAGGTTTAAAATGTAAATTAGAAGAAATTAAGATAAAATTTTCTGTTGCATGAACCGGGTTATAAATTTTATAACTACTACATATTGCATACTAAATTTTTAATGTTGCAACTAAGACCTTTTACCTTTTATTATTCAAATTAAACCCTGTCTTTCCATAAGCTTATGGAAAGACCGTCTTTCCCAAGACTTTGCCTTAATTTACTACATTTTATTTTTATAATTTAATTACCATTAGCTGAGGATCGTTATCTTCGTTGATATATGAAATAACAGAATAAACGAACATTAATCTTAAACGAGAATCAACCAGAATAACAGTAAATACAAACATGTAAGAAAATAGTGTGAACAGTAAAATTGAATAGTAAATGTGAATAGTGATAGTGAACAGTAAATGTGAACAGTAATTATGAGCAGTAATTATGAACATTAAAAATTAGTGAACAATAATTATGATTAGTGATGAACATTAACTAGTGAACAGTAACTAGTGAACAGTAACTAGTGAACAGTAACTAGTGAACAGTAATTATGAATAGTAATTTTAGTTGACAGTGAAACAACGGAGTGAATAACAGAAAAGAGCGTTTTCAATTGAATAGAATTCTTTTTATTGAATAGATTATTAAAAGGCTTACAAAGTAGTGGAAATCAAGTATGAACATTGATTTCAGATGGAGGAGCTCGTACAAGAGAATGTACTAGAAGGGGCGATTAAATCAAGCGTGCTTTACAAATGAAATGAAGTACTTATAGGAAAACATTTGAATTCTAATCTATTACAACTTGGAATCCGAATTTGGGATCCATCAATCTGGAATGTTGGATCTGCATTGTTGAATCTGGACCTTCCTTTTCTTTGATGAGTGGGGAGTGGGTCCCGCCACTACTTGGTGTCTGGTGACTGATTGAATTAGTGGGATTCGGAGCCCACCATTATTTGTTGTCTGCTGCTTTGTTGAATTTGGTGGAAGCTGGGATCCACCACTTTGTTGATTGCTTTCTGATTTTGAATTTGGTGGAAGCTGGGATCCACCTTGTCTGCTACTTTCTTGACTTTGAAGGAATCTGATGGTGGAAGCTCGGATCCACCTGATCATTTGGATTAATGCTGGAATACGTCATTGCTTACGATAGTCCCTACATTTCATATGGATCTTGACTATCTTGGAGGTATAATTGGTCATCTGTCTCCTGCTTAATGGATTGTTGTTGTTGTCTGGCAAATTCTCGATAGAATTCAAGGGCCTTCTGCATTTCTTCATCTGGCTCCTGTTTTGGAATCTGTGTAACTGGTTGTGGTTGAGTGGGTGTTGGACATAGGATATGAGGTTGTGGAATCCTGCTAGTTGATGGTCCAATGGGTGTTGGACGATGAGGTTGAGTAGGGGAAGGAAGTGTTTGTGGAGTCAAAGGTTTGAATGCTATCTTTAATTTTTGTCCTGTTTGAAAATAATGGGTTACTGCTTTTTTGGAACAAAACTCAGGGTTATAATTGATCCACCATTTAATTTTGAATTGTCTGATTAATGAAAAAGGATTGGAAGGGTAAAAAGGTTTGACTTGGAAACTCCAAGCAAATATCCAAGGTACCCTAAACATGGAATGGAATAAGATCTTTCTCACATGTGGTTTTGAATGGATAAGTGTTTGCTGGCAAAGGTTTTGGAATGTATTAAATCCATCTAATATGGGTGGTGGATAGATCTCAGTAGATGGCCCAAATTTGAACCACCAATCCATGAACCAGTCTGGAATACGATTATTAAAATTGGAATGGAAATTAATGAACCAGGAATGGTCAAACGATCTATAGAAGAAAGTTCGATACCAAGCCTGTATATAATCAGTATAATTAAATCCGGTGGGGAAATAATCAACTGAGAATGGAGTGACTGGATGAATATTGGAAACTTGCTGAGGATTTAAAATCTGTTTAATATAGACTTTGGAATATTCTATCCAATTTGGGTCCTGTTTGTTGGGAATGTGTTGAATATCAATGGATTGGGTATCTACAAGAATTAACTCATAATATTGTTGAGTTTTATGTACGTCTGCTGCCATCCATAGGGATGATGGCAAGAATAAGTTGGAAACAAAAATCTTTAGCTGTGGAATATCGGGCTCTGAATCGAAATGAGTTGTCAAAATATGTTCTGGATTGGGCTTATCGAAATATGTGGAAGTAGGTTTGGGATTGCTGGAAGAGGCCTGTGGAGTAGGTAATGGAGTATGGGCTCGTTTTAGAGGAGTAAAATTGGAGGTTAGAGGAGGAATTTTATTCTGAATAAGCCTGGAATGGGGAGTCTGTGCAATTGTGGAATAAGTGAGTGAAGGAAAACCTTCTAATGGAATTAATGGAGTAACAGATGGAGTAAGAGGCCTGAGGTTTGCATAATCTTTACTGGTTCTGGAATTGGATGAACTTGATGATTTTGAATCACTCATGGTGTCCTGTGAGGAATTCACGAGTCAGGAAATCTGGAATAGAATTTTCTTTTCCTTTGATAAATTGAATATCAAAATCAAAAACTGATAAAATGGCTTGCCATCTGGCAAAAATCTGTTTTGAAACTAAATTCTTCACATCTTTTTGCAAAATATCTTTTGCTGATTTGCAATCAATGTTTAATAAAAACTTTTTATTGTATAAATCATCTTGAAATTTTGAAATGCATAAAACAAAGGATAAAACTTCTTGTTTTACTGTGGAATAATTCTTTTGTGTATTAGACCAAAATCCTGAATGATATCTTACTATAGAGATTTTTCCTAAATGTTTTTGTTTTAGTATGCCTCCATATCCTATGTTGGATGCATCTGTTTCTACTATCATGAATGCTTCTGGATGTGGAATTCCTAAACATGGTAGTGATTTAGCCTTTATTTTAATTTCTTTTACTAAATTAGTATGCTCATCTGTCCATACAGGAGGATTTGATTTCAGTCTTTCATATAATTTTTTACATATAATTTTAATATTGGGAAAGAAATCTGAAATGTAATTTACACATCCTAAAATTCTTTGTAATTGATTTTTATCTTTTATTTCATCTGGAAATTTTTTTGCAAAATCAATAGATCTTTGAATAGGTTTAATTGTTCCTAAATGTACATTGAATCCAAGAAATCTAATATGTGTTTGGAATAATTTCATTTTAGGTTCGGATATGACCAAACCATTGATTTTCATTATTTTAATAGAATATTTAAAATTTTAAAATGGCTATCAATTGTATTAGAATAGACTAACACATCATCAATATAAACTATGACAAATGTTGAATAAGGGTTAAAAATATCATTCATTATTTTCTGGAATTCTGATGGTGCATTTTTTAATCCAAATGGCATGACATTCCACTCATATTGACCGAATGGAACTACAAATACCGTTTTGTACTTATCCTTTTCATCTATTTGAATTTGCCAATATCCTGATTTTAAATCAAATTTTGAAAATACTTTTCATTTACTAATCTATTAATCAAATCTCTTTTATTAGGAATGGGATACCTAATCCATTGTAATACCTTATTTAAGGGTTTATAATTTAGTACTAACCTAGGAACTCCTCGTTCCTTTTCTGCATTTTTATTAACATAAAATGCTGAGCAGCTCCATGGAGATTTGCTTTTTCTTATTAATTTTTTATCCAAATGATCTTAAATTTCTTGCTTACATAATTCTAATAATTCAGCATTCATTTGAATAGGTCTTGCTTTAGTGGGAATGTTTTGTTCATCAAAATCCTTTTCATATGGTAATGATACTATATGTTTTTTCCTATCCCAAAATGCATTGGGATGGTTTGAACAAATTTGTCTTTGGAATTCTTGTTCTAAATTCTTTATCCTTTCTTTTATATTTTTATGTCCTAATTGTTCTTCTATTTTAGAGTAACTCAATTCTTCTTTTAGAAATAAAATATCTTTTTGTTTTCTATTTAAAATACATATTCTTTTATATATTGAATTGGTTTGTAACAAATGTAATTCAATTTGACTAGGAGGACTAATAAAAGAAAATAGTAATTTTTTGCCTAATATTTTTGTACTAATTTCTTCTTGAATCTTTTTGAAAGGGGTTATTTGATATAAAAATGGATTTCCTAATACTGCATCATAAGATACATTTTCTAATATCAAAAATGAATGTTTAATACAATAATCATTATTACTAATATATCCATTGGATAATTTTTTCTTAATAATCATTGGAGTACCATTTGCTGCTGAAAGCTGTTCATTAGTTTTTTCTAAATATTTACTTGGAATTATTCCTGACCTAATACATGATTGGTCTGCTCCACTATCAATTAAAGCTACAATAGTTGTGCTAAAATCTTGGACTCCAATTGTGACTAAGGAATACCATTTTTCCATATTAATTTTATTAATAACATTAAAGAATTGTTGATTTGTGGGAATTTCTTTTGAAATAAGAATATCAGAACTACTAGGTGTTTCTAATGATATTAAATTTCAATTCTAATTCTAAATCTTTTTCTTTCAAATCATTTAATTCTGTTTTAATATTACGAATTTCATTTTTTAGCAAAGTAATTTCTTTTCTTAAACCTTGAGTATCTGTTGAAGCAATTATTGATTTTTTCTTGTCTAATTCTGAATATTTTTTAATTGTCTGACTTAGACTAAAGGCTTCTGTTATTCTAGGTTTATTTTCTTCTAGTACCAAATTTTTTAATCTTTGAATGTATTCTGTTTTATCCTCAGAATTTTCTATTTTATCTATTATGTCTAATAATTCTTTTTTCTTACCATGTGTACTATTTAGCATATTAATAGTTGGAATTTTACATTGACATATACTATCAGAATCACTAGAAGAATCTGAATCTGACTCATAATTTGAATGTTCATTTTCTGAATCATCAATTAATATAGCTAATAGCTTATTCCTTAATTCTATATCTTCTAATGCATTAATTTTCTTTTCTGTTTTACAATAATTTGCAGTATGTCCAAACTTTTTACATTTGTAACATTGAATATTTTGAAATTTGTCTTGTTTTTTATGAAACTTCTTTTTCCTAGGTTTTTCATAATCTTTTTTGTGATATGGTTTTTTATAGTTAAAATTATCTCATTTTTTATAATATTTATGTTTTCTAAATTTATTTTTCCTTATATGTTTGTGCTGAGAGGATGGGGGTTTTAGTCCTGTTATGCCAAATTATTGGCAAAATGATCCCATCTCTTTTCTTTCTGATCCATATTTGTGTTGAATTTTTAAATCTTGACATAAAGTTAAAGCTTCTTTTTTAACAAAAGCAAATATTTGTCCAAAAGTTATATCATTATAATTTATCTTTTCTATTCCTAATGCTTTACTTAAATTTGTTAGTATCCTTTGAGAAAATAAATTTGGTAATCCTATTATAAATTTTTCTTTCCAAAATGGTGAACTTGAATCTGTTTTTCTAAATACTTGAGTTAAAAATATATCTTTGTACCATTTGAAATCAGTTAAAGTGGGGCATCTTAAATTAGTTAGACATATTTTTGAACTTTCTAAGGCTTCTGCAGGATTTCCTACAAAATACATAGATATAGTGTATAATAAAAATGCTGATCCATCTGGGACCATGACAAATTGAATGTTATTATCTTCTCCTTGAGTCTCTTCTGACTCATGGTTCAGTATAGCTTGTTTATCTTCTAAAGAGAGATAATTATCCCACCATCCCTTTAATTGTCCTGTAAATCCTGTTACTAATAACATAACTATATTTGGTTCTGTTGGAGTTATGGTTGCTTTATAAGCTACTTTAGCCATTCCCATTTCTTGTAATAAATTTAATATTTGATATTCTGATAATCCATCTATGTTCCATTGATAAATTGATGAACCATCATAGCTTTTGAATGAATGAAGATTTTCTTCATATTGAAGATCTGGAGGTGTTGGCTTTGGGTAATATGCTTTTGTATTATGGTTTTTCCAATTATATTTTAATTTATTAATATGCATATCGGGTTTATTTTCCACTTGTTCTTGGAATTGTTGTTCTATTGAATTTATTTGGTTTTCAAACTCATTTTCTGTTTCTACTTCTGTATTTTCAGAATAAGAACTAGTTGACCATCTGTGTCTATTGGATTTACCTCAGATATTACTCCTATTTGCTTAGAACTACTTGGTTTATCAGTTGGTCTGAGAGATAATGATTCCTCCATTTTCTTTGAAAACGGGGATACTTGAAAGTGAGGTTTTGAAAACGTGTTTTGGAATACTTCTGTTTTATTATTTAATTTAGTATCTAATTTAGTGAAAATAAAATCAACTTGATTTGCTATAGTATGTAATAATTGATTAGAATAATTATTCTGCTGATAGATCTTTTTAATATCTGCTAAATTTGTTGAATCTGTATCATTTCCTGGTCTTCCTGACTTGAATGGAGAGGCAATTACTGTGGTTTCCTCAGTAATAATATGGACTGATTGGAGTGGTGGATGAATAGAACTAACTACTGTATCATTTGGTAATTTCCATTTTTTGTAAAGATTAGATTGTACATTTATAACTGGAATTTCTGTATAATTATCCTTTCGTATTAAGTGTTCCTTTTTTAAATAGTATCCTAACCACATAAAAATTTTCATTTTTCTAATTTTTTTTGTTGTAAGTTCATTATAAAATTCTTTTTTAATATGTTGTCTATTGTCTATACTTAGTTTTTCAAACCATATTCTATTTGTAGTATTTTCATGACTATAATAATCATTATTTAAATATATCTTATCTATTGTAAATTCATTAGTATTAGTCATCATATTAATTTCAGATTGTTTCATTTGACTAAGTGTTGGAGAACCTATTGAAGAATTAGTGTCTGGAATTAGTTCTGGTAAAGGGGAAGAATATCTTATTTTTGTTTCCTGTAAATATGTTGGAATATTAGATGTTGAATGTCTATGGGTTCTATAATTATCTATACTTGAATACCTAGAAGATTGTCCTGAATAGAATCTACTAGACATAGATTTGTTAAATTTTATTAGAATTTTTCCATCATTTTGTTCTTCTATTTCTGATGGTTCAGTAATTCTAACATTCCTTTGAATACCTATTGGTCTTTCTGCTAATATCTCTTCTGGAATAGTTATTTCATTCCATTTTAATAATTTAGGTGTTTCTATTGAAATATTATCTGAATTAGTTGTTACATATACCGATTCATCTTTTTCTGTTGGATTTAATCTTAATGCTGTTGGAATCATGGATTGCATTAATTTAAAATATACTCTATAAATTAATACAAAATGTTCTGTATCATTTACAATTCTATCCTGTTTTAATTGAATGTCTAATTTTAATGAATTCATAATGTGCGGATCTGTTAAACTTACTGAGTAATTTGGAATACAATCAAATCTAATTGTTCCATTGCATATATTAGTTTGTACCATCGCTAAAATTGAATCTTTATATCTTATTAACCTATCATCTCTTAATGCCATGAACATGGGTGTATCTATTCCTTACCTTACTAAAGGATGTAATGCTATTTGAACTAAGCCAAAATGTAAAAACTTATAATTTTGTTCTTTATATTTTTGAATAGCCTGGGATGATAATAATCTAATTGATTGTACTTCTTGATTCATAGGTAATATTTCTTCATGAATCTTAATTGAATATAACTTATTAAATTCTAATATGCCTTGTTGATAAATTGATTTTAATGTTTTATTTGGTAAAATCTGTTGAATTTCATGACTTTGTAAAATATTTGAAGAAGATGTAGATCCTGTACTAGTAGTACTGGAGCTTCCGAATAGAAATCTTTTAATCCTTTCTCCCATGTTAAAATTATTATTAATTGATCCGGTTTCTGATGTACGAATCACGTGTATCTTAACAATACCACAGTTATACCAACGAGAACCACCCTTTTTCACTCTTTGACGGGCTAAACCGAATTATAGGTATAAACACATAAGTGGTGTTATTAAGACTTACAAGTCCGTAGGTACAGTAAGATGAATCAACTTATAATGGTACTAACACTTCAATGGGGACTATAATTAATAATAATGATTACAGTATTAGATTGACTTTTTTTAAAAAAATCATAAAGCAACTTTTCTCTTCCATAAAAATATCATAAAGAAATTGTGCCCACGTTTCTCTTCCATGCTCAGAAGTTCAACAGATAAGCATTCAGAGGTAAAGTTTCTCTACTCTTATCATTTTCAATCTCTCTGTACCTCAAGCAAGATGATAGCCCCAACACTGAAGTGTCACAGTTGCATTTCCAAATCATAGTAGAGGCACTATATCTATTTTTCCCAGCTTTTATAATTTCCAACTCATTTCATCAAACGGAGTAATCAACTTTTTCCCTTCAAAACGCATCCCCTCAATCGAACGGATCCAAAATCAATGAATTCGAAGAGAAAAATGAAATGACTTTTGCTCTCCCTCGCCGGCTCACGTAATTAGGGACGGATAATTTGTAGATTCGAAAAAAATAGCTCAAAAGATAGGAAACATTGGCTCGCTCTGTTTTTGTTTAAGAAGGAAAAAAGAGAGATCTTGTTTGAGTTGAAGAGGGAAAAGGAGAGTATGGATCAGGGTTGCGCAGCTTTTGAAAGAGAGGGATAACTCAGAAAGGAGAAGGAAGGAGAGGGTTGTGCAACTTTTGGGAGGGATAACTCAGAAAGGAGGAGAGGAAGAAAGATGAAGGAGAAGGAGGGGGAAGTGACGCGCATTGATTGTAGACTCCTCGATTAAGATTTAAAATATTTTGGAAACAACAAAATTTAATTGCAGCAGTCTTTTAACCATTAAAAACAATAAAGTTAATATAGAAATTATTTTTTAAAATTATTTATTTGTGGCAAGCTGACCTGGCAAGATGCGGGTGCCTCTTGTCCAAAAAATTGTTATTTTAGTAGTATTCATAGAAGATTATGGAGTGAGACAATTTTAGTCCTTCCCTTGTTCTTTAAAAAGTCAAGTTTCTAATATGAGAAAGGGGCATAAATAATCTTATATAATTGATAAGAGTGTAGATATAACCCTGCAATAACGAAAGTGCAGATATAACCCTGCGATAATTGAAAGTGTAAATATAACTCTGGTCAGTCAATGCCGGAAATAATAGCTTTAGGGTTATATTTGCACTAAAAAATAAGTTAGGATTATATTTGCACTAGAAAACAAGTCAGGACTATATTTGCACTTTCTCCAACATATAGGGCTATATTTGCATATTACCCTTCTAATAATAAAGTGTTATATTTTGTCACAATACTGTTCCAAAAGGCCAATCCCATCTTGGAGCAACTCACTTCAATGGTATTCTCTCCATCCAAAATTTAGAATCTCATCTGCTGAACTAAAATAGAATTATAAACTCACTCTAATTATGGAAATCTCGAAATTCAAGTCTATACACCATCTTTTACATTATCACATGTTCATACAGAAACTGATTCTGTTTTACATGTATTTTAAAGGATGAAATGAAGTCTAGAAGCTGCTTGAGCTTGCATCTGTTCAGGTTTTTCCAGTGCAAATGCAAAGATGTTCACTGAGGCTGCAGCCGAAGATCATCCATAAACGGGCTCTGGTTGGACTTTTCTCCTTATCCTGAGAAGGATCACGAGTTTAAGCATACGATCTTTTTTAAGAAAAATGAGGATGCTGAGATACATTAGTAACTAAATGATTTCTTTAGTTTGAGGAAATCCTGATTTATCATTAGTGTTTGCCGTTGAGCTTGTTTGGCCCTCTCTTTTTTCACTTATACCCATCAAGTTCTCATTTTGTTTCCCTGATATGCCAACTTAATTAGCTGAACCCAGAGACTGATGAAAAAATAATATCGAGCCCTACTGATCCAGAGTTCAATCCAAAATTTTATACTCGAGTTGATATGAAAAATTCAACATCAAGTTGACATGAACGGAATAACACATCTAGCAGAGGAGAAAATGCGATCTATCTGCATGCACAAAACAGAAAGTGTTTACAGGTTATCTACAAGAAAGCCATGAGAGTGAAGAGCCCAGTTTACTTTAGAGCTGGGTTTTAAAAAGCACGCTTAAGCGCGCTTAAAGCGCTACCTGAAGCGCTTTGTATCGAGAAGCGCTGATACAAACTGGAAGCGCGCGTTTCCGAGCGCTTTTGTTGAAGCGCAAAGCGCTGGAAAAAGCGTGCTTTCTGTCTTTTTACTGAACTGGGCTTTTTTTTTTGGTTTTCTCTTTTTTAAATGAACGGGGTTTGGGCTGAATTAGAATAGTATTAGGGTTAGTTTAACTTAGGAAATTAAACAAAAAAGAGAGGAAGGATCGGTTAGAATATCTCTTCTTCACGAAAGCAGCTCTGTTCGCGATCATGATCATGATTTGACATGGGATGTTGTTTCTAAAGCCTCGGGGGCAGGTGAGCCTAGCTATGTTACAAGAGCTAGAACCATGAGAAAGGACAAAGGGAAGAGCCTTCTTAAGCCCTTTTCTAGTTCAATGCCTCGAAGAATTAACATTGTTGATGAGGATGAGGATGAGGAAGAGATCGAGGGAGATGTGGGAAATGATATTGAAGATGACATGGAGTTTAGGGATGGAGATGAGTTTCATAGGGATACTTTTGGTGAAGATGATGATGATTTTTCCGATGACTAGAGATTAGAGCCAATGATTTCATAATAACTTTAAGAATCTTTCGATCTTAGTCGTTTAGTACTTTTTATCACCCTTAAAACTTTGAATTTGGTATTGTGTTGAATGTTTTATTTGTATTTTATGATATTATGTTATTATTCTAAGTTGTATGTTGTGTCTTTATTGAAATAATCCTAGTACATGATTTGCGAGCGCTTTTTCCCGAAAAGCGAGCGCTTGCACTCAGCGCTTCACGCTTCAGTAAATTTTACCGAGAGCGCTTCGCTGCACTTTGCGCTTTTTAAAACCCAGCTTTATAGCAAAATAATGGAAATTTACAGAGCTGAGATGGAAGAAAGGTCAAGCAGAATGAAAACCTAGGTAAACAAGCCAAGGGAAAGACTCCGGATAAACTAGTCCTTGAGCCAGACAAATTCAGAATTGCTCCTTTGTTTTCTAATTTAAATACTCATCTAATAAAAACAAAAAATTAACTTAAGAATTTTCCTGATTAACAACATCAAAAATGGGGAAAAAACCAAAAGCAACTACTCCCTCCGTCCCAACTCAAACTGCATACCAATCAATCATTATCACGTTATTCAAGAAAAGTGTTTAACTGATAACATGTTTAACTACGTATAATAACGGCAAATAAAAAGTTGATATTTAGAAACTACTTGTTACGACAAATTCAACAATATTACATACGATAATATTGTTACTCATATATCTATAAAAATATGCGGTTAAACTTTGATAGATAATAGTGTCCAAAAAATAAGTGTGCAGCACCAACAATATACTTCATCGTCTAACTCAATCTGTAAACACTACTATGCCCATGTAATCATCACAGCAGCATAAGATATATCATTGCAAAACTATATCTATAAGTATAATCTCATGAAACATTTAAGGACAGAGCAAAACCACCCATATGTTGAACATATAATATTCCAACACCATAGACACATAACACATTAAATTAGAATCTGGTATTCAGAGCAGAATATCCCTATAGCCAGTTTTAACTATATGATGTCAGTTTTATGTTCATAAACAAAGGTTGGGGTTGGTGTTTCTATCCTAGTACACCAAGCCAATTACCAAAAAAAAAAAAAAGGAGTCAAGCTTCAGTTTCAGAGATCTTCAGGCTGGATAAGGCATCAATACAATCAACGATAAAATAACAACCAAAAGCATAAATTCATAGTTCTCGTATTACTAACCAATTATCATGTGCCCATTTGCAACCCTCTGTATCTACCACATGTAAACTGTAAGCATTCCTTGATTGTGAGGATCGATTCTCAAAACTGTAGCCAAAACAAATGAAGAGATCAGGAGGAGAGCATGATACCATATAGCAGATACACAAAACAAGTAATTATCTGCATATATAAACGTTGGCAAGTTCCTTAGAAGTAACCTTTGGTGAATAAGATCTCCATGAATGACCACCAGGGAGCCAGTTTTGACTTCAATGGGAACAAAATCTTTCTGATCGTAGTCTGGAGATGGTTTATCAAAACGAACCCCACTCTCATCTCTAATGAATCTCCTCAGAAGCCCATCTGTAGTTGGTGAGCAAAGAATTTAACTCGTAATCAGACATTCTATGTTTGACAAAACGTGAATAAACAGGAATAAGATTCTTTTAATTTTTTTTTTACTTTTGTGGGATCCGGGAATAGCCCAAAGGCAACCATTTTCGAGTGTTGCATCTTGCAGAGCAAGCCAAAGTCCTGTGCAAGTTGATGGCTCGGTAAATAAAAAGGAGCTATCCTGATGTGGCACTACTTCACCTCCAATACCTGGTTGCTGAAATTGAAATTCTTACACATTGTGATAAAAAAAAAGTAACCACACATGGCAATATCAATAAAACAAACTGAAGAAAATTAGGAGGTCAACTATCAAATATTAACAACCACTACAGTGAATTTTTCTTCTGAATACAAACTCTCGTCAACTGAAGAACTGATGATCAAAAGTAAAGTCACATATATACAGCATCTGAGCTATTACAGAAAAGCATCATCCAGTATAATGAACATATGTGAATCTATTTTAATTTTACCTTTATGACAAGAGAGTAGTTAAAAGAAAATAAAAAGAATACAGCATGAAAATTTGTTTCCAGCTACCAAAATACTATGTAAAATTAAAATGCAGCTAAAACATACTCTATAAGTTAGAACTTTCAGAATAAAGCTTTAGCATGTGTTCCTGAGATATTCTTTGCAGTAACAGAGAAAAGAAAAGAAATAACAAAGTCTAACAAAACTCACTTCAATTTCATTTGTCAAAGTTAATTAGATACCTTAAAGATGTACATGGATTGCATGATTGCTGGTTTCTTGTAACCCAAAGAGAGTAATAAGCCTGCGAACTTATCTGAACTAGAGAATTTTCTAAAGACCGGGTCGAGCTCATCCAAGGCTGCAAAAGAATACATTTACTTTCGTTAAGAGGCTCTACGGAGCCACTTCCAGTTCACAATAAAATTAGACAAAAAGTTCCTTTAATCAACATACCATGCCCGACTTTGTTGATTGATAATTGCTTTGGTTGCTTCAAGTTACCATAATCATCAAATGCCTTCTCTGCATAGAAAATTCCATGAGTGAACATGCAAGGCACGAACCTCTACTCTTGTTTTAAGTAAAAGCCTTTGTACCCAGTAAACCGATAGTTATAAAACATGTGATCCGAGAGCCGCGTTCTAAGCAAACCGAATATCACAAGACCACCTAAAGGTCCTAAACAGCAGCAAATGTATACAAATGTATACCTAGCATATTAACTAGCAAAGGAATCGAATCAAGTGACATCCACAATTTCACCTCAGTGCGTGAAGTTAGAAATACAAAAACATTACTGCAGCAAATAGCTACAACTCCACAAGGCAGAAATGAAGTAAAGATACAAACTTCAAGGTTTCTATTAGGAATTCAAACAAGGCAAAAATTAATACAGTACTACCTTCAAAGAAGAAGGAAATCTTGTCAGCACTTTCAAAGAAGTAGTCATTAGTCGCGTGTTGCTGAAAGAAACAAAAAACCAACATCCAAAAAGATCAATAAAACAGATTCCGAGAACTAAATTTAATGGGGTCCTAGTGGTTTTCTTACATGGGTTTTGGTCGAAAAAATGGTGGCGGTAGTAGAAGGGTCGAATTCATCAAGTAAATACGCCATCTTGTTTCTCATGGATTGCACCTCCTCGGCGCTAGAAAAAGATTCAAGCACCAAGTACCCTGTAAGTGATAAAAAAAACAGTTTAATCATAATTTCGTGTAAATTAAACATGAAATCTAATCATCATCAAAGCAAAAGGGAATCACCATGAGAGTTGAAGAAGGCCAGCTGCTCTGGACTCAGGTTTCCCATGATGTGCCACAGGGGTTTTGACTATTACTTCTTCTTCTTATCTTCTGCCTAATGTTAATGTAGGCTCGGGAGCAGGGTCGACTAAATTGGCGCAGACAATTAATCTTTTTAATGCTTATTTCGGACAACGAATAAACTTTTAAAAGTCTGCATTACTAGTCAGTCCAAACACGAGGCCAAGCACTAAGGAAAAATTAAGACAAACTTTCAAAATATTTGGGAACTTACTCAATGGCAAGTTCTTGGGTCACGACATGAATTTTGCCGGGTCAAAGGTTAGTTTGTTCCATAAGCTGAATCGGAGAGTTAAAGTCACTTCGATATGGAAGACAGTGAATTTGTCCGTAATAGGAAGAGTTACTCTAAGCAAACATGTATTAGCATCAATAACCCAGTACACACTCAGTACATTCCGAATACCGTCAACTATCACAAAAAAAATTGATAGCCACTTAGCCAGATTTATTTGGGCAAGAGACATTGATGGGAAAGGGATACATTGGAAGTCTTGGGAATCTATCTGCCGGTCAAAATTGAAAGGGGGCCTGGGAATGCGATCCACGGAACAGATGAACCAGGCTTTGTTAGGAAAGCTAGCTTGGAAGCTAGTTAGTGATAAACAATCCTTTTTCTCTAAGTTTTTCTTAAATAAGTACTGTAGGAATGATGATTTCCTGACGATCAAACTCAAACAAGGCGCAACGTGGGGATGGAAGGGTATCTTATGGGGTAGAGATCTCCTCAGGATGGGGCTCAAATGGCAGGTGATCAATGGACACAACATAAATATCCAGGATGAGTGGATCCCTAACCACAATAACCCTATAAGGTATGACAGACAACTGCTACCACAACTAGGTTTCAAGGTGAGTGATCTTATTGATAATACCAAGCCATCCATTACTCATACTTTTCTTCAGCCAGGAAGTAGTTAACGAGATCACATGGATTCATTTATCCATTCAATCTTTTGGACAAAAGGATTTCCAATATTGGGATAAACATTGGCTTGGAAAATATACAGCCAAGAGTGGTTACCATGAATCCTGGAATTCTAAAGTCGGACGTAAACCATCGGCTTCAACTCTTGTTGGAAATAAGGATTCAGATCATCTATTTTAGAAGAGACTGTGGAGCTCTACAGTCCCAGAGAAGGTAAAGTTTCTGGTTTGGAGACTTGCCCACAATGCAGCACCAACAAGACCTGCACTGAGGAAAAGAAATATGGAGGTATCGTCTATTTGCCAACTGTGTCACTCTACAAGGGAAACACCAACACATATGATACTCGAGTGTGAGTTCTCAAGACGAATCTGGAGAATGTCAAGATTGGATTTTGATTTTCAACAGCGGAATCTAATACAGCTAAAAGCATGGCTTATAGCTTGGTTCAAATTAGCACCAGTGATCGAGGACATCAACCTCACTTGCATCGTTATTTGGGCAATCTGGTGCGCCACAAATAAAGCAACAATTGCTCAACAGGTAGTAAGGGTTGACATAGTCCAAGGGATAATTAATGATATGCAGGTAGAAGGAATTAACAAGGGAACACGGCCTTTGGAAGATCCCAATTCCGATCAATTCATTTTGGAACAAGCAACAACTTCTTTTCTATCCAGTCACCCTAGAAGGGCTTTAGTCGGTGAGATTCAGTTATTATGGTTCTCACAAGGTAATCATCTGGACCCAGGTTATACCAGTTGGACATGCATCGACACAGACGCAGCGTTCAGGGGGCCCAGGAAGGAACGTGAGCAGCTGCTTGGTGGGAGACCCGGCACGCAGGGGAAAACTTGTGGAATGGAGCAATGAACATCCAGGCTCTATCTGGAGTCCAAGCTGAACTCATTGCAATCTACGAAGCTATGGCGGATGCAAGGAACCAAGGTACAACACACGTCTACCTAATGACAGATTGCGAGATGGCTCTGAATCACATCAACAACTTCCCGAATGTACCACCAGGATTACAGGGACTACTTAGAAATATTATAATCTTAGCAATGGTTTTTACTAAAATCCACATCATGAAGGTCCCAAGATCGGTGGTAATGAATGCCCATAATCTAGCTCGTCATGTAATAGATATAGGGGGTTTAAACCAAACTGTGATGATTATAATATAAGGTCTGCCTAGTTTGCTTCAAAAAAATATGTAGGTTCGACATTATGTTTGATTGTTTTCTTTGCGTCCATTTAGCCCAACTTTTGTCGAACTCAATTTTTAAAATGCAGGCAAATTAGATTATGGTAGCTTTTGTCCAATTTGGTATTCCTAGGATATCATCTCAAAATCAATTGTGCATTTCAATTACTTAAAATACAGTATGCATTGTATTATTTTTATTGCCACGGAAGTTCATTAAAATGAATCAAGCCACGGAAAAACTCACGAGGCAATCATTGCTCAAATTATGCATTGAAGTGGACCTCCAATCTCAGTTACTGAGCAATATCAGGTCAGGTACCACACTTGACAATGACAAGTACAATATAGAGTATGAGAATCTGCCTTCATACTGCTCTGTTTGTAAGAAAATTGGACATGATAAGTCTAGATGTAGAATTACTAACCCTGGGCTGAAATCTGTTCCCAAACCAACAATCAAACCTGTGGAAAAATTGATGGAAAAAAGGAGACAAACTGATGTTAAATGATGATATTGATAGGAGTTTGTCCCACCAGAACTTAGATAAAAATGCAGAAAACCCTGTTGAAACAATTAGAACTCTGCCCCCAAATAAGGTGAACTCAAACACTACTAAACCACCACCTACCCTGGAAAAGAATGGAAACTAGTAGGTGGTACAGAAAAGTAAACCACAAAACACATCTGGTACAACTGTTTTACAGAAACAAAGCGATGTGAATGTCCAAATTTTTAACTCTGAAAAGAACACAAACATGGGTACCCTGGAGGCAGTTTTGGACAAGGCTGACACAGATAAAGTTTTGGAATGCCCCCAACACCAACTAGCACATCCAAAGCTAAACTCATCTGCTACTACCACTAACTCACAACACCAGGCCAAATGTGATCAAATTTCAGATGAATTAAAGGATACTGGAAAGCATGAGATGATGTCGCCTCAGCATGAAGAACTGCACAACCTGGATTTGACTGCCTTGTCTTCACAAGACATCAATAGACCAGAATTTCTGGCCAAAGATGATCTTGCAGGTATGATTTCTAATTCAACAAACTCATATCACAAAACTAACCCATATTTCTCCCCATCTTACATATCAAGTCCGCAAAGTTCAAACATGTACATGATTCTAAGAACAGATGATAATTCTGACACAGGAAACAACTATGATCCAAGTACTAGAGAGCTTCAGCTGAAGCGGGCAAGTCTCTAATTCTCAAACTATAAAGATACCTGCTAAATACTCTAGGAAGACAACTCTATTTAACATGCTTAACAGGATGAATCTAGATCATCCTCAAAAAGCAAACCTAACATGTCCCATGAATAATACACTAAACACAAAGTTTTTAGTGTGGAATTTAAGAGGGTTAGATACATCTATTGTCAGATTGAAAAGACTTGTCAGAACACACAACATTCAGGTTCTGTGTATTTTAGAACCTAAACATAGGCATGAATTATGTGATAACTACAGGGCTAAGTTAAACTCTGAATTCCACCACATCTCAAATACTAACAATATTTGGTTGGTGTGGAACTCAAATTGTACTACTAAACACATCAGTTCTGAAACAGATCAGTACACTAAAGCTATAATCACCACTCCTCTCTGCAATCTTGTCATGTGCACTGATTTTGTACATGCATCTACTGACTAGAAAAATACAAAATGCTTATGGGATGAAATATCCATGCATCAAGATGCAAATAAACTATTAATAGGAGAATTTAATGAACACTATTTTGGAGTATAAAGTACCAAGAAAACCTAGTCTGAAAAGTATTAGGGAATTCTCAGGCTTTATATCTCAAAATCACTTAACACATCTTGTTACAGTAGGCAACACCTTTACCTGGTCTAACATGAGGAGAAATCCAACACTTGAGAGATTAGATAGAGCCTTAGTGGACTATGAATGGAATGAAAATTTCCCTAATAGTTCAGTACATACCTTAAACAAACATACATCATATCACTGCCCTCTACTTCTAACTGTTGGAAGTAGAATCCCAGCAACACCAAAGCCTTTCAGGTTTTTGGATGTATGGATGACAATATCTGATTTTAGAAGTGTAATCTCCCATAACTGGTATTTACCTTTAGCTGAAACTGGCATGCTAGGATTTTTCCTAAAAATGAAAAGACTGAAAACTGACATAAAATTATGGAATAAAGGCACATTTGGGGACATAAATCAGATTTTCAAAATAGCATAAGAGGAACTCTGAGTTCAGGAAATAGCATATGAAAGTAGTAATTCAATTTAGGACTACATGGAACTCAATAAAAGAAATGCAATCTTATTAAGAGCTCTAAAGGAAGAAAACATTTTTCGGAAACAAAAAGCTAACCTTAAATGGCTTAAGAAAGGGGATGAAAATACCAAGTATTTCATGCCTCGGTTAAACAAAAAAGGCAGAAGCAAACTATTTCAAAAATAAAGACCTTTTTGGGCACATGGACATATGTACCATCTGAAATTGAGCATGAAGCGCTTTCTTTCTTCCAAAACCTACCGACAGATGACTCTCAATCTGAAGACTCCTACTTCTATTCCCATTTCTGAGCCAAATCCCAACTGAGATTTCCAATGAGGATAACCTAATGCTTCTACAAAATCACTCACAGAGTTAAAAGAAATAGTTCTTTCTTTAAACCAAAGTGGATCTCCAGGGCCTGGTGGTTTTACAACAGGTTTTTTTTACAAACTTTTGGGATATTATAGGACCTGATCTGCTCAGTGCTACTGAGGATTTCATGGCTGGATCCCAAACCCCAGCTGACATCTCTAGCACATGGATATATCTATTACCAAAGAAGGAAATATCAATTTCCTTCTCTGATTATAGACCTATATCCCTGTCTAATTTCACTAAAAAGATTTTCTCTAAACTTTTATTTCAGAGAATATCATCCCTGATGCCAAAACTGATCTTAGTGAATCAATCTGCCTTTCTCAAAGGAAAATAAATGTCAAATAATGTCATTCATCTTAAAGAAATGACAAGATTTCTAAACAACAAGAGTGGAGCTACTAATTGCATGTCGAAACTTGACCTAGCAAAGGCCTTTGACAGATATTTCATTTTAATAAATTAGGAAATTTTTTAGCAGAGTAAAATGGTCTTTTCTAAGTGTAATACTAGGAAAGTGTGGATTTTCACTTGAGTTCATTAAGCTTATAATCTCTAATCTATCATGTGCTTGGTTCTCTGTGATTATTAATTCTAAACCTGCAGGTTTTTTCAAGGCTACCAGAGGAATCAAACAGGGAGATCCTCTTTCTCCCTTACTTTTTAACCTTTTCTCAAAAGCTTTCTCTAGGAGTTTATCTTACTGTTTTTCTACCAATAAAATGAGGCCTTTTAAACTTCCTGGAAATGTCATTACTCTCTCTCAGATTTGCTATGCTGATAACACCATTCTCTTTCTTCAAGCCACTAAGCTAACAATCAAGAGAATCAAAGCTTTCCTACATGTCTTTGAAAAATCTAGTTGCCAAAAAATAAATTATGATAAGAGCAATTTTTTCATCGGCAAACATGTCTCCTTAGCACAACACAGATTAGTTCAGACTTCACTAGGAATGACTAAAGGAACCTTTCCATTTAAATACCTAGGATGCCCAATCTACACTGGACAAACTAGAGTTTCTCACTTCCAACCTATCCTAGAATTGTAGGATAAGAAAATTAGATCATGGAAAAATAAAGGCTCAGTCAAGTAGGAAAACTTGTTTTGATGAAATCGGTCATGTACTCAATCCCGAAACATTACTGGGAAGTAATGGTGCCACCAAAGACTGTAGTCACCCAGCTAAGGAGAAAACTCACACATTTCTTCTGGGGAGAAACTGATTCAGGAACTAAGAAAATCTGGAAAAGCCAAAAACATGAGTTTCCATGTTGACCAAAATGGTTTAGGCTTTAGAAGCATACGAGACACAGTCAAGACTTTTTCCATTAAGCTTTGGTGGAAATTTTAGAAAGGTGAAACAATCTAGGCACAATTCCTATGGTCAATCCATCCTAGGCATAGAACATCTCAGACCTAGAAAAGGATTATTGATGTAAATAACCTAGTCGAGACTCACACTAGGATTATCCATGGAAATGGACTAGCTAATTTCTTCACATCTAACTGGACAGGATTAGGCCCCATTGAAGACATGATATCTACTGATATATTCTTGATAGTGCCGCACACTATCACAATTGCATAGTTGGTAGAAATAGAGTTGAATGGATTCATCTTTTTTTCAAAATGTGCCACACTCATTGCTTTCATTGTTGCATGATATGGAGATTTTCTCACACAGGGATGACAGAATGATTTGGATGCCATCCACTATTGGAAAATTCAATTTCAAATCTGCATACATAATGATATACCAGGAAAGGCTAACCAACAGAATACTAATAAAGGTCTGGAACCCACTGATTTCAAAGAAAATTTCTATCTTTATGTGGAACCTTGCAAATGCTATCCTACTATTTGATGACAATCTCTTTTTCTCTAATATAGCACTCACATAAATGTCTAATGTGCCTTAACCTTGATACCATGTCTCACTGGTTCAATAATTGTGTTCTGACAATTAACATTTGGAAATTATGTGATGATATTTTAGGAATCAGAACACCACATTTTGAATCCATTTTTGAAAAACTAACCTTTTATAGGACAATATCTGGATACTCAGTAGTGCACAGCAAATTAATCACCATCCTGCCTTCTGTTATTTGTTGGAACCTGTGGAAAGCAAGAAACTCTCTTATATTTGAAAATATTAAACCTCATGCTCAAACCATAATTCAAAACATCAAAAAATAGGTGTTCAATGTTTTCTACATAAATTCTCCAGTTTCCAAATCCCAATTTGATATGGTATGGGTGCAGTATGGTCTCATCCCTTCTCTTAAAAAGCCACACAACATAGGATAAGATGTTTTAATTGGTATAAAACCTTGGACAAAGTTTAAAATTAATATGGATGCTGTGTGGAAGAATTGAAAATGTGGCATTGGCATTAGAATTAGAGATAGGGCAGGTAAGTTTTTTAAAGCACTCATAAAACCAACGTTCACACATAGCAGTTCTCATGGAGAGCTGTTAGCAGTGAGAGAAGGCCTTTTGTTTGCTATATTTGAGAATCTTTCCTCATATACCATGGAAACTGATAACATGTGTTCCATCCAAGTCATTTCAGACCCTAATAAAGGCCCATGGAAATAATTTTCTTTAGCAGATGAAATTAAGCACGGACTAGGGAAACATTCAGATTATACACACTTACAGGCAGGCTAACATGGTAGCAGATTACCTTAGTAAGATGGCCCTTGTTTCGGATAAAAAATACTCAACTTTCATGACCTGGATGCAAAAACTAAGGGGCTCATCGCATTAGATAGGGCTCAAACACCATCAATTAGAATATGTGGCTAGAATGGATGCTACTGATAGAATTTTATTCTTTTTCTTGCATGATCCTAACACACGGACTAGTGGACTCACTCATAGATGCCACACAAAAGCTTATCATGGTTTCCTAATGTGTCCTACCACAACTGAGTATGGAAATTCAGGAACTTTCCGCACTATCATGAAGTATGGAAGTAGTTTAGAGGATATCAGCCTTTGTCAAAGGCCGATTCTCAGCTTCATTCGTCTCAACAAACTCAAAGCCCTAATCTCAGCTTTTGTCTGCTGTAAATTTTGTTGCTCTTACTTAGAGGTTTATTGGAAGCCTGCCGATTAACCACATTAACGCATGGGGTGGAGGTGTGGAAATCGGAAACACTTCCAAAAAAACCTCTAAGTAAACATTTTTCCTTACAAATCTGCTCTCCAAGTAGATAATATAAGCTTTTGTGTAAAAAGTTCAGGTTTCTACTTGAACATCTACCTTGTAAAGTCAATCAAACCTTCTTAAAGGTTAGGGTACCTTATATACAACACCCCCCACCCACACACCCCATTAATATAGGATTCTAATTTTTTTAAAGTACTATTTTTATTAAGTCCATATCTTGAAAGAAGATCAATGTTTAAATTACAAATTAGATTAAATTGAGATAAAATTTTTGGGTTATACTGATCGGGTCATAAACTTATAATTACTGCATGTTGCATAATGCATTTTTAATGTTGCAACTAAATTTTTTTATCTTTCTATAATTCTAATTCAATCATGTCATTTCATAAGTCTATGGAAAGACGGTATTTCCCAATACTTTATAATTTTTTTTGCACTTTCTTTTTTTAATAAAATACCACCGGTTATGGTGAGAGGTTTGGCAGACCCCTGCCCATTTATTAATTAAAATTTAAAAAATACAAGAAAAGAGGGGGGACATAATAACCTTACCTCACCATTTGAAAAATACTCATTGCAGTTATACATATGCCTATGAATAAGCCTGACAAGTCTCAGAGGTTTCCGATAAACATGGAATACTTATGAGAAAATAAAAGATTCATAATACAACCATATTGAATCCTATCATCAAATTTATAAAAACTAAACTAGTTCTTCCAAGGCCGAACATATGGAAATGATTACGAATCAAGCTGGATGACTCTCTTCAGCTCCGGTGGAAGACCTGCATGATTAAATAAAACATTTACCTTTCTGGAAGCAACTAATCTGGCTAATGAATCTACTTCTTTGTTTGCATCTCTGAATATGCGGCTGATGGAGTGATCCCTTCCCTTCCAAATTTGCCATATTTGCCTTAGCTCTGATAAACATTGCCATGGAACTTTGTATTGCTTGTGGACCAACTTCACTAGAAGTTCTTAACCACATTGTATTTGGATTGTATGGATCTTTTGTTGTTGTATCTTCTGTAGTTCTTGTAACCCTTTGGCAGTGTATTTGCACCAGCAAGAAAAGTGTAGCCTTCATGATTCCTTACTATCCATCCTGCTCATATGCCTCCATTTTCAAGTGTTGAGCCATCTATATTAAATTTAAAAGAGAAGAAAGGTTTCCACACTGTTGTTCTAATATAAATCAGAATATTATTCCTATTAATCAATAGAATAGGCCAGTCATTTTGTAAACTTCCAACAAAAATGGAGTATATAAATAATTAAGATATCATTTATTTAAAACAATATTTGTTTGATTAAGTTGTGTATATTTGGTTTTGTGTTTTCAAAAAAGTGTTTGTCTCTTGGACATCAAATGAACTAAACAACAATGCTTGGAATTATTTTAGTTAAATTTTTAAAACCAGATTTCTTAGGTGTTAAGTTCCAATAATGAAAAAGTCTATCCCATAAGAAATTAAACTTATGATAGTTAAGATTAAAAATCATGTCAATAGTAGCCCAGATCAATTGTATTTGTTTGCAACGGTTAAAGATGTGATGCAAAGATTCTGAGTTTTTATTACAGGAGCTGCAAATGGATGGCATGTTAAAAGAGAAGTCTTCAAGAACATCAGATGAAGGAATCAGTCTGTTCATAACTCACCAATTTTATAAACTTATTTTCTTTGGCAATAGATTGGGCCAAAGACACTTAAATGAAGGGACTTTTAATCTTTTTGATCTTAGAAGCTCATAAGCATATTTTGAAGTGAAGAGTTCATTCTTAGTTGTTTTTCATATCATTAAATCAAACTCATCAATTAAGGTATGAGGTTGTTCGGGTATATTGATAATTTTATCTGGTAGAACACTATTCTTATGAAATCAACTACTGATATGTCATGGAATGGTAAGGTTAAATCCTGGTTCCAAAAATCACTAACAGGACCTTGATCAGTCCAGTTAGCATCCCAGAAATACTTCTCCTTTCCCAATATGTATCTTTGTGTTTCCATAGCTATTTCATCAACCTCTTTTTTTTCCATGTTTTGGAGAATCGATTATTATCGAAAACTGATCACATTACTTTAGCCCAAAATGATTTACCATGTTGATGTTTCCACCATAATTTAAGGAATTTTTTTTTAGTAATTGTGGGTATGTTTTTAAATCCAAATCCATTCTCATCCTAAGGAAAACAAAGTTTAGGAAATGATTTCTAAGTTATTTTGTTTTGATTATTAGATGAGTTATTGTTCCAAAAGAATTTAGAAAATATTTTGTGTAGCTGATCAATTACATGATTTGTTGGTTTAGTGGTTGTTAGGAGATGAGTAGGGATTGAGGCTACAACATGCTTTATTAAAACCATTCTACCTGTATGAGAGAGAAGTTTATGCTAAGGGTTTATTCTTCACTTTACTGAATTTAGCAGGTTAAGGAAATGAGAATTTTTTTTCTTCCTGTTATTATAGGACATCCTAAATACTTAAATGACAAGGAGCCTACAAACATTTTGGTTTAAAATTTCAAATATGTTTTGATATGATTAAGATTGAAATTAGATAATATGAATGAAGACTTTTCGAATTTACCTTTTGACTTCAAGTCAATTCTAAAGATTTGAAAAAATTGATAGTAGTATGAATCCTTATTTTTTGAGTATTTCATAAAATGGTTGTATCATCAGCAAATGAAAGATAAGTAACTTTTATCATCTGATTGGAAAGCTTATAGTATTCTAGTTTGGGGTATTTAAATAAGAAATTAATATATTTGGAATAAGCTCTTGCCATTAATATGAATAGTAAAGAAGATAGTGGATTTCAAACCTCTTGAAACTGAGAAAAATCCGAATGGGCAACCATTTTACCAGGATAGAGAAGTTTGCTACTTTAATATTACCCATCATTAAATTGATTAGATGATTAGAAAAACCTATTTTAAGAAAAATTTTTGATAAGAAAGGCCATGCCACCATATCAAAAACTTACATCTGCCCAACTTGATAATCATATTAAAACTTTTGATTTGGAATGCAAGAAATTGGTTAATTCCTGCATAAGTAAAACATTATCTGCTGATTCCCATCATGAAACAAAAGCTAATTGTTCAGGGCTGGTAATGTTATCCAAAATAGGTTTAAATATAGAAGTAATGCTTTTTAAGAATACCTTATTTGTGAAACTACACAAACTTGTAGGTTTATACTTTTTAAAAGAGGAGGAAACTATTTTTTTGGTATTAAGACTATCATTGTAGAACAGATGAATTTAGGTATTTTAGAAATGTTAAAGAAATCATGAACTGCTTCTAAAAAATCATTTTTTATTATTTTCCAGCATTTTTGAAAAAATATTCCAGCCCCAGGACTGAGCTAACCTTTATTATAGACAGTGGCAGATCTATTGATACGCGAGGTAGGGCTCCAACCCTACCTCGGTCGCCGGCCGGAGCTAGGAGGAGGCGAGACGCGCGGCTGAGCGCGTCTCCGGCGCGGGCTGCGCTGCGGCCTTTTTTTTTTTAATTCGTACGCACTAAAACGACGTCGTTTCACGTTAGTGAAACGATGTCATTTCGTTTTGCTTTGTTTTTTTAAACCAAAGTAGTAAAACGACGTCGTTTCACGTTAGTGAAACGACGCCGTTTCACTAAGTGATATGAAAAAAAAGGACGTCAGAAATGGATTGGGCCAAAAACTGAGCCCAATCCAATATAACCCATTCTATTACTATAAAAGCTGGAGGCGAGAAGGAAAGCAAGCAGCAAGCTCTCCTCCTTCCTCTGCCTCACTCGACACTCTCAGCCCTGTCGCGCCGCCGCCGCGCCACCTCCGCGCCACCTCCGCGCCACCGCCGTCCGCCATCGACTGCTGCTTGCCTGCCTCGTCCTGCCGCCTCTCCAAACCACGGTAAGTCTTCTCTTCTCTAATTCTCTTTATGCTAAATTGCTAATATTTATTAATTTTAGGGTTTATAATTTATTGTCTTTTTAATTTATTTCTTCAAAACTTAAGTATATGTATAATATAATGTGAACATGATTTTTAGATTGGATGTTGAATTGAATTTATATGGTTGTATTATATATGATTGTTGAAGTTTAGTTGAATTGCATAAATTGATTTAGTTGAATTGCATATTTAGTTGGAATTTAGTTTAAATTTAGTTGGAATTTAGTTGAAATTATAATTGTTTGATTTATTTTGTATAATTGTATGTGACAATGAAATTGTCAATTTGTCATAATCGGTTTATGGAATTATCAATTAGGGATATTTGTTAAATTGAATTTAGATGAATATGATTTTATGAACTTTTTATTTTCATTTGTTAATTATCAATTAGGGATATTTTATTAAATTGAATTTGAATCGATGAAAAATAAATCAATTTACATAAACCGGACGCCGGACGCCTCTGCATGCCGGACGCCGAAAATTTTTCAGCCTCCCCTGAAAAAAATTTCTGGTTTCGCCCCTGATTATAGATGCAATTTCAGTCATAGAAACAATCTTTAAAATTTTTTCATTCATAATCTGATTTATTGAAGTGGGAATGTTTTCTAATATACATGAAGTGTTAATTCCAGAGGGGTCAATATGCTCTGCATTAAGCAGATTGGGAAAAAAAAAGGAACAACTTCATTACCAATCTCAGATTGGTCCTAAATCCAGTTTTCTTCTGAATTTTTAATTGCACCGATTAAGCTCTTTTGATGTTTAGACTTTATTGGTGCATGGAAAATTTTTGTTGGCATCTCCTTCTTTTAACCATTTAAGTCTTGATTTTTATTTCCAATAAGTATCCTGATTAGCCAGTGCCTGGGTTAGGTTGGCTTCAGCTAAGTTTAGGGCTGTGATTTTGTGCTTATGTTTGAGCTTTCTAATTTATAATGACTCAAACAATTTCAAAATGCACAAACAAACTACATACAATATGTATTTGCCTAAAATAAAAATACATGACATTCAATAATGCTCCCTCTATACCAAGTTGAAATAGCCAATAAGTGCAAATAGATGATTTATCCATTGGGCACCATTCTCCATGTATACAATGCTCATAGTACCCTTGAAGTATACTATGCCACTTGAGTTAATTCAATCAGATTTAAGTTTATTAAATTCAATTTAATCGGGCTGACCTTTTCAAAATTCAATTCCCAAAATTTGACTCAAATATGGAAAAATTAGATATTCCATTTTTTTTAAATTTCGGTCAATTTGATCGGGTTGGCATTTAATTGAAGGGTAAAAACATCACAAAATTTTCAAAGTCTTAACACACTATAATAAAATTTCAAGGACAAAGTCTTGTGCGGGATAGTCTCGCAACGAGACCAGAGATTAAATTGTGAAGAAGGTAGCATGGGGTTTCTAATTAAAGTTTTTAAAAGTCTAGGGGTTGGATGTGAAATTTTACTATTTTACATTTAATTCAAGGTATAAATAACAATCTTTCCCCATCTTCTCCCATTATTTTCTCACACATTCTCTCTCTTCTCCTTCTTCTCTCCTGCCCAACTGCTCTTCTTCCCTTCCTCTCCATTCCTCTTCCATTTTCCTTCAATTGAACCGATCTTTTCTCCATTTTCGTCCATATTTCTTGCGCATGAGAAGAATGCAGCGACTCAAGGAAGATTCGTTTCATTCTCCGGTGAATTTTCCACAAATTTTCTGGCTAAAGCTTCAATTTTCGGCGGCCGAACACAATACAACCTTTCTTTCGTGTTTATCTTCGAAGGTAATGTTTTTGCTCAGATTTATTATGCATATTTTGTTATTTTTTTTAATTTTTGTTTGCTTTTTTGGTTCATGTAATTTTCTAGGGTTTATGTTGTTCAATGTGTTAATATTTGTGGATTTCTCTATTTTTTGTGTTTTGTGTGTTGTTCTCACAAATTTGTGCTAATATTTGTGTTGTTGCTGCTATTTGTTATATTTCTAAGGAGATTTGCATCATTGTTACAACAATCGAGGATGAAGAATCGTTTGTAAGTTTCTGAGTTTTTGGCTGTGATGTTTTAGCCACAGTTATTTATCTTTCAGGTTTTCAGTTTGATGTTTCAGGTTTTAGACTTTAAGTACCGTTATCAATGTTGTTGTGATGTTTTAATTTCAACGCTTCATACTTGTGGTGTTATCATGCTTAAGAGTGCAATTTATGTTCATTTTTTATTGTGTGTGATATCTTAGGGTTTTGTTACGATTTGCGCTAATTTTGTTGTTATTGTTGATCTTCCTTAGATGTCTAAGAATGCATTTGTCACTATTGCTACAATCGAGAAGGAAAGAGGATCTGTAAATTTTGTTATTTTGCATATGTGACCTTTTAAATACTATTGTTGACCTTTCGGGTTTTTTTTGTTTCATCTTTCATGTTTAGGTTTAAATTACTATTTATCTCTGTTGGAGTGATGATTTAATTCCAGTATTGATGTTTGTAGTATTTTAAGTGTGCAATTGATGTTGAGTTTTGTTTTTTTTATTGTGTGTGTGATATCTTTGGGTTTTATTACAATTTGTGCTTTTTTTGCTGATCTTCTTTAGATGTCTAAGAATGCTTTTGCCACTGTTGCTGCAATCGAGAAGGAAAGAGGATCTGTAAATTTTGTTATTTTGCAGATGTGACATTTTAAATATTATTGTTGACCTTTCAGGTTTTTTGTTTCATCTTTCATGTTTAGGTTTAAAATATTATTTATCTGTGTTGGTGTGATGATTTAATTTCAGCATTTGATGCTTGTAGTGTTTTAAGTGTGCAATTGATGTTGAGTTATGTTTTTTTGATTGTGTGTGTGATATCTCAGGGTTTTGTTACGATTTGTGCTAATTTTTATGGTGTTTTTTTAGATGTGTAAAAATGCATGCCCATTGTTGATGCAATCGAGAAGGAAAGAGGATCTGGAAATTTTGTTATTTTGCAGATTTGACCTTTTAAATACAGTTGTTGACCTTTCAGGTTTTATGTTTGATCTTTCATGTTTAGGTTTTAAATACTGTTTATCTGTGTTGGTGTGATGATTTTATTTCAGTATTTGATGCTTGTAGTGTTTTAAGTGTGCAATTGATGTTGAGTTTTATTTTTTTTAATTGTGTGTGTGATATCTTAGGGTTTTATTACGATTTGTGCTAATTTTTTTGTTGTTGATGATGGTCCTCATATGTCTAAGAATGCTTTTGCCACTGTTGCTGCAATCGAGCAGGAAATAAGATTTGTAAATTTTGTTATTTTGCATATATGACTTTCTAAATACTATTGTTAATCTTCTATGTATAATCACGTTAAAGCTCTAAGTATTGTTTATCTGTGTTGGTGTGATGATTTAATTTCAGTATTTGATGCTTGTAGTGTTTTCATATTTAAGTATGCAATGGATGTTTAGTTGTGTTCTTTTGATATTTTAGTGTGTGCTGTTTGGTGTTTTTAAATTTTGAGATTGATGTTTTAAATAATGTATTTGACATTTCCTCAATGTAGTTGTCAGTGATTTAGTATGTGCTACTGTGATGTTTTAATTACAGATATTGACATTTTAATTACTGTACGTGATGTTTTATATTATTTCAAAGGAATACTTTCCAAGGTAGAGCTTTACGATTCCATTGACGAGTTAATAAAAATGGTATGAGAAACCATGCTCTGAAGGTGTTCCCTTGAACAGAGAAACGTCGTCGACTTTTGATCTGTGTGTTGATGCAATAAGAGAGTCATCCTCTTCAAAATCAGCAGAAGAAGGCAAGTCTGTGAAAAAGTCGGTGGCGAAGGGAAACAGTGGGGAAAATAGAATTTGATTATTTAGGATGTATTGTTTGACATTGATTTTTAGTTATGATGGTTGATTGTTAGTATTGAGGTGCTTGATTGCTATTGATGTTTTAGTTTGATTTGAATTTTTTCAGTTTTATGTTAGCGATTTATTAGGGCATTTGAATCTTTATGTAATGAATGATGCTTAACAAGTTGTTTCAATGCAACAACAGTTGAATGTATTAGTGTAGTGGAGCATATGAATATCTTGTTTATATCAACATCTTTATCAGTACATATGTGAACCATCAAACAAAAAAATTGAACCATCACAATGTAGGTGTGAAACATCTCAGTATGACGGTAAATAATTACTAAGTACCAACAAGTTGATTTTAGATTATTTGAGCATAATGTGTATTTATTTTTGTATAGGATGTTAATTTATTATTTTTTGGAGGTTTAACTAATTCTATTTGATGTTTAACTATTTTTAGTTAATTACACTTCATTAGTGTATTTTTTTGATATTTAACTATCTTTACTTGATGTTTTTATTTAGAATTTATTTTGATGTTTTAACTATAATTTAGTGTATTTGTAGTATTTTTATTTGATGTTTAACTATTTTAGTTTGATGTGTATTTTAGTATATTATATGATTTGATAGTTTAGAGTTTTTATCTGATATTTAAGTATTTTAGTTTGATATCTATTTTAGTATATTGTCTTATTTGATGATTTAGAGTTTTAATTTGATGTTATTATTTTTCATTTGATATGTAATTAGTTAGGTGTGATTTTTTCAGCTAAAAACATATTAGCCCAAAATTTTTAAGTTTACAACCCATGACCTGAATTTGGCCGTTTCCTTCCCACAGAAACGGGTATCCGACGAAAATCCAACACGCCGACGCGTCTGAACTCTGGCTACCGGAATTCAACTTTGATGTTGTCGACGATGACGCCACCCGCCGGAAACCATTTGCAACGTTGTTGTTGGCGATACTACCATCGAAAATCGATCTGAACGCTGCAACCGAAGCATCAAATCCTCACCAGAAGCTCGCGAATCTGATGGCTGCGCTCTGCCTTTCCGACGACTGTAATCGTCACCGAGAATCTTTTCCCTTCCAAAACAACACTGACTGTGCAAAATCCATTCGAATCAAACTCTGATGACGATAACATCCCAAAACCCTTGCGATTCTGAATCTGTGGACGATGTCGGCAAACCGATTTGACATTGATGCCAAATCGCAAAACCCTCGCAATTCCGGAGTTGACATGGACGTCGGAGTCCAGTAGGTAGCATGATGGCGGGATAGTAGGGATGGTTGGGAAACAGCGTAGGCGCGGAGACTATCGATGGTGATGGCGAAGTACGCAAGGCGGCGATGGCGGTTGAGATGCGAGGCGACGGTGGTGGCGGAGAATGCGAGAAGGAGGAGGTGAGCTATTATGCGACATTGTTTGTTTATTTGCAGGATAACCCTCCATTTGTTTTGCATTTTTTATTTTGGCACAAAAAAAGTATTTGTACTTTAACCCCCAAATTTCATTTGCTCTTTATTTATTGTCACTCTAGTCCATGGTCTTACGATAAAACAGTCTCGCAGAAGACAGACTCAATTTCAAGTGTTCAAGATTTTCATTATAACACATGTTACTCTCTTCTAACTCCAATTTCGACTATAATCTTCTTGATATCAAAGATCGACCAACCTGCAAAATGTTAAAAATTTAACACGTTAAAAATGTAGCACGTTAAAAATGTTTTAATCAATGAAAATAAGTATTACATAATTAGTGTAATGTAATATTTTTCTAATAAGTGTTACGACTTTTAGTTAAGATGCAACACTTTTTTAAGTGTTACATTTTTAGAGAACAATGTAACACTTTAAAAGTGTTGCAACTTGTATTTGAGAAAAATATATTTTAACATGATATATATAAGTATTAGTTAAACTCCGACAAAATAAGTATTTTAGTAAAAATACGTTTTTTAAAAATTTCAATATTTATAAGATATGTAATTCACGTTTATTTATTATTATTATAATATGGTATGTATTTTAATAATATTAATAGTAAAATGAATAAACTTTTCAAAATACAGTTTTCTAAAAGGATATCAATCGATTGAGCATTAAAAGTAATTTTAGTCTGCACACTTACTATTTGATATTTAACACTATTAAAATTTTATTACATATTTGAAAACTATTTGACAGTTAATACTTTTAAACTTTACCACATATTTAAATAGATATGAGCAATAATATTCTCGTACGTGATATCATTGGATTCATTGTAATAAATAGTTTCTGAATATTAAATTTTCATTTAACATTATTATATATAGTTAAACTTTTTTATGATCAAACATGTTTGTTGAAAATCGGATTCCATAAAAGTTGGTGTGGGACGAGGGAGTGCCCATTTTAATTAAAGTTTCTCTGCTATGATAAGAGGGATTAAGTTGAAATTTTTTTTAAATTTTGTCAAAAGTTCAAGGTGTTGCTATATCACGTCCTGTAATTTACTAGTTACACCCTAATACGTATATACATGTATAATACTAATTTTAAATTTTCAAAATAAAAAAAATAAAAAAATAAAAACAGTAATATTCCCGGCGCTGGAACCACAGCCAACTCCAGTATCGGAGCAACTGCCACCGACGGTGGCGGAACCACCACCACCGCCACCCGGTTCAGATCTTGGGAAGGAGAACCGGTCAAGGAGACCCGGTTCAGGTCTTCCCAAGGAGAACGGTCTGGGAGAAGAAATGGGGAACTGAAGCCGGAGGAGGAGAGGAGAGGAGAGTGGGGGTCGGGGCCGGGGCCGGGGCCAGGGAAGGGAGGGAGAGCCGAAGCCGGAGAAGAAGAGGAGACCGTCCGGAGAAGAAGAGGAGAACGCGCCGTAGAAGAAGAGGAGAACGCGCCGTAGAAGAAGAGGAGAACGCGCCGTAGAAGAAGAGGAGAACGCGCCGTAGAAGAAGAGGAGAACGCGCCGTAGAAGAAGAGGAGAACGCGCCGTAGAAGAAGAGGAGAACGGGCGGGAGAAGAAGAGGAAAGCTGGCCGGAGAAGAAGAGGAGACCGGAGAAGAAGAGGAGAACGAGGAGAAGAAGAGGAGAACGAGGAGAAGAGAAGAAGAAGAGAAGAAGAGGAGACTGGAGAAAAAGATCGGCGGTGGTGGAGGAGACCGGAGAAGAAGAGGACACCGTCAATGGCAGTGCAGGCAGCAGCTGCGGCAGTGGTGGTAAATAATAAATATAATTTAATATTAATTTAAAGATATTTAAATTAAATTAAAAATATATATTTTATACCAAATAGTATAAAAACGTGATATAGCGATCCACAAAGTTCACGGATAACATAATTGCAACTCACGCACCCCTCTTTTTCTCTCTTTCCCTTCATTTTCTGTACACAAATTCTACTAAATTCTTCCAGCGTCCAACGCAGAAATTGATGTTGATCCATGGTAATGGCAACATCACCTTCTTCATCAAAAACAAATTCGTTGCAATTGACTTGTTTTTGTGATGTTCTCATCAATTTGTGACTTGATTTGGAATTTTTGGCCACATAGATGATGGATTATGAATGGATTCGATACTAGATTTTTGTTTTCTGGCGAGATGTTGCAGAAAATAAAAACACCATCCCTCACCTTGAACATGAATCTCAGAAACCGCGAAATCGAGGAAATAACGGCAGTAGTTAGGAATTGAGGAACTCCAGGCAGCGATCGGTTAAATGAGGCATCAAGAGACGTGTGGAGTGAATGGCGGAGTTCAACTGCTTGTCGAACGATTTCAACTCAAAGGATTCATACACCAAGCTTCCGCAGTCCCTTACGAGTGGCTTCTCTGGCATCAGCAGTGGTGGTTTGAGAGGTTTCTTTGCGGTGCGGCGTTATTTTTGGGGTTCCATGATTTTTTGAATTTCCATGACATTGCAAATATTATCGTGTTTCATTTTCTATCAATTCACTCCTTTGCAGGTCAACCAAATCAGCATCGCTGGAGTGTGTTTGTCAGTGTCAAGAGGCTCGTTGCTGGAGACTATACTTTTCATCTGGTATTGTGTCTTTTTTCTTAATAAGGAAAAGTTCTTCCAAGTGTGTCACAAAACTGCTGGAGCAACAGTTATCCTATTTTTAGAGATCTCATGTCAACCTTAAAACTTTTGTTGGACAAGTTACATTGAATTGTTCATACTCCCTAAAACGTAGATGTAGCCACAACTTTTACCTGCTATTCTGTGTAGGTCATCTGTTGTGCGGAATGGAGAAATAACAGAAAATATGAACGAAAATAACAAGACACAAGATTTCCGCGGTTCACCAATTTGGCTACATCCACGGGAGACGGATTCACTATAACAGGTAGCAGGTTACAGACGCCAAGAAATTGACCAGATTTCTACCTATCTAAGTGCAGAACAGAATTAATGTTTACAGAGAGAAGAGAGACACTTTATATATTGTCTCCACTAAACCCTAACAAACTGGGATTGGAACAAAACACAATTCGGCCCAAATCAACATCAGTCCAAATTGGAATTGGAATTATATTCTTATCATAATTGTAGATGTAGTTGTATTCCAGGCCAGGGTCGCAGAAGCGGCTCTTACAGTATTCAAGGCATACCAACAAATCTCCACCTTGACTTGAATCCTCAAAGCAGAAACTCCAGACGCACCATTACAGTGCCAGATGAGCAGACTTATCCCTCCACTCCCGGGACTGCCCATAGAGCACCTAATCAGCTCTGATGTTCAGCAAGTCCAAACAATGTTGAAACTTGCTATGTGGAACAGGTTTGGTGAACATATCAGCGGGGTTGTCAGCAGTTCCCACTTTCTTCACCCTGATTCTCCTCTCACTCCTCAGGAAATGATATCTGACATCAATATGCTTGGTCCTCTCATGATGGACCTGATCCTTGGCTATGCAGATTGCACTCAAACTGTCACAATACACAGTAGCCTGATCATGATGTAGACCAAGATCACTAACCAGTCCTTTCAGCCATATTCCCTCTTTTGCAGCCTCTGTCAAAGCCATGTACTCTGCTTCCGTAGTAGACAACGTCACTGTAGGTTGCAAAGTCGCCTTCCAACTAACCACAGAACTCCCAAAGTGAATACATAACCAGTCATCGATCTCCTCGTGTCAACATCACCAGCATAATCAGAATCCGAGTAGCCTGTAACTAAGCACTCGGTATCACCTCCATAAATGAGACCCACATCAGACGTACCTCTAAGATACCTGAAGATCCTCTTCACAGCTTGCCAATGTTCTTTTTCCCGGTTGCCCCATGAACCTGCTCACAACACTGACTGCCTGTGCTAAATCTGGCCTCGTGCAAACCATAGCATACATCAAGCTCCCCACCGCGCTGGCATAAGGAACCCGAGACATATACTCCTTCTCCTCGTCTGACTGAGGAGCAAACATAGTGGTGAGATGAATATTTGCAGCACTAGGAGTGTCTATAGGATTGGCTGTAGACATGCCAAACCTAGCCAACACTTTCTGAATGTAGCCTTTCTGTGACAAGAAAAGCTTCCGGTGACTTCGATCCCTAAGAATCTCCATTCCTAGTATCTTCCGAGCTGCACCCAAATCCTTCATCTCAAACTCAGCACTAAGAAGTCCTTTCAACTTCTGAACCTCGTGCTTACTCTTTGCGGCTACCAGCATGTCATCTACATAAAGCACCAGATAGATGAATGACCCATCTCTCAACCTGCTGTAGTAGACACAACAGTCATAAGCACACCTCGTATATCCCAGCTGAAGCATGTAACTGTCAAACTTCTTGTACCACTGCCTCGGAGACTGCTTAAGTCCATACAAAGACTTCTTCAACTTGCAAACATACTTTTCCTTGCCAGGAACTTGGAAACCATCTGGCTGAGTCATGTACAACTCTTCCTCCAACTCTCCATGTAGAAAAGCGGTCTTCACATCAAGTTGCTCGAGCTCCAAATCCTGATGTGTTACCAAGGCTAGCAACACTCTGATGGAAGTGTGTCTGACCACTGGTGAGAAAATCTCATTATAGTCTACCCCCTCCCTTTGACTGAAACCTCTTGCAACAACTCTAGCCTTGTACTTGACTCCCTCTGTAGGTGATATCCCTTCCTTTTTCTTGAAAACCCATTTGCAAGTGATAACCTTTCTCCCTTGAGGCTGTTGAACCAAATCCCATGTCTGATTCTTCTGAAGAGACTCCATCTCGTCTCCCATTGCAGCAAGCCATTTGTCAGCATCAGTACCTGAAACAGCTTCTCTGTAGGTGGATGGCTCATGAGTATCCACCTCCTCAGCAACCTGTAGTGCATAACCCACCATATCCTCAAACCCATATCTCTTGGGTGCCCCAACTCCAACCCTCCTGGGTCGATCCTGAGCTAAACTGCGGACTGTAGCTCCTGATGGTTGGGGATTTGGTGGTGGAGATTCCGGTATCTCAGATTCTGTCTGTGGCTCTTGATTCACCTCAAATTGTTCCAATCTATTTTCACCTTGAGTGACTTCAAGCTCCACCTGTTTATCAACTCCACTAGTTTCTGGCACAACTGTGGGCTTCACCATAGATCTAAGCAAAGAATTTTCATCAAAGACAACGTCCCTGCTCAGAATAACCCTCTTCTCAGACGGAGACCATATCCTGGAGCCTTTAACTCCATCTCCATAACCCACAAAGACACCCTTCTTGGCTCGGGGCTCTAACTTACCATCACTAACATGATAATAAGATGTACAACCAAAAACTTTTAACTTGGAGTAATCAACAACTTTACCTGACCACAACTCCATAGGTATTTTGCACTCTATACCCGTGTGAGGCCCGCGGTTGATCAGGTAACAAGCTGTACTCACCGCCTCTGCCCAGAATCTCGTTTCCAAACTAGCATTAGAGAGCATGCACCTTGCTCTCGCCAGCAATGTCTGATTCATCCGCTCAGCTACACCATTCTGCTGTGGCGTATTCCTGACTGTATGATGACGAGCAATCCCTTCATCCCTACAGAACTGATCAAACTCAGACGAGCAGAATTCCAGCCCATTATCAGTTCGAAGCCTCTTGATCTTCTTCCCGGTCTGATTCTCCACCAAAGCTAACTCCTTGAACTTCGAGAAAGCTTCACTCTTATGTTTCATCATGATAACCCAAGTCATCCTTGAGTAATCATCAATCAGAGAAACAAAGTACCTGTGACCTCTCAGTGACTCAACTCGGGAAGGTCCCCAACAATCAGAATGGATGTAATCCAATGTGCCCTTTGTTCTATGAATCGCCTTAGGAAACTTGCTGCGGTGATGCTTCCCAAAAACGCAGTGCTCACAGAAGTCCAAGCTCTTGACCTTGTGGCCACCAAGAAGATCATACTTCGACAGAATCTGCATCCCTCTTTCACCCATGTGACCAAGCCTCATATGCCATAACTTAGTCATATCATCCTGGTGAACCTCCGAAGATGCAACATTAACAGAATCCATAACCGTGGAACCTTGTAGAAAATACAAAGTACCATGCAGAACACCTTTCAGAACCAGCCTAGAACCTTTGCAGACACACAGAACTCCATCACTCCCTGAGTAGACGAAACCCTTTCTATCCAACGTAGGAAGAGAAATCAGATTCTTTGTCATCGATGGAACATGCCTGACATCGTTCAAAGTACAGAAACTACCATCATGCGTCCTGATCTTGATTGAACCAGTCCCAACTACCTTGCACGCAACACCATTTGCCGTAGTAATGATGCCCTCAGCTTGCTCATAAGTTGAGAAATAATCTCTCCTTGGGCATATATGGTAGGATGCCCCAGAATCAAGAAACCACGCATTAGAATGATTATTTTGCCCAGTAACAGCTAGAGCAAAATCATCTTCAGAACTGAAATCCCCTTCAGCCACAGCAGCAGTACCAGATGTACTCCCAGATTTACTAGCCTTCTTCGGACACTCCTTTTTCCAATGCCCCTTCTCCTTACAGTAGTTACAAACATCATTGGCCTTAGGACCCTTTGAAGATGACTTCTTGCCCTTCTTCTTACCGCCGGTTCCCTTGCCCTTTGTGTTTCTGTCACTAGCAAACAAGCCAGTGGTCTGACTTTCTGTACCTGTATTGTTTGCCTTATGTCGCAACTCTCTACTATGGAGAGAGGATCTTACTTCCTCCAGAGACACAGAATCTTTACCAACAATAAATGACTGAACAAAATTCTCATACGAAAGTGGTAAAGAAACTAGCAAAATCAAAGCAGCATCTTCATCTTCAATTTTCACATCTATATTTCGCAATTCTAATAACAAAGTATTCAATTGCTCTAGATGGTCTCTGAGTTGCGTACCTTCCTGCATTCGGAGACCGAAGAGGCGTTGTTTCAGAAGCAACTTGTTGGTTAGAGATTTCGTCATATACAAACTCTCCAACTTCAGCCACAGTTGTGCAGCAGTCTCCTGATCTGAGACCTCAGTGATGATTTCGTCCGCGAGACACAGCATAATCGTCGAGTGTGCCTTTTCTTCCAGACTCACAACATCGCCAGAACTGCTCGCGAAATCCTTCGTCAGCGGAGTCCACAAACCTTGCTGTTTCAGCAAAGCTCGCATCTTGATCTGCCATAAACTGAAACTGTTTCTCCCGGTAAACTTGTCGATCTTCACGTTCAACCCAGACATCTTTCTCCCCGATCAGCCCCGATCTGATGAGCCCAGAATCCGATATACCCACTACGGATATCGCTGGAAAAAGAAACAGCTCTGATACCAGTTTGTTGTGCGGAATGGAGAAAGAACAGAAAATATGAACGAAAATAACAAGACACAAGATTTACGTGGTTCACCAATTTGGCTACATCCACGGAAGACGGATTCACTATAACAGGTAGCAGGTTACAGACGCCAAGAAATTGGCCAGATTTCTACCTATCTAAATGCAGAACAGAATTAATGTTTACAGAGAGAAGAGAGACACTTTATATATTGTCTCCACTAAACCCTAACAAACTGGGATTGGAACAAAACACAATTCGGCCCAAATCAACATCAGTCCAAATTGAAATTGGAATTATATTCTTATCATAATTGTAGATATAGTTGTATTCCAGGCCAGGGTCGCAGAAGCGGCTCTTACAGTATTCAAGGCATACCAACATCATCATTATTCTCTCTGAGGTTTGGCATATTGTCATGCATGTTGTAACCTTTCTGGAGGGTCATGTTAGTTGCTTTCAGCAGTGGATGGGAACCATGGGTCATATGTAGCTACAAGAGTTGTCGATTCTTCAATAGTGTTGAAGTCAGGGGATCTGCACATGTTCTTTTTTATAGTATGCGAAAGTTATACGCAACTGATAATTGTAACTTAAATGGTTTTGTGAGCTAATTCATGCATGATCTCTGCCGCTATTGCAGTATTGGCTTATTAGTATGTAACTCTTTGAAAGAGATAAATGGCTCTACTTGTAGGTTCCTAGGCTCCACTTGGTTTGTACTTTGAGTGCATGAAGTATTCTGATCGGTGCATTTGGAAAACAGTGAATTGATGAAATAAATGGCATTGGCTTATTTGGCTTCAGGAAAACAATTCAAATTAGCTCTCTTATAAAAACTTCTCTGAACTTCGTCTCTCTCTAAAACAAAAAACCTCTCCCTTCTCTCTAAATAAACAAAACCCTAGTTTAGGTCAAACTCGTGGGGGGAGCCGTCATCACCAAAAACTCTTCTCCGGTGGCTTCCCCCTCCCAGTCCCACCACTCGTTTCCAGCCATCCTCGGAAAATCCCGGCTCCATATCTGACGAAAGGCACTCTACTGGGATCCAGTTTTGCTCCGGCGGAGTTTCTTTGGCGGTGCTCCAGTAGCGTTGCTCCGGTGGATGCTCCGGCATTGCTCTGGCAGGATGCTCGAGTGGCGTTGCCCCGGTATTTCTACGACGTTGCTCCAGCGTAGCTCTGGTGTTGCTCCGGCAGATGTTCACATGACATCGTTGATTGGATCTCATACGCGGCGGAGCACCGCTATTTATGCATTTTGCCATTCCAGATCTGAAGCTACCGTATCCTCGTTATTCTCTCAATCCGAGGAAAAGTGAGTCGGCTAATTCCAGTCCTTAGGGTTTTCGAGTCACTCGGATCTGAGTCGGCCAATTCCAGTCCTTAGGGTTTCCGAGTCACTCGGATCTGAGTCGGCCAACTCAGATCTAGTTATGGCCAACTCGATCTCAACTCAGGACTGAGTCAACTCAACCCAGTGACGAGTCAACAGCGGGTCGACTCAACCAAAATGACTAAACTCGGGTCAAATAGATCCATGTAGACCCCCGGAGATACAAGGTTGTGAAAGGTACTCCTCCATTTTTATTTTATTTTTCTACTTTTAATTTTTTCTTTTCAGGTGGGAGACTTTTAATTATTTTATATTTTTTGGTCTTTTTCTTTTCTCGGTGAGTTTAGCTTCCTTTAAATTTTTATTAAAAAAATGGGCCAAAAATTATATGGGTTTTTTAAAATTTTTGGTATTAAATAAGGATTTTCTCTGTCAATGCATATTTTTCCAATAGCTTGAGTTGGTAAAATTGGATTAATTTTAGAACCGATATCCAATGAGACAGCAAGGAGAAATCTAAGTCAAAGGCATTCAAACAACGGACTTTTGGCGATACTGTTTTCTGAGGATTTAAATCAGATTTGTAGGTTTAGGTCCATCAGGATGCCTAGACCAACTATATTGTTAAGTCGATTTAATTGGTTTTTAGCTCCTTTTGGAGCCAAGTTAGAGTGAATTCTATTTATTGTAAGTAATTTTATACACTGACAGAAAGTATTTTTGGCGATTCAAATGACTGGATGCAGTTTTCTAGTTTAGGGAAAAGGTTTTTACGGGTTAAATGGAGACGAGCTAGATGTTTAGTTAGGGAGCTGCAAATTACCTCGTTTTGATTGTCTGAGATGTTTGATCGGAAGTGTGGACAAAACACTTACTGTGGATATTATTTGATACTCAAAGTTTTGATTCTGATGGTAGTCTCAGGTCGATATTATTGTGGCTACAATATGGTAACACAATGTCAACCACTTATTCTAGTGGCCCTCTTCTCACTGCCACATAAGCTTTTCGTTCAGTATTGTAATATTCATTAGGGTTTATGTGTATCTCTCTTTGTTCCACTGATACTGTTGATTAGAATTGTAAATTATATAGTGCCTCAGTATAATGGGTTTATCCCACATCGTCTTCTGATGTAAGCCTACGGGCAACAATTAATCTTTAATATAAAAGGGTCGGGAACCCTATAAACCTAATTAACTATTAATTTTGTTTAAAAGGTTAGTTGGCTTCAATGGAGTTTGAATACTTGATGTGTCCATTTTATATGCATTATTTAGTAGTATTTAAGATCACTTTTGTGCTCTTTTATTATCGAGAGCTTGTGTTTTACCTTGAAATTCTCTTAGGAGAGGTAAGAGCAACTTTATGCTCTTTTACCTCTTCTAAGTGGACTTTGTGTGACAAGGGAAGAACACGGAAGCAACGAAGACCGGAAGACATTGAAGACTACACTTTCGAAGACTTTTGAATACTCACTTCGAAGACATGAAGATCGGAGGTCGTTGAAGACCATTTTTTGGAGCCGTTGAAGACTTGAAGATTGAGAGGGATGACTATGAAGAAGAAGAAGAAAACATACAAAATTCTGGCACCGTCGCGAGTCGCGACGGACTCGTCGCGACCAACATGTTCGTCGCGAGTCGCGACGAACTTCGTCGCGAGTCGCAACGGCCACTAACCAGAAATCCACTTTATCTTCTTTGCACTATAAATACCACTCTCTTTCCTCCTCTTCTCCAGCTTTGCCCAGCCCATTTTTCTCTGGTTTTAGGGCTTGAAAACCCTTGGTTTTCTTCTCTTTCTTTCCTTAGTTTTTGTAGTTTAATTATGCCTTTTGTTGTTCTAGCTTAGTTTTTACCTTGGGAGCAAAGGATTGAAGCTTCCATATCTATGTATTGAGAACCATTTATATCTATCTATTTGGTGTTTTTGCTATTGTGCATTTATTGTGCTTTGAATGTTAATTGTTGATTTCATTGATGTTGTTGAGAGCTTGAGAATATGAAATACTTGTATGAATTGCTAGCTAGGGTTTGGGGGATTTGGGTTGATTTCCCCCCTGTTCTTGTTAGGAATGTATGAGTATGATTTAGAGCTTTTGATTGTGTTGATAGATTGATAATGTGCTAGATGAATGTGATTGATGTTGAACTCTTTGTCATGTTCGTTTGTGTAGCAAACGAGAGAGTTATATGCTCTTGGATGAATGTGCGTTGCACGTTCATCCAATCTCGTGTAATTGCATAAATTGGTTAAATGCTTAGTCACGGTGTAGTGGTCATAAGCATTGCCAAGCTTGTTGGTTCTTCGTGCTAAATGCCACCAATGGGATACCTTGAGTCGTGGTCTCGACAACGGGAGTCATTGGTGAGGTTTGACAAGAGATGTCGAATTCACTCTTGCAAACTACGAACTAAGAAGGATAGAAGTTTAGTCTTCACAACAAGTAGTTGAAGTAGTGAATAGATGGTTTTATTCATCCTTGAAGCATTTGTTATTTAGCATTTGTGTATTCTTGATGGTGTGTTTCCCTTCATTTATGCCATGAGTTGTTTGAGAATAGGGAGTGTTTGTATGATTGAATTGGTTAGGTGTTAGGAACGTGACGAATTCCGTAGCTCCTTTGCATGAAAATCTATGAATGTGAACTTAGAATTTCTTGTGCATAATGTGTTGTGATTCTCGCTAGAGAGGTATGTTAATGTTAAGCCAAGTAACGAATGCGATAGGATGAGTGAATGGTTCAATGATCTACATTAGCTTTGGAAGTGGATATCCATTGCCCCCAAGGCTTTATCTTTGTAGTTTTAAAACCCCTTTTCTTAGTTTTGTTTGATGATTAGCATAGTCACTTGACCTTGCTAGTTATCTTGTCTTTTTACTTTCGTAACTTAGGACAACCAACCAACCAACCCCCCCCCCCCCCCATTTTACTTGCTTTTATGTGTGTGTGTATATATATCTACTTCTAGCATAGTATCAACCATTTGTGCTTAAGCGCTTAGGAAGATCCCTCTTCTCCTTGGACGACCCCGATTTGCCGCTATCTACCTAGTTGTAGAAAGTAAGCAAAAAGGGCTTATAAATTATCTTTGCATAGGGGTGCGACGACCGCCCGCTATCAATACTAGTCATTCATTTTTTTGTACAGTTTCTTGCAGATTACTTTTTGAGTGGTGTAATTCTCACTACCACAGAGACCCACCTCTAGCACCGAGTTTTTTTTGTTCTAGCACCGGTTTTTTTTGTTCTAGCACCAGTTTTTTTGTAAAAAAAATCGGTGCCTAAGTAACCGATGAAACGGTATCATCGGTTGGAAAAAACCGGTGCTAAATTCCTACTTTTAGCACCAGTTTTTTTTGTTAGCACCGGTTTTTCAACCGGTGCTAAATTAGCACTGGTTTTTTTTGTTAGCACCGGTTTTTCAACCAGTGCTAAATTAGCACCGGTTTTTTTTGTTAGCGCCGGTTTTTTTTGTTAGCACCGGTTTTAAAACCAGTACCGGTGCTAAATTAGCATTAGTTTTTTTTTGTTAGCACCAGTTTTTTTGTGAGCACCAGTTTTTCAACCAGTGCTAATTTATTTACGACGACAAAAAAACCCCTTCCTCTGAAAGCTGCAGCGCGCTGCCGTTTTTAGAGAAAGGGAAAAAGACCCAAAATTAACAATTTTATTCCACATTAATTTAATAATAAAATCAACTTCACAAAATTAATAATTTATTTCCACATTAATGTATACAAACACCTTGTCTCGCACGACTCTGACAAGAATAATAGTCATAATTATACAATAATAAAACTACTGCAACACAATTTATGGTGCACTGCCTTCACTTACAGCTCTAGAATCTCAGTTTCTTCTCTACTCTTGCAAAAAAAAAAAGATGAAATGAGTACATAGTTGGGAGAACCGAACCTATCAGCAATAATTATAATTCCCAGATTCCAAATTGGAGGTAAACAAAGGTACAAGTGGTTAGTGAAACAATCTAATGATTTTGAAAAAATGATCGACAAGAACAAGATGGACAATAAGAATGATTACTCATTGTGGTTAAAGAGATATTTGTTTGAAGCAGAATTGTTGACAGGGAGTGGTTAAAATCCTTGGAATGAGAATGAAAGAATTTTGAACAATCCATCGGGGTTGCATGTACCTGTACATTGCAAAAATATCAGTGTATTCAACGTCTCCACCATGGATAACCTAGTATGTTCGTGGTTTAATTCACCCTTAACTATATAAAATATTACTTCATCCATCCTTATAAAAAGAGTGTATTGTGTCTGCAATAGTACGAGAAATATGATTCATTTTGTTTTAGGCTAAGGTGATGCTACTAGTACCTCCAAGAACGTGTTGGAACCCAATACAAGTTTCTCACAGAAGAAGCTCTCTTTGGCTTACCCAATGACCAGCATCTTCCATCACATGCATTTCAACTCCACCTCCCTCTTCAAATGCTTGCTCCTCAGCAACATGAAGTCTCTGAAGATCTTCAAGTGCCCACCTGTGCAAACTCCGTTCTGCTTTCAAAAAGTTTATATGTATACCTTGAGGGACATCTTCCACTACCTTCCTGCAATGCATGATGAACATTAGGTCACACAAGGGATCACAATTCAACTAACTCAAACAACATGTTCACATTTTCTTAAATGTAGCACCTTGTTGATTGTTTATATATCTAAGCCAAGTCAATTCACCCTATGCTACATCAGTTCTCAAAGACAAAGTCGATAGGTGCAATAGTGAATCAAATAATGCATAACAGATCTAGTACTGGAGCAAATTTACATCCATCAAAATTAAATCACAGAAATTAAACATGCAAACCTGTCGAACATCAGGGTTCTCATCATTATAGGCCTCCAATAGGAAAAGAAGATATACCTCAGGCTAATTTGAACACTAAATTGAACTAATCAGAACACATAAATTTTCAATAAAAAATGCAGCCAGTAGGGTAAAATTGATGCAAGATGTTTCGTCAATTGATGCAAGTGTTACTCCCTCTATCCGAACTTAAGTTACACAATTTAACTTTTCACGATTGATTTAAAATGTAAACACAGCAAAAATAGCAAACACAGCAAAAAAAACAGAGAGAAGAGAACTTTTGATTATGTTCAGCAACGTCCTCACCTTAAAAGCTGGTGCTAATATTTTTAAAACCGGTGCTATTTAATTTTTTGCTATTTCTTTGGCAGGAAAATGAGTCTCGAAATTTTTTAGCACTGGTGTTTAAAAACCAGTGCTATTATTTAATTTTTAGCACCGGTTTTTAAAACCGGTGCTATTTTGATTTTTTTGGCGGGAAGATAGAATTTTACAAATATTTAGCACCGGTTTTTAAAAATCGGTGCTAATATTTTCAAAAACGGTGCTATTTTAAAATTTTTGGCTATTTCTTCGGCAGAAAAAATAAAATTTTCAAATTTTTAGCACCAATTTTTAAAAATCGGTGCTAATTGTTTCCAAAACCGGTGCAATTGTAAAATTTAGCACCGATTTTTCAAAAACCGGTGTTAAAATCTAACACTAATTTTTAAAATCGGTGTTAAAAATTAATTAAAAAATGGGTGCTATTAAATTTTTAGCACCGATTTTAAAAATCGATGCTAAAAAACCGATGCTAAAGAGGGTTCTCTGTGGTAGTGTCTTGGCGAATTAGGAAACCTTGCCGAGCTTAAAAATTTTGAAATTGATGAAACCTGGTTTGAATTCTTTGAAATTGTTGCTTTCTCGATCATGCATGTGCTGAACTGGTCAAATACTTGAAAAGTTATCCAATTTCATAAGCATAACATGTTTCTGCAGAATGTGGCCATTTGATGCATTCTACTAGAGTACTGCTACCACTTGAAGAATCTGTGTAGTTTTTGTTTCAATAAAAATGCAATTACACTCTTTAATCATGTTGTATTGTAACTTCGACATCATTACTTGCTCAGTATGTTTTTTTACCTTTTTTTGTCAATTTGACTGGGTAGACACTAGAAAGTGGAGTTATATGATGGTATATTAGATATAAATACCATAGCATGTCTACTGAAGTTGGGGAAAAACCACACAAAATTCTCCAAACATCACATCAAATTTTCCCAAGTAGCACAAGAATTTTAGAAGCATGTTTGGTGAGAAGAAGACCAACAAAAACTGGAGGCCTTAGACCGCATTTCCCAACGTTACCTTTCCGAACTAGGTAAATCCATCAATTTCAACCTCTCAAACCTAAGGTAGGTCATTGAATCTATCTCTCATCGACTGTCAACAATCAAGGTGAATACTTTTTAAAGGTTTTTTTAGACTTCTTATGGGAGCCCCAAGTATGTTAAAAATTTACCAAATAATTTTAAATTTCTGTTTCTATAGATTCAGAAAGGAGAGAACAAAAAGTTCCTTGTACGTTTGTTAACAAAACAGAAAGTATCATAGTACGTCGTCCTTCCCTGAAATGGAACTTTCATGTTGGAGTCGGGTCTGATACATCAACCATGTACTCAATATCCTTGGAGTGTAGGGCCTGACCTAGCATAGAGCTGTACTTTGGTACAAAAAATTGACCAAAGTGCGGACCATAGTCTATATTTTACCCACCCTTTATCCAGTGTTTTGAAAATCGTGTGAACGGAGAGTGGGCAGAAAAGAAGGAGGTTCTCATATAGAGTCGCACACTTACTTGAGCAATGCGGGAGACTCGGGAGACGAGTAATTGCGGTCGAAGCTTGGCTCATCTCATGTTTAGTAAACTAAACCTTCTTCCTAAGTTAGCTTCTTTGATGGTTGATCAAGGATGCAGCAGAGTAGGGTTAGCATGAGAATCTTAGTCCTTGATGAAGCTTGTCTCTTTGTATGCTAGTTTAAATATCATCTGCGATGAAGTGTAGCCTTAGATATTTTATCAAACTCTTCCAGACGATTGATCTTTAACTCTTATGTTTGGTTCGATGAACTTTTCTTTTTGTACTCGTTTACTTTTCCAGAGTTCTTAAATGCAGTGAGAGAACTTGATGTCATCTGTGATGAAATTTTCTGCATCAATTGGTGAACTCCTTCAGCTATCCTTCTTCTTTATACACCATATTTTTTTAAAGGCATGTTTCACCAGTCATAACTTTTGTTATGTACGATAATAGATTATAAAATTTTACATTTCAAAAACTACACATTACAGAGAATCCAAAGACATCTCACATAATGTCCATTACTATATACAACAAAAGTTATCGATGGTCAAACATGCCATGAAAAATTTGCTGGTCAAAGGAGGCTATAAATAGAGGACTGTAGGGAGTATTTGATTTTACCACCAATATTTAATTTAAATAAATTTTTCCACCCAAAATGGTAAGAGAAAAGTACTTTTAGAACCCTACCTAGTTGACATAAGTTCCAATATAACCTTCCAGTGTTCGAAAGTGCCAATATAACCCTAGATAGTCAGTGAGAGTGCTAATATAACCCACTCCAACAACTTTTAGTTGGAATTTTATAAAAACACATTTTTCCCTTCTGTAAAAAAAATTAGAATACTAAAAAGAGGAAATGACATTATTACCCTTAGAGTCATTAATCCTCCAATATTGCTGGACCGCCATCGGACCATCGTTAGACCGCCTCCGGACCACTGCTACACCGGAGCCGTAATAGGTAGGGTCTTATCAGCACATTATAAAAATTGGTAGGGTCAAATCAGCACATTCCTAAAACTTATAAGATTATGTCAGAACATTCGTAAAAAAAATGTAGGGTTATATCAACACATACTTTAGAATATAGAGCTTGAATGATATTTTGTTTATTTTGCTGTGTTTAGTCTGGATTGATGATTGAATGACCGACCTAGGGTTTTTAATGTTGATAAGTTTTGAAATGAGGCTATGAATGTGATACTGGTGTTTAATATGAATGATGGTGTTATGATTTTGAATTTTATGGTGTATAAGATATTGTTATGATGTAATACTGGTGTACATGATGATGTGGTCGCCCGTTAAGGCCAGCTGAGTACCACACACTTAACTTTTAAAATATGTGCTGATATAACCATATAAGTTTTAGGAATGTGCTGATATAACCCTACAAGTTTTAGGAAAATGCTGTTATAACCCTATCAGTTTTCATAATGTGCTGATATAACCCTACATGTTACGGCGACGGTGAATCAGTGGTTCGACGGCGGTCTGGCTAACTATGAGGGTAAAATTGTCCACATAATTTTAGATTTTGCCCAAAGGGTATTTTTATCATTATACATAAAGTCAACGTTGGAAAATTGAAGTTAATGCCAGAAATTGGGCCTGAGGGTTATATTGGCATTTTCATTAACTAGTTAGAGTTGTTTCTGCACTAAAATTATCTCAGGATTAGATTAGCACTTACTCAAGTAGGTAGGGTTATCTTGACACTTATCCCAAAAAAAGGTCTGCTGAGACCAAGTGCAATGGTAGAGACCTATAGTGGTCTCTTACCAATTAAATATATTATTTTTCTCAATCACTCTCTTCTACCCCACCTTAATATTCCCCTCCTCTTTTTCTTTACAGTGGCAAGAGATAATTCTACACTATTTATGGACCCCAATTAATTTTCTCTATCATACTCATTAATTTTACCATTAATATTTAATTTAAATAAATTTACCAACCCAAAATAGGTTGAGTGTGCAATTTAATAATACATTATAAAATTTAAAATTGAATTTCGTTTAAAAAAAATTGTTAAATAATTCATTTTTTTGGTTCTTGTATATATCGTGCTTCGTTATAAAAAAATTTAAAAATTTTCAATTTTTTCAATAAATTATTAAACAATTGAAACAAAAATAAATAATAAGATAAAATCATTTTTTAAAATTATAAAATAAACATGACAATAGCAAAGATCAATTGTAACGACCAGAAAAATTACATAAAATACTTAAATAATAAAATATTGATCAAGTCTGACCAACTATTACAATTCAAAAATTGAAATATTGATCTATTATGACCAATTATTACTAACAGAAAATAAGTTAAAAAGTGGGATCTTGAGTGGGCTCTTGCCAAGAGACCATGGAGTGGTTTCTTATTAAGAAACCGCTTGTAGGCATTTTCGGTCTCTAGAGCAATTTTTTAAAATTAAGAGACCACCACTGTGCATGCTCTAATGTAACACTTCTAAAAATTCTAATGTAACACTTTTGGTGAGTCTAATGTAATAATTCTGAAAAGTCTAACGTAACATTTTTGAAAAGTCTAATGTCACAATTGTAATGAGTTACATAAAATTACAAACTGACCCACGAAATTATATTGCTTAAAAAATAATCTATGAACTTTCTTTATATCACACAAAGACCCAAGATATTTTCTATCTTCCAAAAAGTTTTACACACCTGGATTAAAGAAATTTCAAAGTAAATTAATTATAAAAAAAATTTATGTGCATTAACTTTGGATAGCACCCTAATGGTACAAATGATCAAGATTCACTTAAATTGTGACCAAGAACACTACAGATAACAGCCTAATGGAGTAGGTGAGAGACGATGCTCGACTTCCATTTCCAAGTCCAACTATTCCATTCAAAGCATGAGAAGCTGAACCAGGTAACTGATCATAACCACACCTATCAGGAAAGTCAAAGACCATCAAATTGTGACTATAATTTGACAAGAGTCAAACTAAAATTCACTAACATCAACATGGTCAAAGATGGAGAGACAACAAATGAGCTATAATTGAATGAATTAAGTAACCTAACCAACCAAAAGCTATATAGGGCTTCCACAAAATCAAAGTTCAGCCTTTTCCCAGTTCACAAGTTTACGAACATCCTCTTAAAGAATGGTACGTCCAAAATTGTGTTTCAACTGAATCCTGTTGCAAGGGATTGACAAATCCATCAATCCAAGATCAATTTTTATATAACAAGACCAAATCAATCAACCAAAACGAGAAAAAACATTAAAACACAATCCAAGAATTTAGAAGTTACGCAACTTGTCAGAAAGAATAACAAATTAGTATCACAGCAGAGAAGTCATCATATTTAAAAGAGCTCAAGTTGCCTTCCATCAACTGAAATATGATGTTCAGACATGTACACACGATGACATGAGAAAAGGCAAAAAGTGCCTTCAAGTATACAAAAAAATGATTACTTGAAGAAGAAGGATATAGTCCTCTATTTATAGGGTTATATTGGCACTTTCGAACACTGGAAGGTTATATTGGAACTTATGTCAACTAGGTAGGGTTCTAAAAGTACTTTTCTCTTACCATTTTGGGTGGAAAAATTTATTTAAATTAAATATTGGTGGTAAAATCAAATACTCCCTACAGTCCTCTATTTATAGCCTCCTTTGACCAGCAAATTTTTCATGGCATGTTTGACCATCGATAACTTTTGTTGTATATAGTAATGGACATTATGTGAGATGTCTTTGGATTCTCTGTAATGTGTAGTTTTTGAAATGTAAAATTTTATAATCTATTATCGTACATAACAAAAGTTATGGCTGGTGAAACATGCCTTTAAAAAAATGTCAGAAAAAATGGGGACATAAATAGAGGACCAGAGGGAGTAGTAGGATAGAGAAAACTAAGTGGGATCCATGAATAGTAGAGAGTGACCTCTTACCATTGTGATGAAAAAAATGGTGGTTTCTTAAGGTGAGGTTAAAGAGAAAGATTAAGAAAAATAATATATTTTATTGGATAGAGACCACTAGCGGTCTCTACCATTGCACTTGGTCTTAGACTCTTCTTAATTGTTACATTAGACTTTTTAGAAGTGTTACAATAGACTCTCCAAAAGTGCTACACTAGACTTTTTAGATGTGTTACATTAGACTCTTCAAAAGTGTTACACTAGACTCTCACAAGTGTTACCTTAGATCTCAAAAGTGTTACCATAGATATTTAAAAGTGTTGCATCAGACCAGTAAAAGTGTTGCATAAGATTAAAATAAGTGTTACCTTAAATAAGTTTTGCATTAGCTAAAAACATGTAACACCTTTGAAAAGTGTTGCCTTAATCATGATAAGTGTTGCACTAGACCTAATGTAACATCGCCTAAGGTAGTACTTAAAAAAATGCTACATTATATCTAGTGCAACATTTTTTATACTTAATGTAACACTTTTAGAGTGATACAATAGACGTGTTGAAAAGGGTGAAACTGATGTTGCAGCAAGAGATTCATCATGAGTTGAGTTTCCGCCAGCAGATTCTATGGCATTGAACGTAGAGGCATTCATTTTCCTCACAATCATCTGCCCCCCCCCCCCCTATCTTCTTATTCATGAGCACCTACTCGTTCTACTTTGTTTGCTTGCTATTGTCTAATTTTTGGTTTTTTGATCACACTCAAAATTATGTATCTACTTAATCGTAATAGACGTAGTTTGTAGTAGTGATTTTTGTTATGTAAGCTCACTCTGGCATCATGTTAGTAACTCTTACGTTTGTGATTCTACTCTTTTCTCTATTTCGTAGCATCATGGCTAAATGGAATGAGTGGTAGTGATGTGAGTGGGGTTTGTCTCCATCGTAGTTTACCAAGCTAGCGAAAAGTTCACTATGATTGAATTATTAACTCCCTAAAGTGTACTCCCTCCCTCTGTTCTAGCTTAAATTGAACATAATTTTTTCACTCTTACCAAGAAACTTATCTAATTGTTAACATGTTTAACTATGTTTAATAATAATAGCAAATAAAAAGTTACTTTTGAGAAACTACTTGTTATGACGAATCCAACAATATCACATACGATAATATTGTTACGTATATATCTATTTAAATATGTGGTCAAAAGTTGATAGATAATAGTGTCAAATAGTAAGTCTGGAATTTGAGTTGGGACGGAAGGAGTAAGTGAATACTGAAAATTTGGTTTTACCGAATTTTTCTAATCCTTATTAGTATGTTCCAATATGACCTATCTAACCAAGTATGCAATAACTTAAAGCATTAACGGCACAAGACTTGGTTACGCAGTTCGGTGAAATCCACCTACATCTGTAGGGCCTGGCCCAGTTCATAATGAATCCACTAATTAGAAAGATATAGTACAAAGTACATCATACAAAATACTTATCTTTACTAACTATAACGTGTGAATTCTTCAAACTCCCCTTGCTACCGATCCACCTTGATCAGACTCACTCTGACTTCGAAACTCGTCGACGCTGGATCTCCTCCTCCCAAGGAATTAAGGCATATGATTCTGAACTTTGAACAGTAGGTTAAGTATGTTGGAACATAGAATTCTGGCTCTTTGAAATTCTCTCGAAAGTATAAAAATCTGTGTGCAGATTTTTCTCTATTGAATCTGTGAACAATGCAGCCGTGGTTGTCCCCTTTTATATCCATGAGCAGATTAGAATACTCCCTGATTATCTCCATAATATTCCTATTCCAAATATGCTTCTTGAAGCATATCCAAATCCCATAAATAAAGGGATTTTCCTGATCACAATATATCCCATATATTCAAAAATCTCGACTCCATATATGTATGGATTTTCCATAAATCCACTATGCTTCCATACGCCTAATATATAGCAGAATATGCAGATTTCCATAACCCACAAATACCATAATATTCTGTCTTCTTTTTCCGTAAACATCCTTGGCGTAAATATGCTGTTTTCGCATGTTCCAACATGGAAAGTTTTTCGTTTCCAAATATGTTCACAAAAACTGCCAATTAAATATTCAATGCATATCTCTTGACTTTACAATCTCTCTCTTTGGCATTTTGTGGACCCATAAATTTTTGGCCATTAATCATACAACGAAAAACTTGTCATCATACACATAGGTCTTCCAAACTCCACCTATGTTGGAACATATGCACAATATGCACAATACTGAATCTGAACAAAAATTGAATACCATAATTCCAATAAAACATGAATACCAAAAACTGAATACCAGAAATCCAAGAATTCCATCAAAAAATAAACTTCAGATTATAGAGCCATTACCAAAAATTCTCCCCCTGGGACCACACATATGCCAAAGGCAAAAAAACATTAAAAAAATACAAGCATCAAGTAGGCTCCCCCTGACTTTAACCTCTATGTTGGAACATAGAGAAGAAATCCAGTTTGGGTGCAGGATTCCAACCGTACTTTCTCTTCCTCCAGATTTTCTTTTTCTGCCTCTAGCGCTGCCATTTGAATGGTGATTTCTCCCAGTTTGGCATTCAGGGCTACCAGTTTAGTCTTCTTTTCAGCCGATGAAGAAGTTGACCCAGAAGTACTCCATGGTAAATCATGCACAAGCCTCAACCCGAATGTCTTCTTGTTTGGCCTCAGGAATTCCGTGTCAATCACAACATCTTTTTCTTTTCCTTTTACCTTGGCGCTTTTAGCCAATGGTGAGATCAACCCCGGATAGATAATAACATGTTTGGCTTTGGGAGCAGTGGCTTGCCTGACCAGATTTTGCTGAATAAACAGTCCAAGATTTATAGGCTTCTGTGTTCCAACACATTATAGCAACTTGGCCATTTCTCTTATCATTGCAGTAGTATTTGAAGATGGCATCCAGCAGTGAACTGCAATCTGATACAGCCCGAAAAACCTTGAGGACAAGCATGAAGCTTGTGAATACCCTATTGCAGGCCACTTTGCCTTGTATCCACCTGAGATAGTTTCCAGAATTTGATCATCCGTGACATCCAAATCCTCAGGAAACAATCCTTCAATCTCTAGTGTTTGAAGCCGCAATACCTTGTTGATTCTGGCAGCAGACAAATCCATCATCTTTCCCCTTAAATAAACCCTTCCAAACCAAGGGGAATCAGCTTCCAAATTTCCAGGCATTAGGTTGGAGTACACCTCAATGACAACTTGTCTGTTATACTGAAGCTGAGCAGTGGCCGCTCTTTTCATTCCTATTAACTCCAAAAATTCTGAAAAACCACTCTCCCTGTATGCTTCTAAATCTACTAGTCTCTCAGGGATAAATTTCCCCTCAGCAAAAACTTCTCCCATTTCTTCACCTTTTAAATCAAAGTAAGAAAGCGAAAGTGCATCACTTACTGGTGGGGGAGGAAGTACTTTCTACTTGGTGTGTTCCTATCTCTTCTTGGTTCTTTTTGTTTGTGGGGGTACCTATGCATCAGTAGCCTTCCTCTTACCCTTGGCTGACTGAAAAAACTCCTCCAACACTTCATCACTTGAATAGTGCATCTCAGGATGTTTATGTGTTGGAACATACTAATTATCCTCTGCTCTTCCTATTTCAGCAGTCTGTGTTTCCATATTCAAATCATCTCCTGCTACTGATTCTTCACTGTGATCTCCTTCTTTGTCATCATATGCATCACCAGATATATTAACCTGGTCTTCTCCTCCCATATCAGCATCAATATCCATCTCTTCACTGCTTTCATCGTTAACCTGATGTGTTGGAACATATGCGCCATGTTCCTCTTCCTCACTGTCCGAGAGGTCAATCCCTATTGGTTTCCTTAGTTCCTCCATTCTATATGCAGTATTTGAATCAAAGAATCCAACATGTAGTCTATTTGTATACTTTATAACCTCCCTTCCTGTAGCTTCTTCATCACTAATCTCCCTAAAAAACACATAACTTGGATAGGGCATACGTCAATAAACATGAAATTTGTCCTTTCCTCTGTACTCCCTATACCTTCCTCTTAGAAATTTAACCTTCCAGCTTTCAATACTCCACATATCTTCAATATCACCAGTCACTAATTCTTTAACCTTAACCGTCAAGTATTCCCCTTCTATACTCTTGATTTTGTTAGGTCAACTGTCACTCTATTGGCCTCTAACCATCCAAATATTTCATCTATGTTTTTGAACTCCATTCCCATAATTTTTAAAGTAGGGGGATCAGGACTTGTTACCTTCCCATATGGACCTTTTCTTTTGGCACTGGTGTGTTCCTCCTGACCGTCGTCATTGCCGCCCAAACCACTGTTTCTTCCTTTTATTCACCACCATCTGTTACCTAGGCCTCGACATTCTCTTCACATTGACCGTTATTTTCTTCGGGAAGGACTTCGGCCTCTATATTGTCAGTCATCTATTCATCCTCCATGATTTCTGAAGGTTGAGGGGTTCCTGGAGTTTCTTCTTATAGTGTGGGAGATTTAGGGCTAGAAATCATTCTTCCGCAGGGATTTGATGAGTAGAGGGATCGGGAAGTAGTTTTGACAAGAGGATTCGAAGAGAAATCATGATGAATGTGAAAGTGGCCGAGAAGAGGGGGATATGGAAGGATTTGGACAACTTAGAAATCAACACCAACTCTTCACATTACTTCGTTTTCAGCATAAACCTTTTTCCTTTTCCAAGATTTGCAATGATTCTTTCTTGTCATCTCAAGACTAACAACTTCCAACATACCATAACTTCCAACTTCTATTTTTACACCTTTTCTTCTTTTCATTTTTTTGTTTTTTCTGAATTTTTTTCGACAGAAAATAATAATAAAAATAAAATATTTACATCGAACTAAAGGCAAGGATTATCTCAAATTTGACAATCACCTAAGTGTTGTCTGAGACTTTCAAAAGCAGCAGTGTCCAACGGCTTTGTAAAGATATCAGCGAATTGCTCGTGTGTTGGAACATAGACTACCTCCACTTCCTTCCTTTCAACAAGATCTCTAATAAAGTGATTCCTTATGTCAATATGTTTGGTTCTCGAGTGCTGGACTGGATTTTTTGAGATATCAATAGCACTTGTGTTGTCACATAAAATCTTTAAAGGGCATTGATGAATTTCATAGTCTTTCAACATTTATTTTATCCATAATAATTGTGCACAATAGCTTCCTGTTGTAAGATACTCAGCTTCTGCAATAGACAAAGAGATCGAATTTTGTTTTTTATTATACCAAGACACTAAGTTCGTAAACATCCACCTGTGGTACTTTTTCGATCATCAGCATTACCAGCCCAATCTGAACCACTGTACCTAATCAACTCAGAATCTTGATTCTTAGAATACCATACACCATGCTCAGAACTGCCACTTACATATCGAATAACTCGTTTAACTGCGGTGAGATGCGACTCCTTTGGATCAGCCTGAAATCTTGCACAAATCCCAACACTTAAACATATATCTGGTCTACTAGCTGTTAAATACAATAAACTTCCGATCATGCCTCTGTATAATTTCTGATCAACTTCAAATCCTTTCTCATCCTTTACCAGTTTATCAAAAACCCCCATGGGAGTTCAAACTACTCGAGCATTGCTCAGACCGAACCTCTTAACTAAATTTAGAGCATACTTACTCTGATTTATGAACAAACCATTCCTTCCTTGCTTTACTTGCAATCCCATAAAGTATGTGAGCTCTCCAACCATGCTCATTTCAAATTTGGCTTGCATGATGGTGACAAAATCCTGTACCATAGAAGATAAAGTGGATCTGAATACTATATCATCAACATAAATTTGAGCAATCAGAAAATTTGATGCCTTTTCCAGTACAAATAAAGTGCGATCTACTCCCCCTCGACGATAACCTTTCTGAAGAAGAAAGTTAGTAAGTCGTTCATACCATGCTCTGGGTGCTTACTTTAGACCGTATAGAGCCTTCTTGAGACGATACACTTGATGTGGATAATGAGGGTCCTCAAAGCCTTTAGGTTGTTCAACATAGACATCTTCATTCACCACTCCATTTAGAAACACACTCTTGACATCCATTTGATACAACATAAAGTTCATAGAGCAGGCAATAGCAAGTTATATTTGAATTGACTCTAACCTGGCAACTGGTGCGAATGTCTTATCAAAGTTGACTCCTTCCACTTGTGTACATCCTTGAGCTACTAATCTGGCTTTATTTCGAGTAACTTGGCCATCAGCACCAGAATTCTTCTTGAAGACCCACTTCGTGCCAATGACATTAATGCCTTTGGGGCGAGAATTAAGATACTAGACGTCATTGCGTGCAAACTGACGTAGTTCTTCTTGCATAGCAACAATCTAGTACTCATCCAACAAGGCTTCTTTGTAGTTCTTGGGTTCAATGAGAGATAAAAAGTAGTGCAATCCAGCTATCCTTCTGTAATCCACTCGAGGAACCGATCGAGTACTTCTTATGATTGATTCAGGTTGGTACTGTGTTGGAACATAGGGTTCAATAACGAGGGATGATGTTCCAACATGCTCAGCTTCTACAAGTTCAGCACCAATCTGCTCAGATGTTCCAGCATGTTGACGAGGTTCAGCTTCAACTAATGGATCTGCCTTGTCAGGTTGACGTGGTTGTGTTGTAACACGAGTGTTACTAGGTTCTTCTTCTACAACATCTGACTTTTGTTCTTCCTCTTAATCGTCCACAATAACATTTATAGACTCCATGAGAGTGTCAGTTCGATGATTATAAACTCTATAGGCACGGCTGTTGATTGAATACCCAAGAAAAATTCCAGTATCACTCCGATTGTCGAATTTTGCCAACTATTCTCTGTCTCTGAGAATGTAGCACTTGCTTCCGAAAACATGGAAGTATGAGACATTAGGTTTCCTACCCTTCCAAATCTCGTAGGATGTTTTGCTGGTGAATGGCCGCAGATATACTCGATTAATTATATAACAAGCTGTATTAATAGCTTCTGCCCACCATTTCTTGTGAATTTCTTTCTCAGCTAACATAACTCGAGTCATCTCCTGCAAGGTTCTATTTTTCCGTTCTACAATACCATTCTGCTGAGGGGTGATGGGTGCAGAAAATTCATGTTGAATCCTGAGCTCATCACAAAAATCACTAAATTGAGAATTCTCAAACTCTCTACCATGATCACTACGAATTCGAACAATCTTTCCAACTGGACTTCCCTTTTCAGTCTGTAACTTTATTACCAGACTTATAAATACTTCCAACGTATTAGATTTATCTTTTAAAAAGGGTACCCACGTAAATCTGGAGAAATCATCAACACGTACAAAGATATATTTCTTTCCACCTATACTAGGTGTATTGACTGGATCCATCAAATCCATATGTAATATATCCAGATTTCTAGAGGTGGTTATATATTGAACTGAAGAATGGGGAGATCGAATTTATTTACCTTGTTGACATGGTCCACACACAATTTTGTCATTGCTGGTTAAGATAGGCATACCTCATACAGCTTTTGCATTTGCAATCTTCGGCAATGTTTTGTAATTGATGTGACCGAGCTTCCTATGCCACAGAACTCCCTTGTCTTGCTTCAAGATCATACATTGTACTTCATGTTCCAACACATAGCAATTATCTGAAGATCTTGTGCCTGAAAGAACCTTGGTTTCTCCGTGCTCATAACACATTTGTCTTTCTGAAATTCCACCATTATATTGTCATCATAAAACTGACTTATGCTCAACAGATTTGCCTTCAGATCTTCAACAAACAGAACACTAGTGAATACTGGAAAACCTTCAATCTTTAATTCACCTTTTCCAATCACTCTACTCTTCTTTCCAACACCGAAATTCACATATCCGCCATCGTATGGTGTGATATTTGTGAGAAATTCTTGAGTGCTAGTCATGTGGCGAGAACAGCCACTATAAAAGTACCACAATTCTTTGGAATATGATATAAGCGAAGTATGTGCAACCAGACATGTGCCAGATCGTTTGACAACCCATACCTTTCTGACCAATTTTGTTTTCTGGACCTCGCCTATGTTGGAACATACCAAGAGTTGTCGTCCAGACATTTGATCTCTGATCATTTTCCTGCATTGTTCCTCTGAATTACCTTGATATGAGTAGTACCTGCAGATGAGCGGTTTCCTTTGGTGAGGCTTTCCAAACTTCCATTTTACCTCTCGAATCTTGTTCTTGAGAGTTACTGGACTCTTAAGTATCTCGTGTGCGTCAGCCTTGAGTGGGTTGTAATACCCAATACCGTGTCGATCACAAAAGTTCCTTTCAATGTCCAGAATATCGTCAAGCTTTGCTTTTCCAGAGTTCATCTTAGAAATTACTGCTTCAGAAGTCTCAGCTCTCTTGATTGCTAATATTAGCTTCCCATTCATTTCTTCATTCTCCTTTCCAAGTTCGACAATTTTCAATCGTAATTCTCTTTCTATTTCCATCAACTTCATTTTTTCTTCCTTCAGCTCTTTGTTTATGTCAACTACTTGAAGCCACATAGTGTACATCTTTTCATAAGTGCTGTAGATTTCCTCATCACCTACAGAAGTTCCATCGTCTTCATCATTGGGTGCTTCATACGGATCTATGTTGGAACATACGGCTTTGACTTTGTCCAATGTGTTGGAACATCCATCCTTCGATGCATCATAAATTTTTGCTCCAAATGCCACATAGTTGCTTGTAAGTTCCTCTTCGTCTTTCCCATCTTCTTCGTCTTCACTCCATGAGGTGACATATGATTTTCCCTATTTCTTCCGGGTATTTGCACATTCAGCCTGAATATGACCATATCCTTCACATTCTCTACATTGAATTCGTCCAGGCTGTTTTGGTTCACTACTTTGATTTCTGAAGAACTACTGATTTCCTTGCTCAAACCTCGTTCCACGATTATTTCCAGAATCATGTGGCCTTGGTCTATTGCCACCAAACCTCTCCTGAGATTTCTTGTTAACTACCTTCTTCAGCATCCTTGAGAAGTTCTTCGTGATAAGTTCAAGTTTTTCAAATTCATCATCAATATCAGACTCGTGATTGTCCTTTGATGAAGATGTTTTGAATGCCAATTCCTTAGGGACTCTTTTTGTAGCTTGTTGGAACGTCATCTCATATGTTTGTAATGATCCCATTAGTTCATCTAGGCTCATGGTGGCTACGTCTCTTGCTTATTCTATTGCCGCAACCTTCATTGCAAATCTCTTAGGAAGTGATCTCAAGGTCTTTTTCACCAACTTCATCTCTTTGTAAACCTTTCCGAGTTGATATGCCATGTTGGAGATGTCCCTGAGTTTTCCGTTGAATATAGCAATAGTGTCATCTTCCTCCATCTTGAGTTCCTCGAACTTTGTAGCCAACATCTGTAGTTTGGACTCACGAACTCGACTAGTTCCTTCATGAACAGTTTGTAGAATATCCCATGCTTTCTTGGCTTGATTACATGTAGAGATGAGTTTGAACTGGTTTTCATCAACCGCAGTGAAGATTGCATTCAGTGCCTTTGAATTCGCCAGAGATGCCTTAAGGTCATCAGGAGTCCAACTAGCTTTGTCTTTGAGTTTCTGCTCCCTTTGACTTGACTCTCCTTCTATCACCTTAGAGCTTGTATCTTCCGTAGGATGATTCCACTCATTCTCAACATAGAACCACGCAAGTTCATCCAGTGAGTTGATGAAAACTCCCATGCGCGCCTTCCAATAGTTGTAGTTGTTGCCTTCTAGCAGAGGTGGCCGAGACACCGAAGTTCCTTCTTGAGTTGCCATAGTAAAACCATATCACACTTTCCTTGACACAACCAAGGGAATAATAAGTGACCAAGCTCTGATACAATTGAAAATTCGGTTTTACCAAAATTTTCTATTCCTTATTAGTATGTTCCAACATGACCTATCTAACCAAGTATGCAATAAATTAAAGCATTATCGACACAAGACTTGGTTACGCAGTTCGGTGAAATCCACCTACATCTGTGGGGTCTGGCCCAGTTCATAATGAATCCACTAATTAGAAAGATACAGTACAAAGTACATCATACAAAATACAAAATACTTATCTTTACTAACTATAACGTGTGAATTCTGCAAGCTAACCTTGCTACCGATCCACCTTGATCAGACTCCCTCTGACCTCGAAACTCGTCGACGCTGGATCTCCTCATCCCGAGGAATTAATACATATGATTCTGAACTTTGAACAGCATGCCAAGTATGTTGGAACATAGAATTCTGGCTCTTTGCAATTCTCTCGAAAGTATAAAAATATGTGTGCATATTTTTCTCTATTGAATCCGTGAACAATGCAGTCGTGGTTATCCCCCTTTATATCCATGAGAAGATCGGAATGCTCCCTGATTATCTCCACAATATTCCTATTCCAAATCTGCTGCTTGAAGTATATCCAAATCTCATAAATAAAGGGATTTTCCTTATCACAATATATCCCATATATTTGAAAATCTCAACTCCATATATGTAGGGATTTTCCATAAATCAACTATGCTTCCATGCGCCCAATATATAGCAGAATATGCAGATTTCCATAACCCACAAATACCATAATATTCTATCTTCTTTTTCCGTAAACATCCTTGGCATAAATATGCTGTTTTTACATATTTCAACATGGAAAGTTTTTCGTTTCCAAATATATTCACAAAAACTGTCAATTAAATATTTAATGCATATCTCTTGAATTTACAAACAATTTGCTTAGAATTCCATATGTGTGATCACTAAAGGACGTGTAATAACTAAGTTATGCGTGATCACTAAATTAATGTATGATCGCTAAGTGATATGTGATCACTAAGTTGATTAGTTAGTGATGTGTGATCAGTAAGTGAGATGCGATCACCAAGTTATGAGCAATCACTTAGTTGATATGTGATTGCTAAGCAATGTATGATCGCTAAGTGGTATGTGATCTATAAGTTGATATGTGATTGTTAAGTGATGTATTGATAGCTAAGTGACATGCATAAGATCCGGCGGCAAGGAATTTAGGCCTAGAGCCACCGGAAGCCACCGGATTCCGCCCCCCTTGAGTCACCGGCGGTCCCTTGCTGCATTGAGAAGATGACCAGATTTTTATTTTTCTTTTTTTTGTTTTCTAACTAAACAAAACGGCGTCGTTTTGACTTAAGTGAAACGACGTCGTTTTGTTAAGGTGAAACTAAAAAAATAAATTGGGCAAATTGGGTTGAAACCCAATTGGTCCAAATAATGTTTAAAATCCAAATAAAACTCTTATCGGCCAAACAAAATTGCAAGCTCCTCTTGTGCCCAAACACAAATAACGCAGATCCGCCGCTTCAGCCTGCCGCCGTCCACCGTCCGCCGTCTGCTGCCGTCCGCCGCCTGCTGTCGTCTGCCGCCTGCTGCCGTCCGCCGCCTGCTGCCGTCCGCCGCCTGCTGCCGTCCCCTTCCTCAACCACAACCAGCGACCGCGTGGTCCGCGTCCAAGCCAAACCAAGGGCAAGGTATCAAGGAGCCAATATTTTTTTTGTGTGTAATTTGTGTTGAATAGCTTGAATTGAATTTGTGTTGAAATTGTGCTTAATATAGATATGAACAATTTGTGTTGAAATTGTGCTTAATATAGATATGAATAATTTGTGTAGAAATTGTGCTTAATATAAATATGAATAATTTGTGTGAAATTGTGCTTAATATAGATATGAATAATTTGGCATATTTAATTTGACATATTTTGACATATTTTTGACATATTTAATTTGACATATTTAGTTAGACATATTTAATTAGACATCTTTTTGACAAAATGTTAATACTGAATAGCATATACATATTTAATTTGACATATTTTTTTTTGTGTCAAATATGACATGGATAAATTCTTAATTCGAAGTAGTGGATCTATTTTTAAGAGACCGGGTGAACCAAATGAAGAAAGGATTAATGATTATTATGTATTCATTATTATGTATTCATATTATTATGTAAGCGTTGTTTGTTAAAAAATTGTTGTATTTAGCATTGCAACAAAAAATTCCCTCTTTTTAACCCCCTAACATATCCTCATGGTTCCGCCGAACATGTGATCACTGCGTCTACCATTATCAGCAACCTGAATCTATAGGTTGTCTACGTGGCCCAATTTTAAAAGATAAAAAAATCAGAATTATTTCTGACTTTGCTCAACCGGGGAAGAGACATAGTCCTCACTCTTTTGTGAGATGTGTTCTTGTCATTCTCTCAATTGTTGGATTATTTTTATTAATATTTTATTATTAAAATAATTAAATAATTATCAAAAATATGAATAAAATCTACTAGTATTTAAGTTATGTAATTCCCATTATTATATTTAAGTTATGTAATTTTAATTATTTAATTTAATTTTAAGTCTAAATACTATAATTAAATAAATATTATAACATTTATTTATCATAAAGTTCTGTTTTAGATTTAGACAGACTAATCGTTAGTCGTGATTGTTTTATAATTGATGTAATTAGTGGAATGATTTGATGTTTGTTTTTATTGAAACGAGATTATTCATGATTGGTCTAACCGTTAGTTTGTTTAACTAGAGACTTTCTCTTTATTTATATATTCACAAAATATATAAGTTGAAAAGTTGAGTTAGGTTGAGTTGTGTTGGGTTGTTGATAAAACATGAAAAAAGTTAGATTTGGTTGTATAATGGATTGCTGATGTGAATGTGAGAGAAATAATAAAAATGATAAAAAGTGAGTTAGATTGGGTTATGGAAAAAGATAGTCTAAGTTGTGTGATAAATAAGTCTAAGGGTGATCACTTAGTAAATTGCGAGTCATTCAGATGGATATCAATTATTGGAACAGGTCCTTTCGTTTGTATGTTACACGACTCCATTCAGGGAAATCGAATAGGGTTCAAATAGTTCTTATTGATTCCTGGAGGAATTGGAAGAAAGGGTCCATATCTTTTTTTTATTCCAGTGTGTGATCACTACATTGATATGTGATGGTTAAACTGTTGTGAGACAAACTCAGGACTCCGATCATATGTACTGTCATTATTCCTTATATACATTGCCCGCCCAGCCTCATCCATTTGTTAAAAGCATAAGGAGAGGCAGTCCAACGACCCAACCAGTTCGACCAAACTAACAAAGTACAATAAAATAACAAAGTCAATAAAACCTAAAGCTATCACTTTGTTAATAGACATAGGCAAGTCGGATCGCTTAGCAAAGCCTCAAGCACAACGACACCACTCAAGCACAACGACGCCACTAACTGGTATGTTGCGGATATAGCGGAAAATACTACCAGTCAAGGAGGCCACAATGCCCCCATATTCGGACGTGTTGCAACCAAGGAGGAGACACGATCCAGAGATAAGGGTAAAACGGTAAGACCATGATCACTCCATAGAGACAAGCATACGATGGTCAGATCCCGATCACGCTATGAAAGAACTATAAATAAAGAGAAGAATCACCCACATAAGGTAAGTATAAACTACTAAAGAAGAATATACATTATGATAGTATACTGACTTAAGTATCAGAGTTTCCTCTCCGGAACCCACCCGAGGAATTTCGCAGGTATTTGGAGAAGCATGGACTTGTTGTGAGCCGATCCTAAATACTATCAGCATTCAAAAGGAGTCAACCATATTAGTGGTGCCGACTGTGAGAATCGACTTTTTTTTTAGTTTTGACAGTTTCCGAGAAAGGCCAGAGTTCCAAGCCAGAGCCTCCGTTTAGGAAGAAGATACCAAGGAGGCACCATCAATTCCTAAACCAAGGTTCGGATATGTGAAGAATCATAAAAACCTCACCAAAAGGACATAGTGTAGGTATGTTACGCATGTTAAGAATTGTGAAATAAATTCCATTAAGAACATGTACGTAACGGTGAATACTGTAGAGAGAAGAATGTGTAGAGGCACATGCCCCCTACATGTAACACAGTCGCTGACAACAAATAAAGATAGTACTGCTGATCGTAAGGATTGATTATTCACAATCAAACAAACCCATAGTGCCCAAAGCTAGGTAAACCACTAGTCGTCAAGCGCCCTAGGAAAGACATGTCACGATAAATAAATAAACCATAGAGTTAAAAAAAAACACTCAGGCGCGATGTAAAATAACATTCTTATATAGACAAACAGCCATAAGAAAAGGTTAAAATAAAAGGCCCCACAGAGAGGGTGATTTACTTACCACAATACCTAATTGAAATCGAAACCATCAGTAATCAAAACTTTAGGCGAATGAAATCAAATACCAAATGGCGGCAAAGAGACCAACCAAAAATGTGAGAAACGACAAAGAACCCAACCGAAACCGCGACGAAATGCGAGAAGGATCGAGGATAACCACCGGAAATGCGATGGTGGCGAAGACGATGGCGAGGACGGCACAAATCAATGGAGAAGAAAATTCCATACGTGTTTCATTTTCATAATTGTTCTTCAGTCCTTCAATTTTTTATGCATTTTAAATAGGACCCCGAGTCTAAAGTAATTACAATTTTGACCTCAAATTTGATATGCTTTAACTTTTTATTTTCATTAGCCCCTGACCTCACCATTTTTCATTAGCCATTGATATCACTATGAGATGATATTGCAAGAGACTAACTCTTCTCCTTTCCTCTGCAATCATTTCTTTGATTGTCCCAACCACTTGTTTGTCATCGTATGTCTCATTTTCTTTTCATTTGGCATTGTAAATGCCTATCTTCTTATCTTCATATGACAAAAATCAAAGAAGAATTAAAATCTTAGGCCTTGTTCCAAGTTCCAACTGATATGGACTTGCTATATTTTCCACTGCATTCTTGTAAAATGATGAAAGAAAATCAGAAAAGAAAAAACACAGTTGGATGGAAAATTTAAAAACAATACTTGGAAACAGAAGAAGTTCGAGTCCGAGCTCGTCACTTGCGAATATAGAAGATGCAACACGACCGACCTTTCACAAATGAATTTACTTGCAGAGTGACCAAAAAAACAATTTTAAAAATGAACACAACTTGTACAAAATAATAGTGTTCTGCTCAGTGGTCATCCTGATTCTACAAAGGTCTACATACTACTATCAATGTACAAGATACAAACATGGAAACAAGAATGGAAGAATGTTTCAGTCAATCTACATCTTGTTAGGTACAGTAGCTGCTGCAAGACGTATCGATGTTAAGTCATGGGTAAACTAGGTGAGACTACCAAAATCGCTGTGATCGTACCCTTCCGGTATCATATACAAAGATGAAATGCCCCTTCTTATCAGCTCCAAGGATGCCAACTGAGATCCATCCTGTTAGCAAGAATCTCTAGAACAGTTCCCAAAAACCCGAAGTTCCTCTCCGAATCACGAGAAACAAAGAATGAAAGAATCAAAATCAGGGCAGTCGAGGTCAGGCAAATGTGCACGCAAATTACAGTGAGTGGAGACCTTTCAACAGTTTCTTGTTAAAGATCATGTCACTGATGCTGGTTTTGAATCGTCGGTTGTTTTGTTTGACCGACACATGCAATCTGGGCATGGAAATGTATATAGTGAATCAGTTGGTCTTTTCAGCTGCATCCCTTTAGAGTCACTATGAGCTCGTATGCTTAGCATTTGTCGCTTGAAGCTTCTCCACCTGATGAAATGGACAACAAAATATAGCTAAATAATTGAATATCAAGGCTGTGCTAGAATCACAAGTAAATTTAAACTCGACATCCATTACTGTGTTTCTGACAAAGATAGTAGTATGAACTCTAAGATGTTATAGATGAAGGCCCAAGAAAACCAAGCCATGAGAATAGTTCATTACCCAATGTTGGGATTATCAAAAATCAAAGCCAACTTTCGCTTGTCAGGCTTGATAGTTCGGGAATGTCCACCATACATGAACCTCCTGTGACCCAAGAGAAAGTGAGGAAAGTTCCCACCTTGGGTAGTCACAAATACCTCACTATGAAGACAAACAGTGTAATCTATTGCAGCCATCCTGGAAGAGAATTCCTAGAAACAAGTAGTTGAATCAGAGCAAGTTTTGTTACGAAACACGTGCTAAAGGCAGTTTCTACCAGCACTATTCAACCAAATGTACCTGAAATGGAGCCAGTTCCTCGCCAGATGCTAGCATGTCCTTCGTTTGTAAGAGAGGAAACATCTCCAGAAGAGGAGCCATGTATCTTTCCGAGTCATATATTTTCCCAGATGCCAAAAAAATTGCTGTATTTTTATCAAATCCCATGCCTCGTAGCATCAGACCAACCTGAATAAGTGCCACAATGTTCAAAACTAAAAGCAAGACAAGCTACTTAGGAGGCAGATTCCTAACTATGAGTTTGAATACACGCAACAATGTATGATTGGGTACATTCACGTGCATTGTACCAAGTTAAACTCTAACCACCATAAGTAGAAGAAAATATTATAAGTAAAATTTAAAAACCCTATATTCAGCTTAAAAGATAATCCTAATACTATCCTGTTACCGTGTTTAATCAGGTGCAACCCAGTCCTGTCAACCAGGAAATTGAGAAAACACTTACAAAAAACCTATTAAGAAAAGGGCAAATACTCTGCCTGACCTTCATTTCGACAGAGAAAGCAAAAGACTTGTAAAACTACAATGTCAATAAACACTGCAGTTTTAAAAGAACAAAAGGGCATGTCTGCACTTTCCTAGGGAACAAAGAGGACTAGTCATTTATGGTTAACTGAAACCAGAAAGCTGGCCAAATTATGTTAACTCCTTAATGCCTCAAACTGTTAAACAGCTCAACATGAGAGAAAACACAAGCATTGCTCCTATCTAACAACCTTCCTTTCAGAGCCCTTATCAGCTCTGCTCGCGTATATATTGCATAAAAGATAAAGGGATAACTCCAGTCACCGAAACACATACCATTTCAAAAGTTGAAAATTTTAAATTGTGAAATGAAAATGCAAACACATAAATTATAACTATATCAGAGAAATTGTAGCGCAACTAGTTGAATGAGAACATAAACCAGAGCAAAAATTAACAGAGAACCAAAGGGACTATTTCCAAGAAGATATTACTATGATTCAAAAATGAAAAGAAAACAAAACTAGTACCTCTAAAGGAGTCAAGGGACATTTTCCATTGAGCCTGATTGCTCCAGGACTAATTACTCTGCCAGGTTTGGTAAATTTTCCTTTCCAACCTCTCTCCCTAGCAGCATCCATATCCATTTTCTCACTCTGCCCACCATCATACACGCAACAAGAGAAAGCAACCATATCCTGCAGGAAATAACGTGGACTGCTTATCTGAACTTTTCGAAACACATTAAGGTTCAACAATTAAGAGCAGGAAATGACCACATGCTATAACCAACCTCCTCAAAGCGAAGATGCACAGATATGTACTTTCCACCATTGTTTAAGCTGCGTTCTCTCATTCTTGTAACCAGAATTTCAGCCATAGTTAAAATATCATGGGAAAATCTTAATGCTTGGTAGTTTGCCAGACACCTAAGCCGTTGCACTGCTGGAGGAACATCAAATGACAAGCGATTTGCAAAGGGAGAAATCCTTATGATCCTGAATTCATAAAGGTAAATCAAGAGACAGAAAGAAAAAAGTTACAGATTTCAAAGTAAAACCCACTTCAGTTCATGAAAGAGGATGGGAAAAACCATTGGAGATGCTATCCAGATTATTTCTTCCAAAACTAAACAATCTAGAGGACCAAGAAATCAGGAAATTCATTGTAGATGTGTTTTAAAAAGACAGTTCCAAGAACAAAAACAAGCTTTCATTTAATACTAGATTTGAAGTCATAGAGCTGCAAGTTGGTACCCTGATGGCCAGCAGCACAAGAGCCAATCATATGGAAGAAATTGTTTAAAAGTATAAGAGGAACTGAGGGAGATACCTTTAAAATAGATATTAGCATGGATATAATATTGTCAAAAACCAAAAAACTGAGATATAAAGTTTAAAGAGGATATCACAGGAAACATGGTAGCTTACTTTTCTTCTAGTAGCTTTGGAAGGACGGTATCTCTATAATATTGGATTGATGACCATGCCTTTATTCTGAAATTGTACACATTGCTCATGTTGTATTCAAATCTTTCCATTATGTACTCAGGAATCTTATCCACAATTTGTACATCACTTCCGAGGGTTTTGACAAAATATTCTTCATCAAAAATGTCTCCGAATTTGCTGCATATGTAAACGTTCACATCAAAATAAACATGCAGGTATCCCTAGTGTTGATTAGATGTATACCAGTAACCATATACCAACATAATTGAAATATCTCAAAATGGGAAAGTCATAACTACACATGTCATCGACTAGAGAGACTCTTGAAGCAATGCTCCAATCACCAATAGATTTTCACCCAAATTAATTGAAAAATAAACTACAATTTGAACCCACCTAGGGTCTCTCCAGACACTGTGGAAGTGAAAGTGTGGAATAACAAGGGTAGCATTAAGATAACCAGCCACAGCAACAGCATTGCAGATCTGGAAGATAAATCAGGACCTAAGAATGCAGATAGCTAAATCTTGCCAAGAAGGGGCTATTGACGCAATACAAGAGTCGGAAGACTGAATTATGACATGTCTTTTAAATTACCGATGCTCTCTGTTGATTCAAACCACCATTGGCCTCAATAAAGATGTATCCATTTGATTCGGGCAAGCCTAAAAATAACAAGTCATTAAACGCCTTAGATTCCAACAGCTAAAACAAATTCACAATGCAACAACTTTGAGAAAAGGGCATTCGTGCGGTGAAATGCTCAGTTAACCAGCATCTGTAACTATAAAACTTGGACATAAAAGGTAGAAGCATTGCTCTTCTCTGATCCGGTTAATTAAAATCTAAGAGAGGGCTGAATGGAATTTTAACTTGAAATCAAATGCAACAATTATCTTAAATATACAGCTGAGCACATAAGCCCACATGACTAACTTTTATGGTTATGTCTTTCCGTGCGAACAAATGGATTATATTGCCAATAGAAAGGTTGAGGTAAACCTAAACCATAGCATATTTATTAAAAGAGAAAAGTGCATATATAACCCTATGTAATTGATGAAAGTGCAGATATAACCCTGCAATAATGAAAGTGTAGATATAACCCTGCGATAATTGAAAGTGCAAATATAACCCTGCGATAATTGAAAGTGCAAATATAACCCTGGTCAGTCAATGCTGGAAATAATGGCTTTAGGGTTATATTTGCACATATGTATAATAGTTAGGGTTATATTTGCACATATGTATAATAGTCAGGGTTATATTTACACTAAAAAACAACTCAGGGTTATATTTGCACTTTCTCCAATATATAGGGTTATATTTGCATATTACCCTTATTAAAATGAGAAAATCATGCACCAAAATGATCAATCATTCAGGGAAGGCAAATCGAACGTGGTGAGAAGTAAAATCAGTTCTGTAACCTTGTTTCAGCTGATAAACTCTCCCCCATAAGGATCAGTAAGTCAAGCAAACAAATTGCTCAGAGATTTGAGACAGTTTGATTAGGCATGCATACTCAAGTAACAGATGTTTCAATACAAAACCTAAAAAGCTCCCAGGAATGAAAGGATAATTTGAAGCAGAGAAGAGGTGCGAAAAAAACATATAAATATGTACAGACTAATCTACGAGCAATGTGAAATGTGTATGTGTAATGAACTTTCAGAATAAATAGACACTGAGCAGAAATATTTTCATCAAAACCATAACATCAAAAATGAGATGGAGCTAATTAACAATGATGCTTCCAAACTTAAGATGGTGAATGAGAACATGGTAATGCTGCTGGGTTTGCTTACCTCCAGATGATCTATTTATGCATGGTCTCCACTCACCACTTCTATAAGAGTGTTTCCAAATTGTTGATATCTGCAACAAATTTTAAAATAAAATCAATTTGGAACCGTACAAATAATAATCAATCAGTTCCTGAGGCAAAAACATCTGAGCCAATTTTGATCAGCCATATAATATAGATGATACAACACCGGAGACAAACCAATACAATAAACCAATCTGAAACACTGAAACCAGATCAGTACAATTAACCAATCTGCACAATAACCGATTAGAGGGATTGGTTAAGTTTGACTACCAACGAACTCCATGCTTCACAGGATGAATACTGAAAACGTGGTAAATGTTCACAAGTAATTAACATGAAAGTGTATAAGATTTAACCAATCTGACGAGAGAGTCTTGATTGTAATAGAATTGGGCAGGTTATTCCCCTGCTAGGCCCACATTCATCCACATTCAAAAGTTATACCTATATATACAGATTTTAAGATACTAAAATTAGTTTAACATAACTTGAGGTGCATACAAATAGCCAAAATGGTGGCCCTGACAGGCTTGAACGCTATGAATAAACTGAATAGCAGGAAATCAGGAACTAAACAGAACATAAAATAGCACAATCAAACTAATATACTGAATGAAATTATCCATCACCCGGCATCCTGAGTTCTTATTATATACTCCCTCCGTCCCACTCTAAATTGCTTATTTACTTTTTGAGAGTCAAAGTTTATAAACTTTGACCCTAAATATAAATTAATGTATAAATAATACTTATATCATGTGAAATTTTGTTAGATTTGTCTCAACATCTAATTTCTAAATACCAATTTTATATGCGGTATTATTATATGTAACTAGAGATATTTACGATCAAACAAGTTCACTGAAGACCGTGAAAAAGTAAATATGCAATTTAGAGTGGGACAGAAGAGTATGAATAAGTATTTATTAAGTGTGAAAAGATGGCCCTTATAATCAGTCCGCTAGTCAATATCTAAAATTATTGCTTGCCTAAGTAGAATCGCAGGCCAAAATCCTGTGTTAATGCTCATCAAAACCCAGAACTACGTCAAGAAAAGAAAGAAGAGACCAATAATTCATACTCCCTCCATCTTAGAGTTTACTTCCACTTTTTTGTCTTGATTTTCAAGGCATGGTTGACCACTGATAATTTCATTTGCATATAATAACGACGTATTAATATATGATATTTAGAAAATACTTGTTATAACAAATCTAACCCTATCTCACATGATGATATTATTACTTATATACTATTTGAAATTTATGCTCAAATGTGCCTTAAAAAAGTTGACAAAAAATGAGAAGTAAACCGCAGGACGAAGGGAGTACACCATTCATGCCATTTCCTAGGGATTCTCCTATGTGCAACTAAAAGTACTAGCACAGTAATCTGGCAAAGATATTCGATAAAAGGAAACCATTTGAAGCTAAATCTTTAGCTGACATGGAATGGGGAATAAGCAATCCAGCCATGACATAGAAGCTTTCCAGAGGAGTACACCCCTGTTTGAACCTTCTCTAACGGTGAAAATGACAAGCCTTCCTAATGGCACAAGAGAAGTGGTGGCAGTGATGATGCAACTATAGCTGTATGCAATGGAAGTGCTGGACAAAACATATTCAAGTACAATAAAAGATACATGTGATGAATGTGCAAATTCTTAGAGATGAACAAGACAAATTCAAGTACAAGAAAAGACAGAACATAAACATCAAGGAAATGAAATTCCATAAGTAACAGTCATGAGTCATATTAGAATCACTTTCACATCCATTTAAAGGTGACACATTAATCAGCAGAGTTTTGCAGTCTCATTTCCCAACACAAAAAGCTCAACTGCCAAGTCACTCTCAGAATACGGAATCTTTCTACTACATAAACACAGCACATACTCTAAGAGATCTTATCTATCCAAATTCATGCTTGAATAAGAAATACCACTTTCTTAGTCCTTAAAATGGCTATCTTAACTAATAACGCACAAAGATAGCCACTTAACTTCATTCGACAGGGTATGTGACACACCACACATGCCTACCATGATAAAATGTTCCAAGGATGCAAATGCTGAATCTCCGTTGCCCATTTTGAAAAAAAAAAAAATCTTTGAAAAACATGGAATGTATGAAGCACTACAACAGAAATGGGCAACCGATCACAGAAATAGCTGCAACCCATGTTTTATACGAGTTCCAGATCTACCTACAACATTAAAGCTCCAAGAGCAAAAATAACTGGTTTCCAAACGAAGAAACAAGAACCAACCGCATCAAGAGAGGAGTTGTCGGATTGAATTTCGGATTTGAGCTTGGAGAAGAGCTGGGGGCTTCGGTAAAGGGAGCCAGGGGCAGCGCGGTGGCGAATGGCGGGGACGACATCAAACGACACCGTTCCCATGTAAAATATCATCCCGGAGATGTAAATCAAGGGGGCGAAGAGGAAGACGCCTTGCCTGCGGAGGAGTACCGAGAGGACGAGCCAGGCGGCGCGGTGCGCGAGGCTCCGGGTCCCGGGTTGACCCGACGGCGTGAACCGGACCTGCTTCCGGCGGACGCGCGGCGACCGGGAGAGCGGGGACTGCGGCGGCGACGGGGAGTTGTGTCCGCTGCTTGGGATCCTGACTTTCGCGTGCATCTCGGCCCCCCTCTCTTCACATCATAGCCCACCCCCAACACACAAATTCAAACGCTTTCTGGGGCGCACGTGAGTTGGAAAGGTGGGGTAGTGTGTTGTTTCGGGAAGACGCCACGTGCTGCAACAACGGAGGACGATGCCGATGTTGCTCCACTGCTATACTACTGTGCTTTGCGCAAGCCTTCTACTTGGTTTTTGGAGGCAAAGAATATTCACCATTTTCTTGGGTCGGCTTAATTTGAGCAAGCGTAGCCTAAATTGTGGTTTTGTTCCTTACGTATCCCACGATACCTTATTTTGGTAGCCAATCCCAATACCACGTTTGATTAACAATTAACATTCTAAAATTGATTTACTTGTTCCTCAAAGTAGTTTTCGGGTAAAGTCAACGATAAATTGGTTAAAATTTATTAAATGATCATTATACCCCTGAATTTTAAAAAATAAAGAAAGAAAGAAAAGATCGTCCTCTCTTTCTTGGACGTCGGGGAGTTTGGCTTTGATCGATCAGTAAGCAGCCCCGTTCCTCTCATTGATTGCCCCGAAAATGCAGTTTACATGGATGGATTTATGGCATGATTAGACGGAAAAGCACAATGTGTCCCGAGAGCTTTCTGCATTTTCGTGGAGGTAGTCCTGCTTGGAGGCATACCGAATTCAATGTTTAACAGCTTCATTAGTTACCAGAACATGAAAGTGGTGAAAAAAACTATATTTTAACTTGCAGACTAACACAGGACAGCAAAAAGGTTATGATGGTGGTAAGAACGGTTGCAACAGTTGAAAACTATGATTATATTCTTGACTAGGAGTTCAAACAGACAGATTTCTTTCTCCCGCTCCATATTCTGAGCATCTTTAAAGTCAAACTAAAAGCAACAAATCTGCAGCTTTCGGAGGAACGAATCATGCCGCTCCGTCATAGATACATCCCTGAAAACTGACATACTTTCTATACTACTAGGAACGACAGCGTTTGGCAACGAAGGCTGAGCCAGAGCTCCATAGCGAGAAGCATGGTTAACAACTACATTAGATGTGGATACAGACCCGGAGCCCCGACCTGGAGCTGGAACCAAGCGTACTCGTCCCGCCGATCAAAATCGCCGCCACCAATGACAACGGCGAGGCAGACGATGAGGCAACCACGATGGCAATTTGTGTTCTCCGCGACTCTGTGACAACACTGTTCTCCTCTTCTTCGCGACGACGGCGGTGGCGGTGGTCGGCAGTTGTTGGCGGAGATAATGTGGTGGAGGAGGACGACTGCGAAGTGGTGAGTAGGGGTGTGCATGATCCGGTCCGGACCGGTAAAATGGACCGGACCGGAAATGTAAGGACCGAAATTGTATAGATGAAATTACGGTCCGGTCCTCGGTCCATGTTTTTGTTAGATTCCGGGTTCCGGTCCGGTCCGGTCCAAAATTGGATTTTTCCGGTCCGGACCGGATGGACCGGTATTTTACATATATATATTTAAAATGATAATGAATTAGTTTATAATACTAGTTTAGATTTATTCATGATAACTAGTATTCTTTTATTATTTTGAGGTGAATTTTTCTAATAACTCTATTTTACTATGTTTTAAAGGGGGAAAAAATATTGATTTGGCATTTTTATAGCAAAATGTAAAGTAAAAAAAATAAAGAATACTAAAATTCGGTCCAACCGGTCCGGACCGGTCTAAGACCGGAATTATTCCGGTCCGGTCCCGGTCCAAAATACCCACTAACCGGTCCGGTCTTCGATCCAAGATTTTTAGTGATTCCGGTTCCGGTCCTAACCGGTTCCGGTCCAGTCCGGTCCGGTCTCGGACAGATGAACACCCCTAGTGGTGAGTGGGGTGTGCGCCGCCGTGTTCGGCTGTGTTGAAGCGTGAGAGGGCTTTGAGGGCACAGTTGAAGAGGGAGACGATGGTAAAACTTGAAGCCACGTCGCTATTAAGGTAAAATTTTTAGCACGTGGCTTCACGCGAGAGGTTTTTATTATAAGAATAAATTTTCATTTTTCTTGTTTTTAATTAGTAAAGTTACAAAAATATCCCTAACTATACCAGAAAATTATTTAATCTTACCTGAAAAGCACCTCTGGGGACCGAACAAATCAATTTTAGAATGTTAATAGTTGAACAAATGTGGTATTGGGCTTGGGACCAAAAGAAGGTATTGCAAAAGAGTGGGTCTCCTGACAGGTGGCATGTCCATAAGCTTATGGACAGGCCACTTATTTCTTACTTTATATACTGCATTTCTTAAATTACATACAAAATTTAAAATTTTTAAAAATATTTTTTATATCATATATTTTTATATTTTCACCTTCAAATACATATTATTACTTGTTTTAACTTATAAAATGTAATATTTAAATTTTATAAAAAATTACAACATTTAAGGCTAAACTTATGAAAAGACCGTCTTTCCTGAGAAATATATAAGGGACAAAAAAAATAATTTAGTCGTTTTAATATTCACTTGTACTGTTATTATTATTTTTCACTATGTTTATTTTTGGAATGGTGCTAGATGGTCGAGTTTGTTTATGGTCGAATTGGCCAGGATCTAAAGCAGAATCAATCTGGAGTTATTTATGATCGTATTTACCTTGGTTAGTTTGCATGATTGTGATTAAGAATCAATTTAGGTACTTGATCATGTGCCAGAATCATCTTTAAAAGCTTCCGTGTACAGATAGCAGTGGTATTTAAGGATTGGTTATAAAAAATGCCCGAGAGCAAAGAAAGTTGATATAAATAGGGGTGTTCATCGGTCCAAGACCAGACCAGAATTGATTAAGATTGGAACCGGAATTGATTAAGATTGGAACCAGAATCACCAAAAATGTTGAACCAAAAATCGAATTGGTCAGTGGATGTTTTGGATCGGGATCAGACTGAAATAATTCCTGTCTTGGATCGGTCCGGACCAGTTGGACCGAATTCTAGTATACTTTATTTTTTTTACTTTAAATTTTGCTATAAAAAACAAAATCAATATTTTTTTTTCCTTTCAACCATTGTAAAATAAAAGTTATTAGAAAAATTCACCTCAAAATAATAGAAGAATGCTAGTTATCACAAACTAGCTGGAGTCCCACCGCGCGTTGCGCGGTAATTTTGATAAAAAAATTTGATTTGAATAAAATTTACTTTTAGATTTCAGAGATTAAGTATAAACTAAAATTAAATTCTAAATATGGTGAGTACATCTCTTGAAAAACGGTCTTTCCATAAGGTATGGAAAGACTAAGGTTTAAAGTGCAAATTAGAATAAATAAACTTTGTTAGTCAGTCTAATATGGAATATTGTCTTTTATTTTTATTATAATAATCCGTGTATGAATTTCTCAAATAAATCTAGTAGTACTTGATTAAGTTAAAAGCATGATAAAAAAAAAGGTAAATATTATAGTAATTAAAAGGAAATTTATTCTCTAACTAATGCAATCAATACATATCTCATCATTCTGTTTATAAAAAAATTTATGTATATCATTATTCATTAAAAAATGAAACTAAAATTAAAAAGATAAATATTATTCAAATTAAACTCAAAACAATAAACTAAAATGGAATAGAGAAATAGAGAAATATGAAATAGAAAAATATAATGGAATAAGGATCATCCTCGATAATGGATAAATTTTGAAACTTATGTCAACCTTCTTGTCTTTGAGTTTGGTTGCTCTTCATCTTTACTTTCAAGTTCATCTTCACTTTCAGGGCTTGACATCAAATTAAGTTGGACCTTTTTATTTCTTCCTCTTGAGTTTTTGACTATGTAACAATAAAGAAACAAACTATTAGCTTATTAAAAAGAAAGTTGTATAGCATATTGGTTTAAGAATTTACCTTTACAGATCCAACTAACATTAATCAATCAACTTAGGTTTATCAAATCATACAAAAAACAATAGCTTGTGAAGTAAGGAAATTGTTACGTGAGTAGAGAGGTTCGAGTGGAGAGGGTTCGAGTGGTAATGGGGTCGAGTGGAGAGGGTTCGAGTGGTAATGGGTTCGATTGGAGAGGGTTCGAGTGGTACTGATCCGAGTGGTGAGAGTTCGAGTGAAGAGGTTTGATTAGTACTGGATTCGAGTGGAGATGGTTCGAGTGGTACTGGGTTCGAGTGAAGAGGTTCGGGTGGTACTGAGTGGAGAGGTTCGAGTGGTACTGGATTCAAGTGAAGAGGGTTCAGGTGGTGAGGGTTCGGATGGATAGATTTCGAGTTGAGATTCGAGGGGAGAGGTTCGAGGGGAGAGGTTCGAGTGGTACTGGGTTCGAGTAGAGAGGGTTCGATTGGTACTGGGTTCGAGTTGACTGGGTTCGAGTGGTACCGGGTTCGAGCGGAGATGTTCGAGTGGTACTAGGTTCGAGTGGAGAGGTTTGAGTCGAGGCGGATAGTTGATGTTCGAGGCGTGATGCCTCGAGTAGGATGGTTGATGGTTCCAGGACCTTGAGGCCCTCGACTCAAACCTCTTCACTCTAACCTCTACTCGAACCCTCACCACTCAAACCAGTACCACTCGAACCCTCACCACTCAAACCAGTACCACTCGAACCCTCACCACTCAAACCAGTACCACTCGAACCCTTTCCATTCGAATCCTCCATTCGAACCCTCTCCACTCCACCCTCACCACTCGACCCCTCACCACTTGAACCCTCTCTACTCGAACCCAGTACCACTTGAACCCTCTCCACTCGAAACTCTCCACTCGAACCATCTCTACTCGAACCCAGTACCACTCGAACCCTGTACCACCCGAACCCTCTTCATTCGAACCCAGTACCACTCGAATCCAGTACTACTCGAACCCTCTCCACTCGAACACAGATACAAACTCAGATAGACATACCTAAACTCAGATACAAGCTTAACCCAAATTCAGATCGTTCAAAACTTTGAGAATTAAACCGTTGAATAAGATCTAATATTAACAATATTAATAATATCCACCAGCAAATAGAGAGAAAATAAATGCTTGTATTACGTGAATGTGAATAGGCGGAGCACTGTCGGAGAAAACATAGAGCGACAAAAATGGTGCCAGACAGAAATAGTGAGCGACGATAAACGATAAAACATCTAAGATCACCATTAGATGCATTACCAATTTAAAATATAATCAATCATTCATACAAGAGCATTTTTTATTGTTGTTCCATGCTTTTAAACGGACACAAATTGGAAACCAAAATGGATCATCTAAACTGAATGCTAACTGCATTCCTCTGGGAATGGCCTACTTGAGCAACAACTATTGACAAAAACTATTAAAGAACAAAAAAAATATGGATCATCTAAACTGAATGCTAACTACATTCCTCTGGGAATGGCCTGCTTGAGCAATAACTATTGACAAAAACTATTAAAGAACAAAAAAAAGACTAATGCAATTGAATGGGTTTTAATGAAAATCTTAGAAAAGCTAATGAGTTGCTCAGATGGACATATGCAGATCCATCCTGGGCTCGAACACTTGAATATTTTTATCATCTCATCGATAAGCAACCAATAACGCATAACAGTATGTGATGCACTCACGGGAAAAAAAAGTTTGTAATTAGGAGCAATTATGAGCACGGAGCAGAGTTAAAATATACCTACTGTACTCTTCTTTGGAAGAGGAGGGGTTGAAATGTACTTCTGAAAAAATTGATCCCGTAACAAGACAAAATAACTGTATCTTCTGATAACGATCTTCTCCGGACCTTGATACTCAGGAAGATTAGTCTGCAAGACCAAATTCAAAATTATCACCCACCCATCCGATCCACTCACTGAGATAATTAATGTAAATTCGAGAAGCAAAACATACAAATAAAACTAGTATTCGAACCAAAATAAATATGTATAAAAAAAAGGCAAAATGCAGTGGAGGAGACAATGGCAGAGAGTTTGACGTTGGGTGAGGAGGAGACAATGGGAATAGCCGTGGAGGAAACAGAGGTTGGCCTTGGGTGTGGAGGAGATAAGGGGAATAGTCAATCGACGTAGATGTGATTGGGCAAAACGGTACGGCTACGTGATTGGGCAAAATTGTACGGGCACGAGGGAATGCAGTTGAGATGTTGAAATAGTGAGGCACAAGAAGTGGAGGAAAGAATTGTGCGAAAGAAGAGAAAAGAATTGTGCGATGAAGAAGATGAAAAAACAGTAAGTTAGAAGTTGGCAAAACGGTGTCGTTTTTGCAAGGTAAGGAAGTCAAATAATTACTCAAATACCCCCCAATTTACAGATAAAAAGCAAACAATATCTATTATAGGGTGCTTGGGAAAACTAAATATCAAATTGGAGGATGCAATTGTTGCATTAAAACATACTATTTGATTTTTCTTGATTATTTATATGAAGTTTTATATACTTTTGCATATATACGCACGAGATAAAATAATATACTTTTGGAATATTTCTACGATAGTAACTCAAAATTATATTTGAATTAACATTTAAAAATTAAATTCCTCCAACCTAAAATTCTTCCTTTTCTTGATCCATTTTATCTTAATAAGTTATGTTTAAAATTTAGTTATATTTTTCCTTATTTCATATATTTCAGTTAATTCTTAATTTTCAACCGATCATGGAAATTGAAATATATCAAGAAAAAAAATATGGATGTATCATTTCAACTTTCAAAATGAAGGATCATACTCTGAAAAATATTAAGATAAAAATATACTACGCCAACTTTTATGTACGGTGTCCTTTCGAAAAAAACAAATTTTTAACTTACCATCATGTTGAAGTTTGTTTTTCTTCGCAAATGTTAAATTTGAATTCAAAATTGGAGGATACAGTTGTAGCATTAAAACACTTCTTACATGTTACTTTGTGGTACTTTTGTATGTTTGAAGAAAGTCATCATTCTCAAAAGAAAAAAAAAAGTTGTCACTTGTAACCACCTAAAAGATGTACATTGAAGATTTTTTTAAATGTAGGTGATGAATAAATTAAATAAAAAATAAAGGTAAAATGAAACTCAATTACCTTTTTTATGCAACTAAATATTTGCAACTTAAATGCAAATATTTCCTTGTTTGAATTCAAAAGATTTTCAATTGAAATTTTTTCAAACACGAGTTTTACCTAACTGGGCACAATGCCCCAACCATTAATTAATAATGAGTGCTAAGATGTTTTAGAGTAATGATAAGACCCCTCAAGTATGAAGTTTCCATATACTATATGTTGTCCTAATTAAAAACAAGATGACCAAATGTCTGAAGCAGTATGCACCACAAACCTGCGTAAAGACCTCAAGCAATCCGAAGCCACTAATTCTTCACTTCTACATTGCCTAGCCAGTAAATTTTTGCCTATAAAAAAACACTTTCTTGAAGCTCAAATTGTTCCATTTTGAGTTTGCAAAATGTCTGCATTCTCTCAACATAAATCTATGTTTCCAAAATGTCATGCATATAGCCATCCCTCATCCTTGCACATGTGTTGCTCATCCTCCACCACCATTGTGAAGCATGTGCCTCGGTGATCAGAGCCACTCATTTTTGAATCGCCACGTGTTTTGAGCACGACGCCTTTGCTCAATGTTCCAAGCTTGAAATCAGCGTGGCCTCAACGTGCATGGATCGCAGGTGGATGTACAACGGTGATCATTTCTCTAGCCAAGTTGATCATAGGCGTTGCTGATTCTTATGTCTAGCTGGAGCCAGTTTTGGTCGGGGTGGTAGGCTATGTTCTCACAAACCTCGGCTCCGGAGTCTACAACTGAGGCATTAACAACTATGGAAGCAAGAAAATGCCAGTTTTTGGGAACCATATAGAAGCATTCCAAGGTCATCAAAGATGGTCATTGATAATCACACGTCGTTAGTTTGCCAACAACTTACATGCCCTGGCTCGAGCAGTGACCTTCGCAGTTATCCCAATCGATCTTTCCTGCAATAATCCCATCTTCCTTGGTTTCGCGAGTGTCTTCTCTAGCTACATTATGTTCAGCCAGCAGTTTCACGCATGGGCTTGCGGTACAAAAAGCAAGCTTCCACCCGTGGTGGTGGCTTTGCAGAATGCTGGGGTTCTGGTGTCACGGTTCATGCACGGGGCTCATCACTGCCCCCATATAATAATAACTACTACATCATCAATGGCGTCTGGAATGCGGTCTTGGACATGTACAGGGTGTTTGAAGCCATGAAGATGGTGTTGTTCTTCAAGTTGGGGATTCGGCCGCGGTTATGGAGCGAACCGAATTCTGACTGGAAGGAAGAGACTGAAACTTTGCCAATGATGATCCAATAGCAATGATTCCGTTTCTCACCTGCAAACCTTAGTCCTATCTGTATGATATGTTTATAAATGTAATAAAAGGATTAACACATTAGTGTTTAGCTCTGCGCAAAACATGACAATTCTGAGAGTTTAAAAAAGTTAGCAAGCTCGAAAGAAGAGAATATGAGAATGTGTTCAAAACAATATCTTTCAAATTTTACCAACAATAATATATCACTGTGTTTTCAACTTCAAAGTGGTTGTACAAGGAAAGCAAACAAGCATAGGCTGTTTAAATTATAGATCCAACCTATGGATAACACTACACTTACGAAAACTGTGCCCTCAGAGCCCTCTCACGCTTCAACTCAGCCGCACACGGTGGCGCACACCCCACTCACCACTTTGCAGTCGTCCTCCTCCACCACATTATCTCCGCCAACAACTGTCGACCACCGCCACTGCCGTCATCGCAAGAGGAGAACAGTTTCATCACAGAGTCACGGAGAACACAAATTGCCATCGTGGTTGCCTCATCGTCTGCCTCGCCTTCGTCGTTGGTGGCGGTGCTTTTGATCGGCGGGACGAGTGCGCTTTGGTTCCAGCTCCGGGTCGGGGCCCCGGGTCTGTATCCACATCTAATGTAGTTGTTAACCATGCTTCTCGCTATGGAGCTCTGACTCAGCCTTCGTTGCCACTGTGTTAAAAAAAGTGGCTCAGCCTTCGTTGCCACTGAATTTTTAATTTAAAAACTTGCAATATGATCCAAAAGAAAACACAACATTAACTTACGTATAATAATGCTTCAAGGGCATCAGTGGCCCACCCAGATGGCCATGAAAGTCTTTTATGTACCTTATCAATAGTAAATATATAAAACAACCAATACAGTAGTTGACTGTTGATAAGGTACATAAAAAACTGTTTTATATACTGTATTTCCTGTTTTATATTTTTACTGTTGATAAGGTAAATAAAAGACTTTCATGGCCATCTGGGTGGGCCACTGATGCCCTTGAAACATTATTAGACGTAAGTTAATGTTGTGTTTTCTTTTGGGTCATATTGCAAGTTTTTAAATTAAAATTTTAGTTAAGAGATTGTAACTCTTTGTTCCGCAATTCAGAAAGGTCTGGCTATGATAGATGATGGTCAGAAAGACAACAGGCATAGATACAGGCTTTTGTGTGTCTCTTCTATCTCTTCTTATGATGGGACTGACATTCTTTAAGGTTCCAATATTGTTTCCTCTTTTGCTCAGTTTTATGGTTCTATGTGTGTGACCCTACGACTATTGTTGTAATAGAATGCTCTGAGGATAGTAAGTATTGAAATTTGTCAAGTTTCCTGAGATCTTGGAATCCTATTAGTTTTAAATAGAAAAGCTGCGATGTCAGTAACTCTGACTCATAGTCAATCTTGTAAGTGTAGTGTTATCCATAGGTTGGATCTATAATTTAAACAGCCTATGCTTGTTTGCTTTCCTTGTACAGCCACTCTGAGGTTGAAAACACAGTGATATATTATTGTTGGTAAAAGTTGAAAGATATTGTTTTGAACACATTCGTATATTCTCTTTTTTCGAGCTTGCTAACTTTTTTTAACTCTCAGAACTGTCATGTTTTGCGCAGAGCTAAACACTAATGTGTTAATCCTTTTATTACATTTATAAACATATCATACAGATATGACTAAGGTTTGCAGGTGAGAAACGGAATCATTGTTGTTGGATCATCATTGACAAAGTTTCAGTCTCTTCCTTCCAGTCAGAATTCGGTTAGCTCCATGACCGCGACCGAATCCCCAACTTGAAGAGCAACACCATCTCCATGGCTTCAAACACCCTGTACATGTCCAAGACTGCATTCCAGACGCCACTGATGATGCAATAGTTGTTATTATATGGGGGGCTGTGATGAGCCCCGTGCATGGTTGAAAGAAATGGGTTCACCAGTAGCATCTTTGTGATCACATATATATATATGCAGAATCGTAACGCCAGCCTTGATTTGCAGCCAATCTTCCATAGTAATAGATTGCAACCTTTTTTTATCAAAGGCAGAAAGCAGCATAATTTATGCACTTTGACCCTTTATGGGCCTTCGCTTTACAGCTAGAAAATGTTGTGCCTGAAGAACACATTAAGCTAATTTCACTGCTAAAATTCTCCACACAAGAAAACAACTGATAAAAATATTAAATACTTACGGATAAGGGCTGGACGACTGCTTACCGAAGTTCCACCGGAAGGGGTAAACGCCGAACTCCACAACGGCAAACTTTTTGGCGAAGTTCTTCACCTTGAGATACTGGATATTGAACCAATCAGCTTTGAACGATTCCCTGCGCGAAGCACTGTGACGTCGGTCATTTCCAGGTCGACGTCGACGAAGTCGGCGACTCTGATATGGAACCGGAGGTCGGTGAGCGTGGGCTCAAAGTTTGACCTTGTTACATTCTAAATCGCAAATTTGGCGGACGAGGAAGAACATAAATGGTGGGCCTCGCCAAAAGCCCTACCCAACATGAGGAGCCAATACAACCACATTTCGATTCTCCTCCAAGAACTGCATCACCATATTCTGTGTCTCTTCTGAAACCCTCCCATTCGGCGGTGATGCAACGGTGACAATCTCCGGTGGTGATTTCCGCCCTCTCTATCGTCAAGCGAGTGGCAGATCTAATCGATAGAGATGGAGGCCAACGAGCGGAGGCGAGCGAACGATAAAACTCCCCAACGAATGACGGAGGTGAGCTTTACGGTGGAAGAGATGATGGAAGCGCAGATCTTCACGAGGAAGGGAGAGAGGTGGGAAATAACCGATCGGATGTAGAAGGGGAAAATGGTACCATTTTAGTTACTTAGGGTAGTCAAAATGACTCAAATACCACCGGTTGAAAGAGAGAAAGCAATTAATATATTAATATAATTTTAATATAGCAATTACGTACAAAAATCTTTCTAGTAATATATAATTTTGTGACAGTTGAGAAATTCTAATGTTATAATGTCTAACGGTCAAACTAATCATTAAAAACCTCATTTCAATAATTTTAGTGTTAAATTCTAATTATTTATACATTGCAATATATTTTAAAATTTTTCTAAGAAGATCGTTGCAATAAATAGAAACAAATTAAATTACTCCATCAGTTACATCAATTATAAAAATGAATTATAAAGGACCATAATTAAAGGTTAGTCGATGTAAAATAAAATTTCGTAATATTGTCTACCAACCATGAACTATATATTATACTTAGATTGGATACTTGTATGTAATAAGTTTAATAACGAATAATTTTGCACAGTATTTGAGGATGAATGACATCATTATATTGATATTAGAAAAAATCTCAGGAAATGCGACTCTTGATATTATTCTTCTCTAATATACAACAAAGATAATATTATTGAGGATTTGAACATATTTTGTGAAGTAGTATCTTATATGTACTCTCCGTCTCATCTCAAATTGAATAGAATTTTTTTCACACTCATAAAGAAAATTGTCTAACTGCTAATATATTTAACTACCTATAAAAATGGCAAACAAAAAGTTACTTTTGAAAAACTACTTATTATATTTGATCAAAGTTGAATAGTGAATAGACATAAAGTGAAGTGTGCAGTTTGAATTGGGAAGGAGGGAGTAATTTATTTTTTTGTATGTAATCTTAAAGTAAAATAAAATATTAGTGATGTCGTGCCATAGCATAATAAGCTCGAATTAACAATATCACAATATTATAAATTAATGCACTTCTAATGCTAGATTAATACGACACTACAATACCAAGAACATGTGCACATTAAAAATGTTTAGGCTCACTTCGTTCCCAGAACTATGTCCCAGAACTATGGAATAAAGGGGTAATGAATGAAGTACAACCAACCAAACCACTTCCAGGAACGATTGAAATTCCTGCAATTCTAGCTTTTGGACGCCCACTGAAATGGGAAAATTGAACAGCATCTCTTGGTCAACCTAATATTCATCTACATAGTCAAGTTATCAGGGTTCTTCATAATCATAGCGAAGGATTGCAAGAATTCAGCCAGATTAGCACACCATAGATGATTCTATGACCAGCAGTAACATTCACTAGTATTTTTTTTTAACACTGATGCATTCATTTTTATCAGCTGCAACAGCAGGATTTGATGCACCAACAACCATTATAACCCTAGCCAGATTAAGAATGTCATCAAACCTATTAACTCCGGACAATAACCAAATTGGACAATGTGAACATCCCGAATTGTACTCTTGGGCCTGAAGCTGCTTTGCTCTAGCCTACCAACCAACTCTTCCTAGTTTTGTGACAACAAATAAAGATCCAACTTATCATTATCTTGAATAACAGAGGTGATCAACCTGCCGACTGCCGTTGATGGCCACTGCAACAACAGTGTTGGTACTATTGTTATTAGTAAAACTCTTCCATATTTACATGTCGAGTTCACAACTGGGTGTTGAACCAATGCCCTTGCAATAGCTTTTGCCAACAACGCAGTCATAGTAACACACTTTGAATTAACCTTCTCATAGAGAGCATCAAGTGCACTAGTAGATATCTGATATCCCACCCAAAATATGAGCACGAGGAGACTCTCCATCATGTTCTTGGAGCCAAAATAAGAGATGGATGATGATAGTTATACACCATCAACATAATCTTGCTAAAAGCTACAAGATTAAATGAATATGTGTTAATATGTTGTACTCACTCTTCCAGGCACAGATATGAAGCTTGCACCCTAATGACTACTTTTGTGACAGAATCATAAGGATTTAAACCCACCTGGTGAATAATATCTCTTCTCGTCTCCTTTCTCTTTCTTCGTCAATAATTCCCAGTAAGTATAGTAGTAAACTAAAAGGAGAAAATTTGTCTTAAATAACAATTAACTAAATTGTAAATAGAGAAGCATAAAATCTATATAAAAACAATGAGGTACCATAAGAAAAAATCTTGCCAGTATTTTAACATGGATATTGCTTCGGAACACTTTAAATATCAATATCATTAAAAAAATTAAAAGAGCAAAGATATAACCTTGATCCATTGCCCTTATTAAAAGATACTATTCCACGGCTAGAATCACATCCACTTCACACCATTTCATAAATGAAACAAAAGAGAAGTTACATATGTCGTGGGTAACTAATTCAACCTTACAATTGATCATATGATCAAATATCTAGCCAATGACCAGAGATCATAAAAACTACGATACATTCCATCATCACAGGTTCATGCAGAATCAGGCAGTGCCTCAGCAAGGACTTGAAATTTAGCAAACTCTTAGAATTGATCTGACTCCATAAAAATACTCCAAGCATGAATTTACATTAAGAAACTAAACACCCACATCTCTGACCAAATGCATCCTCAAAATCACCATAAAGAACAACTACACGGGATTAACTATGTGTTCAATCTAAAAAATCTGCTTGCTTACAGACAATAAAAAGCTTTGCAATTAAAACCAGAGTATACCTAAGGGAAGCAAATTTGATACAGTAATTATGTAAAGGGCATCATAATCTTGTTTCAAATTCCTTTCGATGTAAAAAATCAGATCGTAGCAAAAAGATCGAAAGAACACTAAACCAATCGCTCACAAAAATCTTTCATGGCCAATCTAATCAAAACATCACATCCAAAACAAGATTAGACCTTTTGAAAATTCAAACCATATTATATGCAGTAGAGGTATTCATACCTTGTTTGAAAACCAAAAAGAAAATAGCACGATTACTTCTTCTATAGTGAACAAAACCATACATAAGCACATTCTAAGACTTTGGTTCTTCCTTGCTCTCTTTTTATCTTTTTTTAATTCGTATTTTCCTTTTGCATGAAAAACAACTACCAATGTGGAACCTAACCAAATTCTCATAGCTTATTTGGTGGAATAACCTTAATGTCGCATTCACCATTAGCTCATGGATGAAGATAAGTTCAGAAACACAATGAATGGACCAAAATGTTCACAAATACAAAATGATTCGAGTTCAAACAACAATCCACATGGTCTTTAAAGAACTCTGTTCAGGAATCAAGCTGACATTCCACGCATAAGGAGCGAATCTAAGACTGCCAAGATCGAGATTCTATGATCCTAAGCAATCAGACAGATATAACAAAGCTCACTACCTACATTTAATTGTTAAACTCTTATGTAGGATAACCCCCGTCACCTTTCTTTCAAAAAAATTGTAAACTCAATTGACGAGGCAATCAAATGGACTAACTGACACAAAATAGGTGAAACCAAATCATTCTTAATCACTAAAAAGAATACACTATGCTTGCCTAAAAAGCCTAAAACCTCAATGCATGTACTCTATTTCCATGTAGTGAGTAGTTGTTGAACTTGTTTGATTCTTGTTTTTATGTGTATAATTGTTATAGTTCAAATTTCAAATGTGGGGAACTCATATTCTATTTCTGTTCTGTTAGATTTACCTTCAATTTAATTCTTTAGTTTAGCTGTGAGAAATTATGTAGACCTCAGTGAAAATAGGGATACAAGGAGCTAATCAAATTTGATAATCAGGATTGAACCTTTGAGAGCAGCAAATATAGAACTGGATGCAACATTGGCAGTTCAAGATAGCTATAGTTTTTCTATGAAAGACATGTACCCATAAAATTGGAGTTTATGATGCATATATCTTTAAGCCACCAGCACTTGGGCTCAACTCATGTGCCACTGTTTCTAGGTGCAGGGGAGTATTTAAGCCATCTCCTGGTACACCATCGAAATAGATGAGTCCCGATGAACATCATAACAATGTTCAGAATTCAACGAATGCCTATGAAAGTAGCATTATTGAAGGTATGAAAGTGAAACATGTTCACATCCATGGAAACCAGATTGTTCGCCACAAACACCGTGTGTTGCTACTGTGATTGAAATCCTACTGTACTCAAAAAATGAACTTGCAGTGAAATAAATAAAAACCATATCATGACTCATAACAGAACTCAGATTTTAAAGCGTGAGTATGTGAGAGAAGGTCGACAAATTTTCTTCTTCTAAACAGTTTGTTTTTCAATGTAGAATACTGACCCAGTAGCTTTTATGTACATAGAAGAGGTATATGACACTCTTACACCAATCATCTCTTCTAAAACGAAAAAGGAAAAGAAGAATCAACCTACTTCAATGCAACTTCCTGGCGGATGCTGTATCTAATTTTCTTCTCAAAAAACCATTCTTTTCTTTTCTGCCAAAACCTATTCAAGGACAGGGTCCAACTTATGATGTAATGATTGTAGTTTTTAATTAAAATATTGTACACTATAAGTTAAAGATGTTATAAGACGTATTTGAATGTGAATATAAAAGAGATGTTGTAATAAAAAATACAAATTTTAGACTGAAAATTACAGTACTTAACTCAAGTCTGCAAATGGCTGATGCCTCCAGGTACATATGCTCTCTTCTCTGCTTTGAATTTTACCAATGGATTCAATATACATCCTTAGGTAATTTGTTAACAAACTAGACAATCCTTTTTGTCTTGATGGTAGCATGAGCATCATTCACATCCTTAGGCACCACATCAACCATGTACATTAAACAGCAAGCAATGTACTTCCAAGTCTGTGATGAGGGTTCCGAGCTTCTTTGGTTGCGCCAACTCAAATAGAGCTTCTTTGTCAATGCAACTCGATGATGTGTAGGATCTGAGTCGGAGCTGGATGATGTCCTTAGTTGTGATGGCCCTTGGGGAATTTATGCTCCACTGATCCACACATAACTACATTCAGCAACAAGGGGGTGTAAAAACAAAAGCAAGAAATGATTCATCAATTTTCACCTTAATCTTGGCATCTAAAAAACTCAAACAACAAACAAAGATGGAAACTTTGAATTCCAGTGAATTGTGAGCTGCATGGATCAAGAATCACCACATCATTTATAAACAAGAATCATTGCACCATATGTGTGCCACATAAGCCGTCAAACATATTATCAGATAATTAGATGTAATAAAGTAAACCCTGCAAAAAGAAGTAAAAAATACTCACGTGGTGCGTCAAAGAAGTAAGAACATGTCAAGTATCTTGAGCAACAAAATGTGAAACAAACCATAGGGGAAAATGCGGGGGGGGGGGGGGGGGGGGGCAGGGGGGTGATGGGGAATGTGGAAGGTGGAAGGTGGAAGGAATACAACAAATGGACACAAAACACAAAAGATATGCATTCCATACATTTAGATATAAGAATGTATAGGCTTGATCAGGAACTCACTCAGAAATGTTGAAACAGTTATATCACCAACATAGATGAATGGTAAATGCATTTCTGAAACCAACAACCATTATTTGGTAGGAGTTGAGCCCAAAAAACCAACAACCCCCCATCCCATCATCGTTCCGACAACCATTATTTTACCAATATCAACAATTGATGATCAAATCAATACTTGTATGTTTTAACTATATATGTTGTCTCTTGGTCTTAGTACTACATGAGAAACCACCACGTATATATATATAACTATACAATGTCATTTGAGCACAATGCTAGTTCCTCCGAACTTATAATAACTCTGATCTTAGTGTCGAGGCTCCACACAACCCTATGCCTTCTTTCCAAATAAGGTTGTACTCAAGCCATCTATTGTTTGAGCATGGTGGTTCTTTAATTTGATCAACCAAAGAAAATTTCGTGTTCAGCTCAAAGCAAATAGGAAACCTCAAGATTCACAACAGACCAATAGATATGAAGAACAATGCATATTTACATCAGCAACATAAGAAAAGAAGTATATTTTGGCTTCTAGTGATACTAACAAAGATTAAGCCACGATTCTCATACGCTTCGAAGATGTTTATAAAATGAGCTAAAACATAAGTAGTGGAGACCACATGTCCTACTCCACACAGATCAACTGGGAAAACATTGCTCTAAATTATGTTAGGATATATTAGTTTCATACTGAACCCAATGAAGAAATACAAGAACGCTAACATTACTTCCAAGCTGCACCCAAAAAAGGAGAAATGCACATAAGCATACACGTAAAGAACATCTCCACACCTGAGAAGAGGACCATAGTTTGTTATAGAACCACGAAAGGACAAGTAGCAACTGATTGAGGTGTACAATTTGATCGCCAGAAGTAGAAGAACTTGGTGGCGATCCTCGGTGGCAATCCTCCTGATTGCAATAGGATCACATGCGGCTATCCGTATGCCATATACATCTTTCTCTAAACTTATCACTCTCTCTCTCAAACGCACACACACAATCAAGTGTGTGACTATATCAAAGGAGAATCTAATGAAATTACTACTCCCTCTGTTCTAGTAGATTCATATAGCATGAAATTGATGTGCTTTGCCAACTTCATTGAGATATTCACATTTTTTTCTTTGCTTTTGAATCAAAACTCTCAACGTAAAATGGAAATAAGTTTAGAAACAGGACTCTCTATGCTAAACAGATACAGTATAAAACAACATTTACTTGTATAATATGGAAAATCAAATAATCGGCGTGTAAAAAAACACAACACCTCTTGATGGCTTAATCGCACTCCATAATATGTCCTACAATCCCTTGCAGCAATTACAGAATCAAGAACACCTTGCCTCCCTACTCGATCAATGAGAGCAACGACGTGTTTTCCCCTTGTACACCTGATCAATGTACCTTACTATAGACCTCGAATTTGCATCATTTATCAATCATTCAAATTTGTTTCATGAACTCTCAAACGCAAAACCTTAAACTTACTGAAGAGCTTCACATCGCCATCTTCAAGAGGCGGGATTCTACCAAATGGCTGGAAAAATAGTGAATAAACATCTATCGAATTTTCAAAATTTATCGAATCAACAAATTAAAATGTACAAAAAGGAAGAAGAAAGGTGCGTTGATGGAGCTTTCGCCGGCGTTCATGTTGAGTTTGGGAAGAATAGGGACTACGAAGCCAAAACGTTGTCGTTTCCTCAGAGTAGGGAAGTCAAAATAATTATGAAAATACCCCAAGTTGACAAACCGAAAGCAAACAATATTTATTATAGGGTGCTTGGGATAAATCTAAACTAATATGTTAAACTAACTCATTAATATTTCAAGAAAAATATATAGAAGTAAAATACCGGTCCATCTGGTCCGAACCGGACCGAAACCCAGAATCTAAAAAAAACATGGACCGCGGACCGGATCGGAATTTCTTTTATACAATTCTGGTCCTTGCATTTCCGGTCCAGTCCGGTCCATTTTACCTGTCTGGACCGCATCATGAACACCCCTAGATATAAACGCTTTAAATTCTTAGAATCACTCTTACCTTTTTCTTAAGAAAAAGGTGTTTTTATGACCTAGTTGATATAAGTGTCAATATAACCTTTTGATGACTGAAAGTGCAGATATAATCCTACCTATTTGATATAAGTGCAAGTTTACCCATTCCGCCAGTTGAAGGCCAGATTCAATGGAAAAGTCAATTTTAAAAACTAAAAAAAAGGTAAAGACCTTAATGTCCCAAGGTTTATCTTTCATTTCGGCCCTAACCCACTCCTGTCTCGTTTCTTCCCCACCCTACTCTCGAAGAAAAACCAACGCACGCTACCTCCGGCCCGTTTCTCTGTTCGCCGACGTTGCAGAGGCAGATTCAGGCGGCATCGGTAGCGCTCCGGTGAGTTCAATGGGGTGACGGCGCGTCTTCTTCCTTCTCAAACCGTGCTCTCAAAAAATTGACCCATTTTGCTCGCTACCTTACCGGAACCCTTTCTCAGTTCGGCGGCATTTTAGTGGTTGATTCTAGCGGCATCGGTGGCTCTTCCTCGTCCCCCTAAAGACCTGGCCGACGAAATTTCTAGTGTTGTATAGCGATGGTTGTGGTCTCTTCTTCCCTCCGTCGTCGTTGTTGGAGCGGCGATTTCCATCGGTTGCGGATATGTTGTCAGTAAGAGCTGTTCTCGGGAGGTTGATCCGAAGTTCCGATCTGCTCTTATTACAGGTTCGCTCTATGAAATTTACACTCTTCTCGTCAGATGGATTCTGCAGTTTATTGTTATCTTAATTAGCATAGGATATGATTAATGTAAGTAGAAGAATATGTGCATTTAGTAGGCTAATCAATCTAATTAAGACTTTGAGATGAAAAGTTTTTTTACAAAAAAATACAAAGTTCACATGGGCCCACTGATAAAGGTAATTTTTTCAACTCAATTTTAGATTGTAGTACAAAGGGTATTTTTGTCAATTTATACACAGTCAGCACTGGAAATTAGAAGTCTATAACAAAAATAGGAGTCTGTTTCCTATGAGACCGTCTCATGGTGAGACCGTGGGTTGGAGTGAAAATAGGCTAATGATAAATGAAATTCGGGGGTTTATTTATAAATTATTTGGACTTGAGGTATATTTCATAAAAAGTACTGAGCCTCAGGGACTAGTATCCAATTTCAGAAAATATAACACACCTTTCATCTTCCTTCCTCTTCTGCAAACCCTAGATTGCTCCTTCTGCTACCGCGGGCGCCGCCGCTCTCTCTTCGCCCTCACCTCCCCACAATCCCCACCTTCGCCATCGGAGTCCCATTCTCTCCGGTGGAATGCGCCAGAATCGGCTTCTTCCTACACCCACCACATTTCTAGCTGCCCTCGTCTTCACCGCCAATGACGCTATCTTCTCCAGCTTGGATCCGGCTCCGCAATCCATCTCGTCGATTCACATCGTCGAAGTCCATCTCGTCGGAATTGCAGATGAAATATGAGGGGTACTTGTGTGTTTGTTACCCTGGCTCTTCTCGTTGGCTTCTGCTACGGGATTGAAGCCGGCGACGGATTTCTGGCGACAATTGGGTAGTGTTGATAGAATTTCCGTCGATAATTGGTTGGGCAGGGTTCTTCCGACAATTGGTTAGATTTACGGCGATTTATAACGTTTTTCCGGCGACAATTGATACGATTTCCGGTGATTAGTACGTTTTTCCAGCAAAATCCTGCAACATATAGTTTTTTCAGCAGAAGGTGGATCACATGATTACTGTGGGCCTAATTGTTTTTAAATTTGTGTTGGGCCTAATTTCTAAAATATCCCCTTTAAATTATAATTCATCCTATCAAATTATTAAAACATCAAGATCGACGAAGGGTTCCTGCCGATCGAAGCTCCGGGTTGATTCTAGGTCAACCCATTTTTAATAGTATTATTTTGGACCTAATTTTTTTTTGCATTTGTATTGGGCCTAAATTTTAAAACTTCACATTCAAATTACAATTCTTCATATTAAATTATTAAAACATCACTTGAGCTTGATTATTTAGGATTTGTCTTTAGTTGGGCCTAACTTTTAAAACATCACCTTCAAATTTTAATTCATCCTATTAAATTATTAAAACATCAGGGTTAAAAATTATTTAAACATCAAATAGATAAGTTAATTTTTTTTAAAAAAATAAAACAATATCCAATACAAAACTAAAATACACATAATGTTCAGTATATCTAAAGTTAGCTTGTTTGGACTTGATTATTATTTACGATCATACTGTGATTTTACACTGTAACATTGTGATGGTTCAATTTTTTTTTGTGTGATGTTACACTGTAATGCCGTGATGGTTCAATTTTTTTTGTATGACGTTACATTGTAATGCTGCGATGGTTCAATTTTTTGTATGTGACATTTTACAAAAGTATCGATGAAGATGTTGATTTAAACAAGATAATCATATATTCCACTGCAGTTATACATTCCACTATTATTGCATTTCAAATAACTTGTTAAACGTCATTTATTACAACAAAGGTTCAAATGGCCTAAAACTTCGCTAACATAAAAACTGAAAAAATTCAAATCAAGCTAAAACATCAATAACTACCAAGCGCCTCTACACTAACAATCAACCATCATAACCGAAAAATCAATGACAAACAATACATCCCAAGCAATCAAATTCTATTTTCCCCCAACTTATTTCCCCTCGTTCCGCTTGTTCAAGAACTTGCATTCTCTCTTGTTGGTTTTGAAGAGGATGACTCTTCTACTCCACCAATGCCAAGATCAAAGGTCGGCTCTGGTCCTCTGTCAATGGAACATCTTCAAGAGCATGATTCCTTATAGCATGTTTTTATTACCTCATCAATGGCAACGTAAAGCTCTACCTTGGAAAGTGTTCATGTGAAAAAACCATAAAACATCACATACAGTAATAAAAACAATAATATCTAAAATTAAAACATCACAATGGCACACATAACATGACTGACAACTACATTGTGAAACATCAAATACAGTATTTAAAACATCAATATTAAAATTTTAAAACATCAATCAGTACACACTAAAATATCAAAAGAACGAACGAAACTGAGCATCAGTTGCATACTTAAATATGAAAACACCACGGGCATCAAATACTGAAATTAAAACATCACACCAACACAGATAACAGTACTTAAAGCCTAAATCATGAAACATCACACAGAAAACCAGAAACATCAACAACAGTACTTAAAACATCACATCGGAAAAATAACAAAAAGTACAGATCCTACTTCCTTCTCGATTCCAACAACAGTGGGCAAGCGTTTTTAGACATCTAAGAAACATCAACAGCAACACAAAAATTTGCACAAATCATAACAAAACCCTAAGATATCACACACAATCAAAACTTAACATCAATTGCACACTTAAACATGAAAACACCACAAGCATCAAGCGTTGAAATTAAAACATCACATTAACACTGATAACAATACTTAAAACCTAAAACCTGAAAGATCACACTGAAAACGAGAAACATCATTACGCGTACCTGAAACGTCACTGCTGAAAATTAAGACAAATCATTCTTCCTTCTCGATTGCAGTAGTAATGATTCAAATTTTCTTAAACATCTAACAAACAGTAGCAGCAACACAAATATTAGCACAAATAGAAACAAAATCCTAAACACACTCAATCAAAATAACAAAACTGAACATCAATTGCACACTTAAAACACTACAAACATCAAATACTGAAATTAAATCATCACACCAGCACAGATAACAACACTTGAACCCTAAACATGAAACATCACATAGAAAACCTGAAACATCAACAACAATATTTAAAACATCACATCAGCAAAATAATAAAATTTACATATCCTCTTTCCTTCTCGATTGCAGCAACAGTGGCAAAAACATTCTTAGACATCTAAGGAACATCAACAACAAAAACAAAATTAGCAAAAATCAAAACAAAGGTATCACACACATTCAAAAACTAAACATCAATTGCACACTTAAGCATGAAAACACCACAAGTATCAAACGCTGAAATTAAAACATCACAACAACACTGATTACATATTTAAAGCCTAAAACCTGAAACATCACACTAGAAGCGAGAAACATCATTAACCGTAACTGAAACATCACAACAAAAAAATCAGAAAACTTACAAACAATTCTTCCTTCTCGATTAAAGTAGCAGTGATGCAAATCTTCTTACAAATCTAACAAACAACAACAACACAAATATTAACACAAATCTGTAAGAACAGCTCACAAAATACAAAAAATATAGAGAAATCCCCAAATATTAACACATTGAACAATATAAACCCTAGAAAATCACATAAACCAAAAAAAGCAAACAAAAATTGAAAAAAAAAACAACAAAATATGCATAAAAAATCTGAGCAAAAACATTACCTTCGAAGATAAACACAAAACGAATCTCTATTATGTTCGTCCGCCGGAAAATTTGTTGAAAAACTCCAAAAATCGCAACGAATCACTGTGCGCGAGAAAGAGGAAGAAAAATGGAGATGATGAGCGGTTGAATCGAAGAAAATGAGCTAGAATTGAATAAGATGGAAGAGAAATTGAGAGGAGGGAGAAGAAGAAGATTTAAGTTGGAGAGATAATAAGAATGGGGAGTAGATGCGGTTGAATCGAGTGAATGGGAGAGAGGAAAGGAGAGGAGAGCGAAAATTTCAGAAAATATGAGAGAATAATGAAGTTAGGTTAATATTTATATGTGGACTTAATATAAAATAGTGAAATTTCACATCCAACCCCTAGACTTTTAACACTTTAATTAGAAACCCCATTTGCAATTAAATTCCTGGTCTCACCATGAGACGGTCTTATACAAGACTTTGTCCAAAAATAGGGACCGAGGGTTATATTGACACTTACATTAACTAGTTAAGGTTGTTTTTTCACTAAAAACAAAGATTATATTGACACTTATGCAAGTAGATAGAGTTATATTGGTATATATCCCTTTTCTTAAAAATAAAAATGAAGAACTTGAGCCTATCACATTTTTATAAACATGTAAATAAAAACTACTCCCTCTGTCCCAGCCAAATCTGCACACTTACTATTTGGAGGTCAAAGTTGTTAAAATTTGACCACATATTTGAGTAGATATATGAAAAATAATATTATCGTATGATATATTGTTAGATTCGTCATAACATGTAGTTTCTAAATATCAATTTTATATGTGTCGTTATTGTCCATAGTTACATATATTTACAGTCAAACATATTTTTTGGAGACCGTGAAAAAGATTCTGTGCAAATTCCCCTGGGACGGAGGGAGTATAAAGTTATCAATATTAGATCATGTTCATTTCAATTGAATCAAAATGAAGTAGACTTTGTACAATTTTACTATCAACCAAACTGAATTGAATTATATTGCTCAAATAGTCAAATACATCTGAAAAGCATCCTTGGGTATTGCAGTACAACTTGCACCCCTACAATCTTATCATAGACTAGCAGGTAAACCTGAGTTCAAAATGAAAGGCTTCAAACTGAGCAGATGCTAACAGCTTCTCAACGACAAGACTCATATGTTCGTGAAGCGCCACACGACTCTGTTCCTAGGATTTGGATCAAAAACTTAATATCTCCTAGCATTAAAATATGAAGAAGGAAATTCCAATTTCTTCCACTTCTAAAGTTCGTCGAGATAGCTCCTGTTGGCCCTAAAAACCTGCAGCAAGCCTAATATCAAATGCAAATTGACCTGGAAACATACGGTCAGATGAAGTATTTAACCATCTGAACTTCCTTTTGTTTGTAACCACATTTCTCATAGAAAGGCTTGTTTGCATCGCTACAGTCAAGAATGACTTTGTAACAACCCATGGTTTGAGCATGATCCGTGAGGAACTCAACAATCTTCTTTCCAAATTGCATTCCCCGGATAGATGGGTCTACCACAACATCTTCTATGTGACCAACTTTGGAACAGTTTCTTATAAACTTCTTCTCGATGAAAATGCTACCAGTAGCAGCAATCTTTCCGGAATGTTTGTCTTCAATTACACATACAATATGGTCCTCTCCTTCTTTACAAAGCTCCTCAAATCGATCTTCAAATTGTTTATCAGATATAGAACCACAAACTGTGAGTTGTTGTAACAACTCAATAAAACACTTCTTTTTATCAGACAACTCCAGCTTTCGAATTTCAAATCTCTCTTGCTCAGAAAATATATTCCCCAGAGTATCAACCATTCTCTCGTCTTCGTAGTTTTGTTCTACAATCAGAATAGATAGAACTCCAAAACAATACTTGTCACTGCAAGTTAAGATAGAGATTTTCAATATTGAGTAGTTATCAGCCAATAAAGATTGTATGAACTAAAACAATCATCATCAAGAAATGCAGTTTGTCCATGAAAGAGTTTTTACACAGTGAAAACCAAGGGGAGGGGTTATTTATTTTGAACAAGACCAGGAGTCAACAAATTCGAAATTTTTGGAGCCAATCTATTTTAAAACAAGCATATCTATCCCGACGTCAGAATGAACCCAACATATAGGTGCAAGTACGTTATACATTGCAAATACACATTAATAAGGTCAGAAAAAAGAAGCCTAGTTGCTACTAAAAGAAGCAGAAACTAGGACACCAACAAGATACTCTATACTTGGTTATTGAACATTCTCACTTCATTTGTCTGATTCTTGAACCATAGCTACAGCACGTGTACATGCCATGTAAGAAACTTGCTCGGACTATGCATAACAGAGTATTCTTTTATCAATCATTGAAAGCATGCTGAAAATATGGATAAAAAGCAGGGACCAAATTAGAAGAAATATAAGAAAAGCAAGTATGAACACACAAATTACCACGAATGCATTGCACATAGTAAATCCACATGCTCCTAAAAATATGCCATAGACTTATAAACACAAACCATAAAAAGTACTCTTTAGTTTTTCATTAATATCAAGTTCTGCATTCATAAAGCCCAGCTTTTGAGAAGTAGTGAGAAATCCCCCAATAAGGACATCCAAACTTATGGAAGTATGGATAAGACTGAAATGCCACAGAAGAAAATGAGAAGATAAAAAAACTACCCTGAAGGAGACCACAAACTAGAGAGGGGAAAAACACTCGACAGGGATATACTTCAGATGCTAAAGACCTTAAGGGAACAGAAAAGGAGAAAAAAGAGAGTAGATTAACAGAAAATTATACAGACAAAATGCCACAGCCATACGAGCGCAAGCTGCGCAACAGACCACCATGGAGGAGTCGGCAAAATGTTTATTGGACCTAGGGAAAATATAAAAGAAATAGTAGGGGTGATAGAAATACGGTAAAAGGTAGACTCGGACTTTATATTCAGGGAAGATCAGTTGTTAGGGAATTGTTTTTGCAGAAAGTCGAAAGTGAATGGTCAAAGCATCGTTTAACATAGCCAAGAACAAAAAAGGCAACTAGATAAATGACAAAAAAGGCGAATATACAAGTCCATACATTCATTTTCAAGAGAGAGACTTTTGCTTCATGCACTAAACATAATACCCTAATAGACTGCCAGGTCTGGGTGATACTCCTTTTAACACCTCAAAGAATAAATTAAGAAACAAACAAACGTCCAGCATCCACACAGGACCAAACGAGCAATATCATCAGACAAAATTCAGAACATCCTAAATTCCTAATGATACTGGTCCATCTGAGTGATACTGATTTAAGCCCTCAATGAATAAATGAGGGCCGGGTATCTGCACACAGAACCAAACAAATCCATGCATCAAGAGATAGAAAATTAGTAGTTACTACAATCAGTAGTCAACCATTGCTCAATCCCACCAAGTGGGAAAATTCATTCAGTACAACCGCTTTATCCTCTCTTTTTTTTGTACATCTCATCAATAAAAATTCACCCGTACAAACAATTATCCTGAATTGTTCGTAAGTTTATCCCAAAAGTTACATCCTTGTGTGTACAACGGATGTATGGAATAATTTCTCAGTTCTTAAAGCTAATTAGCATCAGAAGTTACCATAAAATGAATAAGATAGCTCTATAAAATGATTCAGATGGAATGCAGCTTTCTATAAAAAAAATTCACTCAATCTTCTATAAGAGTGTTTCCAAATTGTTGATATCTGCAACTAATTATAAAATAAAATCAGTTTGGAACCATACAAACAATAATCAATCAGAGTTCCTCAGGTAATGTCTGAGCCAATTTTAGTCAGCCATATAACATAGATGCTATAAAACCGGAGATAAACCAATACAATAAACCAATCCGAAACCCTAAAACCAGATCAATACAATAAACCAATCTGCACAATAGACGATGAGAGGGATTGGTTAAGTTTGACTAACTACGAACTCCATGCTTCAAAGGATGAACACAGAAAACATGGTAAATGTTCACATGTAATTAACATGACGTGTATAAGATTTAACCAATCAGACGAGAGAGTCTTGATTGTAATGGAATTGGGCAGGCTATTCCCCTGCTAGACGCACATTCATCCACATTCAAAACTTATACCCATATTTACGTATTTTTAGATACTAAAATTAGTTGCACATAACTTAAGGTGCATGAAAATAGCCAACATGGTGGCCCTGACAGACTTGAATGCTATCATTAATTGAATAGCAGGAAATCAGAACATAAAATAGGACAATTAAACTAATATACCGAATGGAATTCTCCATCACCCTGCATCCTGAGCTCTTATTATATATGAATAAGAATTTATTAAGTGTGAAGAGATGGCTTTTATATGCAGTCCACCTACCTATATCTACAACTATTGCTTGCCTAAGTGGAATGGCAGGCCAAAATCCTGTGGTTAATGCTCACTAAAATCCTGAACTACGTCAAGAAAAGAAAGAAGAGGCCAATAATTCATACTCCCTCCTCCTTAGAGTTTACTTCCCACTTTTGTCATGATTATCAAGGCATGGTTGACCACCGATAACTTCATTTACGTATAATAACAACATATAAATATTTGATATTTAGAAAATACTTGTTATAAAAATCTAACTACATCTCACAAGATGATACTGTTGCTCATATACTATTTGAAATTTATGCTCAACTGTGTCTTAAAAATGTTGACAATAAATGGGAAGTAAACTGCAGGACGAAGGGAGTACACCATTCACACCATTTCCTAGGGATTCTCCTATGTGCGACTAAACTATTAGCACAGTAATCTGGAAAAGAAATTCGATAAAAGGTAACCATTTGATGCTAAATCTCTAGCTGACATGGAATGGGGAATAAGCAATCCAGCCATGACACGGAACTACGGAAGCTTTCCAGAGGAGTATACCACTGTTTGAATCTTCTCTAACGGTGAAAATGACAAGCCTTCCTAATGGCACAAGAGAAGTGATGGCAGTGATAATGCAACTACATAGATGTATGCAACGAAAGTGCAATTTCTTAAGACAAGGCATATTCAAGTACAATAAAAGATACATGTGATGAATGTGCAAATTCTTAGAGATGAACAAGACAAATTCAAGAACAATAAAAGATAGAACATAAATATTGAGGAAAATAAATTCCATAAGTAACAGTCATAAGAGAATCACTCTCACATCCATTTAAAGGTGATGCGTTGATCAGCATAGTTTTGCAATCTCATTCCCAACACAAAAGCTCAACTGCCAAGTCACTCTCAGAATATGGAATCTTTCAACTATATAAATCTCTGCACACACTCTGAGAGATCTTATCCATCCAAATCCATGCTTGAATTACCACTTTCTTAGTCCAAGTTACAGCAACTGCCTAGTTGAACTATTTCAAAGTTGTCACCTTTCAAAACCATACACCAGCACTAATCTCAAGTCCATTGCATAGGATAATCTTAACCAAACTAATAACACACAAAGAGACCCACTAAACTTCATTCAACAAAGTAAGTAACACACCACACATGGCAAAATGGATTCTTTTAAAATTCACTCAATCAGTAAATAGACTGCCAGGTCTGGGTGATACTCCTTTTAACACCTCAAAGAATAAATTAAGAAACAAACAAGCGTCCAGCATCCGCAAAGGACCAAACGAGCAATATCATCAGACAGAAAACATAACATCCTAAATTCCTAATGATACTTCCGCATCTAAGTTATACTGATTTAAGCCCTCGATTAATAAATGAGGGCTGGGTATCCGTACACAGAACCAAACAAATCCTTGCATCAAAAGATAGAAAGTCAGCAGTTACTAAAATCAGTAGTCAATCATTGCTAAATCGCAACAAGTGGGAAAATTCAATCAGTACAACCGCTATGCATCCTTTTTTTTATATACATCTCATCAATAAAAACTCACCCATATACACAATTATCCTGAATTGTTCGCAAGTTTATCCCAAAAGTTACATCGTACGACAGATGTGTGGAATAATTTCTCAGTTCTTAAAGCTAATTAGCATCAGAAGTTACCGTAAAATGCAACAGATAGCTCTATAGAATGATCCAGATGGAATACAGCTTTCATCTAAAGGTAATAGTTTGTTTAAGCGACTCATTGTACGATACATCTGAATTTGGAAGACCCAAATGACCTATAATTTTCCATTTCTGGTCTTCAACAAACAAACCCGAACACCCAATATTCAACGGAATTGTTTTCTTAAAGTGTAATTTTCTGTAAAAATGATAGGGGGGAAGTTCCAATTTTTGCACAAGAAGAGTATATAAATTCGCAAATGAGACAAATGTCACAGGTTTTTGATCTTACCATGGGAGGAGAGAAGACGAGCTCCAAGGAGAGTCACCAGTGACGATGGGGGATGTGAACAACTGACCCTCTTCTACAAAGACAAATAATGAAGGCAATAAATAGATACTTTTTAAAATTCTGGGGTAAAACATATAAATATTCTTTACTCGGGGTTATTTTTCAAAAGAACATTGAAACGGGGGGACCAATGTGCAATTTATCAAAAACATCAGAAATCCTCGCTGAATTCACAGTCGTCATCGTCGTGCTCGTCGCCGGAGATCCTCAACGGCGACGATTCCCTCCTCGCTGGGCATCTGGATCGAAGCCGAGCCTCCAAGTGGTAACTTCCCTCGCAACGGCACTACCAACTTTGGCCGAATCTTCGCCGTCAAGATGTGAAATCGGAAATAGGGAAGTCGGGAAGGAGATGTGAAACCGTCGGGAATGGGTTTTGCGCCTCAGTTGGGGTCTCTCTTGGGGAAAATGACCAAAACATTGAAAGATTCGGGAAGGGGAAATGGGCCTTGGGTGGGGCTGAGCAACTTAACCTATTTAACCTATATGTTTAATCCTTTCAACACTTCGAATAGTAATAAATCTTACTCGTATAACATCTGACTGAAATAGTTAAATATTAAATTAAATTATTTAAGCATCAAATAAAATCACTAAATAAAAAAACTTAAACATCAAGTAAAAATATTAAAGAATCAAATTAGTATATTTAGAGAAAGTCTCAGAAAATGCAGTAATTCTATAAACTTATGTAAAGTACACAGTGACTTTTACATTAAAGGTTGTAATTTTTTTTATAAAATTTAAATATTGTATTTTATAAGTTAAAACAAGTAATAATATATATTTGAATGTGAAAATATAAAAATATATAATATAAAAAATATTTTCAAAATTTTAAAATTTAGTACCCCTCTGTCCCAATCATTTCTTCACATAATCTTTTTGTGGTCTCCAATAAACATATTTGACTGTAAATATGTGTGGCTACGTACAATAACGACACACAAAAAATTGATATTTAGAAACTACATGTTTCGACGAATCTAGACATATCTCATACGATAAAATTATTATTCACATACATATTCAAATATGTGGTCAAAGTTCGGCATGTTTGACTAAAAAAAATTTATGTGTAGAGAATAGGGTGTGACGGGGGAGTATGTAATTTAACAAATGCAATATATAAGATAAAACATAAGTGACCTGTATATAACCTTATGGACAAGCTGTCTGTGAATAGACTCCCTTGTACATTTAAGCATCAAATACAAATACTAAATATAAATATCAAATTAGAATGTTTAAACATCATGTAATTATTTTTAATGGGAGGAAGGTTTGTCCATCACTAGCAAAACTTGTCTTCGTCAAAAGCTAATAGCACAAACTAACAGCACAACATAATATAAATCTTTAAAAAGACATGATGTAAAAAAGAATCAGATTCCCACTTAAGTCTTCCTTGCAAGCAGAGACTCCGGCTCCCTCTTCACCGACTCTTCTTTCTCGGACAAGGGCAACTCGATGTGACATGTAAGGATTGAGCACGGTAGATCCCGCGTCTTTGCTTTTGAGCTTGGTTCACTTGAATGTGAGAGATGAAGGGTGAATCCACATCCAAACCCTTGACCTCAGCAAATCCAAAGTGAATTTGGAAGACTTAACAGGCCATTTGAGTGCCTGTTCTTGGCCTGAGCAGTACACCTCTGCAAAAGTGTGTGAAATGGATGACATGTTTGTGGACCAAGGCATCCTCCAGGTACCTCTTGGCCTTGTGTTCTTGAAGTGAACACGAAGATCAAATCCCCTAGTCTTGCATGACTTGGTCGGATTGTCGGGCTCCTGAGAGTACAGCTGAGATTCGTGGCGACAAAGAGAAATGGAGCTGCAGTACTGAATGGGGTTTATAGGAGTTGTTTAAACATCATATAATAATACTAAAATGACACATAAAAAGTAAAATAGCTAAAAATCAAATATAACATTGTACATATAAAATAAAAATAGTTACACCTAAAATAAAGAGTAGGTCTCCTCACAAACGGTCCGTTCATAAACTTATGGACATGGAGGGGTTTTTTTTTGCAAATAATGGAGCGTTAAACAAAAAAACACGCAAAACACAAAAACAAATTTCACGCGGTGAAATTCAATCACAAAACACAGTTTCACACAAAAACACATGCTACTCTCCGTTTCTTCTCAGAAAATCCCTCAACGGAAATTCAATCTTCCTCAGCTTTCCGATTCTTGCCAGCGCGCTTCCAATCTCCTCATCCACAGCGATATCCTCCTCCGACAACAATTAGCTCAATTCTGTTGACTCAATTTTGGCTCAACCAGATCTGTTGCTAAAACCTATTGAAGCAGAAGAAATTTCAAGTGCTTTAATCATACAAACAACTTCTGTCGAATCCGAATCTGCAGCTGAAAACATGATTGTAAACGGCAAGATTCAACTTCAAGCAAATGAAATTCAATTGCAAGAAGCTGAAATACTACCGAATTTCAATGAAGGTACGATTTTCTGTCATCAGACTAAAAATCTAGTGTTCAATTGCAATTGAAATGAACATAGCTATTTTTGAAACTTCTACACACTGAAATTCGAGTCGGAATCGGCAGTAGAAAACACGATTGTAAACGGCAGGATTCAACTTCAAACAAATGAAATTCAGTTGCAAAAAGCTGAAATACTACTCAATTCCAATGAATGTATGATTTTCTAACATCAGACTGAAATTCTAGTGTTGAATTCGAATCGAAATGAATATAGTTGTTTTTGAAAATTCTGCACACGGAAATTTGACTGTTATGAACATGTGGAAACATTACCAATATAAACTACATGTTGCACATAAATTTTGTATAATTTATGCATTTGTTAACTTAAATCATGTATAGGTTACAAATAAGCATGCATCCGATTAAAATGAACAAACACAGAAAATGCATTTGTCAATTCCAACTTTTGACAAACTTGTGCATTGTTCAGATTATAACATGTACAAAATACACTACACTTTGCATATGTTACACTACAAGTAGTATTTGTTATGCTTATCAGAACAGAGCTTCTATAATTTTCTAATTTAAAATAGCTTCCTGAAGACTATGCACAACTTACATTACAACATACATATCTTAAATTAGAAATTTTATTCTTTATTATTATAGGTACAGATTTTCCAAATTTAAATGAAATTGATGCCACTGAAAATCTTACCGGCGTAAAAACAAAAAGTTTGGAAGCACTTCATGCTCTGTACAAGAAGCAAGCAAATGCTATTGGCTTCAGCTACAGGAAAGACTGCCAACGTCGAAACAACAAATGCCAAATTTGTGAAAAGTACTACAAGTGCTCTGCTGGAGGCCAACCGAAAAGATTAAAAACCAGCACTACCAACCTTGTTCCTTGCGTGGATAGTGAAAATCATTCTGAAAAGAAGAAGAGGAGGAAGAGAAAGGACCTGATTACAAAAATAGGATGCCTAGCTGAAATTAGAGTGAAGCTAGAGCAGGATTATTACATCGTGGAATGCCACAACACCGTACACAATCATAAGTTAACAAGACCAGCCTGACAGTATCTCAGTAGGAGTGAATAGAGAATTACAGAAGATAAAGGAAAGGTCATCACAACAATGGAACGGGCAGGTTTAAGACCTACTGTAGGATATATATATATATATACATGTCTTTTGAAGTTGGTGGAGAAGAAAATCTAGGGCATACGATGAAAGACCACCTCAACTTTGTGATTCGACTTTGATTGATAGAAATAGAAAGTGGAGATGCTCATACTTGCTGACACACTCATGGAAATAATTGACCAGGACAAATATTTCTTCTTCAAAGTCAAGTTCGATGAGGAAACAAAACTATCAGCAGTGTTTTGGAGAGATTCAATGATGCTGGAGGACTACAAACTCTACTGAGATGTCACCATATTTGACACTACATACAGAAAAAACAAGTATAATTTGATTTGTGCGCCAATAGTTGGAATCAACAACCACTGGAACATAACAATGTTTGCTTGTGTTTTTATAGCAAATGGGTTGGCTGATACTTTTGTGTGGCTCCTCAAAACTTTCAAGAAATCAATGGAAGGGAGGGAACATGTCACAATATTCACATATCAAGATCCTGCAATGGGCAAAGCAACAAATGAGGTATGTTGTGAAAATTTGTTGCTTACAGTTCTGAGCACTGAATATGCATTGCTAGACATTGCACCTCTTGTGAAAACCCCAACTGTAATGGTTGAACTTTGTCTACAAAACTAACAATTTATTGATGTCACTGTATAATAGGGAAATAAAATAATTTATTATAAGTAATTAGAAATACAAAATTCTATGAGGATTGTGAAAAATAAAAGGTAATAAATGAATCCAATCATTACCGAAGTGTAACAAAATTCTTTCGAAGTAAGATCTCTAGTGAGAATACTAACATGTAGTACATCGATAATTACGACAGCAAAGACTGACATTAGTCTCGACATATTAACAGCAAATTGAGAGAAGATATGGTTAGAAGGATATGAGATAGCCGTTTATAGCCGGTATATTACCACTATACATATATTGACCAATTGTAGTTAAATGCTAAGAGTTAATGTTATTAAAGAAGATGTAAAAACACATAGTAAGAATAGTGCCATCAATAATTGCTTCTTTTAAACTTTTTAAATCGAACAATTTATATATAGATGATAATGATAATAGATATGTATATATATAATAAGTAAATGAATAAATCAAAAGGAATTACATGGAAGAAGATATATATTTTATGTATAGATATATATAATAATAGCAATAAATAAATAAATAAGTAAATGGGTAAAGGAAACTAAGGGGAAGAAGGAATGGACGGCTAATAGCAATAAATAAATAAGTAAATGAGTAAAGGAAATTAAGGGGAAGAAGGAATGGACGTCGGGCGTAAGAATTTGATCCAAAGCAAGTGAAATTACTGAGAGAAAGAAACGGCGGACGTAAAGAATTTTATCCAAATTAATTTTGGCAAATGGAATTACTGGAAAGAAGAAATGGACGGCGTACATGAGAAAGTTATCCAAAGTAATTTTTGGCAAGTGGACGTAGGATTACATTATAAAATTTCAGGTAAGTAGGTGTCAGAAACTATGTTTTTATCTAGTATAAATAAGATCCCCAGTTCTTACCTTCTCACATAGCCTTAAGAAAAATTTCTTACCAAAGAATAGTGGTGAGCAGTGGTAAAGCAGGAGATGAAAGTTGCCCAAGCCCAAGTCCAACCAAAGTGAGTATTTGCATTGCATTCGCATGTGTACATGCTGCTCTCAAACCCCTGTTGAACAGTAACCTCTCGTACCCTTGCCCTCGAACCCCTACTGAAACTCCTCTCGAACCTCTGCTAAACCTTTACCTCTCGAACCCCTGCCCTCGCACCCCTATTGAAACTACCTCTCGAACCCTTGCTAAACCTTTACCTCTCGAACCCTGCTAAACAGTACCTCTAGAACCCCACCCATGACCTAGAACTAGCTGCAGTGGTGTTTGCTTTAAAGAAATGGCGACATTACTTATATGGAGTCACGTTTGAAGTAATGTCAGATCATAAGAACCTGAAGTACCTATGTTCCCAAAAGGACCTGAATATGTGCCAACGTCGGTGGATGAATTTTTTGGGGGATTATGATTGTGTGATCAATTATCATCCTGGCAAGGCAAATGTGGTGGAAGACGCACTAAGCCGAAAGGTGAAGTTGGCACATATCTGGATAAAGGAGATGGAGATGTTATCGCAGGCAGAGAATTGGGAATGCGAGACTAAACCTGACCAATTTGTATTCTTTAATCTAAGGGTACAAGCTGGGTTACCCACAGAGATTAAGAAGGCTCAAGAGTTAGATTAATCATTGGTAAAGAAGAAAAAGCCTCGCTAAAGGGAAGTTGCCGGATTTTGAAGTAGATAGTGAAGGAGTGTTGACCTGTAGAGGTAGGTTTTGGCTACCCCAAAATTCAGTAATCGCCCAAAGAGTGTTGGAGGAAGCTCACCGATCCAAGTATATGGTGCACCCAGGAGGGACCAAAATGTACTGAGACTTGAAGCAATGGTACTGTTGGGATAATATGAGGAGGGACATAGCGGAATATGTGGCACGTTATTTGGTTAAGGCCGAACATCAGAAACCATCAGAGTTGTTACAACCATTGGAAATTCCCGAGTGGAAATGTGATCACATCACGATGGACTTTGTGACAGGACTACCTCAAACACCGAAGAATTTCGACGCATAATGGGTGGTGGTTGAGTTGGGAATGTTAGCTTATGCACCTGTCAGCTTACAGTATGTATACTAATCAACTTCCATTTCTTGTTGTAACTTTCAGGTCTTCCGAAACACAAAACACATGTTGTGCTTGTGGCACATAAAACAAAAGCAATACAACATTATGGGAGATTAAAGAAATATGAATCCTTCCAAAGCGGTCTAGACTACTGTATGAAAAGATGTCGTAATCCAGCAGAATTGAAGAAAAATGGACCTCCATAATTGCCACATACAAGTTGGAAAGTAGCACCTTGTTTCAACGCCTGTACGACAACCGTAAAAAATAGAACACGACATTCAGCAAGGATATTTTCTCAGCCGGCATCTTATCATTACAGCAAAGCGAAAGCACCAACCACATACTATGCTTCAGTGCAAACAAAATAGAAACACTGGCACACTTCTATGAGCTCTTCAACCAAACAATCAAAAAGTGGAGGAGAGATGAAGCAGAAAAGGAAAATACATGTAAAAAACAAAGCCAAAATATGAAAACAAAACAGGTATGTTTACATTAAGAATATGTATTACTTAGTATAGAATCCGAATTCGTTAACTTACAGTATGCATTTATTTCCCACTACTGGGCTTGTACATGTTTGGTTAATTATGCTGCTCAGGTTTACACATTTGCATTGTACAAATGATTCAAAAAGGAATTCTTCCTAGCAATGGAAACTAAGGTCAAGGAACTATAACCGACAAAAAAATGAGGTCAACTAGGAACATGATGAATCCAAAAATGAGACAGTCGAGTACAAAAATGAAGATGGGCTGGTTGAAGTACAATGAACATGCAAGTGCTTCAAGGTGTCAGGTATGCTATGCTTTCACACTCTCACAATATTGCACCTCCATTCCATCACAGAAATACCTGCAAAGTACATCCTCAAAAGGTGGACCAAAAAGGCCAAAACAGAAGTATGTGATAGGATTCTAGCCAAGGAAAACAACAATCGGAAATCATCAATTGTGTAGTTTCCTGGAGGAACCATATGTCCTGCAAATTCTACAATCTGGTTCTAAAGAGCGAAGGAAACTCAGAAGCTAGAAGCGCTTTTCAAGAGATGTTTGACACCTACTCAGCAAGAATAGAAGACTTGTTGGCATAAAAAACCAATGCAATTGAACAATCAACCACAGGTAGCCAATTCAACTCAACCATAACAAGTGCACCCAAGGTACTGGATCCAGCCTAAGTGAAGACAAAAGGAAGAGGAAAAAGGCTTAAATCAGGCATGGAAAAGAAAAAACCAAGGAAGAAAACTACTGAATTTGGCACAAAAACACCTGATGTGAAGACACTTTAAAGAGTAGCATTGTTTAGGATACAAGTTGCATTTGTTTAGCTATATATTGTATTTATTTTTCAGGATCATAATATATGCCTAAGATTTTTTTTACCTAAGATTTTTACACATTCAATAGCATACTGTATTTTTTAGCTTGCAACTACAGATTATCAAATTATAATTTGCATTTGTTTTGCTTGCCCAAGTACCAACCTTTGTTTCACATAATTTTATTGATATGAAAACACTGAATATCAACTAACTGATATGTGATTACTTAGCTTACAAATGTAATTTATTAACCTATGGATTGCATTTATTTTCCTATAAGCTCATAAACCCAACACAATAAACCACATAACATAACTAAAATGTAACTTGGTATTAATAAGCATACAAATATTACTTCTTAACATTCAACATGCACTTTTTTCCCTAAAAGTGACTTGTATATTATATTTCACATAATTTTAGTGATATGAAAACCACTGAATACATGTATAACTACTTAGCTTACACCTGTAGTTTATTAACCTATCATTTGCATTTGTTTTCCTACAAGCTTAAAAAATCAACACAATCAACCACATCAAATAATTCAAAAATCAACTTGGAATTAAAAAGCATACAAATAGTACTTCTTCAAATTAAACATTCATTTGCTTCATAAAACCTGCAACCTTACAAACAAATCCTAAAACGGCGTCTCAAATGCACTCAACATATCAACCACAAAATAATCAGTCACAAATTATCCAAAAACACCTTCAACCTTAAAAACAAATCCTAAAACAACGTCTCAATTGCGCTAAACATACCACCCAAACACCAATCAGTCACAACATAACCTGATTACAAATATCCAACAACAATTCAAAAATGCTACAACTAGAGATCCTCAAGTCCTTCAATCCCAAGGGAAAATGAAGGAATCATAGTACGAGCTTTCTTCATGTATTCATCAACAATCTTATCAACCCACGTATGCGTGGCTGGGTCTTCCATAACTTCCTGTGTCATCTTGACATGAACATTATCCTCATTTTTGCCGTGGTTGTACTTTCTTCATGTGGTTCTGATTAGGGTTGTGGCTGTGGCTGTGGTTGCGGTTGTGGTCGCACAATCGGACTAGCATTTTTTCTCTTAAGGTTCTGAACCAACACGCGTGTAATGACCTCCATGTCTCGTTTGAAAATGAGACAAGTCCTATGCAAAGGCTGACAGAGAATAACAAAGATCAGCCCAACAAAAAATTAGAAACTGTCTAAAAAGGAATTATGAACTATAAAATGTATTAGATTAACTAACATCAGCATTAGTTTTACAATAACATGCACTAGTTTTTAAAAACTGTAAAAACAAAGAGACGAAAAATACTTACATTGTTGGTAGCTTTGTCAATGTCTTTATTGCTCATCACACCACTAGGAATTCGATACGAAATAAATCCTGGCTCCTGAGCAACGCCATCACATGTAGCGGTCGGTGTATGAAGCCTCTCATGGCCAATATTCTCATTGCGAGTTCCCCCATATTGCTACTGGCTACTTCTTTTATCTTTCACCCTTCCATCCTTTGCCGAAGGAAAACCAACCTCTAAAAACTATTTTTTACTTTGAAAAAAATAGCTGAGGTAAAAGAAATTTTTACCTCAGTTTTTTGGGGTTGAGGAAAAAATCGAGGTAAAAGGGGCGAAGTAATATGTGTTATTTCTTGTAATGCCCCGACCCGTCCCAAAAACCCATTATATAACCGCTAATTTAATGTAAAATAAATTATTATTTATCCATTTTGCAAGTCTTACCTATAATAAATTCATGTAAATACATTTATTAACTTTAATACTCTCTATGTCCCAGCCTATTTTGCACATAATCTTTTCACAATCTCCAATTAACATGTTTGACTGTAAATATATGTAGCTACAGACAATAATGACACATAAAACTTTGATATTTAGAAACTACATGTTATGACAAATCTAACCATAACTCATACGATAAAATTATTGTTTATATACATATTCAAATATGTGGTCAAAGTTTGGAATCTTTGACTGAAAAAAGATTCTGTGCAGAATATATTGGGACGGATGGAGTATAAAAGTTAATATAAAAAAGTGAATTTAAACTAATTTTGGAGATATAAGTGGAATGAGTACAATGGGTATGAATGAGTCGCAAGACCCAAGTGGGTGATGAGGCATATATGAATTTTTTATAATACCCGATGGGGGTAGGGGTGAATTTTATAGTTGTACCCATCATAGGTAATGGGGGAGGATATAAGTATAGAAGTTTTAATTGGGCATGAATATGGACGTAATATAATCCGTACCCGCCCCGCAAGTTGATATTTTTGCTCTTCACTAGTTATATTAGCTAAGTAACGTGATTTAGCTAACCCTTAAAGATATTCTTAGGTTAAGGAATATAAATATTACTTGTAATTATAATTAGATTATATTTCCTTTTCCTAACTTGCATAGGTATTTGTACTACTGTATAATGTACCTTGAGGTCATGGATAAATACAGATAATTACCATTATTTTCTACATGGTATCAGAGTCTTAAATCCTGAAACCTAAGACCTTAAAATACCGTCCTAAATTTTTCGCCGTCGTCCGTGCGTGACTTCCACGTTCCGTCGATCCGGACTACCTTTTTCCAAAAAAAAATCTTCCTCTTCAGTTTTGCCACAACCTTGCTTAGCACTGACTCCGTCCCAGTCTGCTCTGGCTTTCTCCCGCTCCGGCTTTGTCCCGGTCTGCTCCACTCCGGCCTCTTCCTGCTCCGGCTCCGTCCGGTCTGCTCAGTTTCCTCTGGCTTCTCCCCGCCCCGCTCCGACACGCTCCCTCTCCAACCGGCTCACTCTCGACTGCGTCCCAGCCCGCTCCTGCTTCGACCGGTCCCCGTCCACTGTCAGCTCCGTCCGTCCGCTGTCTACTCCGTCCGGTGGTGTTAGCTTCCGCCAGAAAGAGGCGCGCGTGAGATTCACGGGCGCGACCTTCCAGAATCGCGTGAAGTCCACTCGCGGGTGCACCAGACACGCACTTCTCTCTTCATAGCGAGTGTCTTTCACGCGCCACACAGTAGGAGAGCGTCCTTGGATCCTTTTGGCTTTGATTCAACGAATCTTTTTTCTTCCCTTACTTTAATTGTACTTGCCATTTGTGTTATGGATCTTTTCGCCGGCGTAGTGACGTCGCCGCAAGGGTTTGCAGTGGCCGTCTCCTCTGACTTACCTACATGATCTGATTTTGGTCATGCTCTGTCTGACGACCATACATTTATTTAATCAGTTTTATTCATTATCTGATAATGGGTCAGGTAAGTCTACTTTACCTTGGATTCTTGATTCGAGAGCCTTATATCACATGATTGGTGATAAAGGTTCTCTTACTAATATTATTACTGCTACCAATACTGTGAATGTTATACTGCCTGATGGATCTGTGTCGTCTGCTACACAATATGGGTCTATTTTTTTTGGTGATGTCACCCTTACTCATGTGCTCTACATACCTACTTTGTTATGCAATTTATTATCATGCTCTAGATTGTTATCTGCCTTAAAATATGTAGCCTTGTTTACTGGAAATTATTGCATTTTACAGAAAATCAGTACGGGGATTGTGATTGGCGTGGGTGAACAGAAAGGGGGGGGGTTATTGGCTTCGTCTGTTGGATACTCGCATTCGTCCTCATATCCTGCAGTCTATTCCGACAGTTGCTTCAGTTTCTTCATTTGATTTATGACATCAACGTTTTGGTCATCCATCATCTACGATGTTGTCTACTATTCCCACTCTTGATTTTAGCACAAATAATACTACCATACCTTTCTCTATATGTTATAGAGCAAAACAGACTAGACATAGTTTTCCATTGAGTTCTACAAATGCTACTGCATTATTTGAATTAGTACATTGTGATGTTTGGGGACCTTATCGAACACCATCCTCTAGTGGTGCATTTTATTTTTTAACTATAGTCGATGATTATTCCCGAGTTGTTTGGGTTTATTTATTAGTAGGTAAGTCTGAAGTAGCCTCTAGATTTTAAGAATTTAGTGCCTTGGTGAAGAACCAGTGGGGCCAAACCATACACCGTGTTCGGGCTGATAATGAGACTGAATTTCTGCCTTTGCGATCTCATTTTGCTATATTTGGGATCATCTTTGAGACATCTATGGTTGACACACCACAACAGAATGGTTGGGTTGAAAGAAAGTATCGTCATTTACTCAATGTGGCGCGTGCGTTACAATTTCAAGCTAGTCTTCCTATTGAGTTTTGGGGAGAATGTGTTCTTACTGCTGCTTACTTGATTACCCAAACACCGACACAACATCTCAATGGTCGTACTCCCTTTGAGTTGCTCTATGGGCAAGCTCCAAATTACTCATCATTAAGATTTTTTGGATGCTTGTGTTTTGTTGATTATGTTCCCAAATATCGTGACTAGTTTGCCCCAAGAAGTCGGCGGTGTCTGTTTCTTGGTTATCCTGCTGGAAAGAAAGGCTATCGCCTTTTTGACTAAGAAACCCGTGTGATCTTTACCAGTCGGGATGCCAATTTTTTTGAAGACTAGTTCCCGTATTCTGCTACACCATCTTCGGCCCATTCAGACAAAGCTAGCGGCACCACCACATCACCGCTGGTCTCTTCCAGCTCACTGCCGGAGTCGCACGGAATCTTCATTCCACCATTCACTGCCAGCCAGTCACCGCCGACCGACGCCATCCCATCGCCATCAGTTGTCATCGGTCAGTTGCCGCCGGTCACTGCCGGTCAATCTCCACCGATCAGTTACCGCCGGGCGGCACCGGTCAGATGTCGCCTGCCGCTGCTGGTCAGTCGCCACCGGTCAGTCACCGCCGTCCGCCGCCAGTCAGTTGCCGCCATCTGCCGCCAGTCAGTTGCCGCCATCCGCCGCCAGTCAGTTGCCGCCGGCTGCCACTAGTCAGTCGCTGTCTGTCGCCATCAGTCAATCGCTGTCGGCCGCTGCCGAACAGTCATCGCCGGCATCTCTTTTGGCCGTATCTCCGGCTCCAGATGGTTCCACTGCCGAGTTTCTGCTTGTTAGACAGAGTATTCGTGCTCGCCGACCGCCTCCTTACTTGGAAGATTATGATTGTGATGATCATGCATGTGCTCTTACTACTGAAGCCCCCCTACATCTCTGTTCACTCATGCATCGTCACTTTCCTCAGGTGTTCTCTATCCCCTTACTGATTATGTAGATTGTGATAATTTTTCTAGTATGCACTCTAGATTTTTGGGTGCAGTAACATCTAGTGCAGATCACACTACTTATTCCGAGGCTTCCCGGAATTCTCATTGGCAAGATGCTATGACTGAAGAACTTACTGTGCTAGAGCAAAATCAGACATGGACATTGGCTCCTCTGCCTGCGAATAAGAAGGCGATTGGGTGCAAATAGGTCTACCAGACGAAGTTCCAGTCAGATGGTACTATTGAACGTTATAAGGCGCGCCTCGTGGTTCTTGGGAATCTCCAGGTTGAAGGAATTGATTATACTGAGACATTTGCTCCTGTTGTGAAGATGAGTTATGTTAGCTTATTTTATCTGTTGTGGTCATTTGTGGTTGGGAACTGCATCAGATGGATGTCCATAATGCTTTCCTGCATGGGGATTTGCATGAAGAGGTTTTTAGGCGACCCCCACTAGGCTATGCTGCGCCCCATGATCAGGTATGTTGCCTTTAGAAATCTCTTTAAGGTCTTCGCCAGGCTCCTAGAAATTGGTTTGCCAAATTGGCTCAGGCTTTACGCGCATTTGATTTTGTTCAGAGTAAGACATATTACTCTTTGTTTGTCTTTTTCCGTGGATTGGTTTCTTTGCATGTTTTGGTTTATGCTGATGATTTGGTCATTGCTGGAAGCTCTTCTGCGCTTATCTCTGAGTTCAAGAAATACTTGAGTTCTTGTTTCCATATGAAGATCTTGGTTTACTTAAGTATTTCTTGAGCATAGAGATTGCTAGAAGACCGGAGGAGATGTTTCTTTTGCAAAGGAAATATGCCTTGGACATTTTATCTTATACAGGTTTGTCTGCCTCTAAACCGACCGACTTTTCGATTGAGCGGCAACACGATCTGGCGCGTGTTGATGGCCCGCTTTACCATGATCCTGAGCAGTACAGGCGACTGGTTGGACGCCTGATATACCTTATCATCACACGTCCTAAGATTAGCTATTTGGTTCGCACACTTGCTCAATTCATGAAGTCCCCTTGTATACCTTAGTGGCAAGCTGCAGTTCGTGTGTTGCACTACTTGAAGAGCCATCCAGGTTAGGGTTTATTTCTCTCTTCCCGTAGTGCGTTACAGTTGACTACTTACTGTGATTCTGATTGGGCTGCTTGTCCAATTACTCGGCGTTCTCTTTCTGGTTACTTTGTGATGATTGGTGATTCTCCTGTTTCTTGGAAGACCAAGAAGCAACCTACAATTTCTCGGTCTTCTGCTGAAGCGGAGTATCGTGCTATGGATGTTACATGTTGTGAGTTGTTATGGCTTAGGTCTTTACTGAAAGACTTAGGGGACGCGCATACTGCTCCTATGCGATTATTTTGTGAAAGTCAATCTACTCTTCATATTGCAGCAAATCCAGTGTTCCATGAACGTACGAAGCATATTGAAGTTGATTGTCATTTTGTCCGGGATCTTGTGCAGTCTGGTACTATAGTTACTCATCTTATCCGTACTACAGATCAACTTGCAGACTTGTTTACTAAAGCTCTCGGACGTAACCAGTTTCATTCATTACTTGGCAAGTTGGGCATTTCTGATCCTCATGCTCCAACTTGAGGGAGGGTGTTAAGGAATATAAATATTACTTGTTATTATAATTAGATTATATTTCATTTTCCTAGCTTGCATAGGTATTTTGTACTACTAAATAATGTACATTGAGGTCATGAATAAACACAGATCATTACCATTATTTTCTACATGTTACATGGGGAGTTCAACACTAAAGGGAACAAATTCCATCCCATAAAATGATGATGCATGGGTTCAAAAGCAGTTAGATTGCATACAATCAGTTATCTACTCTCAAAAACAAAAGCAATACACTCCTTTTACATTTGGAACTCTATGTCCGAGGAAATGTTTCTCGAATACGAAAAGAACATAATAAACTTAGTATAGAAACATCATCCAGAAACAAATTTGAGAGCAATGCAGATAGAATTGAGCACTATTAGAGGAACCCTCAAGTACTGAGTTGCATAAATGAGACCAAATAATCTGTCCCTTGAACGATTTTTTCCGAACCCCAGAGTACTCGTGGAAGCTCCAACCTCTTGGCCCAAGGAACCGATCTTCACTCAGAATGGCCAATGCATTTACAAGAAGCAGGCACCCCTACAGCAATGTCCACAACCCCATTTTGTAGCAACAGCAACTGAACAAGCATCGCAAATATGTAAGATCGAGTTGATGTAGTTGTTGGCATAAACCATACTCATTGATACAAACTTTCGTTGATATACAATACACAGTTATGGTACATAGGCTATAGAAAACTGTTTTTATAATCATCATCAATTCCTAATCCATTCACTTACTGGTAGTATAAATGAATCAGAATCACATTGGGGCATCAAAATGTCTCATTTTGGTTTTTTAAACCATTTTGACAGAGACAAATACAATAAGACCCTTCTGAAGTCGTAACATATCTGAAAAACATAATACAGCCTTATTTCCGTTTCCATATCTCAAATTCCATGCAAACAAAACAGAAGTTAAGGATCTCTTTTTTATCATGGATTTCAGGGTTTGAGACTGGAATTAAGACGATTCATGGTAGAATTCTCTATGATCAGCCATCTTAATTTCATTTTGTTACCCTGATTCCATGCAAACAAACATATAGTAATAGAAAGATACAATTCATAATTCAAGAACACGTAAAACAGAAAATACATGCAATGCAGATATGTAACATTGCCTTCTTTCCCTCAGCGTGAGAATTTAGTATATCAAACCCTTGAGATGACAGATTCGATTAAGAATAGAAGCATAAAATGCAGGGCTGAAAACTCCACCAAACAAAAAGAAAGCCAAGGGCAATTGGGACATCCCGTTGTACTGGAAGGGCAAACTAGTCATTTTCGAAAAGCTTAAAAGTTGGTTAAATTTTACGAAAGTTAGTTAACTGAGAAATTTCACACGAACTTCAACTACACACTTCAAAACAAAGGCATTCAGAATGCTCTTAGATACTTTTTCAAACTGTTCTGTTTTCAAATCTCGCGACTGCTGGTGCCGCGCAAGCCATATCTTGAATGCATCGACTAGAATGTTGTGTTAGCGCGAGGATATAGGATACCGAAGTTCAGCCAGGAAGAGATGAACCATGCAAAAAGCCACCTGAATTCACTAATTATACACTTAATTGGAGTTTAGCTTATACACTCCAAAACAACTGGTATCACATACTAGTACAATTCCCTGTGTTCTGCTGCTGCTGCTATAATCTGATCCGACAAACTTATTAATTAATCTAGTTCCTGATTTATTTTCCTGTATGAAGTTTGAAATGTAATGTTACAGACAGGAAACCCCATTAGCATCAAACATAGTTTGATGCTCGGAACTTGATTGATGATGAGAGTGAAGCCACCGCTTCCCCAACTGTCAAGAACAGTCCATCAGGTCTTGCGAATTCTTGGCCGCTACCTGATTGTTGCATCTTCTCCATAACTTCACCAACAGGATTAACCAACACAAGCTGTGACACAGAATTCATAAGGAAATTGTTAGACTAATCTATGGCGATTAAGAGAAGAGAACATCGTAGCTAAAACTTTTGCGATACTTGCCTCGATCCCCCTCTTGTCCAGCAAAAGTTTCATGTCCTCCAAGAATGCCATGCCGCTTGTGTCAATGGCACTAACAGCTGAGAAATGCAAATTCAGAATGGCCAGTGTTGTAACCGAGTTTTTTTTTGCATCAGAAGGTTTCCAGTTTAGATGCTTACCGGACAGATCAATGATTAGATATTTGATTCCATATTCTCTCTTAGTTTCTGCTTCCTCTCCTTCGTGTTCTTCAATCCATCTCATAATCCTATTCAGAGATAAGCAGGTTGATTAGTACTGAAATGCAGGTGAAAGATTAATAGAGTTTGTATTGTAATACACTATGTACTTTACTTAGTTAGTCTAGTCAACTCATGTACATTTGGGTATAAATCTATTTCATTATGTGAATATCAAATCAGAAAACTCTTTCCAAAATTTCTTCATTGCATGGCATCAGAGCCAGCTCTCTGAAACCCCTTTTTTAAATCACCACCGCCGTCCACATTCACCGCCCAACCATGAGCAATTCGGACAGCGTTGTCAACACACTGGCCTTGCCTCCACCTGCTAGCAACACTCCACCGCCGCCGCCGCCATGGTGACGACGATGACGGTTCTCAACCACTGCAGCGATCTCTTGATCATTCTTTTACCTTCTACCTTTACCCTTCGAATCACGCGGGCATGTCTCTATGTCTGGTTGTTTTTAAGGGTGATAACTATCAGAAGTGGACTACCTCGATGAAGAACACACTCAAGGCTAAATGTAAACTAGGTTTTGTTGATGGTCGCATCTCTCAGGACGATGTTGCCCCTGTTGATCTTGATGACTGGTACAGTGTCAATTCCATGCTCATCGGATGGGTTGTGCAATCTATGATTTATCTCTACGATTTTCCATCACTTATCTAGAAAATGTTTTTGAGCTCTGGGAGGAACTGCATCATCGATTCTTTGTCGGTAACGAGCTGCGCCTTCTTCAACTTCGTGTAGACTTGGCAAACTGTCGCCAAGGTGGGAAAACTGTTGCGTCATATTAAATGGCGCTCTCAAGAAGCCTTAGGATGTAGTCCAAACATATGTTCCCTATCAAACCTAGCTCTGTACAAATTGTATTTATAATATCACGGCCAAACTTCGTGCAGAACGCGATGTCGAGTGTCTTCATCATTTTCTTCTTAGGATAGATGACTCCTTTGGAACCCTTCGCTCCAGCATCATAGCGCAACAGCCCCTCCCATCCATCAATCACATTTATGCTTTGGTCGTGCAAGAAGAACGCCATAAGACTCTCATGCTTGAACGAGTAACCAAATCTGATGGTATGGCCTTTGCGGCTCTGGCCAAGTCAGCCCCATCGGCGCGTGCTCAGCCTCTCTCCACGGCAGACCGGTTAGCCTTGTTAACCGGTCGTCCCATGTGCTCTCACTGTGGCAAGAAGGGGCATGACATCTCCAAGTGCTGGAAGCTCCATGGCATTCCTGAGGGGTTTGCGCACCGATCGACTATGTGCAACCCAGGCGCCGGTCGTGGCCATGGCAGTTCGCCAGCCGGATTCGCTCTCTCGATGCAGCAACAAGCCCCCACTCAAGCGTCCGACGTTATGTCCCTCCCGGAGTCCACCACTTGAGGCCCGAATCTCAGCCCCGACTAGTGGCAGGCCGTGTTGCAGATGTATCACCATGAACACTCCTTCTTCTAATGCTACTGGTAAGCACTCACTCTGGATTCTCGACACGAGTGCTTCTTTTCATTTGACTGGAAATCTTGCCATCCTGCATGATACTATTTATATTGCTCCTGTGCCTATTAAGCTTCCAGAAAACTGTTTTGTTTTAGCAGTTAAGAAAGGTTCTTTGGTTTTCTCTCAGTATGCCAGAATTGACCATGTTCTGTATCTTCCGACATTGGAATGTAATCTCCTGTCCATTGCTAGGTTGCTTCTAAATGCTCGTTGTTTTGCTTTCTTGACTGAAAAGTTTGTATACTTCAGGAAAGCGATACGAAGATAGTGATTGGTGTGGGTGAGCAGAGACATAGAGTTTACTAGTTGCGGCATTTCTCGGCAGCCGCCCAAGCCTGTTCTGCGACCAAGTCCAAGAAGGTGACCTCAACCGAGTTGTAGCATCGAAGAATATGGCATCCCTTATTTATAGTTTTAGCATCTTTACCCGTTCCTTGTAATTATGTACGGAGTGCTACTCCTTGATATTTTTTTTCATTCCAAACAAATGAGAGCTACTTTTCAGTTAAGTTATAATAAAGCACATTTGTTTGATCTTGTTCATTGTGACATTTGGGGTCCATGCAGAATTCCTGCTTCTTGTGGTGCTACTTATTTTGTTACCATTGTTGATGATTACTCTCGTGCTACATGGGTTTATTTAATTAAGTCCAAGTCAGAGGTTCTGAAACTGGTTATGGATTTTTGTGCATTAATTGTCACTCAGTTTCAGACATAAATTTGCCATTTTAGATCAGACAATGGTACTGAATTCTTTGGTCTTAAGGATTACTTTGCTTCCCACGGCATTGTTCATGAGATTCGTGCGCTTACACACCTCAGGAGAATGGCAGAGTGGAACACAAGCATCACCATCTCCTAAATAACGGCGCTTGCTTTGTGGTTTCAGGCTGCTCTTCTGATCAAGTTTTAGGGCGAATGTATCCTTACAACATGTTATCTGATCAACCAGACTCCTACGCCGGTTCTTCAAAATCATACTCCTTTTCATTTGCTTTTCCAAAGAGATCCGAAGTACTCAAATATTTGGGTCTTTGGCTGTCTCTGCTTCGCCTCCACTTTTCCTCGGCTTACGGACAAGTTTGATGCTCGTAGTTGTAAATGTGTCTTTATGGGTTATCCAAGTGGAAAGCAAGGCTGGTGTCTATATGATCTTAAATCAGAACAGTTTTTATTCTCCATAGATGTTGTGTTCTTTGAAAATTTATTTCCATTTTGGGTTCCATCCACTTCTCCATCGCCTGCTTCGATGCAGATTGAACCTCATCCGATTATCTTTGACAATCCAGATACTCCACCCTCCACGACAAGGGGGAGTTCTTCATCAATTTCCCCCCTCCATGGTTAGGGGGAGCGTCCCTATTGACCTTGGTAGCTCATCCATAGACGTTCAGCCTGTGCAGCCCCAGCCCACAGCCGAGCTAGCACCAACCGGCGACTGCTCATTGCCACCTGCCACGGTCAGCTCTCCAGCCGAGGAGGTTACTTTGGATTTTTTATGCAGCTCGTACCAGCGTCAACCCAGTGTTTTACTAAAAGACTTTGTTTGCAGTTCCATGCATCGTGATGATTCTCAATCAATTATCTCTTTCACTCCATATCCAATCACCAGCTTTGTCTCCTCAGCTGAATTTGCTCCAGCTTATGCTCACTTCTTGGCAGCAGTCACCTCAGGCCATGAACTAGTTCGCTTCTCAGAGGTCGTACAACAAGCTCCTTGGCGCAATGCCATGCACGCCGAACTTGAGGCCCTCGAGAGAAATGGTACTTGGTCTCTCACAGCTCTTCCTCCTGGCAAGAAGCCAATCGGTTGTAAGTGGGTGTATCACATCAAGTACAAGGCTAATGGCAATATTGAACGATATAAGGCTTGTCTTGTTATGTTAGGGAATCGCCAGGTTGAGGGCATTAACTTCAATGAGACTTTTGCTCCAGTTGCAAAGATGGTCACAGTTCGTACATTTCTTTCCGTTGCTGCTGTACGAAATTGGGAACTGCACCAAATGGATGTCCATAACACTTTTTTGCATGGCGACTTGGACGAGCTTGTATTTATGACTCCACCACCAGGCTACTCTAAGGCACTTCCTGGTCAGGTATGTCGCCTACACAAGTCCCTGTATGGTCTAAGACATACTTCTAGAAACTGGTTTTCTAAGCTTGCACACGCACTTTACCAGTATGTGTTTTGACAGAGCTATGCAGATTACTCATTGTTCAGTCTTACCCGTTCTAGTCACACCTTTCATGTTTTGATGTATGTCGATGATCTCATTATTCCTGGAGATAGTTCAACTGCTAAATCTACTTTCAAGCAGTACTTGTTGTCCGACTTTCATATGAAGGATATCAGGGTTCTTAAATATGTTCTGGGACTGGAAGTTGCGCGAAATCCATTAGGAATCTTTGTCTCTCAGTGCAAGTATGCACTGGAGGTGGTGACTGAGGTTGGTCTTCTCAGCTGCAAGCCCACTGCGTCGCCTATGGATCTGAGGCAGGCTCTTGCCAAAGCTTCTGGTCCAGATTATGATCACCCTAAGCAGTATCGTCGCCTTATTGGAAAGTTGGTCTATCTTACTATCACCAATCCTAGGCTCAGTTTTTCAGTTCATACTCTTTCGCAGTTCATGCAGCAGCCAAAAGTGGATTATTGGTCTGCAACATTGAGGGTTCTACACTATGTTAAAGGAACTCTAGGACAAGGTCTTTTTCTTTCTCGAGATTGTAGCTCGGCTCTGACTGTCTACTGCGACTCAAACTGGGCGACTTGTCCCATCACTTAACGTTCTGTAATGGGGTATTTTGTCACCTTGGGCATCTCGCCAGTTTCTTGGAAGACCAAGAAGCAACACACTATTTTGCGTTCTTCAGCAGAGGCCGAGTATTGAGCTAAGGCCAATGCTTGCTGCGAGATCCTTTGGCTCCGTTCTCTTCTTCGCTCACTTGGTGTTTCACACTCTTCTCCGGTTCGACTCTTTTGTGATAGTCAGGCTGGCCTTCACATTGTAGCCAATCCGGTATTTTGTGAGAGGACAAAGTACATAGAGATTGACTGTCATCTTGTTCGTGATCTAGTGTCTTTGCTTGTCATTTCTACTCATCGTATTTCCACTTCGGATCAGCCGGCATACATTTTCACCAAAGCACTAGGACGAGCAGCTTTCATCCATCGTAGTTCCAAGTTGGGCATTCTCGATCTTCACACTCCAAATTGATGGGGAGTAATACAGTTTGTATTGTAATAGACTATGTACTTTACTTAGTTAGTCTAGTCAATTCATGTATATTTGGGTATAAATCCCTTTCATTTTGTGAATATCAAATCAGGAAACTCTTCCCCAAATTTCCTCGTTTCAAAGATTTATGAAAACAGAAACCGACAATCACAAACCTTTCCTTGAGGTAGGTGGTGTTGGCGAAGTTTATGGGGGCTTCGACGCTTAAGATGACAAGTCCCGGGACTTTGACAGCATCCTTGTAGTGGTGAATGTTTCGGTATATATCTGTTCTTGGTATATTTCCTAGCATCACAATTTTTGGCCTAGTAACTTGCATCAGCAGCTTCAAAATGGATATCCCCACCTGATCATCATAATATGCAATTATTGTCTCGAGAAGTAGAATACAGAGAAAGTAAAGAAAGTGTGACTTACTGCTATAGCGAGCCCGACTTGGACAGAGATTAAAAGAACCCCGAAGAATGCACAGAGAAGCACGACGAAATCAAATTTATCAATCCTCCAGATTTGACAAGCAGCAGGGATATCAATCAGGCCGATGACTGCAGTCACAATGATCGCCCCCAACACCACATTTGGAGTGTATGCGAAGAGAGGCATTAGGAAGAGGAGAGTGACCATAATAGTTATGGACATAACGATGTTAGAAACAGCCGTTTTACATCCAGCATTGTGATTCACAGCCGACCTAGAGAACGCGCCTGCAGATTAAGCCCGGATCAGTAATTCAACAAAGAAAAAGTAAACATTAACATTCACCATTCAGTAGCAACATCGTACCTGTTGTGACATAGCATGAAGTGGATGATCCAACTATGTTCATCAATCCAATCGCGATCATCTCCTTGTTTCCATCCACTTGATAGTTCTTCAGAGCCGCAAAAGTCCTTCCAACCGCAATACCTTCCTGTGCCATTCGATAACAAACCAACTCAACATCTAACACGAGCACACAAACTACATAATGTGGCTAAGAGAAGCGCGGGCCACTTACAGTAAGCGAAATAATGCCGGTAATGAGGCCGGTTTTCAGTACTAATCCAAAGTGGGTGCCATGAAAATGTAACATGTTCCATGAAGGAGGATTGAGGCCCTCTTGCAGTTTTCCAATCTGTGTGTGATGCAAGAAGTTAGAAACAAAACTGGAATCAGGCATTTGCTAAAATACAAAGGAAACTTTAACTTACGACGCCGATGCCATGATTTTGAGCTTTGAGAACAAAAACAATGAGAGTTGCAAGTACAACTGATACAAGAGGGGCTCCAGCTGACACCCAGAATAACTTGGGCCTTTTCATGCTCTGAATAAACAAACAAAACACAGTAAACATTACTATACTATTCCTTTCTATCTCTATTTTTAAGAATAAAAAGTGAACTAAAACGACACACTCTGATTTTGACCCATGTTGGTCAAATGACGACTCGAGTCAACAAAGAGTCTTAGTATGACATTTCTTCCAAGAATTTTGACTTTGAAAGCCAAGGAAAATCATAGCAACATAGTTCTATCACGGAACTTGCAATGGTTCCGGAAATCATGCCGTCTATTTCATCTAATAAGATGTTGAATTTTGTAGAGCAGACTTACCAAAATTATTTTTTTCAGCTTAATGTATTTTCAGTTCAGCTCAACTTGGATTCAATTTATATCAAGTAAACAAAATGTAAACCAATGAATAAGTTGCGTGATAAAACTTTGAGGTGGGAGAAAATGAAGTATGACGTACGATGTGCCTTGTGAGGAGAAGAAAGAGCAGAAAGCAGACGCCCATTAATATTGTTTGCCATGACCACTGCACCAAAAACACACAGTAAAACCCAATCAACCACAATGGAATCATAATAATATATTAACAATACAGCAGTTACATGATTTTGGTAAAAAGATACTCTCTCCGTCCCAAATTAAATTGCACACTTCATAAAATATTACTATTCACGATCCAACTTTGACCACATATTTGAATAGATATATAAATAATAATATTATCATATGTTATATAGTTTGATTCGTCGTAACACGTAGTTTCTGAAAAGTAACTTTTTGTATGCCATAATTATACGTAACTAAACATATTAATGATTGGATAAATTTCTTGATGAACGTGAAATTCCCTCTCATACCATTTAGTTTGGCAAGGAGGGAGTATGCAGATTCAGATTCTGTGTGGTTCAAAAGGAAGGAAGAAAGAAAGAAAAGGAGATTCAGATTCTTTTTAATGTGGAGCCACTGATTTCTCAGAGGAATGATTTGATTAGTCAGCTAAAAGCACACGAATATTATAATGGGAATGGGTGCTGCTACATAAAGTCAAAAAGGCCTAAAACACCTTGGGAGTCATTTGTTTGGACAACCTACTTCTGTACGTGTTGGTATACTTCCTGCATGATTATGAACGTGGTGGTGTCATTATCATGTATTATTCCTTTCCGAAATCAGAGTCCACTTTCTAAAACTGAATTAGATGGAATTGTGTTTATATGTAATCCTAACTTATTTCTATACAAGCTGCACTAAATACAACCTTAGCATTCATGATAACATGGGTGAAGGGGAGTGTTTTTTTTTTAAAGATTAACTGTGTTAGATGAAAAAGAAATGCGGTCGAAGAACAAGTAATATAGAGGAAGATATGGAATGTATGATGAGAAATAAATGGTTAGTGGAAGACGAAGACATAAAATTAGATGGAAGATAAAAAAAAGTTGGGGAAGAGAGAGACATAAAGTCTTTTTTCTTTTTAATCAGACATAGCGTTGAATATTTTCTCTTTCTCTTAAATTTGACATACTTTTTCGTTTTATAAATCTTTCTAAAATTGTCACATTTCTTTTTTCGACAAAAAGTGAATCATTCTCCACCTTTTGTTTACTTCGTTCAATTTTTTCCTCACATTTCAACTTGTAAAAAAGATATATAAAAATGGTGTATCAAATTAAAGAAAAAGGATAGGGAGTAAGATATATTAGACCGAAATTTAGACCGAAATTGAATGGTATTAATCGAGGATATTGGAATTAGAGAAATCTGAAACCACACCTTCCAAGGATTCTACATTTCTACTTCATAGTAATGTTTTTTTAAAAAGTTTCAATGTCCTTTTCATGTTGCTAAAGTTAAACTAGAGAAGAGATGTAAAGATTAAAAAAAGAGAGGAGAAAAGAGGTAAAGAAAACAAGTGGACTTAAATGCATTCAATTATATTTCGTGCAACAAGTGGATATTACCAGAAGTTCCCCTGTAGTTTGCAAAAATGACCAAATATCTCCTCAAGAAGTAAACATTATACGAATCCCTCCTCCCTTAGGGGGACCGTTTGGTTGGTCATGAAAAAGGAAATGAAATGTGTTTTACCATAAAGTGGAATGAGAATAACTTTTGTGCAAAAGGAAGGCCAATCCCACAAAATTAGAAATTATTGTTAAATTTCAGCTTTCAATCTTACCACACCACAAGAATCTCCTAGCTCAAATCCTCATAACCAAAACGCTCGGTAAGGGTACAGGGTGGTTGTTTTGAAAATTTAGTACTCTGTCCGTTCTAAATGAATCTTGATATTTTTAGGTCAACTTTGTCAAAACACGTTTAAATACACTGCTAGCGTGTGTAAGTTATCGATGGTAAGATTTGACCTGAAAAGGTTGAACAATGAAAAGTTTGCAAATTTGGGAGGACACGAGGGTAAAAATACTTGGAAATAATTTTTGATACTAAGTAAAAGCAATCACCTCTTTGGTCTCATGAAAAACAGAGGACAAAACAGGGATTAAGCCCATTTCTTTGGTGAAATGGGTGATCCCAAGAAGGGCTTTGAGTTGCTGGAGGGAAACAATAATGGCAGCCCCAGCCATGAACCCAATAAGTGTGGCCTTGGAAAGGAAGTCAATGATGAACCCCAGTCTGCATCCACACAAACAGACAAACATCGTCATATTTTGGCAATCTTCTTAAATCTGATGCCAAAAAAAGTGGAACCTTAGGATCCCCAAAGAGGCCTGCGTAAGGCCAGCAAAGAAAGTAGAAGAGAAGGCAAGCTGAAGAAACAAGATGGGATCTTTGCTTGGAGAAGCCTCCTTCACCAGCATGGATCCCATTATCAGTGATGCTATTGATACCGGCCCCACGGCCAGATCCCGCGAGCTCCCCAGCACCGCGTATATCAGCGGTGGGACAAAGCTCGAATCTGCAAAAGAAAACTGCCATTTATAATCATTCTCATAAGAAAATGAAAGTTGACAACTATATGCAACTAGGCGGTTTGTGGGTTCAAACTGCTTATATTTTTGCACTACTTACACAGCCCAACAATCGGCGGCAAGTTGGCCAATTTTGCATAGCTGATCCCCTGCGCAAAACCAACAAGTCATGAGATTAACGTCAACCGCTAAATCATCCATCACGACCAACGGACCTGGGGGATGGCGAGGCTGGCAATGGTGAGGCCGGAAACCACGTCGGACTTGAGCAGGTGGAGGTTGTAAGTGGGGCCCCATTGAAGAACAGGGAAGATGTACTGAGCGGCGAGTATGAGCTTGGTTTTGGGGGATTTTCCATGGAATTGGCGCAGAGGATCGTCGGGGAAGAAGGTCTCCTTGAGGCCATTTTTGAGCTTCTGGAAGGAGCTGGAGTGAGGCGGCGGAACCACCTTGTGCGCCTCCATCTCCAGGCAGCATTGGTGCTGGTGCTGGTGAGGATCCAAGTTCGGCTCCATTGCTGTGTTGCCAAGGGAAATGCAATTGCAACTGTCCCTATTTATTTGCAAAGGACGAACCGCCATACCTATACCCCACTAGTCAGTTGGATTTAACACCCACGGGTGTACCCCAGTGGTTGGGACATGGGTGGGTAAGCCAATAATCCCAGGTTCGATCCTCGGCAGCGGCAGTGTGGGGAGTTCTTGCTTTGCAAGGCTCCCTTGTGCGCACCGAGGCAATGCCAAGCCCATGGGTCCTGGTGCTGGGCTACCGTGATTTACCTCTCATACGATGGTCTGGGTGTGGGCTGGTATGGGCCGCTGAGGGCGAGCGGATTGATCGCCTTTTGCCACTAGTCAGTTGGATTTGCGATCTTTGTTTTTTCTCTTCTTTTTGAGGTAATGGAATGTAAAAACATTTATGGTCCTAAACATCTTCTTTATTACTCCCTCCGTCCCAGCCGAATCTGCACACTTTTTGATCAACTTTCTCAAGACATATTTGACCATAAATTTCAACTAGTATATAGATACCAATATCATCATGTGAGATATTGTTGGATTCTCTGCATGCTGTATTTTCTAAATATCATATTTTAACACACCGTTAATATATGTAACTAAAGTTATCGTTGGTCAAACATGACCTGAGAAAGTTGACCAAAAAGTGTGCACATTCGAGCGGGGCGGATTAATACCATTTTAGTTATACACTTTTACCCTCTCTGTTTTTATTCATAAATGGTTTGGATAATGGTTTGGATAATGACTCGGATAATTCAACAAGCTTTGTTAAAGTCATCACTTATAATCACTAGTCTTTTTAAAAAAGTAAATGCCGTGGATATAATCTCACAAATAAAGTGTTTTAAGTTGGCTTTCTTTACAAAGTGATTATTTTGAAAGTTGAGCATGATTGGAAATTTTAAAATTATCAATAGAGTGCGTCTCTTGAAAGACAGTCTTTCCATAAATCATGGAAAGACCAAGGTTTAAAGTGTAAATTAGAAGAAATTAAGATAAAATTTTTGAGTTGCATGAACCGTGCTATAAATTTTATAACTACTACATGTTGCATACTAAATTTTTAATGTTGCAACTAAAACCTTTTACCTTTTATTATTCGAATTAAACCCCGTCTTTCCATAAGCCTATGGAAAAACGGTATTTCCCAAGACTTTACCTTAACAGTAACAAAGAAGTGTGTTGTTAAATTTCTATAATTCCATCTTTAAATTCAACAATTTTCAAACTATATCCATACTTTTTTAAAAAATACTCATGTTTTTCAAACTATGCTCTGTCACATGAACTTATCTAAAAAAATGAGTTAAAAATAATTCCGTCATTTTTTAATGAGTTGAAGGAAGTATTATACCATTAATTTATTATTATTATTTTTTCGATCTCATACTATTACATTCAGCCACAATAACAAAAGGAAACGGCACAAATCAACTGCCAACCACTCGTTATTTTTTTTTTAAGAAACCACTAATAGATGAGGGAAATTGTATTAGGCCTTCCCAAGCCATAAAATAGACGAAAAAATGAAGGACAAATAAAAAAAGCCGTAGCTAAGTGACGATATACAGTAGTGAGCACTAGGCTCGTGAAACAGCACTAGTTGCTTCCAAAAGCTCTTAGACTATGATGAAGATGATTAAAACTTATTAGTGAATCAGAAGGAGACACAAGGCAGTCCAAATCATCTCACCATAGTGAAGAAGCATATCCTCTAGTGATCAAGAATGCAAAACAGATGATCTAAAGCTATTTGCAAGGCAGCAGCCATTCTATGCAGAAGAAACTATGTACAGATTTATGAACTATGAACAAATCAGGAGCACCATCGTATCCCGTTCAGGTGAGCTTGAGATGAGGAGGATTGAGCCACCCATCGTGAGTTGAGTCCCAAGTAATCCCCAGTAACAGCAGAAACCACCTAGAACCTGCAACCAAAGGATTGAATTGAATTTAGTAGCATCCGAGCTAGTTTAAGATATCCGTAAGGAAGGAGTACCAATTTGGTCCAGCCTAACCCTGGACCAGATTAGGAAGCTCCGAGAATCTATGGAAGGAAAATCCTTAGATTGCAAACATTCCTTAGACAAGGTGTGAGCCACCAAATTAGCCTGCCTGAAGATGTGAGCTAGATTAAATAGACTCAGGGATTGATGGATGTCATCCGATAGATTGTACAGTTGCCAGTGAGCTCTTAATGGATCCTTGGAAAAATTAACTGCATTCAGGCAATCCGATTCAAGAAAAATAGGAGAGGGTAGGACAGTAGCATGTTTAATTGCGAACTAAATTGCCTTTAATTCAGCTTCAAGAGGGGAATATGCATACGTATATAGAGTATGTGCCCCCCTGAAACCACCCCTACAGTCTCTAATAATCAAACCAATACCACACATATTTGTATTGCTGCACCAAGAAGCATCCATATTAAACTTAAGCCCTGAGAGAGGTCTTTGCCATGCAATTCTAAAAATTTTAGGCTTAGGTGGAGTTTTTATCAGAGGTAAGAAGGAGTGATCCGCAATACTGAAATCAATAGCAGAAACTATGTAAACAGGATTGGCACAGAAAGACTGAAAAATCTGATCTCTGATATGCTTTAAGATTAGAACTATGGAAGGTTTGATAGAGTCAAATAAGAAGTTGTTTCTCAATTTCCATAGGTTCCAACAAGTGATAATAAAAGCAGTTCGGATTATAGTGGCATGTAAAGTGCTTAGGGCAGGAAAAGTAGTATAAACTGATAATCTTTCCCAAATAGATGGGAAAGCCCTATCCCTAATTCCCATGAACTGATGAACAGACTTCCAGACCTTAACAGCAAATTCACAGGAGTTAAAAAAATGATCAATGGAGTCTTCCTGTACATTGCACATGCAGCATTTGGAAGCTAAACAGTATCTCATATTTCTGAGTATGTTATCAAAGGGCAGGAGAGAGTTAGTCATCCTCCACATGAAGACAAACATTTTCTTCTCTATTCTAGAGTTCCAAAAATGTTGTAAGGATGCAATGGAACCTATGTTGCTGCTAAGTGTAAGGTACATAGATTTGAAGGAGAAATCACCTGATATACCTGGTTTCCAGATTAGCCTATCTTCCCTATGTATAGCCAGCTTGGCCACCTGCAGAAGATAAATAACTTCAGTTGACAGGAAGGGAGAAATTTTGGGGAGAAGAGTGGATCTATTGGATATGAAATCAGAAACTGTACAGGCACCATCTATCTCCACCAAGTTCTGATCACACAGGTTATCAAGGCAACCTATATCTAGCCAATTAGATCTCCAGAAGTTACAATTTCCTCTTCCTATGATAACTCTAGAGTTTACTTCAGCCCAGGAGTTGATATTACAAATTCTTTTCCAGTTAGGTGAAGTTCTATATGAAGGTGGGAGGCTAGCTAGTAAATGTGTCCACAAAGCCATAGCTATCTGGTACTTCCACCATAATTTAACAGAGCAAGTGTCAATAATAGTGGCAATAGATCTAAATCCTAACCCATTTTGGCCAGTTGGAAAGCAGAGAGCTGACCATTTTCTCCAGCTTCTTTTGGGATTCAGATCAGAGTCACCCCAAAAGAAATTACTTAATCTCCTTTCAATGGTTTTAATGATCATTTTCGTGGGTTTAATAACTGACCATATGTGTTGTGGAAGAGAATAGATATAGGACTCAATTAATATCATTTTGCCACCTTTGGAGATCCATCTGTTTTTCCAATTTCCTAATCTGTTATCAATTTGTTCAAGAAGGGGTTGAAAGTAGACTTTCTTTGCTTTCCTAGTGAAAATTGGTACCCCCAGGTATGTGAAAGGAAATTTACCCAGTTTCATCCCCAATATCCTCTTAATGGAGTTAACTTTTTGGGCTGAAGCATGTTTACTTATGAAGAAATCACTTTTATTATAATTAATTTTCTGGCCAGAGACTTCTTCAAAAGTAGACAAAAAGGCTTTTAATCTGATCAAAGTAAGTCTAGTTGCCTTGAAAAAAACAATTGTATCATCAGCATACGATAAATGAGAAATTTGAGGAGGATTACCTGGAAGATCAAAGTATGACAGTTTACCACTCTGAAAAATGAAAACCAAGCTCCTAGAGAAGGCCTCAGAAAAAATATTGAACAAGAAAGGAGATAAGGGGTCTCCCTGCTTAATACCTCGAGTGGCTTGAAAGAAGCCAACAGGCTTACCATTAATCAAAACAGAAAACCAGGACTGGGACAGATTTTTCATGATGTAATATATGAATCTAGCATGGAAGCCAAATTTGGCTAAGACACTATATAAAAAAGACCATCTAACACGATCAAAAGCCTTTTGAAGGTCCAGTTTCACAATACAATTAGAATCCTTTTTTTTTTTTGTTCAGAAACCTGATCATTTCCTGTAAATAAATTACATTGTCCGAGATGTCTCTACCCCTTAGGAAGGCTGTTTGATTTTGGGAAATGATCCTAGGCATTACAGATTTCAACCTCTCCATAAGCACTTTAGAACATATCTTGTTAATCACATTTGAGAGGCTTATAGGTCTATAATCATCAAAGGAGGTAGGAGTCTTCTTTTTTGGGATTATTGTGATCCAAGTACTACCTATACCTCTAGGCATAACATTAGCAGAAAGGAAATCATGAACAGCTAAAAGAAGATCATTAGCAATGATATCCCATGACTTAATATAGAACTTAGCTGTGAAACCATCTGGGCCTGGAGTGCTTGACTTATTTAGACTGAAAACAATGTTTTTTTAGCTCAGTTAATGTAACAGTTTGGAGAAGTTTATCATTATCATCCTGATTAACCAGTTTGGGAATGTGATTTAAAAAGTGAGATTGAAAGAAGGAGCTATTTGTGGAACTGTCATCAGTTAGCAGATTATGGTAGTACTGAATAGCATCCCTTTCAATATCATTTATATCATCTAGCCATTGACAATTCCCATTTTTAATCTTTGTTATCTTCAGTCTATTTGTTCTTTCTATAACAGAGTTATGAAAGAACTTTGTGTTGTTATCCCCTTCTCTTACCCATTTCAATTTTGCCTTATGTTTCCAGAAATGCTTTTGTTCAGCCAAAGCCCTAACTAGCCTAGATTTAGCAAGTTTGAGTTTAACCACTTCAGTTTGAGAGTCATTCTGATCAGAAATTAGTTCCTGTGCCTGTAGAGCCAACTCAGCTTGCACTACATTGTCATGTATGTTGCCAAACTTATCCCTATTCCAAATTTTTAATTCTTTCTTGAGCCTGACAAGTTTAAGGTAAAAGGCTAACATACCAGACTTATTTAGAGGAACTTCCCAATTCTGTTTGATTATGTCATTGAAATCTTTCCTCTTGTACCATGTATTTAGGAATCTAAATGGCCTAGGGTTAGTTGGGATAGCACTACCAACAGTTAACAGCAAGGGATTATGATCAGAACTTGTCCTATTTAAAATCTGGATTGAAGAATTAGGGAAAGATTGGGACCAAGTGGGAGTGCATAAGCCCCTATCTAATCTTTTTAATGTTGGGGATCTTAATCTGTTATTAGTCCATGTGAAAAGGTTGCCAACAGTGTTCAGTTCCTCTGAGGCCATTAGGTGAATGAAATCATTGAAATCTTTGATACTTCCCAGATTTGGGGAAGCAGGACCCCTATATTCATTTATAGATGTGATGCAATTAAAGTCTCCTATGAAAAGGGATTCAGAGTGAGTAAAAGAGCTAAGATCATACCACAGAGATTTCCTGCCAGCTCTATTCCTGAGGCCATAAACAAAGAAAATATCCATAGTCTTAAGAAGGTTAATACTGTTTAGGTGGATTCCCAGGAACTGAAGATTATCATGGTTAACAGTTAGGAGTAAATTAGAATTCCAAAAAAGCCAAATTTGTCCATTATTAGCTGAGATGCAATTTTCATATTTTAGCAATTTCCTATATGAATCACACTGGGAGTTATCATGTTTAGGTTCAATTAAACAGACAAGCTCAAAGTTATGTCTTTTGATCAGATCACAGAGTCTTAACATGGAGGTGTCCATACCCCTAATGTTCCAAACTAGCATTTTAATCTTAATTGTTGTGTTATTCATAAGGAAACATTGCTAGAGCTTTTTGATCTGGTCATGATTGTGTTTTTCTGGGAGAAAAAAGACTCATTTTTTAGTTTGGATTTAATCCTTAACTCCTTGTCTTTTTTCTGGTTGCTAGGATTAGAAGCTGATTTTGGAGAACTAACCTTACTTACCTGATCATCTCCTTCAGCAGCAGATTCCTGGGTAGCAGAGATGTCCTGTGCATCAGAAGGTGCTTGGAGTCCTGTAAGATTATCCTGGGAGGTTTCCTTACTTGAAAATTCTTCATCAGCCAGAGCTAGAAAACAATTGCCTTTGTGTTTCTGCTGAGAAAAGATGTAATTTTTTGCAGAAATAATAGAGTGAAAAGGTGAGAAGGACCTGCCCTTTTTGCTAGGTAAATCATCTTTAGCAAAGGGTGGAGGAGCAGACAGTGAGTGTCTATTTAATTGTATTGAACCATCGAGATCAGGAGAAGGAGAATGGGATCCCATAGCATTATGCTGGTTTTGTTCAGATTCCAGAGGCTGGGGATGAGGGAGGGCTACCCGTTCCTTGTGACTATCCTTAGGGGTAAAGGGGACAGAGGGAGGGGGATTTTTATTTATACCCGAGGTAGGATGATCATCCTTGTTTGTTTCAACATGATCTTGAACAACAATCAGGTCAGGGGCATGATCATCAGGGGTACCATCCGGGGTCACATGATCATCCGGGGTACCATCCGGGGTCACATGATCAGTTTGAGGATCTTCCTAAAGTAATATGGTCTTATTGATTTCATGGTCATTCATTGTCACAGTAACATTCTATTTTTTAGGAACATATTTGAATTTTTGTCCATAGAATGTTTTTTGTTTTTCCAACACAGAAAAACCTGAGCTCCCAGCAATAGTATTAACAGTCTGGTTAAGATTTGCAATCACATTTCCATCCTGTTTGCCAATTTGTGTATCATCAGAACGATCCCCTAGATTAACTGCTACTTTATCATTTTTCTGGGATTTGATTCTTTTGAGCTCAGGGTGTAGATAGACACAGCAGTTTTCATTATGTCCTATACATTTACAATGGTGACAGTAGGGAGGGATATTTTCAAATTCAAGTGGTAATTTGATCACATTATATTCATTCCCATCTTCCTCAATACCGACCCTTATAAATGAAGGAAGTTTTTTTGTCAAATCAACCTCAACGCACATCTTAACACAAGAAGGCCTAGAGAGGACAGCAGTAGTAGCGTCTACTTTTATAAAATTGCCAATTTGATTTCCCATGATTTGGAGCATAGCAGTATTATAAAAGTATATAGGGACATGAGGAATAGAAACCCATACCGGGACGATAGATGATTCAGCCATAGGGGAGAAATTTGAGGTCCATTTAAGTACCTTCATCTGAGTATTGTAGAAGCTCCATTGACCCTTTAGCCAGAATCTATGGTAATCCTCTTTCTCTTCAAATCTTATCAGCACATGCCGGGAATCAATTGATCCGAGCTGGAATTTTCCTTTGAAGCCCACGGAGAGGAAAGAGTTGTTTAGCTGATTCATGGATGGCTTGCCCTTAGCGAACTTTCCGACGAGAGCATTGTTGTAGTGAGAGGCTAGGGTGTCGGCATCTTTGCGACTGACAATACAGGCTATATCCCCTTTGTATTGAGTTTTGGGAATGATCTCTGGGTTCGAAGGAAGGGAGTCAGATAGTGGAGGGGGACGATTTGCTAGAGCTTGAAGGAAGGATTTTCCACCACCGTATGAACCACGGCTGGGCGGAGGAGCCGCCATGGCGGCGATGGAAACGCGGTCGGTGACCGTTATCAGTTGAATATCAGAGAATGAACAAGAGAGAGGAGGAAGGGAAAGCTGAAAACGACCAGTAGTGTAGTCGTTTTTGTCAAATCGCACCTTAATTCGCCTAGTATCGCACACAGTTTTGACAAATAACAAATATATTAGTTAATAAATAAATAGGACAAAGGGAAAGTGTCAGGCACGATGATTTTTCCATAATCTTATGAACAGTGTTAAGGGGCATTTGACTTAAAAGTTGTAATTTTTTATAAAATTTAAATATTACATTTTTTAAGTTAAAATAAGTAATAATATGTATTTGAAGGTGAAAATATAAAAATATATGATATAAAAATATTTTCAAAAATTTTAAATTTTGTATGTAATTTAAGAAATGCAGTGTATAAGGTAAGAAATAAGTGGCCTGTCCATAAGCTTATGGATAGACCGTCTGTCAGGAGACCCACTCGAGGACCAATATCTATTATTAAGAAAGAGTGAGTCTCCTGACAGGTGGCCTGTCCATAAGCTTATGAACAGACCACTTATTTCTTACCTTATATACTGTATTTGTTAAATTACATACAAAATTTAAAATTTTTAAAAATATTTTTTTATATCATATTTTTATGTTTTCACGTTCAAATATATATTATTACTTATATAACTTATAAAATACAATATTTAAATTTTATAAAAAATCACCACATTTAATGTAACTGCCCCTGTGGACTGTCCATAAGATTATGGAAAGGCCGCATTTCCTGAGACTTACTCATTCTGAAAAGGGATGTTCTCATGTGAAACAACCTAAATTTTAGCCAAAAATATTTCTACAATTCTAATAATATTATATCTGGAGGGATCTATCTCTAATAATTTTATATGGGCTTATCTCTAATTATTTTACATGGACATATAGCTAATAACTTTCCTAGAGATTTTGCGTCCAATTTTTTCTCATCATTTTTTCGCTACCCACAATATGCAATTTTTTTTTAAAAAAATAAAAAATCAATAAAAACTTAAGCAAAAAATAGCAGAACGTTATCAAAAAATCATAAAATATCAACTAAAACCTGTAGCAAATAATATATAAAAAAATAAAATAAAACAACAAAAAATAGATAAAACTTCAAATAAAAATCAACAAAAAAATTGGAAAAAAGCGCCGACTACGACTAACAAAAAATCAACTAGAAATCATAAAAAATATCAACAAAGCTAAATTGTCATTTTTAAAAAAACACTACAAAAACCATATCATAAAAAAAAGCTACAAACAGCAACTCTTAACAAGCAATGATTGAAGCACTTACAAGCAACGATTGAAACACTTACAAGCAACGATTGAAGCACTTACAAGTTGTACTCTAAGCACCAATTTTTTTTTATAACACACTCAAATTATAAAATAAGCACCTACATTTCAAGCACTAACAAAAAATGAAAAGCGTCAATGTAAGGAAAAAAATTACAAAAAATATAAAAAAAGCTAAAAACATCAACTCCTAACAAGCAACGATTGAAACATTTACAAGTTGTACTCTAAGCACCAGGTTGTTTTCATAACACATACAAGTTATAAAATAAGCACTTACAACCTACATTTGAAACACTAACAAAAAATTAAAAACATCAACATAAGGAAAAAAAAATACTACAAAAAATCAACCATATCATCAAAAAAACTACAAACATCAACTCCTATCACCTAAAACTCATATAGAAAATGAAAATCATCAACATGAGAGAAAAAAAAAACTAAAAACATCAACAAAAAAGCTATTGTATCTCAACAATATAAATTATTCACTCTGAAAAATCATAAAACATCAACGATTTTTTTAAAAAAAAACTACAAACATCAACTCCTAACACCTGAACCTCATCCGGAAAATGAAAAATATCAACATAAGAAAAAAGTCACTACAAACATCAACTCCTATTTCCACAACCTCAGCCAGAAAGTGAAAACATCAACATGAGAAAAAAAACTACAAATATCAATATATATCACCCAAAAAAAAAACTACAGAACCTCAACTCATGTTAATTAAATCTCACCCGAATGATGAAAAACATCAACATGAGAGAAAAAAAGCTAAAAACATCAACAAAAAGATACAGTACCTCAAGAATAATAATTCTTAAAAACAAAACCTAGTGGGATTTGAACCCAGGCCAATAACCTTAAAGCCAGAGCAATAACCACTACACCAAAGACTATTATTGAACATGCACTCAGTCAAATAATAGTAAACGTCAGCATGTACATCAAGAACACAAAATTTTCAAAATAAAGGTCATAGTGAGACTTGAACCCCTGACATTCAGCTCAACAACATAAGTACTAACAACTAGACCAAACAATCATTCATGAAATAAGCTCAGTCAACAAAATATTATACCTCAGCAAGTATTTGAAAAATGTAAAACATAATATTAAACCTCACCTCATGAAGCAGAACCTCCGTCCTTTCGCCGTCCACCGCCAATGATGTCCGCCGTCTCCACCGAGCGATATCAACACTACCGAGAGCGCATGAGATGCACGCACATCGTCTTTGTCTTTCAGGCACGTGCATCTCACGTGTCTTCTCTCTGCACTCTGTCATCTTCCTCCTTCGCCGTTGCATCGTGGTCGTCATCGAGAATCCAAGCGATGACACAACGTCGTTGTCACCTCTGGTCAAGCGCCATCGTCTCCTTCGATTAAGTGTCATCATCATCTCTGTTCCAAGCACTGTTGCAGATCGAGTGTCGTAGATCGATCGACACCGTGCTCCGTTGCTATGCTCCGGTGTCGCGGCACCTCTAGTGCATAGATCGCTTGTAACTTATGCCTTCTACATCGCACAAACACCGACCACCGCCGATTAGACCTAATATCTCCGGTCGATCGATGAACCAATTGCAGAGCTATTGTCATCGATTTGTCTCTAAAACCTAGTGTTTTGCTAATCTCAGAACCTAGGGTTTCACGGCGGCAGTGGCGAATTGCAGCGAGATACCAGCAGAGGCAAGGATTTTGGTAAAATTCCGGCGAGCTACCGGCAGAGGCGGCGGTATTCAGCGAAATTCGGTGATAAACATCGGCCAGAGGCAGTTTTCGATCGGAGGAGGGGGAAAGAAAAAAAATTCTATTTTTTTTGTGATATTTATAGCAACTCAATAATTGCACTAAGGTCCCTAAATTTATTGGCATATTTTTAAAAAACCCACCCAAATTTTATATTTATATTAATTGCATAATAGGGTTTGCCTAAAGTTTAGGCTGCCTAAAGTAAGAATTTATGTACTGCAAAAGCATATGAAAGCCAAAATGCTTACTCCCTCTATCCTTGAATAAATTTCAAAAAAGAGAAAAGTGGAGGAAAAATTGAATAGTTGAAAAAGGACTGATGTTAGTCTTAAAAGTTGAAAAATTACTGTTCAAAATCAGAAAGTTAAAGGACTAAAAAATTGGTTAAAAAAAGTGATAAAAGTTGTGATTATTCCCTCCAGAAGTTAACCTTTGGCTCCAAAATTTTTTGTTTTGGAGCCAATTGTGCACTTTTCGGTCACTGTTCATTGCAATTCAAAGATCAGAATCCTCATCTATAAATAGGGGCATTATTACAGCACCCATTAACACCTTAAAAAACAAAAAACCTGTGCTCTCGGAATCCATTTTGGCCAGTTCTGGAAGAACTGGCCATATTCAGAAATCCCTAACCTTCCACTTTCTCATATTCATCATCGACCAAGTAGGAAAATGATGGGGGAGGAGGGGAGACACTTCACTGATTAACACTTGAGATTGCCCATTTTCTCCTTCAACACATAAAAAATGGGCAGATTGAGAACCAGCGGAGAGTGGAGGCAGCAGAAAGATGGTCATGCTCAATTAGGACCATCAGCTCCATCTGGGCTCGGGTTAAGCATCAGCTTCAAAATGAAGAGGCTGTGTGTCCCCATTTGAGAAGACAATAGCACTGTGGAAGAAGCAAGAAGCCAATCGACCTGGAGGCTCTGATGGCATTGCCACTAAAGTTCAAGCGTACATGCCGAAGCACAGCTACCAAGCTGCATGTTGCTAAAAGTAGCATACACACAGCAATAACGAGCAAGGAGATAAGAAGCCACACAACTGCAGTTCATCCATGCCTAACAACAACCCAGAAACAATCAAGGCTGGAACGGTGTTTAAGCAAACTAGAGTGCATCATGCAGTTCAAGACCATGCACAACATCATACACATCGAAGAAAAGCGGTTCTACATCACAGAGGCTACATCGAGGTATATTATTGATCCCAATAAACCAAAACCATATAGAATCACTCAAAGCAAGCATTACATACCAAAACTCATGTTTCTATGTTCTGTGTGTAGACCTTTATTTGACACAGAGGGTAATGTAATGTTTGATGGAAAAACATGTGTGTTTCCTTATGTTGAGCATGTAGCAGCTAAGTACACAACAGTAAATAGACCTAGGGGAACCATGATGCCACAAGCAATATCATTCATAACCCGGGATGTCATTAGACACAAGCTTATCCATGAACTCATACCAGCTATCAAAGAAAAATGGCCCGTTTGGGCAAGCAAACACATTTTCATACAACAAGATATTTGCAAAATGGCCCATACCCACATATTTGCAAATGACCCTGAATTTTTAGCTGCATGCAATTCAAATGGATTTAACATTAAGTTAGTGTGCCAACTATCCAAACCATCCGATTTAAACATTCCGGACTTGGGTTTTTTTTGCTCAATTTAAAGTTTACAACAACAAAACCCTAGCCAAAACCTAGATGGACTACTACAAGTTGTGTATGATGCATTTGAAAGGGAGTATCCTAGTGTCATAGACAAGATATTCCTAAGCTTGCAAAGTGTTATGGTAGAAATCGTGAAATGCAGGTGTGGTAATGAGTTCAAACTGCCACATATGTGAAATGAAAGGCTAAGAAAACTTGGTTTGCTACCCCACAATCTGATTGTGGATTCTGAGTTAGTTAGGGGCTGTTTGGAACACATGGTGTCTATTGGCAGAACCAAGAACATACAAGATCTGCTAATCATAATGGAGTTAGTGTAGACATTAATAGTTATAAAAATATTGACAATTTAAGACTATATATTTTCCTAATATGATGAATTTATATATATTTTGGATCAAAACTTAAAACTTATATTTTATATATTTTAAATTCCATCAATTAATCATGAATTGCTAATAATATCCTTTAGATCTAATATACATAATTTTTTTATCATTATAAATGAACTCATTATATTTGATCGTGCATGGTTCAGCCACTGGTGCTGCCGAAAATGTCCAACCATTTACGTAGTACTACATTTGTTGACCATAGAAGTTTTTTTTCCTGTCTTCCATAGAATGTTAATAAAAAAATGGCCTTCTCTAGAATGTCTTTTTTTGTTCAAAAAATAGCACAATGTTATCAATTAATCACAATATATTGAAAAAGAATATTGGAAGAAGAAGAAAATGGACATCTATAACTCAATTGCACAAAGTTTAATGAGTAAAAACTATCATCTAGTTTAAATATTTTAAAATTTTTGTAAAAATTGTATAATAATAATAAATAATTTTGTTATCATAAACCGTGTAATGGCACGATATTACAATCAAATCTTCAAAACTTTGATCATTGTTCATATTCTATGTAATTAGTATGCATGTATGTTGATAACGATAATGTTATTTTGCTAAAGTGTTATTTAATAATATTTTATCAAATAATTGAATTATATTTTAAAAATTACATTTATTAATATAATAATATTCAAATTCACATCCGTGCAAATCACATGTGTTATCTAGTACATATTATATTTCAAGAGTAGGTCTTCTGGCAGGCGGCCAGTACATAACCTTATGGACAGTCTACGTATTTTTTAGCTTATATACTACATTTGTTACATTATGTTAATATCTTTAGTTCTTCTGTTTTGATCATTACCTTTTGGTTCACACGTTCATCTTTATGTAAGCAGGTTTCATAGCAAGTTTCTTATAATACATCTTATGTATATATATGTATATGTAATTAGTTCTTCATTCACATATTTAACTTTAATATGCAAGACATTATATGCTTTAGATATTTAGTTTGAATGTTTATCTTATTAACTTGCATATATTCATGGTTATCTTTTTGTGCAAGGAATGCTCTAGCTTTCACCGTATACAAATATTGCACATGAACTCAATCAGTGAGATACCATCACAATACATTCTGAAGCGATGGGCAAAGCTTGCTAAAATGCAAGTATGAGACAAACGGAAAGAAGCACAAGAAAATCAAGAACTTGACAAAATCAAAGGCAAAGTTCCACGGCGACACCAAATGGCAAGAAACTTCTACAATTTGGTCCTAAAATGTGAAGGTGACATAGAAACCCAGAAAATTATTGAAGAAAGCTTCAAAAAAGGCAATGAAAAGGTAGAGGAAATTTTTGTCTCAAAAACTACAAAGGAACATGAAAATTCAAGCAGCGTAGCAGAATGTTCCATCACTAAACCACCAACAGTCCAAGACCCATCTCCCACAAAGACAAAAGGAAGAAGCAAGAGAATTGAAGGATGTAAACAAAGGAAGAAACCAAAGACAAAGGAGTTTGGTACCAAGACACCCAAGCAACAAGTCTAGACCTATGATATTCAATTTGACATTGTGTTTTTATTATTATTTTGTTCAATTAACTTAAATTCAGGAACATATCATTTAAATTGCCACTCAAATGGTTTAAACACCTAAACTAACGAGTGCAGTTTAATTAAATAAAAATATATTCAACCAAGCAAATTGTTTTTGGAACTGATGACTCTAATAAATAAACTAAATGAAAATATACATGAACTAATGCTAGAATAAGTAAATGAAAATATGAGGGTTGAAAGGTAAACAACAACACATTGTTAGACAATATCTAATTTTGAAACCGAACTATATACCTAAAGAACCAAACAATATACCTAAAGGACACATGGCTATAAACAGAACAATACATTAAGTAACAATCAGAAAAAGATAGCAAATTTGGTAAAGAAAAATTTCAACATCCAAAATATCATTACTAGACAAACGGTTAAACTTTAGAACGGAATTGATACTAGAATCATCTTTAAAAATTACAAGTTTTAATCCAGCAACGGCAAAACAAATCCAACAACCTAGCAAATTAAGCATTAAGAATCATTAATCATTTTAATTCAACAAATTCATACATTCAAATCACACCATAACAAATTCAAATCACATCATTCAAATACACTTCCTTGCTAACATCTTAAACTCCTTTCTTTGGGGATTGCACAGTTGTGGACGTTCCTTCTAGGCCATCCAATTCACTATCAATAAACACGTTAAAACTAGGAATATGCTTGTTCTGAGGCTGGTACTGTGTCCTTATCCTCTATTTGTTGCAAGCTTCATCAACCATAGCAATGAACTTGTCATTCCACATCTCTTGTGAATCATCAAAGTCCTCTTGTTAAATCTGAGTTTCTGCACTAGTCCCTATGCTTGGTTGCAAGTCTTGCGATGCCTCATCCACAACATCACTCTTCACTTTCTCCAACCTCTCATACATATTAGTGGCAACAACTTCAAAGTTACGCTTCATGATCATGAGGACCTCATCATAAGCCTACATAGGAAAAATATCAATAACTTTATATTGAAAACTCAACCCTGAAACACCTAAACAAACATATTAAATACCCAATGAAAGCATAATAAAATTAACCATAAACATTTCATATAAAATTAACCATAAACAGTTCATATATAAATTGAACTAAAATATTAAACACCTAAACAAAAAGAGTAAGGACATTAACTAACCATACTGGAAGTCAACAATATCAAATAATGAAACTAAACACCCAAACTAGCACATAAAAATCAAAAAATAAAATTTTAAACTAAATAGTGAAACACATAGAGAATCATCTTAAAAACAAGAACTAACAGAACAAATAGATAAGGTAAAAGCTTTAAACACTTATACTCTTAGCAAGACTTTTAATCATGGAGTTGGTCATAATTCCCTTTGGAATTTTGAACCTTAGCTCATTATCATTTTAGGGACATCACCAGGCACCTTTTCCTTCCCATTCTGAGAAACCGGAGGTTCAACGTCAGTTTGAAGTGAAGGAGCTCCAATTTCAAGCAGAGCCATAAAACCCTTTTTCAGTTTTCCAGCACAGCTGATTGGGTAGCAATCCTTCACCATGATTGTCCTATCATAACCTTCTCCAATCTCCAACAACCTCACTCTCTCCCTCAACTTTGCACTAGTCCAATGTTGGACTAGAGAAAGAGATGATGGCTCCAACACACCACGAACATGAAATCTATGCAAATACTGAATAAGAAGGATAAGGACACAAGCACTGCATGTTTGGTATTCTGAATTGCTCTTATACCTCCTAATCATTGAAACCATTTGATCTAACACAAAACTACACTAGTCGAGATTCTTAATATCGTCAACATTCTCAATGGCTTCAAGGATTTTTATATCTACCTTACCAGTAAATATAGGAGCTAAAAAGTACGAAGAGCAATAAATGGAAAAAATATTTTAAACTCATCCCCACCCTCCTTAAGTTCAGTTATCCTTGTTAAAAGAAAGTGAAGGTGTATATCCTTTTCTGTCTCCCTACCAAACCTAGCCTTATAAACATCCCGCAATTTCGTGCTAGAATTTCTCTTCTGCTCAAGTTTCGTACCAGGGTTTTTGGGAAAACACAGGACATTATATACATCATCAGCAATATGAAAGTACTTATCTACCCCCAACAAGCTAAACACGTGTAGAAGGATTAAAATTACTGACCAACCATGGGACTATACCCATGGTAAGTACAATATCCAATCTCAACTTTAAATGACTCCCGAAACCAATTACCTAAACATCAGCCTTCTGCTGACCAGTGAGATTAGCGCAGAGATCTGTGACCTTTACCTGCTTGCTTCCAGGCATGAATTTCTTAAAAATCCTGGAAAAAAACATAATATAGTAAGTTAGTAAATATAGAAGCTATGAACATACCCAAACTAAGAGATAAAAAACATAATGTAAACATACAGTAATTTAAAATAGAACTTTTAATTAATACACAACCAAATAATAATAAAGTGAAAAAGCAACTTATTGTATAATAAAACTAAACAGTTAAACATATAAATAAAATGAACAAGTACATGAAATATTCATACTGAAACTATGCACAAAAAGCTATTAAGCAATGAAACTAAAAACTTAATCTAACACATCAACAATTAAAATGTATAGTGAAACAAAACACTGAAACACCAAAAGTAAAGGGAAAAAAAATCTAAACTAGTAAGTTCTAAATAATTCAAGTTATAATGCAAAAAAAGTTAAAACTGAAATATTCAAAATGAATGTCTACACACATAAAGTAAAATCATAAATACATAAAGTAATATAACATACCTAGAACCATCAGGAAGCTCAATTTTGCAAACTTGTTTAACCTGGCGTATCATTTCGGTTCCATCATTAGTATTCCCTGTTAAAAGATGAGCAGGAACATTTCTCTTCGACAGAGGTTTCGAAAGTGCATGTCCAGCCACAACATCTCCAACTTCTCGCTTGCGCTTTCCATAACAGAAGAGATCTACGACGACCCACTTCCATCTCCTGCAACATCCTTAATTCTCTTCCCAGATGGCTTCTTCACTCTAAGGCTCTTCTCAGCAATCTTCTTCTTAGTAGGCTTCTTCGCAGCAGGCTCCTTCGCTGCGGGCTCCTTCACTGCGGGCTCATTCGCAGCATCTTCGCAGCCGGTTTCTTCACAGTCGGCTCCTTTCGATTCCCTTCAGAAACCTTTACTTTTCCCTTTTCATTTGTAGCCTCCACTGGAGAAGGCTCATCAACAAAATCATCATCTTCAACAAAATCCTCAGCAACAAGTGTAGTTCAACAACATTTCTTACAATATCTGCTGCACTACCATCAATAGCAGAATCCTTTCCAGACTCTGATGCAAATACAAAGACTGACGAGTTTAATAGCAGACTAAAAATAAATACATATGAACTAATAACTCAAAAAAAGAAGAAGTTAAAACTCCTAATACTAACCACTATGTTCAATATTTGTTGAAATAGGAGGACTAGTGATCACAGACTTCTCCACAACTACATGCATGATAAAAATAGTTGATGTAGATTTTAAAGTGCAATCTCCAATCTTAACTAATGAGTTAAATAGCATAACTAATAGTTTATACAAATGAACTAATAACTCAAAAGAAAAGGTTGAAACTCCTAATACTAACCACTTTGTTCAATATTTGCTGAAGGTGGAAGACTAATGATCACAGACATCTCCACAACTAGGGTTGTTAAAGAAACTGGAAAATCAGTAACCAGTCAAAACTGAACAGGTATTTAATTTGGTTAATCGGTTATTATCGGTTACTGTTATCGGTTAATGTTGGTTAATTGGTTTCATAATCACTTTTATTATTTGGTAATCGGTCTAACCGGAAAAATATTTTATAGTAAATTAATTAATTAATTTCAACTCCAAAAATTAATTCATTAAAATATGGGTTTTTATCACAAACCGAATAAGAAAACCTTAAGTTCCTAATCCAAATTAACTTATTATTTAAACTCTATATTATTAGCCCATATATCTTTAAATAATAATTATGGCCAAAAGTAAATAATTATGCTAACAAAAGTCGATGTAGATAATTGTGCCCAACACTAATAATTATCGACGACGACTCATGGTACAATTTTAATATTAATTTTTAAAAACTATTCAACTCCTATGCAACACAATTATCCAATTCCGAAATTTCTTACCTTTTATTCTAAGTTTTACAACTCTAACTACTAATATACATTAATATGGATATATATATATATATATATAGATGAATGATATGTATGGTAACCGGTAATAACATCATCCGAAATCAATGCTAACCGAACCAGTAACAACATTATTGGTTGGTTATTTGGTTCTTTATAAAATTTTATAAACCGGCAGAAACTGAAACTAATTAACCGCCTAACTGATAAACCGACCGATTGAACACCCATATCCACAACTACATCACAAAAAGAGATTCAACTAATAAGTTTAATACCTGAACTAACAAAATGACGATAAATCATAAATCATTAAGCGAACCTGATTGTGTAACATTTGTTGAAGCTGGAAGTTGAAGATTACTAACAACAGTTTCAGTCTCAACAACCACTACAAAATTCAAACAAATAATTTAAATAACAAAACTAAATCAATAAACAATAAAAGTAAAACAAAAAGAAATCAGAATAGATTAAATTTACCAATCTTATCTTGACCCCCAGTCAGATCTCATCTAGCTACAATAAAAAACAAAGAATTTAAATACCAAAGGTAAAATACTAAACAGTAAAAGTTATCCAAAAAGAGACCAGAATAGATTAAATTTACCAAGCTTATCTTGACCCACAGTCAAATCACATCCATCTACAATAAAAAAATAAAATACTTAAATACGAAATGTAAAACATTAAACAGTACAAGTAAAACAAAAAGAGACCAGAATAGATTAAATTTACCAAGCTTATCTTAACCCCCAGTCAGATCACATCCATCAACAATAAAAAAACAAAATATTTAAATACCAAAGGTAAAACACTAAACAGTAAAAGTAAAACAAAAAGAGACCAGAATAAATTAAATTTACCAAGCTTATCTTCTCCTCCAGTCAGATCACATCCAACTAGAATAAAAATCAAAATAATTAAATATATAAGGTAAAACACTAAACAGTAAAAGTGAAACAAAATTTAAAATTTCAACCATTAACAGATGATCCAACAACTCTATCTAGCTTATCCACACCAGATTTATTACCACTTTTGCGCGATCTCTTAACAATATCAGCTATAAAAATGAAAGAAAATTATCTGCAGATAAAGCAATCAATTAAAAACCAACAAAATATGAAATAAAATTCCATCATCTTTAAATACATGTTGTAGTAGTTATTTGCTGATTCTTTTTCCTTTTAAGAATAGGATCTTTAGAACCTGAAAATTACACAATCAAATAAAAGAAAACACAAATATTTAAATATAAAATTTACAAACTAACAATATACATACCATCTTTAACGGTCAATTTAGAATGCAATCGACTGGATTTCCTCAAGCTAATTACATCATGTACATTAAAAAAGTAATCACATAAACACATAAATGAAAAACTGAAACACCTAAAGTAAACAGAAAAATATTACTATGTATATACATACAGTATATAGAAACATAAAATAAAAAGATTAATATTAAGTAACAATCAAAATAATTAAAATAATCACATAAAGATAAACTAATCTAATTCAACTATTTCATTAAACTGATACAAGATTTTTTTCAGCCAAATCATTTCCAAATCAACTTATACAAGATTTTTTTCAGCCAAATCATGTCCAAATCAACTTATATAACCGCTTGCTGCTTGCAAAAGACAATGCAAACAGAAAACATGCAAACTAAATAGAGACTAAACTAAACCACAACAGAGCCACAACAAAACCCGAACTAAACACATAAACAGGACAATTAATATGTTATATACAGTTCCATGCCACTTAAACCATAACATAAAAATAATAAAACAGAGCAACAACTAAAAATTTAGCAAACAAAGAAACATCAAATAAAAAATAGAGCAACATTAGTAAGCGAAAAACAAATATAATCAATTAACAATAAATAGGAAAAATCAAAGAAAAACAACACAAAACCTAACAATACAAATTTAACAAAAAATAAAAAAAACCTTTTGATTCAACAACGGATGAGGTAGGAACACCGTCATCATCATTCAAGTCATATTTACCAGCAATACCTTCTATCGATTTCATCATATCTAGAAAATAGCAAAACACAAATTGGAAACACACAATATAAGGCCAAAATAACAAATGCACGGCCGGATTTACAGAGATAAACGGCGGAATCAGCTACAAAACAGCTGGAAACTGTAATAAAGCATAAAACCCCAAATATAAACCACAAAATCCAACGAAATAAGAAAATCTTACCTCTATAGAACCAAATAGCCAATGAGGCTACGAATCGCGAATTTAAACTGAAATCAGATGGTTGAATCAGATTATAACCGAGTAGTTTTGAGAGGGGTTTTGAGCGTTTGAAATTTGGGAAGAAGAATCGCTGAGAATAAAGAATGGAAAATGAAATAATTCCTTAAATATGTATATTATACAGTATTTCTTTTAGACCCCTAGAAATATTTAATTTTTTAAGAAAATCCTGGTCTCACCATAAGCTTGGGTGAGGCGGTTTCACTCACGTCTTTGTTTTTTGAGAAATCCTTTATTCTCTTTTAACTAAAATAATTTTATTTTTTTTGTTTGAAATGTTGTTGGCCTTTAATTAAACTGTAGTTACTTTTAAAATTTTATTGACCTTTAAATAAATTGTAAATAATTTATTTTTTTATTTAAAATGTTATTGACATTTTCATGTTTGAAAGTTTTAATATACTGTAGTTACTTTTGATTGGTTATCATCTAAATTATGGGTATGGATTTTTAAAAACGTTTCAGAAAGGTTGTTCAATGTAGACTATCAATGAATTTGAATAGGTTTATTTTATTTTCTACTTTGGATTCTTAAAAGTTTGGGCTATTAAAATACATGGGTCAATGTACGAAATTTAATGTACTATTTACTTTTATTATGCAGCATAGAGAATAACTATTTATATCAATAATAATGTTTTGGTTGAAGTAATTTTTTCCCCATTCACTTTTCAATAAGTACATTGGAAATAAAATATTATAACATTTTAAATATAATTTTTATTTAAATCAATATTTTGAAAGGCTGATGTGGCAAACATTGGGGGTGCCACTTATCAAAAGCATTGCTCTTTTAGTTATATTTATAGATAAGAGCAAGTCCAACAGCTTCCCCATAATAGGGATTTTCATTGATTATAGAGATTTTACATGGTTTTTCAACTCCAATGGCTTCCACATCTCATTCCCTAAAATAGGGATTTTGACGAGAGAGAATATTTACTTCCCTAGATTTGTAGAAAGAGAAAATATTATGAGAAATGGAAATTTAATGCAATTTCAATTGAATGCACCAAATCATAACACAATATTAATTTTTCTATTAAAAGTCTCATATTTCCCTCATTCTTCCATTCCTACTAAAAAGTACTTTCGACTTTCAACAATTTTTTTGAGAAGACTACTACAATCTCAAGCTCATGTAGGATGTTTGTTTATATTGTTTTTGTAGGATTTTATCAATAAGGATTTATTTAGAATATTATAATTAATCTCTTTGGTTTGTAATTTATAAAATTTCAAATTTTTTGGATGTTGTTACCGCCTTTTTATTTCAAATCAGATGAAGATATAAAAGAACACGAAAAGAAAACTAGTTTCTAATTAACATCAAAATTTTAGTTTCAAATTTACTATATTGATTGTTTTTAGAAACTAACTTAATTTTTATACTCCTATGTTTTTCTATTAGTGACACACTTAGCTTAATGAGATATTTTTATTTAAATGGTACACTTTCCATTTTTGGCAAGATTCCTTCAATTTCATCCGCTCATTCTACATTTTATTTTCTACATTCAATTTTACCCACTCATTTTCACCTAAATTCAAGCACCTATACTTTTGGTGCCACAAGAATTGATATAAAATGAACTCTTAGTTTTAAATGAAAAAGTAATTATAATGTAATAAATATTAGACAATGCAAAATAGGGAATCTGTAGGAGTTGAGTCCAAAAGTTACAGGGAATATTGAGTTTCATTCCTTATTATAAAGGAAAGTTTAAGGAAGTAGTGGGAGTTGCTCAGTATTTTTTGGAACGAGTAAACTTTTTCATTACCTTAACCCAACAAAAACATATACATCCCTTCCTGTACCCCTATTAAACTCCTCACATACAATCTACCAAAAGATTTGCATATAACACTCTCAACTTTGGTTTCAACCATGCCCTATACTCTATGTATTCTTTGATTTTCTCAGTTGTATCCTCCCCTTCCTTTTCGCCTTGAAAACAAAGCTCATTTCGTTTTTTCCAAACCCAATATTCTATCTCCGTTATGGCCATGTTAAGAAGTTGTACACTGTTTCCTTTCCCTTTGCATTTGCCTATCAGCCATGCCAATTCTCCATCCCAATGATCAGGTGCTCTCTGAATCTGCAGCTATTTGAGTATATCTTCCCAGATCCTTCTGGTCGCTGGGCAAGCAAAGAGCAAATGCTGCAACGATTAAGCTTCATCGCAAAAAAACACATTTGGCATCAATATCAACCCAAACCCGCGTAATCTATCCTTTGTTGCCATACGTTTGTAACAACACATCCACAACACAAATTTAGCTTGTGGCCTAGCATAATTTTCGTAAAATAGTTTTCTCCAAGGCACACAAACCGGGACCTCCTGCAGTTCATTATACACTTTCCGAACCTTGAATTTCCCAGCCATTTGTTTGCTCCTTCTAACTCTTCAACTGATGAATTGTATTCATGCACCTTCTAAGGCTCTTTATGATCCACAAAGAGTCATTTGGAACCTTCATATGGATGATATCCCTTCCCTTCACATAGTATACGTGTATCCATTAAATCCAGAGCTTGTCTGCTTTCTGGCATAGGTTCCACAACATTTTACTTTCACTTGCTAAACTCTATTCAACCAGGGAGATCCCTTTGAGACCCCTTCCGTTCTTCTGCCCACATATATTTTACCATGCTATAGGGGCCTTTCTTGATATCAGCTCATTTCCACACCATACATAGGATCTAAATATTGCTTCGATATGTTTCAACACCACTTTTGACAAAGGAAAGGCTTGAAGCCAATAATTCACAACCGAAAATATGAAACTCCTAATCAGTTGGATCCTGCTAGCATATGTTAAGAGTTTTTCACTCTAATGTTTCACTCTCTTCACAATCTTATCAATCAAAGGCTGACACATACATATAGTCAATTTCTTACTAGCCACAGGAATTCCAAGGTATCTGAAAGGAGACCTTTTTCCTCAAATCCAGTCACTTGCAAGATTTCCATATTCTGATCAGCTTCAACGCCTGCAAAATAAACTTTGCACTTTCTCCTGCTTAACCTAAGCTCCGTGGACTCTTTGAATTTATGGTACGCTTCCATAAGTGTCTTCACTGAGCCCCTATCACCCTTCAAGAACAACAACGCATCATCTGCGAAACTCAAGTTTATGATCTTTAAAATCTCACACCACAGATGAAATTTGAACTCTGGCTTAGCAGTAATCCCTCGTAAACAGTGGGACATATACTCCATAATGAGAACAAAGAGCAGGGGTGATATGGGATAACCCTACCTTAGTCCTCATTTTGCTTGTATATGTTTTGTTACTGTGACATTCACATTATACTAGAAAGAGACAGAAGTAACACATCCCATGACCCAGTCAGTGAATATGCTCGGAAACCCTATGGCTTCCATGATCTCTCTTAATGCAGTCTAATCTATTGTATCGTATACCTTTTTTATATCCATTTGGATGGTGCATCTCGATCCCCCACCTTTCTTGTTATACCCTCAGATCAACTCGTAGGCTAACATAATGTGATCATGGATACATCTGCTAGGAACAAACGCTGTCTGATTCATATGTACTAACTCACCAACAACCTGACTCAGCCTGTTAGTTAATACTTTTGATCGTATTTAATACAGCATCAAACAACATGATATAGGCCCGAACTCACTAACATTACACGCTGCACGATGCTTCGGGATCAATGTGACTAATGTTCTATTTACCGCCTTGTAAATTCTTCCATTCTCAAAATAGTCCTGCAATGCTTTGACAATATCTTCTTTAATCACACTCTAATTCTTTTTGAAGAATTTTGCCCTAAACCCATCATAGCCAGGTGCTTTAGGTCTCTAATCCCGCTCAGTGCAGCCCAGATTTCCTGTTCAGTTACTACTACTGCAAGCATTCTTCTACCATTAGTGCTTAGCATTTTGCCAGTCCTTATAGCTTCAATATTCACACTCTTTGTTCTATCTCCCGGCTGCCCAATTAACTCTCCATAAAAATCCAGTATCTCTTTTTCTAAACCCATCAGGTCAGTGACACAACTGCCTTCCTCCTTTTCCAACCTCTTTATGCCCACCATTTTGTTTTTGGTTTTCACCGTAGCATGAGAATATTTATTTTCATCCCCCAGTATGAACCAGTCACATTTGGCCTTTTGTTTTGCCACCTTCTCATCAATTCCATTCCATCTTTAGACCTCTTCAAAACATTTAATCACTCTCAGTATACTATATTTGTCCATTGTTTTATGCATTAAATTAGACTGGGCCTTACTGAGCTCCAATCTTACATCCTCCAACTTCTTTTTGATCCCCCAAATTTGCTTCATAAATGTCATTAAGTCCTTTTGCAAGCGCAACAACTTCCTCCACACCACATACATTGGTCTCCCATGTTCAGTTTTTTGTCAACTTGCTTTGATCATTTCCAAAGCTTCTGTGTTTTCCAATAAATAGTTCAAAATTTTGAACCATTTACTCATTTTAATTCTCTCTTCAAACAACTACACTCTTAGCAACACATGATCAGATATCCCCGGCTCAAGGATCTCTACAACCGCCTCAAGAAACTTCATAAACCATTGTGTATTGCCTAGTCCCCGGTCAATCCTAGAATAAAGCATCCCCTCAAGCTACCTATTTGATCACGTGAAGAAGTCTGCATTAGTCTCATTTTCACTCAGCCCTGTGCTAATCATCATTTTCTCAAGATCATCGTACTCACTCGGCTGAACTTCATTTCCTCCAATCCTGTCATCCCTACTCAGAACAGTGTTGAAGTCCCCAATCAGGAACCAAGGCTCAGTTTCTGAATCTTCTCAATGACCTTCCACATGAATTTCCTCAGTTTCAATTGGTTTCCTGCTTATACAACAGTCAGCCAAAATAGGAGATTTCCAAATTGTCCCTTACTGCACACATAATTAACTGATTAGTTTCCTTCATCTTAGCCACGTTCACTCTACTCATATCCCATAACACCCAAATTCTCCCATTGGGATGTGAAGAATAGTTATCTTCAAACCTCCATCCTCCTCCAAAATTCTGAATTCTCTTTCTTCGCCCTTCTTTCAACAAAAATAAAAATCTACGAGTTCATGCCTTAGAGATGGGAGCTAATCTCTCTTTGCTTTGCTGTGTTATTCAGCCCACTCACATTCTATGAGATTATCATGGAACATTGTCATACTTCTCCTATGGATCCTCCCAAATGCCCAGAGTTGTATCCATTTCCACCAAACCAGTTCTTTTACTGTAGTCATCTTTGATTCTATTTACTGAACCGCTGCTTGCACCCCTATTGCCTTCCTACCCCATTTTCTATTTACTTTTTGGTTTCACAACAGTCTAGTTCTCATTCCCCTGCGCTAGCTTCTCTTCTATTTTCTCAGTTTTTTGGTCAACAACTGTGTCAATGACCTTCTTTTTCTTTGGTCCATACCTGTACCGTTCTCAGCCTATCATTTGTTTCCCTGCATTTATGTCCTCCTTGCTGACAGACTTCACAAAATAAAGGCTTCCCTTCAATCAGAATTCTCTGCTTGATCTTTATGCCCTCCAAAATTCTGATAGTAACCTCCTCAGGAATGTTTTGAGATATCCACTTCCACCACGATCCTAGCATATGAAACTCTCTGCTGGTTTCCAGTACATTCGTCTGTAAACAATGGTTTCCCTAACACACACTCTATTTTACCCAAACTGGTTGGCTACCACGAATGCAGTGGAAGATTCAGAAGTATAGCCCACACATGTAATATTCTCACCATATCCTCTTTTAAGGAGAAATTGGGTTTCCACATCTGCAAAAACATTGACATACTACATATTGTATAAGGCCCCCTTCTCAGTACTTCATCCCTATCATCCACTCTCTTAAACCTAAGGATAAAGTATCCTTTATCATTATACAGTAGCCCATGTGCACTGACAAAATTACAGAACCTCATAACCAACCTTTTCACAACATTCATTGTCAAGTTTCCACCACATACATACATGATCAGGGAACTACTCCAATATTTTAATTCAGTCTTCACATCCTCTTGCTCAATTTCTATCCCCACTTCACCATTCACAATTGTAGGGGCAATATATTCAATTCTCATAAAATTTGATTGAATCTGATTACCACTAATTACATTAGCTCAAAGCTTCTTCCTTTCCCCAATCTCAACTTTTGTTCCAGACTTAGCATCTGTTTCAGTCAAGTTCTCAGAACTAACCTGCTCCTCCTTGGGTCCTAAGTTGTGCTGCTATTCTTTGCCATTCCTCTTCACCACAACAATCTTTGTAGCTTCCTCTGGACCATCAGACTCAAAACCATCACTTTGCCTTGCATCCCTATCCTCCTGCTTAAGATCGATCTCAAGGATATCCTCCCGTATCGTCTTTGGCCACTCGTCGCAAATCTGCACCGCTTTCTTCTGCGATCGGCTACGGCCCCGCTTCATGGTCTCTATGAATTGCATGTTTAGTGTGTGTTTTTGCCCGTATCCGATCGCACAAATCCTATACTCATGACAATGTAGTTTAACGAGTTGCTCTAAGTATTAATATTTTAATTTTATATACATCTAAAATTAAAACTGTACATTACAATAAATCTTATAAGATATCTATAATAATATTGGACGAGGTCTCCTAACAGGTGACGTATCTTTAAGTTTTGGATAATCCACTGTATTGTTTAACGTATACAGTGCATTTGTTAAAATTACATACTAAATAAAAAAATATTTTTATATTATGCTTTTATTAACATTTTCACATTTAGATACACATTATTACTTGTTTTAACTTACAAAATATAATATTTTAAATTTTTTTTAAATTACAACTTTTAAAATAAATTTTTTTAGGGAGCTTGTCTATAAGTTTTGTAGATAGGCTCCTTTCCCGAAACTTTCCTATAACATTATATCCATATATCAATAAAAATATTTGATAAAACTAATTCAAAATTTTAAATATACATACATATATATATACACATATATATACATACATACCTATATATAGACTATAGAATATATTAAAAGAGATAATTTTTGCCACATGTCATCCACATAATTCCACGTCACTTTCTCAAATTAATTGAAAATGTAATATTATATAAAGTCAATTCTCTTCCGCATATATACTATATACTAAGAGCATATGCAATGGTAGAAACCGTTACCGGTTTCTTACCAATTAAATATATTATTTTTCTCATTCTCTCTCTTCCACCTCACTTTAAGAAACCACACATTTTCTTCTCCACAATGGTAAGAAACCACTTTTTACTATTTATGTACCCCACTTGATTTTCTCTATCCTACTCATTAATTTTATTATTAACATTTATTTTAAATAAATTTGTCTACCCAAAATGAAATGAATGTAAAATTTAATAATACATTATAATTTTTAAAATTGAATTTCATTTTTTTCAATAATTATTCCATATTTTTTCAATAAATTTTCTTCAATAATTTTCTCAAAAATTATTCCAAATTTTTATTCCAAATAATTCCAAATTTTAATAAAAAATCATTCAATATTTTTAATTTAAAAATATTTTAAAATTTAAAAATAAAAAATTCAGCTTTTTTTAAAAAAAATTAAAAACAAAGATAGAGACACGTGGCCCAACCAGAGGGTGCCACGTGTCCCTCTATTTTTTTTAAAAATAATCAGCATTTGAGTGGGACACGTGGCCCAATGTATGGGTGACATGTGTCCCACTCACCCAAAAAAAATTTGGCCGCATCAGGCGGCCATGTGCATGTGCTGATGCGTCTGACGGAACCAGTTTCTTAACCGGTTCCCTAGTTGGAAACTATGGGCTGGTTTCTTAACAAGAAACCGGCCTGAAAACCACTACTGTGGATGTTTTCGGTTTTTAGAGCGATTTTTTAATTTTTAAGAAACCCACTGCCCATGCTCTAAAAGAGCAACTCTTGCCACATGTAATCCCCGTGATTAGCCATGTCATAGTTGCTATGTGTCACATTTAGAATTAGCCCCATCATCTAAACATGTGTCACTTATAAAATATACCTTATTTAATGTTGTAATTATTCTCTTATTTACCTTCTATAATTAATGCACTTTTAAAGGAGATGTGGTTTTTATAACTTTGATTAGATATTTTTTATTCATTAAAATAAGAGATCTTCATTTTGTAATCACTATATTTTTCATAAAGTAAAGTATTTTTATGTAACATTTAATATTTTTCCTACATAAAATACATACACGTCTAAAGATCACCCATCACATTTTCTTATTCACTTTATATTATAAATATATATATATGATTAATTGGAAAAGTTATCTCTCTAGAAGTGTGGGCAAAAAATGGTGTAACACTATATGTACTTTCAAATCTCATCTTGGCCGCTGATTGGTGATTCGCTAGAGTGCTTCCATTGGCAAATTAGGGACGAAGCGTGGGAGGAAGAAGGTCACCGTACAGTTGGTGAGAGAAGAAAACTCGGAAAAAAAACTTAGTTTGGGGGTAAAAAACAAAGCTGGAAAAGAAATCAATCGAAGATGGGGCGCTGAAGTCTGAGGTGAAATTGTGGAAACGAAAGGAGGCTATGCCGAGCTTGGAGGAAGCATGGATGCTGGAGAAGGTGAATCTCAAAATCCCTCCTCCAGTAGTTGCGCTAACAGGTCCAGCAAAAATCTCAGAAATAAAAGAGTGAGGAAAACGTTTGTCATGGGGTGAAAGAGTTGAAGCTGAGGAAGCTCAATCTTGGAGCTCTTTGTTCTCAAATGAACTAAAATACTATGAAACAATGAACATCAAGGGGATAAAGTTGGCTAAAATCACGGTGGAGGATGTTGAAGAAGGTGCTAAACAATGGAATACCCGTGTGGTCTGTAAAACATGGGATGCAATCCCCCTTCAAAGTCATGGAAGGGTTCTTGTTCAGAATCTGGGGAAAAGGCGTTGATAAGGTATGGAAACTCAACATGTCTTTAGTTTATTAGAAGCCAAAAACTATAAGTAAGATAGTGAGCTCACTAGGCATACCAATCTGTTTGGATAAGGCCACTGAGTCTAAAGAAAGATTGGCTTATGCTAGGGTCCAATTTGAGATGAAGGTAGGGGAAACTGTACCTAATAGAGTGTCATTTGTAAATGAGAGGAAGGTGATCATGCAACAGATAATTGAATTTGAGTGGAAGCCTGTCTTGTGTAAAGAATGTTGTATGTATGGCCATATGAAGGAAGAATGCAGGAAGTCGGTTGTTCAGGAGATAAAAAGAAGCCAATACAGGTTTATGTTCCAGTAAGTAAAGGGTTTGAAAATGAGAAACTGGAAGAAGTAGTTAAAATAGTTGGGGTAAATCATCAGGATCAGTTAGTCTGTAAAATGGAAACTACTGAAAACAATTTGCAGATCAGGGGAGAAGTGCCTGGGGAAAATAGAGGTAGAAATGAGATTGGAGAAAGTATTGGCAGAAAGGGGATATGGAGGGATAAGCCCCCAGATGGGAAGTAACTTTATTGTTTGGAATATCAGGGGCTTAAATAAAAGTGCCAAACACAGTGAGATTAGGAAGTTTTGTCTAAATAATCAAGCTGGGATTATGGCTTTATTAGAACCTAAAATAAAAAAAGAAAAGGAAAGGGATATTTGGAGGAAAATTGGTCTTGGATGGAACCTACTGACAAACAGTAGTGATGAAAGAAGGGGTAGAATATGGCTAACTTGGAGATCAGACTATTTTGATATTCAACAGGTTTGTATGGATGAGCAATGAATGGACTTGAACTACAGGAGGAAAATGGATAACAAAAGTTTTTATTGTACTCTCATCTATGGGTTTTACAACTAGTAAAAGGTTGCCTATGTCGCAATTTCTGAAAGAGGTGAATCAAAGGGACAAACCATGGCTGATAATTGGACAGTTCAACTCACCATTAGGTACTGATGACAAAATAGGGGGTGTACATATAGAAGAAAGTGAATTATGTGATTTCAAGGAAACAATGGAAGACCTTGATCTTGTTGAGCTAAAAATGGTGGGAACAGATTTTACCTGGAGTAATAGAAGAGCTGAAAGCAAGGTCATGAGCAGAATTGATAGGGGAATAAAGAACATATTTTGGATGGAGAATATGCAGGAGGTGTTCCGTGAAGTAAAGGACGGCTTTATTTCTGATCATATGCCTTTAGTAGTAAATTTTTGTAAGCCAATGAATAAAACTGTAAAACCCTTTAGATATTTTAACATGCGGTCATTATCTCCACAGTTCCAAAATCTATTTGGGACAGTTTGGGGAATGAAGAAGGTTGATAATATGGAAGATCTGGCAGGAAGTCTGAAAAAGGTTGGAGAAACCCCTGAAACTGCTATCCAGGAGGGAGTTCAATGAGATTGGCGAACAAGCAGATCAGGCACAAGAAAAGTGGTAGGCTGCTCAGGAAAACCTGAACAAAGATCCAAGCAGTTTGCCCCTGCAAAAAGTGGAACACAAATTGAGGAGGGAGGCTGGTAGGCTGAATGAAGCTGAGTTTTGTTCTTACAACATAAAGCAAAGATGAATTGGATGTTGGAAGGAGACAGACTTACAAAGGTATTCTATGACTCAGTGAAAATGAGGCAGCATCACAATCATATAATAGCACTGAAACTTGATGGAGCTTTAGAAACCGATCAACAAAAAATTGAAGAAGGTTTGTTGGATCACTTCAAGAAATAGTTGGGGGTGAAGGACAGGGTAGTACCCCTGGACAAAAAATGTGGTGGAATTTGGTGATGTGCTCAGTTTGGAACAACAGACAAATCTGATAAAAAAGGTAAGCAGTGAGGAGATCAGAATAGCTTTAAATGGGATAAAGAAAACAAAAGGCCCAGGAATAGATAGTTATTCAAGTCACTTCTTATGTGAAGCATGGGAAACAATTGGAGAGGATTTAACTATGGCATTCCTAAATATTTTTTTTATGGAGGACATATTTCAGGTGTTTTCAGGAATGCTATACTTACCCTCATTCCAAAAAAAAAAGCTCAACCTTAGGTACCCTCTGATTTCATACCCATTGCTTGTTGTTTTGTGGTTTACAAAATCATCAAAAAAAATTAAGTACTAGGATTGGGGAAGTCTTGCCTACTGTGATAAGTGATAACTAGGGGGCTTTTGTGAAAGGCAGATATATTGCACATAATTTATTGTTAGCTCAGGAGTTACTACATAAGTACAATGTAGAAACTATGAAACCTAGCAGTGTGGCACAAATTGATATCAGTAAAGCATTTGATAGTATTAATTGGAGATTCTTAGTCAGATGGCTTGAAGAATTGAAATTCCCCGATAGGGTTATTGAATGGATACAAAATAGTTTTTGAAGTCTGAATTTTGTCTCTTAGTTAATGGTAGTTACTCTAAGTCATTTACTGCTAGGGTTAAGCAAGGTGATCCAATTTCACCTTTGCCTTTTGTTATTAGCATAGAGTATTTTACCAGGATGATGAAAATGGAGATTAAAAGGAGAATGGTTGATTAGCATCAGAGATGTAAGAAAGTTGGGATCCATACCCTTCTTTTTGCTGATGAACTTCTTTTGTTTTGTGGTGCCAATCATAAATATTTGAATGGTGTGAGAAATGTGCTGGTAAAATTCAGAGGAGTGACAGGGTTGGCCATTAAAGAGAGTAAATAAAAAGTTTACTACTCAAGAATGGATGAAGATGAAAAAGCAGTGCTGGCATCTGTGCTACAAGTAACCAGTGGTGTCTTCCCAATGAAATACCTGGGCATGCCATTGTCTTCTGTTAAATGGGGTAAGGAGGATTGTGAGGAGCTAATTGAAAATATCAGAGGAAAAATACAAAGCTGGAGTTCCAAGCATATATCCGATGCTGGTTAGGTGCAATTAATAAATGAAGTGTTGATAAGTATGACTGGATATTGGGGAAATGTTCTCAGTGTACCACAAAGTATCCATGCTAGAATTACTCATATTTGTACTAGCTTTTTGTGGGGAAGAGAAAAAGGGGAAAGGGGTTTTACAGCAGCAGCTTGGGATTCACTATGTAAGAGCAAGCAGAAATGTGGTATGGGGCTTAGAGATTCAAGCATCTGGAATAGGGCTGCCTTATGTAAACACTTATGGGATTTACACTTGAAGAAGGATGTTCTATGGATTAAATGGGTGCAAGAATACTACCTAAAAGGTGCTGGATTAGAATATTACAAACACTCAGTCTCTTACAGTTGGCCATGGAAAGCCTTGATGAGGCTCAAGATGAAAAATTTTCTTTATCTAAAAAGTTGCACAAATAGTAAGGGAAAACTACTGATTGCTATGGTTTATGAAAGTTTTAAAGGAGGTGAACCAAAACACATATTTTTTGTGGTTACTCTTGAATAGTAAGCTTGCAACCAGGGACGGGTTGAGGAGATTTGGGATAGTGAAAGATGATATCACTTGTCCACTGTGCGATCTAACTGAGTCAATCCAGCATCAGTTTGTTCATTGTGAATATGTTAAGCGGTTGAGGATAGCCCTGGGAGTTTAGGAATGCAAAAGTATGAGGGCATTGAAAAAATGTTTTTTTGCAGTTGTCAAGAAGGAAGAAGCCCAGGCTGATGATATTAACTGTTACTGGTTTATATGCACTCTGGATGAAAAGAATCAGGTAGGTATTTGATGGGAAGGAACTTAAAGTTGAAACAATTGCTTTGCATTGAATACACTGAAACTACTAAAATGTATGCTTAACCTGATGGAAGGGATAACTATAACTAGTGACTTAAAGTAATAAGCTTGACTCCTTTCAAGAGTAGGTATGCGGTCAAGCCTGGTTTCTTTAATTAGACTGAATCTTTGGATGTATTAGGCTAGGAGAGTAGGAAAAAAAATTTCAATGGTTGAGCTTTTCATGATTAATAGAAAATATTTACCTATATATATAAATTTATTGAAACTAATACATTAAAAAATATGTTATATTTTTCATTTTCATTTACAAATCTGTGCATCGGTACGACTGCACGAGTATCATCTAGTTTTTAATGTTCTTCCCATACTTCAAAGCTTTTCAATTAATGAGTAATTAATCATACCCTATTTATGAGGATACACATTCTTTTTGTATTCTCAATCTCCATTTGTTAGTGAAATTCTTTCATAATACTTATTTTTTACAATATATATTTTTAAATTTAATACACTTTCCATTTTTGTTTATCTTTGAAATATTATCAACATTCATTTCATGATAATAGGTGAATCATTTTCATTTTCATCATCTTCTTATTATTTTTTTTGGACTCACTGCAATCAATTTTTTCCACATAATTTAATTTGCCTACAAAAATACCTAAAATATGTTAAACATATAGAATAATAGATGGAGTAACTTTTATTTATATATAAGTGTTTTTAATAAATTTAAAATTTTAGACAAAAATCAATAAAAATGATTTATATAAATATTAAATATAGTACTGGAAGATTTTATTTGTAAATACTTTCAATGGTTTATTTAACACATTGTAAATTTTATTTGCAATTTTTCTTAGAGTCAGTCAATTGAAGAAGCTATTTCCATAAGTTATGGAAAGACCAAGTTTAAATTGCAAATTAAAAAAAATCACGATAAAATTTTAGGATTGCATTAATCGAGTCATAAGCTTATAACTATTGTACATTGCATAATAATTTTTTTAATATTTCAACTAAAACTAGTAGAGAGCCCCCTATGAAAGACAATAATGGAAGGCAGATCCCTTATAATTTCCTTTATTCACGGTTTTCGAGCTTGGAAACCCATAATTGTGTCCCCCTAAACACTTTAAAAGGAATTTTTTGTTGATTAAAGATGGTTATGCCATGAACCGCCTTTAATTGACCATTTTGAAGGCGGTTATGACTATTCGCTTTTAAAATTGATGTTTACAATCTCGGACACAAGGAATTGATGGGTTTTCGAGTCCGAAAAGTACATAGTTTCTTAATTTCAACAAGAGGAAGCAGATTCCGGACTCGGAAATTTTTTGTCTCCACTTTTCGAGTTTGTAAATTTTGAATATGTTTCTAGAAATCGTTGTTTGCGGGCATGATGCCCTTGTAAGGATTGTATAAATGATGCGTATTAGGGAAGAAGAAACTGCGGGAACATCTCATAATGAGAGGGTTTCAAAATAGCTAGACTTGGTGGGTATGGCATGGGGAAGGTTTGGAAGCATCACATTCGAATGAATTGGAGGACACGACGACAGGTGATGAATTAGATGGTAACACCCAGTTTGACAAAATGGTGGAAGATATTGCATGGGAATTCAAAGGCAAACCAGAGTCGTTACAAGCTTTGATTGATGACAAAGAGACGCCTTTGTACAATGGTTCTAAATACTCGGTTCTGAATGCCACACTGCGGATAATAAACTTGAAGGCAAAGTTTGGATAGACAGACAAGTCGATGACCGAGGCTCTCCAGTTGTTCAGGAATTTGCCTCCTGAGGGTAATTTAATGTCCGATATGTTATATGCTGCAAAAAAAAAACTATGCCCGATGGGATTGTGATTGCAAAAAATTTATGCATGCCCGAACGATTTTATGTTATGTAGAGGGGAAGTAGATAAAGACGAGAAACTTGTAAGGTATGCGGTGAGTCTCGGTACAAATTTAAGAGAGGTACGATTACGGTGGGTGCAGAAGTTCCATTGAAATCAAAGAAGAGAACACTGGCAAAAGTTTTGTGGTACCTCCCGATCATTCCCTGTTTGAAGAAGTTGTATGCTTGTAGAGAAGATGCTAAGTTGTTGAGGTGGCACACCAATAAAGATTGACCGACGGATGATGTCATAAGATATACTTCCGATTAGGAGAAATGGAAGAAAGTCAATGCTATGTACCTTGAGTTTGGCAAAGATTCTCGGTATTTGAGGTTAGGGTTGTGTACATATGGTATGGATCCTTTTGGTAATATGAGCAGCACTCATAGCTCTTGGCCTGTCATGTTGGTGATATACAACCTTCCGTCTTGGTTAAACATGAAATGTAAGTATGTGTTGCTATTTTTTATGATATCAGATCCGAAGCAACCTGGTAATGATATTGATTTATATCTTGCTTCTCTAGTGGAGGATTTGTTGACTATGTTTAATGATGATGTTAGAGTGTTTGATGGGTTAGTTGATGATTTCTTCACTCTTAAAGCATTGTTATTCTGCACAATTAATAATTTTCATGCATATGAAAATTTGTCTGGGTATTCTGTGAAAGGCCACCTAGCTTGTCCAGTCTATGAGAAGGACACTAATTTTTGTCAATTAAAACATGGTTGTAAGACTGTTTACCCAGGGCACAGGCAGTTTCTTCATGAAGGGCACCCATGATGATTGGCCGAAAAATGGTTTAATGGGAAAATGGAGACTCGAGTTGCACCGGTGCCACGATCAGGTACACAGATTTATTAGAGAGTGTTAAGAATTTGGCCGATGACTTTGGGAAGAAAAACAGAAAGTTTTTTGTTGACGGTAGTTGGAAGAAATGCTTCATTTCTTTCAAGCTACCTTATTAGAAGCATTTGGAAGTTAGACAATTATGCACATTGATAAACATGTTTGTGACTCTTTGGTTGGGACATTGTTAAATAACCCAGGGAAGACAAAGGATGGATTGAAGGCTAGGCTAAATTTGGCTGAGTTGGGTATTCGGAAGAATCTTTCCCCAAAGATTACGGGTGATGATTGTTATTTGCCTCCTGCTTGCTGTTCAATGTCGCAGCCAGGGAAGAAATCTTTTGTAAAACCCTTAGTAGTTTGAAAGTTCCCAGTGCATAATCGTCCAACATAAGCACATGTGTGTCAGTCGAGGAGTTGAGGTTGGGTGGGTTGAAGTCACACGGTTGTCACAACCTAAAGCAAGAATTGAATGTCATCGTCATTCGATCTACATTGCCTTATCATGTAAGATTGTGAATTACAAAGCTCCGTATGCTTTTCAAATCCATTTTTTGAAAAATTATTAGCGTATCGAAGTTGGATAGGTTGTAAGTAATTATTGTTGTTGTTCTGTGCCATATGGAAATGTATTTCCCTCCTTCATTTTTTGACATTATGGTCCACTTGACTGTCCATTTGGTGCAGGAGATAAAGCTATATGGTCCAGCTTTTCTGAGATAGATGTACCCATTCGAGATGTATATGAAAATCTTCAAGCACTTTGTGAAAAAATCGATACATGCCATATGCTAGTATTGTACAACATTACGTGATGGAAGTGGCCATTGAGTTTTGCACCAATTATATGAAGCAAGTTGAATCTATTGGGGATCCAACTTGTAGAAATGAAGGGAGGGAGGATGGTTTAGGGGTCAAACAGGATAAACTATATAGCCCCAGTGCAGAAGATTTATGTGCGGCACATTTGTACACTCTGCGCACCACGAGGATGTAGTTCGGTACCTAGAGGTTCATATGGGAGCCATACAACTATTGCACCCTAATTTCAATGAATCTCGGGTTCCTTAATTGTACAACTCTACATTTGTGTCATGGTTGTGAGATCACGTAGATGTTGGCGACCATCCTACGATAGTTAAGTGGTTAGGGAACTTTCATTAGGAACCGTTATTGGGGACCGTTATTTCCTACGGAGGCTATAACATTAATGGTTTTACTTTTTCCATAAAATTAATGGATGATAAAAGTGTCACTCAAAACAATGGAGCGTCTCTTGTCTCTGAAGAATTGCATGTTGGAAATGGTGGGGATGAAAATCCTACTAGCGCCGAAAAATGCACTTTGGTACAATATCCAAAATTTGGGAGCTCGACTATGTGAGTATGCGGGTCCCCGTGTTCAAATGTCAGTGGGTGGATATTAACAATGGGCAGCGCATCGAGGATTTTGTCTTCACCCTTGTCTATAGAGCCCGGGTTGGATGAAAGAATGATCCTTTCATATTAGCTTCTCAAGCGCACTGGATTTTCTATGTCAGGGATTTTGTTGATCCTAGATTGGAGATTGTTGTTGAAGGGAAATGTGATTTCATTGAAGAAAATAACTTGGAGGAAGTTATTGGATTTGGATGCTATACATCGAGTTGTGGATCAGAAGAAGTCATTTTGCTCGAGGAGAATGATCGCAGTCTACATCGTTTCCTAGATCATAATGATCATGGAGAAGGGATGTGGATCGATGGTAAGGGGAAGATCAATCATAGAAAGTCGAAGTCGAAGAAGGTCGTAATCAAGAAAATTAAGCATAAGTAGTAAGTGTTTCAATATCAAGTGTACCTTGGACTTTTAAAGATTTGAATTCAAATGATTTAAATTCAAAGGATTTAAGTTCCAAAATAATTCTAACATAAAAAACCAAAGATAAAGTCTTACATCATAAAAATCCTACAAGTCTCACATATTCAATCAAATTCATGTTAATAAGCTAGGGCCTGCAAAGTCATTTATTAACATCTTCAATGGCGCCAGTCGAAGCCGATCAATCTTGATCCGAGATGTCGCTCATAAGCTCACTGAGACTTTTCTAGGAATATAATATTTTTCCTTTATTGCGCAAAATTCCTCGCGCATCCATTTGTAGCAATCCTTGAAACCCTTCAAGTATGATTTCTCGGTACCTACATAGAACAACCAAAGTATGAGTTATATAAACAATGAAGAAAATATAAACAATACATGAACTATATCAATGCAAACACATTTGTGACTAACATTCCTCAACTCTTGGCCTCTTGCTCAGTTCCGCCTCTCCGTCCGGCTTATGGTATCACTTCCCATCGAGAAAAACCAAGCCCTTGTTCTCGAAGTAAGTCCTATCATAATACTTTAGGACTTTTTCGTCCCCATGAATAGTCAACCCTTCAACACTCCTCAAAATGCAAGTTATTAAACTCCCATATGGTAGGAAAGTCAATACTATCTTCAAAGTTGTATAATGCAACATATGCGTAAAAATAGCCGCCCCGGGCTTGATCCTTCTACCTTCTATGATTAGGTAAAATAGCATAAGGGTTGGGTAATTAAGCTCAGTCAAGTGCCCGCTCGATAAGACCAAACTCCTATTTATCATCTCATACATAATACATTGATCTATGAGGAGAATCTTCAAATCGAAGGTCTCGGGTTTTCCTAAATTCATTCGACTGCGGTTGAAGTAGCACACACTACACTCAATGGGGTCAATGTATGGAGGATCAAATACAACAGGCCATTTCCCCCAATGGTAGCAATCATCCGACGGACCATCGGTGTCCTCCGGGTAAACATGTTTCGGAGCCAAGTACCAATCTATAACCTTATTAATTATCCATCTGTTAAGCGGGATGTCAATTCCCCCAACCCTCGTAGCATAATGCCCACTACCCACTTCTCGCAAGTTAGCATAAAATTAGCATGCCAAATGAAAATATACTTTTTCATCACAACAAAGAAAATTCTCAATGTGTTGTTCACTAAATGGTTTTAAGGCATCGGCTAACCCTAAAGCTAAATATTCATCAAAGTTCACAAGAAATGTATCTAATAACTTTTCCCTCTCACGAAATGCTTCACACCTAGTTTGGGAAAAGTTTACAGAAAAACCTTGCATCATCATACCCCAAATTGTTGTCGGTTGAACGAGAACAACCCATTGCGCGGCTTGAACAACCCCTAGCCATGCCAAGTACTTGGTTGAGTTTGGAAAAATGGAAGAAGTTGAGGGAACTTTCGAAATTGTAAAGGAGACTAGGGTTTGGAATTTGGGGACTAACTTTGTGAATCTGATTTGTCCCCTGAATGTTTTTTACATAGTAAGGTTTTTCCGAGTTTGGAAAGTGAGTTTCATCTCTTCAATATAAAGAGACAACCCGTTTCCAAACTCGTAAATGTTTTAAATCCCTAAAACATGGATTCATTGTAAATTCCAGCATCGCTCTGGATCTGTCACACGAACTCGAAAACTTATTTTCTGAGTTTGGAAGTGAGTTTCGTCACATGTTTCTGAACTCGGAAACTCTTTAAGTCACGAATAAAAAAATGAGGGGGAAAGAGTTTCAAATGGGCATTTACTCCCATTTGAAAAACCCGCCCTTACCCATTTCCTCCCCTCCAAAAAACCACCAACCCCCCAACTTATCAATCAATTTCATCACAAAATCTCTCATTTGAAGTGTGAATGATTTGAGGTATGTCTACATTTCTTCTACTCCGAATTCTCTCTCTAATTTTTTTAAATTCTCAACATGGATTTTTTATGAAATGTAGTTATAATTTATTAAGGAGTTTTTAATACCCTTTGATTGATCAACAAAGAAATTCCAATCTCCAATAAAATACTAGGGTTTATCAGTTTCAACATAAATGAGCAAATTCAAATATTAAGTTATTCTTGTTAGCTAGGGTTTGGGTTTTGTGTTCCTATGGCTTCTATTTTGAGTGGGGTTAGTGCTAGATTTATTGATTGAGCTATGTAGTAGTGTGCTTAAATGATAGGTAAATTTCTAAGCTTAAATGGTATTGTACTATTTTTATGGCCAATTAATAATCTTAAATCGTCAAATCATCATCTATTGTATATATTCATTGGCTACATATTTTGTTTGCCACACACACATATATATATTAGTAACTTAAGTTTGGCCGAGATTAAGCTACTTTTGGTATGTTTGTAAATGTAGCATTCAAAATGGAAACTAGGAAATAGATTCATAACGATGTGTCACAGTACAGTAATGTTAATCCCCAAACAACGGAGACGGCGTGGGATGAGGACGACAGTACGAGGGATGTGGGAAAACACCGAACACATTGTAAAGCATTAGAACGTAAAATATTTAGGAAAGAGTTAACGTCATTAACTTTTGAGAAGAAAGGCAATTGTGTGTCGGAGCAATGCATCAAATGGTCTAGTTGGGTGGCAAAGGTTGGTAGAACAAGGGTAGTTATCTGCTACGATACTTGGCATGATGTTCCACATGATTACAGGACACTTTGTGGATGGAATGCAAGGTAGCTTTAGTGAATCGTTTTCCCTACTTTTTTTCTTCTACAATTTTTTGTCACATGTACTCTCCCTCCACACATCCTTGTGTTTTATAATCCACAAAGAGACCTTTTCAAATCAAAGCACAAGATGTGGGCGCTTTGCGAAAGAAGACAATGTTCATAATGTCAAAGAGTTGATGTGAACATAAATACACATTGTCCAGAGACTACATATTTAGTGATAAGAAAGGTGACTGCCCATGGAAAACTTACACGCACATTCTACCGAAGAACTGGGAGATTCACAAGCAAAGGGCATTGGAGAATAGTGAAAATGTCAGTAAAAACTAGTGCAAATTATTAGTGTGATTAATTACGTACATTATTATTAAAATGTTTGTAGTGTTAACATAAACCTAACATCCAACTTAGGGTATGAGGGATGTAAAAAAATGTGTTTCTGGGTATAATAAAATGCCACACTGATTGAGTCATAGAGGTTATCATTTAGCGGCAATGTCGCTAGTCAAGGAACATCTAGAACAAGATGTGTAAATGGCGGTAGCGGGCGTCATGATGAAAGATGAGGCAAGGGCTTTGGTTCAACCTAGTGTGGATGACATTAATGGTGCGATCTCTTTCTCAAAGGGTGACAAAACAAAAAGGGTGAATTTGTCAAGGAAGAAGAGAAATGAATTGCAGAAAGAGTTGCACGTAATTTTTAAGGTGAATACATTATTAATATTGAACTATATTTAATTGATATGGAAATAACCAAATTACATCCATTTATGATTTTACTTGGGAAAAATTGAAGAATGATTAATTGCAAGGGGAATTCATTCCAAGTGGTGTGCACGACATCCTTTGTGAAGCAACGGAAAACCCGCCCAGCTCGTCCGAGTTAGGGGTATGGGTAGCTTCTTGACACAACGGCAAGCATTCGGGATCATACAGTCATACGATGGAGCAGAACCATCGAGAGTCCATTTGTTGCAAAAAAAAAGGGCCCAACTACTAGACAGGCAAATTGAGCATCAAGATCTAGTGATTTGGAAGTTGGTCCAACACATCGGGCTAGTTCTTCTGGAAAATTTAGAGGAGTTAATGCCCAATTGGACACCGCTATCTAGGGGTTCACGACACTCTCCCGGGGTGTTTAGGTAAATCGCGGAGAAATTGTACAAATCCAAGGATCGATAGGCAATTGTTCAAACCCAACAACCTATACAATGCCACACTAGTAATTGAAAAAAGGTACGAATGATTTTGTCTACATCAATTTTGACCAATTTTGACCATTTCTATTCTGCGTTTGTGTTAGAAATCATGTCCGCGTGAACTATACATTGACCAAGGCATAGACAGTAGGTCACTACATGTAGCCGATGGAGTTTTGCATGAGTCAATGAAACACCATCACTCTATACCAATTGTGGAAGGTCTTTCGAGAGTTTCCATGGAGAATCCTCTGGTGATGGGTGCACCTTTCCCAATCCCGGACAGGGAATACAAAAACGTTGGGCCTTCCCGGGAAATGTTCCTTACTTAGCCCCGTAGACTTATATACGCCGATCATATCAAGGATCGATATTTAAAGGAAATAAGGCCTCCATCACTAAAATCAGTGAAGAAAACACCAAAATCAGTCAAAACGATGCCAAACCGGTGCCGACAACGCCAAATAAGGTTAGACCTCCATTGATAATAGCCAACGTCCCTCTAGACATGCTTGGGTTCATACGGGTCCTTTACAATTTGCTTCAACCCCATGATCGAAACTCAACATACACATTCTTGGGAAATGAATGTGTATTCGGATACATGCGTGAATTCATGGCGTTATGGAGTGATTTTGAAGACATTTGGATATGTGAGCAAGTTAATCAAGCATTGATGTCGATCAACACCTTGTGAGTGATTTTATTAATTTTATTACTAAATTCGATTTGAATTACACTTACCATTACTACAAATATTAGCTACTATAAAATTGAACATGAACATGTTTTTTACGAGTAACCAAAAGAAGAGATGGATTGCATACTTGTGCCCGGTGATGATACAGGAAATTGGGTGTACAAAAAAAGAGAGATCAACTACATTCAAAAATGCCTAGGCCATAAGGATAAATTACTTTTCGTTGCGTCATATATCGAGAGGTTATTTACTACGTCCAATTTCATTACAAACATCATTTCCTCAAATTGCAAATGCTAATTAAATTTTCTTGTTCAGGGACCATTAGAAATTAATATTGATAGTACCCACAAAGAAGTGAGTGTATTGGATGGATCCCCTCCACTTCCAACCATCCAATGCATTCGTTGAGATTTTGGAAGCTACAATGAAGGAAAATAGTGAGCAAACAAATTGTTTGTTTCGCGTGATCGAAATCAAGGTGGTCTACCAATATGTTGATTTCCTCATTAGTATGCCAAATTATTTGATGCATTCGTATTAATAGTTTATGTATCTTGCATATAGTACAAGAAATGGCTCAAACTTGGGAGTGCGACTATTACGTCATATTATACGCATCCGAGTGCGTGGAGAAAGTCAACGAAGATGAACTTGAACTTGACAAGGTCTTTGTACATTTGAACGTGGTAATTTTCCTAACTTGACAAGGTATCCGCCAAATATGTAATACTATAATATAATTTTTTTCCAGATTTTTAAAAAGGATTGAAAACCCTACTCGCATGAAGATATCAACCATGCGCGGTATTCATTGGCTCGTCATCTAATTCTCAATCGGTCACACACACCGAGTACTCCCAATATTGGTAGGGACACTCAAATTAGATAAGAAATGAAGGTTAGAAATGTTGGAATATATTTGTAGTGATTTCTATTCTTATCAATAGATTATTGTTTGGTTAGAATTATCTATTGATTTTTGTTTAGGGGCAAGACACTATCGTGTATTGTATTTAAATTGTGGTTATATATTGAGGCAGTTTTTCTACAGGAAATTCTGTTGGAATAATTTTTTTACTAAAAGACCGTTATGCATTTCCGAGTCCGGAAACAGGTTTCGTCTCTTTTAGAAAATTTTTGCAAAGCCAAGAATCAGTTTACAAAATTGGAAACATGGAGCCGACGAGGTTTCCGAACTCAGAATTTTTTTGTTTCCAGGGCAAAAGTTTTCAGCAACAGCCTGGAAAAGCCACACGAGGTCGGAAACATTCATTCTTTTACTGAAGAGACAAAACTCATTAATAATAGGTTTCTGAGCTCGGAAACCAACCAATTTCCGAATTCCGAATAAGAAGCACATGCACGAACGGAAGATCATTGTTTCCGATTTCGGAAACAAATTAAAGGCGGTTCCTGGAGCTAGTTAAAGGTGATTTTAAACCGCCTTTAATTTCAAGATTTTTAAAGGCGGTTCCAATAACGGCCTTAATTTAAAGACACAACCATTAAATGCACCAAAATAGTGCCTTTAAATTTCCAATATAACCTACTTTAATAGGCCTTTCCTACACTAGTGTAAAACATTTTACCTTTCTATAATTCTAATTCAACCTCATATTTCCATATGCCTGTAGAAATATGGTCTTACTTTGCCTATTTATACGACTTTATTTTATTTTTGCTAACTAATATTTAGAAAAGACATATCTCAGTACATATCAATATGTAATTGGTAATAGTATTAAAAAATGAGTTCGTCTCTTGAAAGACCGTCTTTCCATAAGTAATAGAAAGACCATGGTTTAAATTTCAAATTAAAAGAAATCAAGATAAAATTTTTGGATTGCATTAATTGAGTCATAAACTTTTAACTACTACATGTTGCATAATAAATTTTTTATTTTGCAACTAAAATCTTTTGCGTTTTATTATTTTAATTAAACCACATTTTCCTACAAGTATATGAAAAGACAGTATTTCCCAAGATTTTGCAATTTAACAAAGTTTATAAGTTAAATGATACATTAAATTATACGTAATTTAAAGACATGCTACCTTTGAGACCTCATCTTGCTTTTATTGATTTAACGATCGAGGGGATAAAGTGTTGAATTCGCTAAAGGAAATTGCTCTCAAATAAGTGATTAAATTACAAATTAGACTTATTTGGACATCAATATTTACATCTGACCATGTAAACAACCCAACTTTAATGATCGACAGTTGCATAACAAAAGGATAAACTACTTCGTCCCAAAATAAAGTTTACGTATAAAAAACATTAGGTAATATCCAGGCCAATAATCAAACTTATATTAATTTATAAACACAAAGTCTTAATTTATGCCGACTAAACTTTAGTCAGATCCTATTATGTAAATATTACAAATATGAAATTTGGGATGGATTTTTTAAAATATATGCTGATAAATTATAAAACTATTCAATTATAACTATGCAATTATAAAACTAATATATATATCACAAAAAAAAACATATTTTTCATTTTTTATTTTTTTTCGGTACCTGAAAGGAAATCTCTCACCGATCGAAAACCACCACCTGCCGACGATTTCCGCTGATTTTCTGCCAAATTTACGCCGGAAATTCACCGAATTTACACTGAAAATCTAATCACTGGTTTTCACGATCTGATTCTTCGATTCGATGCGACTCCGTCGTGCCCTAGCTTTGCCATTGCGTTGAAACCCTAGCTTGGCAGCGGCCGCGGCACCTCTGCAATGCCGAAGAGACGACCGTGACGTGACGGTGGAGATCGGTGATTTCTCTAGCAACGACAGAGATCGGTGATTCCTCTAGCAATGGCAAGGCGAGTAGACGACGAAAAGAATGCGAGCAAGCGAGTCCACGGCGGAACTAGGGATTACAAAGGTCGCCAAGCGTTTCTGAAGGTGTTTCTGGTAGCGCAGTGAGGAGAAGTCTCTGGTGGTGAAATGAGGAACATGAGAGCGCCGGTAGAAGGAGCGCGCAGAATCTTCTGGTTGAAGGTAGCGCGTCAGATGCTCGCGAGGGATTCGAGAAGGCGACTCGCACGTGAAGCCACACACAATTACAGGAGCAGACGACGCGTGTCTTCAGGCTTCGGCGGGCTGCAGCGGAGTACGGCGACGGGCGGCGGCGAAGACTGACAACGGCGGGTGGACGGTGACTAAGCTTCGGCAATGAGAGGTGAGGTTTAATATTGTATTTTATTTTTTTTCAATATTTTCTGAGGTATAATAATTACTTGACTAAGTTTTTTGTCAATAATGATTGTTTGGTCCAGTGGTTAGCATTGATGTTGTTGAGGTTTGAGTCTCTTGTGAGTATTATTTTTGAAGAATTTATTTTGTTGATGTGCATTCTGAACTTTAATATTATTTGACTGAGTCTATGTCGAATAAGAGTCTTTGGTGTAGTGGTTATTTCTCTACCCTTTGAGGTTAGAGACCAAGGTAAAAGCCCTTCAGGTCCTTTTTTTAAAAAATTATTTTATTCTTGAGGTACTGTAGTTTTTTTGTTAATGTTTCTAGCATTTTTTCCCTCTTATGTTGATATTTTTTATGATTCAGGTGAGATTTAATTGATATGAGTTAAGGTTCTGTATTTTTGTTTTGGGTAATATGGATTGATGTTTGTAGTTTATTTTTTAAAAAATCTCATGTTTTGTGCTTGAGGTACTGTAGAATTTTGTTGATGTTTTCAGAATTTGTTCTCTTATGTTGATGTCTTACATTCTTCGGGTGAGATTTAATTGATATGAGTTGAAGTTTTTTAGTTTTTTTATGAGTAATATGGATTGATATTGTAGTTTTTTTTATTTTCTCATGTTGATGTTTTTTCAATTTGGTTGAGTTTTTGGTAATAAGAGTTTATGTTTGTAGTGTATTTTTTCTTATGTTGATGTTTTTCATTTTTCGAATGAGGCTCAGGTGTTATGAGTTAATGTTTGTAGTTTTAAAAAGAATTTTTTTTGATGGTTTATGATATTCAGAGTGAATAATTTATACTCTTGATGTACAGTAGCTTTTTGTTGATGTTTTTAGTTTTTTTCCTCTCATGTTGATTATTTTCATTTTCTAGATGAGTTTTATGTGATGTGGGTTGATGTTTGTAGATTTTTTGATGATATGGTTGATTTTTTTTAGTGGTTTTTTCCTTATGTTGACGTTTTTTATTTTTTGTTAGTGCTTCAAATGTATGTTGTAGGTGCTTATTTAATAACTTGTGTGTGTTATGAAAACAAATTGGTGCTTAGAGTACAACTTGTAAGTGCTTCAATCGTTGCTTGTAAGTGCTTCAAGCACTGCTTGTTAGGAGTTGGTGTTTGTAGTTTTTTTTATGATATGGTTGATTTGTTGTAGTGTTTTTTTCCTTTCGTTGACGTTTTTCATTTTTTGTTAGTGCTTGAAATGTAGGTTGTAGGTACTATTTTATAATTTGTGTGTGTTATGAAAATAAATTGGTGCTTAGAGTACAACTTGTAAGTGCTTCAATCGTTGTTTGTTAGGAGTTGATGTTTGTAGCTTTTTTTTAATGATATAGTTGATTTTTTGCAGTTTTTTTTAATAAAAAAAATGACAATTTAGAATTGTTGATGTTTTTATGATTTCCAATTGACTTTTTTGTTAGTTGTAGTCGACATTTTTTTTCTAATTTTTTGTTGATTATTATTTAATTTTATATATTTTTTGCTATTTTATTTGATTTTTTAATATTTTTTTGCTGCAGGTTTTAGTTGATGTTATATGGTTTTTTGATGAGCTACTATTTTTTGCTGATATTTCTGCAGTTTTTATTTATTTTTTGCATTTTAAAAAAAATAATAAAAATTTTGACTTTTTTGAATTTTTTTGTAGATTGCAGGTGGCGGAAAAATGATGGGAAAAAATTAGATGAAAAGGCCCTTGGAAAGTTATTAGTGATAGGTCCCTGTAAAATAATTAGAGATAGGCCCATGTAAAACTATTAGAGAAAGGTTCTTGGAGTTCGAATATTATTAGAACGGTATAAAGGCATCTGCATAAAGTTTTGGTTGTCTAGTAGGAAACCATCCCATTTATATATTACTATCTTCTATGTTTTTTATTAAAAATTATAAACTAAAAATTATATTTTATATTTTCACATTCAAACATACTTTTTAAATATTTTTTTACTTATAAAATAATATATTTAAATTTAAAAATACAATTTTAAGATAAAAATTAAAGAGTCCGTGTTTTGAAAGACATTCTTTTCATAAGTTATCAAAATATCAAGGTTTACACTGCAAATTGAAAGAAATGACGATAAAATTTTCGGGTTGCATTAATCAGATTATAAATGTTATAACTACTACACATTGCATAATAAAGTTTTAATATTGCAACTAAAGTTTTTTACCTGTTATTATTTTAATTAAACTCCATCTTTCCACAAGCCTATGGAAAGACGGTCTTTCCCAAGACTTTGCCATATAGAGCCCGTCTTTTGAAAGCCGATCTTTCCATAAGTCATGGAAAGACCAATGTTTAAACTGTAAATTATAAGAAAATGAAGATAAATATTTTGGATTGCATTAAACGGGTCATGAACTTTATAACTACTACACGTTGCATAATAAATTTTTAATACTGCAACTAAAACATTTTTACCATTTATTATTTTAATTAAACTCAATATTTCCACAAATTTATGAAACGACAGTATTTCCCAAGATTTTGTCAAAATTAAATTACCTGTCAATAAATTTATGGATAACCCACTTTTCCTAATACCTTCTCCAAGGACAAAACTTAACTGTGGGTGAATAAAAGACGTTTAGGCTGACCTCATATAATATCAATATTATTTATGATGCGGTGCATAGCTAGATTACCTGAATCCTACCTTAATAATTTCAACTTGGAAAATAATATATCTTTTTTTAAAAAATAAATTATAGGAATTATATTAGACTTCCCATACCTTTTAATATTTTGAAAGTTTTTAACAAAACTTAACCTGAAGATGAGAACCAAAGCAAAGCATTCTTCCAAAAGATTGGTTGAAGCGATTACAAGAGAGACTCCTCCACCCATGTGTTAAAGTCTCTTTTGGTCAGGGTTCAACCCATCAAAATAGCTCCTGTATAGCTAACAAGAAATTCTAAACTCGTCTAGCACATTAATGTTCGTGAATTCTAATATATGGTTAGTCTAGACCCGATTTCAGTAGACTCCTTAGCTTGGAGGGTATACTGTGAATGTCAAAACTTTTCCTTTGTTTAGAGTCTGTTTCTTGTTTCGTCAAGAAGTTCGCTGGTCGATTTCCTTCTCAAAAGAGATGCAAGCATCGAACCAAGTGTGTTTTCATCAATTTCTGGATTTGCATGGCTTCATTTGAGAATCTCCAATCTTGAATTGTGTCATCCTTTATCGTATTGTAGGCTTGGATAGAATATATTTCTACCACCAAGGATAGTAGATTGTCCCTAATCGCTTCCTTCAAACCTGCCAAAAGACTACCAATTTCATAATGGAGCGGATTGAGAGCCTAGTTTAAGTTTTGCTCTACCTTAATTAAGATATCCTTTATATTCCTTATCACAAATCCATTACCAGTTGAACTATTGGAAAGCCAAGAAGCATCACAATTAATTTTGTATCCCACATCTGGTGGTTTTCATTTAATTGATGAAATTGTCCTTGGCTTTCTTTTTTCAAAAAAATGAACTTATCCTTTGGATATGTACTGGAGATTTGAGTTATAACTCATATTTTCACTATCATCAATAAGAAAACCATCAGTCTTGTTATCCAGGAACTTGTTCAGAAATACTGTAATGAAAGTAACATACGAATTTGTCACTAGTTATTTGACCAAATATGATCGTGTCACCAATTGGACAAGCGGCTGATAGATCCTGGTCTATACCGTAGTCTCTGGTGGCCTCTTAGGAGTCTGATAAAGCTGTCATTCTTTCTAAACTGCCCACTTAAAGGTGGATTCGAACCACTGACAACTTGATTGATTTTTTTATTCCCTTTTTACCGTCTCATGTCCTCCTGCCGGTGAGGAATCCGTTCCCGGGCTCCAAAATTTAAAAGTTATGGAACTTGGGTGTCGATTTCTCAAACCTAGAAAGTCGAATTGCTTGACGTAAACCTAGAAATTGATCACTGATCCAATTTGAGTACCTCTACAGGATAGACCACAACAGAAAACTGAAAAATAATGGCAGCCAGAGGTTAATAAACTTGTTTTAAGAGCACGTCAGAGAAAAGACTCCTTGGATTCCAGGGACAAATCCTTCCCTTTAGCATGGCATAATCTTCCTTTTCGAACTGGGAAAATAAGATTTAGCTCAGGATTTCCCATTTTTATTAATTCTAGGGTTTCTCTGAATTTGATCCTTTACTTCTAAATACCAAAATTTTTTTTATTAGGGGTTCTACGTTCCTCATAGGTGTTTTCCGGTCGATCTGGGTTTTAAATGAAATTTAATTCCAATAGGGGAATACTTCGTGAGTGTGGCACACACCTTTTTCTTGAATACTTCGATAGGGGAATACTTCGTGAGTGCGGCACATAAGTTAATGTGATGATTAGATTAGATTTCATGTTTATCTTGATGACTATGTAGAGTTATTTTAGTTATAATCTATCTCTTGTACTCTATTTATTCCATTTAGTAATATCAGAATCATTACGGAAAATATCTTCTATTATGGTATCAGAGCAAACCTGGTCCAAATATTCCAAAAACCTAGAAAATTGATCGGCCGCTTCCATCCTCACGTTTTTGGCCGCCGATCACTTCCCTCCCTCCCTTCTCCGACGCAATTTTCCCGGCATCTCTAAGCTTCTCATCATTTCTGAAGAAAACATCTCCTACAATACCTTGCTCTCCATGATGACGATCAAAATTTTGTCATCTAACTACCTCCTGTGGAAGCGTTATATTGGCTATGTTCTCAACCCACAAAAGTGGTTCAATTTTCTTGAAGGATCCAAGACCTGCCCGCCACTCCCTCCTCTTCCGTAGACCCGCAGTTCATCATCCCTCTCCTTTGCTAAGGCCATCGGTTCTTCCTTAGTGGCGGCACAAATCTGATCCGATGGTGGCCTATCAGAAAGCTAAGGCAGAATATTATCAATGGATTAATGAAGATCAACGTGTATGTAGTCTCCTTTTCTCCTCCCTCATGCTAGAACCCCTGGCGGAAATCCTGGCTACGCAACCTCTAAGGCTATTCGGGATAGTATTCAGGCTATTTTTCATGACAACAATGCCAACACCGTCCTCCATCTTCGTGCCGATGCACACAGTATATGTAAGACTAGTACAGTTCATAAACTTCACATTAAATTTAAGGAAACATTAGAGCAGTTATCTATGATGGGTTCTCCTGTTTCGAATGATGATCATATTATTTGGTTTTTAACTACTTTTGGCACTGAATTTAAAGATTTTTCTGCACCTTGATAAATTCTCCGCCCACACCTTTATATGTTAATGTTTTATCATGTGCCAAAAACCACAGATTTTTTTGACAAATTTACAGGTACATACAGCCTCAGACACATGACCTACCGCATTCGCAGTAGGAGAAACCCCTCAACCGACTATGCATGGGATCACGCGTAGGTGAGAGGCAGCAGCGCATTCGATTTACGCACCGCCAGGGATGGCCATTTTGGAGGACGGTATGGTGACAGGTCCGACGCATGTTAGTTCTCTACTCGATCTGGTCGCGGTCGGCCACACTGTACCTGGTGTGGTCGTCCTGGTCACTATGCTGCTACCTGTTATAAGACGCTTGCAGAGACTAGTTCTCAGGCTCGCTGTACATATTTAACTCACCTGGCTTAAAATATTTAGCCATCTCTGCAGTTAGAACCCTCCACTCGCACCTCGAATTAGTTCATTGATTCCGGTGCTACTAGTCATATGGCACCTTCAACTTCTGGTTTGGAGACTGTGACTCTCGATTCTAGTGATTCTCATGTTTCTGTAGGTAATGGTGCTAATATTCATATTTCTCATATTGGTGACTCTAAGATTTATGATGATTTATGTTTATCTGACATTCTGGTTGTTCCTGAGATTACTAAAAATCTGCTATCTAGTAGTAAACTTATTAGAGATTTGAACATCTTTGTCACCTTTGATGATCATAACTTTGTGTTACAGAACAAAGTTTCCAAGGGAGTCGTAGGCAGGGGTCACAGTGAAGGTGGTTTTTACGTGTTGGATAGAGGCGAGGCAGATCTGTTTCTCATTTGCACCAGAATAAAGGATGGGCATCCTATGAGATTTGGTACGGTCGCTTGGTTTATGCGCCGACAACAGTTATTTCCAGTTTGCAGAAGTCAGGTTTACTTTCAGTTTCTTAGTTGTTGCCTAAACTGCATACCTGCGCCCCTGGTCAACGGTTGGCTTTTGTTGAGAATCATAAACGTGTTGCGCACGTACTAGATTTGATTCATTGTGACTTATGGGGCCCTTTCCCTGTTTTATCGTCGAATGGTTTTTCATACTATGCCTTATTTATGGATGATTTTTCACGGTTTACTTGGCTTTTCCCACTTCGTCAAAAGTTGAATTTTGTTGATACTTATTTGCAGTTTGAGGCACTAGTCGAGAATCAATTTTCATCCAAAATTTAGGTTTTTCAGAGTGACGGGGGTGCAGAGTTTCTATGCAATCTCATTTTTTCTACTAAGGGCATTCACCACCAGATTTTGTGCCCATACACTCTGGAACCGAATGGGCACGCACAGCGCAAACGTAGGCACGTTGCTAAAATGGGCCTTGCTATGCTGTTCCACTCACACATGCCCATTTCTCACTGGGATGATGTTTTTGCTATTGCTGCCTACATGATCAACAGTTTGCCTACACTTGTTCCTCAGGGTGCTTCTCCTTATGGGCTTCTTTATGGTTGCAACCACAGCTACTCAAACTTCCACTCTTTTGGGTGTTGGGTATTTCCATTTGATTGACCTTATGCCGACCACAAGTTGGCTCCTATAAGCATACCCTGTGTTTTTATCGGCTCGAAGCATTCCATGTGTTTGCTCTGAGATCTTTGAGTTCCCTTGTCAGGTTCTCTGGTGCAGAGACAATATTGTCGATCAAGGTTTTTTGTTTTGATGGAACAAAAAAGTCCAGATTTTTCATGAACTTTCAAGGCCAGTTCCAAAATTGAAATTGGCCTTATAAGTATTTTTCCAATGTCGAAACTATTAATGACGGTTAAAAAAAATTTCACGACGCTAGTGAAAGGCAACATTCAACATCAATTGTGGAACCATTGTCTAATGCTTTATTTCACCAGTGCTAACAGCCCTGCCCTACATTAGTATAATGAAAAACCCTCAATCAATTGTCAAAATGTATGTTACCAATCCATTGTCATTTGAAGCTAAAACTTCATATTTTGAAGTTTTATTTAATGACAATATCCTCTTTCCTTACCAAGAGGGAAAGCTCCTTCCAGCATTTTCTGGTAACCAAAAATTACCAAACCCTGCCTTTCAATCCAAGAGAAAATTGGAAAACATGCCTTTAGTTGAAGGAAATCAGTGAGCATTTAGCCAGGTTTGGTAGATTTAGTAGAAACAAACTTAACAAATTGAGGTGGAGGCAACAATAGAAGAATATTTGGAAAGCATAAAAGAAGCGAAAAGCACAGGAATTTTCTCACTTCCCAAATAACAATAAATACTTGTTAGGCATGCAAGATATGTGATTTGAGAACATCAACAGTTGGCGGCAAAAAATCGAAGCGGTAACCTAAAAATATTTTGGAAGGTTACTAATTAGTGCAGATTCCCTTTGGGGAATAACAGATTGGAGACTTCGGGTCATAATTGAAGTTTACAAACCAAGGTAGGTACAACATATAGAAGGTTTTTTGAACCCTATAGATGGAGGTAGATGCAGTAGTACCATTGTCACATTCCCAGCTTATTCACATTTTTCAAAAGATAACTATTTCACCATACAATCCCGTAGAATTAAACCAGTGGAGATTAGGAGCAAGCCCGAGAATTAGTCATTTATAGTTTAAGAATAACAACAAGATGAATGGTAGGATTTCTAATGGAGACACAACTACTCAATACACAATTTAGGGTTATGATTTTTTAGAAGAAATGAAGGAACCAGATGAAGACTTAGTGCCTTTTGAAACTCTGTATAGGCACCTTAGAACAGTAGGAGATATCACAATAAATCAGGAGGATGTCCAGGAGATCAAGATGCTCAATGAAAATTGTGTGTTGGCCTTTTGGCTGGATGATAGAGACTATAGTAGGTGGCAAAAGATCAATACTTGCATGATCACTGGGGTTTTTTGGCATGTGTACAACAAGGGTTCCATAACCTTTATGTCATTCATTAGGAATCAGCAGAGGTAAGATTAGTGGTGTTGCACAACTCCCCATATGCAATAGTGTGGGGATTGTTTGCAATCCCGCGATGGAATCATGTTATTCCTTTGAGCATGGTGAAGGTGACAAAGGTTATGGTTGGAGTGAGGTTTCTTGGACTCATGCCACTCTGTTTTAATCTACAAGCTGCAGAAAAGATTATCAATTACTTTGGCAATATGGTGGACATTGTCTTGTACCAGAATCCAATACGCGATCTCAAGTATTTTAGAGCTAGAATTCTAATCAATCCAGAGTACCCATTAATCCCAGGAACCCATGTCAATATATCAGATGTCCATTGTTACTAGGTGAGTTGTAGTTATGAGTGTGTCTACAAGTTTTGTAGATGATGTGGTAGGATAGGTCACCCAATTACAAGATGCCCCATACAAAACAATGTTTGTTGATTCAGTTCCCGCATCAAAAGATTCAGGAACATAATGTTGCATGGGGGACAAATATCTTGTATGATCCTAGTCATGAGCTCTATCCTACAACAATTCGAGTGCATAGACACAGTCCACATAAACAAAATACGACCTTTCAGACTGATTTTATGGATTTCCAAATGGAGTTTTTTCAGGATTTACAGGATAACAATGTACCTGATGGCTTTGAGTACGCAGTGGAAACGGAGGATAACCTCATCAGCTTGCTACCGGAGGATGACATGCAGGAGGATTCATCCAATATTCTGCCACCGAGTTTTGGGGAACACCAACCGCAAGGACAGGGTCCTGTACCAGCACAACTTGCAGCTCCTGAAGAACTGCAACAACAGCTAGAACAACAATTGCCAAATGGTTTTTTGGACCATCACGTGGAATACACTTTGGATGTCGAGTGGGAAAATGTGGCAGATAGATTAGTGCAAGGGACGTCGACAGAACAACCTAGCCTGCAAATAACACCAGCATTAGGAGGACACTTAGGCAGCACAGGTGAGGAATCAGAGCAGCAACAGTGCTTGGAAGTAGGAGTATAGGTGGTCTACTTCTCACCGCTTGAGCAAGTAGTAATTATTAATAGTGTGCAGTCACAACATGTCCTAGAAACACCAATTTTACAGGTAAACTGCAAATTAAACATCTATATGTTATTGCACTTAATTTAACTTATGATGATAGGTGGGAGGTGTGTAAAGAAGAGCCTTCTAGGATAGAGAGATTTAACTATGATGGGTGGAGGCTATGGGAGGGACTTGTTTTTCCAAAATCCTTACATATAATGAGACAATGTAAATGTTTTGTCCCAAAATGTACTATCACACCTAATAGGGCAGAGGTAGAATCTTTAGATGGTTCTCGTGAGCAGGCGATAATGATAGAAGAAGAAACACCTTTGGATCATGAGGCATAAGGAATGGAGATGAGACAAGTGAAAATTTGGAGGAAGTGAAGGAGCAACATGCCACTACCAGTGGGTACCAACGACCAGTCAAAGAAATCCAAAAGAAACATAGGTCAAGGGAGCATAAGTGAAACAAACATAGAAACATAGAAAGAATTAAGATGCAGCTAAGTATTAGAGCAATAAAATGTAGACAGGAAGTGGAGGTTGAAACGTCTCAAACCTGCATTCTTTCTGAACCATCAAGGTGGAGAGTAGAATTGGGAAGCTACTTTGGAATATGGAAACTAGCAACTCCTAGAAGATGATCATAGTTGTCATACAAAAGGGAAGCAGCCTGGCACAGGTGAAGGCAGAAGGTTCAAATAAGCAGATGGAGCTAAAGTCAAGAAAGAGAGTCAGGGCAAAATTGGAGGGGACAAATTTAATCAACACAGTCAAACTCAAAAATTGGAAGAAAAAGGTGTTAGCGTTTAAGAAAAGAATATTTCAGGAGGTGGTCAAACTGATGCCATTAGTGAAGTACAATTAGAGTCCAAGAAGTAAGAAGAAGAAACTGACTAAGGGGCTATCCCACAACAGCCTGCCACCCAACAATGAGGATATTAATGTGGGATTGTATTGGCATTAACAACGCTCCTACGAAATCAGTGACGAATCAGTTACTGCGTTCATATCAACCACAAGTCCTATGTTTGTTTGAAACAAAAGTGACAATTGAGACAATGCAGAATTGGTAGCAAACAACAAGGTTCTAGCATGGATGGCAAGATCTCAAATAATCAGATCGAGCTCTTTGTTTCTTTGAAAAGAACTCCTCCTTACTTGTCTCGTGGGGATAAAATCTAATTAAAATCCCCAGCTAATACTACCGGATGCTCCAAGCAAAGAATCTTTTCATTAATTTGGTTCCAAACTGCAACCCAATTTGCTACTATTGGGTGCCCATACACAAAATATTGGAACCAGCAATAACCTTGATGCCCTATACATTTAACTAGGATATAAGAGTTACGGGTAGTTACTAGTTCTAACTTAACATAGGATGTCTGTAATACAAATGGAAGAACTCAAACACAAGGGGCAGTGGTACACATGACCAACAACAGGAAGCATCAGGACTGTTTATACCAGAGGCTGGATAGAGCTTTTGTGAATCAAAGGTGGACAAAGGTATTACCCTCATCTGAAATACAGAATCTCTCAATGGTACACTCAGATTATGGACCATGTATTCTTGAATTAAGGCTAGAAAGAATAAAGCGACAGGGATATATGAGATATGAGACTTTCTGGACACATTGTCAACCATCGCACAAAATTGTAGAGACAATTTGGGGGCAGTTATTAGACCAAATGAACACACCATTGCAGGTTACAGAAAGGATTTAGGAGACTTTGATCGCATTAACTCCATGAAGTAAGCAGACTTATGGAAACATCAAAGTGAAGATCAAGGAATTATCGAAAAGTTTAGAGAGGGCACAAATGGCACTGAAATCTGCCCAAACGGACCAAGTAAGCTCAGCTGCAGAGGATCAATGCCAAAAGATAGCAGAGATCAGAATTCAGTTGGAGGATTTACTTGGAAAGCAATCTGACTATTGGCAACAAAGAGCCAGACTGCAATGGGGTAGTATGTGAGATAGAAATACCACTTTCTTCCACAAATGAGCAACAAGGAAATAGGAAGGAAGCATTATTTTGACTCTCAAAGATAGCTAAGGAACTTGGTTGACATCCACCCCAAAAATACATGAAACATTGGCACATCATGTAGCGTCCACATATACGCTACCAGATAACTACCCTCCTGTCCTCGGTTATGAGGAGACATTGCAGTAAGTGTTAGACAACATCACTTCTAAGTTAACTCGGTTGAAGGGCTAAAAAGACTATTCCAGAGTATAGAGGTGTGGAATGCACTCAAGTCAATGAAACCTTGGAAGGTCCCGGGACTTGACGGAATGCCAGCAAGATTTTATAAACATTATTGGCAGCAAATTCATCAACATGTGACTCAGGATATTACGCAAATATTAAATGGTCATCCTATGCAAACAAAGTGGAATCAAACGATGACCACTCTCTTACCAAAAAAGAAGCACCTAGAAAGAACTGAAGATTTCAGGCCAATTTTATTATGCAATGTTAAATACAAATTGATTGCGAAGATATTGTCTACAAGATTAGCGAGGTGATGAAAACATCATAAATACAGAGCATGCTGGTTTTGTAAAAGATAGAAACATTGGAGAAAATGTGCTTATTTATTTTGATACGATAGAATACTTACGAAGAAAGAAGCAAGGATGCAAAGGTTTAGCGGCAATAAAGATCGATATGAGCAAGACCTATGACTGGGTATCGTGGGAATTCCTGGAAGGGCGTTACATCAGATGGGATTCCCAGAACATTAAAGAATACTCATAATGTAATGTGTCACCGCTAATACAATGGCAGTGAAAGTCAATGGGTGGCCATCAGAGTTCTTTCAACCCATCAAAGGTCTCCAACATGGATGTCCACTCTCACCTATTTTTTCATTATATGTCAACAATACCTCTCAGGTTTGTTAAAACTTAGCATGGAAGTTCAAAATAATTGAGGTTTCTATCAAGGAAGAGGAACACGAAGGATTTCACAATTGATGTATGCGGATGATAGCATTTTATTCATAGAGATCACTGAATCTGCGATCAGGAAACTGGCTAGAAACTTAGATGTAATTTCTAGATACTCGAGAGAGAGAATTAATTTTGAAAAAACAGCGATCCATGTGAGTCCAAATACTCCTCCACGGGTAGAGGGTCTCTTGAGATATAGCCTAAATATATACAATAGAGGGCTAGGGGAAATATTTAGGCCTAGATATTTTAATTCCTCAATCCAGAAAGCAGGAACATTAGAAGCGTATTAAAAAAATACAAGGAAAATATGATACATGGAAGAACAGATAGTTAAGTCCTATTGGACGGATCCCATTGTCTAAACATGTGATGAAGACATTGCAACTGTACTTATTAGGCATTTTAAGAATCCCAAAGACTTTCTAAAAGAATATTGATCAAATAACACCAAGATTTATTTAGAAGGGGGACCTAAATGGAAAAGGGGTACACTGGATGTCTTGGAAAAATATGTGTACACCTAAGAAGGATGGGGGACTGGGACTTCGGTCAGCAGAAAAAATGAACAAGTCCTTGTTAGCAAAACACGTCGGGAATATATTACAAGACAAAGACCCAGTTTTTGTAAGGTTCTTTAAGAAGAAATATTGCATAAGCATATCTTTCTTACAGACAAAGCCTAGACCACATGATACTTTGTAACACCCCACATCCACGACCTTTCTGCCCAACGCAAGTATCGAGTCGGACCTGAGCGTGCTACCAAGAATCCAATGCGGTCAGATTACTCAAATGTAGTAATGAGCAAATACAGTTTATGCGGAAGCAAATTGAGAAAATCCAAAACCTAACTTACTATTACAGCGAAAGTCTAAATACAAGTAATAAACATGAGTTTTAATTAAAATAAAGACAAAAGTTCTAAAGGATCCGGTAAGGATCATTTTACATTAATACCTTACATAACTATTTTACAACCTAAATAAAATATTCTAAAGGTCCACCAAGAATCCTTCCTCAAAAGAAGTAAAGGCACCATCACACTTCACTTTAATGGTTCAGCTACACCTGTTAGGGTTGTTTAAACTAGAGTAAGGTTCTTGTAGTGAGGTTCCACCGCTGATTATTACAAAGTAAAATTTAGTGATCACATAAAGCAAGTAACCACGTAAAACCTAGCACATAGTAAAATGATATGGGTGGCATATGCCAAGACGCAGCCAAGTTCCTATATGGCCACTGTGATTGTCATCAAGGCATAAACCTCTTCAATAATGGCCTAAGGCTATCACGATCCAGAAAACCATACCGTCAACCACGCCCAATATGTTCAATTACGAACTCATATCTATATACCATATGGTTATGCTAGTATACCAGAAACTCCACATGTAGCCGATCTAAACAGACGGTCCAGTTTATATCGTTCCCCATCCACTTTGACCGAACTACAATCGTGTTGGAGACCCTGAAATGCACAGACAAGTAATCAGGTAGCACATAATTCAAGTTTATCACAACAAGATAAAGTAGAAGCCGACCATCTACATAAAATACCAGAATCATTAATTCACTCAGTTTCACAATAATTAAACACAGTGTGATAAAGTACACAGTGCTTAATTAGTATGAAATCAAATAATAGACATATATAGAACCTAATATTATTAAACATTTCATATAACATAGAAAATACTAAACTAACACATTTAAATTTTATAGACATAAAATAATATATAATAATAACTAAAATTTAGTTTTACCAATTTTTCTAATCCTTACTAGTGTGTTCCAACATGACAAATTTAACCAAGTGCATAATAACGTAACACGTAAAAGACACACGACTTGGTTACGCAGTTCGGTGTAATCCACCTACATCTGCGGGGCCTGGCCTGGTTCAGAATGAATCCACTAATTAGAAAGATACAGTACATAGTACAGTTTACAAAATACTTATCTTTACTAACTATAGCGTGTGAACTCTGCTAGCTCCCCTAGCTACCGATCCGCCTTGATCAGACTCCCTCTGATCTCGAACTCTATCTACGCAGGATCTCCTCCTCCCGAGGAATTAAGGTTTACGATTCTGAACTTAGTGCGGCAGGTCAGGTGTGTTGGAACACAGTGTTCTGACTCTTTGCAACTTCTCGAAAGTCTCAAAAATCTGTGTGCAGATTTTTGCTCTATTAAATCCGTGAGTATGCAGCCGTGTTTTATCCCAATTTATATCCATGAACAGATTGGAATACTCCTTGATTATCTCCACAATATTCCTATTCCAAATCTGCTTCTTGAAGCATATCCAAATCCCATAAATAAAGGGATTTACCTTATATCATTCTATCCCATATATTCGAATAAATCTTCTCCATATAAGTATGGATTTTCCATAAACCAATTATGCTTCACATGCCTGACATATATAGTCAGATATATGAATTCCATTTATTCCAAATTACTGCAATATTCTGACTTTGATTTCCATAAAACCTTGGCGTAAATATTCTGCACCAGCATGTTCCAACATGGTCAGAATTTCTGTTCAAAATTAATTCACACAAAATTGCCAATAAAATATTTACTTGCAAATCCCTTGACTTTACAATCTCCCCCTTTGGCATTTTTGTGGACCCATAATATTTTGGACATGTAATTCCCAAACAGTAACTGTCAGCATCAATATCATAAACTAGTAAACCAGCAATCAACAAGATATCAGAATTACAGAATTCCCTTAGGCATGAAATCCGAAAACCAGAAACCAGAAACCAGAAATTCAAAATATAAAAATCATTACAGCCAAATTGAATCAAAGTCTAAATCATGCCATCCAAAATTTCTCCCCCTGGGGCCACACATAGGCCAAATGCACTATTAAAAACAGCAAAATAAACAGTGCTCCCCCAGCATCCAACCTTCAAGTCATGCTTCCAACCTTGACTTCTCTGCCTCTAGACTTTTTTTTCTGCCACTATCACAGCCATCTATATGCCTAAAGCTCCAAGTCTTGCATTCAGAACCATCAGCCGAGCCTCCTTTTCTGCTGCTGATGAAGAAATCGATCCAGAAGGTTTCCACGGGAGATCATGAATATGTCTCAGCCCAAGTGTCTTCTTGTTGGGCCTCAAAAACTCTGTGTCAATCACCACATCTGAAGCCTTCCCTTTTACTTTTGCACTCTTGGCTAGGGCAGAGATTAAAGCAGGGTAGATAATAGCATCATTTACTTTCGGAGCAGTAGCCTGTCTGACCAAATGCTGCTGAAAGAGAAGTCCAAGATTAACTTCTTTCTGTGTTCCAACACAGTATAGCAATTTAGCCATCTCCCTTATGAGTACACAGTTGCTGGCCATTCAACCTTATAACCACCATATATAACACCTAAGATCTCATCATCAGACAATCCCAGATTTTCAGGAAAGACTCCCCCTTTCTCAGGTGTTTTTAGATCCAGCAACATGTTAATCCTAGCAGCAGAGACATCTATTACCTTCCCCCGTACATATACTCTACCATACCATGGGGAGCTAATCTCTAAATTACCAGGCATAAGATTTGAGTATACCTCAAGTACAACCTGCCTGTTGTGCTGTAGCTGGATTGTTGCTGCTGTTGTCATGCCAGTCAGCTTTAGAAAATCTGTGAAGTCACTCTCCTTATAGGCTTTTAAATCCAGAGGCCTTTCTGTTATGAACTTCTTCTCTGAGAAAAAAAATCTCCCATCTCTGTACCTTTTTCGTCAAAATAAACAGCAGAGTAAGCCTTGCTGACAGATGGAGGAAGTAAAACCTTCTTTTCCTTGCCGTCGTGCCTTTTCTTGCTCCTCTTAGCTTGAGCAGAAACTTTGGCTTTGTTAGCTTTCCTCTTGCCTTTAGCCTTCTGATAAAACTCATCCAGTACCTCATCACTGGAATATGCCTTATCAGGAATATCCTGTGTTGGAACACTCCCTGATCCTTCAGCTTTCTTTTCCTTCTCAGATTTTTCTTCTGACTGAGTATCTTCATCACTCTCAGAACCATCACTCTGGGTAGATAGGTTTTCATCAGGTGCTTCATCATCCTGATTATCATAAAAATCATCATTATCCTCTCCTCCCAAATCAGCATCAGAGTTTAAGTCCATATACTCAGGTTCATCCTTCTGTCTTGGAACACTGTCTTCACTGTCTGACAGAACAATGAAGGTAGACTTCCTCAATTCTTCCATTCTCTTTGCAGAATTCGTATCATAGAATCCCACCTGAAGTTTATCTCCATTCCTAACCACTTCACTTCCAGCCACTTCATTTTCATATATCTCTCTCAAATAAGCATACCTCGGCACCAGAATATAACAATGTACATAAAATTTATCTTTTTCCCGGAATTCAGCATATCTTCCTATAACAAATTTGACAGTATGATTCTCAAGCCTTATTCCTCCTAGATTCCCAGTTACTAACTCCTTTACGTTAACAGTCAAATATTCTCCTCTAATCATCTTAATCTTTGTTAGATCAACTGCAACTCTATTAGCTTCAAGCCATTCAAAAACTTCATCCACACTTCTACATTCAATTCCCATGAATTTTAATGGACGAGGGTCAGGACCAATTACCGTAGGTTTCTTTTTCTTCTTGGTTCCAGAAGATTCTTTTTGTGTATCAGGTTCAATTTCTGGTTCCCCATTCTGTTTGCTTTTGACAGACGCCTCTTCCTCTTCCTTTTGTTCTTTAGCTTCATCAGGTTCTAGCTCAACTCTTTCCTCAACCTCTGCATCTTCTATGCTTCCTCCGATCTGAGTTTGTTCATCATATTTTCTTGGCTCAGTAACCACCATCAATTCCAAATTCGATGAAACTTGACCTTCCTCCATGATTTCTGGTACCACAGCTTCCACCATAGGCGAGTTTAGGTTTGATATTCTTTGGCACAATGTCGAGATGGAGAGAAGTGTTGCGTATAAGAGTTTTTCCGGCAAGGATTTTGGGGAGAAGATAATTGGTCTAGTGAGCAGAGATGCGAAAGAATGTATACCAAATTTGAATCACACTTTAACTCTTCATCTTATTCACCTCTTTTCCCACGAAACCCTTTTTAGATTTCCCAAACATGGTAATGATGACCCTTTCTCTTCTTGTCACATCAAGTTGTCATTCCTTAGTTAACTTCCAACACACCATACTTACCATCTCCTATTTTTGTACACCTTTTCTCCTTCCATTATTTATTTATTTTTTGTTTTTGCAAAACGAAATATCCAAAAGAAATATTTACAGAGAAAAATAATTTTGGTAAAAATTACCTCAGATTTGACAAACACCTAGGTGTTGTCGAAGGCTCTCAAAAGTGGTGGCATCCAACGGCTTTGTAAATATGTCTGCAAGTTGCTCGTGTGTTGGAACATAGACTACTTCCACTTCTTTTCCTTCAACCAAATCTCTAATAAAATGATGTCTTATGTCATTATGTTTGGTTCTCGAGTGCTGAACTGGATTCTTCGAATTATCAATAGCACTTGTATTGTCACATAGAATCTTCAAAGGGCCTTGATGAATTCCATAATCTTTCAGCATTTGTTTCATCCATAACAGTTGTGCACAACAACTCCCTGCTGCAAGATACTCCGCTTCTGCAGTAGATAGAGAGATCGAATTCTATTTCTTGCTATACCAAGACACCAAATTTGTTCCAATAAAGAAACAGCCACATGTGGTACTTTTTCGATCATCAGCATTACCAGCCCAATCAGAATCACTATACCCAACCAACTCTGAGTCTTGACTCTTAGAATACCAAACACCATACTCAGAAGTCCCACTTACATATCGAATAACTCTTTTAACTGCAGTGAGATGAGATTCCTTAGGATCAGCTTGAAACCTAGCACATATTCCAACACTGAAACATATATCTCGTCTGCTTGCGGTTAAATACATTAAACTTCCAATCATGCCTCTGTATAATTTCTGATCGACTGCAACTCCTTTTTCATCCTTCACCAATTTATCAGAAACACCCATCGGAGTTCGAACTGCTCGAACACTACTCAGGCCGAACTTCTTAACTAAATTCAAGGCATACTTACTTTGATTTATGAATAAGCCATTCTTTCCTTGCTTGACTTGCAATCCCAGAAAGTAAGTGAGCTCTCCTACCATGCTCATTTCGAATTCAGATTGCATAACGGTGATAAAATCTTGTACCATAGATGGTGAAGTAGAACCAGAAACTATGTCATCAACATAGATTTGAGCAATCAGAAACACTGAAGCCTTGTCAAGCACAAACAAAGTGCGATCTACTCCTCCTCGACGATAACCTTTCTGAAGAAGAAAGGTAGTAAGTCATTCATACCATGCCTTGGGTGCTTGCTTTAGTCCATATAAAGCCTTTTTGAGATGATATACATGATGTGGATAATGAGGATCTTCGAAGCCTTTAGGTTGTTCCACATATACTTCTTCATTCACCACTCCATTTAAAAAAGCACTCTTGACATCCATTTGATAAAAAATAAAGTTCAAAGAGCAGGCAATAGCTAGTAGAATTCGAATAGACTCTAACCTGGAAACTGGCGCAAAGGTTTCATCAAAATCAACACCTTCCACTTGTGTATAACCTTGAGCAACAAGTCTAGCTTTGTTTCGGGTGACTAAGCTGTCTGCATCTGATTTATTCTTGAAGATCCACTTCGTACCAATGACATTAAGGCCTTTGGGGCGAGGAGTAAGATACTAGACATCATTCCTTGTAAACTGACCAAGTTCATCTTGCATTGTAACAGTCCAATATTCATCAAGTAAGGCTTTTTTATAGTTCTTGGGTTTAATTAGAGAAACAAAATAGTGTAGTCCAGCCAGTCGTCGGTAATCAACTCGAGGCACTGATCGAGTGCTTCTCATGGTGGAACCGGGTTGGTCATGTGTTGGAACATAGGTGTCAGTAGCAGGGGACTGTGTTCCAACATGGTCAGCTTGGCAGGGTTAGGATTCTGTGGCTCAGTTGTCGTAACACGTTGGTGAAAGTCAGAGTCAACTGATGGATTTTCCTTGTCTGAGTTTTGAGAATGTGTTGGAACATGAGTGTTGCTAGGTTCTTCCTCTACACCTTCTGGTTGTTGTTCCTTCTCTGAATCATCCACAATAACATTTATGGATTCCATGAGAGTGTTGGTTCGATGATTAAAAAATCTGTAGGCACGGCTGTTGATGGACCTGTATCACTTCGATTATCAAACTTTGCCAACTGTTCTCTATCTTTGAGAATATAACACGAAATCCCGAACACGTGAAAATATGAAACATTTGGTTTTCTGCCCTTCAAAATCTTGTAGGCTGTCTTGCTGGTGAATGGTCGAAGATACACTCGATTGATTGTATAACATGCTGTATTGATTGCTTCTGCCCACCATTTCTTGTGAATATCTTTCTCTGCCAATATAACTCGAGCCATCTCTTGGAGAGTTCTGTTCTTTCGTTCTACGATACCATTATGTTGAGGAGTGATAGAAGCCGAGAACTCATGTTGGACTCCAAGCTCATCGCAGAAGGAACTGAACTGTTCATTTTCAAATTCTCTACCATGATCACTTCAGATTCGAATTATCTTTCCTACTGGGCTCCCCTTGTCAGTTTGTAATTTCACTACAAGACTTCTGAAAACTTCTATCGTATCGGATTTCTCTTTCAAGAAGGCTACTCATGTGAATCTAGAGAAGTCATCAATACATACAAATATATATATTTCTTTCCACCTATACTAGGTGTATTAACCGGACCCATCAAATCCATATGCAATAGTTCCAGATTTCTAGATGTAGTAATATACTGTACTGAAGAGTGAGGAGAACGAATTTGTTTACCTTGTTGACATGGTCCGCACACAATTCCATCCTTGCTGGTTAAGGTAGGCATTCCTCGTACAACTTTCACATTTGCGATTTTCACCAGTGTTTTATAGTTTATGTGGCCGAGCTTCCTGTGCCAAAGAATTCCTTCATCCTGTTTTGAAAGCATGCATCGAACTCCTTGTTCCAGCAAATAACAATTGTCTGATGATCTTATTCCAGAAAGAACCTTGTTTTCTCCATGCTTTACTATACACTTGTCCATATGAAATTCCACTACCATATTGTCGTCACACAGCTGGCTTATACTTAGCAAGTTTGCCTTTAGATCTTCAACAAACAATACACTTGTGAATACTGGAAAGCCTTCAATTTTCAATTCGCCCTTGCCAATTACTCTGCTTCTCTTTCCATCACCAAAGGTTACATATCTGCCATCATATGGAGTAATGTTCGTGAGGTATTTTGGAGTGCCAGTCATGTGGCGAGAACAACCGCTATCAAAGTACCACGAATCACTGGAATAGGCTGTTAGAGAAGTGTGTACCACCAGACACGTACTGGATTTTTTAACAACCCATATCTTTCTGATCATTTTTCCCGTATGAGTATCGCCTGTGTTGGAACACAGCAGAAGTTGTCTTCCTGTCATTTGATCTCTGATCAGTCTTCTGCGCTGTTGTTCAGCATTTCCTTGGTACGTACAGTATCTGCAGATGAGTGGCTTTCTTTGATACGGCATCCCATTCTTCCGTTTTACTTCTCGGATCCTAGCTTTGAGAGTTACTGGTTTTTCACGCAATTCAGTCTTGGGTAAATTCCCGTATCCAATCCCGTGTCTATCACCAAAGTTTCTTCCCATATCTAGAATATCATCAAGCTTTGCCTTTCCAGAATTCAAATTAAACATAGTTGCTTCAGACATCTCGGCCCTCTTGACTGCTGCTATCAGTTTCTTGTTTAGTTCTTCATTATGTTTTCCAAGTTCTGCAACCGTGGATCGTAATTCTTTTTCACTTTCAATTAGCTTTCTTTTTTCTTCATTCGGCTCTTTGTTCGTGTCAGCTACTTGAACCCACATGGCATACATTTGTTCATATGTGCTATAGATTTCTTCATCACTCACAGACAGATCATCATCTTCATCGCTGTGTGCATCGTCCAGATCTATGTTAGAACATACAGCTTTACCTTTGTTTAGTGTGTTGGAACACTGATCCTCTGATGTAACATGGACCTTTGCTCCAAAAGCTACATAATTACTGGTAAGTTCCTCTTCGTCTTTTTCATCATCTTCATCTTCACTCCAAGAGGTGACATATGATCTTCCTTGTTTCTTGTGAGTGTTAGTACATTCAGCCTGAATATGACCATATCCTTCACATTCTCTGCATTGAATTCGTCCAGCCTATTTTGGTTCGTTGTTCTGATTTCTCCCGAACTGCATATTCCCTTGTTCAAATCTCATTCCACGATTATTGCTCGAATCTTGTTGTTTTTGTCTGTTTCCACCAAACCTTTCCTGAGATTTCTTGTTGACCACCTTCTTTAGCATTCTTGAGAAATTCTTTGTAATAAGTGCCAGTTTTTCAATCTCATCATCGCTGTCACACTCGTGACTTTCCTTAGCTGGAGAAACTTTGAACGCCAAATCCTTGGAGATCTTTTTGTAGGTTGCTGGAATGTCATCTCATAAGTTTGTAACGAACCCATTAGTTCATCTAGGCTCATGGTGGCTACGTCTCTTGCTTCCTCTATTGCTGTTACTTTCATTGCAAACCGTTTGGGAAGAGATCGCAAGGTCTTTTTCACCAGCTTAGTTTCTTTGTACACCTTTCCAAGTTGATAAGCCATGTTGGAGATATCCCTGAGTTTTCCATTGAATGTAGCAATGGTGTCGTCCTCCTCCATTTTGAGTTCTTCAAACTTGGTAGCCAGCATCTGTAGTTTGGATTCACGCACTCGACTGGTTCCTTCGTGAACAGTCTGTAGAATATCCCATGCTTTCTTTGCTTGGTGACACGTAGATATAAGCTTGAACTGATTTTCATCAACAGCAGTGAAGATCGCATTAAGTGCCTTCGAATTTGCCAGAGATTCTTTAAGGTCATCTGGAGTCCATTTAGCCTTGTCTTTGGGTTTTTGACTTGACTCCCCTTCTACAACCTTTGAACTTGTATCGGCATCTTCTGTAGGATGATTCCATTCATTCTCAACATAAAACCATGCCAGTTCATCCAGCGAATTGATGAAGACCCTCATGCGTGCCTTCCAATAGTTGTAGTTGTTGCCTTCTAGCAGTGGTGGTCGAGAGACTGACTCTCCTTCTCTTGTCGTCATGGTAAAACTGAATCTCACTTTCCTTGAAACAACCAAGGGAACGATAAGTGACTCAGCTCTGATACCAATTGAAATTTAGTTTTGCCAATTTTTCTAGTCCTTACTAGTGTGTTCCAACATGACGAATTTAACCAAGTGCATAATAACGTAACACGTAAAAGACACACGACTTGGTTACGCAGTTTGGCGTAATCCACCTACATCTGCGGGGCCTGGTCCAGTTCAGAATGAATCCACTAATTAGAAAGATACAGTACAGAGTACAGTTTACAAAATACTTATCTTTACTAACTATAGCGTGTGAACTCTGCTAGCTCCCCTAGCTACCGATCCGCCTTGATCAGACTCCCTATGATCTCGAACTTCGTCGACACAGGATCTCCTCCTCCCGAGGAATTAAGGTTTACGATTCTGAACTTAGTGCGGCAGGTCAGGTGTGTTGGAACACAGTGATCTGACTCTTTGCAACTTCTCGAAAGTCTAAAAAATCTGTGTGCAAATTTTTGCTCTATTAAATCCGTGAGTATGCAGCCGTGTTTTGTCCCAATTTATATCCACGAACAAATTGGAATACTCCTTGATTATCTCCACAATATTCCTATTCCAAATCTGCTTCTTGAAGCATATCCAAATCCCATAAATAAAGGGATTTACCTTATATCATTCTATCTCATATATTCGAATAAATCTTTTCCATATAAGTAGGAATTTTCCATAAACCAATTATGCTTCACACGCCTGACATATATAGTTAGATATATGAATTCCATTTATTCCATACTACTGCAATATTCTGACTTTGATTTCCATAAACCTTGGCGTAAATATTCTGCACCAGCATGTTCCAACATGGTCAGAATTTCTGTTCAAAATTAATTTACACAAAATTACCAATAAAATATTTACTTGCAAATTTCTTAATTTTACAATAACTTTTTAATTCAATTCATGCTAGGATGATGAAAACATTCGCCGATCGTAGCCTGCCGTCACCATGCCAGGTAGAACACACAAAAAGAACTGTTACAGATGATTATGGAATTTGATTGGCTGGAGGTAATAAATTATTTATTTAGTACTTAGTTGAGGCTAGAGCGGCATGCTATGTCAGGGTATATATTTGTGGAAAATGTTCTTGTTTCTTCATGGGAAAGGATAAACACAATTACATGGTTTAATATTTTCATGCAAAAAAGCACACGTGCTGATGAATCAATTTTATCTTAAGTGTTACGACTCTTGTTTTTAGTGAACACATGGAGATAGGCAAACGGCCTGCTTGCTTACTATTTTTGTTTATTTTGCCTTTTCCATTTCCTTTCTTTTTGTTTTCTTTTCGTTCTAGGCATTGTACTAATCCATTCTCACTACAATCCGATGTGCTCCTTCTGTTTTGTTATTTATTGTTTTGTTATTTATGACACACTTATTATAAATGTGTTTTCTTTTATTTATCACAATTTTTACATTTGGCAAGATTCCTTCAATTTTATCCACTCATTCTACTTTTTACTTTCTATATTAAATTTCATCAACTTATTTTCTTCACGTAAAATCAAGCACATAAACTTATGTGTCATAAATCGAAAAACAGAGGGAGTACTACTTTTCCATGTTCTCCATTTATTTGCGTTTCCGATTTGCGTTCTCTTTCTTCTTCTTTATTTCGCTTTCCATTAATTTTCCTTTTCTTTTGTTTATTTTGTCATTTTATTATATTGATTATCAGCTGTAATTTTGGTATTACAATACTTTATTATAAAATTCTGCTAATATAATTATTTAATTAATAGTTAATTAGATCGTCAATATTTTGGTTTCAATTGTAATTTTATTATTATGAGACTTTATTATAAGAATTCTAATGTAATATAGATATTTTATTAACTACTCAAATTTTTATTTCTCACGCACATATTATATTTATTGTTCTTTTAAGATGTGCAAATTGCATTTCTTGCTTCTTTCATATTTATTACCCATTTCCCTTAATTCCTTACATATTATTTTTTTTATTATTATTTGAATGAACTCTAGAGTAAAGCCAACAACTTATCCTATTTTATTATTTTATTATTTGTTTTTCATTGTTAACAATATTTATTTATTTATCTCATTTTATTTTATTTTATATTAAAATTTCTTGTAGGATTTTGAGTTATAGCCGGAAATAGTCAGAAAAAAAATAGATATGAGATTATGATTTCTGGTTAAAACATACCTATTACATGCACACTGACTTCATTAAAGTTGGAGTTTCATAGTCCCCCACCCCCAATGAACTCCGTCTCCGAAGTTCGTTGCAGTTTTACCCAAAAGAAACTCTCCCTTCTTTTTTTTCGGTTTACACTCGAGAATATTCTAAACTGAAGATTAGTAGTGTATTCTTATGATTTCTCTATACTTTTATGTGTTATTATTCTTTTTTTTTCCTAAAAAAATGTTGGGCATTTAAATTTATATTTGTTGATTATACATGTAACTAAATCAAAACCTAGGTATGAGTATTCGGCCTATCATGTGTTGGCTCTTTTTATTTTATTTTATTTTATTTTTAATTTAAAAAGGATTTTTATTTATGTTTTTTGAAAATTATGTTTAATATCTACAAATATAACTTTTGTCGGAAATTTATTATATATATTTTTGGTTTCGCGTGAGTTTAGTTTTACGAATTTTGACCGTCTTATCTTATTGTGTTGGTTAATTTTTATTTTTAAAATAGTAATGAAATACATATAATTATTACTTTATTGTCACCTCTCTCTCTCTCTTTGACATCTAAATTACTATTATTATTAATTAGGAATCTTTCAATTTAAAATGAGAACTTGATTCAAATTTTGGAATGGTCATCCCCAAGTGATTCAAAGGTTTTCTCCAGTCAAATGAAAAGGATACCTAATCATTTTTTTCCATTTTTATTTTTAATATAAATTTATGGATACATGCTTTAATCCAATACTCTCTTAATGGAATATGCTTTGTTGAGATTTAACGTTTCCTTAAAACTATTTAGGAGGAAACTTTTATTTTCAATTTAGAAAATATTTAAGGGTTCAAAAGAAGTAAATATCGATGACACTATTCTTATCTCTCTACTATTTTTGTCTACTTTTACATCTCATCTGGTGACATTACATTACATTATTAATCTAATGTTAACATTTAACTACAATTAGTTAATATATACATAGTGGTAATATACCGGCCATAAACGACTATATTTCCAACAGTAATATAACAGCTATAAACGACTTTATTTTATGATATAAATACAAATATATCAAACAATACAAAATTACATTTTCTCTTCTATCTCATATTCTTCTCACCCTAACTTCTCTAAATTTTTCCGATAACATGTCTAGACTAATATTAGTCTTTGTTGTCCTAATTATTTTTGTGTTACATGTTAGTATTCTCACTGGAGATATTACGCCGGAAGAATTTCGTTACATTTCAGTAATGGTCGGATTCATGTATTACTTTTTTTTTTCACAATCATCATAGACTTCTGTATCTTGAAATAAATTTAATGAATTATTTTATTTCCCTATTAGATAGCGACATCAATAAATTGTTAGTTTTGTAGACAAGGTTTAACCATGGCTCGAATCTAATAATATTTTTCTTTAAGTGTTAAGTAAATCTGAAGTATTTTATTAAGTTAAGTTTTGATTTTCCTTTACTTAATTTGAGGAAACTCCGATACCACATCTCTAACACCCCAGATCCATGACCTACCTGCTCAACGCTAGTATCAGGGCAAACCTGAACGTGCTACCAAGAATCCAATGGGGTCGGATTACTCAAATGAAGTAACGATCAAATACCGTTTCTGTGGAAGCAAATTTATAAAAACCAAAACATACCTTACTATTACAGTGAAAGTCTTAATACACGTATTAAATCGGAGTTTTAACTAAAATATAAACAAAAGTTCTAAAGGATCTGGTAAGGAACTGTTTACGTTAATATCTTATGTAACTATTTTACAATCTAATCAAAAGATTCTAAAGTCCGCAGAATGCTTCCTCAAAAGAATTATAGGCACCAGCGCACTTCACTCTAATGGTTCAGTTACACCTGTTAAGGTTGTTTAAATGATGCGTCCACTTTATATGCTTATTTTAGTACTATTTAGGATCCATTTTGTACTCTTTCATTACAACAGCTTGTGTTTTACCATGAAATCCTCTTAGGAGGGGTAAGAGCAACTTTGCGCTCTTTTACCTCTTTTAAGTAGATGTTTTGTGTAACGAAGTAATGAAGACCGGAGGCCATTGAAGACTACACTTTCGAAGATTTTGAAGACTTGCTTCGAAGACGTGAAGACCGGAGGCCACTGAAGATCATTTTTGAAACCGTTGAAGACTTAGAAGTTGAGAGGAGTGACTATGGAGATGACTACATGCCACAAGGAGGAGAAGAAGAAATAATGCAAAAAATTCTGGTTACCGTCGCGAGTCGCGACGGACTCGTCGCGACCAACATGTTCGTCGCGAGTCGCGACGAACTTCGTCGCGAGTCGCGACGGCCACTGACCAGAATCCTACTTTCTTTTCCTTCCACTATAAATACCATTTTTCTCTCCTCTCATTCTACTTCTTCAGCAGCTGCGAAATTGTACTGTTCTAAACCCTATTTCTCCATTTTTCTTCTTTGATTCATCTAGTTGCTTTGATTTGTTGTTTTAGATAGATTAGCATGAACTCTATTAGCTAATCTCATCTCTTGGGAGCAATTGACCTAAGCTTCCAAACCTATGTCCTAAGAACACTTTGTAGCTTGTTTATTACTCTTGCTATTATGCATTTGTGGGAATTTAATGTGTTTGTTGATTTCATCATAGTGGTTGAAAGCTTGAGTATATGAAATGCTTGTATTAATTGCTAGCTAGGGTTTGGGGAAATTGGGTTAAATTTCCCCCTGTTCTTGTTAGGGATCTATAAGTATGATTTAGAGCTTTTGATTATGTTGATGAATTGATGATTGCTAGATAAATATGCAATGTTGAACTCTTTGCCATGTTTATCAATTGTAGCAAATGGGAGAGGTCTGTGAGTGGTCGCTCTTGATCAATCCCGTGTAAATGCATAAGTCGGTTAAATGCTTAGTCACGGTGTAGTGGTTATAAGTGTTGCCGAGTTTGTTGATCCTTCGTGCTAAATGCCATTAATGGGATACCTTGAGTCGTGGTCACGACTCGGGAGTCATTGGTGAGGTTTGACAAGAGATGTTGAACTCACTCTTGCAAACTACTATCTAAGAAGGATAGAAGTTTAGACTTCACAGCAAGTAGTGAAAGTAGTAAATAAGTCACATGTTCAATGATGGAAACAAGGTTTGGAAGTGAAAGTCGATTGCGCCCAAGGCTCCGTAATTGTATTTTCATCACATCTCTATTTGCGCTTACATGATTAGTATCATCCTCTTGATTTGCTAATTGGTGTATTTCAACTTGCTAATTTAGGAACCATCCAACCAACCCCCCCCCCTTGTTTACATGTTTTTTTATATATATATATATATCTCAGTATGTATATGTTTAGTACGTTTTCTCATATAGGTGTTTAAGTACTTAGAAAAATCCCTTTTCCTGTGGACGACCCCATCTTGCCACTATTTACATTATTGTGGATAGGACGCATTAAGGGTTTAAAAATATTAACTTTGAGAGGTACGGCGACGACCTCCCAAATTTTGGCGCCGTTGCCGGGGACGAGGCGTTCATTTTTAAGTGCTTTAGCATATTGTGTGTGATTATGTGCTACTTGTGAATATTTGTTAGTTTGATTTTATCTTATTTTGATTTCTTAGTAGATTTGCCATTTTCGCTTGGCTTGGAGACGTATTGTTTGTGTTCTTGGTGTATGGTTCGCACGCGATCCTCTTCACGAGAGCCCTTACACTACGACCCCGAGTTGGAGTTGAATTTGAGACGGGCTAGGAGGCTTTCTTTGGAAAGTGTGAATAACACCCCTCCTAGTGACCATTTTGTGAACACATCTTCTTCAATGGACCCCCGAATTGAGATTGAAGATGAGCAAAGGGAAGAAGAAGCCTACAATCCCCATCCCCACCAAAGAGGGATCCCTTTGGGACAGCCCTTGTTGAGAGAAATCATGGCGCCCAATCTTGAGCAACAACCGATGTGCATTGAATACCCAGTGGTTGGACCAAATAAGCATTTCGAGCTGAAAACCGGGTTCATCAATATGCTACCCGCATTCCTTGGAAGGCAAGGGGAGAATGCCAACAAGCATCTCACCGAATTTCACTTCTTGTGTAGCGGAACGGTTCCTCACAGAGTGGATGAAGATTTTTACAAGTTGAAGGCATTCCCTTTCACTCTTAAGGATGGTGCTAGAGATTGGCTCCATTACCTACCACCAAGGAGCATAAAGAGTTGGCTTGATTTGAAGACAAAATTTCTCGCCAAATATTTCCCGGCCTCGAGGTCCGCTGCTTTGAAGAAGGATATAAGCAACATTCTGCAGTGGCATGAAGAGTCTCTCTTCGAGTATTGGGAGAGATTTAAGATGCTCCTCGCAAGTTGTCCCTACCATGGTTATTCGGAGGGAGATTTGGTGTATTACTTTTATAATGGCCTTCTGGATGAAGACCAAAGGCTGGTTAGAAGTTCTTGTGGTGGCACCCTCGGAAACAAAACGTCTGCTGAAGCCATGCAACTATATGAAGAGCTAGCGGAAGAGTCGAGGAATTTTAGCTCAAGGGCTAATTTGAGGAGGAGAAACCAAAGGCCTGTAAGTGATTTTGCCAACAGTGGGAAATTGGAGGATCAAGTCACGACCCTCACATCCATGGTGAAGACCTTGATGACCAACCCCGGAGGAAGTGCGCCACATGTTAAGTCATGTGAAATCTGCTATTTGGCGCACCCTACGGACACATGCCCCACTCTACAAGAGGATTACGTTGAGGAAGTAAGTGCTATGGGGTATCAGGGAAATCAAGGATACCAAGGTACCTATGGGTATCAAGGTGGTCAAGGCTACCAAGGTGGTCAAGGCTACCAAGGTGGTCAAGGCTACCAAGGTAACCAAGGCTACCAAGGTAACCAAGGCTACCAAGGTAACCAAGGCTACCAAGGTAACCAAGGATACCAAAGATACCCAGGATACCAAAGCCGGCCATATAATTCGGGAAATCGTGATCAACCGAACCTCCGGTATGGAAACCCTCAAGGAGGCCAGAACTCTCAACCGTACAGGCTACCCCCTCAACAATACCGGCCACCTCAACAACAGTTCCAAAGATTTGAAGACAAATCCTGAAACCAAGGGGAAGGTTCGGGGCTATCCAAAGATGAGGTAATGCAAGCTATTCACCGATTAGGCATGAATGCTGAAAAGGGCGAACAATTCCAAGATGAAGCTAAAGCAAGTATCAAAAACTTGGAAACTCAAGTGAGCCAAATAGCTCAAATGGTGAACCGGATGGAAGCCCGTGAAAAGGGTAAACTACCTGCCCAACCAGAGATCAACCCGAGGCAAAATGCAAGTGCTATTGCTTTGAGAAGTGGTAGAGAGGTCGGTGCTTCACCGGAGGCTGAAAATGTTGAGAAGGGGCCAACGAGAACTGAAGAGTTTGAGAAGGGAGTTGAGGAAGAGGTAATCCATGAGAAGGAGCCAACGAGAATTGGAGAGTTTGTGAAGGGAGTTGAGGAAGAGGCAATCCATGAGAAGGAGCCAACGAGAATTGAAGAGTTTGAGAAGGGAGTTGAGGAAGAGGCAATCCATGAGAAGGTGACCAAGGAGCTAGCCAACAAAGATAAGGAGGAAGAAATCAAGTTGGAGACATTGCCACCAAAACCGGAGTTAACCTCCACCCCGGAACCATCCTCTCCTCCACACAAGAAAGCAAAGATGGTGGAGAGCCCCCCATATGTTCCGGAACCCCCATTTCCAGAGGCCTTGAAAGACAGGATGAGGATGGAGGATAACAAAGACATCTACGAAGTCTTTCGTAGGTGTGAGGTAAACATTCCTCTCTTGAATGCAATTGAACAAATCCCTAGATATGCCAAATTTCTCAAAGAATTATGTGTTGTGAATAGGAAACACAGGGCCAAAAATAAATTGAAAAGTGGAAAAAGTGAGCATGTTTCTGCATTGTGTCAAAAAGAGCTACCCCCTAAATGTAGCGATCCCGGTATGTTCACAATCCCGTGCATAATAGGAAATACTCATTTTGAAAAAGCTATGCTTGATTTAGGTGCATCCATAAATGTTCTTCCTTATTCTTTGTTTGAAAATCTCAACTTGGGAACATTGCATAAAACCGGGGTGGTAATCCAATTGGCCGATCGTTCTAGTGCATACCCTAAGGGTATTGTCGAGGATGTGTTGGTTAAGGTGGATTCCTTAATTTTCCCCGCAGATTTTTATGTCCTTGACATGGAGCATGATAAACATGCCGCCCCAATTTTGTTGGGGAGGCCATTTTTGAAAACATCTAGGACGATGATTGATGTGCATAAAGGTACCCTCACCATGGAATTTGATGGAATGAAAGTAGAGTTTAACATAAATGATTCTATGAAATATCCTAGTGAAGAACATTCTTGCCATGCCGTAGATATTGTTGAAGAAGTTGTGCAAGATGTTTTTGAACTAAATGGTGAGGATTCTTTATTGGTTGCTTTGCAATGTGATGTTGATGATGCCCACAATGTATATTCTATGAGCACTAACTTGAAAGGCAGCTTTGAAGATTTGAACTTGCTTGAAAAGATGACACCGAGTGTCTCAACACCTTCTCCTCTACTCTTAGAGGAACTCGAGGAACCGGAATTCCTCCCCTCGCTTGTGAAAGCCCCGGTGCTTGACCTTAAACCTTTGCTAGATGATCTTAAGTATGCATTTCTTGGGGAAAGCGAGACGCTTCCAGTTATCATTTCGAGCAAGCTCACCAAGGAGCAAGAAGAAAAGTTGATGGTGGTGTTGCGGGAGAACAAGGAAGCAATTGGATGGACTATTGCCGACATCAAAGGCATAAGTCCATCCACTTGTATGCACAGAATCTTGTTGGAAGAAGGTGCGAGACCCGTCCGACAACCCCAACGCCGTTTGAACCCGCCTATGATGGATGTGGTGAAGGCGGAGATCCTCAAATTGCTTCAAGCGGGCATGATTTACCCAATCTCGGATGGCAAGTGGGTGAGCCCAACTCAGGTAGTACCAAAGAAGAGTGGAATGACAGTCGTTGAAAATGGGAAGGGTGAAATGGTGCCCACCCGAGTTCAAAATGGGTGGCGAGTTTGCATTGATTACCGGAGATTGAATGCAGAAACCCGGAAGGATCACTTTCCCTTACCGTTCATTGATCAAATGCTTGAGAGGTTAGCAAGTCACCCCTACTATTGTTTCTTGGATGGATACTCGGGATATTTTCAAGTGGCTATCGCTCCAGAAGACCAAGAGAAGACCACCTTCACATGCCCTTTCGGTACATTTGCTTACCGACGCATGCCTTTCGGGCTATGTAACGCCCCTGCGACCTTCCAAAGGTGTATGGTAAGCATTTTCTCAGAATTTGTTGAAAATTTTGTCGAGGTATTTATGGATGATTTCACCATTCATGGTAATTCCTTTGATAATTGTTTAGCAAATTTAGCACAAGTCCTTAACCGTTGCATTGAAACTAATCTGGTGCTAAATTCTGAGAAATGTCACTTTATGGTTGAGAGAGGTATTGTCTTAGGCCATGTTGTCTCCTCTAAGGGTATTGAGGTTGACAAGGCCAAGATAGACACGATTCAAACTCTGCCTTATCCTACTAATGTGCGCGAAGTGCGTTCTTTCCTTGGCCATGCAGGATTCTATCGCCGGTTCATCAAGGACTTCTCAAAGATAGCATCTCCTCTATGCAAATTGTTGCAAAAGGAGGTGGAATTTGTAGTGGATGAGAGATGTCAAGGGGCCTTCGATACATTGAAGGGAAGGTTAGTCTCGGCCCCTATCATACAACCCCCAGATTGGGCGTTGCCTTTTGAGATAATGTGCGATGCGAGTGACTACGCCGTTGGAGCAGTGCTTGGTCAAAGGGTGGGAAGAGTACCTCACGCCATCTATTACGCATCCATGTCCCTAAATGAAGCCCAAAGGAACTACTCCACCACTGAAAAGGAGTTGCTAGCAGTGGTATTCTCTTTAGAAAAATTTAGATCTTATTTGCTTGGTACTAAAGTTATTGTATACACTGATCATGCAGCACTTCGTCATTTAATGGCGAAGAAAGAATCCAAGCCGAGGTTGATTAGGTGGATCTTGCTTTTGAGCGAATTCAATTTGGAGGTGCGGGATAAGAAGGGCGCTGAAAACCTGGTGGCCGATCATTTGAGCCGGTTGACTCCGAGGGCAGACATTGAGGTAAGCCCAGCAATGAAGGAGCAACTACGGGAGGAATTCCCTGATGAACAATTGTTCACCATTAATCGCATTAGGGATCTCCAACCGTGGTATGCCGACATTGTCAACTTTCTCGTCACTGGTAAATTTCCTCATCATTTTTCCACAGCCCAAAAGGATAAGTTAAGGAGTGATGCAAAATATTATGTGTGGGATGATCCCTTTTTGTGGAGACATTGTGCGGATCAAGTTGTTAGGAGATGCATCCCTGATAGTGAAATACACCCAATACTTGAGTTTTGTCATTCTCATGCATGTGGCGGTCATTTTGGAGCCAAGAGAACCGCTAGGAAAGTTTTAGAGAGTGGGTTTTATTGGCCCACGATGAATAAACATGCATACACTTTTTGCAAATCTTGTGATGGATGCCAGAGGGTAGGAAATATCTCCACTAGGAATGAAATGCCCCAACGACCTCTTTTATATTGTGAAATCTTTGATGTTTGGGGTATTGACTTTATGGGGCCTTTTCCTAGTTCTTATGGCTTTACGTACATTCTTCTTGCTGTTGATTATGTATCGAAGTGGGTTGAAGCAAAACCCACTAGGACTGACGATTCTAAAGTGGTTGCAGAATTCTTGAAAGATAACATCTTTTCTAGGTTTGGGGTACCCCGAGCCTTGATTAGTGACCGGGGCACCCATTTCTGCAATCGGACCATAGCCGCACTCTTGAAGAAGTATGGAGTCACTCACAAGACATCTACCGCCTATCACCCACAAACCAACGGGCAAGCCAAAGTTTCCAATCGGGAAATCAAGTCCATCCTTCAAAAAACGGTTAATCCTAACCGGAAGGATTGGAGTTCTCGGTTGAATGATGCCCTGTGGGCGTATAAGACGGCTTACAAAACACCAATCGGTATGTCCCCATACCGGTTAGTGTTTGGTAAGCCCTGTCACCTACCGGTAGAAATTCAGCACAAGGCTTATTGGGCGGTAAAACAGTTTAATCTTGATATAGATGAAGCCGGTTTGCATAGGAAGTTACAATTAGAGGAATTGGATGAAATCAGGAGGGAGTCCGATGAGAACGCCGAGATATACAAAGAGAAGACAAAGGCATGGCACGACAAGATGATCATCAGAAAGGATTTTGACGTTGGTCAGAAGGTCCTCTTATTCCAATCTCGCCTTCGCCTATTCCCAGGTAAGTTGCGGTCCCGATGGATCGGTCCTTTTGAGGTGGTTAAGGTCTTCCCGCATGGGGCGGTGGAAATTTTAGATCGAGCTAAGTCCAATACCTTCAAGGTTAATGGACAACGTTTGAAACCTTACCATGAGACTTTTGTACCGGAAAAAGGGGAGGACGTTCATCTCCTCGATCCGATTTGCGAGTAAGCTCCAAGGAGGGAAGTAAGTCGTGCCGACGACGTTAAATAAACTTGGTTTTGATCATCCGGATCGTCATTCGTGACTTTCTGTTGATGTTGTTTAGTTTTAAGCTTTCATTGTTTTGCTTTATGCTTTTCACGGGTTGTTTTCTCCATGATTTTGTAGATATTTTGAAGCCAAAGCATTGGATTTTGGAAGGGGGAACTACTTAAATTCGAAAAGGAAGAACTTGGACAAGAGAAAGCATCAGAAAAAAATTTTCTAGGTGCCAGGTTAGTTGCCCGTCGCGAGTCGCGATGAGCTTCGTCGCGAGTCGCGACGGGCTCAGGAATTTTGTGCAAAATTTTTGGGCTTCGGATCCCACTTTCCGCGAATCGTGACTACCTCGCGACGCCCGTCGCGAGTCGCGATGAGCCTCGTCGCGAGTCGCGACGGACTCAGAGATTTTTGCGAAATTTGACCCTTTCGGATTCCACTTTCCGCGAGTCGCGGCTACCTCGCGACGCCCGTCGCGAGTCGCGATGAGCGTTGTCGCGAGTCGCGACGGACTCAGAGATTTTTGCGGATTTTAACCCTTTCGGATCCCCCTTTCCGCGAGTCGCGACTACCTCGCGACACCCATCGCGAGTCGCGATGAGCGCTGTCGCGAGTCGCGACGGACTCAGGACATTTTTGCTTACAGGTTTCACTTTCCGCGACTCGCGATGAGAGTAGTCGCGAGTCGCGACGGTCGAGCGTGCAGAAATTTTTTCTTTGGTTCTGATTTAAATAGCGGGGGAACACATCTCTTCCACATCTCTTCCTCACCCGATACCTCTTCCACTTCCTCATCTTCCATGCCGCCGCCATCTCGCCACCGCCGCCACCATCTCGCCGCCGCCGCATCTCGTCGCCGCCGCCGCCTCGTTGCCGCCCCGCCTCTTTGACGCGCCACGCCTAACCGAAACCCTAGATTTTTGACGCCGTGGCCGATTTGAGCCCCGATTCATTGTGGGCTGCCAATTTTTCCTTTCTCTCCTCGTCCTAAGCGGTATCGGTACACCTCTTAACCCTATTGAACTATGTTTATGATTTTGCATATATTCTATGTGTTCAATTTGGTTACCATTGTGTTGTAGTGTGATTCCAATTTTTAGTCTCGGTTCTGGTCGATCGTGGGTATGCTGTAATGCTGCAGAAATTTTATCTTGTGGGTGTTGTTTACATATTTTCATTCCTGCCATAGACTGTCTGTATTCTGCTTCGGCATCCTCGGTTTGGAAATCGTGCAGTTGGAATGGTTTTAGATTTGTACCCTCGTGTTCGCTACACATAGTTGTTAGCAGACTAAAATATTGTTGTGCTATGCTGTGTTCAATGTTAACATGGTCATCATTGTGAACATTGTGAACATTGTGAACGTAATGTTAATGGTTAATCCCATTCAGCCTCATTGTGAGCTTGACATATAACATAGCGTATCTATTTCGACTATGTGCCAACTTCTTGAATTTGATGATATATGCTTCTGGACAAACCAAATGTAGATTGTACATTCTATTATGCATCCGATTTGACCTAGTTAAACTGTTTTCGTTTCAGCCGGTCATCATAAACTCATTTGAGATTGGTCACACACTTGCCATATTGCATATACATCTATTTTTCACATTTAACCTGTTTGTTCTGTTTGCTGGTGATTGATAGATATGGCCCCCAGAAAGAGGTCCAGGGCGATGACTAGGGATGATCACACTACCGCTCCACCTCCTCCGGCTTCAGGATCTGGTTCTGCGCCTCCGCCTCCGGATAGATACATGGGCTTGACCCGGATCACCGGGTCCTATGCCGACAGATGGGAAGTCCTAGAGAGACGCCTGCTCAAGGAAACCAGTTTTGTTGATATTCCCACGTTGGACACCCTCGACCTTGTACAACCTGTCAGATGCCTCCTCGCCAAAGGGGGAATGGAGGGATTCATGAACAAGAACGCGCCCACTTACCGGAGGTACACGCTGGAGTTCTTGTCCACCGTCCGTATTCGCAGTATGAGGGACGATCAACCATGTGAGAAGTATATCGCTTTTCACCTAGATGACATCTCCTGGCAGATGACCGTCTCCGAGGTGGAGGAGGCCTTCGGTTTTGCCACGGCTGACATTCGGGCCAGACTAAATCCTGATGCCCCAGAGCGGTCAATTGAAGATGACATGCACTTCTGGAATGTCATCAACATGAGGCCCAAGAACTCACATGACAAGAGCAGCTCCATCATCCACCCCGCGCTTCGTTATGTGCACAGGCTCCTAGCTGGCACACTCTTCTGCTCCGCGGAGCCGACGAATGTGCTAGACAACGACATTCATTTCTTATGGCACTTAACGAGCGAGGGGCAGGGATATGGTATGTGGGCCGAGCTCTGGATGAAGAGGGTTGTGGATTTGGCAGACAAGGTCAAGGGGAAAATCATGGTCGGAGGAATGATAAGCATTCTAGCGGGGTACTTGGGATTGGTCCCTTCGACCGACTTCCCACGCCTGGGGAAGCGAACGTCTTATCTGATCACCGTCGAGCGACTGGTTCGATTTGAGATGCTCAGTGTCACTCGGACCACTGGACTCTTCCTTTGGTTATACGGTGCCAGAAAGATCACCTTCATGGCCCTCCCTCAGCACAGCCGGACCAGACTGGAATTCGACACACCTTTGGGGGATTTAGCAATCTCCCCAGATTCTTCATGCTCAGCCGAATTCCAGCGTGCGCTCCACGACCTTGGCCCAGCCCCGGTCCAGCCGGATGACAGCACCCTACCTCCTCCTCAGCATCATCAGCAGCAGCAGCAGCAGCACTCTCCACAGCCTCCACCTCCGACAGATGAGACCACACCTCACTTCCCCCAGCCTCCGCCAGATTTCTATGAGCGTATGATGTGGACCATGCACGAGGGTTTCCACCGCCAGGAAAGCATGATTCTCGAGCACAACAGGTTTGTCTCCCGGGCTTTGATAGATATGGATGAGGAGATTGAACACCTGTCCGCTCGCATCCATGACATGCAGTCCCAGCCGGCTGGTACATCAGGCACCGATCCAAGAGTGGAGCAGCGGAGAGCACGGAGGTAGCGGAACGAGGAGTGGCTGACTCAGTATCAGCAGCATTACTCCGGCAGCAGCCCTTCATCTTCACCGCATTGATAAAGTGAGCATCACGCTTTACCCCTTTTCCACACTTTGCTTTGTACAGTTTTGCCCTAGTCTACATTGAGGGCAATGTAGTGTTTTAAGTGTGGGGAGGGGTATCTACTATTGATAAGCGAGTTGGGATTTGGAGATACTTTTACCTTTTGTTTTGGATATTGTTTTGCGTTTTGATGTACTTGGATAATGTTGGTTTTGATACTTTTCTTAACCTTCACATTTGGAAGCAATTTGCTACTTTTTGGATGGGGAACAACAACAATTTTTTTTATTAAAAAAAAATGAAAAAAAATAATGATGAAAAAAAAAAGAGAAGGAAAAAGAATCCCGCTAAGTTGAAAACCCGAGAGGGCAACTTAGGCAACATTGGGGCCCGGATAGGTCGAAAACCCGAAAGGGCGGCCTAGGTAAAAATGAGAGGTCAAATGTGTGGAAAAAGGTGAGGTGTGAGCTAAAAGAAAAATGATTGTGTGGCTAGGATGAAAACCTGAAAGGGCTCCTAGGCAAAATGAGAGAAAGCGAGAGAAATTGAAAGACAGTAAGTGTTTACTCATTTGCCGGCGATGGAGTCATAAGGTTGAGGTGACCACACGGAGGGATCGGGTAGCTCGACATCTTGAGAATCTTTTGGGGATGGATAAGTTAGCGGGGACAAGACGGAGTAAGTTGTGAAATTCTTGATCATTAATAGACTTCGTTTTTAGGTTGATACATTGATATAGGATGAAGCATGTGCTTTGAACTTTATGCATACCTTTGGTTTCATCTTTTATCATTGGATTTGGGATTGTCAGTTCTGGATTTGGAGATGTCTTAGGGAAATTAATGAATTGACGGAGTGATATGGGTTAGGTAGATTTAGGAATAGGGGTTGTGGAAAATTCTCATTTGATCTTAATCTTGGGATGTGCGGTATTGAGAGTTTTGTGAGGTAGTGAATTGGGGGATTAGTAGTAGGATGTGGAGGTATCATCCCTTTCGTATACTTGGATCTTTTCTTACTCGAGGGCGAGTAAGGTTCAAGTGTGGGGAGGTTTGATGTGTCCACTTTATATGCTTATTTTAGTACTATTTAGGATCCATTTTGTACTCTTTCATTACAACAGCTTGTGTTTTACCATGAAATCCTCTTAGGAGGGGTAAGAGCAACTTTGCGCTCTTTTACCTCTTTTAAGTAGATGTTTTGTGTAACGAAGTAATGAAGACCGGAGGCCATTGAAGACTACACTTTCGAAGATTTTGAAGACTTGCTTCGAAGACGTGAAGACCGGAGGCCACTGAAGATCATTTTTGAAACCGTTGAAGACTTAGAAGTTGAGAGGAGTGACTATGGAGATGACTACATGCCACAAGGAGGAGAAGAAGAAATAATGCAAAAAATTCTGGTTACCGTCGCGAGTCGCGACGGACTCGTCGCGACCAACATGTTCGTCGCGAGTCGCGACGAACTTCGTCGCGAGTCGCGACGGCCACTGACCAGAATCCTACTTTCTTTTCCTTCCACTATAAATACCATTTTTCTCTCCTCTCATTCTACTTCTTCAGCAGCTGCGAAATTGTACTGTTCTAAACCCTATTTCTCCATTTTTCTTCTTTGATTCATCTAGTTGCTTTGATTTGTTGTTTTAGATAGATTAGCATGAACTCTATTAGCTAATCTCATCTCTTGGGAGCAATTGACCTAAGCTTCCAAACCTATGTCCTAAGAACACTTTGTAGCTTGTTTATTACTCTTGCTATTATGCATTTGTGGGAATTTAATGTGTTTGTTGATTTCATCATAGTGGTTGAAAACTTGAGTATATGAAATGCTTGTATTAATTGCTAGCTAGGGTTTGGGGAAATTGGGTTAAATTTCCCCCTGTTCTTGTTAGGGATCTATAAGTATGATTTAGAGCTTTTGATTATGTTGATGAATTGATGATTGCTAGATAAATATGCAATGTTGAACTCTTTGCCATGTTTATCAATTGTAGCAAATGGGAGAGGTCTGTGAGTGGTCGCTCTTGATCAATCCCGTGTAAATGCATAGGTCGGTTAAATGCTTAGTCACGGTGTAGTGGTTATAAGTGTTGCCGAGTTTGTTGATCCTTCGTGCTAAATGCCATTAATGGGATACCTTGAGTCGTGGTCGCGACTCGGGAGTCATTGGTGAGGTTTGACAAGAGATGTTGAACTCACTCTTGCAAACTACTATCTAAGAAGGATAGAAGTTTAGACTTCACAGCAAGTAGTGAAAGTAGTAAATAAGTCACATGTTCAATGATGGAAACAAGGTTTGGAAGTGAAAGTCGATTGCGCCCAAGGCTCCGTAATTGTATTTTCATCAGATCTCTATTTGCGCTTACATGATTAGTATCATCCTCTTGATTTGCTAATTGGTGTATTTCAACTTGCTAATTTAGGAACCATCCAACCAACCCCCCCCTTGTTTACATGTTTATATATATATATATATATATCTCAGTATGTATATGTTTAGTACGTTTTCTCATATAGGTGTTTAAGTACTTAGAAAAATCCCTTTTCCTGTGGACGACCCCATCTTGCCACTATTTACATTATTGTGGATAGGACGCATTAAGGGTTTAAAAATATTAACTTTGAGAGGTACGGCGACGACCTCCCATTAAACTAGGGTAAGCTTCTTGTAGTGAGGTTCCATCGCCAATCATTACCAATTGAAATTTAGTGATCACATAAAGCAAGTAGCCACGTAAAACCTAGCACATAGTAAATGGATACGGGTGGCATATGCCAAGATGCAGTCAAGTTCCTATATAGCCACTGTGACTGTCATCAGGGCATAAACCCCTTCAATAATGCCTGGAGACTATCACGATCCAGAAAATTATACCGTCAACCACGCCCAATATGAACAATTACGAGTTCGTATCAGAATACCAGATGGTTATGCTAGCATACCAGAAACTCCCCGTGTAGTCAATCTAATTAGACGGTCCAGTCTATACCGTTCACCGCTGACTTTGACCGAACTACAATCGTGTCGGGGAAATGCACATACAAGTAATCGGGTAGCACATAATTCAAGTTTGACACGACAAGATCAAGTACAAGCCGGTCATCTACATAAAATAGTGGATTGCTATATCACGCCCTGTATTTTACTATCCACGCCCTGTATTTATACTATGTATATACAATATATATTTAAATATATATTGTATTTGAAAAAAGTTAAATGGGAAATCCTGAGGGGCGCTGCCTAGCGCCGCCGCCGGCCGGCGACCACCGCCGCCGACCACCGCCACCGGGCGCCGCCGATCGCCGCCGCCGCCGCTGCCCGGCGTCGCTACCGAGCGCTGTCGGAGGCTGTCCGGTTCGCCACGGCCTGGCCGCGATCGGGCGCCAGTTCGCTCGCCACGGACCGGGCGCGAGCCGGAGCGGCCTCCGCTCACCACGGCCTGGGCGCGAGCCGGAGCGGCCTCCGCTCGCCACTGGCTGGGCACGAGCCGGAGCGGCCTCCGCTCGCCACTGCCTGGGCGCGAGCCGGAGCGGCCTCCACTCCGCACGGCCTGCGCGCGAGTCGGAGCGGCCTCTGCTCGCCACGGCCTGGGCGCGAGCCGGAGCGGCCTCCGCTCGCCACAGCCTGCGTGCGAGCCGGAGCGGCCTCCGCTCGCCACGGCCTTAGCGAGCCGGATGGCCTTCGATCGCCACGGCCTGGGCGCGAGCCGGAGCGGCCTCCGCTCGCCATGGCCTGGGCGCGAGCCGGACGGGCTTCCTCTCCCCAACTACCCACATTTAATGTCATTTACTATCACACACCCGAAAAAGTTGAATTTTCTGCTATAAAATTGTTTGTAAAAATCTGTGGAACTCCAAATTTTTACTCTCCAAATTTTTACTCTCTAAATTTGTACTCCAAACAAGCGTGTTAGAAATTTCATGTCTTCGGAGGTAATTTTACTAATTAGTTTTCTGTCCATAAGTAATAGTTAAATTTATTAATTTTTGCAGTAGAAATTTATGCTCATCTTTGTGTTTTAATTTATTAATTGCTACGTAAAAATTATTGCACCTTTATCTACTCTGAATTTACGTTTTTTTAGAGTTAAATTTCGTCCGGTTGCATTTTTAATTCCAAAAGTTCATTATTGAACATTCATTTCGTTACGTTAATTTTAAACCTTCATGTAAAATGTGAGAATGTAATATTAACTGTGGCCATAATTTTATTTCATCCAATATATGTAGCACAAATTTTTTTTTTCAATTACATGTGTGTTTTAGCTGTTAATATGAAATGGAGCAGTGCACCATTAAGTCCGTAAGTAGGACAATTTGAAATGGATGAATGTAATTTCAGTTTAGGGAGTTAATTCATGTACGGGAATTTTATAATAAAATTTTTACTTTATTGTATTTTTTTTAAACAATTAATTTATTTAAACGTTAATTGACGACATCATTGTTGTTGGTATAACAGTTGAGTGTAACTAATTACTTGATGTTTATTGCTGTTTAAGGATGACAATCAGTCATGTGAAGTTGCTGCAGGGCGGGATGGACACTCTCCATTTGCCACCTCAAATGTGTTTCCAAGTCACGCCAAGGCTTATTCCTACCTGCAACGGATTGCTCTGCAAGTGGGATTTGAACTTGTCACGGGGTCCTACAAAAAGAATAGGAATGGTCCCCTGAGGTTATATTGCATTTGCAATCGGGGTCGAAAAGATAAGGTTATCGATACGAGCGATCCTGATGTAGTCCGACGGAGTAACAGTTCGACTAGAAGTTGTGACTGCCTATTCACGATTGTCTTGAAAGAGAGTAGCACGGGGGATGGTTGGAATGTAGTGCCGTGCAAGGATCCTAGACGAGGGATGCACAACCATCCTTTCTCAGTGTACGCTGAGGGTCATAGACAGAGCTACAAGCTCCATGCGGACGCAAAACAAATGATTAGAGATTTGACAGATTCAGAAACAGCCCCCAGGCATATCAATGCCAGCCTCAGTCAAATGTTTCCAGACCTGCATCAGACCATTAGGCAGGTGTACAATGAGAGATCGACATATGTAACAGAAAGGCGAGGCGGGTGCAACACAGCGGAGAATTGTTTGCATCTTGCCACCTCGAAAGGGTATGTCACTAGTCACCGCTCGGCACTTGATGGTACTTTGACTCATTTATTCATGGATCATCCTGATGCTGTTGTGGCATTTCGCACATTTCCGTGGGTTGTGGCCATCGATTCAACGTACAAGACTAATCGCTACGGCATGCCATTCATTGAGATGGTTGGGATGTCTCCTTGCAACACAAATTTCCTGATTGCCTACGCAATTGTCATTGAAGAAACGGTAGATACCTATGAGTGGGTTCTTAACGCACTCAAGAACTTGCTTGTCGATGGACCGTTCCCTGAGGTTGTGGTCACCGATCGAGAGATGGGACTGATTAGGCCACTTCGGACTGTGTTTCCAGAATTGAATCATTTGCTCTGCACCTGGCATATTAACAAGGATGTGGAGGCACATGTTTCTGTGCTGACAGGGAATAAGAGGAACGGGGCAGCCTTCAAGAATGGTGCATGGTTCCGGGTTTGCAATGCGTCTACCGTTTTAGCGTACGAAGCCGCCTTAGTAGATATGAGGGTTGGATGGTCTTGGAAAGAAGCTGTTATTAGTTACGCTGAGACTACGTGGCTCAACCCCCATAAGGAGAAATTTGTGAGGGCATGGACGAACAGATTTCTGCATTTTGGGAACACAACTACATGCAGGGTCGAAAGTGCACACTCATCATTGAAAGGGTGGTTACAAACGTCAACTGGTTCACTCGATACGATATGGAGGCGTGTCGACCTGCAGATAGCAGCGCAAATTACTATGATCAAGGCCAACCTGGAGAAATCAAGAACGTGCACTGGTAGATTGCACTGTAGGGCCCTTTTCAACAACTTGATCAACAATGTGTCCAAATATTGTCTGGATAAATTGACAGTCGAGTACGGGAGGATTGATGCACTCGGAGCACAGGTATATGCATACTGTGGTTATGTACTGCGCTCGACACATGGAATACCGTGTGCATGCGTCATGTCGGGGGCAGTTGCACAAGGAATCCCCTTGTACTTGGACGACATTGATCCACTGTTTAAGAGCCTGGCATTAGGTGATCACGTACGGAGCATGGAAAACATTTCGAGGGCTGAACAGGATCAGTCACGGTTCAGCCTTCAGTTGGAGGAGCTGGCACGCAGCGACCTTTCGGTCCGTCGACGAGTTTCAAGCTACATAGATGAGCAGTTGCGTTCGGAGCACAGCGGCATTGGCGAGCCGGACAATTGTACTAGTGCACGTGGGAGACCAAGCGAGTAGGTCCCCCGATCAAGATCAACCCGACGTTCACCGAGCTACCACGAGCACGTGAACAGGCGATATAGGCATAGTTCAAGGTCCCCGGGGCATAGTTCAGGGGGCGGTAGCCGACACGGTAAGTACAAACACCATTTTTCCTAATGAACGCCGCCTGACAAAGAAATTAATCTTAATGTTTTCTCCTCCAGCGACATTCCCGTTCCTCGAAAGTGTCCCCCACATTGTCTGGCGTTACATCGAAGGCTGGAACGATGTCGTGAGTGATGGAAACGGTGGCTTCAGATGCGTTGCTGATGCGTTCCATGTAGACGGTGAAGGTGAATGGTCTGGAGCGCGTCGGGAAGTATTTAACGAGATATCAACTCATTGGCCTGACTATGTTCCCATATACGGTTCGAAAGACAACGTTGAATTAGCTAGAGCCCGTATACACCACACCAAAGGTCCGTGTGGTCCAGAGCATTGGTTTACGGTCATTGCAGACATGTTTCCTGCCGCCACCTACTACAACACGGTTGTAGTTTTATATTACATTTTAGAGAATGGGTCGGCAGACTATTGTTGTACAGTCCTTCCATTGAGGGCAGGTGGGGGCGAGGATGGAACAAGGAGGGAGCTACACATTGTATACGTACACAGTGCAAGCCATTTCGTCCGGATACACGTGAAGGAAAACTGTCCCATGCCCCCGTGGTTAATCTGTGGACCACATTGAGGAAGTCTGATGTCGTAGGGTGGGAGTTACCCTTTCGTAGGAGGATAAGGGCTTGGACCAAAGCATACAATGAGAGTAATTAACTGTTGCACCCAGTGAAACATTTCGGCATGTACGCAACCGTTACAATTATTATCGAAGCGTTACAATTATTCTGAAAGTGTTACCGTTGCAAAAAGCGATGACTCTTAAATTTGACATGCACAAACAATTGCGATTACATAAATGAGCAAACTGTGGGCAAACAGTGGGTTCATACATAAGCAAACAGTCGCCTAGGGAATGGGTTCATAACCGAGCCTGCGATACTCATCGCGATGACTGATCCAAGTAGTCAACAACTCCTTCATGCACGGGTCGCCGAGTCCATCAACGGTTGTCGAGTCAAACGGATCCAAGTCGCTCATCATGTCACTCAGCATCTGATGCACAGGAAACACATTTTTCAATAATGGAACAATCAAATGTAATACAATTACTCAAAGCAAACAGTTGGAGAAAACTTACCGATAACTGATGATGTGTCCTATCCCGTCTACTCGTGGCAGCATGTTCAGTATTCGCGATCAATGGGTGTGAATGAGTCGCGTACCACTCCTCATAATCCAAGGTACACTCTGATGGACTTGTGGCAATCGGGAACTCGGCAAGCTGACCGTCGTGCCAAGCGTGTGCCATATGCCATAGGGTCAACTGCAGCATCCCTGGGTAGGTCACCGAATAGCTGGCTGGATCAGCGGGCCGGGAACAAGGCTCTGGCACAATCATAAGACTCCGCGGTATACCCTGTACGAGACCGAACTGGCGCACAATGCGATCTGGCATGTACGCCTTCATTGCTTCGAGGTATCGAATCACGCCGCGGTAGTGAGTCCTCCCCCTAGCAGCCCTAACCACGTGTAGTCCATATGGCAACCAATCCACCTGCGCGTGTTTCACAGAAATGTAACGTTCCTATGGAATCCGATCTACCTACTACTATTAGAATAAGAGTAAAAGCATGGAATTCATACCTGGTCGGGCTGCAAGGCATCCAACTGACGCCTGATGGTAGCCAGCCTCCCAGTATCCCTCCCCGTTTTATCCCCTGTGTGCCACCGGTTGGCGCGTCCCGGAAAAGCTGGCAGTGTACTCAGTCTCGGCCGAAACATTGGAAAGTACTCGTATATCCATGCTTGCAGCAGTGTGCAACAGCCGCATAGGCCGCGAGCCTTGGACCGGGACGCAATTCCCAACTGTAGATACAAACTGGCCAATGTCGCCGAGCCCCAGGACAACTGCGAATCAAGTAGAGGTAGAAGGTTGGCTCTAACCTTATTCCCAGTTTTATCCACAAAAAGCGTTGATGAAAACAGGGTCAGCATGTAGCACATAAATTGGAAGTTATCGCTCTGACCCACCGCTACACACCTCGCCATCAATGATTGGCCATCTATGTTACCCCCGTTCCAGTCTTCCGCGGCGAAGGACTCCACGTCTTTCCCAAATAGTTCAGCGCATGCTTCCTGAATACTCTCCACCGAAATGGTACTCGCAACAGCGCCACCCACGATAGGAATGCCAAGAATCATCTCTACATCGTGCATCAGGATGGTCATCTCCCCGAAAGGCATGTGAAATGTGTTCGTGTCCGGCTGCCACCTCTCGACAAAAGCGGATATCAATGCCATGTCAAGGAACTAGAACATAATCGCAGGAAGGTGGGCCAACCCGGTCGCACGTATCCGGGCCTGTACAACATCGCTCAGGTCAGGGAGCGTAGTGACTAGCTGCTTGCATAGCGGCGATCGAGCATGGCATCTCAGCACACCTCGCTCTATACCATTCCAAACGTCGACAGCGACGTGTCCTCCGAAGCTTGGTATCACGAGGTCATCTTGTGGGCCACCAGCCATCGGTCCCCGCACTAGCCACGTCTCATCGGCGTGTCGCTTCCTCCTGTTCCTCGGTGCCCTTCCGATGCCAGTCTCACCGGCATTGCACGATCCACCAGAAGATTGCGTGAATCGACCAGCTCTATTCCTAACGGTGTGCCTAGCTCCTCCACCAGCATACCGTTCGATTCCAGCATCCAATGGCACACTCGTCCCAGGTTGGCCAGACGGGGGGACATTGCATGTGTTCAGTCCTTGCCTACCTTCGGCATCGAGTGGGCTGCTTTCTGCCGGCAAGTCATACATCGACTGCCAATCACTATCATCACGGATTCCACCGGACGCGAGAATGTTAAGCTCCGGACCGTCCCATGTTGGCATGGGATCGAATGCATGATCGCGCCGTGGAGAAGGCCGCTCAGCTCCTACATCACACTCCTGTGGCGGAGGCGACTGTTCATCCTCGACCACGCGGCCTCTCGCCTTTCTCGCCGAGGCACTAACACCTCTTCGTCGTATAGAACGACCATAACCGTCAGGTTGACCAGCAGTGCTCATCTACAACACAAGATATGTAATTAGTATAACAACAATTGATTTAAACATATATGATAAAATAAATTAACATACATTTCAACAACGTGTACACTAATATTTTCAAACAGTGCATAATTTCAATTTACTACCGGAAACTACATATTCTATAATGCATAGAAAAAGTGAATATAACATAAAAAAACAAACCCCACTCCAAACAGCAAATTTAATTCTCTTACAATCCCATACAACGAACTACACATTTTTTTTAATTGCAAATTGGAAATCACATTACTAAATAATCTGAATTTTTTAGCACATCACACTAGTATTAACATTCAAAGAAACAATTGTTAAAACATATCATAATCATTTACTACACAATTGTTTTCATCGGATTAATAAACTAGATTTTCATAAAGTTAATTTAAATAAGACTATATTCTATTATGGTACATATACTTTCCAAATTACGAAAATAGTTATCATTTCCAAATTTAAACTAAACAATTTCTAAAAATAACAATTTCTTCATTTTAATTCCAAAATCGATTAAATTCCTAATATCAGATTTTTCCAAATTATTCTACTTTTTAATTTCCTATTATCTTATGAAAGAAATTAATTTAAGATTAAAGCCTCCTATTTTCTTATATTTACAACCAAACCCCTCATCTTCCTCCTCCCTCCACCCTCCGCCGCCGGCCGCCTCCACCACCGCCGGCCGCCTCCACCACCGCCGGCCTCCTCCTCCGGCGCCGGCCTACTCCGGCGCCGGCCTCCTCCGCCACCGGACGACCGCCACCACCTCCGCCCGCCAGCTGCTCCCCTTCTCCTTCTCCTTCTCCTTCCCCTTCTCCTTCCCCTACCCCTTCTCCTTCCGCCGGCCAAGGCCACCTCTGGCCAATACTCACCACCAACCCAACATCCATTCCACATTTACCAAAATTCTAACAAACCCCAATTCTAACAATTCTAACAAATTCAACAAAATTCGAATAGATTGGCAACATTCAGGCAACATCCATACAATTCGCACGAAAATTAAAAATTTTCCCTCCAAAACTTACGTTTTGCGGCGGTCGGCGGCAGCGGCGGCTTGGCGGAAGAAATGGACAGAATGGAGAATGGGAGCAGAATGAATAATGGAAGAAATGGAGAACGGGAAGAATGGAGAATAGGACCAATTATATACTTTCTCCTAATTTGTTTTTTAGTTTTTAAAAATAAATACATGTATCTATACGTATTAGGGCGTGGATAGTAAAATACAGGGCGTGATATAGCAATGCCCATAAAATACCAGAACAATTAATTCACTCAGTTTCACAATAATTAAAAATAATGTGATAAAGTACACACCGTGCTTAATTAGTATGACACCAAATAATAGGCATGAATAGAACCTAATATTATTAAACATTTCATATCAAACTAACCCATTTAAATTCAATAGACATAAAATAATATATAATGATAACCTTTTAATTCAATTCGTGATAGGACGATGAAAACGCTAAATGATCGTAGCCTGCCATCACCTTCCTAGGTAGAACACACACAAAAGAACTGTTACGAATTATTATGGAACTTGGGTTGGAAATCCTGGAGCTACTAAATTATGTATGTAGTACTTGGGTGAGGTTGGAGCACACAGCGAGGATGCTATGTTAGTAGGGTATTTATTTATACAAACTGTTCTCTTTTCTTCATGGGAAACGATAAGCACAATTAGTTTAATATTTTCATGATACAAGAGCACACACGTGCTTATGAGTCAATTTCACCTTTAAGGGATAAGAACTCTTGGTTTATAGGGAACACATAGGGGTAGGCAAACTACCATTTTTGTTTATTTTGCCCTTTCCATTTCCTTTCTTTTTGCTTTCTTTTCGTTCTAGGCATAGTACTAATCCATTCTCACTACTATTTGTTGTACTACTTTTCCATGTTATCCATTTATTTGCATTTCCTATTTGCGTTCTCTTTCTTTCTTTTTTGTTTTCCATTTATTTTCCTTTTATTAAGCCATATTGATTATCAATTGTAATTTTGGTATTACACAACTTTATTATGAAATTCCACTAATATTATTATTTAATTAATAGTCAATTAAATCATCAATATTTGGTTTCAATTGTAATTTTATTATAGTGAGGCTTTACTATAAGAATTATAATAGTAATATAGATATTTTATTAACTACTCAAATTTTTATTTCTTGCACACTTATTATATATATTATTCTTTTAATATGTGTGAATTGCATTTCTCGCTTCTTTCATATTTATTACCCGTTTCCCTTAATTCCTTACGCATCCTTTTTTTTTCTTGAATGAACTCTAGAGTAAAGCCAACAACTTATCCTATTTTATTAATTTTTATTTTTTGCATTGTTAATTTTATTTATTTATTTATTTATCTCATTTTATTTTATTTTATATTCAAATTTCTTGTAGGATTTTGAGTTATAGCCGGAAAAAAAAGTCGATATGAGATTATGATTTATGGTTAAAACCTAGTTATTACTTGCACACTGACTTCATTAACGTCGGGGTCTCACATAGGGCCTGGAAATTAATTCTCTGGGAAAAAGAGGTCTTAACATCAAATTTACAATGGTTTGTTCGATCTTGCAACCAAATACCAGTGGCTGAAAACTTGATAACAGGAGCAACAAATCCATTGTCAAACTCAGTGTTACAGACACATACAAGCCTAACAGTGGCACACCTCAAAGATGGGAATTGGGAACAAACAATGGAGGCTGCCTATGCTCAGAACAATTTTCCCAGAATCCATTGTGCAGCAAGTTCTAACAACTCATATCCCGAGTACTATTTCACAAAGGGATAAACAAATATAAGCAGGAACTAAGGATGGGGTTTATACAGTAAAGTTAGAGTACAATGCACAGGTGGTGCGATCTCAGACATAGTTACATAACCAACAAAGGTGAAAAAAGATATGGAACCTCAAATTACCAGTAAAAATAATAATACATGTATGGAGGGCAATTAATTGTTGGATAATCTACTTCTTTGGTTTGTTGCAGCATTACTGCAACATGTTTCTATATTTAGTAAAGTTTTCATTTCATGACTAAGTCAAGTTGTTAGTTGCTTGGAAGTAGCTAGCTTGATTAGAGGGATAGTGGCATGTAGATAGGAGTTTTACGTGCGTCATGTTTTTTCAGTTTTTGTAGGCTACTTTGGTTATAAAGTGAAGATCAGAAAATGCAGTAAACATTCTGCACCAAAAACGTTTTCCTCTTGCCTTTCTTTAGTTTTGTTTCTGCAACAATCTTTTGGTTTCAAAGTTTTTGCTTTCGTTTCTTTGTTCCTGCAACAACAAGTGGTATCAGGTGTTGGTGTTTGATCCAAGACTCTGTAGTCGTTCGGTGTTCGACCCGCTTCGACAAAATGGCAGGACGAGGAGCAGGAGCAGCTAGTGATAAACACAAGGGAGGAGCGTCCTCACCACAACCATTGGAATGGCCAAAAATTGGTCGAGGCAATGAGACGGGCAAATGAAGTGAGATACGCATAGTAGAATGGGTCATAAGGGAGAGCGATGGTGCCGCGCACTTTCCAGTTCTCACATGGACCAACTATGCAGATGGGGGATACTCATGAAGGTGCAGCTTCAAGCACAAGGCTTGTGGGAGGTGATCGAGGATGGTCCGGGTGATCAACATGATGATCAAAGGGCAATGTCGGCACTCCTTCGAGAAGTCCCACCAGAGTTGGTTCGTACCCTTGGAGTCAAGAAAACTGCTAAGGAGGCATGGGATACACTCAAGGTCATGCGAGTTGGCGTCGAACGCGTCCGAGAGGCCAAGGCACAAACTCTTCAGACAGAGTTCGAGAATCTCGCATTCAAGGATGGCGAGGGAGTGGAGTCTTTTGGGATCCGACTCACGGCAATTGTGAATGATCTTGAGGTGTTAGGCGATCCGGTGGACGAGCACAAGGCAGTGCTCAAATTCCTTCAGAGTGTACCACGAAAGTACAAACTAATGGCCATGGCGATCGAATCGCTTATGGATTTGAAAACTCTATCCATTGAAGAACTTACTGGACGTCTTTTGGTAGTTGAAGAATGCGACGAGTTTGAAAATTATGCACAAGATGGAGGTCGCTTACTTCTTACTGAGGAGGAGTGGTTAGCACGACAACGACAATGCGAACTAGGGCAAGGTTTTGGCGGAGGTGACAGAAAAACCAAAGCCGCGACTAAACCGAAGTCACCAGTTGGAAGCAAGGCATAACCATCATCAGGTACGGGTGACCGCAAGAAAGGAAATTGTAATTATTGCGAGAAAGCTGGTCATTGGGCAAAAGAATGCAGAAAGGCAAAATGCGATCGGGAAGAACATGCAAACTGTGTGCGCACCAAGACGGAGGGAGATGAAGAACCTGCACTACTCTTGGTGCAGATTAGGACTGAGACCAGCAACCCATCTCAAGTTGTGCATTTGAACGAGGAGAAGGTGATGCTGATAATCGCAGTAGATAGCATGTGGTACCTCGACACCGGAGCCAGCAGTTATATGACCGGTGACAAAGTTGCGTTCATGTCTCTTGATGAGACAGTACATGGCACCATTTGTTTCGGCGATAACTCGATGGTAGATATACGTGAGAGAGGAACGATAATGTTTATTTGTCTTATAGGGGACCATCAAATTCTCACTGACGTCTACTACATTCCGAGCTTGCGAAGCAACATTATTTCCCTCGGACAACTTGACGAAAACGGATGCAAAATCACCATTGAAGATGGGAAGCTTTGCATTTTTTATCGGTATCGAAAGGTATTGGCTCGGGTCACGCGATTGTGTAGCAGACTCTACACACTAAACTTGAACCTTGCGACTCCCGTGAGTCTTTTGGCGCAGAAGGAAAGTGAAGCATGGTTGTGGCATGTGCGGTTCAGACACCTTCACTTTCGGGCTTTGCATACGCTTTCAAGCAAAGAAATGGTTCATGGAATTCCCTACATTGAACATGTGGAAGAGCTTTGCGATGGTTGTGCAATCGGGAAACAACACAGGACACCATTCCCACAGGCCACAACGTTCCGAGCAAAACGTCACTTGGAATTGGTCCACATCGATTTGTGTGGTCCAATTGCGCCTCCAACAGCAGGTGGAAAAAGGTTTTTCTACTTGTTATTGATGATTATAGTCGATACATGTGGATTGAACTACTCAGGACGAAGGATGAGATGCTGCAACACTTCAAAAAAATTAAGTCGGCAGCTGAAACTAAGCGTGAATGCAAGCTTCTTGCATTTCGTTTGGATCGTGGTGGAGAGTTCAACTCCAACGAGTACAAGGAATTCTGTGATGCAAGCGGGATTAAGCACAACACCACTGCCCCTTACTTGCCTCAGCAGAATGGGGTAGTAGAGAGGCAAAACCAGACGGTGGTCGAGATGGCTCGGTGCCTCATGAAGTCAATGGATATGCCAGAATATTCTGGGATGAAGCAGTGAAAACTGTTGTTTATCTACTCAATTGCTCGCCGACACGAAGTCTAGATGGCATGACACCATATGAGGCGTGGCACGGGAAGAAGCCGAGTGTTCATCACCTAAAAACATTCGGGTGTGTCGAGCATGTAAAGAAGCTTGGCCCGGGATTGGACAAACTGGCGAACTGATCAGTTCGAGGAGTCTTCACCGGTTATAAGGAAGGTGCTAAGGCATATTGTGTCTACGATCCGATTGGGAGGCGCATGTACGTGATAAAGGATGTCGTATTTGAGGAACGTCGGGCATGGAAATGGGGAGCTTCCAGCGAGATAATAATAGCATAAGGAGAGAACACATTCACTGTTGTTTACTCTACAAGTGAACACACTATTCCCGCACCTGAGCAAGCTGCACCAGAAGTCATACCACGAACACCAGAGCCTACTCCATTAAAGACACAGTGGGAAACACCTCCTACACACGACGACAACATCGACACTACATCAGGCTTGCAGCGTTACAGGTTGGTTATGTATTGTACAATGCCACCGAAGAAATAAAAAATGTCAAAGAAAGCGGTCACTACTTCTTGGCCGCAGAGGAACCAACAAGTGTTGAAGAGGCTCTTGGAGATATATCTTGGAGGAATGCCATGAAGGAGGAAATGAAATCAATCCTCGATAACAAAACTTGGGAGCTTTCATCACTTCTGGCGAACCACCATGCTATCGGACTCAAATGGGTCTTTAAAATTAAAAAGGATCCTTCGGGAAAAATTGTTAAGCACAAGGCGAGGCTCGTCGCAAAGGGGTATGCGCAGCGACAGGGGTGGACTACGAAGAAGTGTTTGCTCTGGTGGCAAGAATGGAGACGGTTTGGCTATTACTTGCACTCGCCGCACATGAAAGGTGGGAAGTGCACCACATGGACATGAAATCGGTTTTCCCAAATGGAGATCTTGTTGAAGATGTTTATGTGAAGAAACCATCAGGTTTCGTTGATTGTGCCAATGATGGAAAGGTGCTTAAGCTACGTAAGGCTTTGTACGGGCTTCGACAAGCGCCGCATACGTGGAACTCAAAACTAGATGCCTCACTCACTGCACTTGGGTTCCGAGAAGCCAGCTCGAGCATGCCGTTTATCGGAAAGGTACTGCTAAAACTTTTCTGCTTGTGGGTGTTTACGTTGATGATTTAATTATTACGGGGACAAGTGTCAAAGCAATCGTTGAGTTTAAGACTCAAATGCAGCAAGTGTTTAAGATGAGCGATCTCGGTCTTCTTAGTTATTACCTGGGAATTGAGGTACGTCAAGGTGATGGTGAAATCACGGTTTGCCAAGGAGTTTATGCGGCAAGGATACTAGAGTTCGCAGGTATGAGTGGTTGTAATCCATGTCATACTCCAATGGAAAATCAACTTCGTTTAAGCAAGCAAGATAGTAGCGGTTATGTGAATGCAACGAAGTATCAGAGTGTTATTGGAAACCTTCGATATTTGGTGAATACACGGCCAGACTTAGCTCATGCGGTTGGCATCGCGAGTCGATACATGGAAGCTCCAAGTGCTCAACATTGGGCTGCAATTAAACAAATACTTAGGTACGTTCAAGGTACTCTAAGGTATGGATGCTGCTACAAGTCAGGTGGAGGCGATGTTAAACTAGTTGGCTACAGCGATAGTGACTTCGCCGGTGACATAGATGACCGGAAAAGCACTTCTGGGATAGCTTTCTTCCTTGGGAATAGCATGGTTTCGTGGACTTCACAAAAGCAAAGGATTGTTGCTTTATCTTCTTGCGAAGCGAAGTATGTTACAGCAGCAAGTGCAGCATGCCAAGGCGCTTGGCTCAGTCGACTCATCAGCGAACTAGTTGGGCGTGAAGAACTTGGTTTCAAGCTATTGATAGATAACAAATAAGCTATTGCTCTCACTCAGAATCCGGTGCACCATAGTAGGAGCAAGCACATTGACACCAAGTTTCGCTACATTCGAGAGTGTATCGAAACTGGGAGGATAAATGTCGAACATGTTGGCACCAACGGGCAACTAGTTGATGTCTTAACAAAAGCATTGCCAAGGATCAAGTTCGTCGAGATGCGGCAGAAGCTTGGAATCATTCAAGCTCAAAATGAAGAAGAAGAAGCTTAAGGGGGTGATTTGTTGGATAATCTACTTCTTTGGTTTGTTGCAGCATTACTGCAACATGTTTCTATATTTAGTAAAGCTTTCATTTCATGACTAAGTCAAGTTGTTAGTTGCTTGGAAGTAGCTAGCTTGGTTAGAGGGATAGTGGCAAGTAGATAGGAATTTTACGTGGTCACGTTTTTCAGTTTTTGTAGGCTACTTTGGTTATAAAGTGGAGATCAGAAAATACAGTAAACATTCTGCACCAAAAACGTTTTCCTCTTGCCTTTCTTTAGTTTTGTTTCTGCAACAATCTTTTGGTTTCAAAGTTTTTGCTTTCGTTTCTTTGTTCCCGCAACAACATTAATGATGTGCTGGCAACGGCAAAGAATCTTCATCATAGAAACATTATTATGGAACTTGCATGTCATGTATGCAACGGTTACTGTTTGGAGGATTTAGAACACACCTTTTTGCAGTGCCCAAAAGCGCAACAGATATGGTGATGCTCCCCTCTTGGTTTCCATGTGTGGTTCTAGAATTGGATACATCAGGCCCAGATGAGGAGGAGGAGGCAATATGTGTATCACTCTGTATAATTCGGCACATATGAAAAGCCAGAAATCAGAAGGTTTTACGAAGTGATGACATACCAGTAAACAATGGCGGAGGAAATGGAGGTGCATCACATGCAAAGAAACACAATGGACATAGAAGATATTAGACATCCACCTGAAGCTCCGGCGCAGAGCTCACATGAATACCAAAATTGGGATACGGAAATTCGATGGAGCAAACTGGGTCGGGACATCCGCAGTCTCGACCATCTTAAGCCGGAATAATGGTATATAGCAGGCGCACTATCCGGGTCAACAAACTTGCGCGTCAAAAATTCACCTCCATTTTTTGGTATAAAGTGTGATTTTCCATTTTCAATGCTTATTTTGCAACCAAACCTTGGTAAAAAAATTCATATACACTTTTTCTCATTAAAATAGAGCGTTTTCGAGTTATTATTTGATGTTTTAATGTTAAATTTTGTGTTTATACAATTTTAACATTTGTAAATTATGCTTTCCTTTTTAACTATATGTTAGTGTTTCATTGTGTCGTTTTAAAAATAAATATCGATGTCTCTTCTTTTCTTTTAACATTAGGTTTTTATTTATTTTATCTTTAATGTTTCAATAGTGTGAAATGCTTTTAAAATTTTAATTATGATGTTTTATTTTTTCGATATCAGTGTTACATGTGTTTTTATTTGATGTATAAATATTAAAATTTGATGTGTTTTCCAGTGTTTTTATTAGATGCTTATCTATTTTTATTTAATGTTTATTTTAGCATTTATTTGATGTTTAACTATTTTAATTTTATGTGTATTTTAAATATTTTATTTAATTGACTACTGTTACTTGGTGTCCATTATAATATATTGTTTGATATTTAACTATTTTATTATACTCCCTCCATTTTTTTTTTATTTATGGTACCATAGGTTTAGCTGGTTGGATTTAGATTTAGGTGAAGAAAATAAGTGGATGAAATTGAATATAGAAAGTAAAAAGTAAAATGAGTGGATCAAAATGAAGGAATCTTGCCAAAAATAAAAAGGGTGTCAAATAAATGAAAACATCCATTTTATAGTAGTGTGCCATAATAACAAAACAGAGGGAGTAGTGTATTTAACTGTTTTCATTTGATTGTTAACTATTTTAATTTAATGTTTTTATTTGATTGTGTTTTAGTTTTTTATTTAAAAAAAAACTTATGTTAGTATATTTCAATTTTGATGTGTATCTTTAGAATTTTTATATGATATTTAACGTTTTTCATTTGATGTGTATTTTTCTAATATCTTACAAAAGAAAGTCTCAGGAAATGCGGTATTTCCATAAGTTAAGTTTATGGACGGTCCACTGTACTTTTTACCTTAATTATTGTAATTTTTTAAAAATAAAATTTAGATATTGTCTTTTAAAAATTTAAAAAATAACAATGTGTATTTGAATGTAAAAATATGTAATATAAAAATATATTTCTAAATTTCTAAATTTAGTATTTAATATAACAAACGCAGTGTATAAGGTATAATATACGTGGACTGTCCATAAGCTTATGGACACGCCACTTGTCAGGAGACCCACTCATTTCACAAAGTCTTTTTTTAAACTGACTAACCGTTAGACGGGGCTATAATATTTCACAAAGTCTTGTATGACTAATATGGTGATTTGATTTTAATTTTAATTTTAATTTTTGAAATGAGTTACCTATAATCATTAAAAAAAATAAATTAAAATATATCTAAACATATAATAATTATAATTCAACCTTAAAATTTATTGAAATAATTTTTTTTTATGACTGGTCTACCAGATGACCTTCTCTCAATAGAGTACCTCTACTAAAATCATATGATCGGTAAGGAACAAGATACGAGTAACTCTACTAAAATCATATAAACGGCCAAGAAAATTCTTTGCACATCGGGATGTTATTCTTAGCCCTTTAGCAATAATATCCTTCCGGAAATGCTAACCCAAAAACATCCTCAAAACACGTCTTGTAACGACCATAGCGGTTGTGAAAACCCCAATCGTAATGGTTGGACTTTATCTGTAAAAGTAACAATTTATTGATGTCACTGTATAGTAGGAAAATAAAATAATTTATTGAATGTAATTAGAAAAACAAAAATCTATGAGGATTATGAAAAATAAAAGGTAATAAATGAATCAAATCATTACCGAAGAGTAACAAAATTCTTCCGGAGTAAGATCTCCAATGAAAATACTAATATGTAGTACAATGATAATTACGGCATCAAAGACTGACATTAGTCTCGACATGTTAGTAGCAAAGTGAGAGAAGATATGGTTAGAAGGATACGAGATAGAAGAGGAAATGTGGTTTTGAAATGTTGGATAATTTCGTATATATATATATATATATATATATATATATATATATATATATATATATATATATATATAGCCGTTGGGAATATAACCGTTTATAGACAGTATATTACCACTATACATATATTGACTAATTGTAGTTAAATGCTAAGAGTTAATGTTATTAAAGAAGATGTAAAAACACATAGTAAGAATAGTGTCATCAATAATTGCTTCTTTTAAACTATCTAAATTGAACAATTTATATATATGATAATGATAATAGATATCTATATATATATAATAAGTAAATGAATAAATCAAAAGGAATTACCAAGAAAAGATATATATTTTATGTATAGATATATATATATATATATAATAACAATAAATAAATAAATAAGTAAATGAGTAAAGGAAACTAAGGGGAAGAAAGAATAGACGGCTAATAGCAATAAATAAATAAATAAATAAGTAGATGAGTAAAGGAAATTAAGTGGAAGAAGGAATGGACGGCGAGCGTAAAAATTTGATCCAAAGTAATTTTGGCAAGTGAAATTACTGGGAGAAAGAAACAGCGGACGTAAAAATTTTTATTCAAAGTAATTTTTGCAAATGGAATTACTAGAAAGAAGAAACGGACGGCGGACGTGAGAAAGTTATCCAAAGTAATTTTTGGCAAGTGGACATAAGATTACAGGATAAAATTTCAGGTAAGTAGGTGTCAGAACCTATGTTTTTATCTAGTATAAATACTAGATCCTCAGTTCTTACTTTCTCACACAACCTTAAGAAAAATTTCTTATCAAAGAATAGTGGTGAGCAATGGTAAAGCAAGAGACGGAAGTTACCCAAGCCCAAGTCCAACCAAAGTGAGTGTTTGCATTGCCTTCGCATGAATTGAAGTAATATATATATATATATATATATATATATATGTGTGTGTGTATATATATACATGTATATATATATATATATATATTATTATCTTGTATATGTACAGGAACCTCTCGAACCCCTATAGAAACTACCTCTCGAACCCCTACAGAAACTACCTCTCGAACCCCTGATATACCTTTACCTCTCGAACCCCTGCCCTCAAACTCCCACTGAAACTACCTCTCGAACCCCTGCTATACCTTTACCTCTCGAACCCCTGCTAAACAGTACCTCTCGAACTCCTGCTAAACCATTACATCTCGAATCCCTGCCAAACCTTTACTTCTCGAATCCCTGCTAAACCTTTACCTCTCGAACCCCTGCTAAACAGTACCCTCGAACCCCTGTTAAACCTTTACCTCTCGAACCCCTGGTAAACAGTACCTCTCAAAACCCTGCTAAACCTATACTTCCCGAATCCCTGCTAAACATTTACCTCTCGACTGCTAAACAGTACCTCTCAAACCCCTGCAAAACCTTTACTTCTCGAACCCATGCTAAATCTTTACTTCTCGAACCTCTGCTAAACCTTTATCCCTCAAACCTACTGAAAACTTCACCCCTTGAACCTATTGAAAAACTTCACCACTCGAACCTACTGAAAAAATTCACCACTCGAACCTTACCCCCCGAATTAGTGCTACTAAAATCGTTACCCCTCAAACTCACCTCTCGAACCTTACCCCTCGAACAAGTACCACTGGAACCTTACCTCTCGAACTGGTACCACTTATCACTCAAACCAGCACAACCTGATACTCGTATCACTTGAACCTTCTCCACTCAAATTTTTACTCGAACCTCATGTACTCAAACCCAACTACTCAAACCTCTATACTCAAAATACATACTCGAACCTGTACTCGAACTCCATTATAAAGGGACATACCTGTTAAACTTAAATTGATAATATATACTGACTGTTAAACTGAGTGTGTATATTACTGTGTTCAATTATCGTGAAAATGAGTTATGAACTGCTCCGATATTTTACCTCTCGAACCCCTGCTAAACAGTACCTCTCGAACCCCTGCAAAACCTTTACTTCTCGAACCCATGCTAAATCTTTACTTCTCGAACCTCTGCTAAACCTTTATCCCTCAAACCTACTGAAAACTTCACCCCTTGAACCTACTGAAAAACTTCACCACTCGAACCTACTGAAAAAATTCACCACTCGAACCTTACCCCCAGAATTAGTGCTACTGAAATCGTTACCCCTCAAACTCACCTCTCGAACCTTACCCCTCGAACAAGTACCACTGGAACCTTACCTCTCGAACCACTTACCACTGGAACCTCACCACTCGAACTGGTACCACTTATCACTCAAACCAGCACAACCTGATACTCGTATCACTTGAACCTTCTCCACTCAAATTTTTACTCGAACCTCATGTACTCAAACCCAACTACTAAAACCTCTATACTCAAAATACATACTCGAACCTGTACTCGAACTCCATTATAAAGGGACATGCCTGTTAAACTTAAATTGATAATATATACTGACTGTTAAACTGAGTGTGTATATTACTGTGTTCAATTATCGTGAAAATGAGTTATGAACTGCTCCGATATTTTTCTGTGAATGATCGGATTGTACTTTATCTTGCCGTGTCAAACTTGAATTATATACTGCTCCGATATGTTATGTGGATGACCGGCTTGTACTTTATCTTACCGTGTCAAGCGAGAATTATCTGCTACCTGATTACATGTCTCTGATTTTAGGGGGCCCAATGCGATTGTAGTTCGATCGAAGTCGGCAGGGAACAGTATTGACCGGACCGTCTGATTAGACTGGCTACTCGTGGAGTTTCTGGTATGCTAGCATTACCCATTGTACTGTACTAATACAAGCTCGTAACTGAACATCTGATTGGGCGTGGTTGTCGAGAATGAATTCTGAACTGATTGCCTTTGGGCACTACTGAAAGGTTGTGCCCTGTATGTTAGTCAGAGTTGCCATATAGGCCCTTGACAGCAACTTGACACTAACCACCCGTATCCTTTTACTATGTGCTAGGACATATATGGCTATTTGTTATTTGATATTTTGTGACCACTAAAACTCAACTGGGTAAATACTGGCAATGAAACCTCACTAAGCAAGGAGCTTACCCTAGTTAAACAACCTTTTTCAGTTGAAGAAGAACTGTAAGAGAAAAGCACTTTGATGTCTTTACTTATTTTGAGAGAAATCCTGGATGAACCTTAACATGGATTTTGAATTTGTGATAGTTAGGTGAAATTTTCATTTAACACTTATACTAATGCTTTCACTATAATAGTAATTTAGGATTTGAATGGTCTAAATTGCTTCCGCATATAATTTATCTGTTTGTTACTGTTATCATTTTCGGTAGCATAACCAAACCCGACCTGACACTATGTGATAGGTTTGGGGTGCTACAGGTGTGGTATCAGAGAATTCTCAAATCAAGTAAAGGCAAACCCATACTTATCTTAAATAAAAGATTTTAGAGGAAACTAAATAAATTGTAGAATAAGTAAGGCCGGTTAAGTCTCAAACTATCGAACTAACAAGTTTGTTATCTCAATAGATGGATGATAATATAGAAATCTCAAGTAATTCTTTTCAAGAAACCATTGAAGTAAAAAGGCATACGGGAGATTTTTCGGAGGCATACATTCCTTGGACAGAAATCATCGACAATTCGCAGTGGGTAGAAACTCATGCCTACCCAAATTGGGTCATACACGCTCTTGTCATGAAACGAGCTGAATTGATTAACAGGGTCCATAGCCTCGAGACCCATGAACAGTTAATGAAGGACGCAATATAGGAGCAATGTCTGCGTGCCAACGCAGAGCAGATAAGGGCAAATATGGTAGTCATAAAAAACAATCAATTGAAGAACCAGAGAAGCAAGGAGCTCAGACATTGGGGTGCGGAACAGTAAGAAGTCGTTCAAGGAATAGGCTTAGTCCTAGAAAATGCCTAAGAACTACAAGGAGGTTTGACCGCCTATCGCCAACAACCAACTGAATCACGTTGGAGGCACTTTAAACAGACTCGAGGCATAATGGAGTACGCTCTTGCCACATTGCGGGATGATTTGATGGACCAAGCGTACCCTGGGGCCGAGCGAGGAGAAAGAGGCGACTCTACCAAAAATTCAAGAGCCGGTTAGGATAATGTAAATAAGTACTAAACTAGAATAAATCCCAGTTTCTGACGTTGGAGAACGTCAAAACTATTATGCTATAGTGAAGTGTGGCTGAAGTTGTTTTAAGATGATGATAATATAAATATTTCATGAATTATATTCTTTTGGTTAAGTAATTAAATAAGGATTAGTATAATCCATGAAACTAATTTATTTAACATATAGGGCAATGGAAAGAGAACATGGAGAAAGCTCAATTCGCCCGTAGGACAGAATCCCCCAACAGCTGGAATTGTTCGCGAGTCAAGTTACCAAAATTTTAATTTGTATGATAGAGAAAGACAATCAAGCTCGATCTCCTATCAGGGATCGAAGTAATAGGCCAGAGACAGAGGACACACACTTGGAACGATTTCAAAAGTTTCATCAACCAGGTTCAACGGCGGCCCTGGTGATGAAGTTGCTAAAAATTGGATCGAAAAAATGACTCGAACTTTCCGAGCCCAAGGATATGCAGATGGATGGAAACTGAGTTTCGCCATATTCCAATTAGAAGGTGCCGCACTCGATTGGTGGAACATAGTACAAAGGAAGTGGGACATGGAGGAAACTCCCAAGACCTGGGAAAATTTTGAAAAAGAGTTTAAGAAGAAGTTCATTCCACCTCTAGTTATCGAAAGGAAGGAAGCAGAGTTCATAAACTTGAAACAAGGCTTAATGAGTGTAACGGGGTATGAGGAAAATTTTTCCCGACTCCCTAAATTTACTGAGAAGATGGTCTCAACTGATGAGGAACGCAAAAGGAGGTTTGTCCAAGGGTTGAGGCTGGAATTGAAGGATGCCCTAACCCTGACTTATCAGAACAGTTATGCCACAATTGTCGAATCCGCTTGTAGAGTGGAGGAAACCAAAAACACTTTATGAGCCATGCACCAATTGAGAAGAACAAGTGTGAAGTCCCAGTCGGTATACATTCCAGGCCCACAGGGAGTAAACTTTGAGAAAAACAAAGTCCCTAGGAGAGACATATCCCGACCATTGGTTATGTTGAAGAGCTCGAGCATCATTTCGAGAGGAACGATTCGGGTTCATTGCATGCACTGTGGAAAGGGAAACCATGATGAGAAGGATTGCTGGAGGAAGGCAAACAAGTGTCTAAGGTGTGAAAGTTCTCAACATAGAATATCATAATGCCCGCTAGCTTCGCCAAGTCACTCGTCTCAAACTGGGGGTCTCAGTCGTCAGTCACCAAACCGGCTATAAAATGAGGAGTAAGTGGGGGGAGCCAACCAAGGGTGCAAGCTCGTGTTTACGCAATGGAAGATAATGAAGCCCCAGTTTCGACTGAGGCCATTGAAGGTACCCTCTCTATTTTGGGTAAACTAGCTAAAGTTTTGATAGATCCTGGTGCTTCTCATTCTTTTGCTAGTTAGTCCTTTCTTGAAAATGTGGAAGATAAGATAGAGAACTTACCCTATAAGTTGGAAGTTAGCACTCCCACAAACGGTGCTAAAATCCTAACTGGACGAGTATGTAGAAACTGTAGGGTAAGTGTGGGGCGTGGGGAATTACCCATAGACCTAATTGCTCCACCCTTAAATGGTTATGCGGTAATACTTATAATAGATTGGCTTGCTAAAAATTATGCCCAGTTAAATTGTCATACGAAGGAAGTTAAGTTGTGTTGACCAGGGAAACCTCCGATTGAAGTGGATGTGGGAAGGAAAAGATTATCCTTATCAATAGTTGCTGGAGTCAAGGCTCGATGAATGATTTGCAAAGGAGCGACTGGAATATTGGCTTATATCTTAAATAAGCTAGTGGACCAATTAAAAGGAGAAGATATAACTATGGTCCAAGAATTCCCTGAGGTATTTCCTGAGGAACTAGTAAGTTTACCTCCGGAAAGGGAGACCGAGTTTACCATTGATCTAGTACCTGGGGCCGCATCTATTTCTTGAACCCCTTACCGTTTGGCACCGTTGGAGCTACCGGAGTTGAAGCTACAACTTGAATACTTGTTAGCTCAAGAATTCATTCAACCGAGTACCTCTCCCTGGGGAGCCCCGGTATTGTTTGTTAAAAAGAAGGATGGCTCTTTTCGGATGTGTATCGATTATCGAGCCTTAAACAATGTGACGATTAAGAATAAATACCATTTTCCCATTATTGAGGAGTTTTTAGATCAACCCCAAGAAGCAGTTGTATTTTCCAAACTGGATTTACGACAGGGGTACTACCAGTTGCGAGTGAAGAGGGAAGACATACCCAAGACAACTTTCAATACTCGATATGGTCATTATGAATTCCTAGTAATGCCATTTGGGGTGACCAATGCCCCAGCTGCTTTTATGGACCTCATGTATCGATTATTTTGGCCATATTTAGACGAGTTTGTTGTCATCTACATCGATAACATCCTGGTCTCCAGCAGGAGCATGAAAGACATTTAAGGAAAGTATTACAACTACTTAAGGAGCACCAGTTGTACGCCAAGTTTAGCAAATGTGAATTCTGGCTAAACCAAGTGAACTTTTTGGGGCACATGATTAGCAAGGAAGGAATATCCGTGGATCCATCTAAAGTCGAGACAATTCTAAACTGGAGGGTGCCAAACAATAGTACGGAAGTTTAAAGTTTCCTTGGACTGGCAGGGTACTATAAGCGTTTCATTAAATACTTCTCTAAACTTGCATCCCCTTTATTCTGCTTAACTCAGAAAGGAGTTAAGTATGAATGGAATGAGAAAACTGAATCCAGTTTTCAGGAATTGGAGAAGCGTCTGACCTCTGCCCCAATTCTTGCCCTACATGATGGAAATGATGGATTCATATTGTATACCGATGCTTCAGGAGAGGGTCTAGGATGCGTATTGATGCAAATGGGCCACGTGATTGCTTATGCATCCAAGAAGTTGAAACCTTATGAAAAGAACTACCCCACCCATGACCTAGAACTAGCTGCAGTGGTGTTTGCTTTAAAGAAATGGTGACATTACTTATATGGAGTCACTTTTGAAGTAATGTCAGATCATAAGAACCCGAAGTACCTATTCTCCCAAAAGGACCTGAATATGCGCCAACGTCGGTGGATGGAGTTTTTGGGGGATTGTGACTGTGTGACCAATTATCATCCTGGCAAGGAAAATGTGGTGGCAAAGGCACTAAGCCAAAAGATGAAGTTGGCACATATCTGGATAAAGGAGACGGAGATGTTATCGCAGGCAGAGAATTGGGAATGCGAGACTAAACCTGACCGACTTGTATTCTTCAATCTAAGGGGACAAGCTGAGTTATCCACATAGATTAAGAAGGCTTAAGAGTCAGATGAATCATTGGTAAAGAAGAAAAAGCTTGTCGCTGAAGGGAAGTTGCCGGATTTTGAAGTAGATAGTGAAGGAGTGCTGACATGTAGAGGTAGGTATCGGCTACCCCAAAATTCAACAATCACCCAAAGAGTGTTGAAGGAAGCTCACCGATCCAAGTATACGGTACACCCAAGAGGGACCAAAATGTACCGAGACCTGAAACAATGGTACTGTTCGAATAATATGAGGAGGGACATAGCGGAATACGTGGCACATTGTTTGGTGAGCCAACAGGTTAAGGCTGAACATCTGAAACCATCAGGGTTGTTACAACTATTGGAAATTCCCGAGTGGAAATGGGATCACATCACGATGGACTTTGTGACAGGACTACCTCAAACACCGAAGAATTTTGAAGCAACATGGGTGGTGGTTGATAGGTTGACCAAGTCGGCTCACTTCCTACCGATCAACGTTAAATACTCCTTAGAAAGACTGATTGTCCTATACATCCAGGAAATCATAAGATTGTATGGAGTGCCAATAACTATCGTGTCCGATAGGGACCCAAGATTCACTTCCCATTTCTGGAGGCAACTGCAAGCCGCAATGGGAACCAAATTGAACTTTAGTACAAGTGCCCACCCACAAATAGACGGGCAGTCGGAGAGAACAATTCAAAATTTGGAGGACATGCTCTGATGTTGTGTTATGGATTTTGGGGGAAGTTGGGACGCTCATTTACCTTTGGTAGAATTTGCTTACAACATCAGTTACCATTCGTCCATTAGTATGACTCCATATGAAGTACTCTATGGTAGAAAGTGTCGAACGCCCCTCTTTTGGGATGAAGTAGGAGAGAAAAGGATTTTTCCAGTTACCAGTATACCTTGGGTTGAGGAATCCATGGATAAGGTCAAACTGATAAAGCAGTGCTTACAGACAGCTCAAAGTCGACTGAAGAGTTACGCGGATCATCAGAGGAGGGATTTAGAGTTTGGAGTAGGTGACCAGATGTTCTTGAAGGCAAACCCTCACAAGGGTCTCGTCCGGCATGGCAAGAAAGGAAAACTGAGCCCTAGGTACATTGGCCCTTTCGAAGTCGTACAACGAGTCGGGCCAGTTGCGTATCAACTTAACCTACCTAGCCAGTTGGGGAAATTACATGATGTTTTCCATGTGTCACTTCTGAAGAAATACCACCCTGATCCCTAACATGTGCTAAACCATGAAGACTTACAAGTGAATGAAAAACTGATGAATGAGGAAAATCCCGTAAAAATACTAGATCGGAAAATCAAGACATTGCGAACCAGAGAGATTCCTATGGTTTTGGTATTGTGGAGAAATCATAAGGTCGAGGAAGCAACTTGGGAGTTGGAAGCAGACATGAGGGATACTTACCCAGAGTTGTTCACGGGAAATAGGAATTTCGGGGACAAATTCATTAAGGAGGGGAGATTGTGAAAACCCCAACCGTAATGGTTGAACTTTGTCTACAAAACTAACAATTTTTTGATGTCAATGTATGAGAGGGAAATAAAATAATTTATTAAATATAATTAGAAATACAATAATCTATGGGGATTGTGAAAAATAAAAGGTAATAAATGAATCCAATCATTACCAAAGAGTAACAAAATTCTTCCGGAGTAAGATCTCTAGTGAGAATACTAACATGTAGTACAACGATAATTAGGGCAGCAAAAACTGACATTAGTCTCGACATGTTTAATCGTCAGGATTTTATCCCCCTCATACAGGCAAGTTGGGACAAACAATTGAATGTTAAGGGCCTGCTTGGTTTTTATCTCAAACTGATCAGACTAAAAAAAGAGATAAACATATGGAACAGGGAGTGTTTTGGGAACATTGACACTAATTTGTTAAATGCTGAAGAATCCCTCCAGGAATCTAGATTTGATCTTAATCCCTCTGATACTGAACTTATGGAGTTAAATAGACTTAAGGCTTTACTGTTGCGAGCTCAAAAGGAAAAGGAAAAGCTGTGGAAACAAAAAGCAAAGTTGAAATGGAATAAATTAGGGGATAACAACACCCAATACTTTCACAAAGTGGTTCAAGAGAAAAATTGTAGACTTCAGATAAGTAAGATAAAAATACAGAAGGTCAATGGCTTAACTCTCAAACTGATATAAACTCTGAAGCCATTTCTTTTTTTACTAATCTGCTGCAGGAACCTAACACTGAACCTAATGATACATACTACCCACATTTTCTGAATCAAATACCTCCTATCATCTCTGATGCTGATAATAATGATCTTTCTAAGCCTGTAACTGAATCTGAAGTTGAGTTTGTTATAAAAGGCTTGAATAAAAATAGCAGCCCGGGCCCTGATGGCTTTACACCTAAATTTTTTCTGAAATGCTGGCCTATTATTAAAACTGATCTAGTCATGGCAGTTAATGATTTTCTAGATGGTACTCCTCTGCCCAAAGGAATATCTAGTACTTGGATTACTTTAATCCCAAAAAAACCCACTCCTAGTTCTTTTAATGACTTCAGACCTATCAGCTTGTCTAATGTTCTTAATAAAGTATGCTCCAAGGTGCTAATAGAAAGGCTTAGACCACATATGGACAAACTGATCTCCCCCAATCAATCGGCTTTCATGAAAAATAGGGATATATCAGACAATATCATTTATCTTCAGGAAATGATTCGTTTCTTAAATAAGAAAACTAGGACTCCTAACTGTATTCTCAAACTGGACTTGCAGAAAGCTTTTGATAGAGTGAATTGGCACTTTTTGAGAAGCATTTTGCTGAAATTTGGTTTTCAAGGGAAATTCCTGCATGCTGTTATGTCTAACCTTTCTCAAGCTTACTTTTCTATTCTTATCAATGGTAATCCTGTTGGTTTCTTTAGGGCAACAAGAGGGATTAAGCAAGGTGATCCCCTTTCCCCCTCCCTGTTTAATATATTTTCTGAAGCATTCTCTAGATCTTTATCCTTTATTTTTCAGAACAATAAACTTGCATACTATCAGATACCTTCTTCAATTACTGCTGCTACACATCTTATGTATGCAGATGACACCATTATTCTTATGCAAGCTTCTAAAGCTAATCTAGTTAGAATTAAGGCTTTTCTGGATGTGTTTGAATATACTTCTGGCCAGAAATTTAACTTCAACAAGTCTGATTTCTATATTAGTAACAGGGCTTCACTTGGAAAAATAAATCAGACGAGGACTATTCTAAAAATGAAGCAGGGTTCATTACCTTTTCAGTACCTAGGTTGCCCAATTTTTACAGGAAGAACCCTCACTAGGTATTTCCAACCTCTAATGGAGAAATATGATAAAAAACTTCAAAACTGGAAAAATCTGTGGCTAAGTTCAGGAGGCAAACTAGTTTTGATTCAATCCTGCTTGTATTCAATGCCTCAACACCTTTGGAATGTGACCAAACCACCTAAATCAGTAATCAAAAACTTAGAAAAATGACTTTCTAGGTTTCTATGGGGTGAGACTGATGGAAAAAGGAATAAAGTCTGGAAAAAATGGACTCACTTAGCTACCCCTATCTCCAGCTGTGGTTTAGGCTTTAGATCAATCAATGATATCCTAGAGGTATGCTCACTAAAGCTGTGGTGGAAAAGTCAAATTGTAAACTCATTATGGGCAAAATTGTTATGGTCACTTCCTGAGTCTCATAAAAAATCTGTTACATGGAAAATGATTTGTTCAGTTAACCAGTTTGCTGAACAACACTCCTTAGTAATTCATGGTAAAGGGCTGTGTAACTTCTGGACTTCAAACTGGGGCAACATTGGACCACTTATTGGTCATGTTCCTCAACATATCTCTGCTCCAATTCTGCACTTCACAGTGGCTGATTTTATCCTCAATAAGTCTAACATTCTGCCACTTATTTGCCCTTATTTAGGAAATGATACTCTCTCCTTTTTATAGGAAGCTAAAATTGAAGACACAAGGGAGGATAGGCTTATCTGGAAACCAGATCCAATTGGTAATTTCACATCTAAATCTGCATATCATACCATAACTGGTTCATCAGGTAATTCTTTGATTTTCAAACTTTTATGGCACAGAGTTTTACCAAAAAAGATATCTATTTTTGCTTGGAGGATGTTCCAATCTTTACTTCCATTTGATAATGTCCTCATTACATGTGGGTTTAGTCTTGCCTCAAAATGTTCTTGCTGTTGCCATAGAGATTCTCTTGAACATTTTTTTATAAAATGCACCCTGGCTAAATCTGTATGGAGATATATGGCTTCTTTGGTTAATTTTAATCTACCTGAACCTCAAACCTTAACCCAAACCTTCTTCACCTTTTGGAATACTAGTGATTTGCCTAAGGCCTTCCAGCTACTTTGCCATATCATCCCTACCATCACTTGCTGGTGCCTTTGGAAATCTAGGAACAGATTCCTCTATGATCAGATTCCTCTACTTGCTGACTACATCATTAAGGAGTCTATAGACACTATTAGGCTAGCTATGTTCTCTAACCCTTCTTATCTGAAATGCACATGTAGCATGCCTCAGTTCATAAAGAATCTATTCCCACTGTCAAGACCTCCTCCAAAACCAATCATTAGACTTGTTTCATGGGATAGACCTCCACAACATTACACAAAAATTAACACTGATGCATCGTGGTTCCCAGATAGGGCTTCTGTTGGGGTAATTATTAGGGATTGCACTGGTTCACCTTCACTGGTTAAATCGGTTTCCATCTCTGCTAATTCATCCTTGCATGCTGAAATACTTGCAGTAAAAATTGCTTGTCAGTCCTTTATCAACCTGAATGCCTCGATTATTATTGAGTCTGATTCTTTACTTGCTGTTAAGATGATTTGTGAGCCTTATACTGCTAATTGGACACTTTTTGATGAGGTTTATAAAATTCAAATGCTTCTGTGTGGTGCTACTCTTAAGTATGTTCCTAGGGAAGGTAATTTGGTTGCAGATGCAATAGCAAAACATCATCATGATGCTCATAAAATTTCTTTGGACCTTAATAACCTACCTCTGCAAATCCAGGGCCTCATTGCCCTTGATAGATCACAAATACCCCAAATTAGAACCCCTTTACATGACTTGAGATAGGATTGATACTGCTGATGGCTTGATTTTATCTTTGCAGGTCACTTCTCACTGAATTCAACTTGCTGTCCTGATGATTATACTTGGTGGCCACTGCTTTGGCCAGCTGACTGTGGACCTCTCCTCCGATGATGACTCTTGATTCTGAGCCACTACTGCATTGCTGATGCTACACTGCTGCACCGTTTACTCAGCTACACTACTGCAGTTATCCACTACACTGCTTGGCAATGTCTCATACTGATAGTGCACTGAATCCATGTTAGTTGCCTGGCCAAAATGCGAATTCACACGGGGTGTGGAGATTCGTAGCTTTGGAAACGCAACTAACATAACTGGATCTTCGCCAGTTCATGTACAGTCTCTAGATTAGGATTACTTTTGCGGGCAATGACGTTGCCTTCTTGTAAAATCAACCTTCTATACTCTGTTTCCTATTAGCTTGGGGCGCCATATATATATATACCCCCACCCTCGGGTGTTCGTATTAAAAAAAAACAAATTGAGAGAAGATATGGTTAGAAGGATATGAGATAAAAGAGGAAATGTGGTTTTGAAATGTTGGATAATTTTGTATATATATTTATGTATCTATATAAATATATATATATATATATATATATATATATATATATATATATATATATATCGAGCCATTTATAGCCGGTATATTACCACTATACATATATTGACTAATTGTAGTTAAATGCTAAGAGTTAATGTTATTAAAGAAGATGTAAAAACACATAGTAAGAATAGTGCCATCAATAATTATTTCTTTCAAAATTTCTAAATTGAACAATTTATATATATGATAATGATAATAGATATGTATATATATAATAAGTAAATGAATAAATCAAAAGGAATTACCAGGAAGAAGATATATATTTTATGTATTGATATATATATATATATATATACTAATAATAGCAATAAATAAATAAATAAGTAAATGAGTAAAGGAAACTAAGGGGAAGAAGGAATGGACAGCTAATAGCAATAAATAAATAAATAAGTAAATGACTAAAGGAAATTTAGGGGAAGAAGGAATGGACTGTGGACGTAAGAATTTGATCCAAAGTAATTTTGGCAAGTGAAATTACTAGGAGAAAGCAACGGCGGACGTAAAGAATTTTATCTAAAGTAATTTTGGAAAATGGAATTATTGGAAAGAAGAAATGGATGGCGGATGTGAAAAAGTTGTCCAAAGTAATTTTTGGCAGGTGGACGTAGGATTACAGGATAAAATTTCAGGTAAGTAGGTGTCAGAACCTATGTTTTTATCTAGTATAAATACTAGATCCCCAGTTCTTACCTTCTCACACAACCTTTAGAAAAATTTCTTACCAAAGAATAGTGGTGAGCAATGGTAAAGCGGAGACGGAAGTTGCCCAAGCCCAAGTCCAACCAAAGTGAGTGTTTGCATTGTCTTTGCATGAATTGAAGTGAATATATATATATGTGTGTGTGTGTGTGTGTGTGTGTATATAATTATCTTGTATGTGTACAGGAACCTCTTGAACCCCTGCCCTCGAACCCCTACTGAAACTACCTCTTGAACCCCTGCTATACCTTTACCTCTCAAACCCCTGCGGAAACTACCTCTCGAACCCCTACGGAAACTACCTCTCGAACCCCTACGGAAACTACCTCTCGAACCCCTGCTATACCTTTACCTCTCAAACCCCTGCTAAACAGTACCTCTCGAACCCCTGCTAAACCATTACATCTCGAATCCCTGCTAAACCTTTACTTCTCGAATCCCTGCTAAACCTTTACCTCTCGAACCCCTGCTAAACAGTACCTCTCGAACCCCTGCTAAACAGTACCTCTCAAACCCCTGATAAACCTTTACTTGTCAAATCCCTACTAAACCTTTACCTCTCAAACCCCTGCTAAACAGTACCTCTCGAACCCCTGCTAAACCTTTACCTCTCGAACCCCTGCTAAATATTACCTCTCGAACCCCTGCTAAACCTTTACTTCTCGAACCCATGCTAAACCTTTACTTCTCGAACCTCTGCTAAACCTTTATCCCTCGAACCTACTTAAAACTTCACCCCTCGAACCTACTTAAAACTTCACCCCTCGAACCTACTGAAAAACTTCACCATTTGAACCTTACCCCTCGAATTATTGCTATTGAAACCGTTACTCCCTCAAACTCACCTCTTGAACCTTACCACTTGAACTAGTACTACTGAAACCGTTACCCCTCGAACCAGTACCACTGGAACCTTGCCTCTCGAACCACTTACCACTTGAACCTTCTCCACTTGAATTCTTTACTCGAACCCCCTGTACTCAAACCCAACTACTCAAACCCCTGTACTCAAAATACATACTCGAACCTGTACTCGAACTCCATTATAAAAGGACATACCTATTAAACTTAAATTGATAATATATACTGACTATTAAACTGAGTGTGTATATTGCTGTGTTCAATTATCGTGAAAGTGAGTTATGAACTGCTCCGATATTTTTCTGTGAATGATCGGCTTGTACTTTATCTTGTCGTGTCAAACGTGAATTATCTGCTACCTGATTACCTGTCTCTAATTTTGGGGGGTTCAACACAATTGTAGTTCGGTCGAAGTCGGTGGGGAACAGTATTGACCGGACCATCTGATTAGACTGGCTACTCGTGGAGTTTCTGGTATGCTAGCATTACCCACTGTACTGTACTGATACGAGCTCGTAACTGAACATCTGATTGGGCGTGATTGTCGAGACTGAATTCTGAACTGATAGCCTTTGGGCACTACTGAAAGGTTGTGCCCTGTATGTTAGTCAGAGTTGCCACATAGGCCCTTGACAGCAACTTGACACTTACCACCCGTATCCTTTTACTATGTGCTAGGACATATGTGGCTATCTATTATTTGATATTCTGTGATCACTAAAACTCAACTGGGTAAATACTGGAAATGAAACCTCACTAAGAAAGGAGCTTACCCTAGTTAAACAACCTTTTTCAGGGGAAGAAGAACTGTAAGAGAAAAGCACCTTGATGTCTTTGCTTATTTTGAGAGAGATCTTGGATGAACCTTAACATGGATTTTGAATTTTTAATAGTTAGATGAAACATTCATTTAACACTTATACTAATACTTTCACTGTAATAGTAATTTAGGGTTTGAATGGTCTAAATTGCTTTCGCATATAATTTATCTGCTTGTTACTGTTATCATTTCCGGTAGCACGACCAAACCCAACCCGACACTGTGTGGTGGGTCGGGATGTTACAATGGTGGTAGAATGTGAAGTTGTTCTGGTAGAAGATCTCGGTTTACCTCCGATCATCCCCATGTCCGACTTTAAGGGCAGAGGAACAAAATATGTATGGCAGGGTGGATATGTATAGAAAAAAATATTTTCCTATTTTTTTATATGGAACGGGACTAATAAATAATTTTTTTAAAAAAATACTCTCGTATTCCTCATAAATTTCAACCTGAAGGGGTGAACCGAAGTTAACTGCTGTGGTGACAGAATGGATGCCAACGTGTTATCCGATTGATTCTTGTGTGTGGTACCTCTTCAATCATAATAATCACTGCAACATCGTGATTTTGAATCATTGAGTGATGCGATTTACAGAATTCGGAGAGGAAAGGATTGTGTTAGGAAGGATTTGGGAAGAAGAAAATTTGGTAAGGATTTTCGATTCGGGTGTGATTGGTTTTTGTTTCTATATTTTGCAAAAAAGATCCTCATAATTTTGGAATCTTTTAAATGTACCCTAAAAGTGAAGCATTTATATTGTGACCCTAAAAACTATAGAAATGAGGTTTGTCAAAACTTGATCTAATGGGAGAATTTCTCCCAAATTTGAGTTGCTAATATGATCAAATGTAGTTATTGTTGTTTTAAAAATAGCTTAATTGGTAATTTAATCACTTGTTCAACCAATTTTTTACACTCTCTCTGTCTCATTTCAAACTGGATTTAACTACTTATATAGTCAAACTTCTTATTTGTGACCATAAGATTGAATTAGTATACAAGTATAAATACTATTGAGTATTGCCTTATTAAATTCGTCATAATATATATTTTTCAAATATCAAATTTTAACAAGTTTTAGTTATTCTTAATAAAAGATTTAAGAATCAAATATTTTTGAGTCAACTAATAAAAGTCAACTAGAAGAATATTAGTTTGAAGATGGTGTATCACATAAATCTGAGAAGGTGAAATTATATATTTCAAAAAATTTTATATATACACCCTCATCAAAATTATATTCTTCTACTAGCAATTAGATTGAATAAAGGATAAATATTAAAATTAAATGAGGAGAAAAAAAATTTGTACTACAACTTAACTGAACTATGTGAAAAAGTAAAAGTAAAATCTTCTATAATTCATACTAAAAGAGCAACTTCTTAGTTAAGTGACATCTCCGCATTTAACCACATCACATTCACAACTTTTTGACAAGTGGCACTCCCAAAACTTGTTACTTCAACTTTGAAAACAAGTATAGTACTCCAATTTATTTACTTTTCAACTCCAATATACTTTTCAACTCCAAATTGAGTATGACATTATTTACTTTTCAACTCCAATATATTTTTTGGAAGCGTCTGTCTCTTGAAAGACGGTCTTTCCATAATTTATGGAAAGATCAAGGTTTAAACTATAAATTAGAATAACTCAAAATAAAATTTTTGGGTTGCAGTAATCGAGTCATAAACTTATAACTACTGCACATTGCATAATAAAATTTTAATATTGCAACCAAAACCTTTTACCTTTCTATTATTCTAATTCAATACCGTCTTTCCATATGCTTATAGAAAGACAATTTTTCCCAAGACTTTGCCTTCTTGGAAACTGATGATTATTAATGCAGTAACTCTACTAAAAGAGTAAATTATTGGCCAAGTGACACCTCCACCTTTAATTTTTTTTAATAATAATATTAATTATTTTAAATACTGCATCGTGTGTAATTATCATATAATCCCTCTGGTACACCCGCGGGTGTACCCTAGTGGTTGGGAGTTGGGTGGGGTTTGGAAGAGTCCTAGGTTCGAAGCTTGGCCGCCACCGTGTGGGAATGTCCTGAGTCAACTTGGCCTTCGGGCCAAGGGTTGCTTGGGCTTCCTGGTGGGCACCGAGTGTGGGCCGGGCCGATGGTCCTGGTGCTGGGCTACCGTGACTTACCTCTCACATGATGGCTGTGGTATTGGATGGTGTGGGCTGCTGAGGGCGAGCAGTGATCGCCATATAATCCCTCTGTTTTACTATATTTGGCACCATAGGTTTATGTATTGTTATTTTTGTAAGTTGAAATGTATGGTGGGAATTGAGTGAGGAAAGTAAAAGTTTAATAAGTGGTTGATGATGATATACTTTTTGCCATAAAAGGAAATGTGATAAATTTAAAAAATATATACAAAAATGGTAAATGTGTCAAACTTTAAAATACAGAGAGAATATATAATAAAAAATTATTACTTATTAATGCTATTTTTAAATTATTTTCCTTCATAAATTCGTGTATCAGTACATGATGTTATCTAGCTTAAATTCCAAAATACAGACGACGTGAAAAATTGAAAAGTAAAATTTAAATCCCAAATCCCATAACATGTGGTTATGTTTATGGTTTATGAATGACGCAGATGATCTGATCTGATCATTTTTAACCTACGTAAGGGTAGTTGCCTCTTTAATTATGTTCATTTTTCAACTGAAATGAAATACTCCCTCTGGTCCACTATATATGGTCTCTTTAAATGGGCACTTAGTTTTTTGAAAAGAGAAAAGAGTGGTGGAGATTTAATTAAAAGTGTAAAAACTAAAATAGGTGGATGAAAATAACCTAGAACTTGCTAAAAGGGGAAGGAGACAAAATAAAAAAACAATCTATTTATGAAAAGAGGACAATAATTAGTGGACCAGAGGGGAGTACTATTTGAAAAGGTTGACAGAATATTTATGTAGAATATTCCCTATCTTTCGTAATTTATGACGACGGGGTGCACCTTTCTAAGCAGGTTATGAGTTTCATGAATCATGCGTCATAAATGTAGTTCAGTCATACCACACTGTTTTATTTGTATCTGCATCTTGTTGGGTGATTGACACTCGTGCGGCACAATTTAAAAATACATAAAGTCTTGTTTTACGTGAGATTAAAATTTTTTTTATTTCCAACATGCAATATAATTTTTTGGTCATCAAAGTTAATATCGTGTTTGTTCAGCAAATAACAAATGTAAAATGATTTGTTTGGTTCCCAAGGTAGTTTTCAAGTGATTGTGGGGATCAAAAGATGGTATACGTTCATATGTTAGAGACCAATAAAATCATTTAGACTTTATGCAATCCAATCTTTAGGTCATAATTTATTGTGCAATTATAAGAAATTTTATTTAAAATGGATTTTAAAAAAAATTTGCTATACTTTTTGACACTATTTTCTATCAAAGTTTGACCGTATATTTGAATAGACATATGAAACATAATATTATCATGTGTGATATTGTTGAATTCGTCGTACCATTATTATAGGTAGCTAAACATATTAATTGTTGAACATGTGTCTCGAACGATGTAAACTGTATGAGAGAAATTCTCAGTTGACCAGATCTTCAATTTACTCCCAATCTTGTCAATCGGCTTCTCACATTCTAACTTTCTCCACTTAGTATGTGAAATAGGCAATCCCAAGTAATGCAAGCGGAACTCACCTATTCCGACCTCCATATGTCTGCTATCATTTGGTTTTCCTCTTCATCCATACATGAGAAGAAGACCTGAGACTTTTTTACACTGATAGAATGCCCTGAAACCTGCATAAATTTTCAAGACATCTTTTAACTCCTTATGTTGATTTCTTATTAGCCCCACAAAAAATAAGCACATTATCAGCAAACATGAGTGACTGTATTCCCAGTCTTTGGCATATTTGATGATACTCTATCTCTCAATTTCTGAATCTACTCTAGCAATATGGAAAAGTATTCCATGCTTAGAAGAAATAGTTGGGGTGAGAAGGGATCCCCCTGCTTGACCCCTCTCTTCCCCTCAAATGTTTCATTAAACCTTCCATTAAATGCTAAGCAGAACTTTAAAGACATAGTGCATTTTCTGATCCATTCAATCATTAAACTAGGGAATCTTAAAGCCTCCAAACAACTAATAAGAAAATCCTAGTCTATAGAGTCGAATGCCTTACTAATGTTCACCTGAATCAAACAACTATTTTTCATACTTTTGAAGCCATATTTCTGTATTAGCTCATGAGTAAGTAACATTTTATGTGCAATGTGCCTACCCCTCACAAATGCACTTTGATTATAGCTAATCAGCTTAGGTAAGAACTCAGCAATCCTTTACATAGAATCTTAGTTATAGTTTTATATACCACAAAACGGCAAGTTATGAGTCTATAATCAGAGGGTACCTGTGGATTTTGTATTTTAGGAATCAGTGCTATCACAGCTTCACTCAGTTTTCCAGGGATGTGCTCTCCTTTGAAGAAACTCTGAATTGCAGAGTGAAACTCCCACCTACTATGTCCCAAGCCTCTTTGAAAAAACTGCTAGTGAAGCCATCTCTTCCAGGACTTTTCTTTGAACTTATCCCTTTTAGTGCCTTTTTTATTTCATCCTCTAATACTGCTCTTGTCATTTTCACATGTTGCTCAACTATTAGTCTTTCTCTCATCTCTGCTAGTTTTCCATCAATTTTTCTTGTTCTAATTTTCACCCTAAGCTGACTTTTAAAATGCTTCAAGAGTTCCCCCTCAATAACCTCCTTATCATCCATAACTCTCCCATCTATAGTCAAATTGACTATGTGATTCTGGTACTGCATTTTCCTCATTGAGGCATAAAGACACTTGAGGGTCTGTCTCTTTCCCCAAGCCATAATATTTTTTTATTTCTGCTGTAAAAACTGAAACTCTGCTTCTAAGAGTTTGTAAGACTCATATCTAGCTTATGTTTCTATTTCCTGCTTTTCTATTCTCCCTGGATCACCATTTAATATCTCATGAGCTTTCCTCAATTTCTCAGTTGCCTCCTGAACTCTTTTGCTTATATATGAGAATTCCACTTCGTCCAGCTTTGAAAGTGGAAGTTGCAGGTACTGAAGCTTCTGTGACAGTTCGTGCATACTGCTCCATTCCATCATTCCCCAGTTTGCTTTAATGATTTTTTCAAATAATGGTTAGAGAGACCACATGTTGAATTACTTGAACTGCTTCTGAATTCTTCCAGCATTGGCATTCACATTCAATAACAGTGGAAAATGATCTGACATATTCTCAGCCTTGATTTCACAGTACACATCCTGAAGAGCACTCATCCACTCTTGATTTATAAGGCTTATATCTATCTTTCTAAATATTCTATCCTCAACTTCTCTTATATTACTCCATGTGAACTTTGGTCCCACGGTTCTCATTTCCACCAAATTTAGCTTCTCCATCACTTCCTGGAAATCCTCATTCTTCTCCAGTTCTACTTTAATTCCTCTCATTCTATCCTCTAACTCCAAAGGAGAGTTAAAGTCCCCTATTTTCAACTAGGTCTTGTTTCTGTTCCCCGCCCCTATCAAATAACTCCTCAATTTCATTCCTTTTTAGCAGAATTATGGCCATAGACCACTGTAAGGAATTCCTCCATATTTTTTGCTTTAATTTTCCAGCTCAGGTCCAACCATTGATCTCATTTACTGATTAGTGCCACTTCAAAATAATACAATCTCCATCCCACCCATATCCTTCCTCTTTTATCCATTTCCCCATTTGACAAAAAATTCCATCCCAGTACAATGCCGTCCCATAAATTTTTTTTGTTTTTAGTTTGGTTTCCAATAGGCATATCATTTTCACCTGGTTGATCAGGAAAAAATTCTTGATGCACCTATGTTTCCCTTTTATATTCAGGCCTCTCACATTCCAACATACAAGGTTACTCTCTACCAAGATGTTCTGCCAAAAGATTCCCCTGATCCCCCATTCTTCCACTAGAACATGCTTTCTGAGCATCTTCAACTTGTACATCTCCTTTGCTCTGTTTCTCCTGAATTCCCCTTGTTTCACTGGTGCCTTCTAATTGAGTTACATCATCTTTGGTAATCCCAGAAATGCCACCATCAAGTAGCTGGCCTTTGCCACTTTCCTGCACTTTCATTGTTTGAGCTTCAACCTTCTTGATAGGTATATAGTCCAGCTTCATTTTACCCTCAGTTTTAATCCCCTCTTTTCTCTTACAAATTTCTTCACTGTGTCCAATCATACCACATCTTGTACAATTCTCTGGCCTCCATTCATACCTTAATTCCTGGTGCACAACGGTCTTGTTTTCATTCATGTACAAAATCTTATCAGGCAATTTTCCTCCTATTTTGATTTTGACCTAAATTCTTGCATAAGCCAATCTATCATTCTTCATAGTAGACTTATCTAAAAAAAATGGGCTTATCCAGGGACTTATTGTTGTGCGGAATGGAGAAAGAACAGAAAATATGAACGAAAATAACAAGACACAAGATTTACGTGGTTCACCAATTTGGCTACATTCACGGGAGACGGATTCACTATAATAGGTAGCAGGTTACAGACGCCAAGAAATTGGCCAGATTTCTACCTATCTAAGTGCAGAACAGAATTAATTTTTATAGAGAGAAGAGAGACACTTTATATATTGTCTCCACTAAACCCTAACAAACTGGGATTGGAACAAAACACAATTTGGCCCAAATCAACATCAGTCCAAATTGGAATTGGAATTATATTCTTATCATAATTGTAGATGTAGTTGTATTCCAGGCCAGGGTCGCAGAAGCGGCTATTACAGTATTCAAGGCATACCAACAAATCTCCACCTTGACTTGAATCCTCAAAGTAGAAAACTCCAGATGCACCATTACAGTGCCAGATGAGTAGACTTCGCCCTCCACTCCCGGGACTGCCCATAGAGCACCTAATCAGCTCTGATGTTCAGCAAGTCCAAACAATGTTGAAACTTGCTATGTGGAACAGGTTTGGTGAACATATCAGCGGGGTTGTCAGCAGTTCCCACTTTCTTCACCCTGATTCTCCTCTCACTCCTCAGGAAATGATATCTGACATCAATATGCTTGGTCCTCTCATGATGGACCTGATCCTTGGCTAGGCAGATTGCACTCAAACTGTCACAGTACACAGTAGCCTGATCATGATGTAGACCAAGATCACTAACTAGCCCTTTCATCCATATTCCCTCCTTTGCAGCCTCTGTCAGAGCCATGTACTCTGCTTCCGTAGTAGACAATGTCACTGTAGGTTGCAAAGTCACCTTCCAACTAACCACAGAACCTCCCAAAGTGAATACATAACCAGTCATCGATCTCCTCGTGTCAACATCACCAGTATAATCAGAATCCGAGTAGCCTGTAACTAAGCACTCGGTATCACCTCTATAAATGAGACCCACATCAGACGTACCTCTAAGATACCTGAAGATCCTCTTCACAGCTTGCCAATGTTCCTTTCCCGGTTGGCCCATGAACCTGCTCACAACACTGACTGTCTGTGCTAAATCTGGCCTCGTGCAAACCATAGCATACATCAAGCTCCCCACCGCGCTGGCATAAGGAACCCGAGACATATACTCCCTCTCCTCGTCTGACTGAGGAGCAAACATAGTGGTGAGATGATATTTGCAGCACTAGGAGTGTCTATAGGCTTGGCTGTAGACATGCCAAACCTAGCCAACACTTTCTGAATGTAGCCTTTCTGTGACAAGAAAAGCTTCCGCTGACTTCGATCCCTAAGAATCTCCATTCCTAGTATCTTCCGAGCTGCACCCAGATCCTTCATCTCAAACTCAGCACTAAGAAGTCCTTTCAACTTCTGAACCTCGTGCTTACTCTTTGCGGCTACCAGCATGTCATCTACATAAAGCACCAGATAGATGAATGACCCATCTCTCAACCTGCTGTAGTAGACACAACAGTCATAAGCACACCTCGTATATCCCAGCTGAAGCATGTAACTGTCAAACTTCTTGTACCACTGCCTCGGAGACTGCTTAAGCCCATATAAGGACTTCTTCAACTTGCAAACATATTTTTCCTTTCCAGGAACTTGGAAACCATCTGGCTGAGTCATGTATATCTCTTCCTCCAACTCTCCATGTAGAAAAGCGGTCTTCACATCAAGTTGTTCAAGCTCCAAATCCCGATGTGTCACTATAACTAGCAACACCCTGATGGAAGTGTGTCTGACCACTGGTGAGAAAATCTCATTATAGTCTACCCCCTCCCTTTGACTGAAACCTCTTGTAACAACTCTTGCCTTGTACTTGACTCCCTCTGCAGGTGATATTCCTTCCTTCTTCTTGAAAACCCATTTGCAACTGATTACCTTTCTCCCTTGAGGCTGTTGAACCAAATCCCATGTCTGATTCTTCTGGAGGGACTCCATCTCATCTCCCATTGCAGCAAGCCATTTATCAGCATCAGTACCTGAAACAGCTTCTCTGTAAGTGGATGGCTCATGAGTATCCACCTCCTCAGCAACTTGTAGTGCATAACCCACCATATCTTCAAACCCATATCTCTTGGGCGCCCCAACTCCAACCCTCCTGGGTCGATCCTGAGCTAAACTGCGGACTGTAGCTCCTGATGGTTGAGAATCTGGTGGTGGAGATTCCGGTATCTCAGATTCTGTCTATGGCTCTTGATTCACCTCAAATTGTTCCAATCTATTTTCACCTTGAGTGACTTCAAACTCCACCTGTTTATCAACTCCACTAGTTTCTGGCACAACTGTGGGCTTCACCATAGATCTAAGCAAAGAATTTTCATCAAAGACAACGTCCCTGCTCAGAATAACCTTCTTCTCAGACGGAGACCATATCCTGGAGCCTTTAACTCCATCTCCATAACCCACAAAGACACCCTTCTTGGCTCGGGGCTCTAACTTACCATCACTAACATGATAATAAGATGTACAACCAAAAACTTTTAACTTGGAGTAATCAACAACTTTACCTGACCACAACTCCATAGGTATTTTGCACTCTATACCCGTGTGAGGCCCGCGGTTGATCAGGTAACAAGCTGTACTCACCGCCTCTGCCCAGAATCTTGTTTCCAAACCAGCATTAGAGAGCATGCACCTCGCTCTCGCCAGCAATGTCTGATTCATCCGCTCAGCTACGCCATTCTGCTGTGGCGTATTCCTGACTGTATGATGACGAGCAATCCCTTCATCCCTACAAAACCGATCAAACTCAGACGAGCAGAATTCCAGCCCATTATCAGTTCGAAGCCTCTTGATCTTCTTCCCGGTCTGATTCTCCACCAAAGCTTTCCACTCCTTGAACTTCGAGAAAGCTTCACTCTTATGTTTCATCATGATAACCCAAGTCATCCTTGAGTAATCATCTATCAGAGAAACAAAGTACCTGTGACCTCCCAATGACTCAACTCGGGAAGGTCCCCAACAATCAGAATGGATGTAATCCAATGTGCCCTTTGTTCTATGAATCGCCTTAGGAAACTTGCTGCGGTGATGCTTCCCAAAGACGCAATGCTCACAGAAGTCCAAGCTCTTGATCTTGTGGCCACCAAGAAGATCATACTTCGACAGAATCTGCATCCCTCTTTCACCCATGTGACCAAGCCTCATATGCCATAACTTAGTCATATCATCCTGGTAAACCTCCGAAGATGCAACATTAACAGAATCCATAACCGTGGAACCTTGTAGAAAATACAAAGTACCATGCAGAACACCTTTCAGAGCCAGCCTAGAACCTTTGCAGACACGTAGAACTCCATCACTCCCTGAGTAGACGAAACCCTTTCTATCCAACGTAGGAAAAGAAATCGGATTCTTTGTCATCGATGGAACATGCCTGACATCGTTCAAAGTACAGAAACTACCATCATGCGTCCTGATCTTGATTGAACCAATCCCAACTACCTTGCACGCAACACCATTTGCCGTAGTAATGATGCCCTCAGCTTGCTCATAAGTTGAGAAATAATCTCTCCTTGGGCATATATGGTAGGATGCCCCAGAATCAAGAAACCACGCATTAGAATGATTATTTTGCCCAGTAACAGCTAGAGCAAAATCATCTTCAGAACTGAAATCCCCTTCAGCCACAGCAGCAGTACCAGATGTACTCCCAGATTTACTAGCCTTCTTCGGACACTCCTTTTTCCAATGCCCCTTCTCCTTACAGTAGTTACAAACATCATTGGCCTTGGGACCCTTTGAAGATGACTTCTTGCCCTTCTTCTTATTACCGGTTTCCTTGCCTTTTGTGTTTCCATCACTAGCAAACAAGCCAGTGGCCTGACTTTCTGTACCTGTACTGTTTGCCTTATGTCGCAACTCTCTACTATGGAGAGAGGATCTTACTTCCTCCAAAGACACAGAATCTTCCTGCATTCAGAAACCGAAGAGGCATTGTTTCAGAAGCAACTTGTTGGTTAGAGATTTCGTCATATACAAACTCTCCAACTTCAGCCACAGTTGTGCAGCAGTCTCCTGATCTGAGACCTCGGTGATGATTTCGTCCGCGAGACACAACATAATCGTCGAGTGTGCCTTTTCTTCCAGACTCACAACATCGCCAGAACTGCTCGCGAAATCCTTCGTCAGCGGAGTCCACAAACCTTGCTGTTTCAGTAAAACTCGCATCTTGATCTGCCATAAACTGAAACTGTTTCTCCCGGTAAACTTGTCGATATTCACGTTCAACCCATACATCTTTCTCCCCGATCAGCTCCGATCTGATGAGCCCAGAATCCGATATACTCACTACGGATATCGCCGGAAAAAGAAACCGCTCTGATACCAGTTTGTTGTGCGGAATGGAGAAAGAACAGAAAATATAAACGAAAATAACAAGACACAAGATTTACGTGGTTCACCAATTTGGCTACATCCACGGGAGACGGATTCACTATAATAGGTAGCAGGTTACAGACGCCAAGAAATTGGCCAGATTTCTACCTATCTAAGTGCAGAACAGAATTAATTTTTATAGAGAGAAGAGAGACACTTTATATATTGTCTCCACTAAACCCTAACAAACTGGGATTGGAACAAAACACAATTCGGCCCAAATCAACATCAGTCCAAATTGGAATTGGAATTATATTCTTATCATAATTGTAGATGTAGTTGTATTCCAGGCCAGGGTCGCAGAAGCGGCTATTACAGTATTCAAGGCATACCAACACTTATAATTTTTTTGACCAGGCTCGGCTGCCAGGAAACCACATGCAAACCTAGCATCTGAATCCAGACAGGCACTACTTCTGGCTCATCCATACTAAAATATTTTGACCAAGGCTTGATAATTATGGGTATGTTATCAAAGAAGACTATCCCCTTTTCAATAATTTCATCACAAAAAGTTTTACTTAGGAATTTTATCATGAAAATACCTTAATCCAGCAGCCATATTTTTGATACCTTGTTTCCCCCAGATTCTAAGAAAAAACCCTTCCATAATCTTGAATGGAGGATGACATCCTATCGGCCTGCACATAACAGTCGAGTTCCACTGTTTCTCGCTCTCCACCACTTCCTCCATTGTTATCTCTCCCATTAGGGTTATGTCGATCTCCACTGGTTTGTAGTATCAGACTCCTATTTGCTCTGAATCAAACACCGAGCTCCAATTCTTCTTTTCAAGTCCTTCTTCTTCTTTGTCTCCCCATTCCAGCTTCCTGCCCTCCTTTTCCAACTTTTTTGGAGTGATTACAACCGATTCGAGGCTTACTGCAACTTCTCTCATAAGCCCACAATCAATTTCCTCCTCCGATTCATACTCAATTACCTTCTTCTTCCCCTTAATTTCCACACTGTGTAAAACCCCTTTTAAAACCTCTTCTCTCTCTGCTTCCACATCCTTCCTTAGGCTTCCCTTTCTATGAGCTTTCCCCTTATTTCTACTGCTTGATTTCCCCATGGTGGCAAACTCCAATGAAGTTACCCAATTTGAGAAGTTGAAAGTTTGAAGATACACATAGTCAGTGTGTTTTCACCCCTAGAACAAGAGAAAGAATGAGAGCATTCAGGTTTTACCCCATTATACATTGCTTCATTCAAAATACACGATATTTATTATTCTTACCTAAATATAAACATCTAAAATAAATTATTTTTTCAGTGAAATATTGGAATGTGCTAGTACATGTTCTCAAGTAACCCATACTGGTACCTATGTGCCTGTTTTCCAATGGTGACATATCCATCTAATCACTACATTGGAAAGGATCACGTTCCTCATAAATATTTATATGTCATACTTGCAATGTATCAGGAATAATGAGATATTTTTTAACTAAATTTAATCAAGCAATCAAATTTTATACTACTTATTTTATATAATTATGAATAAGTAGTATATAAAATTTTATTTGGTGAAAAAATAAAATTTATTTATTGATATTTGACTTCGATTACATATTACTCTAACTTTACATTTAATTTATTTCATTTGAAAAATATAAACATAAAGCCGTAGTTAAAAGTATAATTATTAAATATTTTAAAATTAAAAATGAAATGGAGTTTCATAAACAAATTAAAAAATTATATTTTTGTTTTGTTAAATAAAATTAAATTATTAATATATATATATACACTCCCCCCGTTCCAATATAAATTGCTTAATTACTTTTTCATGGTCTTCAATGAACATGTTTGACCGTAAATATCTCTAGTAACATATAATAGCGTCACATAAAAAATTGATATTTAAAAAATAAATGTTAAGATGAATCTAACAAGATCTCATATGATATTTTTATACTATACAGATCAATTTATATTTACGGTCAAAGTTTACAAAGTTTGACTTCCAAAAAGCAATTAATCAATTTATAGTGGGACAGAGGGAGTATATATATTCAATTATTTTAAATCATGCATCGCAAGGGTGTCTGCAAGAGGTACGTGCGACGTCGGTAAGCCAGACATACGTGCGACGTTGGTCATTTCATGTCTGCGATATGTATGTGCGACGTCGATATCAAAAACAACCGACGTCGGTCATGGAGGTTTTTTTACCTCAGTTTTTTTAAAATGAGGTAAAAAGTGTACATCTTACCTCAGTTTTTTAACCGAGGTAAAAATATTATTTACTTAAAAAAATGAACCGAGGTACAAGAACTTTTACCCCGGTTATTTTTCCTTAACAAAAATTGAGGTAAAAGGGTGAAATTAGGTCTAGTTTCTTGTAGTGATGAAGTTAGAATAGAGTAAGAATTACATAAAACCCCTTGCCTAAAGTTTAGGCTGTCTCACAAGAAACTATCTCTTAAAAATATTTATCATAATTATTAATATTATGTTGCATATATATAATTATTATATTGCATATATATTAAAGATAAAAGTAAAAAATAAAACATAGCCGTCTAAACTTTAGACAGAACATTTCTACAATTATTTTTTCATTCCTCTCCGCCATTCTCTCTTCGTTGGTATGGAATTGGGAAATGTCCATGCAAGAGATGTGAAGAGGAAGGGAAAAAAGTTGTAGAAATGTTCTAGACTAAAATTTAGATTGCCTCACAGAAGACCATCTCAAAATAAAAATAAATTTATTATTTATTGCTAACTAATAAACTATTTATATATATAATATTTATTTTTTAAAGGTAAAAATTAAAGTTTCTGTAATAATAAAAATACAATTAGTTATAGAAAATACATTGATAAAATGAAATGAGTCTGTCTCTTGAAAGACGGGTTTTTAATAAATTATGGAAATATAAAGATTTAAACTGAAAATTAGAAAAAATGAAGATAAAATTGTCGGGTTGCATTAACCAGATCATAAACTTAACTTCTGCATGTTGCATAGTAAAAATTTAATATTCCAACTAAAACTTTTTTACCTTTCTAATTCTACTTAAACCCCGTCTTTCTATATTCCTGTGAAAATATGATCTTTCCCAAGAATTTTTCAAATGGAATATATATTCATAATTAGTAAAAAAAATTATATTATAAATTTTAGTTTAATTGTATTTTTTATTATTAGTTAGGAATAAAATAGAAATAATTGCATTTTTCTTTACTAATTGAATATTTTATAATTAAATAAAATATAGTTCTAATTTGAAATCGTATGAAAATAAATTATAATTATATTTTTTATTTAATTTCATTAATTAAGAATTTGTGAGATTGTCCGGGCCGTAATTATGTGACCATGGAACTTCAATTGTAAAATTTTTAAAATCCTTTTCGCATTGTACAATTGAGTAAATATAAAGCCCCGTTTCTCTATTAGTGGCACATCACTTTTGAGTGTTAGAATTTAGATTATACTAAATGAGTATATGAAATTGAATTGAAAGAAGAAAAAGTAAAATGAGTGTATGTAATAACTTTAAACTCACCATAAGTAGAAAGTGTCTATGTTATATCTGCTTGGAATGAAGAGACCATTGTGATATATTTCTATGTTATAGATTTGAGGAATGATAAAGAATAATATGAGATAGTATTTTTTTTTATTAATTGTGTAATTGCTTGTTTTGTATAAAACGCAATTTGAAGTTATGATTTTAAACTACATAATTAAAGTGAAATATGTTTACAACTTAATGTGTTAGAAATAGTTTAAAGAATCGTATAATTATAATATGAAAAGGATAATCATATTTGGTATAAAATATTTACCTTGCAAGTTAAACGTTGAAGGGGAATAAAAGAGAGGAAGAAATAACATACTTTGAGAACTCGTCTTTGTCAACACATCTATATACAAAATGCTTAAAATGATGACAATTCAGTTCCTATTGATATCTATTTGCCTTCCTTTTCCTATAGGAAAATGATAGGATGCATGAAAATGTGGTATTCTTCAAGATATAGAGAATGTTAATTTGATATAGTTCGAGATTCGATATATAAATTGAACCTCTTTATGGAAATTTGTTCCACACTTTACATTTAATTAGTAATGTGAAAGGTTATATTATTTAAAGAGTGGGTCTCCTGATAGGTGGTGTGTCTATAAATTTATGGGCAGACAACTTATTTCCTACCTTATATACTACATTTTTTAAATTACATACAAAATTTAAAAATTTTGAATTTTTTTTATATCATATATTTTTATATTTTCACCTTCAAATACATATTATTACTTGTTTTAACTTATAAAATGCAATATTTAAATTTTATAAAAAATTATAACATTTAACACAAATGCCCGACTATCCATAAGGTTATGGAAAAGTCGCGAGACTTTCTTTTATTGAAATTAGTTAAGATAAGATTTTTGAATTTAGAATTCAAACATTAACATCAAAGTTGGAAGCACACTGCATTAATTCTAAAGTTTTTCATTTTTTGAGGAATCTTTTTGAAATAAACGTAAGTTTTTATTTAATTATTATTTTTAATTATCCCAAACACACTATAATAGATATTATTTGCTTTCTTTCCGTCAATCGGGGGTATTTGAGTCATTTTGACTACCCTAATCCCAAGCACAATATAATAGATATTGTTTACTTTCTCTTTGTAAACCGGGGGTATTTGAGTCATTTTGACTACCCTAATTTAAAGGAAAAGATTTAGGAAAGACCATTTTTAATATATTTATGGAAAGACTAAGTTTAATTAGAATAATAGAATGGTAAAATATTTTAGTTGCAATATTAAAATTTATTATGTAACATTAATTATAAGTTTATGACTCGATTAATGCAATCCAAAAATTCTACCTACATTTCTTCTAATTTGCCGTTTAAACTTTGCTATTTCTATAATTTATGAAAAGACCGTATTTCAAGATACATACTCGTATTTAAATTATTAAATTTTCATTATATGAGTAATATAGAAGGATGGCGTGGGAAAGGAGATGGTAACATTTGGTAAAAACCTTACACTTTTATATATGGATGGTTAGATTTTTCCAATAACTAAAAATTCATTAAATGAATCGCTTGGAAGGATGATGTGACCAATGAAGGTGATGAAAAATTCAAATGATATTATTAATGAATTGTACTTTAGAACAATAGGCATATTTACTTGACGGTTAAAGTTGTCGAAATTTAATCACATATCTAAATATTGTTATATTCGTTGTAACATGTAGTATCTAAATATTAACGTTTTATGTTTCGTTATTATACATTGTTACATATGTTTACTGTTAAACATATGTTTAGGAGATCGTGAAAAAGATTATTGGGATGGAGGGAGTAATATTCTTAGAGTCCGTCTCTTGAAAGACGGTCTTTCCATAAGCTATGGAAAGACCAAGGACTATATTGCAATTTTAGGAAATTGGAATGAAATTTGCGGGTCGGGTTCACGCGCCTTTATTCCCAAACGGGTTCACGCTAAAACCCATCCTTCATTCCCCAAAACCCATCCTTTCTTCTGCTCTGTTTTTTTCCCAAACCCATCTACTCTGCTCGCCTGAATTCATCGCCACCGGAAACGGAAACGTTGCTGATATCACCCTAAAACCTAAACGTTGCAGACATCTCGCCGACTTGCCTCATGAATTCAAGCAATTTGCCGATTCCAACAACGTTGCCGATCTGCCTCATGAATTCTGGCGAGTTAATTGTACAAATATTTATGACCAGAATTGTGTGATTTTTATTTGCGATTTAAGTTTTGAAGAGCAATATAAACGTAATGTTTTATTAATTTGATTTAATCCTGTTCTTCAGATGATCGAAACTGAAGAAGAAATTGAAGAACATCTTGTTGTTGCTGCTGTTATGCCTACTGAGTGTATGTCTCCCTTGTAATCTATACAGAATTAGATTCATTAAAACTGAATGTTGCACATACACAGTGATGCCTTTTAAGTCATAAGTAGTATGTTTTTGTTGAACAAATCTGAATCTCTTCTGTTCATGAAATCGAACAATATCTTGTTGTTGCTGCTGTTATGCCTACTGAGTGTATGTCTCCCTTGTAATCTATACAGAATTAGATTCATTAAATACTGAATGTTGCACATACACAGTGATGCCTTTTAAGTCATAAGTAGTATGTTTTTGTTGAACAAATCTGAATCTCTTCTGTTCATGAAATCGAACAATATCTTGTTGTTGCTGCTGTTATGCCTACTGAGTGTATGTCTCCCTTGTAATCTATACAGAATTAGATTCATTAAATACTGAATGTTGCACATACACAGTGATGCCTTTTAAGTCATAAGTAGTATGTTTTTGTTGAACAAATCTGAATATCTTCTGTTTATGAAATCGAACAATATCTTGTTGTTGCTGCTGTTATGCCTACTGAGTGTATGTCTCCCTTGTAATCTAGAATTATATTCATTAAAAACTGAACGTTGTACATACACAGTGATGCATTTTAAGTCATAAGTAGTATGTTTTTTTAACAAATCTGAATCTCTTCTGTTCATGAAATCTTCTTGTTGCTGCTAACATTGTTGCTGCAAACATATTGCTGTTAGTTGTGCCCTAGTTTCATTATTGTTTTAACACTTAAAGTTCAAGTTTCAATATAAAGATTTAGTGTTTATACTGAACACATTTAATAGTCTTGGATCAGAGAAGAAAAACCAAAAAGAACTGAAATTACGAATGAGTAATTTATCAAGTGTTTCAGTTTTTCAGTGTTTCAGTGTTTCAGTATTTCAGTGTTTCAGTAATATATAAAACCTATATGATTTAAATTATATATGAAGTGTTTCAGTCTAAAACTCTAATGTTTTATATGAAATTACTGCAGTGTATGGCCATCTACCAAGCTTAGCTGAAATTGACGTGACTGAATGCTTTGATGGGATTCAAGCAAGAACGCTGCAAGAATTAGAGGACCTCTACAAACGGCATGCTAACAAATTAGGATTCAGCTACAAAAGAACCACACAAAGGAAGAACAATGAAGGAGTCATTACTGAAAAGTACTTTTCATGCTCATGTCAAGGGATAACTCGAGAGAAAAAAGCAACATCAACCCCACCAATGCCAATCTGTGATGGATCAAATGAATCAACCTCGAAAAGGAGAAAGGCAAAGGAATTTTCCATAACTAGAACAGGTTGTAAGGCTGAAATACGAATCAAGTTGGTGGACAACCTTTATAAAGTGATGCACCATATCTTGCAGCACAACCATGGCTTTACAAGACCAGCTTGGCAATATCTACAACGTAGTGAGAGAAAAATCACAGCAGAGAAGGCCAAGATCATAGAGGGGATGGAAGCCGCTGGATTAAAGCCATCAATTGGCTTCAATTACTTGGTCCATGAAAATGGAGGTGAAGAGAATTTAGGGCATACCATGAGGGACCATATAAACTACATTGGAAGGCTGAGAATGAAGGTGATTGAAGGTGGGGATGCACAAACTGTTATAGAGCAGCTTCAACAAAAGAATGAAGAAGATGCAGATTTTTTCTTTCGAGTGAAGATGGATGATGAAAGTAGGTTATCAGCCTTATTTTGGAGAGACTCGATGATGAAGGAGGATTACACATTGTTTGGAGATGTGTTGGTGTTCGACACAACCTTTAGAACAAACAAATACAACCTAATATGTGCTCCATTTGTGGGCATCAACAACCATTGGAAGAACGTCATGTTTGCTTGTGCTTTCATATCTGATGAAAAGGCACCAACGTTTGAATGGTTGCTTGAAACCTTCATAAAATGCATGGGAGGGAAAAAACCCATAACCATATTCACTGATCAAGACCAAGCAATGGCGACTGCAATAGAAAATGTACTGTTTACCTTACAAATCCTGTTTACCTTACCAATCATAAACAATTGAGGTTTCTTCATAAAAAATTGAGGTTTCTATATAAACAATTACTGTTTTAGTATATGACTCATGTGTTTCAACATTAAACACTGGAATAGGTTTTACCAACAACAAGACACCGACTATGCATATGGCACCTTCAGCAAAATGCTTGTACGCACTATGGAGAATTGAAGAAAGACGGTCCATTCAAAAAGGCATTTGATCGTTGCTTAACAGGGTGTGTTAATCATGAAGAATTTGAAGACAGTTGGCAGACCATGATCAAGACATATGGCTTGGAAGACCACACTTGGTTTCAACGTCTATATAATATCCGCAATAAATGGTGCCCAGCTTTGAACAAGGATTTTTTCTCAGCCGGAATTCTAGCATCACAAAGGAGTGAGAGTACCAACAGTGCCATCATGTTCAATGCTAGTAAAACAACATCTCTCACTCAATTCTTGAAGATATCTGAGAAAACTGTCAAGAAATAGAGAAGCATAGAAAGCACAGTCGAACACAACTGCGCTCGATCCATACCAAAATCAGCACATGATAGTCATGCTGGGCTTCTAAAACATGCAGGCGAGGTCTACACTCTGAAGCTATATAATGACTTCAAGAAGGAATTCGACATCGCAATGGCAACAACAATAGCGGAAAGCTACAGCGGTGGCAATTTCAAACTATTTGAAGTAAGTTGGGAGAAGCACCCAACAGTAATAGAATCAGTAATGTTCAATAAAACACAAGCATCAATTGAGCTCAACTGTTCTTGCAAGGCCTTTGAAGAAACAGGTATGTAGTTGATAAAAAATTCTGCTTATAAACAATTACGGTTTTAGTACAAACAATTACGGTTTTAGTACAAACAATTACTGTTTTAACATAATTCGTGCACCCTTCACTGCTTGAAACAGGTATGTTGTGCTTTCATTGCATTCGAGTTTTGCACCTCCATTCCATCTCCAGAATACCCCACGGTACATTTCTACAAGATGGACAAAGAATGTGAAGAAACAGGTCTGGGATAAATACCTCAAGCAAGACATAGACCCGACTACAAAGAAATTGAAGGACGCCATTCCATGGCGTCATGAAATGGCAAGGAAATTCTACAACCTGATCTTGAAGAGTGAAGACAGTGTAAATGCTAGAGGAGTTCTCGAAGATGCACTAGGTAAACAAACAATCGAAATTCAGCAAATCTTGTCTACAGAATCAAGTGCCACAGAACAAAATGAGGCTATCAGTGCATCAAGTTCAGTCACAACAAACATACTCGATCCAAAGTATGCAAAGACAAAAGGAATGTGTGCAAGAATTAAGTCGGCATTAGAGAAAGGCAAACGATCTACAAATGAGTTTGGTACCAAAACACCAAAACAGCATATCATTTGAGTGTAATTCAGAACCCGAAGGTTCTTTTTAAGTCACATTATAGACCATTCATTACAAAGTTTATTCTAAAGTATTAATGTTTTTTGATAAAACCTTCATTACAACCGTAGAATCGACATTATACTATATTAAAAAATCATATCAATTATACATTTCGTAATGAACATCTATCACTATAAAGTCTCAATGTTTTAACCCAAATATCAAGTCTGGCACTAACATTTTAAAGTGAGCATGTATCACAGTAAACCGTCACTGTTTTAACATAAAACATCCACCCTGTCATGCTTAAAGTCAGAGAACCCATAAACTTCTGTAAATAAACTTCTGACACTAACATTTTAAAGTTAGCATGTATCACAGTAAACCGTCACTGTTTTAACATAAAACATCCACCCTATCATGCTTAAAGTCAGAGAACCTATAAACTTCTGAAAATAAACTTCTGACATTAACATTTTAAAGTGAGCATGTATCACAGTAAAACGTCACTATTTTAACATAAACATCTACCCTATCATGCTTAAAGTCAGAGAACCTGTCATCCATGCTTAAAGTTCAAATTTTGTTTTCATCCAAAATATTCAATTTCTGGCCCCAACAACTAAATCCACCCCAGCCTATTACAAAAAATTTTCAAACAATGTAAATGTCAATCATCAATATGAAGGTCAAAACTAGGCATCGAATCAGCAACTTTCTTCTTAAAACCATCACACAACTCATCAATTTGTTTCAATATGGCAGGATCTTCAAAAAAGTCTTGAGAGCTAAGCTGATGGTCAGAATCCGTGTCAGGATCATCCCGAGGGGCTGGTTGTGCTGCTTTCAACAAACGTTCAGATAGTTTAGCACTAACTACCTCCATATCCCTCCGAAATAAGGCAAATGCCTCACTAGCAGCCTGTAAAACAACAAATAATTTAACTAAAATACAATTAAACCAATATAAAACAAAACACAAATGAAACACCTTACTCATATTCATTTTTAGGGCTGCAATATCTATATCTGTTGGAACCCCAAGAGGAATATCGAAATGCAGAACTCGACTATCAGAAGCAGCAACATTGTGAACGCGACTCGTACTACCTTTTGACCCACTAGCTCTCAATTTACCACACTCGGTCAAAGGATATACTTCCTTTAGTAGTACAGCTCGCTAATAACCACATTTTTTCAGCCACTCACACCTTTTTTCATCTTTTCACCCGTCCAATGCTTAAGAAGGGGAAGATCCAAAGAATCCTTCATACCATGATAAGGCACACGCTGCAAAAATTGAATTAAGAGAAAGTACACGCAGCCACTCACTGCCTTATATGAAGGAACCTTCTTAAATCTCTGCACACCCTCACACAATTTTTGAAGAACGTACCCACACCAATTCAGCTTTTTAATCCTACTGACATCTTCAACAGCTCTTAAGAGCTTCATATCAATACCCTTGCTCCTTGTAGGAGCAAGGAAGTGCCCAACACAGTACAGGATAAAGCAACGCTGAAAATCTCACCTCCATCCCTCAACCCCATCATATAATCAAAAACCAGATCTAATGGAATCTCATCTCTCTCTCCAAGTTTAAACATGTCCTTCCATCGCCCCCTTAATTCTAAATCTAGCTTTTGACCCTTGCCCGCATGACTGATTTCCACCACTTTCTCATCAGATATAGGCAATCCAAGAACATCAAATACATCATCCGAGGAAAGGGTATACTTGTCAGCACCAATATATTGGACACAAAAGCCCGGATCAAAATTTTGCACTAGAAAGGGAACGATTTTTAGGGGTAACTTACGGATATTAATCTCCAATAAGCTACCAAAACCTAAAGAGAGGACATCAGCCATTTGACACTCGGACAATAAGCCATTCAACTCTTTAATCAAGTCCGGTCTACAAGAGGACTTGTAGACCTTCTCAACCCTACAATTACAAATAACAACACATCAATAACATGATATATTATAATTTTGTTTTCATCCATTAAACTAAACTATGACACGTATTCATAAAACTACATCAGGAACTGTTCCAATGCAAAAAAATACATGTTTCACCATAAAAGCATCATGTTGAAAATTACGTATAGGTTAGGTTCTTCAATAATATGACACACATTCATAAAACTAAAATGGGAACTGTTCCAAGGCAAAAAATCACATGTTTCACCATAAAAACATTATGTTGAAAAATACCTATAGGTTAGGTTCTTCAATAATATGACACATTTTTATAAAACTAAAACAGGAACTATTCAAGGCAAAAATCACATGTTTCACCATAAAAGCATCATGTTAAAAAATGAAAAACTTACTTTGCTCCATCACTGCCCACTAGCGTCACAACTTGTTGAACCTCCCGATCTCTCTTCTTGACTCCTGCATCACCATCAGTCTTCTTTTTCGTTGCCTTCTCAACAACCTTCTTCTTCTTCTCAGCTTCAACTCCCGCCTTCTTCTTCTTAGCTTCAAATGCTGCCTTCTTCTTCTCAGCTTCAATAGCTGCCTTCTTCTCAGCTTCAATTGCAGCCTTTTTCTTCTCAGCTTCAATTGCAGCCTTTTTCTTCTCAGCTTCAATTGCAGCCTTTTTCTTCTCAGCTTCAATTGCAGCCTTTTTCTTCTCAGCTTCAATTGCTGCCTTTTTCTTCTCAGCTTCAATTGCAGCCTTTTTCTTCTCAGCTTTAATTGTTTCCTTCTTCTTCTCAGCTTCAATTGCCGCATGGTCTTTCTCAGCTTGAAGTGCCTTCTCAGATTGAAGAGCCTTCTCAGCTTCAATTAATTTCCTCTTCTCAGTTATTTCTGCTAGCTTTCCACTACCCACTCTTTTTTAGACACCCAACTTGACCTTCTTAGGTCTCTCACTAAGCACAATATCCTCGAAAAAATCAGAATCATCAGCATTCTTCCCCTTATTGGGAAGATCCAATGGCATAGTGGATGAATTCCTGATGCGCGATGATTTGCGCAATCCTATTTGTACAAAACCAAACTAGTCAGTAATAATAATAAAACAGCAACATCACAGATATAATAATGAACCTTATAATATTAACTGATAATGTAACATACTAATATAACAACATATTAAAATACAAAAACCCAAGCCTCATATGAATTTAAACACTAAAAAGAAAACAGAAACCTAAGTCAGTTCTTAGTATTAAAATCAAACAAATGCAAATCTTGAATCAACTTCAGAAGATTCCAATGAAAACCAGGGACTACATTGCATCAGCAACCTTTACAAAAATAATGTAAACACCAAAACAAGCATCCAACATTAAGGGAAGACAGTAACATTCATGAAAAGAGAAACAACATAGAAGCCATGAGTACATTATACAAGCCAAATGATTTGAAAAGGCAAGCAATGCAGTCAACCAACATGGACTTTAAATATAAAACTATGTTCAATAAGTGCAAATAGTTTTAATACAATAAAGCTTCACAACTGAAAGTTGAAACATTCATTATGCATTTTTTATACTTTCAGACTTTCAGTCTTTATGTACATTGTGCACTATCAGTGAGGAAGGAATTCATTTAGTAGCAGAAAATCCATATTCTCAGAATTTACTTATCACTCGTGAAGGGGAAATACAGAGAATGCTCAGGAAAAGTTACCCAAAACCAAGAAGTATGCACAAAGCAAGAAGACAAGCTCAAATGTACACATTGCAACTCAACCAACTATACAGTCCTTATGTACACATTGCAACTCAACCAACTATACAGTGCAAAGGTAACAAAACAAGTTTCCATGTTTCACAAGATTTAGTCAAAATTGCATGATGCTGCTTCTGTTTAAATAAGAATTTATTTCAATCACTCCTTTGAAAAAGCCAAAATGCCAAGGAAGGCAACAATACGAGTAGCTAAGCCAGTGAATGAGAATAGTTATGCAAAGTACAGCATCATGCACGCTATGAAGGGATACTTTTCAACAAAATTGCAGTTACCTTTACAAATTCATGTAAACACCAAAGCTATTAACAGATCTTGTAATAGTAAAAACCAAAACTATTAACAAATTTTGTAAACCCTAAACCTAGTAAATTGGGGAAAACATGTAAAAAATACAAAAATCATCTCACAAATAAATAAAAAAACCGGTTGAAGGCAACATAAAGCAAAGCATTCAACATTTGACAACAAAAACATACAATAAGAGCAAAAATAGAAAAATAAACGTCACCTTCATCAATATAAACACTATCGACCGAAACTTCCTTCCTCTTAACCATTACGCTGCAATAACACACAAAATATATCAGATCCAAAACAAAAACCCTAAACTATGAACTTAAAAACCTAAAACGAAGCCAAAAATCAGCTCAAAAGTAGAATATAACCTGTGGCGAACTAAAAGAAACACTGATTCGGAAAAAACTACGGTGAATTCCGATGAAAAACGCGATCGGAAACCTAAAACGAAGCAAAAAATCAGCTACGAACATAAAAACCTAAAACGAAGCAAAAAAATTAGCTCAAAAGTATCATATAACCTGTGGCGAACAAAATGAAACACCGATTCGGCAAAAACTACGGTGAATTCCAATGGAAATCGGGATGGGAAACAAAGACGGAGAAGAAGGATATGGACGAAGGAGAAGAGAGAGAATTTCGGGAATTAAAATGAAAATGGACGAAGCAAAAAAACGTCCGCATATATATACGGCGCGTGAGTTTCAATTTCCAGATATTTGGTACTTAACCCCTGACTTTCTATATTTATAATTAAACCCCGTCTTTCCATAAGTCTATGGAAAGACGGTCTTTCCCAAGACTTTGTCTTATTTTACTTTATCTTCATTTAATATAATATTCTCAATTTCTTTAACATTTTATTTCTTATAAAAAATTTATAATTTTTATAATATTGTTTTGCAAAAGGAGTACTCCATCTGTCCAAACTCTATTTGAACTATTTCTTTTTATGGACGTCCCAACTAAATTTGCACATTTACTCGTTCAAGAAAAATTCATCTACAGATTCTATACAAATGACTTCATGGCCCCTAAAGTTCTTGACATTACCATTAACCCATCCCTAAAAATAAAACTCTTTGCTCCTCCTTCAGTTGCATCTCCCCTCCAGACTCTGCTTCTCCTTCGCATCTCCTGCAGTCACCCTTCTTTTCCATTGATGCATCTTCGTTGGTTCATCTCTTTTTCGATTTTGTTTTATCTACGATTGTGCTTCTTCTTCTCTGTCGCATATCCTCCATCAACCCACCTCTGTCGTTTATCCTCCATCCACCCATCTCCATTTATTTAGATTCGTTTGATGACTTCTGCCATCTTCGTCCCATCTCCTCCATCCACCATCTCCGTTGATTTTGATTCGATTGTTGATTTCTCCCGTCTCCGTCACATTTCCTCCACCATCATCTCCTCTCTCTTGCATCTGACCCACCACCATCTCATTTCCTCCATCAGAATATAATCTCTCAGTTGATTTTGATAATGTGTTAGAATGTTGATTTCCATTTTCAATGGTTAAATTTGATTACATTTGGTTGAATTTGATTGAAGTATAATTTGTGAATTTAAATTGGGGATTTGCATTTGACATTAAGGGTTTTGATGTTTGAATTCGATTAGGAACTGAGGTTTTCAATTTTTGGATTCAATTTGGGTGAAGGTGGTGTCGTGGGTGCTATAATCTTTTAAAGAAGGTGAGTCTGTTGTTGTTGCGTAGGTGATGGGGGAGGATTCAATGATGGTGGCGACAAATGCAGTGGGGATGGTGGATGGTAGATGAGGGGTAATGCTATCATTATACATGGCCAAGAATTTTTACTTCCTCTTTCTCTCTAGAGGTGGTGCAAAGGGAGTACTTATTATAATCCTTTATTTATGACTTCTAATTTTGGATGTATAAATTTTAAAAATAAATTAAATATTAGAGATTGAATTGTAAAAACAATAAATAAATTTAATTAATGAAAATCGTTGATTTGCTAAAAAAAGAAAGAAATAAATTTAATGAATGAAAATCGTTGATTTGCTAAAAAATAAAGAAAGAAGTCATTAGAAAAATCATTCAAAAATGAAAAGGGAAAATAGGAAACCATTATCGAATAATAAAAATATAAAATTTATTTTATAAAATTTAGTAGTCTCAGTTTCACTATTTATCACACATTTCTTTTATTGTTGATTTTATATTAAAAATAAATATCTACAATCACATCAGTTTATTTAATTCTTTTTCATAAATTTAATTTTATTATGTCAATAAGAACTTTTGTTCATTCTTTTGATGTGGGAATCAAGTCTAATATTTCATGGCACCTTTTTAGGCTATAATGATGAGTAAATAGCAACACACCAATAATAGTCGACCACTCCGACTCAGACTCCACGGTTCCAGCTTGGGTTGATTTCGATGCCATCGTCGATGCTCTAGATACCACCAATGCTGCTCAAAATAGGGTCAATTTTGGATTGCAACGCTGGAGGTTCGGAGGATGGTGGGAAGTCGGAACATGTATCGTTCGAGATAATTCATCTATTGTGTGGTGGTGGGTATGCACGTAGTTTCCGCTGCTCACAACTTGGACTTTGCCAGTGCAGTGATGATAGTGCAGGTGATTCCGTTGTCGGGATTTGCTCCGCCAATGATTGACACGATTGTGGAAGGCACAAGAAGCTGGTTCGTAGGACTGGAGCTTCTTCAGCGATGACACGGGATGAGCAATGTTGGGCTTTGCCTTGCTTTGCCTTGGGCAGGCCGTGTGTGGCTCAAATTCAGGTGGCTTGCTTCGCCGACAACTTAATCGATTGGGCTTCTTACCACCGGGTAAGCGGTGGTGGGTGGTCTCTGCGGTGAGATGTCGCAACTGTTGCTTGATTGGGTGAAGCTGGGCATACGCGTAGCTGGTTCACCTGGAGGTTGGTAGCTGAGTGATGGTGGGAAGGTGATGAGTGAGTGACCCTGTGGTAGAAAAGGGGATGGGGACGATGGTGTGAAGGGAGGGTTCTGGCAGGTTTTGACTGGGCGCTTGAGAGGGAGGGTGGTTTCCAGCGGGCTCGTTTTCCGGTGGTGTCACCGATAGGGAACCAAAGGGGCATCTCACCTCAAGTTTGGTCCACTGTGTATTTTAGTATTTTCTGGTTGAGTCAATAAATTAAACTCATCGCCAATAAATTAAACTCTACACCAATAAACTAAATTCAATACTAATAAAATAAATTCAACAGTAATAAACTATATTCAATACCAAATAAGCCTAATTGGATGGGGCTTAAGTGTCATATTCAATAGGGTAATGAGTGTCTACCTTGTTTTGTTCTCCCTCTTATTTATTGACTTCAAGTTGTAGCTCAGCTTATATTTCATGTGGTGGAAATCGTGGGGACATTGTATCCTAGTTTCTCCCCACGATGTTATACATGGACGATTTATTTATTCAATTCCTAATATCTAGTCTAATTGTAGGCACCGGTAACATATCTAGGTGTAGTATTTCCCTTGTTCTTTGGTCCAAGTCCTGATAATCAAGGATATTGTGATAACTTTTTATGGCCAATTTACTGATTCTAACTGCCACCAAGTTGTGCTGTCTAAGAGTGTGTGTGATGTTTATATTTTTTGTGGCCAATTGGGTTGAACGTTTTACTTTTTGTACTTAGATCCTTCCAAGAAAATCGCAACTCAAAATTGGAGATACATATATTAAATTCACCACAACAAGAGCATAAAGTTCTGAATTAGGCCCAAACGGATCAAAGGAAGGGCCCGGAAACTAAATAATTAGTATTTTCCAAAAGTTTATTAAAATCACATTGTGGCCCCCAAAGTTTTGTAAATGGACCATATGTGTCCAATCTTCACCTTTCGCACAGAAGATTATTTTCTGCAGTTCAAGATAATACATAGGGTCATGGAGGCACGAATAAAGAGCAGTGAATGATCATTTAAATGATTTTTTCATTAGGGTTTGATAAGGGAACGTTTATTTCCACCTCGTAGAATCATGCATATCTATATATTCTAGGTTTTTTATGATGTTAAATGAGTAATAAAATTCATCCATCATTTTTGGAAAAAATGCTAGTAGGTGGTCTAGAGTAAATCGTAGATTATTCCTTAGAAGTAACAAAGGTTAATCAGAAGCACTCGTGGGAGTGTTTGTAGGACTCACCCCACTTATTATGCTCAAGGCTCGTAAGTTTCATTGGGGATGCTACTAGTCTGGTCTGGTTCGATCAGAATAGAACTTGAACTAACGTATGAATATTTAAAAATTAAATTTGGTTCGATTATTTCAATATTTGGATATGGCTTTTTGGTTTTCAGATTTTTTTGCCCACCCCTACTAATTAGCCTCTGCAAAGGACTAGGTCCTTCTTTGTCTGGTCCCTCAATTTGCATAGAACTCACATACGACATATGTGTTGAACGTCGGAGGTGTATCACAAAGTTTTTCCCATCCAATACTCTGGATACATTCATCGAATGAGGGATATTCCGTTATTCCCCTTTCCAGATTAGACCTGCTCAATTCGTATGTTTGGGCGAGAACCCTCACCTCTTCAGATGCGAAGAACTTGTCCGGATACTTTTGATTGGTTCCACTACCAGGTGCAGATGAGAATTCCTTATGTGGCCTCTTCAAGGGGTTTTTCGGTGCGATTCCTTGAAATCCCATACAAGCATTATATCAAAACTTAACATGCAATAAAAAAAAGTAACACAACAATTTACAGGAGATTAATACTGTAGGGAATATTTTCACATGGACCAATGGTAGACTGAGAAACCCTACTTCTAAAAGATTAGATAGAGGTCTGTGTACACTCCAATGGAGCAATAAATTCCCAGCTTCCTCCATACATATCCTCAATAGGCAATTCTCGGATCATTCACCCCTCTTGTTCCAAATTGCTACTCAGACTCCCTCATACCCAAAACCTTTTAGATTTCTCAACTGTTGGTTCAATATGCCTGATTTCTTGGATTTAATCAGAACAAACTGGGTTTCTCCTATTCACCAAACAGGTATGATGGGGCTATATATTAAGCTAATTAGAGTTAACCAAGTAATTAAAATATGGAACAAAGAGAGCTTTGGTAATATTGACTCTAATGTAATGATAGCTGAGGATAATCTCAGAAGACAGGAAGTAATCTATGATTTATCCCATTCAAAAACTGAACTTATCATTCTTAATGAAAAAAGGGAACTTCTTCTCAGAGCTTTAAAAGAGAAAGAAAAATTCTGGAAACATAAGTCAAGATTGAATTGGTTTAAGTGTGGGGATAATAATACCCAAATTTTTCATAAATCTGTTCAGGAGAAGAACTGTAGATTGAATATATCAAAAATAAAAAAATCATTTGGTCAATGGCTGGACAATTTTACAGACATTCAGAATGAAGCTGTCAAATACTTCTCAGACCTGCTAACTGAATCTAGGAACCCTGTGGATTCCACCTACTATCCACACTTCCTTAGCCAGATTCCTTCCATCATCACCGAGCAAGATAACGCTAGTTTATCTAGGCCTGTAACAGAAACTGAACTCAAATCAATGGTCATGGGGCTGAATAGGAATAGTAGCCCAGGCCTGATGGCTTCTCTAGTAAATTTTACATCAAATGCTGGGATTTCATAAAAGATGACCTCTTATCTGCAGTAAATGATTTTCTTTTAGTATCTAACATACCAAGAGGTATCTCTAGCACTTGGATAATTCTTATTCCTAAAAAACCTACCCCATCATCTTTTGATAATTTCAGACCTATTAGCCTTTCTAATGTTGCTAATAAAATTTGCTCTAAGGTTCTCATGGAAAGACTGAAACCATATATGGACAAACTAATTTCTCAAAACCAAACTGCTTTTATGAAGAATAGAGATATCTCAGACAATATCCTATATCTTCAAGAGATGGTTAGATTCCTTGACCAAAAAAAATAGGGTACCAAATTGTATGCTCAAACTAGACCTGAAAAAGGCTTTTGATAGGGTTAGCTGGGGTTTTTTGCAGAGTATTTTGCATAAATTTGGTTTCTCAGGTAAATTTCTTGAGGTAGTCATGAACAACCTTTCCCGGGCTTACTTCTCTGTGCTCATCAATGGTAATCCTATTGGTTTTTTTTAAATCAACTAGAGGAATCAAACAAGGTGATCCCGTTTCTCCTTTACTGTTCAATATTTTTACTGAATCCTTCTCCAGGAGCATTTCATTCATCTTTCAAAATAACAGTTTGCAATATTTTTCTCTTCCCTCTACTATTTTACCAGTCACCCACTTAAGCTATACTGATAACACCACAATTTTTATGCAAGCTTCAAAATCTGGTCTAATTAGGATTAAAGCATTTCTGCAGATTTTTGAGTTAACACTAGGACAGGAAATCAGCTATGAAAAATCAGAGTTTTACATTAGCAAGAGAGCTACAGTCACTAAGAAACACCAGATTAGGTCCATCCTAGGAATGAAGAGAGGTATTTTACCATTTAAGTACCTAGGATGCCCTATTTTCAAAGGAAGAACCCTATCTAGATATTTCCATCCCTTTCTTGAAACTATGGATAAGAGATTTAAAAACTGGAAGAATAGATGGTTAAGTGCAGAAGGGAAAATGACACTGATCCAATCATGCATATACTCTCTCCCTCATCATATTTGGACTATTTGTAAACCTCCGACATCTATTGTAAAATCCATGGAAAAAAGAATGGCCAGTTTCTTTTGGACTGAGGTAAACCCTTTTGCAGAAAAAAATTCACTGATTATTCATGGCCAAGGTAAATGTGATTTCTAGGCTACTAACTGGCGCCCAAATGGCCCGTTGATAAACTGTATCCCATCCCACATCACTTCCATATTTTCCCCCTGTTCAGTAGCTGATTTTATAAATAACAAAGTATCAATTTTACCTAAGATCGTTCCTTTTCTGGAAAATGATGCTTTTCAATTTTTGCAGGGTGCAGAAATTGTACATGACATAGAGGACAAGATGATTTCGAAACCTGAAGAGACTGGCAGATTCTCTTTCAAGTCAGCTTATAAAACTCTAACAAATATACCAGGTAATTTCCCAGTTACTAAGCTCATATGGAACACTAGGTTACCTAAGAAGATCTCCATCTTTACATGGAAATTGCTCAACTCATTCTTACCTTTTGATGATATCCTCATTAAATGTGGTTTTAGCTTGGCTTCAAAATGTCCTATGTGCAATGATTCTGACTCTCTGGAACATTTCTTCATTAACTGCCATCTTGCTAAATCTGTTTGGATTCAGATTGCTCGTTTAGTAAACTTCAACCTGCAAAATGTCCATAGTGTTGTGGATACTTTCTTCATCTTTTGGAATTGTAGTGACCTTTCTGGGTTTCAAAAAATAATATGTCGATTGTTGCCTCCATTGATCTGCTTGGCATTATGGAAGGCTAGAAATGCCTACTTTCTTGAGGACAAACCCTTTTCTTTTACCCATATAAGCAAGGAAGTTATAGATACTCTTAATCTTTCCATTTCAGCCTCTCCATGCCTCCCCAATATACACCATAACTCATTCAATCAATTCCATTCTCTGATATCCCTCCCCAAACCACCACCAAAGCCAACCATCTCCACTGTATACTGGGAATTTCCAGGTCCCAATGTCATCAAGGTTAATGTGGATGCCTTATGGTCTTCTACATCTGTTTCCATTGGATTAATTGCTCGTGATAACCAGGGTTTCCCACTCCTAATCAAGTCAGAGTCCATATCAGCCATTTCACCACTGGAAGCTGAAATAAAGGTAGTCCTTCTGGCATGTCAAATCTGTATCCCTAGATATCCAAACTTCATTATCGAATCTGACTCTTTATAGGCAGTTCATATGATAAATGATCCATCATGCTCCAAATAGACTTTATACCCATTGGCGTTCCAAGTTCACACACTTCTATCTCAGGTTTCTCTTAAGCACACATACAGAGAATGTAATTCAGTGGCTGATGCTATTGTTAAACACCACTCAACCTCCCGGATGGATTTTTCACTTCATTTGAATAACATTCTGGCGCATATTAAAGGGCTAATTTGTAGGGATAGCATTCATACACCTTATATTAGAATCCATAGGCAAGCTTCTAAAGATGATTGATATTGCTGATATTTCCTTCCTTTTACCGCAGGTTATGGACCTCATCATGGCTCTGGAACCCTATGCTTCCCCCTGATGGTTATGGGGTTTCACTTTCCAGAGGGAAGCTCACAGCCACATTTGTTATCCACATTCGTGTGCTTGAGGGGACATTCGTGTGCTAGAGGGGACATTCGTGTACTCGAGGGGACACCCGTGTGCTCGAGGGGACACCCGTGTGCTCGAGGGGACATTCGTGTCCTCGAGGGGACTTTCGAGTGCTCGAGGAGACACTCGTGTGCTCAAGGGGACATTCGTGTGCTCGAGGGGACATTTGTGTGCTCGAGGGGACACCCGTGTGATCGAGGGGACATCCGTGTGCTCGAGGAGATAGTTGTGTGCTCGAGGGGACATTCATTTTCTCGAGGGGACATTCGTGTGCTCGAGGGGACATTCGTGTTCTCGAAGAGACATTAGTGTGCTCGAAGGGACATTAGTGTTCTCGATGGGACATTCGTGCGCTCGAGGGGACATTTGTGTGCTTGAGGGGACTTTCGTGTGCTCGAGGAGACATTCGTGCGCTCGAGGGGACATTCGTGTGTTCGAGGGGACATCTCGTATGTTCGAAGGGACATTCGTGTGCTCGAGGGGACATTCGTGTGCTCGAGGGGACATTCGTGTGCTCGAGGGGACATTCGTGTGCTCGAGGGGTCTTTCGTGTGCTCGAGGGACATTTGTGTGCTCGAAGGGACATTAGTGTGCTCGATGGGACATTCGTGTACTCGAGGGGACATTCGTGTTCTTGAAGGGACATTAGTGTGCTCGATGGGACATTAGTGTGCTCGATGGGACTTTCGTGTGCTCGAGGGAACTTCCGTGTGCTCGAGGGGACATTCGAGTGCTCGAGCTACATTCGTGTGCTCGAGCTGATCACGCTTGGTTTTTCCGGCTGGACACATGCCATTCAAAAACATACTCCTCCGGCTGTTTCACCATGGTCTGCAAGTTTCTCCTGCTTACGAGCTCAGAATACCAACAATGGCAGACTTACTAGCCTACTTCCTCCACCAGTTTTACTTCCGGTTTATGACGGACTGGTTGTTGCCTGGCCAAAGTAATGAATTAACACTGGGTGTAGACATTCGTTACTTTGGAATTGAAACTAGCTTTTTCTTCTAGATCTTGCACATATATAGACTTATAGTTATTAGTATCTAATCATTCTTTTGGAGGCAATGATGTTGCCTTTTTGTATAAAACTACTATGATGTCACTGGCTCGTAAATTATGTGGCTTGAGGTACCAATATATCAACCCCACCCTTGGGTGTTTTCAGTTAAAAAAAAAGAAGAATTTACATCATCTATTTAGCTAATAAACCAGCAATTGTCATTGGTTAAATGAATCACGATGATTTTGACAAGCTATAGTCTACAATAGAACAAATTATAAGACCCCGATTCAATACTAGGGATAGTGAAATACAACTTTCGTAAAAGAAATGAACACACGTGTTCTTGAATTACATTACCTTAGTTTTCTTCTTGTTTGTTTGACGTGCGGAGAATAGGTTCTCAATGATTTGTGGGCATAAATTTCAAAGGTTTAGTGTGTGAGTTACGAAAGTGATTGGAATGTGGGACTATTCCCTATTTCAGTCAAAATGAACACATCACCACCTGGTGTGGACACATGAACCGGTACAAATAATAGCTCTCGAAAAAAATTCTCTCTCTAGCTCTGGGGCGAAAAAAGAAGACAAAAGGCGCAGCCTTTCTTCCAATCTTTGGAGGCCGATCTCTTCAATTTCATTAACAATCCACCGATGAATTATGGTTTAACGGATTCTACTCTTGATTCCGCACAAAACTATATGCAATTCGTGGTGAGTTTTTGATCTAAATCGGACTTGGAGTAGGGTTTGAATTCGGCAAAGAGAGTTCTTGGAGGATCTTGATCGTGAATTGGATTTGGATTGAGGATACGGATTCGGATCTGGATTGGGGAGGGAGATCGAATTGGTCTCTCATCAAAGTCCTTGTTCGAGAAGGAGATTTGATTGAAAAATCCAATCTTTCTTCGATTTGGATTGGGATTTGGAGTGTGCAAAGGAGTATAAAGGTTTTGATTACAATTTTCAGCACGAATTGTAATCAATTTCCTACAATTTGGATCGGATTTAGCACAAAGATTGAAGATTCATCTCGGATTTCAATCTCGGCCTCACGGTTTGCTCTCGGTTTGCCTTGGTGATCACGATTTCTGCGCGGTTTCCAGGTTTTATCGATTCAACCCCTTCCGATTTGATTGTTTTTGTTTGATGCATGATCTTTGGTGTTCTTGGTGTTTTGGTGGTGTTTGACTTGAATTTACGGCATGCTTGTAAATCCGATTGCTCCCTAGGGGTTCTCGGTTTAATTACAAGCTTGCGGTTGGGTGATTTTGTTGAATTGGTGGAAGGTTTGCATTAGTTTGCAATTAATTTCGATTAATCCTAGGGTTTTTCGATCTTGATTGTATGCTTTGTGGCTTGTTTTTTATTGTTGTTTAAGTCCGATCGGTATTTTTGTGTGATTATCCGATCGATTTGATTGTTTCCGATCGGACACTTGTTTATTTGTGAGGACTGGTATTTGTTTTGGTTGTGTGAATTCGACTCCATCGGATTCATATAACACCATGGTGATTATGGGAGGTAACACTTCGGGTGTGAAGAACACAAGTAATCAGGGTTCGGCCGAGATGAATGTTAACAAGAAACAGAATCAACAAGTTCAACCAAGAGATTGGAATGATCCGAAACTAGAAAGACGAAGGAGATGGGATGATCCGGATATACTAATGAATAAGTCACCTATTGAAATTGTTGCAACCAATGGAGATAGCGTTGATTTTGTGCTCACGGATGAAGAGATACACAAGGATCTTCACAAACCTTTTTTCGGTTTTCTGGGTGTCTTTCCGGGCTTCTTTCCAGGAATGTATGCAATTCGAACATTGTTGATCGCAAAGTGGGAGGTGCAGTGTAATGTCCAGATCAAGCAGAATGGTTATGTCATGTTCAAGTTTAACAGTGCTGAAGACAGGGATAAGGTGATGAATGGTCCTGACCATTATCTCCATGGTAAGAAGTTGTTCATGATGTTGATTGATGAATCTGGGCAATATGATGCTACCATTCAAGCCACTAAGCCAGTATGGCTAAGGATGGAACACTTGCCAAAGGCGTATTGGCACAAGAAGGCACTGGAGAAGATTGCTACTTCACTAGGAGAACCTATCCTTATGGACAATGGTACTCTTGAGTTGAGGGGCTATTATGCACGCCTCTTGGTATGGATTGATACATCAAGAAAGCTTAAGGAGGAGGTGAGTTTTCGTATTCCATCTGGAGATTTGTTTGTACAAAAAATCATCTATGATTATTGTAAGCCTTGGTGCACTAATTGTGGTGAAAACAATCATCTCATGGAAGAATGTGATGACTATTGGAATGCCAAGGAGACACAGCAAACGAAACCAATGGCCGAGAGCAAGGTTGTGAAGGCGAAGGGCAAGAAAGATAGGAAGACTCGGTACAATGATCATGTCTGGGTTCGAAAAATGCAAGCCGAAACTATTGGAGATAATCAGAACTCAAATTCGGTTGGAGGCAATGAGAATGTGATAATTGAGGATGCCTCTTCGGACAATGAGGAGGTAGAAAGGCAAAGGAAAGGTAAAGGAAAAGTGGTTGAAAACATAGTAAAGAATATCGAGAGAATTGGAAGTGCAAAAAAAGTGCCAGGAATATTGATTCGGGAAGAGCAAGACGATCAGCGGGCCGTTGTTGCGTTGCCTGCAGCACCGACGCCCGTTGCTATAAGCACTGGCGCTGCAAGCATGGGCGCTGGAATTCCTGGCGCGGGTGCAAAACTGAGACGAACAGCGCCTGGAGATGCGAGCGCTGGGCGCGGTATTGGCACCAATTCTGCTCAAGCGCTGCTTGGAGCTGCTGGCGCTGGAAAACAAGTACATTTAACGCGCGGTAGAAGCACTGAGCGCAAGCAGTCCAGCACTCGTTCAGCCATTGAATCCGAGAAAAAACAACAAGTGTTTGGAGATGACGATAATCCGATTGAAGGGGCTGGTACGCTGCCTAAGCAGATGATTCATCCGGATGCTCGGGGCACTAAAATACCAAGATTGCACAGGAGTAAGAGCAAGAGTAGACCACCCTCCGAATCAGGGGTTTTGACTAGGTCAAGAAGCAAGAGTAGGACTCGATTAAATGTGCAAGGAAAGGGTATCCAGAAGCCTTTTCAGAGAATGCTATCATCTACAAGGAGTCACTCGGATAGTTCTGGAAGTAAATCGACTGAAGGCGGCGGTCCGAAGCCACAAGGGACCTCTGTTTCCCAATGAATACATCAGCAATGAATGTCAGGGGTCTATCGGCCCCTGTGAGAAGGAGGTGGGTGAAAAATATCATCTCCACGAATAGAGTTGGTCTGTGTGGTTTGTTGGAAACAAAATTGGAGGATAAGGTTTTGCGTATGTTTTTGAAGAGTTTTAAGGGATGGAAGTTTACACATAATTTTGAACTGTGGCAGAATTCGAGGATACTAGTTATCTGGGACCCGAAAGGCTTCTGGGTTGATGTCCTTGGGAAGTCTCCGCAATGTATTCATCTGAATGTTCGTAATCTTTCTTCTGGTATTCAGTTTTTCTGTACGTTTGTATATGGCCATAGTGAAGGACGTTTGGCGCGACTTCCACTTTGGGCGGAGTTGAAGTCTTTCGGTGCAAATCTGAATGCTCCGTGGATGGTTCTCGGTGATTTCAATGCTATCCTCAGTGTTGAAGATCATTATGGAGCTACTGTTCCTAGTTTGTATCCAATGAAGGAGTTTCAGGATACTTGTGTGAAGTGTGGACTACGAGATGCACCAGCTATGGGTGAGCACTTAACCTGGCATAGTGCGGATTGGAAGACTTGGAGGAAACTTGACAGGGTGCTCCTGAATCATGGTTGGGATGATGCTGCGTGCCGTACAACATTCCTCCCAATCTCGGCTCAATCGGACCATTCTCCTATGGTGGTAGATATGTCGCAGGAAATAGTCGGAAAGGGTAGGCCTTTTCGTTTTCAGAATATGTGGTTGAATCATCCGAACTGTGGGCAATTAGTGCAGGATTATTGGAGTCCGTCGGTTGAAGGGACTAAACAGTTTTCGGTGGCCAGGAAATTATTTCGGATGAAGAATCCATTCAGGGAGTTGGCTAAACTTGATTTTGAACACATATCTGAAAAAGCTAAGCGCGCGGATGCTGAATATAATAAGGCCTTTGATGAATTTGATGCGAGGCTTGCTTCGGATCAGGAGATCTCGGCTTTGCGAAAATTGAAGAAGCAAGCTATGTTGTATTATCTGGCGGAGTCTTCCTTCCTTTCGCAAAAGGGAAGGATAAATCATATCACGCAGGCGGACAAGGGATCACAGTATTTTCACACTATGGTCTCTGAAAGAAAAGGAGGAGGTATCCCAGCGATTATTGATGGTCAAAATCGGATTGTAACTTCTAACAGTCGCAAGGGAGATCTATTTGCGGATTTTTACAAGGGTTTATTTGGGACAAGGAGGGATAGGCTCATCACGGATCCGATTGTCTTTGAAGCGGGTCATAAGCTGTCGGACATGGACCGAGCTTACCTAAATCAGGATGTTGAGGGTATTGAGGTACAGAAGGCACTGTTTGCTATGGCGGATGATAAGTCTCCGGGTCCTGATGGTTACACTGCCGGATTCTTTAAGAAACAGTGGAATATCGTGGGTGAGGAAGTGACGGCTGCAGTACTGGAATTCTTTCGGACAGGTGATATATTAACGCAGCTCAATCATACTTCAGTGGCTTTGATACCAAAGAAGCCTGATAATCTTACAGTCAGTGACTTTAGACCAATAGCGTGCTGTAATGTGGTCTATAAAGTCATCACGAAAGTTATAGCAAACAGGCTTGAGGGTATTTTACCAGGGATCATTGACCCTTGTCAGGGCGCATTTGTGAAAGGGAGAAGCATCTCGGACAATGTCATGTTAGCACAGGAGTTTGTAAGAGGCTATGGAAGAGCGCGCAATTCTCCTCGATGTATGATTATGGTGGATTTGCAGAAAGCTTTTGACACTGTCTCTTGGGATTTCCTGGAAGAAGTTCTGCTTGGACTGGGGTTTCCTGAAAGATTAACTGACAGAATCATGCAGTGTGTGCGCACTTCTACATTCTCGATAGCAGTAAATGGTAAACTGTGCGATCACTTTCAGGGACAAAGGGGTATTCGCCAAGGAGATCCATTGTCGCCTCACTTGTTTGTGATATGCATGGAATATTTCTCGAGACTATTGAAAAGGAGGACGGCCTCTAGGCATTTCACGTTTCATCCGAGATGTGAGACACTTCGGATCACGCATTTGGCTTTTGCGGATGATCTCATGCTCTTTTCCAAGGCTAACACGAGTTCCGTACATATACTCATGGATGCCTTGAATGAGTTTGAACGCACTTCGGGCTTAGGGATTAATGCTGCAAAGTCTAAATTCTTTGGAGTTGGTATTAAAGAGGACTTGAGTTTCACGGGTATCCCTTGGGCGACATTCCCGGTTCGGTATCTAGGTGTGCCACTTGATTCCAGCAAGTTGAAGGTGACGCAATTTGGTACTCTGCTAGGGAAGGTTGATTCGGAGATAGCAAAATGGAAGGGTCACACTCTTTCGTATGCAGGCAAACTAGAACTTGTGAAATCAATTGTGGGAGGTATTGCGGGATTCTGGATTCAGAATTTTATAATACAGTCCACAGTCATGGATGCTCTCGAGCAGAAGTGTAAACGCTTCCTTTGGGGTGGTAAGCATAAAGCGAAGGTGGCATGGAAAAAACTTTGTGCGCCTAAATCTTTTGGCGGCCTCGGTTTGAGAGACTTCTTCACGTGGAACCGTGCTTCAATGGCTAAACGATTATGGGATATTCACTTGAAGAAAGACTTTTTGTGGGTTCAATGGATCCATTCGTATTATCTTCATGATCAGGACTTTTGGGCTTTAAATCCGAGAATTGCGAATGGCCGATTGGGAGAGAGATACTCGAGTTACTTTGGTGATATTTGCAAGCTCAGGGATGAGTTGTACGTAATGTTCCAAGGTAATACGCAAGAGGTAATTACCCATCTTGGCTTATGGTCTAGTTCGGGGAAGTTTACTAGTGCGGCTTATCTTCATATGCATCGCCATAAGTATCCGGGTGTTTATGAAGTTGGCCGATCAAGTGAGAAGGTCTTCAACAGTATTTGGCGAGGTTTTGTTCCGCCAAAATTCTCATTCATCACTTGGTTGGCGGCAATAAAGAGACTGCATACTAAGGACAAACATCGATTGGAGGAAGGGGAAAGTATGGAGAAGGTATGCTCTTTATGCCAATTGGAAGAGGAGACAAATGAACACTTGTTCTTCAATTGCGAGTTTTCTAAGGTTGTATGGGGGCGCATAAGAGCTTGGATTGGTTTAAGGAGACAAACGAATTCCATTCCAAGTTCCATGACTTGGGTGAAGAGGCAAATTAAAGGTTCAAAAATTCGGAAAAAGCTTGGTATTTTAGCCTTGATCACCACGGTCTATCGCCTTTGGAGGGAGAGAAACAATGTGGTTATGGATGGTGCCCAACCTAGTTCGGAAAGAGTGGTAAAAATCATCATGAAAGATTGCTACATGGTGATGAATAGGCTATTTCCAGATGACAACTTGTTTCGGACGGAGGGTTGATGGGTGCTTGCTGTCTTGCGCGAGATGCTTCATGTCCCAGGACTTGGTACTCTACTGCATGGGTGCTTCACAATTCGGGCCTTGGTGCTTCCCTTCGGGCGCTGTACGGGGCGTCTGGAGAGGCGCTGGAGTTTGCCGAAGAATGAGATGGATGGCGCTAGGCAGGGAGACGGTTTGTTCGGTTTGATGCCAGATCTCGCGCCACGGTTAGTTCATTTCGGCGTGGGGGATTGGATGATTGGTGAGACGGCTGATGCAGTTTTCGGTGACGGAAGGCCAGATTTGCCTACGGTTTCTTTCTCGGATTTCAAGGGGCAACATCATCTTAATTTTCTGGAGGAGGCAAGAGGTTTTAGGGCGCGGATTTACACTCCGTTGCTCTTTCTCCTAAGCCTAGTTTTTACTAACGATTTAACGGTTATTTTGCGCTTATTGCTTGCGCTACACTTTGTGTTAAACTAGCAATTAGCTGTCCATTTGCTCAAAATGGAGTGGGCGAGTACATACTCGCCACGCTTGGTGCACGCGGTAGAAGTGCATCCATTCTCACATCTTTCGGAAGTTGGTTTTATTGGGAGACACTAAGGTCCGAGGCACGGCCTCATTAATCTTAGCCCACAGGACCATCTTCGGTGCAAAAGGAGAATGTCAGAAGGCCAATAACATCCCTCTTTCTTCATCTTAGGGATGTATATGGTAGAAGCGGTTGTCCATTTGGTTCATCGGCTTCCAATTGCATGCGACACCCAAGACCCGAGTCCCTCTCGGCTGCACTAGGATTTTCTTATCATCTGTTCTTGGTTCATAGTCCCTTCATCAATGATCCAAATACTGCAATATTTCAAGACCCGAGACCCTTCTCGGTTGCATTTAGGAATTGGATTAAGAAGGCCCCATTTGTTAGGGGTAGAAGCGGATTTGTTCTATGGGTAGTGAGTTTGTTCTCACCCCATCATTTGGGTTATAGCCTGTATTTTTCCAGGTTGTTTTTGAGCTCCCTTTGCTAGGCTATCTTGCACTGGGTTGGTTGTTATTTTATTTGGTCATAAGGGGGGGGGATAGTAGAGTGTGATCTTCTGGATTTACACTCTACTATTCCCCCCCCCCTATCTCTTTCGGATCTTACTCCTTAGGTTTACTACGTAGCCTAGGGTTGGATACTTTTGTATTTGGTGGGGCCCATCTAGGGCTCCACTGCAGTTCCCATCGTTTATACTATTTACCTATTTAAATGAACCAGTACAAATAATGGAGGGATCTCTTGTGCGCATCGAGTACAGTCGAGGGCAATATCCTTGGGTACGAGAGTGATTTAATTTACCTCTCCAGTTATGACTATGGCATTGGTGCGGCCGGGGCGGATAAGGGCAAGCCGTTTGATCGCCTTTTATGAACCGGTGCAAATGATATACAGGACTACTATAGGCGGATAATTTAAATCGATTAAACATGATAACAGAAATAGGGAGAGAGATATTGCTATTTTCCCTTCTAATAATGGAGTATCGGTCAGGTTAACTTGTGCCCATGGTTGGCGAGCCGGTGCTGCAATGTACCTGGCGCAGCTGCCCTTGCTTGTTTAAACAAGTTTTTTTATATAGGATATGCGGGCATAGAGAAAACTCAAAAAATTTCACAAAGTCTCGAGAACCGATTGCCACAACTGGTGCTAATAAGCTAATTACTGATGCATATGGGTTCTATACGCAGCCTCCAAAGGATGTGTGAATGTTTGAATTATAACTTTACAACACTGCTAGAAAGCTGGAAAACAGAGCATGTGTTCTGTTTCTAGCAGCGATTCGTTTAGCCTTTCCAACCGATGCTAGTTAGAAAAAGCAAATTCATAAGGAAAACACCCACACAAACAAGATGCCCTTTCTATCTTTTTCCTTTTCATAGCAATGCCACCTGCCACAATTTGACCTTTTTAGTCAACCCTCAATCCATCACCATGTGAATGTTTACTTGTGACTGCTCTACTCACGTCGAAAACATTGTACTTTCAGTTGAGATGGGCAAATTATTATCCTCTTTAAAATGAAACTTCTTCCAACTTCTCATCACAGGGGTCCTTTACTTAGAAAACTTGATGTTCCTAATCGGCTAAAATGAACTTCTTGTCTTTGTATTCCACGCGTATCAAGTTCAACACTGTATACCCTGTCGATTATTTAGACTGAACATCGCCACCATTTTCCACCCACATATACTTGAAGACAACAACTTTAAACTCCACCTAATTCAACTTCCAAATCTCTTTAATCACGTCATATAATGGTATCATGGCAACAACATGATTTTTATCTTTCTTGCTTGACTGCCACATCGATACATATTCGATGTACACACAACTATTTTTCTTGGTGCTCTTGCTATCCTTCTCAAACTTTTGAAAATTAGAATGTAATGATGTCATATCGGTGGTATCTTCTAACGGTACCAATTGGAATTCTAGAAAACACACAAGTTTACTTGCCATTTTTTCGACATTGCAGTGATTATAAAATCAATTCACAAACATAACGAATGCTCCATCTGGATTTTGTTTGGCGTCTAATCCGGATGGAGTCCCCTATAAAGGACACATGTTTATGAACATAAACAGTCATTTCACTATTGTTCGGCATAACATGTACATGGACTCTCATCATCTCTCCATTGAAAGGTGTATAAAATGTACCCTTTGCACATGGAGTCTCATTCTTCCTCCCACTGTGCAGTGATTCAAGAACTCCAATTACTCTCTTTCTAACCAAATTTGAAGTGCACCATTCAATAATGCACTCAGTGATGTACCTTTCCACGATGCTAGCATCCGGACGACTACGATTGTGAACGTAGCCCTTGAAAACTCCCTATGTGCCGCTTGAATGGGAACACCCAATGCATTCCAAATACATGTTCGGATTTACCTAACCAAATGGACCACCAGGTAGAATATGATGTCAAAGAACAAGGGGGGAAGTACTTATTTAACTGATACAAAACACCAACAACCTCTCGCTCTAACTCATCAAGCTGTAGTATGCTAATATTTTTCTAGGAAATAGAGTTAATGAAAAAATGTAACCGCATCATGCAATATCTAACCTTTTCCTTCTTAACACCACAGATGGAAACATGTAAAAATTGTTGTATGGGGATGTAATAGTCGTGAAAATTCAATGCACTCACACACAATTCGTCGTTTACAAATCAAATAACATCAAAAGAGTAACACGTAGGTACCGTCATTCCTTGAATACAGTTACACACTGATCTCCTCTTTGTGACTGATAGGGTGTAAAGGTCAGAAGGTAAGTATGTTTGCTTACCTATCACCTCTGGGGCTAGATCCGTATCAATACCAAGCTCAACCAAATCTATCATTGCAATCAAGCTATCATTTATCATAACAGAAATGTTAAGTAGCGTGCCCATCAAACTCTAGCACACTTCCTTTCAATATGCATGACATCTAAAAATTGTCATGCCTCCAAATTAGTCTAGTAGGATAAAATGAAGAAAAATGATCCTTTCGGAGAGAGTGATTTCTCGCGAAGAATAATGTATCACTGACAAGAATAAATAGAGTATAAGAAGAAGGCTAGTACTAGTATAACTCTAGTCTAGTCAACATATCTATCTAGAATCAAATAAAATCAATCAGATACTTGACTTATTCTAACACCCCCCCCCCCCCTTAAGCTAAGCGTCAGATGCTTGACGAACATTGGACAAGAGAGCCCTTTGGTGAAGATGTCCGCAATCTGAAGATAAGTAGGATCATGATCAACACGCAGCTTGCTGTAAGCAACCAGCTCTAGAACAAAGTGATAGTCAATGTTGTTGTGCTTCACCTGCTTGTGAGCAACTGGATTTTGAGCCAAGAAGATATCATTATTGTTGTCACATAACTGCAACGAAGAACCAGACAATGGAACTCGAAGATCTCAAAGAAAATGAGTCAGCTTAACAACCTCCAAAGAAGTGTTGTCAAGAGCACAATACTCAGACTTGGTGCTTGAATGAGAAACTGTTGCCTATTTCTTGGCGCTCCGGAAAACAAGGTTTCAACCAAGAAAGATAGAATATCCATAGGTGGATCAGCGAGTCCCTAGACAGCAGGTCCAAATGACATCAGAATACCCCAACACCTCAGGAGAACTAAAAGACAGAAAAGTGAGACCAAAATGCAGTGTGCCTCGAACATATTGTAGAATCCTCGTAACGGTAGCAAAATGATTGTCTCTAGTGTCCTAAAGAAACTGGCTGATAGTGTTGACCGAGAAGGCCAAATCAGGATGAGTGATGGTCAGAACTAAAGTGCCCTAGCTAGAGAATGATACAACATCGGATTCCAAAATGGTAAACTGGTCGAACTATATAACTGAGAACCTAGCACAAATGGTGTAAAAATTAGAATAGCATCGAACATCCCTGCACGAGTGAGAATATCTCAAGCATACTTTTCTTGGCCAATAAGTAAACCCGATGAAGAAGGAAAAACTTCTAAGCCAAGAAAGTAGTGAAGTGTGCCTAGGTCCTCGATTTTGAACTCCCTATGTGTCTGATCATTGAACCCTCAAAGAAGAGTTGAATTGTTACCTTTAAAAATGATGTCGTCGATATACACCAGAAGATACAGTAACAATGATTCCCACAAAAGAACAAATAGAGGAGTGTCGGCTGAGCTGTACTGGAAACCAAGCTGAGTCAAATAGGTGCTGAAACACTAAAACCATGCTCGAGGGGCTTGCTTAAGACCATAAATGGCCTCCCGCAAGAAAAGAATATAATCCGGATGAACAAGGCCCTTGTATCCAACGAGTTGCTTCATATAAACTGGAGCATCGAGGACGCCATTGAGAAAGGTATTCTGACATCCAGCTCATGAAACAGCAGGAACACATCGTAAGAATGGTGAGAACTGTCTAAATAGAGGAGGCTTTGACCACATGACTGAAAGTGTGATCAAAGTCAAAACCCAGAATATTAGAGAAACCATGTGCAATAAGGCGAGACTTGTAGCGATTAACCGTGCCATCAAGATAATGATTTAGCAGATAGACCCACTTGGAGCCAACAATGTTGACATCCACGAGCGAGGAACTAAGTCCCATGTGTGTTCCACGAAGAGCTGCTATCTCCTCATCCATAGTAGAAACCAAAGATGGATCCTGAAGAGCAAAGTGATAATCAGTGGGTTGAGACTGAGTAAGCAGGGCAGCCATAAGATTATGAGTGACAATATCCAAATAATCACTGCACTGAATAGCTCCAGTCACTGTTCAAGTGGCCATGCGATGAGTGCGGACCTGATCTGCACCATTTTACATGCTTTAACCAATGCATTTGGCATAGTTTTTAGTTACTTTTGGTTGGCAGTTTGGCGACATTAGTTGAGTTTACATGACAAGTTTTTAGACAACATGTTTGGTTTTCTATTCTAAATCCCGCATTGTGTATACTTAATTAGTGATTCTTGACATCTCGTGTTCATAGGCTCCTTGGTCTTCATTAAGAGTACCTTTATTAGGTCGCCCGTGAATGCTATTTGTTACATTACATTTTTCCGAAGGCCGTTTACTTTTAACAGTAGAAGATTTGAAGGCCATTCGTATTTTAATGGTAGTAGACAAAGGCCACAAGCATCAATGCGTGGTAAAAGGAGATTGAAGCCAAAGATAGGTGGCTTTGTATTTCAAGATGGTAAAAGGAGAAAATAGTGAATCGTGGTCCGAGGATGTTACCTTAGTCCGAGAATGATCCAGGAAGAATTTGCCTTCAAGGCTGGTTTCATTAGATTTGTCTACTTGAGTACTACAAAATCAACTATTAGAACTCCCAATTCGGACTAACGGTTCACCTGTGAAAAGAAAAATAAGTTCATCCAATGAAGCACCAGCAGCCGGTCATGAACCGCGCATGGTCAAGCACCAGCAGCCTGTGACAATTTTCACGGGCCGCATTACACAAAAATCCAGGGGTTCCGTGAAAACCTGCATGAGACCAGCACAGGACCTTCACGAGGCAAGGCACCAAACCGTGACAAAAGCACCGGGCTGTGAAACAAGGGGATGAAGAGTTGAAGAATTTGGCTAAGTATGGAGCCGGTCCGTGAAAATCTTCACGGGCTGTGACAAAATTTTTGAGCAGAAGCCATAAGTTGTTCGCGGCCGGTGAAAACCTTCATGGACCGTGGGAAAACTCTGAGCAAAAACTGCATGCTACTTGCAGTCTATGAAAACCTTCGCGGACCATGGCACAATCCCACCTTCACAAACCAGACCAGATCCCACGAGTCAGCTATGAACATTCACAGATTGTGGCAGATCTGGCATCCCGTGACTATGCATACTTCACAGACCGTGGCATCCGTGCTGGCCCGCAAAACCTTGGCGGCTGACCTAGGGCTTTGCTATTGTTGGCCTATTTTGGGTCCATTTTTAGGCTCAATCTCCTACGACTATATATAGGACCCTATTCTACTCATTTGAGAGAGGTTGGATCATATTTGGTAACATATTTTTGAGAGGAGAAAGCTTGGAGAGAAGGAATGAGTCCTTTTGTAGGTTTTGTAATCTTTTCTTTTATTTTCTTCTTGCTTTGTCCCAAAGATGTGGAATTAAAATCTATATTTTAATTCCATGTCTAGGGAGTAGTTAGATTAGCTTGGGGATTCATTTTGGCACTCGGTATGTTCTAAATGCTTTATGAGATTCATTAGATCCATCACATCTTTGTGTTTATGATATTATTGTGATTGTTCTTGAATGTTATAAATGCATGAGTAGTACACCACATATAAGCACACACTTTGTGATATACTCATGTATGATGCAGTTATTGATGCCCCATTGGGAGGAGAAACTTGGATGTTAGAATGGGTAGAGGAGAACGCGTCCGCGTGGGTGTGTTTACAGGGATTTCGAGAATGATCTGACCTATTTGTCGTTGCACCTATCTTAGCCAACTTCGTAATTGTTGTCCGATAGGTTGCGGGTAAAGATATTGAATAGTAGCAAGCTAGGTGTGGGTTGAAACCGTAGTATCATAGATAAGGTGCCCACGAACCTTGGGCCTAGCGTATATAGGACCCGAGGGGAGTAGTTGCATTTATGGTGGAAGCTCGTGATGTAATAGCACGGGGAGAAACAAACCTGCAATGGTGGTCGGACCTCATTGTACTCCCCTATTGCGATGGTGGTACCGATGGAGGGTTGCGAGCTCACTCACCGTGACATGGTTGGGGAAGTGTATGCCATCGGCCACACCACGTGTTATGAATGCACTGGTAGGTCTTTTGTATGTCTATATGTAAATGAATCGAGGATCGATGTGAAAAACCCTACCGAAATGAAATTAGAGTACATGTAATAATTAAACTTTATCAAAAATTCCCATCTTTCCTTTAATTTTCCGAAAAACATATATGTATATGTATTTTTAAATTAAATATATATATAATAATGATAATAATGATAATAATACTAATAACAATAAATAAATAAGTAAGGGAAATTACCAAGAAGAAATTACACATAATCATACATATATATATTATGACAATAGTAATAATAAGTAAATAAATGAGCCAAGGAATAAATAAATGCAAGGAATTACCATGAAGGGAAAAGCTAGCAGCGGATGTGAAAATCTATCCAAAGTAATTTTTTGGGCAAGTGGTATTACTGGGAAGGAATGAACGGCGGACGTGAGAAGTAAGTTTGGGCAAGTAGGCTTGAGGTTTACAGGATAAAATTTTAGGATAAGTAGGTGTCAGAACCCTATATTTTACCTAGTATAAATACCAGTGATATCCTCCCCAAAACTCACAGCCTTAAGATACTTTGAGTACCAAAATTCAGAGGTTAAGCAGTGAAGTAGAAGCGGCGGTTGTCAAGCCAAGTTTAACTAAGGTGAGTGTTGCATCGCCCTAGCACGAATTGAGTTAAAATCTGAGTTTATGTTTACACACACACACACACACACATATATATAATGCCATCAGAACCTGACTCTCTCAAGCTAAACCCTCCACCTCTCGAACCCCTGCTGAAACTTCACCTCTCGAACACCTGTTGAAGCTCTATCTCTCGAACCCCTGCCAAAATACTACCTCTCGAACCCCTGCCAAAATACTACCTCTCGAACCCCTGCCAAAATACTACCTCTCGAAACCCTTCCAAAACTCTACCTCTCGAACCCCTGCTGAAACTTCACCTCTCGAACCCCTGCCATAACTCTACCTCTCGAACCCCTCTTGAACCCCTACTGAAACCTTTACCTCTCGAACATGTGCCCCTAAAACCTTTACCCCTCAAACTAGTTCCCTGAAACCTTTACCCCTCGAACATGTGTCCCTGGAACCTTTACCCCTCAAATTAGTACTCTGAAACCTTTACCCCTCGAACTAGTACCCTGAAACCTTACCTCTCGAAACAGTACCCTAAAACCTTTACCCCTCGAACTAGTACCCTGAAACCTTTACCCCTCGAATTAGTACCCTGAAACTTTTACCCCTCGAACTAGTACTCTGAAACCTTTACCCCTCGAACTAGTACCCTGAAACCTTACCTCTCGAAACCTTCTCCCGAACCATTACCTCTCAAAATGTACCTCTCAAACCGTACCCTCGAAACTATATCCCTCAAACTGTACCACCCGAAATGTCCCTCCTGAACTCACATCTCGAACCTGTACCTCTCAAACTAATATAACTGAAACCGTTACCTCTCGAACTGTACCCCTCAAACCTCACCCCTCGAACTAGTAATACAGAAACCTTACCTCTCGAACTAGTGCCACTAGAACCTTACCTCTCTAACCTCACCAACTGAACCCGTACCTTTAGAATCTCTCCAACTGAACCTCACCACTCGGACTGATACCACTTACAACTCGAACTAGTACTACCTGATACCCATACCACTAGAACCTTCTCCACTTGAATTCTTTGCTCGAACCTCCTACCCAACTACTCGAACTGTAAGTACTCGAACCCCTGTACTCGAAACCTGATACTCGAACTTTTTTACTCGATACTCAAGCCATGAGAGAGAGATATGGCGGTTGCACTCAAATGATGGTATTTACTGACTGTTGAATTAAGTGTGTATTTTATAATAATGTACTAGATTATCGTGAAACTGAACTCCTGATCTACTCTGATATTTTCCGTGAAAGACCGACTTGTACTTTATCTTGCTATGTCAAACTTGAATCATATACTACTATGATAACGGCCTTATACTTTATCTTGCCATGTCAAAATTGAATTACATGCTACCCGATTACCTGTCTGTGAATTTTAGGGGCCCCGACGCGATTGTAGTTTGGTCAAAGTCGGCGGGGAACGGTACTGATCGGACCATCTGATTAGACCGGCTACACGTGGAGTTTGGTATGCTAGCATAACCACCTAACTTATACGAGCTTGTAACTGAACACCGGTGTGAATGGGAAAGTGAATTCTGAACTGATAGCCTTCGGACATCACTGACTGGGTTAGGTCGTGTATGTTAGTCACAGTTGCCATATAGGCACTTGGCGGCAACTCGACATTAACCACCCGCATCCTTTTTACTGTGTGATAGGACATATGTGGCTAGTTGTTAATTGTTAATTGTTATCATGTGATCACTAAAACTCAACTGGGTAAATACTGGCGATGGAACCTCACTAAGCAATGAGCTTACCCTAGTTAAACAACTGTTTTTCAGGTGAAGAAGAACAGTAAGAGAAGAGTGCTTGTTGTTTTTACTTCGTTTGATAAGGATCCTGGGTAAACTATTAGGAGTTTTAAAGTGAACTTTGATTTTGTAACAGTTAGGTGAAACTTCCATTTAACATTTGTAATAATATTGCTACTGTAATAGTAAAGTTAGTTTTTTGAATTTATATAAATCGTTTCGGCATAAAATTTATCTGCTCATTACTATTAGCACTTTCGATAGCATGCCAGACCCGACCCGACACTTGCGCTTAGGTTTAGGAGTGTTACAATTGAAGCATTAGAACTACCATGTTTCTAACTGATTCCCAAGTGCCTAGTATAAGTAGTTTACTTGTTTGTCAATTGCATGCTTGTAGTTGTAAGTTGAAAACACCCCCCCAGTTGCATGTCTACACTACTAGCTATTCCTTTCATTCGTGCGGATTGACGACCCACACGAGGTTGTGTTCTAATTAGTACTTAAACCCTAGCATCCTTGTGGACAAAATCAGGGCTTTCCGCTTACTACCCCCTTGGTAGCTTACCAGTAAGAACATGTGCAGAATATAAATATCTATCTTTGACTCATAAGCCCTTCGGCTTGTGTTTTAACGACAACCGGGTTGGGATAGGTCAAATTTTTTTGTGCCGCTGCCGGGGATGCTTTTCAGTTCAAGTATTAGCTAAGCATGACATATTAGTAGAGCAGTTAGCATTATCTTTTATTCTTTTTCTTTTGCTTGTTTTGTTTGCTGCGAGTGGAGTTTTGGTCATAGTTTCCTTGTTACTTTGTTTCTATTTGCTATTGTGACATTGGAAGGATGGTGTGACCTAATTTATGGTACATACCCTTACTAGAAATCTAGGTGTTTTGTATTCTCTAACTAATTCCACAGATAATCAGAGGAGAAGGGGAAAGAGAACTAGATCGGAGGCTTAACCCAGGGGTTTGAATTTTGAGGAAGCATCGCACAAGATGGCAGAAGATAAATGCACTTTGAGAGAGCTTATGAACCCAAACTTAGCGAACCAACCCTTATGTATCACATTCCCACCTTTGCCTCCAAATGTGACTTGTGAGCTGAAAAGTGGGATGATACATTGCCTTCCTACTTTTCACAATATGGCAGGAGTGGACCCGAACAAACATTTTTTGGAATTCCATTTGGTGTGAATGAATATGAAGCCGCTGGGAGTATCGGAAGATGATTACAACTTTAGAACATTCCTATTTTCACTGCAAGATGGAGCAAAGTATTGGTTTTATTGTCTACCACCGGGTTGCATTGGGTCGTGGATAGATATGAAGTGGCGATTCTTGGAAAAATACTTTCCAGAATCTAAGTCGGCCGGGTTTAAGAAGCAATTGTCCAACATTACTCAAGGAGTGACTGGGAGCCTATATGATTATTGGGAGAGGTTTAAGAGACACCAAGATATTTTCCCCTACCACCAATTCAAGGAAGGAGATTTGGTCTATTACTTCTTTGAAGGCCTTTGTGACGAAGACCTAAGGATGGTAAATGGCGCATGTAATGGTTCTATAGCCAATAAGAGCCTGAAGGATGTGATGGAACTTTTTGAAGAGATAACCAATGTGATGAGGCAATTTGGTACAAGGTCTAGGGTTAAATCTTGGATGAACCCGCACACACACCAAAGTTAGAGGAACAAGTCCAAGTTCTTGCATCTATGATGAAAGAACTTTTGCAAGGAAAGGTGCACCAAGTCAAGATATATGGGGTTTGCAACCTCAACCACCACTCCAAAAATGCCATGAGGTCATTGGTGATGTGTAAGAAGTGAATGTCGTGGACTACAACAATCGGAAGAGACCTCAATTTGCTAGGGGTCGGTAACAAGGGTTTTGGGGGAACCAAAAGTGAAGCAAGATCATATCCGATGGAGGGATGAAAATCAACCTCAAGGATATAGGGGTGGACAAGCATCACCCTAATCTTATCCTAGGGGTGAAGGTCCATCCAACAACCATTCCACACTCTACAAGTATGATTGGGAAAAGATCTTGGATGCCATTGGTCAATTGGGAAAGAAACATGACGTCTTCGTGGAAAGGACTAGGAGGGAAATTCAAGACCTTGGTACTAGAGCCTTTTCAAGTATCAAGAACCTTGAGATTCAAGTTGGAAAACTCGCCACCTCGGTGAGCCGACTTGAAGCAAAAGAGTCTGAAAAACTACCTTCCCAACAGGAGGTGAATCCAAGAAATGTGAGTGCACTCAAGCTAAGTAGTAGGAAGGAAGTTCGCAAAACCGAGAAGAAGGTGACATAAGAGGATGACAAGTTAGTGGAGGCCACCAAAACACATTTCAAAGAAGAAGAGATAATTGTCAAGGAAGCACCCTCCAAAGAGCTCCCACCACCCGAGACATAAGTTGCTATTCCACCTCCATTTCCAAGTGCTTTGAGGGGAAAGCCAAAGGTGGAGACAAATGAGGCCAACATTCGGAAAGTCTTCAAAAATGGGGAGGTATATATCTCTATCTTGGAATTGATTAACAATGTGCCTTCATATGCTAAATTTCTTAAGGTTGCATGTACTAAGAAAAGGCGTAGACCACCTAAGAAGTTAAGGAAGCTAAAAATTGGGGAAGTCACCATTTTGAATCATAAAAATTTGCCTAAGAAATGTGATGGCCCTGGAATGTTTTCTATCACAATTTCTTTCGGTGGAACACTTGTTGAGCATGACATGATAGATTTAGAAGCTTCTATCAATGTGATTCCATTTAGTCTATTTGAATATCTTGAAATTGGTGAATTAAAGAGACTAGAGTGATTGTTCAACTCACTAATATCTCCCAAGCTATCCCCCATGGGCTAGTAAAGGATATGATGGTGCGAGTAGGAAAGTTGATTTTTCCGGTGGACTTTTATGTCTTAAACCTAGCACACGACGGAAGTGCACCCCCAATCCTTTTGGGGAGACATTTTCTTAAAATTTCTAGGACTAAAATTGATGTTCACTCGGGAATCTTGATTCTAGAGGATGACATAGACAAAGTGGAATTCAACATTTATAAATCTAGGCATGATTCAACAAAACCTTCTCTTATGCGCAAAGGTGTGAAACTTTTTGATGAGCATGGTTTTCTTTAACCCTCTTGTGTTACCAATGAGCATGAATCACTTGTTGATAAGTTTGTGGAGGACCCCGATGAATTTCATGATTTGGTCAATGATATGTCCGTACTAGATTATTTTTCTATGCTAACTAAATTTCAGCAGGAAAAGGGAAGCGTCGAGGATTTGATACCTCCTCGACCTCCTCCTAACCCCAAAGTGACATTCAAGAAGTCAAGGCTGGCAAAGCAAGGAGAGACATTTCTAGGTACCAACAAGGGCTACAAAGGTAAGGATGGCTCGTTGTGGAGACCTCTCCACGATGATGTCATCGTGGGCAGAGTCGCTGATGGCAATTCAGGAGACCCACCAGTAAGTGCTTCAAATTAGAATGCATGAAGAGGAAATAAGTTGTGATGATGACAATAAATATACACGATTATTTTGTTTTCTTGTTGGAAGTAGTGACTTGGTAGAATTTGCATATCTTGCTTGAAATAAAGGATCATTAGAATGAAATTCTCGCTTGATTTAAAGATCTAGATGTGAAAATGTGTGCTTATGTGTAGAAGGATTGGATTTTGATAGGTGACATAGTTTTCTTTCAAAAGTTGAGGAAAACTAAGGAATAGTGAAAATTCTTGGGTTTGCTTCATGACAATGCTGTCACGAAGGTCAGGTCTTGTGTCATGATGGTGGCAATAAGACTCTGTCTCGTGAAGGTGGGAAAACATGACAGAAAATTATTTTTGTCGATTTTTGATTTTTCACCCCCCAACTTTTCTAAAAAATGCAACTTTTCGAAAAAGAAATTTGGATTTCAAAATTAAAAATGCATTTTTGATTCAAGAAGTGAGATTTCCTATTTCCTTAGGATTTTTTATGCAATTAATACTACAAACATTAATTGATTGTACTACTTGTCCCCTAATTTAAAATTCCATCTTTATCTACATTGTACCTCTCTCTCTCTCTTGTTCACCTTTGTTGAAATTTCATTCTCATGGTACAATTCTCCACCTAATTTCATTATCTACACACTCTTTCTTCTTAAGAAACACTCAATCGCACACACTTTGTGGTGAGCTCGAAAAAAGTGAAGCTTTTCTCCCAAAAGTTAGCAATTTTTGCTTCTTCTTGTGTGGATCTTACACTTCTTGGCTTCAAATTTCAGGTAACCCTTTGATCACTTTGTATATATACTTGATTGACATTGTGGAGTTGTTATGAAAAGCATGATTTTTGAATGAGCATGTGTTGATGTGGTGTTGTTTGAGCTTGTGTGTCCAATCTTGTGATGATGAATTTATGGGAGTCTTGAATGTGTTATTGATCTTGAATAATGTGTTCTTCATTTGTGGTGATTACAGAGAGCATGAATCTTGTTTACATGAATCTATTGATGGATTGGTGAAAGGAATACATAATATTGTTGGTTGATGAGGAATATTCTTGTTTTAAATGGCCTTTATGCTTATATCATCATGCTTTGAATGTTTGGACTTTTTGGGAGAATGTTCTTATTGGATGACACCATGAGCCATGCTTTTTATTATCATATTACCATTCTTCTTCTTAAATGTGTTAGGATACCTCTGAAAAAGGGTACTTCAGAGAAAGAGAAGTCTTCGCGGGGTGAGAAACGGAAAAAGCCGGTAAAGGGTGCAAACCCTAAACCAACAACTCCCATTCCTTGCAACCCTAAGTCTGTGGCCGATGAGTTTATGGGTTTGACCAACATTACCGGGACTGCATCCCGGAGATAGAGGAATTTGAGGGAACCAAAGAGGAACATTTTGGAGACTAGTTTTGCTTGCAAGAGCACCTTGATGGCTCTAGGCTTACTTGAACCAGTGACCTTTCTTTTGGGTCGAGTAGGCCTAGAAGGTCTCCTCGACGTGCACTTGAAAACCTACATAAGGTGCACTTTAGAGTTTCTAGCTACTATTTGGAAGGTCACTTACGAGGAGGATCACAAGGCAATTAAGTTCAACTTAGATGACAAGGAGTACCAAATGGCCTATAGAGAAGTGGCATTAGATTTTGGGTGGAAGACTGGCCGGGACATACCATGGACTCATCGCCATGGAATGTCATTCTCCCTTGGGATTTTTGGAGACAACTAATCGGGACCGACAGGAAGAATCTGAGCAAGAGCACGACTATAGTCCACCAGGTAATACATTATGTTCATCGACTCCTTTCTATGAGTATTTTATGCCAATGCGAATTGACGCATTGACGCATTGTCTGGGCTCCGATGTACACCTTCTTTGGGCAATGACACCGGAAGGAAACATATACTTGGACTTGGTTAGTGTTTTTGTTCAAGAATCCATAGCTATGAGAGAGCAGAAGAGTGGGAAAATTCCTATGGGAGGCATGGTTGACCTTTTTACGCAACATTTAGGACATCCTATCTTGTATAGGGCGTTAGCCAATATGGGTAGGTTGGGATCGACCTATAAAACTAAGAAGTTATCTAGGGCATTCATGGTGGGAACTACAACTTTGGAGGACAGATTTGTGTGTCTTTTCGGTGGAGCACCTACTTGCAAATTCATGGTTCTTCTGCAACTGGAGCATACCTCTATCAACCTTGATATGAGCCTAGATGACTTATTCATTGAGCCCGATCCACAATTTCAGAAGGACTTTTATAGAGAATTGGCCAACCCGGAGATAGACCTAGAAGAGGCCAAAGGGGAGACATCTTTGAGAGCACTTCCGAGCCTATCTCACCTTCCCGCAGGCATCATGGATCAACTACACCTACTTGGGGAGAAACTCTTAAGTTCTTCCCAAGCGCTTCAGGAGATAGTTCAAGCTATTGGAGGAGTGAAGACACAAGCTGATGAGCTAAACACGAGGGTGGATTTCCTTGAAGCCACAATCCAAGCAAAGGGATTCATTGAGAGGTATTTCACTAGCCACAAGACGGCCGACCCTTCGAGGCCTGAAGTGTAAGTATCACTAGTTTCGTTCACCTTTGATTTGACAAGAGAATGCATAAGGGACTATGCATTTTTTAGGTGTGGGGAAGAGATTAGTGAGTACTTAGGAATTCTCATTCATGGATTTCTTCGTGCATGCATGATTTGTTTATTTTTCTTGGTAGATTTTTGGTTACTTGTGTTTGGGAGGCTTTTGGAAATTTTTTGTGGTTTGAATGTTATGCTAGGATTTTAGGATTCTAGTTTGCATGTGGAATGTGGCTTTAGAATTCGGTGGTGTACTGGTTGGTTGCTTATCTTTTGTAGTATGAAGCTCACTTTTGGGGTAATTTTGTACTACACCAAAAAGAATTGGAAAAAAAATTAAAACCTGGATAAGTCAAAAACTCGAAAGGGCAACTTGGGTAACATGAGGAAAAGTACGGATATGTCAAAAGGCCTAGGTAAAAGTAAGTGGTTTGGCCTGACTAGACTTACGAGTCTAGGAAAAAGTGAGAGGTCGTGTGGAAAAAGGTGAGAGGTGAGCACGCTTTTTGGAATAAAGCTAGGATGAAAATCCGGTAGGGCTCCTAGGCAAAATGAGAGAAATTAAGAGAAAAAAAATGAAAAAAGAAACTCCTAGGTTGCAACTAGGTCGAGAATCTTGAGTTATCCATATGTTGCAACTAAGTCGATGAGTTTTGGATTTCCTTAGTGGATTGTTTTGCTTGAAAATTGTTCTTTGATTGCTTTTGGGACTACTTTTGGGAAAAGTAAACTTGGCTTTATTCCGATCTTTTGTCACATTTACTTTCTTTGGGTGGTTTGGTTGCTTTAGGAACTTTGGGGAGTGTGAGAGTTGTGAGATTTTCACCTTCTTGGGGGAACTAGGGTAGCTTGGAAATAATATGAATGCATTGACTATTTATGCATGCTCCATTCCACTTGAACCTTTTTCTTTGGTTTTATTTACTCGATGACGAGTAAAGGTTTAAGTGTGGGGAGTCTGATCTGCACAATTTCACATGCTTTAACCAATGCATTTGACATAATTTTTAGTTACTTTTGGTTGGCGGTTTGGCAACATTAGGTAAGTTTACATGACAAGGGGTTTAGATAATCATGTTTGGTTTTCAATTCTAAATCCCGCGTTTTGTATACTTAATTAGTGATTCTTGACATCTCGTGTTCATGGGCTCCTTGGTCTTCTTTATGAGTACCTTTAGTAGGTCGCCCGTGAACGCTATTTATTACGTTACATACTTGCAAAGGCCATTTACTTTTAACGGTAGAAGATTTAAAATCCATTCACATTTGAATGGTAGTAGATGAAGGCCACAAACATCAATGCATTGTAGAAGGAGATTTAATCCAAAGATAGGCGACATCGGAGTTCAAGATGATTAAAGGAGAAAATGGTGAATCGTGGTCTGAGGAGTGTTGCCTTAGTCTGAGAATGATCCAGGAAGAATTTGCCTTCAAAACTAGTTCCATTGGATACATCTTCTTGTGTACTACATAATTTAGTATTAGAACTCCTGATTCGGACTAATGGTTCACCCATGACAAGCAAACAAAGTTCAGCCAATGAAGCACTAGTGGCCGGTCACGGACCATGCATGGTCAAGCACCAGCGGCCCGTGGCAATCTTCATGGCCCGCTTTACATAAGAATCTAGGGGTTCCGTGAAGACCAACACAAAACCTTCACGAGGCAGGACATCGGGCCGTGAAAAAAGCACTGGGCCGTGAAGCAAGGGGATGAAGAATTAAAGAATTTGGCTAAGTATGGAGCCGGTCCGTGAAAACCTTCATGGACCGTGAGAAAACTTCTGAGAAAGACCACAAACTGCTCGTGGTTCGTGAAAACCTTCACGGGCCGTGACAGAATTTCTGACCAGAAGTCACGAGCTGTTCGCTGTCCGTGAAAACCTTCACGGACTGTTGGAAAAATCTGAGCAAAAATTGCATGCTACTTACGGTCTGTGAAAACCTTCACAGACAGTGGCATGATCCCAGCTTCACGGATCGTGCCAGATCCCACGGGCCGCGGCTATGAACATTCACAGATCGTGGCAGATTTGGCGTCCTGTGGCTATGCGTGCTTCACAGACCGTGGCATCCGTGATGACCCGTGAAACCTTAGCGGCTTACCTAAGGTTTTGCTCTTTTTGGCCTATTTTGGGCCTATGTTTAGGCCCAATCTCCTACTACTATATATTTGACCCTAGTCTACTCATTTGAGAGAGGTTTTATCATATTTGGAAACACATTTTTGAGGGGAGAGAGTTTGCATAGAGGGAATGAGTTCCTTTTTTAGGTTTTGTAATCTTTTATTTTCTTTTCTTCTTGCTTTGTTCCAAAAATGTGGAGTTAAAATCTATATTTGAATTCCATGTCTAGGGAGTAGTTAGATTAGCTTGGGATTCATTTTGGCACTTGGTATGTTCTAAATGCTTTATAAGATTCATCCTATCTTTGCGGTTATGATATTATTGTGATTCTTGAATGTTATAAATGTATGAGTAGTACACCACATATAAGCACACACTTTGGGATATACTCATGTATGGTGAAATTATTGATGTCCTCTTGGAAAAGAAACCTGGGTGTTAGAATGGGTAGGGGAGAACACGTCTGCGTGAGTGTGTGCACGGGGGATTCAAGAATGCTCTGACCTGTTTGTCATTGCACCTGTCTTAGCTGACTTCGTAAATGTTGTCCAAGAGGTTACGGGTAGAGATAGTGAATAGTAGCAAGCTAGATGTTGTGTTGAAACCCTAGTATCACATTTAAGGTGCCTACGATCCTTGGGCCTAGCGTATATAGGACCCGGGGGGAGTAGTTGCATTCGTGGTGGAAACCCAAAACGTAATAGCACGGGAGAGAAATAGACTAGCAATGATGGTCGGACCTTGTTGTACTCCCCTAATTACAATGGCGGTGCCGATGGAGGGTTGTGAGTGCATCCACTATGACAGGGTTGGGGAAGTGTATGCCATTAGCCACACCACGTGTTGTGAATACACTGATAGGTCTTTTGTATGTCTATGTGTGAATGAATCGATGATTGAAGCATTAGAACTACCATGTTGCTAAATAATTCCCAGGTGCCTAGTAAAAATAGTTTACTTATTTGTCAATTGCATGCTTGTAATTGTTAGTTAAAAACACCACCCCCCCATGTTGCATGTCTACACTACTAGTGGCTCCTTTCACCCGTGCATATTGACGACCCATGCGAGGTTGTATTTTAATTAGTACTTGAGCCTAGTATACTTGTCGACAAGCTCAGAGCTTGCCCCTTACATCCCCTTGGTAGCTTAGCAGTAAGAATTGGTGCATACTATAAATCTCTATCTTTGACACGTAAGCTCTCGACTTGTGTTTTAACAACAGTCGGGTCGGGGCAGGTCAGGGCCTGAGGAGGAGAGGCCGGATGAGTGGAACCAACCAAGGAGGCTAGTGAAGAAGTAGCCGAGCTGGGCAAAGATTGAGCTAGAGGACTAACCGATGGAGAGGTAGGAGGCACCTGTCGGGGTGGTGGTGGTGAATCAGTAGCACAAATGGAGCAGGGGGCAGAAAGAGATGTAGTAAGTGACGGAGAATTGTAGGAAAAGGAGGTGCCGAATAAGAATCGGGATCAAGAAAGACAAAAACATCTAACGCTGAAAGTGGACAACCGATCACCGAAGGAATGGATAAAGCGAATGGAAAGCACATCTCATCAAAACGAGCATGTCGAGTGACGTAGATTCTGCCAGTAGTGCTATCGAGGCACTGAAAACCTTTATACTGCAAGATGTAGCTAATAAATATACGCGGAATACTGCTAGGAGACAACTTGTGGTCAACAAATGAGTAAACGAATGGGAAGACCCGATAACCAAAAGTATGAAATTTGGTGTATATGAGAACCGGCCATTAATAACCTCATATGGTGATTGTCCGCCATGAACGTGAGTGCACCCGATTTATGGTATAAGTGGTTGCAGCAAAGGTATCGGGCCAGTGGGAGAGAGGGACATGAGAGTGATACAACATAGACAAATCCATTAGCAATGTGGGGTGCTTGCGCTCAGTCCGACCATTATGCTCCGGAGTATATGGGCAAGAAATCTGATGATGAATGCCCTTTGTCTGAAAGTGAGAGCGTAAGCGACCATTTACTAACTCAGTCCCTCCACCACCATGAAACACCTTGATGGTGGAAGAGAATTGGTTCTCCACAAAAGCCTCAAACTTGCGATAAACATCCCAAAAGACAGATTTGCGGTGCAGTGAGTATAACCATAAGAGTTGGGAATGATCATCAAGAAAAATGACATAGTAGGAGAAACCATCAGCAGATAAAACAGGAGAGGGCCCCCCAATAAATCAAAATGAATTAGATCAAGTACCCTAGCAGCATGTTTATCATTTGTATGAAAAGATAAACGTCCCTTTAGCATTTTCACACACATCACAAGGGGTGGGTTTAGGCAAAATTGATGAGACAGATAAACATCCAGAAGCACGCAAACCAGAAATGACGGAATGCGGAACATAACCATGTCTAGCATGCCAAGTTTCAAAAGACGCACGCGACTTATTTGACTCCACAGTAGACAGTAAAGTAGATGCACCATATCCTAAAACATAAAGCCCATTTCCACTGTGACTGTGACTCCAGGTTTCACCAGTAATTTTATGCTAAATAATAAATGAGCGATCATCAATGCAAGCAACAAAATTTAAATCTCGAATTAATTTGCTAGTCGAAAGCAAATTTTTAGTGATATCAGTCACAATAAGCACATTATAAAGAGACAGATACTTAGAAATCCGAGAATCACCTAAATGAGTAATAGGGAGTTGAGAACCATTACCAACAGCGATGCAGTGAGAACCATCATAAGATTTCATATAATCAACAGCAATAGAGAACAATGCTATGTGTTTTTTAGCGCTAGAATCTACAATCCATTTAAAGCCACGGTGACTAAATTCGGAATTACCACCAAAAACGGACATACTGCATGCAAGGTGGGATAATCAATAAAGATAAAATGCCGCACAAGGCACTGGATGCAGACAAGAGTGCTGGCGCGTGGCTGAACACATGTGGCTAGGTTGTTGGCGCATGGCTCGACGCACGTGGATGGGCTGCTGGGGCGTGAATCTCACGCGCCAAAGTGTGTGCTGAGACGAGAGAGGCCGGGCAGAGACGATTGATGGAGAATGCCAAAATTCGACCAGCCGGAGATGGAGAGAAGAACACAAGTTGATGGAGGATGCCAAACTTCAAACTGCCGGAGATGGAGAGAAGAACTCGCCGGAGATGGAAGAGGAGAACTTGCCGGGATACTGTCTGAAAAAGGGGGTCGCCGCTTAGAGATCGCCCCCGGAACTGAGAACCTCCGGTGAAGAATCGGGTCGGAGAAAATGAGGGATGGGCTGGTGGAGACGAGGCAAGGGGGGCGCCTAGAGAGAGCCGACGGAAGTGAGAAGAACCAGAACACCGAGAAAAGATGCCGGTGAGCCGCCAGGATTTGACCGGAGAAGATAGTTTACTGGCTGGAATTGTTTTGATGAGTTGAATAAAAAATAAAAGAAAATTTCTAGAAATAAAATGGATGGAAGGGAATGGAATTAGGTAAGATCACACTTGCTCTAATGCCATGAGAGAGTGATTTCCTGTGAAGAATAATGTAATACTGATAAGAATAAATAGTGTATAAAAGGAAGGGTAGTACTAGTATAACTCTAGTCTAGTCAATAACTCTACCTAGAATGAAATCAAATCAATCAGATACTTGACTTATTATAACACTTTCTTCCACAATCCCTCAATCAAAGCACGTATCTTCGATTTCTTTTTCCCAAGTACAACATTCAATCTCTTAACCTTCTTGTGGATGGCAACCCTATTCAATGATTAAGGCACCTTTTTTCTCTCATGCCCACCAATGAAATGAACCATGTCATCTCAATATTTTTGCTTCAATGACAGGAATTTTCGGCAATCGAGGTATATAGTTTTTTTTACCATTCTTCAACTGCTGGAAATCTGTAGCCTCCTCGCATATGAAACATTCTTTGTGACCCTTCACTACATAACTGAAAAGGTTTCCCGACACAGAAAATTTATTGATTGTACAAAATAGCATGCCTTTAAGTTAGACTCCATTCCCCGGAAACGATAAAAAAATAGCTACACGTGGGGACCACAACTCCTTTATATTTTTTTTATCAAAGGGGCCAAATAAGTATAGATGTCCTTTCTGGGTTGCTTAGGCCCCAAGATCAAAGGCATCATGTTTCCTCTCCATGCTCAAATAGGGAGGAAGATTGTATATGGCGAACATAACCTGTCAAGAACTTTGTTTCGACAACATGTTACCAAATGGATTCATATCATCTGTACACAAGGCTAGCCTCGAGTTTGTTGGTTCGAATGAAACCTCTAAATGCTACATTGGCCGGATGTCGATGTATATCATCATCCGAAGACCGCCCGTCCTTGTATCATGTCATATTCTTTGCATACTTACCATTCCGAAACAACCTCTTAAGTCTCAGAACAATTGAAAGGTACCACATCCATTTGGCCAACACCCTTTTCCTTACCTTCACTAAAACTTCTCCATCAACAACCTGATTTCTTCTTTTCTTATAACTAGACACATACGAGGCAAGTCACCTCATTTTCTAAATCACCCCATACAAAACACAATCATTTGGACAAGCATATAGTTGTTCAATACTCCATTCTCATGGGACACAAAATTCTTTTAGCATCATAAGGTTTCCCGGTAACCCATTATCGGCCGGCAGCTTGTCATTCAAAATCGTAAGCAACTTATTCATGCTAGTATTGCTCCACAAACTAACTGCTTCCATGTTAAACAACTCCATAAAAAAAGACATGATCGTGTCTTTCTTCTTGCAACCGAGATACGAGGGTTAATCATTCTCCCCTAAAAAATTTGCAACATCTTTGACCTCCCTTTTAATATTTATCCACTACCTCCTCACACATGTCCAAATTGAAATCACCAAAACACTCTCTGTTACTACCAACTCCTACTTCCGAAGGTGTTTTTTCACCATGAAAAGTCCACACCAAATAATCTTTCGAGAACCACCTCTCGTACAAATGGGGCTTCAACAAGACTTTATCTCTAGTATAGTTTCAATTTTGCAATCATGACAAAGACATATGATTTGCTTCTCCCGACAAAGACTAGATTAATTTTTTTTAATCGACACTGGTAATATGCCAGTTGCTACCATTTCTTCATAAACATGTGGAGAAAAATACATTTTATGAAAATCCAACCTCTCCCACTGGTAAACATTATCGGTTATGTACGAAATTTTGTCCAATCGAAGTTTATTTGACCTTCCAAGCACATTAACATATATCCATTATTTGCACTAACTTCGGTGCATTACCATTTTTAGCACTAGTTTCTAAAACCTTGTGCTAAAATACTGTTGCCTCTAGGGTGTGTTTAAGTAGTGTATATTCTTACCCAGTCCAACTTGGTCAAAGATGAGCATGCGTAGCGATCGCTTTGTTGAATCACTGCAATTCGCCCAATCCACAAAGACCTAAAACACATAAACGACACTAAATGGAAAAACGCTGAAATAGCTGAAGGTAGCACTCGTCGAAGCATCCCATAACCGGACCACGATCCAGAGATGGAAGCGCAATAATCGGACCATGATCACATAATGGAAGACCTATAAATAAAGATTATGAACACTGAAAAAGGTAAGAGACAATTACTCCAAAATGATACACATAATTAGACCATACTGACTTGAGCATCGGAGCTTCCTCCCGGGAACCAACCAGGAACATTTGCAGGTACTCAAAGAGGCAAGTACTCGCCTTGAAACCGATTTCGACGACTGTCATCACTTAGAAGGAATCTCTCGCATCAACTTACAAAAAAAAATAGGAAAGATATAGTGTAGATGAACAATAATTTATTATATTATTAAGCTAGTGGGTATATAGCGGATCTAAAGGGACAAGGCGGGGATGGAGTGATTGTGAATTAATATACATGGCCGACCCACTATCCATAGCAGGTATCAATTTAATCCTCATATCCACCTCATCCCCATCAAAATTACTTCACACCCGCTCCATTAGATTAAATAAGGGGTGAACCTCCACCAAAATCCGCCCACCATAATCTTTACATGGAACACCAAAATTTTAATTCATCGAGATGCAATGTATTTTTCAGATGTCAAACATTCTTGAACTAAATGTAATAATCCCTTCTTCACTTTTAGAGCTTTTCAAGTGTATATAATTCGGGATACAATATTTTTTTTGTGCTGAAACTCTTCTGAGATGAGGTAATAAAATTGGTCTCTATTTATACTTTTTTATTTTTGTAGAAAATAGATAGGGAGGGATTCATCAAACCTCTTATCAAAAGTGGTGTTCTTTAATTCTTTTGTATCAATCGCTCATCAATCAAAGACTTCAAACAATTGAAGAAAATGCATAGACTAACTAGGAAAGGGAAAAAAAGACGTGGCGTTTGAAGAATCGAACAGCCTAAAGCCTAAGCCATGAGGGTAGTGATAAAAGGCCTTGTTCATTCCAGAATACCACATGAGTTATGAAATTTGGACCCTAGATTTCTTGTTATTATATGGACCGCCATAGTCCCTTTTTCTTTCTATATTTGGCGGTATCGTTGTCATCACATTCACGAATTATTTGCATCAGTTTCCTATTGACTTTTGTCTTTGTGTTCTGAATCATTCCATTTTTTTTATTATACCTAAGGTGGGAGATATATATTAGGTTCCCCAAACCTAAGTAGAACCAAAAGAAAAACAAAGATGTTTGGGATATTACAACGGTAAGGCAACCTTGTTGCCTTCAAAAGAATAAATTAATAGTAGTGGCCTGGCGGATGAAATCTGAAGGGAGTAAAGCTTGCTGGGTCGAGGTCCGGTGGTGTGCTCGAGGGTTGCTCGAGGTGTCGAGTGCCTTATTTCTCGAGGGGTGGTGTGCTCGTGTTCGAGGGGTCCATAGTTGTCGAGTGCCTTAGTTCTCGAGAGGTGGTGTGCTCGTGTTCGAGGGCTCCATAGTTCAAGGGCTTCAAGATTCGAGGGCTCCATGGTGGCAGGACTCCATGGGTCGTGGTCTTTCGGTCGCGTGCTTGAAGCTGCAGTCTCAAGTTCTCGAAGCTCCAGTCTCGAGTGCGTCAGTCTCGAGTGCTCGATGCTCCAGTCTCGAGTGGTCGATGTTCCAGTCTCGAGTGGTCGATGCTCCAGTCTCGAGTGCTCGATGCCCCACGTGCTCGAGTGCTCGATGCCCCACGTGCTCGAGTGCTCGATGCACCTGGCTTGAGTGCACGATGCTCGAAAGTCGAGTGGTCAATGCTTCCGGCTCAAATGCTCGAGTCTTCAAAGCACCTGGCTCGAGTGCTCGATGGTCCAAACACTAGCAGTGCTCGATGCTCCATTCCCGAATGGTCGATGCTCCAGTGTCGAGTGCTCGATGATCCATTGTTGAGTGCTTGAATCTCCATTCTCGAGTGCTCGATGCTCCATTCTCGAGTGCTCGATGCTCCAGGCTCCAAAATGAGAGCGCGATGCTCCAGGCTCCTGTCTCGAGTGCTCGATGTTCCCGTCTCGAGTGCTCGATGCTCCAATCTCGAGTGCTCGATGCTCGATGCTCCATGCTCGATGCTCCAGGTTCCAAGCATAAGTGCTCGATGTTCCAGTCTCGAGAACTCCATGCTCCATGCTCGATGCTCCAGGTTCCAAGTATGAGTGCTCGATGCTCCATTCTCGATTGCTCGATGCTCCAATCTCGAGTGCTCGATGCTCCAGTCTTCGAGTGCTCGATGCTCCAGGCTCGAGTGCTCGAAGCCCTAGGCTCGACTGCTCGATGCTCCAGGCCCGAGTGCTTGATACTCCAGGCTCAAGCAAGGAAAAAGACTATGTGCAATGCCGTGATTCAAACTGATATCCTTCGAGGTGTCCAGTTCTCGAGTGCTCTGTAGCTCGAGGGCTCCAATACACGAAGCCATCAAAGCTTGATTGCTCGAGGGTGCAAGGGTTCTAGGGCTCCCTGTTCGAGTGTTCGACGCTCCAGGCTCGAGGAAGAAGTAGTCTATGCTCAAAGGTGTGACCCTGCATAACATGAAAGGTAAAAACTCGGCAGTATCTATTATTTAGCAACATGTTTCTGCGTTCGGATGTAAGGGCGATTGCTCGAGGGCTCGAGTCTTCGAGGACTCCATTGCTGGAGGGCTCCCGTGCTCGAGGGTCGAGAGGGTGGTCGAGAGCTTGATGAATTGACTCTTCGAGTGTCCGACGATTCGAGTGCTTGAGCGGTGGGCTCGAGTGCTCGAGGGCACCAGTGGTCGAGGGCTTCCAATGAACCTGCAGGATGAAAAGAAGACTATTTCAGCAGTATCAATCCTATGAAGGGCCATTTTTATGCACTCTAATATAGGGAGTATGCTCCTTGTCTAAAGAAATTTGGCCTTTGATATGTATTGGAACATTAGAAAGGCTAAGACTCTGATTATGGGTAGAATGATGTTTGGCAATAGCATTTGCCACTGAATTTCTTTCTCTAAAAACATGTTTAAGCTCAACATCTCTTAGGAGGGAAAATACTTTCGAGGTCAGCTCAAACAGCGGACAATTTGCAGTATAGGGATCCTTAACCATTTTAACTGCTAACATAGAGTCAGATTCAATTATGAAAGTATGATTTAGTTGCGGAAAAGTCTGACAGGCAAAAAGTATGGCTAAGATCTCAGCTTGGATTGGGGAGGAAGCAGTAACTGTTGTTGATTTAATCAGAAGTGGTGTTCCAGAGCTATCCCTTACAATCAGCCCTGCAGCCACTTTGTTAGGGAACCAAGATGCATCTATGTTGATTTTTATGAAACCCGTATTAGGCTTTTTCCAGAAAACTGTAGAAATATTAGGCTTTGGGGGTGGTCTAAAGTATGGTGCCAGGTGCCTAAGTCTGTTTGGAGAACCTGTAAGGGGGGGGGGCTAGGGGGGGAGATTTAGCATAGAGAGTCAGTTTAATTTGGTCATAGACGTCCTTACATATAAGGTCCAAAGAGAAAAACTTCTGATCAAATAAAAACCTATTCTTTGCCTTCCAAAGGCACCAACAAATCAGAGGTGGTGGAATTTTACATATCAGTTGGTGCCATTTTGGTATATCATGACTATTCCAGAAAAGAAAGAATCTATCAATGATGGAATGTTGATAATCAAGATGAAAGTCCAGTAAAGATGCCAAGTTGTTCCATACAGTTTGAGCAAGAGGACATGATATGAAGAAATGTTGAATGGAATCTGAGTGATAACATGCTGGACATTTTGAAGCAAGGCTGAAACCACACTTAATTAGCACATCATCAAAGGGTAAAAAGGAGTGTAGCATTTTCCATGTGAATATGGAGACCTTTTTCTGCAATGCAGCATTCCAGATAAACTTGGATGCTGGGAAGTTACCTGATGAGAGTGTCAATTCCTTATAAGCAGACTTGAAAGTGAAAGCCCCTGGCTTTTCTGGTTTCCATATCAACCTATCCTCCCTATCTTGTGTAATTGCTGCTTCCTGAAGAAAAGAAAGAGTATCATGTTCTAGGAAAGGTGAAATCTGAGTTAGAATGGAAGCTTTGTTGGCAATGAACTCTGCCACAGAACAATATAGCAGTGCAGAAGAGATATGGCTGGGAATATAGTTAGAGAGAGGACCATTGGGGCACCAGTTAGCAGTCAAAAGGTTGCAATTACCTTTGCCATGGATAATGAGAGTATTATTTTCAGCAAAAGAGTTCATAGAGCAGATTCTTTTCCAAGTTATTGATTTCCTATGTGATTGTGGCAAGCCCCATAACAATTTTGTCCACATTGTAATACCTAACTGGCTCTTCCACCACAATTTGAGAGTGCAGGAATCAATAATGGCTCGGATTGATCTGAAACCTAGGCCATTCTGGGCTATTGGTACAGCTAAATCAGACCATTTTTCCAACTCTTGTTCTTTTTACCATCTGTTTCTCCCCAGAAAAATCTAGCAATTTTTCTCTGAAGTGTGTTAACTATGTGGTTAGGGGGTTTGGTAACAGTCCACAAATGTTGAGGCATGGAGTATAAACAAGATTGAATTAGAATCAATTTACCCCCTGCACTTAGCCATTTATTTTTCCAGTTTTGTAACTTTTTATCAAAATTTTCCATCAAAGGTTGGAAGTATCTATTTAGAGTTCTGCCCTTGAAAATAGGGCAACCCAAGTACTTGAAAGGAAAGGACCCTTTTTTTCATTTTCAAGATCATCTTAACCTGATTAATTTTAGCTACTGTGGCCCTTTTACTTATGTAGAAATCAGATTTGTCGAAATTAAATTTTTGACCTGAGGTATATTCAAAGATCTCTAGGAACACTTTAATCTTAATCAGGTTAGTCTTAGAGGCTTGGATAAAAATGATTGTATCATCAGCATACATTAAATGAGAGGCAGCTGGAAATGAAACATTCAATTGATAATAAGAGAGGTTTTTGTTCCAAAAAATAAAGGAGAGGCTCCTAGAAAAAGCCTCTGAGAAGATATTGAAGAGGAATGGAGAGAGGGGATCACCTTGTTTGATGCCTCTAGTGGCTTTGAAAAAGCCCACTGGATTGCCATTGATAAGGACTGAGAAATGTGCTTGTGAAAGATTGTTTATAACAGCGTTTAAAAAGTTACCACTAAAACCAAACCTAATCAAGACATTCTTAAGAAAATCCCAGTTTACTCTGTCAAAGGCCTTCCTAAGATCTAATTTGAGGATACAGTTTGGGACTCTACTCTTTTTGTCTAGAAATCTTATCATTTCCTGCAAATAAAGAATATTGTCTGAAATGTCTCTATCTTTCATGAAGGCAGATTGATTTGGGGAGATTAGTTTATCCATGTGAGGCCTTAATCTTTCCATTAATACCCTTGAACAGATTTTATTTATAACATTAGATAAACTAATTGGTCTGAAATCATCAAAAGAGCAGGGTGTAGGCTTTTTTTGGAATTAGGGTTGTCCAGGTACTAGCTATACCCCTTGGCATATCTACACCTAAAATAAATTCATTTACAGCTTCAATAAGATCCTCTTTGATAAAGGTCCAGCACTTGTAGTAGAATTTATTGGAAAAACCATCTGGGCCTGGACTACTATTTTTATTCAATCCCTTAATCACATACTCAAGCTCAGCTTCTGAGGCTGGTCTAGATAAAGCCTGATTGTCTTGGTCAGTGATGATACCTGGGATTTGACTGAGAAAATGAGGATAATAGGTATCATTAGCTGTTTGGTTAGGTTCAGTTAACAGATCAGAAAAGTAGGCATTAGCTTCCTTTTGAATGTCTGAGTTTGAGTTTAGCCACTGTCCTTCCATGTTTTTAATCTTAGTGATCTGTAACTTACAGTTTCTCTCTTGAACAGATTTGTGGAAAAATTGGGTGTTATTATCACCTAATTTATGCCATTTATATCTTGCTTTTTGCTTCCAAAATTTTTCTTTTTCTTCAAGGGCTCTAAGCAGTAAAGCTTTTTTCTCATTTAATTTGATAAGTTCAGAGTCTGAGGGGGTCAAATCAAAGACAAGTTTCTGTAGTCTTAAGGCTTCCTTTGCTGAAGTTACATTAGCATCAATATTACCAAAACAATCTCTATTCCATATTTTTATCACCTTCTGAAGTCTAACTATTTTTAGATTGAATCTAAGCATACCAGACTTAGGAAGTGGGTTTTCCCAGTTTTCCTTAATTAGATTTGTAAATTCTGGCCTATTAAACCAAGTATTTATAAATCTAAAGGGTTTTGGGTGGGAAATTGTCGAGGTAGATACCTGAAGTAGAAGAGGGAAGTGGTCTGAGGTTTGCCTATTCAGGATTTGGATAGAAGATGAAGGGAATTTGTAACTCCATACATTGTGCAAAGGCCTCTATCTAGTCTTTTGAGGTAGGATTCCTAAGCCTCGAGTTACACCATGTGAACAAATTCCCCACTGTGTTTGTTTCCTGAACTCCAGAGGAACTAATCCAGTTGTTAAAGTCTCTAATACTACCTAAAGAAGGGGAGCTAGGGCCTTTATACTCTGAGATTGTGGTGATGGTATTGAAATCACCTATAAATATAGTTTCTCCTCTAGTAATGTTAGGCAGATCTCTCCATAAACACTTCCTACCCTCTCTGTTTCTAAGTGCGTAAACAAAAACTACCTCCATATCTAAATGCAGAGACTGGTGAGCTATGGTAACATGAAGAAACTGTTCATGGTGAGAGATGAGAGTAACAGAGACTGAATTAGTCCACATAAGCCATATTTTACCATTATTGAGAGTCAAATTATGAGAGAAATGAAGCTTGTCCATTTATGCTTGGCATTGAGTGTTATCATGCATTGGTTCAATTATACAGAGGAGTTGAATTTTCTTAAGCTTAATTAGATTAATTAGCCTTAGCATATAAGATTCCATACCCCTAAGGTTCCAGACTAAAAAATTAGCAGTTAGAGTGTGTGTCATTGTTCACCAGATTTATGACTCTTTGTAGCTGATCTAAGCATCATCTTATTCAGCTGACTAAAGTAATTATTCTTTTTAATCTTAGACTTACCTTGCTGGGAAATCTTACCTTTAAGCTTCGTAGCTTGAGAAGCTGTATTATCAGGGTGACTGGCAGAATCTTCATCATCAGAATCCAGCATTTCCAGTTCTTCATTTCCCTGTGGGAGATTGTCCAGCTCCTGCAAAACTGAAAACCTATTTTCCTTTTTACCCTGTAGGGAAAGTGAGGGATTATTTGTGGGGGATTGGTTTAGGGTTAGCCTAAGTGAGCCAATTTGGATATCATCTTTTGCATAGGCAATGGGGGTAGATTTGGACGTGCCGTAGCATTTAAAAGTTTTGAGATGGAGTATTCAAAGTCTTCCTGAGGTTGGATTCTGGGTAACTGAGCAGATGAAGATAAACAATCATTACTAGGCACACTGATGACCTCAGGAGAGGAGTTGGTGTTCAAATTTAGGGGGGAGGTTGTTGTGGCTCTCAGGTTAACAACACAGACTTTTTTATGGGAGGAGGAGTGAACTTGATTACCTAAGGAGATCAGGGGAGGTTTACTGAACTTGTGGCCAGTAGCCTGCCATTGGGAATGAGTATGATTCTGGGCTGTGTGATTTTCCACTGATTTACCATCAATATTTTCCACTAATCTGCCATTAAAGTTTTGTGGGATAGCTCTGCATTGGCTTAGGGAATGTCCTAACTTAGCACAGTGGTCACAATAGAGGGGGACATCTTCAAATTCTATGGGATACTTCCTGTTGTTAGAAACTGAACCCAACCTAATATAATTGCACAAAGGCTTCTGAAGATCAATTTCGACACAAAATTTAATAGCAGATGGACTGGTGAGCATATCAGTGGCTAAATCATTTTTGATGAAACTACCTATGTTGTTCCCAATTGCTTCAATAGCTACTGAGTTATAATAGTACAAGGGGACTTCCCTGATCGTACACCAAATGGGAACAACTAGGGATTCTCTGTGTGTTGAGAAGTCTGGGGACCATTTGAGCATCTTAAGAAGGATACCATTAAAATTCCAGATTCCTTTCATCCAACATCTTTGATAATCATTGACATGCTCAAACCTAATCAGAACATGCTTGTAATCTAAAGATCCTAATTGATATTTACCGGCAAAACCTACCGTTTTGAAAGCCATTTCCAGGTGCTCCATTGTGAGTCTCCCTTTTGTGAATTTTCCGACCAAAGCATTCACATAGTGTACTGAGAGTTTGGCAATTTGATCGTCGGAATAGAGACAAGCTGGGTCACCTAGATGTTCTGATTTAGGGATTAGTTTTGGGTTGTTGGGCAGTGATTTCGACAGAGGAGGGGATTTGTTTTGGAGAACGGCAGCAAAGGATTTGGGAGCATCGATTGGGATTGGTGTTTGATTGGCGTTGCTTACCGCCACTGCGGGTGGCTTCGCGGTGGCCATAGCAGTCGTGGAATGTCAGTGGCAGGGGTAGCCATTAACGGCAGGAGATAGCCGTTACCGGCAAGGGAGGAAGTGAGAAAGAAGATGAAGAGTGTTTTTTTACTATAGCAGTAGAGAGAAGCCAGATGAACAACAAATGTGAGCAACTTGTTCCATTTCTTTTGGTTAGCTATACTAGAACTTCCTGCTATTTGTGCTATGAATTCTTAAGTATGATTTTGGAATTGAAGGCTTCTTGATGATATTGAAATTATCGACGGCGAATGTTAGAATTATTCGTTGAAATTTAGTGACATTACCTCATCCAAAATAGGCGGAGGGGGAATTTTTATTAGGCTCTTTTAAATTATTATCCAATTTAACATAAAACTATATTGCTAATTATCTTCTCCAAGAGAAAGTTTGCTATTAAATCGCAGTCATGAAAAATCTCGTTTCATGATTATTTATACATTAATTACGATACATTTAAAAGATTTTCAAAGTTATAGAAATTCGTTGCAAATAACAAGTATCAAATCATCTCATTAGATACATCAATAATAATCCCACATATCTAGAGTTTAGTCATTTAATACAAGAATTTGTTTAATCACTAGAAAAACTTATGGTAAGACAAAGAACTAAGCGAATTTTAAAAATTACAGAAAGTATTGCATGCCATCTTCCACTTTAAATAATTGTATTTAGCTCTTCCGTCTTATCATAAAATTGAATGTCTCACTCAATTATTTGTATATAATTATATACTAGTTTGTGTGAAAAAATCCAACCAATATGGAGAATATATCCATCCACTTTTTTACTTGAATATCCTACCTCACATATGCATGAAAGGATTGCAATTTCATGGAACCACAAATCAACCAACTTTGTATTACTTTGTGTTACCTAAACTCCGATACTAATAAATTAGTAGATGATGGGGGTGTGACAAACTATTGGTGAGCCTTTTCACTTGCTTGATTGATCTGATTTTATAGGTCATCAGAAAATATAACATAATGTAAAACATCATAAACAATCATATTAAATCCATCCTAAATTCTTGCTAACGTTTGCAACAATATTGTCCCTTTTAAGAGGGTTTTATGTAGATGAATAAAAATTAAAAGCGACAGACCGTATTTTTAGAACAGCAATAGTACAAATTTACACAGCAACATCCGCTAAATATCTATCCCATTTGTATCAAAACAATAATATTCATCTCACACCTTGGATCCAGTATATGAGTTATATTTCATCATTATATACACTTAAAATACATAATTTATTATATATCTGTATTCTTTATTATAAATAATACTCCCTCCGTCCCATTTCAAGCTGCACATTTTGACTTTCACCAATTGACTTGAAAATGTTTGATCCTTAATATCTTTCATTAAGAATAAATAAAATTTGTGAAAATTTGATATTATAAAAATATATGTTATAAGGAATCTAACAATGTATCACACGAAAGTATTTATACTTATATACCAATTCAATTTTAAGGTTAAAGTTAGTAAGTTTTGACTAAATAAATAGTTAAATTGCATAAGGTTGTGCAAGAAAAAAATTGTAGACTACAGATCTCTAAAATCAAAGATAGAAATGGTCAGTGGCTAAATTCTCAACTTGATATTAAAAAAGAGGCCATATCATACTACTCGGACTTATTATCTGAACCTAATCAGGACCCTAATCAGACCTACTATGTGCATTTTCTGAGTCAAATTCCCACCTTGATTACTGCTCAAGATAATATGGAATTAGCCAGATCTGCCTCTGAATCAGAGGTGGAAGCAGTAATAAAAGGTTTGACTAGCAACAGTAGTCCTGGCCCTGATGGATTTACTAGTAAATTCTATTCTAAATGCTGGCACATTATAAAAAAAGATCTTGTTGAGGCAGTTAATGATTTCATTAGAGGCTCTCCCATTCCAAAAGGAATAGCTAGTACATGGATCACATTGATACCTAAAAAACCAACCCCTAGTTCATTTGATGATTTTAGGCCTATTAGTCTTTCTAATACTATTAATAAAATCTGTTCCAAAGTATTAATGGAAAGACTAAGACCTTACATGGACAATTTGATCTCACAAAATCAATCAGCTTTTATGAAAAATAGAGACATCTCTGATAATATCCTCTACCTTCAGGAATTAGTGAGATTTTTGGATAAAAATGACAGAATACCTAATTGTATTATAAAACTGGACTTGCAAAAGGCCTTTGACAGAGTTAACTGGGACTTTTTAAAATGTGTTCTTAGGAAATTTGGTTTTGCTGGTCCTTTCCTTACTGATGTAATGTCAAATCTATCACAAGCATATTTTTCAGTTCTAATAAATGGAAATCCAGTGGGTTTTTTCCAAGCCACTAGAGGAATTAAGCAAGGTGATCCACTCTCTCCTTTCCTCTTTAACATTTTTTCTGAAGCGTTTTCTAGAAGTTTATCATTCATTTTCAATAATGGTAAACTCTCATATTATCGGATGCCATCTTTAATTTCACCAATTTCTCATCTTATGTATGCCGATGATACCATTATCTTCATGCAAGCCTCCAAATCTAACATAATCAAAACTAAGGCTTTCTTGGAAATTTTTGAACTCACTTCGGGCCAAAAGTTTAACTTCCATAAATCTGATTTTTACATTAGTAGAAGAACATCTAATACAAAGTTAATCCAGGTAAGGTCGATCTTGAAAATGAAACAGGGATCCCTCCCTTTTCAATACCTCGGATGCCCTATTTTTAAGGGTCGAACTTTAAATAGATACTTTCAACCTCTAATGGAAAAACTAGATAACAAGCTGAAAACTGGAAAAATAAATGGTTAAGCTCTGGGGGCAGATTAGTCTCAATTAAAAGTTGCTTGTACTATCTTCCTCAGCATTTATGGGATGTGACCAATCCCCCGAAGTATATTATCAGATCATTTGAGAAAAAGATGGCAAAATTTTCTGGGGAGAAACTGACGGGAAAGGAAATAAAATATGGAAAAAATGGTCAGATCTTGCCAAACCAATACTCCAAGATGGCTTGGGGTTTCGATCTATCAAAGGCATAGTTGATGCATGTTCCCTTAAACTTTGGTGGAAAAGCCAAATAGGCATAACTTTATGGTCTAAATTACTTTGGTCTTTGCCAGATTCCTATAGATCTTCAGTTACATGGAAACGAATTTGTTCTATCAATTCCATAGCTGAGGAAAATTCACTTGTTATCCATGGTAAAGGTACTTGTAATGCTTGGACCTCTAATTGGTGTCCTAATGGCTCTCTGAGCAATAACATCCCAAGTAATATCCTGGACACTTTTCAGCTGTATTCAGTTTCTGATTTCATTAGGGATAAATCTGTGATTCTTTCTCAGATATCTCCTTATCTGGAAAATGATACTTTGATTTTTTTGCAGGAAGCGATGGTGGTGGAAGATAGGGAGGACAAAATCATATGGAAGCCTGACATTTTAGGAAATTTCTCATTCAAAACTGCATACCATACCATCACAACCTTCACAGGTAATTTCCCTATCTCAAAACATGTATGGAATGTACTGCTGAAAAAAAAGATTTTGATTTTTACATGGAAATTGCTTCATTCATTCCTTCCCTTCGATGATGTCCTGATAACTTGTGGCTTTAGTTTGGCTTCTAAATGCCCTGTGTGCTGCTTCTCAGATTCAATAGACCATTTTTTTATAACTTGTACACTGGAAAAATCAATATGGAGTAGAATGGCTACTCTGATAGACTTTAGCTTATCTGAAGATCAATCCCTCTCTCAAAGATTTTTTGCCTTTTGGAACTGTTCAGACTTAACTTCAAGCATCCAGTTGTTGTGTAAAATACTTCCCCCTATAATCTGTTGGAATCTTTGGAAGGCTCGGAACAGATACTTCTATGACCAGGCCCCCTTTTCTGCTGAGCTTATATATAAAGAGACACTGGAGCTCATTACATTAGCATTATACTCCTGCCCCACAAAGATGAGTCCTACTTCTGCATTACCTCAAACTTTGAGACACCTACACCCTTTTCTTAGGCCACCTCCAAAACCAATCTTCAGATCAGTCCGGTGGGAAAAGCCTGTCATTAACTCTATAAAAATCAATACGGATGCATCATGGTTCTCTCATACAGCTGCAGTTGGGATTATAGTGAGGGATAGCTCTGGCATGCTGCTCTACATTCCTTCAATCACTATAGAGGCTATATCTCCTCTTCATGCTGAAATCTTAGCTATTCTTGCTGCCTGTCAATCTTTCCCTCATGCTGACATTCCCTCAATCATTGAATCAGACTCTAGTTTAGCCATTAACATGATTGAAAACCCATATTCTGCTCACTGGAACCTTTTCAATTTGGCCTATAGGGTGAAAGGTTTACTGTGTGGAGCTACTCTAAAGCATGTTTATAGAGAATGCAACTCTGTGGCCAATGCAATAGCGAAATATCATGCTACTCATAACCAGCCATTAAACATGTATAATCTGCCTGATCATATTAGAGGTCTCATTACCTTAGATAGGAAGCAATTCCCTCATGTTCGAATCCACAAACATGGCCTCAATAGGATGTGATACTGCTGATGGTTATTTATTTTTTATGCAGATCAATTGCTACGCATGGTATAATCGCACTGATACTGAGACCAGTGGAGCTGCTGTTCATCCCTTGATGGTCAATCTTGTGTTTCAACGCATATATACACATTACGGGTTTCCAACTACTCCATCTGTTGCTGCCAAATTTTGTGCAACTAAAACTTCCCATACTTACTTTGGTTGCTGCAATTATCATACTTATCATGGACTATCTGTCTTCGAAGTTGCCTGGCCAAAAGAGAAAATTAACACGAGGGGTGGAGATTCTCTCTTTTGGATCGCAACTTCACTACAGATCACGTCACTTTTGTATTGCTGTTTATATACCCTTAATATAGATAGTGTTAGGACTTTTTGGAGGCAACCAAGTTGCCTCAATGGTTGTAGGAAACCATATACTCTGGATGTACTAATGTTTTGGATTGGTTACAAGGCCTGGGGATCCTAAATATATATCCCTCACCTTCGGGTGTTTTCATTTAAAAAAAATAGTTAAATTGCAGCTTGAAGTGGGACAGGGGGAGTAACAAATTTTCTTGCCCTTCTAGTTTTGGCAAAGTTTTGGGAAATACTGTATTTCCATAAACCTATGGAAAAACAGGGTTTAATTAGAATAATAATAGAAATGTAAAATGTTTTAGTTACAATATTAAAAATTTATTATGCAATGTGCAGTAGTTTAAAGTTTATGACCCAATTAATGCAACTCGAAAATTTTAGCTTCATTTCTTTTAATTTGCAATTTAAACCTTCATATTTCCATATTTTATGTAAATACCGTCTTTCAAGAAACGAACTCTTTAGTTTTTATTGGTTATTTACATGAATTTGAAAATTGTATATATATGAAAGCCTATAAATACTTTTAGAGGTACAAATGAATTAAAATGCATGTACATCCGAATTTTATGGTTAATTTAGTCTTAAAAAATGCGATATTTTAATAAGATGGCAACTGTTGTATTTTTTTTACCTATACTACTTTTAATTTGAACATTGTAATTTGTAATTTAAACATTATAATTTTTTATTCAACATTTTAAAAAAATTATTTAGATATCATATTTTTATATACATGTCTTGCGTCTCAAGATTTAAATATATTCTTAAGTTCAAATGTACAATATTTAAATAAAAACAACAATGTATAAATGAAAAGTATCATGCATGATTGTTGTACAGGTAATTATGCAAAAGCCGCCATTCACAGGACGGAGTCGAAATATATCCATATTTCTGAAATATAAATTTCCATTTGTAATCATATCGGTTATAATCAATTTCGGATCCATGTAATTGTCTACCGGTGATATATTAGAAATTGATGAAGAACAAGTAGAGTATAATTGTGTCTGTATGTAGTTACAAAAACCATATGGATATGCTAGAATCTGTAAAGTGAAAGTAATGGAAGGGATGAATGGCAATGATGCACATGCATCGATCGCTTAGTGCGAGTTCGATGGAAAGAAGAAGAATCCAATGAAAGACAAAAACTAGGGATAAAAAGGCATAGGAAAAGAGATGATTATGCATGATTCTGATTTCCTCAAATGCATATCTTCTTCAGAGTTAAGATGATCCATCAGACCATAACCACTCAAGAGTATCCAAAAAAGGCCCACTGCCGTGCTTCTTCACCACTCAATTTGGTTTCTGAGTGGAACAGAGATATGCGCGTATTGTTAAGGAACCAGCGCACTTAAAATGGTTGTCAGCCGATCAACCCATGCCCAATTTCACTTTGTCTTGCCGTACTTTCTTTCTTTCTTTCTTGAAAAAGTGTTGTTTTACACCGATAAACCATTAGATGGAATTAGTTTATAATTAATGTAATTAATAAGGTGATTTAATTTTTGTTTTTATTTATTGCAATAAGGTTTCTATTGCTTGAAAAACATTTTTAAATGTATCCCAATGCATAAATAATTACAACTTGGCCATAAAAGTTATTGAAACGGGTTTTTTCATGATTGATCTAATTATTAGTCGGTCTAACATGAGACTTTCTCTTCTTTCATTCTGTTCGTACATGTTCCCATCTGTGACAGAACGATTTCCACTTCAGTGGCTCATGAACTTAATTGTCTCAAATCTCCTAAAACAAAATGGCATGAGTGGTCGACGCCTGTCACACCACAGTTATGCTGTCACATGAGATGAAAGCTGGTGGCGAACGCCGATCATTCAAGCCATTTTCTAGCCAAGACATCATTGATTTCTAGAATCAAATATTCCCTCCATCTCACTCGAATTGCTTTCTGAGAGTCGAACTTTGTAAACTTTGATCGTGATATAAATTAATCTATATATAATAAAAATATCATGTGAGACATTTTTACATTCATCTCAACTTCTATTTTTATGCGCTAGTATTATAGTTGAGTTATTTACGGTCAAACATGCTCATTGAAAACCGTGAAAAAATAATTAAGCAATTTAAAGTGGGACGAGGGAGTTCATTAAATGCCCGAAACTCCTCATAAGGTATACATGGGATGATTATCAAACCAATAACAGCAAAAAAACAAAATCTATAAATTAACATCCAACACAATCATCACAAGTCATACAAAGATTCAATCTTCAACATCTAGAATGATTTTTACTGAAATAATTGAACTTGAAGCACATAATGAATGATTATAACCTCAATTTTTATTCGGAGATACTCCACTCTTTTGTAGTTGTGGGAGTTTGATTAAGCTTTCCAATTCCTTGGATTCAATGTTCGTGGATTCTTAGTTTAGAGTGAATGTAAGGTGAGAGGTAGATGTGAAGGTGTGGATGTCGGAGGAGATAGGTGGTGGGATGCATTTTTTGTTTTTAATTGACCTTTGATAGGGTTTGGGGCTAATTAGCCAAACTTAGACACTGAAATTTTATTCTCCCCGCCAGTCTCTCCCTGGAAATCGATAAGCGATCAACGTCGGTCGTGAATGTGGGTTTCATGTGGCCCATGGCGGCCCAATATGGTTTCCCGATCGACATTGGTCAGCTTCTAAAGTAGTTTTGAACTAACAGACACAAGGACCAAATTCGTAACCTCTTTCAGGTCTACCCAATTTTTTTTCCAATGAGGAACCTCTTCAAATTCCTTCTTCTATAAAAGTAAAAACATGAAATATTTTTAGAAATATAACTTAATCTGCATTTCTTCTTTCCATCTTGTTCTACATTCAACCTTCCGAACTCTTTTTACGTACTAAAAAAATAAAATCTCATAAAAATGATTGGTCAGCCCTTATTGACGTTTTGTTAATTGACTTTGCACTTTGTCTTCTTTTACTTTTTAATTTTATATCGATGAGAGGAGTTTGTAGTTCTTGGCGGACTGTTGTGAGCAGGAGTTTCTTCAAGCGGCGCAACATTCCTCTTCTGAAGATTTCAAAGGGGAGAGATGGTGATGATTGGGAGTGTTTTTGTCTAATGAAGAGGAAGGTTTCTATAACCTTCGCCTGCTTGAGCTCAAAGGAAGAAATTGCATTGAGGTTCGCATCGGGTGGCTTATAGTTTTTTATATGTCACGTGATGTGTTTTTGTTGAACTGTCTTTCAAGGTATGAAAATTCAGCTTCCTAATTGTGAATTAATCTTATTGATGAGAGTTGTTGCACAAGGGAACGTGTTTTATCTGTTAATCCAACACTGTGTTCAAAATTTCATCTTACAGTTGTTTTTGAATCTGGTATTTTGGGACTTTGGAGGTATGGGGATGACAATTGGACTGAGGTTAAACTAAAATTTCAATTTTGAGATGTTAGTTACCCTGATGGTAGGTTTTATGCAGCGTGTGATACTAATGAAGATGTTGAAATTTGGTATTCTGATCCTTTTAGATAAGATTTTAATGAGGTGAACCTGTTGATCGGTGATATCCTCCTCTTGGTGATGATACTTTGTTTGGTTCGGAGAATCATATAGTTGAAACATTAGATGGACGGTTTCTTTTAGTTAGGTACACACTTGGATTTCATTCGTACTTTGAAATATTAGAATTAGATGTGGAAAACAGCCACTTTACACAAACTAAGAGTTTGGGAAAAGACACTTTTTATAGGAAACAATGCATCTTTGATGGTTGATGTGTCTTCAACTCCTGATGGTGTATTGAGGCTAAATTGTGTTTACCTCACTGGTGAAGCCATGGAAAGTCACTGCCTGTATGGAGAAGAGGTTTCGTACATGGGGACTTTTGAGATTGAAGAGGGTAGGGAAGAACCTTTAGATGCTAATCATCATGATCCCCATCTATGGATTTAAATCATTGTGGCTTGTTCCATCTTTAGATTAGATTGATTTTTTTTAAATTTTAATATTGTTATTTGAATGCTTTTTTAGTTTAGAAGTTTCTATTTTATATATTGAGGTTTATGTATTCTGCAATGAGTTTTAGTTATTACAAAATGATTTTCCTCATTTTTAGATGATGCTCTTGCATAAATTAATTTAAATAGAAGTACTATAGAACCATAACTAGAAATTGGAAACATCAATGCCAAAAACTGTAACCTCAATATGTATTATTGAAACATTAGAAAAAGTATTAAAAACATTTTTTGGTATTCAAACTTTGCCTCATTCAAAAACTAGTATGCCAAATGCTAATGATGTTCCTCATCTAGAAAATGCATTCTTGCATAATAAAATGAGTTTATGATAATATCAACTGAATAGACAATCACAGCACTTCAATGCAATATTACATAAAAACTTGAAAACAACAACTCCATGTTGACAATAGATCAAAACAGGTGAGAGTTTAGTGTCATAGAGCCAAATTCATTGGCACTTAACTTCTTCCTTTCGATTGTTGATTAAGGATGACTGGTGCAAGTATGCTTCATGTTTGTGTTGTTGTGCTAGTTTTTGAAACTGTAGTCTCTTCGACGTTTGAGGTTAGGGCATTAGTGGTGGTTGAGTGGTTATCAAAGGATTCTTCCAACATTATTCTTGCCTCAATGTTTCCCTCACTCTTTAATACCAAATTGTGGAATTTCTTTGTCATCTGTAGACACCATGGTATTTTGTCTCTCAGTTCTAGTGCCTAGATATCAAGGAAACATCATTGATAAGTATACGATTAAGGCAGTCTGGAAGAACATTAACATTTAAAATGCAAACTTCACTGATAATCATAGAAATCTCATTCAGTTTTATAGAAACATCAACTTTAGGACCAAAAAGTTCAGATACAGATCATACTACTAATTAATTCATAAAAGGTCATCTAGAACTCAGTAAACATCATTATTGAAACTACAAACATCTCTATTCTAAATATTAACCTCATTTAGAACTGTATAAATATTAATAGATTTCATCACTTGTATTGCATGTTTATAGAGAATATCATGCTTATAGAGAATGCAACTCTGTGGCCAATGCAATAGCGAAATATCATGCTACTCATAACCAGCCATTAAACATGTATAATCTGCCTGATCATATTAGAGGTCTCATTACCTTAGATAGGAAGCAATTCCCTCATGTTCGAATCCACAAACATGGCCTCAATAGGATGTGATACTGCTGATGGTTATTTATTTTTTATGCAGATCAATTGCTACGCATGGTATAATCGCACTGATACTGAGACCAGTGGAGCTGCTGTTCATCCCTTGATGGTCAATCTTGTGTTTCAACGCATATATACACATTACGGGTTTCCAACTACTCCATCTGTTGCTGCCAAATTTTGTGCAACTAAAACTTCCCATACTTACTTTGGTTGCTGCAATTATCATACTTATCATGGACTATCTGTCTTCGAAGTTGCCTGGCCAAAAGAGAAAATTAACACGAGGGGTGGAGATTCTCTCTTTTGGATCGCAACTTCACTACAGATCACGTCACTTTTGTATTGCTGTTTATATACCCTTAATATAGATAGTGTTAGGACTTTTTGGAGGCAACCAAGTTGCCTCAATGGTTGTAGGAAACCATATACTCTGGATGTACTAATGTTTTGGATTGGTTACAAGGCCTGGGGATCCTAAATATATATCCCTCACCTTCGGGTGTTTTCATTTAAAAAAAAAAATAGTTAAATTGCAGCTTGAAGTGGGACAGGGGGAGTAACAAATTTCTAGAATCAAATATTCCCTCCATCTCACTCGAATTGCTTTCTGAGAGTCGAACTTTGTAAACTTTGATCGCTATTGCATTGGCCACAGAGTTGCATTCTCAAATTTTTGTTCCATGTCTTTTGTCGAGGTACACCTGCCATTAAAATATGCACGTAAAAATCAAGTTATTCGCAGGCATAAACAATGTGAGCCTAGATTTTTCAAACATCATCTGCAGGTTCATAAACATCAGCATGAAAAAACAGAAACCTCGGGCCATATTATTCACCCGTAAATTTACAAAAAAACAAAAACTAAAAATGCAGTTCTCAAACATCATCAGGGAAAAAAAGAAATCTCAATTGATAATATTCAAACATCAACAAAAAAAGAATAGCATGTTGAACTTCAGATTTACAAAGCAACAGTAGGAAAAAAAACCTCATTCTATATTATTCACAAATCATCAATAAAAACATAAACCTCCGTCCATATGATTGAGACATTAAAATAAAAGCAACATCAACTTCAGGTTTATAAAGTATTAGTAGGTAAAAGAACAACCTCATTTTAGATTACTTAAACATCATCAGTTAAAACTGAAAGCTCATTCTATATTATTCAAACATTAAGAAGACAAATGTATGTGGATTATACCCCATGTATGGCTTTTATCATGGCTTGGTCCTAATTTGTGAAAATTGTTATAAGCTCAATTTCTCCCTTGGATATCTTGAATGTTTTCAGAAACCACACAAAGGTTTCTGTAGTTTCGTTGTTGATGAAGGCACATCCAAACATGATGTCCCGTCTGTGATTGTTGAGGCGACAAAAGAAGCACATATGAGGTATTTGCTGGTTCGATATGTCATATCGAAAACCAAAAAATCACCATATATCTTGAAATCCTCAGCCATCATGGAATCCCTCCAGAATAGTGCAGACATTCTTCCCTAACTCTCGTGCTTTACCCTACAAAAGAAGTCTTCTTTATCATCTTGTTCTGTGAGCAAATCAATCAATTTTTTAGCATTCAAGCTTCTATTTGTTTCAATCTGAGTCTACTCACATAATTGATGTGAACCCTCATGGTGTGCCCAATTAAACCTTCACCTCCAACATCATTTACCATTTACATGTATCCATCAGCTGGTGTCAGTCCAGCTTGTTCCATCGCTTTAATTTTTTCCCTTTTTGAGGCCTATTTTCCTTTCACTTCGGTGCAGGGGTTTCCACTGAGGAAGGCTGAGGTCATGATTGTGAGTTACAACGTGTTGATGGACTGTGTACATGTCATCTTTGGTCAATTTGATAAACATCTTAGCTTTGCATCATGTTCTTGTTAGAAAGAATTCCTTCCCATTCCTATTGTTGTTGTCAACTGCATAAGTTACAGGCTTGTTTGTTTTGCCTTCACAAGAACATACATAGTATCTACCCTTCAGCTTTTTGTCGTTTATCCAGCAGGTTGTTGATTTTTGTATACTAAAACATCTTGATTTTAATGGCGGCGGTATAAGTCTTCTAACTCTTCCCATGTTCTTTTCGTCACCTCTTCCAAGAATTTGTATCTCCTGTATTTTATTATAAGCCCCTGTTTTACAAACATCAAACATGAACAATAGTGAGCCTCATCACCTATATACTGAACAGAGAAAACAAGGACCTCGAGCTATATTATAAATACCTCAACAAAAAAACAACCTCATCTTCATCTATACGAAACAATGGTAGGAAAAAAATGGAATTCTCATGCCATGTCCTTCACACATTATCAGGATAAACAGAAACATCAATAGAAAAGACAGGAAACTTATGCTATATTTTTTACTCATTAACAAAAAAAACATGGAACATCATTCATATAATGATATAGATTTACTGGTCAAGGATTCCTAGTTATAACACAATGTACTAGTATTGCAATACAAACATCACCTTATTAACAGCAAACCTCATTCAGTATATATAAAGATCGGGCGATTAACAGCAAGCCTCAGTTTTTTGTTTTTGATTTTGCAATTTTTTTAGTTCAATGTAGTTTACCTGTGATTTGCAAAATCTCATGTTCTTCGTCGTCATATTTTCATCCTTTTTATCGGATATTACAGTAAGTTCCTAATTTGTGTGTTGAGGTTCTTGTTGCTTGTCAATTGTGTTTTTCCTGTAGTTCGAACAACCAGAACATCACATACATGTTAGCGCTACACAAATTTAAGTGGATTTGAGGAAAAATCTTTTTACCTGATCGAATCTTCATATTGTTCGTTGTTTGAAGCTTCATCTGAATCTTCGTTCATGTTCATCGCTTTGCATCCGTCGAGATGCTGAAGAATTTGGAAGTGAATTTTGTTGTGATTGCATCGAGATTTTATTTAGGTGATGAAGTTCAGATTGAGCGAAATCTGAATGAAATTTGGCGAAGATGAGATGTGAGAGAGAGAGAAAGTGTGATTATTTTGGATTTGGATATTTTCTTTTGATATTTTCACAAAAGTCCCTCCATTTTCTCAGGTTTTGCAACTAATGCACCGAAAAAATGCTTTCTCCTTTTCTCCCTTCTCTCTCCTCTTTCATCCCCTCTGGAATTGCTTTCTACTGTAGCGACCGGAAACGGTCACATCTCTGCCGTAAACGGCTCTCTCTCGCCTTGACGAGAGAGTTACTCCGTTCATCAGAAATTATGGCTGATAAAGCAACAACCACAAATGCTAAATCCTTCATCGCAGCCCTTTAATCGAAAGCTCCTCCACTCCTTTCAGCCCTACCAAACAACCCAGAGATCACCCCAAAATCTGAACACCTCGGAGAACCCGCTTGTCTATACTCGGATGATGATATATCCACACTCTCTGCTCACTATACGAACGCCCTTGTTGGTAAATTCACCAAAGGGAGATTATCCATGGAGCAACTGGAAGGAGCTTTCAAGACAGTGGGTTTCTCTAGGAAATATCAATTGGGGTCGCTTGACTACAAGCATATACTCATTCGCTTTGAACTCCCAAATAACTATCAACGCTACTGGATCAAAGGTCTGTGGAGCTTCAACGGAGTTCACATGAAGATCCTCAAATGGTCGCCGAACTTCTCCACACAGAAGGAATCGCTGATCGTCCCAATTTGGTGCACAATTAGGGAAGTTCCCCTTTACTATTACAATACTTCATCTATAGAGGCTATTGGAAATAGTATTGGCAATTTCATAAAAAAAGATTTAGCTACTGAAATGCTAACTAGACCATCTGCAATCAAGCTCTGCATCGAGATAGACTTGCAAAAACCCCTAAATCATTTCATATGATTGGGCTCTGTCTCAAACAATAGGAAATATAACATTGATTATGAGGACATACCCTTGTATTGTGAAAATTGTGCTAAATTAGGACACTCACTGAACCATTGTAGAGGTCTAATCCAGAACAACACAGCTCCACAATGGCAACCCACATGGAACAAGTTTGAGAAGATGCCTAAAATTGTCAATGATCCACAACCTACTAACATCAACCATCTCAAAGACCAGCTACTGCATCAAAAAGCAACTACTAACCTACACTGCAACCATCCTCCTACATACCCAAGCACCTGGAAACTAGCCCTGCTAAGACTATTGCACTGCAAGAAGTCAGTCCGGAAAGTAACACAACACCAACACCTCATCCATCCCCAGTCCTTGACCTCACAGACTCACCCCAAGCTGAGCCAGAATCACCTACTACAGATTTGATTAATGCAACAGCACTACCAAGCCATAACAAGACTCACAAAGTCTATGCTCAGGATGATATACAGATAGGGTCCCCAAAATTTATTTTCCATAAATTCTCTCACACTAATCCTCCACTTTCTCAACATAGAAAGATGGAAAATAGATTTTCTGTTCTGCAGGACACAGTGGTACCCCCAGAAGCAGAAGAAGAATTGGACCATCCACCACACCAAACATTGCTAGGAGAAATGGAGGAAGAAGGACCTCTCCTGGATGACACAATTACAATGCCTGGGCTGGTAAATGTTCAATCTCAATCAACAGGTAACATAAACACTACAGGTAAGTCCAAATCTAGGAAGAACACTTACCTGAATCAGCTAAATAAGATGATGCTAAGATCCAATACTAAAAGCCACAAATCAGGTGAACAATGACATACACCACTTCCATAAATTTTCTACTCTGGAACCTTAGGGGCTTAGAGACTTCAATGCTTAGATTAAAACACATCATCAAACAAAAAAATTGGCATGTTGTGTATAATAGAGCCAATGCATGATAACAGTAAATGTCACTCCTATATGGAGAAACTTAGATATTCCCATTTCTTACCTCTTCAAAATGGGAAAATATGGTTGTTTTTGAATGGTGCTCTAAATGTTGCCTTACTCTCCCAACATGAGCAATTTTTACATGTTAAAATTACTCATGTAATAACAACAATTGAAATGGATGTTGTTTTTGTCTACAGCCTTAGGAATAGGGAAGGAAGGAAGGTTCTATGGCATGAACTGAGTCACCTTCCAATTTCAGAAACTATTTTCATAGGCGATTTTAACACAATTTCTTCACTTACAGAATACAGGGGACCTTCCAACCCCAACCTAGGTAGTATAAGAGATTTCAATAATTGGATAACCTCTAAAGGAATTTAGGAAATCAATACGGTGGGAAATCTCTACACATGGACTAACTCTAGGTAGAGAAACCCACTTTCAAAAGACTAGACAGAGGTCTTAGTACCATGCAATGGAATGCTAAATTTCCAGCATCTTCCATTCAAGTACTAAATAGACAATCCTCAGATAACTCCCCTCTTCTTGTACAAATCTCATCCACAGTCCCCTCCTAACCAAAGCCCTTCAGATTTCTTAATACATGGTTCAACAGACCAGAATTTACAGAATTGGTTAGGAATAACTGGGCCAAACCAATCCCTCATCAAGGAATGCTCAGACTCTATCTTAAACTAGTTAGGCAAAAAAAGGTAATTAAAGTCTGGAATAAAGAATCCTTTGGAAACATTGATTCCAATATATTAGTTGCCGAAGAAAATTTAAGACTGCATGAGATAATTATGACTCCATAGGCACAGATGCAGATTTAATTAAACTTAATGAGAAAAAGGCACTGCTAATAAGAGCTTTAAAAGAAAGAGAAAAATTTTGGAAGCAGAAATCAAGAACTAACTGGACCAAACTTGGAGATAATAACGCAGAATTTTTTCATAAATCAGTTCAGGAAAAGAACTGCAAGCTACACATCTCAAAAATAAAAAATAGACAAGGTCTTTGGTTAGACAATCACACTGACATACAGGATGAGGTTGTATCTTTTTATTCTGACCTGCTCTCTGAACCTAATCAGCCTAACACTACCACATATTACTCCCATTTTCTCAGCCAAATTCCAACAATAATATCTCCCCAGGACAATCAGTCTTTGTCTAAACCGGTTTCAGAAGAAAAATTAAAAATAGTGGTAATGAGTCTGAATAGGAATAGTAGTCCAGGCCCTGATGGATTCACCTCAAAATTTTATGCTAAATGCTGTGATATAATCAAACAGGACCAAATAGATGCAGTAAATGACTTCCTGCTAGGCTCGGAAATACCAAGAGGAATAAGTAGCACATGGATAGCCTTGATACCCAAAAAATAGACACCCTCCTCTTTTGATGATTACAGGCCTATTAGTCTATCAAATGTTGCAAATAAAATCTGTTCTAAGGTGCTAATGGAAAGAATGAAACAATACATGGAAAACTTAATCTCCCCAAATCAGACAGCCATCATGAAAAATAGAAACATCTCTGATAATGTACTCTACCTCTAGGAAATGATTAAGTTCTTAGACAAGAAGAATAGGGTACCAAACTTCATTTTAAAGTTAGACCTTAGAAAAGCCTTTGATAGAGTTAATTGGCAATTTCTGGAAAAGGTTCTCAGTAAATTTGGTTTCACAGGGAGTTTCTTAAATGCTGTAATGAACAACCTTTCTCAGGCTTATTTTTCTGTTCTTATAAATGGTAATCCTGTTGGATTTTTCAGAGCTACAAGGGGCATCAAATAAGGTGATCCTCTATCTCCTTTTCTTTTCAACATTTTCTCTGAAGCTTTCTCCAGAAGCTTATCTTTTATTTTCATGAATAGAAAACTCAGTTACTATCAGCTCCCCTCTGGCATTACACCTGCATCTCATCTGAGTTATGCTGATGATACTATCATTTTCATGCAAGCCTCAATCTAATCTGATCAGAATAAAAGCCTTCTTAGGAACATTTGAACTAACCTCTGGGCAGAAGATAAACTTTGATAAATCTGATTTCTATGCTAGCTCAAGAGCAACAACAGCTAAGATAAATCAGATAAAATCAATTTTAGGAATGAAGAAATGAGTCTTTCCATTTAAATACATGGGATGTCCAATCTTCAAAGGTAGGACTTTAAATCTATATTTTGAACCTTTGTTGGAAGCAGTAGATAGAAAGCTCATAAATTGGAAAAATAAATGGTTAAGTTTGGGAGGCAAAATAGTGCTCATTCAGTCTTTCCTATACTCCCTCCCACGACATATTTTGTCAGTCCTAAAGCCTCCTAAATAGATAATAAAGGCACTGGAAAAGAAAATGACAAGGCTTTTATAGGGGGGAAACAGAAGGCAAATTCCACAAAGTGTGGAGGAAATGGACTGACCTGAGTTCACATAGATACCAGAATGGTCTAGGATTTAGATTTGTAAGAGCTATAATTGACTCATGCTCCACCAAACTATGGTGGAAAAGCCAATTGGGTACAACCATGTGGTCAAAACTGCTATGGGAACTTCCACAGTCCCATAAGAAGTCCCACACCTGGAAAAGAATATGTAGTATTAACTCCTTTGCAGAAGAAAACTCCCTCATTATACATGGTAAAGGATTGAGCAATTGCTGGAATGCAAACTGGTGCCCAAATGGTTCCCTTTCTAAATATGTTCCACCCCCAGTCCTATCACCTTTTTACTATCATGCCATTGCTGACTTCATTAGGGAAAAAAGCCAGATACTGCAGCATATCTCACCTTATTTGGAACATGATACTTTGACTTTCTTGCAGGATGCACATCCTCACACACAAAGGGATGATAGACTTATATGGAAACTTGAAGATACAAGTATCTTCTCCTTCAAATCAGCCTATAGAGGCCTTACTCAGCAATTAGGTAATTTTCCAGCCACTAGATATATCTGGAACCCCAGACTACCAAAAAATTGTTCCATTTTCACATGGAAGCTTCTGAATAATCTCCTTCCTTTTGATGATGTCTTAGTCCAATGTGGTTTTAGCTTAACTTCGAAATGTCATGCATGCAATCATCCTGACTCAATTGAGCATTTTTTCACTTCATGCCATCTGGCTCAAGCAGTTTGGGATCAAACTTCGGATATTGTGGGGATTCAACTGCATACATTAGACAGCTTAACTCTAAGGTTTTTTGCATATTGGAATAATACTAAACTCTCTAAGGTGCATAGAGATATCTGTAGGATGCTGCCATCTCTGATATGCTAGTCATTATGGAAAGCTAGAAATGCCTTCTATTATGACAAAAAAAAATTCACAAGCACTAATTAGTAAAGAAGTGAGAGATCTTATCTTTCTTTCATTCTCAGCCAAACCTGCTCACTCTAATGTGTATCTTACCAAAAGCTATCCTATTTTCTCCCTAATTCCGCCTCTGAGACCACCACCTAAGCCTTCTATATCCATTATCTTTTGGAAAAAGCTGCCACAAAACAGTATAACTGTGAACGTGGATGCATCGTGGTCCCCCAACATGTCCACAATTGGCCTCATAGCTAGAGACTGGACTGGTAAGCCGTGCCTAATTCAATCTTTCACTACCATTACCAGTACGCCTTTAGAGGCTGAAATGAAGGCCATCCAGGCAGCAACTAGATGCTTCTCTAGTTTGGACCCCGGATGTTCTTATATAGTGGAATCAGATGCCATGCTTTCGGTGAACATGATAAATAATCTCATAAATGCCAAATGGTCTCTATATGTCTTAGCTTTCCAAACCCACTCCGAGCTTAACCAGGCTACACTAAGACATGTCTACAGGGAATGTAATGCAGTTGCTGATGCAATCTCAAAGCATAAACCGACCCACCCTTCACAACAAAACATTAGCATCTCTAACATTCCAGCATTCATCAAAGGTCTTATCGAACTGGACAAAAACGAT